>CM030877.1:15576465-16826465 GCA_018132145.1 Boehmeria nivea var. tenacissima | reverse complement strand
TACTTGCACATGCTTTTGGTAACAAAGTGAATTACCACCACTTATCACTGTGTAAGTAATTGCATCTTTTGGGTAATTAGTTATATTTTTCAAAAGATTGGGTAATAACTTACATTAAGTTTTAAAAATTGGGTATTCACTATAATTTTTCTATTTGATTTTGCATCTACTATTTCAAGAACAATTTTCTCTCTCCTGTGTGTGCACTTCCTTTGTTTTGCTAGAAAAGGTCTATTTTTTTGTTTTTTTTATCCATTCGCCCCTAAACTTATCACGTTTTCTCAACTTGATATCTTACCTTTTATTTTTCAGCAATGAAACTTAGAAATTTGAAATTTTAGAATTGTCTAATATTTGGTAAAACATTTAAATTTGGTCAGAAAATTTATGATATTTTAGCTCGAATCTCCTAATATTCCCAAATTATGACACTTTATTCCCAAAAACTAATTCTTTGGCAATTTAGCCCCTGTAGCAGTATCATAATTAGTTGAAATTTAACCAATTCTAATTATGAGCCTGAAAAAGATCTTTAAAAAATAAAAGTTCAACAACAGAGAGATCACAAACCCATTTATGTTACACATATTAAACTCAAATCTTGCTCTCACCGTACTAATCAAACAAACAAGCACAGCCAAATTATTGAGAAACTATACCACATTAGTCCCAAGATTTTGAAGTTGAAAGCGTTGACCAATACGTTGACTTGATCATTTGGATGAACAAAGGAAGCTGAAGCACCCCGAATATAGAAACAGGGAACGCAGCCAGCAAAATGATGGGGATAGACACCCACTCCAGCCTCCTCCCGAGCACGATGCCAAGCGCGGCGCCGAAAGCTATGATCATGGTGGCGATGGCGAAGAAGAGCGAGGCCAGGCCGAGGATCATCCTCTTCGGCAGAGACTTCAGGAAGTCCTCGGCAGTGAAGCGCGCGGTGAGGATGGACAAGAACATCAGGAGAGACATGAGAGAAGAGAACAACGCCAGCGCGTTTGAGACAGCGAACACCAAGAACGCCTCGCTCCACAGGAAAATCGGAGACCCCTCGGCGGTGTTACCTCCCGGGACGGTGAATGCCGACGCGAACACGACCGTCGTAATAAGCGTCGAGACGATCATACAGTAATTCGACGTGTCCTTCATCCATGTCTCGCCTGTAGTGGCTAGCTCCTTGTGCTCCATGTCGAATAACTCTTCCGCTGTCAAGCCATTTTCTCTTCTGTAGCGAAACGTAGGAGGCACAAATTGCTCCATAGCCTTAAATCATTTTCAAATATTGGCAACGATCAGACTTTTACCTAGTGTTAGAGATCTCTAACATTAGTATTCGCGACGCAACGTACCTTGAACCATTGCATCTCGCGCTGCATTTGGAAAGCGGCGCCAGAGACGCACGAGAGCCCGAGATAAGGCGGCAATTTGGCTGCTCTATGCAACAGGGAAGTGCCTGTGTAGATGCTCTCAGTGATGAAGCAAGTCTTGTCCTCCATTAAGAATTTGAAAATTTCCTCTTGCCGGTACTTAATGGCGGCTTTGAGGAAGGAGTTTCTCTGTAGGAAACACCTCAAGCGAATCCATACTAGCTCTGGACACCGTTGAAATGTTGTCCTCAATATCTCAATAATCCCAAACTTTATTGCAACGACAAGGATCTCCGGCTGCTTCGAGAAGCATTCTTCGACGCCGTTATCCTTTTTGAGAATTTGTTGCCAAACTAGATCCACTATCGCGACGGCGCAGAGGTGTTTCTGTTTCGAAACCTGGATTTGGTTGATACAACTCGGTTCTGCAAAGTGAGAGAATAAAAGGCATGATTTTAAGTTACTTTAATTTACAACTTGGTTCTGAAAAAGATAAGAAAAAAGAAAAAAAATGAATGGAAGATTGATTTGTGTACTCATTCGTGAGAAGATATTGACGAGTAGTTTCCAAAACCATTGGACTCTATTTTTTGCTCCCATTTTGTTTGACGGCTTGTAACGCTTCCTAACAGGAATATCTGGCATGGGAAAGAGAACATTGTACTGTAATTGTTAGCCTATTTCTTACAAAATCTCATCACATCTCAATCCTATGTAAACAAGATTCAAATATTGTCTTTTTACCAAGGAATATATATATACCCACATGGATATATGCATGTTTGCCAAAATCCAAGGTCACTGCCACTGAAGAAGTTGGAAGGTGTTTGTGCCAAAATCATAAGAATCGAAGCCGCATTTGAGGTGTCTTTTAAGTAATCAGGGAAACCCTCAAGTAGGTACAATAATATATCTGCAGAGTCAAATCATAACCAAAGTTAAATAATCCGGTGATGAATTTTTTCACACATAGATCATAGCTCACCGAGATGGCCATTCAAGACAAGGGCGTTGATGAGGTCTTCAGAGAGCAAGTTTTGGTCGGTGGCGGCGGAGGCAAGGTAGCGTAAAACGCGCGTGCTGTCCGACTTGTTCCCGAAGCAAGTCCCCAAAACGGCAATGCTGAGCGTGGAGGGCTTCAGCTGTCCGCTGACCGAAGAGCTGAGCAAATCATGTTTCTTCTCGATCAGAGCCGTAGCCACCTCCTGGCGCCCGTTCAGCGCGACGTAGTCGAGGACGGTGAAGCCCCTGTCGTCCTCCATCCCAAGCACGTCGACCTTGTCGATTTTCGACAGGAACTCAACCATGTTCTTGACAAAGGCCGCGTGGCCTTTGAAAGCCGCAATGTGGAGAGCCGTCATCTTGTATGGTGTGACCACCCGTGCTTCAGCTGCTGCCCTGCCGCCGTCATCTTGCTTCTCCAGAAAGCGTTTAGCGTCTTCCCACTTGCCCGCCAGCGCCGCGCGCTCCAGCTCCAAGTAGTCGGAGTCTGATATATATACATGCAACAATATCACCTAAAGATATTCCTTGAAGCCACTTATTATAAGATTTTAAGTGCTTTGTTAAATTAGGGATGTGTGTGTTGTGTGTTTGGGAGGCAGGAAGTTTCTTACTGGGGCGTATTTTAGGAAGACGGTTCAAATCCTGTAAAATGTATGCTTCAATGAAGATATTTATTAGATAGATTTCCAATTCACGCGGTCCTTCCTCCAGGAGTTTTGCAAGCTCCGCCTGCGGCGGAAACGGAGATTGCCTGAATCTGGTCAAAATGAGCTCCTCTATCAATGGCGGCGGAATGTGAGGTAACTTTAGCAAAAGAAGTTCATACACTCTGCCAATGAACTCCTCTTCCAATGTTGGCGGTGGCGGCAGCAAAGCCAGCCCGCTATCGGCGCGGGGCATGAGCCCTTGCATTCGCGCTGGTGCTAGGAATGGAAATTGTTCACCGCCTGGAAAGACATTGCCGCCACCGCCGCCTACTATAGGCATAATTCCACGTGGTTGCGGCGTTACCTGAAATGGAAATGGTAATTACATGTGCTCATCAACAGACAATAATTATGAAAAAAATAAATATTAATATATATATATATATATTTTTTTTTTTTTTTACAGTGTAATGTACTTGAAATGAAAGCGCGGTTGCGCTAGGTGGTACCTGAAATGGAAATGCTGGAGGAGTAATTGGAGGCATTGGAGGTGGAAACAGTCCTTCTGGTGGTATCTGCGATGGAAATGGTTGCGCCAGAAATTCATCAATCCCTGATCCGGGCGGTATAAATTCTTGTGTTTGTGGTGGTAGCTGAGAGAGAAATGGCGGCCGCACTTGCGGTCCACCACCTCCTCCTCTAGGCACAAATCCTTGCATCTCCGGGGGCACCTGGCTGAACGGTCGTAACGGCCTGGGCCCCCGCGCTTGCGGTGGCACGGGAAGTGGTGCCGGAGACGGTCCAGTGGCCAACCTAAGCCCCTCGCCGTCCTGGAGCCCCCAGTCGGACTTGAAAAGACCGAGCTGGTCGAAGTCATTAAAGTCGTCAAGATTCAGCTGCGGCAAGATGTGCGCTCGAAAGAACGCCTTGATCACATATTCCAGCAGCTGCCGATAGTGCGCTCCCATCATCAGCTCATACAGGGCCGGTGGCGGCGGCAATTTATTAGCCCGCGACGATGACAGTGCGCGGAGAACTGTAGCCTGGAGCTTTTCTTGCTTCTCTTGTTGTGGGTCTGATGCTAATGATAATATAGAGCAAGTCGATTCGCAGACCTTGTTTTTGAAGTCCTCTTCGAGTTGTCGCATCAACTTTTTGTACTCTTCTTTGTCTTTCGTAACTAATCCCTCGTACTTGCCATCGAAACCAGCGAGACCTGAGCTTGCTTGCCGAAGTTCATCGCCATTATTATTGTCGATTGCTTGAGTTTTCTTGATCTTCGTTGTTATTACTGCAGCAAAATATTGAAGTAATTACTTAATAGTACTCTTGATCAGCGTTAGGTCCAACCTCTATTTTTACATGCAACGTTGTTTTCAGCCATGAGAAGAGAACAACGTCAACTCCGAAATATTGGTGAGAATGAACATCGTTCAGAGAAGAAACAGTGAGAAAGCGTTATGACTTTATTTTAATTTTCAGCCATGAAAGGGAAAAAAAAAAAAACATTTGAAAGAGATAATTACTAAATTAGAAATATTAATTTGTGGGTATAGTAGGTTATTCAAAATGTAGAATTTGAAGGAAAACAAAAAAGTGTCTAAAGTAAAATTTGATAATGAAACGAAAGGCTTGATATATATACCTGAAGATCCAAGCCGATCAGAAACTGATCATTTGAGCTTTAGCTGTATTACAGAAGAAACGTTATGAACTAAAATCATGCTCACATGCTAATGATCTGATTACTCATCTATTTATCATTCCATAATTGAAAGACAATTAAGGACGGGACACAAGTGGTGGACCTCCCAGTCCCTTTTCCAATTCTAACAAAAGAAAATATTTTATATAAATTTGGGTCCATTTGGTATTTAGCTATTTTTTAATTTATGTTTTGAAGAAATAATCAGAGCTTTCAAAAATTGAGAAATAGTCTCTTAAAAAATTAAAGACATAAAGGTAACATCACGCCATCATGTAGTAGAGAAAATAATTATTTAATCAATGAGATTTTTAAGGATTTAACCACATTTTTTGCTAATTTTTTAGTAATTAGCCCTAGTTTCATGAAATTAAAGACTTAGCTATAACGTACGTGTAATATAATATGTTACACGTGTATCATATTATAATACACGTGTGTTACGGCTAAATACATAATTTTGACATTCTAGGACTAAATCTTTCAAAATTTACCTTTAAAATGGCTAATTTCTTAATTAATCCTTAATTAATTAATGAAAACAGTAATTATTTTTTAAAACATTATTTAAAAAATTATTTACTCAATAATCTTTGTAAATTTTTACCTGTATGGAATTTCTAAATGTCTCCTTAGCTTACTATAAATAGAATTTATATGTATCATATATAAATAAATATGAAAAATTATAAGAGATGATCATTTTTTTTTGTTGATTTAAAAATAGAGATTATTAAGTAAATGGCATGTTCTTAACTTTAGTTTTAAGAAATTGACCTGAGTTTGTTATAATTAAGTTATTAGCCTTTAGACAATATGTATTGACTTTTTTGCCCTTAGATACATGAGGTTGGAATAAGAGTGATGATGGGTAAAAATGAGATTTCATAAGGATTTGAGGCTAATAACTTAATATTTGAATTCTTAGGCCATTTTCTTAAAACATAAGCTTCCAAGTGGCTATTTAACAAATGAGCCCTTAAAAATATGATCAATATTTTCAATTATTGAAAAATAGTCATTAAATAATTATAAAAAGTGAAATTTATTCATGTATTTTGTATTTATTCATGCATTTTGTATTTGAACCATGACTATTTCTTTAATTTTTTTTTATATTCACTTGTCAAGCTCCCCATTTATCAGGAAAATATAGTTTAAAGAAAAAAAAATAAGTAACTCGTTTGATAAAGTGTAATGTCAAAGTAAAAATTAATGGATAAATATCAAATTTTATATATAAGAAATAATACTTTTAAATAAAATAAACTAAGAGGTACCAAGGAAAACAAACCAAAACATTAAAAAGCTTTTACTGGTCCTAAAGTATATGGAAATTGGAAACACGTGATTCTGCTCTCATGATCAACACATCAGCTTTTTCTTTATGAAAAGATAAACCTTTTCTTTTTTGATTATTTGGTTTGTGAGAAAGAGAAACAAATGAAGATAGTTGCGTTGATGATGAATGAAAATAATGTTGCTCCACTTCAAAAAAGTAAAATAAAAGATACAATACAATAATATAGTTCAATTATTGGCGAATATGTAGTAATGAACGGTGACTGGCTCTGTGAGCCAAAAATGCATGATTACTTAAATTCATAACATCGTACCATAATTGCGATAAATATTTATACAAGGTACTAAATATATATAGGGTTTTTTAGAATTTTTTTAGTACATTGATAATTAATATTTTTTGTTGCAGTGCTTTTAATTTATATCTTTAATTGTATATTATAAGTATAAAGTAATAAAAACAATGTATGAGTACGTCACTTAGAGCATAAATTATTAGATCATCTATAATGCAAATGTCAATGTTAATATTGAATTTGACAATCAAAAAGGTAAAATAACAATATTTGGCATTTGATACTTTAATGCATAATGTTATTTCAAATGTTATTTTGTTATTTTATTTATTTCTAGTTGTAAAACCAATAAAAGTAGAATGCTGACCAATACTAGAGAAGACACAAATAATCACAATAATCTTGGCAAGAGAATTTTTTTTAATATATATTAATTTTTAATTAAAAACCTAAAAATGTCAAATTTTTTGCATTATGCTATACTTTTGCCAAATTTGACACCACGTACGTATAACATTTGTCAAATTTAAAATTGCACTAGAGAGTATTTTTTATATCAAATGCCAAATTTTAGCATTAGCACACAAATTTAACATTACATTCAAAAAATGTGAAAATTTTAAGAAAATAGTCAATGTTTACAAAATTATTTTAAAAATTAGCCACAGTTTTAAAAAAATTTAAAAAATAGTATTTTCATAAATTTTTGACAAAATTCCTGACACGTGTCAGAATTTCTGACATTAATTTTATATGTAATTTTATTATTGTCAGAAATTTCTTACATGTTTTATGGCTAGTTTTTAAATTTTTTGAAACTGTGGCTATTTTTTAAAAACACACAGTCCAAAATAATAACTTTCCTAACTAACCTTAAAAATGTTTGTTAAAATAACTTTATTTTACTTTTTTCCGTAAAAATATGTGAATTTTGAAAATATTTGAAGCGTCCATTCTAACCGGCAAGTTTGCCGTTAAACATCGCATTTGCATGCTGCCTTGTACCCCAAAGTTTTGAAATTAAAAAATTTATAATTTTTAAGTTCTTTAGACTGAATCAAAAGTGTATTTCGCTCTTGTAAACTGAATCAACAGTGTATTTTACACAATTTTTTATTGATCAGATAGTTTTTTTTTCCCTAAAATTATGTGTACATTCTTTATTCCACATAAACTATTCGAACAACGAAATACGAATATACAGATATAGTGCGCATATTTTATACAATTTTTTTTTCTTAATCAAAAGTAAAAAAAAAATAGTACATTAATTTTTTGTTTTAAGTTTAAAAAATTAAAGGATAAATTTATATTACCGAAAATCCAGGTGGAACATGATATTTGATGAAGCATATGTACAGATATTTATAGTTTTTTTTTTTTGTAATATATGATCGTTCAACAATGTTAAAAGTAATAAACAAATGAAATTAATATTGGAAATAGCATTTCAAAAAGAGAGAGAGAGTTGCAAGAAAAGATAATTATAAGTGTCATTTTATAATTTATGCCACGTGTTATGGTGTCTTGACTTATACTTTATATTTATAGTTTAAAAGTATAAATATAAGTTAAAAGTGCCGCACAAATAATACATAAATTATTAATGTATAAAAAAATAGGCATTCAACAAAATTCCCGTTTCAAAATTGAAGTATGATTGAAGTATTATAAGAACTAAAATAGATTATAAGCATGTTATTTTAATTTGTCCGCGGTGTATATATATACCGAGTGGATAAGCATATTATTACACCACACTCCACTTGTTACACACGAAAAAAGAAAAGACAAAAAAAAGTGGAACGAAGTAAGAGGACAAGAAAATAAGTATTTGTGTTCAAACTACTTTTCTCACATATATTTTTGTTTGTCTTGTTGATGTATGTTCACGTGGAATCTCCTTTTATGATTCTAATTTACTGATGATATATTCTCTTAATTCGAATGCTCATTTTTAGATTTTTCACTGGTGTCACTGACTAGATAAGTGTACTATTATAATTTTTCCTTGGTCTAGAAGCTGCAAAAAAAGCGTAGGGAAAAATTCTTGACAAATCTCATCGAATAAACACACACACACACATATATATATATATATATATATATATATATCTAATTATATATAATTTGCCTAAGACGTTTCGTTAGAAAGTTTCGTCACGTTTTTTCAAAGTGGTTTCGTGGTAAAACTGTATATTCTTGACAAATCTCATCGAATATACACAAAAACAAAATGCATTTTTTCGGGGTAAAAATAAAATTTTTTGTTTAAAATTGAGTCCAAGTAAGAATACCATAAAATTTAGGGTCAGAATAATAAATAACATGGGGCGAAATGTAATTTTTTAAGAGTCAGAAAAAGACCTGACGCGGGCCCCACAGTGCGTCAGGCCCCGTATGACGCGCGTTGATTGCACGCGCCTTTTTTTTTTTCCCTCTCTCTTCTCTTCTTCCTTTCTTTCCCATTGTGCGCGTGACGCTCTTCTCTTTTTTTTTTTTTTTCTTTCTTTCTTTCTTTTCTTTTTTCTTTTTCCCTCCCTTATTTTCCTTTTTTTTTCCCCCTTTTTCTTCAATTTCTTTTTTTTGTTTCTTCTCTTTTTTTATTGCTTTTCTTTTTTTTTGTTTTGATTTTATTCTTGTATTTTTTTTTTACACATCAATAATTTATGTCATGTTGTTGTATTTTTAATTTACATCATTATTTTTATACTATAAATATAGAGTAAAAATCAATAGAGCACATTATTGTGTGTATAAATTATTAGAGACACTTAAAATTGTTTTTTTAAATATATTTTCTAACAAAAAAATTTAATTAGTAAACAAATCTGTGAAGTATGATCATTATGATCGTGTAAATTTTTTAGAATCTAAAGTTTGAATAAACTATTGGAAGAAAAAACGTGAATTGAAGAATAATTATCAAATTACCTTGGTCAATATATTAAATCACCGATTCATCTCAAAAGCTTAAGCTGATAGAAGACGGGTCAACAATGGTTTGTATAATTTAACACTCCCCTCATGTGTAGGCTGGATTATGCCTTACATTTGAACACTTTTTTATGGGGAGTTTGCGTTTGCATGGTTTGAACTTAGGACCTCTCGTTCTGATATCATGTTAAATCATTTATTCATCCCAAAAGCTTAAACTGATAGAAGACGTGTTAACAATAGTTTTATATCTCAACACAACACTTCTATTAGCTAGTTTGTTAAATAATTAGTCTATTTGATATTTGACTTTTTGTCTATATTTTTAAGAAATGACAAAAGTTTTTAAAAATTAAATCATTAGTCACTAATACATAAGATAATTAAGGATATATATGTAAATATACATCATCATATAGTTAAAAAAACGACTAATTTTTTAATTAATTAAAATATTGGCCATTTTATTAAGGGTTTATTTAAGAAATTAGTCATTTTAAAGGCAAAGTTTGAATGATTTAGCCCTAGAATGCCAAAATTAAAAATTTAGCCGTAACATACGTGTAATAGTATGATACACGTATGTAACATGTAACATATTATAATGTCATGGCTGAATCCTTAATTTTATGAAACTAAGGCTAATTCCTAAAAAATTAGCCAAAAGTTTAATTAAATCCTTAAAAGTCTATTTATTAAAATACCATTAAGAATAACTACTTACTCAATTATAATTTATGATTTAAAACATCAAAAACTTATAAAGTAAGTGTAAACGTGAAATTAGGATAAGAAAATTCAGTCGACTGTCTGTATGTAGTCCAATAAATAAATAAATATATATATATATATAATTCCTTCGGTGACTTTTACTACATGTAACATTATTTGTTATTATTATTATTTGCTCCGAGGGAGAAGAGTTATTATTCGACATTGTTTTTTTTTAGACGGAGAGGTTGGGATCGTTTTAACGTATTGTATTTTTTGTGGCCCATTGTGTCTGTGGTTGTTGAGTTGGTTTTGAAAAATATTCGTCTTCAGAGTGTTTTTTTTTTTTTTTTTTCTCGCTTTGGTTGTTTATGAAATTACTGTACTTTAGATTGTCGTCGTTTTCTACACTATTGTGGTCTTCCATATTGTTTGTCGTTTTTCTACGATTGTCGTTTCATTGATTTATATTGTTTTTAGTCTATTACTCTTTTGGTCAATTGTCATTTCTGGTTTTCCAAAAAGTTATAGCTGTCGTTTTTAAGATTTTTATCGTTTTTAGATTAATGTAGTGCTAATGCCGTTGCCAACTTTGCTCATTGTGGCTTTGTGTTACCAAAAACACGCGTTAAATGAATCTCATCATGAAATCATAAGTTATAACCAATTGTTTGACGTCAAATTGTATGAAATATGTGGTCCATTAAATTTGTAAAATTTTAATTTATTTGAGAGTTATTACATTTATCAAGCAACTTTGTTATAAAACGTTGATTTTTCTCGATCTCTCTGTGTTATTATATTTTTTTTTGTATTTGTTTCTATATTAGCTTGGAGAGATCAACTCGTTTCAGATTATGTTGATTGTATGGCAATTGCTTATGTGATCCTTGAGCGTGTTTTGGAAATTTGCCAATTTGTAGTTTAGGCTGAGCGTTGTTGCCTTTGGTCTATAGTTTTGAAATTTTTTGTCGTTTCTGATACTACTGTCAATCTAGATATCGTCGTTTTTTGGTTGTTTGTTGTTTTTCTTGACTATGTCGTTTTTTTATATGTCTGTCGTTTATAATCCCATTGTCGTTTTCTTAAATTATGTCGTTTTAGACACTTGCGGTTTTCCAAAACGATATAATTGTCATTTTCAATATTTTATTTTATTTCCAGATAATTGTCGTCTTTGGGCCATCCCGTTTTCCTGATGGGAGATTTTGAAGAATGCCCCATTATTAACACAATGATAATCTATACCCCATGTGAGTTGCATTTTTAATTTATACCCCAAAATTTACACTACAAACATAAGATGAAAGGAAAGGGAGCACACTACATGGGGTATAGATTATTAAGTGGCATAAAAGATGGTTTTGTTTTGAAATTCTCCCTTTCCTCCTGATTGCTGCAGTTTCATGGCAAGGGCTACATATCATTTCGCATTTATATTTATTTTTAAATTATTGTCGTTTTTGTCCCTCGAAGAAAAAAAATATATTATTGTCTTTGATCTTAAAGCAATTGTTGTATTCATATATTGTTATGGTATTGTCGTTTAATATTATGTCGTTTACGTAAATTATCAAATAGTTATTAATAATTTTCACCAATAGTCCTTGAACTTATCAGGATTTGGCAATTAACACCCTGAATTCATAAGACTCATTAAACCAGTTCGAATTGATAATTATCAAAATGTTTTTTTTTCCAAAAGAATTTGCATCGCGGACCTTTAAGTTTGCCAAAATTTGTTAAGTTGCCTTCCAAACTTTATTTATTTTTTGTTTAAAACAATTTGGAACTCATAATTTCTCTGATTTTATATTATTTATGACGTCATTTCTCATTTACTATAAATTTTTTAATTCAGAGTTTGATTATCCAAAAAATAATAATAAGGGTAAATTTTACTTTTACTCTTTGTATTTTAAGTGTTGTTTCTTTTTTGTTTATATACTTAAAAACATCTCATTTGCAGTCTGTAAACTATAAAATTGTGGTAAATTGGTATCTTCATCAGTTTTTAGTCCAAATTGTAACGAAATACATAAACATATCCAAATTATGACGAAAAATGTCTAAATTATCTAAATTTTATGTCACTTTGGTCCTTTATTTTTGTTGTTACAATTTGGATGGAATGAGGACAAAAGGACCAATTTGACACAATTTTGTAATTTAGGGACTTGGAATAAGACATTTTCAAGTATAGGAACCAAAATAAAACAACACCCAAAATACATGGGCAAATGTAAAATTTGACTAAAAACTAAAGAGCAACTCGTAAACTCCCAACAAATTCATAGTGGGGGAAATTGCAAAATAAGGCCTTCTTAATACCACATAATAATTTATACTCAAAGTGCTCCATTTGTTTCTATTTTATATTTATAAAATAAAATTTGTCATATAAATCAAAAGTACAACACTAATAGGACAGAAATTATAAATATGCCGAATAAATGACATACCTCAAAATCCCCCATCGGCAAAATTACTCAATTTATTAATAACAAAAAAATAGATGAGAGTTTCCATTTTCCAAAAAAAAAAAAAAAAACAGAATATTGTTGGCTCGCGAAATTACTCAATTTATTAATAACAAAAAATAGAGGCAAATCTCATATTATACAGCGTGATCTGACGTGGCCAAATCAGAAGCTTTCAATATATAGAGATTTTTTATTAAAGCCGCCAATTTGTCACCAAATACGGTGAAATTTTAGGCGCGCGGGACAAAGTTCGTCTTTTATTTTTTTGGAGGGATTTAAATTCAAAAACGAGTGAGAAAATCAGAAGCCAAAAAAAAAAAAAAAAAAATCTACAGTGTTTCTTCTTCTTCTTCTTCTTCTTTGGTTTGTGAGTGAGAGTGAGACACACCGATTTTTGCATTTGCTCAGGACCGTAAAGGCAACCGCAAAAATGGCGGCAGATCCGAGCCATCTCGAGAGAATGGGCAGAGAATTGAAATGCCCTATTTGGTACCACCACTCTATCTCCCAGTCTCTCTCTCTGTTAATCTACTTTTCCGAATTCCATTTCCTTCTTTTTTACATTTTTGAATTTTTTTTTGCAGTTTGAGCTTATTGAACTCCTCTGTTTCCCTAAATTGCAACCATTTCTTCTGCAAGTAAGCCTCTCTCGATTCTGAACAATTTTTGTTTCATTGTATCTATTTGTAAATCTGCTTTTAGCTGAGGATTCTTCGGTTGTTTGTGTTCAGTTCTTGCATAATGAAATCGATGAAATCGGGTTCCAATTGTCCCGTCTGCAAAGTTCCGTATCGTCGCAGAGGTACATTCGATGCCTTTCGCACCGAATCAAATGCCATTTGCATTAGGTTTTCATTGTTAGGGTTTGGGAGAAATGTGAGAATTTGTTAAAGCTGTCTTAAAAATATATTCTAAAATCGGCGGTCATATTGGGTGTTTTTTTTTTTTTTTTTGTTATAATATATTTTTTTTAATGGTTGTTGAACTTTGTTGCAGAGGTTCGACCCGTACCTCATATGGATAACTTGGTTAGCATTTACAAAAGCATGGAGATTTCTTCAGGAATGAACATATTTATCACCCAGAATGTGCCTTTCACTAAATTATCAGGTACTATTTGGCTGTATAGTTCATCTATGTTATGCACAATTATTATTAGCTATATGCATTATATTTTTTATTATCTCGAAATGCAGATACTGAGTTTAGTTCTTGTATGTGTTTTTCCTTTCCTTTTTATTCCAATATCACAGATGGAAAACATCAAGTGGATGATTGCAACATTCATGGCAGACAAGATTCTGGTCGTGCTTTTGCCGAGAAGCGGGATACTTATGAAGAACAAGGGTCGAGAGGGAAACATAAAGCAGATCAGAACAGTTTTGAATCTGTTCAAGTGAGACCTTCATTTCCAGGCAAGAAAAGGGTTCAGGTGCCACATTCACAGTGTGAAGGTGCCGTGGATCAAGCTGTTGATAAATTATCTGAAAAGGGGTTGAGAGTTATAAGGCCTGTTGTGGGTGAGAAGGGGGAGCCTGTTCTTTCACCTTTCTTTTGGTTGAGAGATGAAGAGAATGTGGAAAATTTAAGCCAGGACAGTGGTAAGAGCCCGTTCAATGATATGCCATTTTCAAACGCCCCAACGTTCAGCGATATCAAGGATTCGGATGACGAAAATTCACCTAGATCGACTCCAGATGTGAGTAAATTTGGTTTGTTAGTAAAACTGTTTATTTGCGATATTGTTTTTTAACTTGTAAGGTAATGCGTTTCTTCTTTTACGTAGAAATATTTTCATTCTGCTAAATTTTGGTTTTGGAGCTCAAAATTTCTTTAGTCACCATGATTATGAAAAGAACAAAATAGAAAAGGAAAGTACTATTATGAAGATTTTCACAGCTGTCCGTATCAGCTACAGCTTACTATACCTTCATGTGATTGAATTTTGGCCATCCAAGACCTATATGTAATATAAAGCAACAAAATTCACTGCAAATATAAGACATTTGACTAACGAGGTCTTACCATTTTTTTTTTATCTCAAGCAGGGAGGAGACTTTGGCAAATCGTCAAATTGCCTAGATATGTTCGACAGTGAAATGTTTGAATGGACACAACGACCTTGCTCCCCTGAGCTTTGTTCAAGTCCATTTAAGACAAAGGTATAACATCACATAGCTCGCGAGGTTTTTATCTCCTATGTAAATTGTTGGCTTTCAGTTTCTATTGATTTGAAGTCTTTCGGATTTTTTAAACTGCTTCAAAATGCAGGTTGCTGATATTGGTGTAGTTCAAGAGAAAGACCCAAAAGAGCCCGCAAATGACGAGAAAAGAGGCCAAAGACTGTCCACTGGAAATGTTAGATTTATGGATAACATTTCCCCTCCTGGAACCAGCAATCTTGATGATCAAGTGACTGGTAAGAATCCTAAAAAGAGAGGTCGAAAGGCGAGAGAAACAGCTGGAACCACACGTTCCGTGAAAAATGCTAATCTGGCACATGAAATTAATGTCGATTCAGACAAGAGTTCACAAGACATGAATAAGACAAGGGCTTGCAAAAGGGGTAAGAAAGTTCATTTATCTGCCACTGCTACTAAGCCAACACCTGAAAATGCCAATGCTGTCCCTGTTAGATCTAAAGCTTCAGATGAAACTCACAAAAACATGATGATTGAATTGCCTGCTTCCTTGGGAAAAAAGAAACAATGCAATGAAAATTTAACCTCAAAGAAGGCTGGAAAAAATAGTAACAAAATCCATGTCCAGAATGAGAAACACGAACACCACCCTGTGAGTACAAAAAAAGCGCCCAATGCTACAGAAAATGGTCCTGGAGAAGCTTCTGACGGGAAAGTTCAAGTGAGTAAGGACACTATAGCTCAGTTATCTGCTTTATTTGTCCCTCTTGCTAATAAAGATATTGGTTCTGAGTCTGGGGACAAAGCCGCCACGCCTTCCCAAAAATCTAAGTCAAGTGATGGTTTGAGGAGCAAAAGAAAGTCCAGATTGTCCTGTAGCAGTAACTCTAAGGATGTGATAACTCATGACATTCAAGCTGGTTCTGTCAAGTCTCTCCATGCAAATGAAGCTAAGACAACAGAAAATATTCCCAACAATATGGATACTGGAAGTTCGGCTGATCCATTAATTGTGAAGAAACCTCCTTCTTGGACCAATGATGTGGTATTGCAGAGGTGCGAGAACAGCCTTGGTAAAATCGAATGTGCCTTTTGCCTTTCCTTAGAAGAGTCAGAGGTATTCATAGCGTGGATCTCAATTTCTGTCATATGGCATCCTATAGTAATGTTTGAATTATGTATATATGCATAGGCTGTATTTATGATTCACAAAGATGTAATTATAGGCTTCAGGAGAGATGCTTCACTATTACAATGGCAGGCCTGTTGCTGTAGATTACAATGGGGGATCGAAGGTTATACATGCACACAGGAATTGCATTGAATGGTATAAATTCCTTTGCGCAATCAATCCCGTATTATGTCATTAGTTATAATTTTTTTTAACGCGCTTTCCAGCATTGAATGATTTGTGTACTTATTGTTTCTGTTACTATTTGTAAGGGCGCCAAATGTGTACTTTGATGACGATGTTGCTATCAACCTTGAAGCCGAATTGACTAGAAGTCGGAGAATTAAATGTAGCTGCTGCGGCATTAAAGGCGCTGCTCTTGGGTGTTATGATAAGAGTTGTCGCAAGAGTTTTCACATTCCTTGTGCCAAGTTGATGCCTCAATGCCGATGGGATACAGTATGTATTGGACAGAAAGTTTAACCTATGCTTTCACTTATTGTTTCAACTCTTCATAGTGATGAAAATTGTTATTCTGACTTTGATGGTCGCGTTTCAGGTCAATTTTGTCATGTTATGCCCCCTGCACCCCTCCTCTAACTTTCCAAGTGAAAGTTCTGATTCTCGAGCAAGGAAGAGCAAGCGCGTCACAAAAAAGTTAGTATATATTCTTATCAAAGTTCTGATGATTTACATGAGCAGATTTGTGCAATTATACTTGAAATGTGTGCTCATTTATGTCTATGCTGTATCTTCTTTTCTAGGAGCTCACAAGTTCAACATAATAAAGTTGCTGTTAAGCATGATCTTGGAGCCTCTCCAAATTGGAGTTCTTGTGGATCCTTTAAGAAACTTGTTCTTTGCTGTTCTGCTCTCACCAGTTCAGAGAGGGTAAACAAGCTGCTTCTAGCTCTTCATTTGTTTGTCCGATCTCATTAATGTGGAGTATCTTGATATCTTACTCGTTCTTGTGGGTTTTAACTTCAGGAAATAGTTTCTGAATTTGAGAGAATTTCTGGAGTTATCGTGGCAAAGAAGTGGGAATCAAATGTCACTCATGTTATTGCATCAACAGATGAAAATGGAGCATGCAAACGAACTCTTAAAGTTTTGATGGGGATATTGGATGGGAGGTGGATACTAAATATCAAATGTAAGTACCAGATTATCTTATTAGAATATTTCAACTTCGTTTTTGCAATATATAATTTGAAGTAACACAGAAGCCTAGCATGTAAGATCTGTTCACGTGTACTTATGATACTTATATAACATTTGTATTGCTTTCATATGTTTGTCTCTGCATAGGGATCATAGCGTGCATGGAAGCAATGAAACCAGTTGACGAGGAGCGTTTCGAAATTACTGTTGACACTCATGGCATTAGAGATGGGCCTCAACTTGGGAGACTCAGGGTCCAGAACAAGGTTAATTCTGTGTTGCCTTTTGACTCTTTACCTGAAAGCTTGTAGTTTATGTCCCAGTTCGTCTTTTTTCTGATTTATTTAAAGTGGCTGTTACTTTAAATGTATTCCATTTGTTCACTTGGGCTTTTTCTATCATTGATTGAGACCTTTACCATCCAAGTCCTAAGGCTCCAAATGGTTCTTGAACTTTCTTGATGCTTTTCAAGATGTCCAAAAGTCAGCTTTTTGCATTATTGTAAACACTGCCCCCCAAAAAAGTTGAAATCTCATAATATTAAGTTTAAGTTTGTTGAACCTTTATTAATGAACTCTTCTGTATGCAGTTACCAAAGCTATTTGATGGGTTTAAGTTCTACGTTATGGGAGAATTTGTACCTTCTTACAAGGGCTATCTACAAGACCTCATAACTGCAGCTGGAGGAACTATTCTGCACAGAAAACCTGTCTCAGAGTATCAGAACGACTTGTCATCCGATTCATTGACATGTCAAACCTTCATTATCTACAGCCTTGAGCTACCTGATCAATGCGAACCTGCGAAAAGGAATCAAATCTTCGACCGCAGGCGGCTAGATGCAGAGACTCTAGCGAGTTCATCCAGAGCCAAAGCAGTAAGCAATTCATGGGTCTTGAACTCCATTGCTGCTTGCAAGTTACAGAGTCTTACTGAATAATATTGCATGTTTTGTTGTACGCATAAACCTTGTACATGTTCTAGGAAATCTTTCACATCTATTTTTGAAACTTTTTGTAGTGATGAGAAATGCATAAACAATTATTCCTAAACAAGATATTTTTGGAGGTATAATTTTTTTGCCTTTCTGCTTAAATTGTAATTGCTTGTTTGTTACCTCACAGCAACTAGAGCGAAACATGACAGACAATAAAAGGTCCAGCCTTAAACATCACAACGACAAAATAAAACAGTGTTATGTAATATAGCAAAAACTAACGTAAGACTAACTCAAAGCAGAAGAAAAATTTATAAGAAATTAAGATAATACACACACCAGACATGCATGAGTACAAATAATTAATACCCTTTTTGAAAAGTGGAAAAATAAAAATTCAATAATGAATGATGTCTAGCTAAAGGTAGGGCCCTTTTGTGTAAGGAGCGTTAATTGGAAAAGTAACTTAAGGAAAAATCACTTACTTTTGTCTGCCAACAACTTTTTCAGGTTAGAGTCTAAGAAATGTTAAATCATATCATGATTTTTTTTCCCTGCCAAAAGGTCTAAAGTCTAAACCATATAACAAGTTTAAGGTTGATTGGTTGGTAGGATTTTCTTTTTAGTAATATTTGTTTGGTATTTAACTCGAAACAGTAGGTTGCGGATATACATGCTGCATAAAGAAAAGAGAAGACAGCAGTTTTATATGTAGGAATTGAAAAAGCAATATCTTGCGTTTTCTATTCATTATCAAAGCTTTCAAGAAAAGAGTCGAAAAGAAAAGTTGGGAATTGTACAACAGTGTAGGGCCAGGGTAGTTCATCTGTAGACATGAACAAGGCAAATTGTACATGAAAAACCAACTTGCAAAATCTACTATTCCCTTCTACTTTTTTGTCGGTCACACACGTCACAGTCATTTCCCACTTGGGATATTTTCCATCGGTGCCAAGAACAAACTGTGACACTGTGACTACCACCCTGTCTATACACAAAAAAAAAGACACCCAAAAAAAGTCTAGATCAAGAAATGCATGATTTCTTCGATACCCTTTTCCTTCTCATGCAATAACAGAAGCCTTACTGACTTTACTCTCACTTTTGATCTTATGGGACTCACTTTTCTTCTGCCTATGCTTTGAGACCTTCATGTTGAAGCACTCAAACAGACCTTCCAAAGCTGAAATCTCCTCTTTGATGTCATTGCCTTCAGAGATCTTTTCCTTGAAGCTATGGATTCTTTCGAGTCCCTTTTGAACTTCCAACCCCATATCCTCTATGGTTGAGTTCATTTTTGCATTCTCATCCTGCGAGTCCTTGAGCTTTCTCTTCAAAGACCTATAACCATCAAGGGATTTCAATAGCTGCTCGGAGAGAGCCTTGTTTCTCTCCTGGAGAACCAAGTTTCCCTGGCTGGTCTCTTTCCTCTCCTTGTGCTCGGTTGCGCAGGCCTTGACCTTCCCCAACAGCATGTCGTTTTGCTCCCTGAGATCGCTTATGAGCTCTTCCATTCCACTCAGTTCTTGAACTTTCCTTGCCAGCTCTATCGCCATAATCTCCTTCTCTTTCCCCAAGCTGGTACACATTATCTCAAGGCTCTTCCTTGCGGCTAAGCTTGCGCTGAGCTGTCGTCGCAGCTTCTCCTTCTCGTCTATGATCATCGGTTCATGTGGCTTTTTCTCTCTCGGACCATCGGCTCTTAGATCGGTATTGCATCTCCTGAGCTCGGGTTTTCTACCGAGTGATTGAGATTTCTGGATCCGGGTCTTGACATCTTCAATTATGCTCATCATCCCAGCCACTCTCTGAGCCTTCCTTTCATCGACAACGTCCCTTAGGCACGCCTCATTGTGCTCTTGGATTAGTTTTAAAAGCAACTTGACGTTTGTCGAAATGCCTAAACAAAGGAAATCAAAATGAATGAATCAATGAATGAATGGTTAATTAAACCTCAAAGTACAAGAATTCTGAAACTTATTCTTCTAAAGAATATGTAATGCTGGTTTCTAAACATGATCAACCGAATTAAATGAAAGAAAAAGAAATAAGACAAATTTATATATCACCTTCAAAGCTATAATCTTCTGGTCGTTCGGCTTGATTCTCAGAAGAAGCCAATTCAGGAGATGAAAATGCTCTGACCCCACTCATGTTTGCCCAGAAATGAAAAAAAATTGATATTAAGGAGATTTATCAAATGCAAGTTGTTATATATAATCTAAGAACCAAAAGAAAAGCCCTCAATCTAATATGATATCCAACAATGGTGGATCAAAAGAGAATGATATCTAAGTTTTATTCAATTATTATTATTATTTTAATTTTAATTTGTATAATATGAGCTAGAGATCCGAAAAAGAGAGAGTGACGCTCTCTCTCTCTATCCCTCTCTATCTCTATCTTTTCCCTCTCTCGTGTCTCTAATTATTAAAGAAATTTGATTGCTTTCTCTATAATATTATGGGTGGTTTTGCTTGGCCATTTGCTCTTTCTGGAACAAGTCGGTTGGTTGGTCCGTTATTGGTTGTGTAATGAAGCGCAATTATTGGCGATGGGTTTTGACTTTTTCTTTGTTGCTTTTGACTTTCTTTCGTCGAAAGGGATATTTATATTTATACACCCTAGTTTTTCCCCTTCTTACAGCTGCATAAATATGAAAGTGAAACATAATATTAAATACTAATGTTCATGCTTTGGTTTGATTTTGGAATGATGTTGGGACTTGGGACTCAATTTTGTCAACCCATTCACGATTTAAACCACGATCCTATCTTTCTTCTTTTCAACAAATGAAGACCAATAAATAAATAAATATCTATATATATATATATATATATGATCTGTATTCTGGGGTGCCTAAACTTGCAAGCTAGCATTAGTGACGACAGCTTAGAAAGAAAAGAAGAAAAAAAAAAACACTTTGTAATCTCTAGCTTTACACGTGCATTTCTTATCAAAAGTGAATCTAATATTTTTAGAATTAATAGGTGGAAAAACTAAAAGTTGATATCTGTATGTCACTCATAAATGACACACGGAAATTAATAGAAAAAACGACAGAAATAAGTAAACGACAACAAATAAACAAACGACAGAAATGAGTAAACGACAACGAATAAATAAACGACACAAATGATAACCGACGAAAAGTATGTAAACGGTGATAAAACAACCAAAGGCAGAGAACACTAGAAATTACAATTTTACAACAGGAAACTACTCGAAAAAGAGTACTCTGTAAGTCACAAACGACGACAATGATAAAAGCAACATATATATTGAAGAAGAGTAATTAACTACACACAACATATAGCCATCAAATGAATAAACGACAGCAGCGAGAAAAGAACAGAAATTAAACCACAGAGGGTCTTAGCAAAAATTTAAAAAAATATAAAAAAAAGCCACAGAGGGTAAGTGACAGCAATTATAGAAGCGATAATAAATCAACCAAAGACGGAGAACAGTAAAAACGACAACTTATCAAAAACGACACGAACAGAGCAAACGACACCAAGCACCAAACACCAGAGACGATTAAACGACAATAGAAGATGGGGACTGACTATCGATACTAAAATAAACAGAGCGACAAAATGTTGATCGATAATGCAATAATAATAATAAACGACATATAGATTGGAAAAGAGAAAAGATTAACGAAACGACGATAAATCAACAAACGATACAAAAATAAAACGACATAAATAAAAGAAATAACAAAATAAAGACAAACGACAGAGAATGGAAACGACAGAAAAACACGAAAACGACACCAAAAGAGAAAAAACCACCAATAACAAAACATGCGAACACGTGGCTGTAAAACAGTTACCAAAATGGCAAAATTCTAATAATCGTCGACTGTCGTATCTCTAACTCAAGCAATCTCAAAAATAAAAAATTACAAAAAACACAAAACCCTAAACCCGGACAATGGTGAGTTCATCGGGCGGCGAGTCTCCAGCGGCGGCGGCGGAGGAGCGGCGCGAGTGGGCGGAGCTGCCGCGGGAGGTGACGGCGTCGATAGTGTCGCGGCTGGTGGCGACGGAGATCCTGAGGAGCGCGCAGTTTGTTTGCAAGTCGTGGCTGGAGGCGTGCGACGACCCTCTGGTCTGGCGCCGAATCAACATGTACGACATCGCCGAGCCGGCCGCGCCGGTGGATTTGTCTCTCGACCGCCTCTGCCGCGGCGCCGTCGATCGCAGCCGCGGCCAACTGGTCGATATCGGCATTTCCTATTTCGGAAATGACTTTCTCCTCAGCTATATCACCCAAAGGTACTATTGATTCACTGTTCGATTTTGATTTAGATGTAATTTATTAGCTTCTTCCTCAGTAAGATTAGATTGCATGTAATTCGATTTTTTGCCTAATTTTTCAAATAGACCCCTGAACTATAATGATTTTTGGTACATGCCTTGCTGAAATAAAAGTTTCGACTAAATTTGTCTTTATGTTAAATAAATTCTTCTTACATTTTGAACTGCTCTAAACTCGTGAAAGAGATTTTAGCTTCAACTTTAGAATTCTAATAATGTAAAGTTTTTAATTTGCTTGTTGTGTGTCTAAATCTCTTTATTAATGATGTTCCTTTTTCCTAAACAGATATCAAATTAGGTTTGACCCAGATGTTTATCCAGAAAATTGATAATGCTTTTGATAACAAGTGGAAAACAAATGAAATGCCTTTTTTAGGTTTTTATTTTTAGCTTAGGTTTAAAATGTTTGCCTTTTACTTTTAAGTAACAAAATTGTACCACTTATAAAAAAAATATACACACACACACTAGTTTGTACAGATCACAGACCAGAGGTTCTAAATTGAGCTTTTTTCTACAGATGTACTCGGATCAAACGCCTTCGACTGGCTAGTTGCCCTTACTTGTCGGATAAGGCATTGATTGACGCGGCTGCAAAACTTCCTTTGTTGGAGGAGCTCGAGCTTACACTCTGCTCTTTCTCAGTAAAGCCGCTCGAAGCTGTCGGGCGCGCTTGCCCTCGTTTGAAGTCATTGAAGTTGAACTGCCTAACTAGTACGGCTGCATACAATGCTATGTACGAGGACGACGTGGATGACAATGGAGAGGCCATTGCCATTGCGGAAAACATGCCGGGGTTGCGCCACTTGCAGCTTATTGGAAACCCGATGACCAACTTTGGCTTGCAAGCCATTCTCACCGGCTGTCCTTATCTCGAGTCACTGGACCTGCGCCAGTGCCCGTACATCTATCTGGTTGGGAAGTTGGCGGAGAGGTGCGCCGAGCTCAAATGCTTGCGGCTTCCTAAAGAGTCAACCAAGGACTGTGAGTTCTATGTTGGCCCTGATGAAGTTGATCTTTCCGAGATTCGTCAGCTTGATTTCTTGTCTGATGGCAGCTACCCTGAAGTTGATGACGACTATGACTACCTCTCGTACTCGAGCGGGATCGATACCTCTGACGACGGTAATTGGCGGTTTACGGATCCCGAGGACTACTACACCTACTTATGAATCTGATGCATATGTAATCAATGAACCAATGCTCAGTGGGCAGAGGTATTTCATTCCTAATATCAGCTAGATATCTATATATGCGTATGTATATACAAAATGACCATGTATAAGTATGTGTGTGTACGTATCTATATATGCGTATGTATATTCCTAATTCCAGTTAGTAGGGGATTTAGGAACTTTTTTTTTTTTTTTTTTTTTTTTTTGTGTTTTTAGGGAAGAATCACAGTCAATCTTGAAAATGTCCTTTAATGAATTTTGCAAGAAGGCTTTTTGATTGTACAAATGTGTGACTGATACTTGTCTTCTCTCATCTCTGCGCTGTTTAATCTCTTTGCTTTATAATATAAGCTTTCTTTGTCCACATGCTACTTATATAGTGCATATATTTATTAAAAGCATAGTGCTAAAAAGTTGGTAACTATGGATGTGTAATACTTGTATCAGAAATCAGTGCTATGAATAATAAACTATGTCTGTATGGAATGTGGTTATGGGTGGGTGATCTTGCGGTTAGGCCAAAAGTGTATGTTGAATGCAAGAACTTTTGATTATAAAAAGACATAAAAGTAACATATCTATAAAATATAAAAAACGACACCCATTTTTCAGCCAGTACGGCGACGAGAAAAATATAGACAGTCCAATAGAAAACAGACGAGAAAAAGAAAAGCAATAAACGACATGAAAATAAAACGACAACCGGATTATTAAACGACATGTTAATGGGAAAGCCTCATAGGCTTATAGAGAAATGAGAATAAACGAAAATAATAAGAGAAGTTTTAGTGAATGGATAACTGGGCATCTAGGAAATCGTCAAAACACTGGTCAGAGTCTCAGCGACAAGATAAAGAAAAACACATAACAGTAAACGACATCAAATAAAAACGACAATATAAAGAAACGACAAATTAAGAAATGTAAACAAAGAAGCAAAACGAAAGCATAAATGATAACCATAGTGAAAGAGAATGACGGTGGAAAATGAAAAGTACAACACTGCAATAGGCAACAACATTCAAAACAGAAAACGACAGAAAAAATTTTAAAAACGACAAAATGTATGCCAACCAAGAGAAAACGGCAATCTTCTAGAAAGAAGTAAATTAAAGCATAAAATAGAAACCGAAACAAAAGAGAGTATCTTAAAAAAACACTACCATATGCACCATTATTACAGGATAAAAACGACAACAAAACTACAAAAACGAGAATATTCAGAAACGACAACATCAGAAAAAAAAAAAAGAAAAAAAAAGAAGTGCGATAAAAGAAGTAAAGGAATGCGTAAAAGATAACCATAATAAAAATGAATGACTGGGGAGTGGGGAAGTGAAAGCTACAACAACATGATATACAACATTATAGAAAAAAACGACAAGTAAAAATCATAAAACGACATCATTCAATAAAACAATTAAAATAAGAAATCTAAAGAAAGAAGGAAAAAATAAAGAGACCGAATGTGGAAAGTGAAAACTACAACACTACAACAAGTACCA
This sequence comes from Boehmeria nivea var. tenacissima, assembly GCA_018132145.1. NCBI lineage: Eukaryota > Viridiplantae > Streptophyta > Magnoliopsida > Rosales > Urticaceae > Boehmeria > Boehmeria nivea. Next base: position 16,801,597 of record CM030877.1, on the reverse strand, counting down.
CCATTACAGAAAACGACCGAAAAGGTGTAAATAACAAGATAAACAAAAACGACATAAAAAAAACGACAACGATAAAAACGGGAAATGAACAGAAAAACCGAAAAAATGACAATATAAGGGCAAAAGATAATCGCGAAGGGAATTAATTATTCCGACTCCGATTCCTCTCTTCGCCGGATAAATTCGCCGGCAATGGCTTCGTCCTTGATCTTCGAGTGTCCGCCTCCGAATCCGGAGGAGGAGCGGCGGAACTGGCTGGAGCTGCCGCGGGAAATGACGGCGTCGATTCTGTCTCGGCTGGTGGCGATCGACGTCCTGACGACGGCTCAGTTCGTGTGCAAGTCGTGGCTTGAGGTCTCGAAAGATCCTCTAGTTTGGCGCAGAATCGAAATGTACAAGGACGGCGATCTCGACCTCGAGACGGACTTGGACAAGATGTGTCGCCACGCCGTCGATCCGAGCTGTGGCAAACTGGTCGATATCAACATCTAGAACTTCGGGAACGATGATCTGCTCAAGTATATCGCTGATAGGTATGATTTCTCGCTCAATTTGGAGATTTAGTGAATCGGTTCGTGAACTTAACCTAGGTAAATCGCTGATGTTTGATGATTCTTGAATTTCCGTCTTGGGTCAGTGTGTTCTTTGATTTCGTGTTTCTATTTTGCGTTTTCATTGCCGGGGATTTCGTAACAAACGTATTAATGGGCGTGTTCAAGCGTTTTTTTTTTTTTTTTTTTTTTCTTTAGTAGTGCTTTTTATGAGCTCAGCTTTTTAGTTTGCTTTCTTCAACTTTGTTTTTGGCTGTAAATTATTATAATTATTGTTTTAATCATTGGCTTCCATGATTTTCAAATTGTTTTACCATGTAAATTGTGTCGAAGTTGTCATAACTTGGCTTAAAAGTTTCTCTGAATGGATAAATAAACACTTACTTTTTCTGTGAATGGTCTATTATATATAATCTGTAAGTATATAGATGGCGCGTCTGCAGGATATGCTTCTATAAATTGTGAAACATAATGGACTCCATATTCTCACAATATTCCCTAATAAGCTTTTACTTATCAATGAATTGAAACTTTTCATCTCTAAATTCCAGTAGAAAATGTGTCGGCCTTGAAGTTTCCCAGCAGTTGAGTTGGTTTTGCTAACTTGAATCAGATCAAGCGGCTTCGACTTGCTTCTTGCTATCATCATATTTCAGGTGAGGGTTTGATTGAGGCCGTTGCTAAACTTCCATTGTTGGAGGACCTTGATCTTACTCTCTGCCCGTTCTCAGCAGAGCCTCTCAAAGCCCTAATCTAAAATCATTTAGTTTTAACTGCCAAGCTTATAGAATCTTGCTCATAAACCTTGATCAGGAAGTGAAGTATAACAGAGAAGCGATTGCTGTTGGCAAAAACATGCCTGGATTACGCCGCTTGCAGATAATTGGAAATACCATGACCAACATGGGCTTGGAAGCTATCCTTGACGGGTGTCCTCATCTCGAGTCCTTGATCTGCGTTGATGTCTCAATATAAGTTTGGAAGGAGATTTGTGGAAAAGGTGTACTGAGCAAATTAAACATCTGTGGCGTCCTGAAGATTCAACCACGGACTATGAGTTTGTTATCGACCCTGATGATGGCCCTGAGCTTTGGATCATTTGATGACTCTTACCATTGGTTTTCTGGCGGTGACAACAACGACAACGACGACGAGTATCACGAACTTGTAGCCGATGAATTGGACTATTCTGACCGCTCTGATGTCTCAATAACCTGATGTCAGATCCCAATAACCTGTGATGGATTAAAAAATCTTTGTTTTCGTTCTTCGTTCTAGCTAGCTGTATATCAATGTGTAAATAAAAAGAATCCAGAGTTTTCTTTTACCATTTTGGCAATAATAAGCTATATCTGTATGGAAGTTGGCTATGGTTGTGTGATCTTGCGATTAGGCCAAAGGTGTCTTTTTAGTGCAAGAACTTTTGATGGTAAAAACTAAAAAGACATAAAGGTAACATATCTCTAGAAAAAACAAAAAACGAAAACGACACCCAAGTTTCAGCCAGTATGGCGACAAGAAAATTCAAAGAAAATCCCACTTGAAAACCGACAAGAATAAGAAAGGCAATAAACGACATGAAAACAAAACGACAACAGAATTATTAAACGACATGTTAATGCAAAAGCGATATAGAGAGAAATGAGAATAAACGAAAATAATAAGAGAAGTTCTAGTGAAATGGATAAATTACAAGGCATCGAGGAAAGGGTCACAATACTGGTCAGCGTCTCAGCGACGAGATAAAGAAAAACAAATAACAGTAAACGACATCAAATCAAAACGACAATATGAAAAAACGACAAATTAAGAAATGCAAAGAAAGAAGCAAAACGAAAGCATAAATGATAGCCACAGTGAAGCGAATTACCGTGGAAAATGAAAATTACAACACTACAATAGGCAACAACATTGTAGAGAAAAAAACGACTGAAAATTTTTAAAAACGACAATATTCATAAAACGACAAAATGTATATGATAAAAAAGAGAAAACGACAATCTTGTAGAAAGAAGTAAATTAGAGCATAAATATAAACCGAAACAAAAGAGAATGACTGAAGAAACACTATGATAGGCAACATTATTACAGGATAGAAAACGACAACAAAACTACAAAAAAACGTAAATATTCAGGAACGACAACATCAGAAAAACAACGCAAAAATGAAAAAAATGAAAAAAAAAAAAAGAAAAGAAAAATGATAGAAGAAGTAAATGAAAGCATAAATGATCACCATAATAAAAATGAGTGACTGTGGGAAGTGAAAGCTACAACACCATGATAAGTTACACAACAAAACGACAAATAAATATCATAAAACGACACTAATAAATTTAACAACTAAAATTAGAAATCTCAAGAAAGAAGTAACAAAATAAAGATAATGAATGGGAAAAGTGAAAACCAATAAGCGACAGCATTACAGAAAACGACCGAAAAAGAGTAAACAACATGGTAAACAACAACGACAAAATAAAGAAAAAACGACAACGACGGAAAGGGGAAATGAACAGATAACCGAAAAAAAGGACAATATAAGGGCAACGATAATCGCGAAGGGAATAAATTATAGCAAATAATACACAGACCCGAAAAAAGTCCGAAATCCGATACAAAACCCGCCCAAATACTATAAATACCTTTCCACGCTCACAAATTCCCAAATCAGTCTGATCTGATCTCTTACAAATCACCGGGATCTTCTTCAGATCTTTCCATTTCCAGAAACCCTAAAATCGAACCACCAAATTCACCAAATTCCGACTCCGATTCCTCTCTTCGCCGGCGATGGCTTCGTCCTCGATCTTCGAGTCTGCGCCACCGGAGCCGGAGGAGGAGAGGCGGAACTGGCTGGAGCTGCCGCGGGAAGTGACGGCGTCGATTCTGTCTCGGCTGGTAGCGATCGACATCCTGACGACGGCTCAGTTCGTGTGCAAGTCGTGGCTTGAGATCTCGAAAGATCCTCTGGTTTGGCGCAGAATCGACATGTACAAGGCCGGCGATCTCGACCTTGAGATGGACTTGGACAAGATGTGTCGCCACGCCGTCGATCGGAGCTGTGGCCAACTGGTCGATATCAACATCGAGTACTTCGGGAATGATGATCTGCTCAAGTATATCGCTGATAGGTATGATTTCTCGCTCAATTTGGAGATTTAGTGAATCGGTTCTTGAATTTAACCTAGGTTAATCGCTGATGTTTGATGATTCTTGATTTTCCACTTAAATCCGTGTGTTCTTTGGTTTCTTGCTTCTATTTTTCGTTTTCTTTGCCATCAATTTTGTAACAAATGTATCAAAGGGTGTTCAAGCGTTTTTTTTTTTTTTCTTTTTGGCATTTTAGTAGTTAAATGTTGTGTGGTAATGCTTTGGTTTAGGAGTGTGAGACAAGTTTTATGAGCTCAGCTGTAATTTGCTTTCTTTAACCTTTTTTTTTTTTTGCTTTACATTATTTATTATTGCCTTAATCATTGGCTTCCATGATTTTTCAAATTGCTTTACCATGTAAATTGTGTCAAAGCTGTCATAACTTGGCTTAAAAGTTTCTCTGAATGGATAGATAAACACTAATTTTCCTGTGAATGGTCTATCATATATAATAATCTGTCAGTATATAGATGGCATGTCTGTAGGATATGCTTCTAATTTCTATAAATTGTGAAACATAATGGACTCCAGATTCTCACAAAATTCCCTAATAAGCTTTTACTTATCAATGAATTGAAACTTTTTATCTCTAAATTCCAGTAGAAAATGTGTCGGCATTGAAGTTTCCCAGCAGTTGAGTTGGTTTCGCTTACTTGTGCGTCTTGTTATTTGTAAAAAAATTTCAACAGATCAAATCAGATCAAGCGGATTCGACTTGCTTGTTGCTATCATCACGTTTCAGATGAGGGTTTGATTGAGGCTGTTGCTAAGCTTCCGTTGTTGGAGGACCTTGAGCTTACTCTCTGCCCCTTCTCAGTAGAGCCTCTTCAAGCTATTGGGCGTTCTTGCCCTAATTTAAAATCATTTAGTCTAAACTGCCAAGCTTATAGAATCTTGCACATAGACCCTGATGAGGAAGTGGAGTATAACAGAGAAGCAATTGCTATTGGTAAAAACATGCCTGGATTACGCCACTTGCAGGTAATTGGAAATACCATGACCAACATGGGCTTGGAAGCTATCCTTGCTGGGTGTCCTCATCTCGAGTCACTTGACCTGCGTCGGTGTCTCAATATAAGTTTGAAAGGAGATTTGTGGAAAAGGTGTACCGAGCAAATTAAACATCTGCGGCTTCCTCATGATCCAAGCATGGAATATGAGTATATTAACGATGCCTCTGAGCTTGGATCATTTGACGACTACCACCATTGGTTTTCTGGCGGTGACGACGACGACGACGAGTATCATGAACTTGTAGCCGATGAATTGGACTATTCTGACCACTCTGATATCTCAAGCGGGAATGACTCCTTTGACTATGATGATTTGTCAGATCCCGATAACATGTGATGAATAAAAAATCTTTGTTTTCTTTCTTCGTTCTAGCTAGCTGTATATCAATGCGTAAATAAAAAGAATCCAGAGTTTGCTTTTACCATCTTGGCATTGCTGTGTAATCGTCTGCTATGTAATGTAACATTTTTCCTTCATTTGGAAGGATTTGCTGAAATGTTATCCTCTTCTGCAGAATTGCCCTTTCATGTGAAGTTTGATTTTGAGCGGACAAAGTTAAGATTGGTATTTGGCTTCTATATCTATTAACATGAACTTTTGATAACAATTCAATAAAAACTCTTTCAGCCAAAAAAAATAACATTGTTCAAGCATGGTTAGCCAGTCGAGTCTAAAGATAACATGGTTAAACAACCACAGATACATAACAACAATTTTTCGGCAAAGTATGCAATTCCTTAAGAGCATCATTTATCTCTAACCTTTCTATTGCTGTTTGGTTCAAGCGCTCGACTCCAATCTTAAGCGTGGATGGAAATCAAGCAGCCCTGTGTGTTTGCGCTTTTGTGCCGCTGCTAGATGCTGATGTCTCTGCCTTTTCCTATGCTAAAAGACAGTCATCAGCCACCTCCTCTCACAGTCCTCTGGCCAATGCCATTTCGATGAATTCGCTTTGTGTTCGCAGTGTCGCAAGGGATCCCCCGAAATCTGCACCTTGATTGCGAGCAACGCCAGCCTATCGGTCTCATTTGTGCCGAAGAGTCCGGGCACTTAGCACCCCACCACCATACCAGAAGAAGCTTGATATTTGATCATCTTTGTAACAAGAGAAAAAGAGCAAAATCAAAGACTCGATGAAGGACCTCATTTTCACAAGAGGTCTATAGCCAGCACTTAATCTTTCTTCTTTTTTTTTTTTGTTGGCTATAATTTATTCAGCAACATATGCATGAAAATAAAAGAACTTCTGGGAACACTTCATGTGGATATAACTTCCATTGACTGTAAACACTTCTGGTCATGTTTGCCAAAAAAAAAAAAAAAAAAACCACCTCTGGTCAAATAAAAACACTTCATTTTCACTCAAATGGGTCTTTCACGCATGATAATGGTATATGTGGGACCTAAGCTACATAAATCCCCAAATATGAATAACGATTTTCTTTTAGAATAATTTCCAAAAACAGACAATAATTACCAATACGAATTTAGATTGTCAGATTAATTAAATTTTTTTAAAAAAAATAATTTTGTGGCCTTCTGCACTATAGTCTTGTTTCATGACTTGTTTCCACTTTCCACTGTTTATCATCAGTCTCTCTCCGTCCCTTGAATTCACTTGTCGTTTTTGAACGTTCTCGTCGTTTCCATATACCTGTCGCTCTAGCCTCCCATTTTTTACCCTTCATTTCCATTGTGAGTGAAATGGTCAATCTTTACGGTTCGTACACGTGGCAGAAAATCGTGTCCTCGAGGTAGTGCTAACTGCTAAGATTTCCTGATCGATCATTTCCTTTCTTCTTCCCGCCGACAGAAAGAAACCCTAAAAAGCCCCAAAAACCCGCAAAATTCGAAATCTCCCAAAGCCTCGTCGTCCACATCCATGGCGTCTTCATCGAGCGACGGCGGCTCAGAGGCGAAGGATCGTTACTCCACCGGCGGAGATTCGGCGTCGGAGGAGGAGGAGGAGAGGCAGAGCTCCGCCGCGAACGGCGCGGATTCGCCGCCGGAAGAGGAGCGGCGGAACTGGCTGGAGCTTCCGCGCGAGGTGACGGCGTCGATCCTGTCGCGGCTGATCGCGGTGGACATCCTGACGAGCGCGCAGTTCGTGTGCAAGGCGTGGCTCGAGGCCTGCAAGGACCCGCTGGTGTGGCGGCGAGTGGACATGTACAACATCGGCGATCCAGACCTCGACATCGACCTCGAGAAGATGTGCCGCCACGCCGTCGACCGGAGCTGCGGCCAGGTTGTCGATATCAACATCGAGTACTTCGCCAATGACGATCTTCTGAACTATGTCACCGAAAGGTATTCCATTTCTTCTTTATAGGTGTTTCGATACGACTGGTTTTCAATGAGTTTTCTTTTCGGTCTGGAATTTTGGCGTTTATGATTTGTTTGTAGTGGTGTACTTTTTTATCTCTAAAAACAAAACAAAAAAAAAACAAAAAAACAAAAAAACAAAACAACAACAACTTATATGTGTTTTCATGGAATGTTTGAATTGGTGATGCTTTCATGAAATTTTGAGTGCGAATTACGAAAAATGTCAATATTGAAGCGCGTTAGTTCCGGCACTCAGAAATGCATGAAAGTCAAAGACTTTTTTTTTTTTTTTTTGGCGTAAAAATCAGATATTGTTTTAATTGCAAATATGGTAGTTAAATTAAATTTGAAGGTAATGAATTATTAGGATAGATAGATGGGTTTATATGTAAATCTTATTTATAGCATGCTTTCCAAATGCTCTTTGCATTACTTTAATAATCTGAACGAGATATTGATAGTGGATTGCACTTCGATTTTGCATTTGACTAATGGCAAAGATGATTATAATAAGGTGAGGAAATAAGTAAAACATATTACGCAGATTGTTTCTCTTTTACATCAGTGGCTTTGCAAATTGCAATTGAGCATAATCTATATAGCCTTGATTTTGGCATGTAAATTCTTAGCTACCTTTGCCATATTATTTTTAACTATTGCTTTCTGTTTTTTCTTATTCTGCAACTTTCAAACAGATCAACTCAGATCAAGCGCCTCCGACTCACTAGTGGCTATTATGTCTCTGATGAGGGATTGATCGAGACCGTTTCAAAACTTCCGTTGTTGGAGGAGCTTGAACTCACGCTCTGCTCGTTCTCCGTAGAACCTCTTGAAGCTGTCGGGCGCCATTGCCCTCATTTGAAATCTTTTAAATTAAATTGCAAACCCTACAGACTCGCACACATAGATCCCGATGAGGAGGCGGAGTTCAATGAAGAGGCAATTGCCATCGCTAAAAACATGCCAGAATTGCGCCACCTGCAGCTTATTGGAAATCCTATGACGAACATGGGGCTGAAAGCCATTCTCGATGGCTGTCCTCATCTCGAGTCACTTGACCTGCGCCGATGCCTCAACATTAGCTTGAACGGGGACTTGTGGAAAAGATGCACCGACCAGGTTAAGAACTTGTGGCTTCCTAATGATTCAACCAAGGATTATCCTTTTAAAGTCGATCTTGACCTCGATGATGATCCACAAAATAGCCCTGACTATGTATCCTCCGATGATGAATACCCTCAGTATTATGGTTTCGATTTCCCTTCCCCCTTTGATGATGACTATCCTGACGATGACGATGGCTATGGCTATCTCGACTTCTCCAGCGGGGGTGATTTCTTTGACTATGATGATTTTACCGTGCCCGATAACTTCTGATGAGCTTGGGACCATGTCGAGCAGCGTAACCCGAGGCCCAATGCATCGAGCGGCATGTTTCCTTTTCCTCCTTTTTTCGGCAACCGTTAGGTACATGCTCTGTAGGCCTCTATACAGCCGATTCGCACTGCCCATCGGTCCCAAGTATGCTACATTTTCTCTTAGGATATGGCATTTTATTGTCTTTGTAAATAAAAAAAGGAAATGTTTTTTTTTTTTTTTCCCCAAGTTTGCTAGGTTGCTACTGATCAGACAGAAGTAATATTGGTAATTTTCTTTTTGTTTTCATGATTTGATGAAAAACCTCTTAGATGTGCCTGCTACACTTTCTATTAAGGCAGTGTTTTTTTTTTTTCTCTCTTTAATTTTGAAAGATATTGAAAATTGAAAAAGAAAAAAGAAATATCTATATCAAATGACAAATTCAGTTTTTATGTTTAATAATAATGGAAAACGTCAACCAAGGCGCCAACCGCGAAGGCGAATTTTTTATTCTAGATTGTCTCATGCTTTATATGCAGTAATTAAATATTTATCAACGCTGTAAGTCGAATTTTATTGGTAATCAAATACTTGTTTGCTAGAAAACAATTTGAAGAATTTAACATAGGTTTTTCCTTATTACTTTAATAGTTTATAGTTGAAACTTAATTGAGAATTGAGCAAATCATATATATAAGATTTTCCCTTCTTTAAATTTGTGCACAATGCTAGTTCAAACAAATTTCATTCTTATTGTAATCAAAATGAAGGCATCGGTTTTGTTTGGCAAATAATATATAAAGAAGCTATTCAAATAAAATTTTGAACATGCTATCAATAAAAATTTTAAATTTCGGGATTGACATTGTCAGAGGTACTTACATCACAAGAAAATTATGAGCAATACTCTTCCCAATGTTTATAATTAATAAAAGATTTATAGATAAATTATCTAATTTCAGCATTTATTTAAGAAAAATCGTTTTTAGTTAAAATGGTTGTAGTTTATATAAAACAAATACTTTAATTAGTGAACTATACATCAAGTATATACATATCGTCCACTAAGCATATTGTGTAAATTGTCCACTAAGCATATTATATATTCCATATAAAAGTGGATCATTCATCCAATAAAATAAATTATAGACATTTTATAAAAATGACGTAAAAATTAGACTAGTCAGCGATTTTTCACTAGATAATTACATAACATTCAAGGCTAATTCTGTAGTACTCCATACTCGTCGGTGCTCCACCTATGACTATGAGTATAAGAGATATATAAAAAAATCATTACTACATGGTTTAATACCATTATTACACATTTCTTTAGTGTTACATTAGCACATTACTAAGTGGAGTATCGTAGAAAGGCTCTTTCTTTTATTATTATTTGGCAGTTTGGCATTGCTGTGCTTAAGAAAGAAGCACTGTAAGTTTTACTGAAGAAAGAAGCTGCTGAAGTTATAAGCAAGCAGGGCGTTTGGTAAACTGTATTTTTAAAATTACTGTTTATAGCAGAAACAGTATTTAAGCGTTTGGTAAAACTGATGTGAATATATATAATTACCAAAATAGACATGGTTTAATATTTTTCTATAAAATTATTTAGTATAATTATATATATATATATATATATTAGGAGGCACTATTTTTGCATTTTAAGAGTATAAATGGGGAACATAAATTAAATTTTGTTATAATAACTAATTATAATGCATTTACCATGCTCAAAATATCTTATATATATATAATTGTTAGTTCAAATAAATAGATAATAGTCAGAAAATTGATTTGTTATTAAAAGGAAAAAACCAACAAATATTATATATATATATATTATACAACAGTATTAATAATATATAAGTCAACTAATGTATATACGTGGATCATGTTTAAGAAGATAGGTGAGTCAAATTGATTAGTAAGTATTAAAATTGGGGTATTTTAGTAAGAAGCAATTTTACCAAACGCCTAAAACTGCTTTAGATTTTTTTTATAATCAAGAAACAGCCTCTAAAAGCAATGTTAAATTGGCCCTTTAATTATTTGCAAAAAAAAAAAAAAAAGTCTCTCTTAAAAAAAAAAAAAAAAAGTCCCTCTTGGTTAGGCTTTAAGTGCAGTTGGCAATAAGTAGATTTTAAAAAGAAAGATTCTTCAATATTGCACGATTTTTTACATTATCAATAGTGCACGGTTTATAATAGCTTAAAAAATATATAATTTTTTTTTCGCACATAAATACATTACATTGTCTATTTTTATGTTATCAATTCATTTCCCACATTTAAAACTAAAATTATACTTAATCGGAGATGAAAATAGAAAAACAAGAAAAAAATAAAAAAGACAAACTTTTTTTTTTCATCTTTTTCATAACCGATTAAACATATTTTTTGTATTAAACTTGAAGAAATAAATCGATAATATGTAAATAGAGGGTGTAAAGTGCTTATGTGTACGAGAAAATTTTATTTTTATGTATTTTTTAAACTATTATAAGCCATACACTATCGATAGTGCAAAAAATCGTGCACTATTGAAGAATCTTCCCTTTTATCAACTAAAATTGCAACATGCATTGAATCTTGAAACACAACCATATAAGCGAATGCTTCTTAAAAATAATAATAATAATAATGCAAACGAATGAGTAATTTCTACCATGAAACAATCTAATAGTCTCGCACCAAAAAAGAAAAAACAAAGGAAACAATTTAATAATGTTTCTAAATATATAATTGATTAGCATTACTCTTAAATTTTCAATAAAAACTCTTCCACGTTTTTTGTTTGACACTTCTACTTTTTTTTTCAATATATTTTATTAAAAATATTCCATTTTGCAATGACAAGAAGAAAACCAAACGAAAAAACCTTATACTTTGAAATTGAAAATATATATGTATTTTTTTTGCTAAGATAAAATATATATGTATTTGTAGCCTACTACCAGTCTACCACCTTTTTTTTTTCACAATCGTCTTGCCAAAATTCTAGCAATAATACTATACAATTTTTTTGGATGCAGCTGTGGTAGGGACAAAAAACTTTGTCCCTACCGTAGGGACAAAACTTGTGATTGAAAATTGTCTAAAAAACTTTATTTATGTATTTTTTAACCCTTTATTTTTATTATATTACTATCTATGATTAATTTTTTTTTAAAAAAATCACTTTTACCCCTAAAAAATGTGTTTTTTCCCACCAAAATACTAAAAAAAATCCAACAAACCGCTTTGAAAAAAAACGGTAAATTAAAATTCAAAATCTTAACCACCAAAAAAAAATTTTAAGATCGTTCCTACAGTAAGGACCAAAAAACGGTCCCTACCAGAGACTCTTCCTTCTCTTTTTTTTACCAAAATTTAGACATTTCAAATGCGTATAGATACAGTATATGCAATTAATTGCCTCTTGTATTATAGTTGTTTAAATAATTTTACAAAAATTTGAATAGTCAAAATGTGCCTAAGCCTAAAATAAATGCAATTGGTCCCTTGTAAAATATAGGGTGAAGTAGGCAAATACCCAGAATTTATATAACAATAAAAATAAATACCAAAATTTTTGAAGTAATTGAGTTTCTAGTCAATTTATGAATTACTTGCACATGCTTTTGGTAACAAAGTGAATTACCACCACTTACCACTGTATAAGTAATTACATTTTTGGGTAGTTGGTTACATTTTTCAAAAGATTGGGTAATAACTTACATTAAGTTTTAAAAATTGGGTATTCACTATAATTTCTCTAAAATATATAAGTTTTATACGCTTCCGCGTTTTGTTTGATAGATTTGTTTGATTATAATAAAAGTATTCAACAGATTTTTTTAATTAACAAAACAAGGAAAAAAAAAATCAAACGGAAAACAGTAAAATAAAAAATTGAACAAAAGCGTGGAAAGATTGAGAAAGAAAAATCATGACAAACGACAGCGAAAAAACAAAGGATACTCAGTGGGAGTACAAAAAATACTTTAAATTATATACAAATACAAAAAATTAAAAGAACAATCAATATTACAAAAAATTAAAAAAATTATCATGATCCAAATATAAATATAATATGCGTAGATGAATTTCATATTCCATTTGATAGTTAATTTTTTAATAAATAAAATATTAATTATATTTTCAAATCACTTAAACAAGATGGTTACTTTTTAAAATTTTACAAAAAAAAAAAAAAAAAAGAGCGGCACGTCGCATTTATTGTGTTAGCTTTTCTAAGCCAATCTTAACACGCAATTTTGATTCTTAGAATAAGTAGTAATAGATTCTAATACAAATATACAGTCATATAGATATTGATTATAGGATATATCTTCAAATTCTTGTTAATTCCGCTAATCAATAAGATAATAATAACTAAAATCCGAATATATCTTCAAATTTTTTGGCACGAGCCCTAGGCGATCGGCGGGTTTTCTCGGGAAAGTGCGGGAAAATTTTCTCTCTCTCGGCGCGGCGATGGAGTCCGAGTCCCACCCGTCGACGAACTGGCTAGAACTGCCGCGGGAAGTGACGGCGGCGATTCTCTCGCGCGTCAACGACTTCGATATCGTTCGGAGCGCCCAGTTCGTGTGCTCGTCGTGGCGCGGCGTCGCCAGAGATCCTCTGCGGTGGCGGACCATCGACATGCGTGTTCTCGGCCGCCGCGATCGCCGCTCCGAGTTTCTAACGATGTGCCTCCGCGCAGTGGATTACAGCTCCGGCCACCTCGAGAGCATCGCCGTCGACGGCTTCGGCTCCGATCATTTACTTCTCTGCATTGCTCAAAGGTACTGAATTTCATCCTCTCTCTTTCTATTTTGACTCATCGATTATCCAATTCGCTATTTCATTCGGTTCATATCAAGCCTGTCTGACCCTAGCATTTCTGTTTTTTCTTTAGTCTATGAATATTGATGAATAGTTGTACATAACGCCGTCTATGAAAATTATGTTTGTTAATTTATAGGCTTTTTTTTCTTTTTTAACAATTCAATAGGGGTTTATTAGAATTACTATAGTACTACAGTAATGCCACAAACAAAGAGTAATAACATAAAGTAAAATATTATTTGGATTTGTATTTAAAGGAGGTCTTCAAGGTCTACATGTGCATTTAAATTTCTGTTCGTTTTATCTTATTAAAAATACAAAATAAAAAAAAAAACATAATGTAATGCGATAAACAAAATCACAACTTGAATTTGCTGAATTATCAGCTCTGATCGTAGTTCAACTAATGTTTGGAATTCACCATATTAAATGGTAAGAAGCGTAACACGGATGTATATATTATTGAACCAATTGTTATCAATTTTTCCTTTTGCATTAGTGTATGGAAGACCAATTAGTAGGTATTTCTAATTTTTAAATCCCTTGCGACTTTTCATAACACTCAATCAACTTGGATATTCTTTTCTGTTTCTTTTACCTTTTCCTCTCTTCGTATAAAATTAGCACTTGTATGTTATTTGGCAAACGAATTCAAAGTGTGGCACTTTTTTCATTTGAATTGAAATTTTAAATTTGTATAATTTGAACAAAGAGTTAAAATAATCTATATTAAAAATATTATTTGAATTGTTATTTAGATATAGAAATATGTGATATACCCTATGAAAAGAGTTTTTGACGTGTTAAATAAAAAAATTAAAAAAAAACTATTAAAAATGAACTCAAACTATTGAAATTTGAAGAGTAGGTATGATTTTTATTTTAAGAATTTGAATAAGTTTTGATTATTTTTATTTAATAAAAAAAATCCAAACGATAATTTAAATTGACAAATTTGTTTGAATAGCCTAATATGATTCAAATCCTTAGTTTTCCCTATTGAGTAATGACTTTGGAAAACATTGGTGTCAAAAGCGTTCCATCTCTCCTTTCAGCAGTGAATGATTCATGCTCATAATTTGTTAATGTTATCGCTTATATATTTGAACCACATTTTTTAACAGGTCCAAGCACATCAAATGCCTTAGGCTTCGTAACTGCAATAAGATTACAGATGATGGATTTTGTGCAGCAGTTGCAAAGCTTCCATTGTTGGAGGAGCTTGAGCTTACAAGAGGATCCTTCTCGATTGCATGTATCGAAGCGGCCGGGCGGCATTGCCCTCGTTTAAAATCATTGACATTTAGGCGCCCAAGTGAGGAAAACATCTCTGCTAGCTTGTTTCCCAGTTCGGAGGAGTGGCTCTTAAATGACGAAGCGATTGCCATTGCTAGCAACTTGCCTGGATTGCGCAACTTGGACATCGCTGGCAATGGCCTGACCGACGCCGGCGTGGAGGCTATTCTTGAAGGCTGCCCTTGTCTCGAGACGCTTGACCTGCGCGGTTGTTTCAATGTCCATATCGGAGGTGATTTGCACACAAGATGCGAGGAAAAGCTCAGACACCTGTGGCTTCCTTTCAGCCATTCGTTTCGGAGTTTGTCACATCATAGTGATGATGAAAGTGATGAGAATCAACCCTATGTAGAGCATGACAATGACGACCGTAGGTCTCGTGTATCTGGATTCTCCCACAATGCTGACCATCAAAGCCGCGACAATGAATGCAGTGAACGCGATGAGGATGAGTCTTCTGAAAGTGATCATGAAGACTTTTCTGAATTAGAAGGTGATGAAAGTGAGTATCCTTATGCGTCCTCCGACGATGATTTTTCAGATGTCTCCGACAACGAGTCTTTTGATGTGTCCGATGATGAGTTTTCTGAAAGTGATGACCTTGGCGACGAGTCTTCGGGACCTGAAGACAGCCATGACGATCATGATCATAGTGATAACAGTGAATACTCTGATTCCGATGATGGTTTTTCAGCTTCATCAGATGATGACATCTGATAAATTTGTGAAAAAACAAAAAAACAAAAACAAAAACAAGGCTCGGTACGTGTTTTGCAGAAAATCACCGGATTCAATTTATTCATGCAATCTTTGAACTTCAAATTAACAACTTCGTGCATAAAAATCGTGATTTGATGAATTAGTTGTTAAAATAGATTGTAACATTGGTTTATACTTGGAACCCAAAAGCTAGTGGGAAACCAAAAGTCTCGGCTTGTAGTTGAGTGTGATAAGGAGCATCCTCGTTATCTTAGGAGTATGTTCCTTATTATGCTATGGTGTAGCTGCGAGATGGAACACAAAAATGATTATATTTTCACTCAAATTGTTTCCAAATCCGTTGATTGTCAAGGTTGCGATCTATTTTAATTGTTTTCCAGTTTCAAATATAGTTTTACTGTTGTATTCTGGTAATTCGACTTCAAACTCATATTATTAAGCGGGGATAAATAGCAACTTAATGAAAGTATTTTCTATACCCCTCCTCTATCCACAAATCCCCAAACAGTTTTCATTTTTCCCGTTTTTCTTCAATATTAATTTCCCTCAGATTGTGGCTTCTGGCCTCCTAGTTGTTCAGAGCCTTGATCTCTGTAACGAGTATGGAACATTTCGTATGCGGATAGATAATTTGCTTCAGTGACATTTATATATTTATTTTAATCTTTTATCAAAAAGTTAGATAGAGCTCACAAACTATTTGCTTGCCTACTGGTATATTAGATAGATGATTGTTCTCAAGTCACTTGATCTGCTTTTTGTTTTCATAATCCACAATAAGATTGTGCTATTTTGTGAAGAAGATGAAGTTGGAACTATTATTATTTATTTAATGTTGTGCCCTGGTTATGCAGAGATTACTAGGGAGTAGGGATGTAAATTTAGGCATGCAATTTTAGAATTCTATGGCATTCGATAGAATAAATAGTGTATTCTATGAAATTTCATGGAATGAATAGTCTATAGAATAATTCGATAAAATCAGGATAATTACCCAAATTTAAAAAAATAATAATAATAAAATGAAGTTTTTTTTTTGTCATGACTAAAAAATATTGTGGAATTGTATAACTTATCCAAATAAAAGCCAGGCAAAAAGCATTCCAAATTTTATCCCGGATAAATGCCGGGTTATATATATATATATATATTTTTTTTTTTTTTTTTGCTTCCCGAGTAATTCCGGGTATATACCCGGATTTGCTATTCGGGGTAATTTTCGGGTAATACCCGGAATTATAGCGGGTAATTATTTACCCGGATGATTTTGTTCTATAATTGCATGCCTAGATATAATTATTTGCCCTGTTTAACTAATATGAAATAAATAATAAATAAGGCTAAATAATGAATTTAAGTAGCATATTTAAAACAAGAATAATGGACATATGTCAACACTTAATTTTTTAAAAATAACTGACGTGTTGAGAATTATAACAAATAGATATATTGACGAACACTAGTTAAACTTATAATTTTTATTCTTATTTTTACACAATAAATATAGATTAGGAATACTTAAAATATCTTTTTTTTTTTTGCAAACCATTCTATAACAACATACTCAATTGATTGAATTATTTATTTATTGGTGATTCAATAATTGGTAATTGATTGAATCACTAGAAATATATGAAAATAATATGTTAATTGATATGTCGTATGTTTTATATACATTTTAAAAACATTTAAGTATTTATTTTACTTTTATACAAGATTTGGGGGTTTTTTTTTTTTTCACTTCACTCAATTTAAGTCAACCCACTATATCAAAACAGCCAAATAGTGAAGTTTAATTAAATCAACGGATTAGGGAATTTATATGTTTAAAATTGTATATAAAATACGTTTTCAAATATATTTTATTGGTGTAATAAGTATTGAGTAATATTGCGGAGAATATAAACGTGTTGTCCCTCCAATTAAAAACCATCAAAACACAAACTTTTATTTAAAATATTTAAAAAAAATTAATGAAACAATTACAATTGTGAGGGATACTAAATGGGACAACAAATTTCTAGGAGTACTTTTTTAGCCGTATTGAGTACCTTTTTTTTTATCCCCTATTAGATTCACATTCAACTTGTGAGTTCCCATCTTTATTTAAAAAAATGGACTTCTCATTAATAGATGGCATTTGCATGCGACTTCTCTATGATAGACCATACATGCAAGACTAATATTTATTTATTTGTAACTTCATATCTGAGTTCGCTTAAGCCTTTATCTTGCCATATTGTATTTTTCTTTTCTTTTCTTTTTCTTTTTCTTTTTGCCATATTATATTCGCTGTAATTGAATCAAGACCGCTCAAACCTTTAGCTACTCCATCACCAATAGCACATTGTCACGTGACGTTGTAGGGACAACTTACATACTAGTAAGAATAGTTTAAGAGCTTACTAGAATATTCTAGGCTAGGTATATTTCCATATAATTCTAGAATATTCAAAGGATGGCCTTTGACCTATAAACAGGGGAATGCCCCTCATTTGCCATCCATCCTTTAAGATCCTCCAAGATACTCCCAAGCTCTAAGGGTTGTAAAGTGTACTTACATAATACAAGTTCTCTTGTTTCCAAACACTTTACTTAGCCTTCTTTATTTGTCTTGTGAGAGTTCGTGTGAATTAGGCTGACTTAGCATTGAGATAGTGCTAAGGCCGCACGATTGCTTATTTGAAAGAAATAAGCCCGTGACAACATGCTGGCTTATAAGTTATAAGTTTAAGCTTAGTCACTTTCACAAATATTGGTTATTGATCAAAATTAGGCTTGATCGAACCGCTTAACAACCAATTGCATTAATACCTGTTCATTCTATAGTCCGGCAATGAAAATTCGATCTTCATTAATGTTAATTGAATTTTCTCTCGTAATCGAAAGGAAGTACATTGACATTATATTTCATTTAATTGGGTATTTTAATCCAGAAATATATTAAATTTGGGATGGCTATGAATTCATACTATATTTAAAAAAAAAACTCAGGACAATGAGTACGCTTTACACTTCCTCAAAATTCAAAACCAAATTCCGAAGCACAAAACCCAAAAGAAACAGTAAATAAAGCCGAAGCAAAACAAGACTTGTTTTAGCTTAATATTACAGTGTTTCCAAACGTGACCAGACAGGTTGCAAAAAATAATGAACCACCCTCTTCTCAAAAAGGTGTGTCAAACTCAAAAATAAAAAATTTCTTTTATTTTCAGTACGTAATAAAGTGTATTGCTGCCTCATTGATTACGTATATTTCAAAATCTCAAAAAAACAAAAAACAAAAAACAAAAAAAACAACGTAATAGGCCGTAGCCACTATAAGGCCAGAGCAGGCCTAAATTCATTTTTTATTTTAAAAAATATTCAATTCTTTCCCACAAAAATAAGAATAAGTTAATGACGTACTCTCTGCTTTAAAAATAGTCATAATTACTTCTCAGAATTTACACAGCAGAAAAATAAATAATAAAATAAATAGGCCACGTAAGGCTACTAGGCCATGCAGTCTCTCACTAGGCACAAGTTACGGTGCATGCACAACTCACGTGACCCTCTTTTATCTTTATTTTCGTTATTTATTTTGCGACGAGCACAGGCACGTGCGACGCCGTCTGGGCCAGAGTCTGAGGGCAGTGGGGGCCCACAAAGCCGAGGGGTTGGGTTTCATTGGGTGGTGGGGACCCACACAGGGTCCCTGACGCGTTCAGTCATCATCATATCCTTTCAAATTGACTTGATGGCCATTCGTACGGGCTCAAAGATCTGTGAAGCTCTGGCCTTCTTTAGCCCAATCAGATCGCGCCACGTGGAGGGCTTGTCCGTTGACGCTGTTTTGGTGAGTGAACCGTTTTTGGGGGTTTAGGTCAGTACTGTTGTCTCAATTTGGGTCGAGACAAAAAAGTCTACGTACAAGTGGAATCATTACTATATAATAATATTTACATTTTGAGTGAGTGGTCTTTGAAAAAAGGATTTTACTTTTTGACTTGATTTACTATTAGTTGTGGATTATTAAGTTCGAGTTTGGAACTTTGGATAAGCGTGAATAATTACTATAATAATAGAGATTATGTTGTTGTTGCGACTTTTATGCAAGCGAAAAAAGAATAATAATTGTTGTGTGATCAGTAATTTCCATACATTGGTGATTGGTGAGTTTTAATTTTATGAGGCTAAAATCATTCTTGAGATTTACAATGATACTGATTGGGGTCTTTAAACCTTTCATATTGGAAATCAATTTTTGGAAACAGTTAGAACGACAAGAAATATAAAGAGTGAAATTTGTTATGTTTAAAATAATTTTTGTAATCACGCGTAAGTAATAAGACAAGTTAATTGCGAAAGACCCACATTTCACTTTCCGTTTATAAAAATAATGATCGTTGATTCACTCACTCACTCACTTCAAAGAGGTTTGGCATGATTCACTATAGGAAATAATATTATAAATAAAACTATCTATATGTCTATGACTTCAGATGTTTTTGACACTGCAAAAAGTTAGAAAATCAGGTTGTCTTTAGTTAACTTATATATTCTCGTTGTTGTTTCATCTTTTAGTTTGTCATTCCAACTAGAAAAAATAAAGATATATTTACCTACTAATCACTATTACCTATATACATGTATATGCTTAAGTTTTTGCTCAGAAGAATTTTGCATTATTTTAGATCTTTTTTCAATTGATTAAACACATACTTATCCATGCCCTGGTAACAAGGGAAAGACAACGTCAATTATTAAGGTTCTAACAGACATAGTTTATGCACATGACTTACATCACTATTTACAATTAACTAATAAAAATGTCCATAAGCAACGTAATTTGGTTGAAACTCAACCGACCGCAATCAATGAGATGTGGTAATTTTTAGGCATTTCCCATTATTTAGTAAAATAGTTTAAGTACAAATGTTAGGTGAGGATGTTGAAAGTTTGAAACAATGCTGACACATTTTGAAGAAAAAACAAATCACATAGCTGGCACTTTGTTATGGGACAATCAAACCTAAACTGGCAAAATTACTTTGCTTAACATAAACAATTTCATTTATCTATTATCTCTTTCTCTAAGTATCATGGACAAACCATCATATTGCTCTCAACACAACATATTAAATTAGTAATATGAGCAGAATAAGTTGACAAAACATGTTACGCCTCTAATTAAAGTCAAACTATTTAAATTGTGAGAATATAACCATCTTAGTTGTTCCCATCGGAAAAACACAATCCCAAATTCCCAAAGCCAACCCAAAGAAAGTCATGCCCAAATCTCATTTACCCATGAGAATATACATTAAAAAAATTAATCTTCATTTTGCCCCATAAGAAGTTACTTTCCCATTACCCTTTTCGGGAAAGACAACCAAGAAGCATAATCGATCCTCTCTATCCACTTTCTCCAATCAAAACATAATGATAGGCCTACAAACCAATCCTCATTCACACACTTTATTTTTTCTTTCCTTTATTGTTTCCCAATCTTGTTCACTCAAATCCCAACCTCACTTTCCCATCATCACACCATTATCAATTTTTCCTTCCCCTCTCACAAGCTCCAACACAACCTTTACCACAAAATCATATAAACAAAAAGGCCACATCAAATAGAGGACTCTCTCCCCTAATGAATTATTAATACACCACAAGTTATTATACTAGTAAGTTGATGACCCAATAATGCTTTTGGTTAAAAATGAAAAAAGGGGCACAAACACGTGGCAAACATGGCGTAATTCCACGTGGCGTTTCAGGATTGGCTTGGAGTGACAGCCTCTGGGAGGGGTACCCTTTGGGTTGTGGGGTAGGGTGTCAGACAGGGAAGGGGACAGTGCCTTAAAGTGATCTGCTTGCGCTGCCTGGTTGGCAGGTGGTCACATGGACAAGCTCATGTGTTGTCAAACCCATTTCTTTTTTTTTTTTTAATTTTCTTTTTCTTTTTATTTGTTTGATCTGTCTTTGTTTTCAGATTCTTCACTGTTTTAGAACTCACCGTCGGTGACAAAGAAAGACCACGCCCTAGTACTAACGGCGCGTGGTCCACACGCAAACTACATAGAGCGTGATTTTTATTAACGTAATCTTATATCTAATAGTACTAGAAACGTATTGTTAAGTTGTAATTACAAGATTACAACCTTGGCTTATGCAAGAGCTCGAATTTTTTGGAAAATTAATAGTCTTCCTTTTTGCCCCATTGCCGGCTCTTTGGGGCCTTGGATTTCAACTTGATTATTATTATCCAATGATTTCATAAATACTACCTTTTTTCTGAAATAAATTAATAAAAAAATTATGATTAAGAGGGCAGAGTGAGAAAGATGATCTCAGCCGTTGAATGATGACTTTGGTGTACCCACATGGCTTGGAAATTCCCGTACTGTTGACGCGGCCAGTTTTTGTGGGGTCCATCATTGCCTTCTAGAAAGTGAACGTTAGTACGTTACAAAGATTAGCTATTTGTTTAGCTGAAGTAACTAACATTTAACTTTCTTTGCAAAAAAAAAAAAAAAATTATAGTGAATACCCAATTTTTAAAATTTAATGTAAGTTATTACTCAATTTTTTAAAAAATATAACCAATTATTCAAAAGATGTAATTACTTACACAGTGGTAAGTGGTGGTAATTCACTTTGTTACTAAAAGCATGTGCAAATAATTCACAAATTGACTATAAACTCAATTATTTCAAAAATTTGAGTATTTATTTTTATTGTTATATAAATTCTGGGTATTTGCCTACTTCACCCAAAAAAAAACTAACATTTAACTTTTTTTTTTAAAAAAAACTTCCTTAAGGACAAGAAAAATTCCTTATACATTTATACACTTAAGCTAATAAAAAGGATAATATCAACATTTTAAATCAAAGGTCTACGGAAATTGGGGTAATAACTTTTTTTTTGCAAGACAATTGGGGTAATAACTTAATGACAATGATTCTGATCCATGAAAAATTAGACGACAATTGAAAACCATAAATTGAAATAAAATGGTATTGCTGCTTGCTAGTATTAGTTGGTATATATATGATATATCTATACTGGTATGAAACATAAATATGAGGTTTGTCTATGATTTAAGTTTAGGTGCGTGAATATAATTATTTTTTATTGATTTTATTTGTCTTTTTTATAGAGGACACTTTCTCCTTTTTTTTTCTGACAAACTAAGTTGCACTTTTAATTATTGTATCATTATTTTTATAATTTTAATGAAATTTGGAGGCAGTTATAAATAATAAAATAATTGAACCAATTAATAAACCTAATAATTTATGTATATTTTAAAACTTCTCTGAAGAATTGATTGCATTCCTATTCTTTTTCCTTTTGGTACCATGATCTAGGGTAGTTGCAAAACCTAATTGTAGACATGGAATTATTATACCATACATCAATAAACCTAATTTTAGCTAGGAACATATGAAATTATTTCTCAATTATTGTACTAGAGAGATAAAAGTAGGTCTCTTGGAAGTCTCTCCGTAGCTACTTAGTCAACAACCTATATACTTAACAATTAATAACAACCTATGATCAACCCCTACGGATTAACAGTTACATGTATAATATAATACAAGCTTGTAGATATGTAATTATATATCTATTAAATGCATTGAAACTATTCAACAAATATGTAAAAATAAATCCGTTCAAGAGAAAGAGGCTTGATTATAGAAACACGCCAGGGTGATACCGGTAAAGCTACGGTAAAGAACTGATACTTCTCTTGGATTTTAGAACTTATAACTATATTTTCTTGTCATAGGTTCTCTTGTAGTTTTTTTGTTTTTTGTTTTTTTTTTTTGGGCACAAAAGTTCTCTTGTAGTTTGATTTGTTGAATACACTTTTTGTCAAGTTGCCATCGACAAAAGTAGGCCAGACCAACGCTGAGAATGCATATTCTCTATATAGACATATATATTTGAAGAATATTGTTGTTATGAACCTTACTTGCTTATCTAGAGTATTAAATATAGACATTTGCGAAAACATTAAATAAAAGGTGAAATATTTTATACAATACTTGTTTGAAGAATATTATATTGTTAACTTATGAAGCCCTCTAAGCTTATGTAGAATATTAAATATTAATGAAAATGTTAGATAAAAGGGCTTTGATAATAATATTTAATGGCCGAGAAAAAGATATTGTCCAGGACAAAAAAAGATCTCAAACTAAAAACAAATAGAGAAAGTAAAACCCAAGGCATGACAACAGTTCATTAATCCAACCTTAAAGCTATAAAGATGCTCATTATGGAAAAATTTCAGAGCCCTAATTATTTATTATAACTATTGTATGTCCTAAGCATCCACAAGCATAAGAAGCCATCCTAAACTTATGAATTGATACTTCTAATTATATAAATAGAAACTTCCA
This sequence comes from Boehmeria nivea var. tenacissima, assembly GCA_018132145.1. Classification (NCBI taxonomy): domain Eukaryota; kingdom Viridiplantae; phylum Streptophyta; class Magnoliopsida; order Rosales; family Urticaceae; genus Boehmeria; species Boehmeria nivea. Next base: position 16,777,954 of record CM030877.1, on the reverse strand, counting down.
TGAAACCCCATCATCACTCACTGATATCTTAGACAAGGTCTCTACCAAAAAGTCATACTATTAACTATCTTGTATAGCATACTATCTTGAATTATTCTAATAGTCTTGCTCAATTATTAAACTTAAATTTCATATAAAATGAAGCAACCGACAAACCCATCTCTTGGGCATAAATCTCACACAAATAATACAAACCATTATCTTCCATTATTTTTTTTCCTGAGGAAATAATACCTAGCATATTATACATATGGGGCAACTCGTAAATTTTAGGGTATACCAGTAAACGCTAAAACAAGTTAAAAGCTTACTAACAAGTAATAATAATGATAATGTTGATATAAAATCAAGCTCATTAATTTTTAATAACTCTCTCTCCTTAATTAATTTTGTTTTGGGGTTCGAGAATCCAAACAATATATATAGTAGCGTGGAAATCCAGCATAAAGAAACATGTACTCCATTGTTGTAGCACTTGTTTTTCCAAAGAGACCGACTCAAAAAAAAAAAAAAAAAAAGAAATCGGACGCATAAATGGAAAACGTGAAAATAGAAACGCAGAATAATAAGATCCTCAAATATATATTTTTTCTTCCCCTATAATATTAATATTAATATATCTTCTCTCTCTCCTGCTCCATTATACTCGCACAGTGTTTCTCCAAGGTTCATTACTGTTTCTGGCCACAACCACATTGGAATATTATCTCTCAATACATTCTCATTCTCTCTCTCCTACTGCTTCAAATCCTACGTGTAACTCTACCCATTACATGTTTTCCTTTTCCTCATATTCCGAGAAGAAGAAGAACCATATTTACGTAAAAATATACGTTAAAATATAAAAAAAAAAAAAAAAAAAAAAAGAAAGAAAGAAAAAGTCAAAAAAGAGAGCAAAAAGCTCCAAGTGGAACTCAAAGACGAGAGACAGCTGGAATATACACGAACACGGAACAAACACTCCACCATCCACAACCCGTCAAAAATCTTCGCACACGACACGTGGCGCGAATCCCGCCGTCCGTAAATCAGAAGTAATCGAACGCCGTCGATTTCCCGAAAGGCGTCGTCGTGGCAGTCCTCTGCCTCCTCGCGACCCCCGCCACGACCGGCGGCGGCGACGACCGAATCAGCGCCAGGTTGACCCCCTTGAAGAACGGGTGACCCTTCACCTCCGCCGACCCGCGCTTCGACCCGAGCCGCCGGGTCGGGTCCTTGTGGAGCAGGAGGGCGATGAGGTCGCGCGCGTGGTGCTCAAGCGCGGAGCGGGGCGCGGCGGAGGGGAAGGCGAGGGGCTTCTTGACGATGTTGAGGAGGACGGCCTCGTTGGAGTCGGCGGCGAAGGGGGTGCGGCCGTACACCATCTCGTAGAGGAACACGCCGTAGGCCCACCAGTCGACGGCGTTGCCGTGGGACCCTCCGGAGGCCACCTCGGGGGCCACGTACTCGTGGGTCCCCACGAACGAGCACGACCGCGCCGCCACCGGCTCCGCCACGAAGAGCCGCTGCTCGGCTCCGGCCGCGGAGGTGGTGGTCTGGACGCGGCGCGAGCGGAAGAGGGGGAGGCAGGAGAAGGGGGCCGAGCGCGGGCGGGCGTAGGGCGGGGACGCGGCGGAGGGGGACGTGGCCGGGGACTCGACGGCCGGAACGGCGTCGGAGCAGAGGGAGAGGTCGAAGTCGGAGAGCATTATGTGGCCGTCGGATCGGACGAGCACGTTCTCGGGCTTCAGGTCTCGGTAGATGATTCCCAGCATGTGGAGGTACTCCAGTGCCACCAGCACTTCCGCCGCGTAAAACCTGTTGAATCGCAAAACACATTAATCAGCCGAGTTGACTCGGGCGAGTTGCGTATGAGTTTGATTAATTGTTGATTATTGATTACTCGGTCAAAGGGGATATTAATGATGGGGATGATATCCGAGAAAATCTTAGCTGCATGGTGTAGTGAGGGAAAAGGAATAGAGAGAGAGAGAGAGAGAGAGAGAGAGTATTTGTGTGTAGACAGCGATTTTTCTCTCTCAGCGACTTCGAACGAAGCGAAGCGATCGAAATCGAGCTTTGTTGTTTGTTTGTGTCTTGCAACAAACAAAAAACAGAGAAAAAGCTCGCGAGCTTATAATAGTCGGAGCAAAAATTCTAAAGGAAAACCAAAGACTGGAGAATATTCTACTGAGACGAAACGACTTTGCACTGATCAGCTAAGCAATTAATACAGAGAGACAAGAAAACAACATCCCTATCGCAGTCCCGTTCCGTAACCAAATTCTAACCAAACCAAACAATTGCAATTGGAAATATTTTAAGATTTTGGACTTATCTGAGAAATGAAACGAAACGAAACGAAATGCAATATTATAATATAGTGTTTACCTAGCGGCGTTGAGAGAGAAGCGTTTGTGAGGCTGTTTGTGCCTGAGGGAGTGCAAATCGCCGCCGGAGCAGAACTCCATGACGAAGCACGAGAAATGAGAGGCCTCGAACTCGGCGTAGAGAGTCGGAAGGAACGGGTGGTCGAGCATCTTCAGGATCTTCCTCTCCATCTCCGCTCTGTGGACCTTCTGCTTCGCCGCCAGAGCGTCCTTGTCCACCACCTTCATCGCGTAGCACTGCCGTGGATCCACGCAGCTCTGCTCGTCGCCGTCTTCCTCGCCGGAGCTTTTCAGGCGGCAGAGGTAGACGGTGCCGATGTCGCCGGAGCCGATGCGGCGGACGACTCGGAAGTCGCGGAACGTCAGCGCCGCGCCGCCGCCGGCGCTGCGGATGGCGGAGTAGCGGGAGTCGGACGAGCGGTGAGGCTTCGCGGAGAGGTTGTTGCTGGCCTTGTTCATCTTGTCGTCGTTTTGGGAGATTCTGTTGTCGTTTTGAGACGATGTCGTCGTGGTGGTGGCGGCGGCGGCGGCGTCGAAGGAGAGGCGGCCGAAGCTGCTGCAACTATCGCTGCTCATGGAGCTGCTTTGGCTTGAATTGGCTGCTCTCGAGCTAAGATTATCACCGTCTGAGTTACGACCAAAACCAAGCTCTAACATCGTAGAGAAAAATACCCAACCAGTGCCGCCAATGCTTTCTCTCTCCAGGAGAAAACAAGCCACTCAAAAACCCTAATTGACACTTTGCTTTCTTCACACCACTCAGGTATATAATTTTCTAATATATATATATATATATCACCTGAGAGTCAAAAACCGAATCAGAGAATCGGAATTAACCTGTTCAAAAAAAGCCTCGACACAGTTGATCAATGGGAATTCTAGATTGGCGATGGAATCGGATTCTTCAAGAGAGATTTTTCAACGCCGAGAACCGAAAAATAAAAATGGAGGCTTTTTTCAAACAGTAGCTGGAATAAAAAGAGAAAAAGGCTAAAAAGAGAGGTGTATTCTTTTTTTCTTCCTCGGGTACTAAGAATTCGCGAGGACCGCCATTAAAGCAAAGGCTCTGAAGCGAAAAAAAGGAAAGAAAAAATTGCTTTGAATGTAGCGACAGGCTTTTTCAGGTCGGGCCTGAGAAGTTAGGGTTTCCGAACAGAGAAACTAGTTCGTACTAAATCAGAGAAAAAAGATAACCTTTAAGTTGGGTCTTTCTAATCTCTGGCTTTTGTTTAGCTTTCTCTGTAAGTTTAGAGAGAGAGAGAGAGAGAGAGAGAAGAGGAAGAAGAAGAAGGAGAGAGAGAGAGAAATGTTGGAAGAGATAGAGAGGTAGTTGAGGGGTATTTATACTACGACAGCGTACGGAACGTGATTAAGGGGTTTCATTAACGGTAATTGTAATTATTGTGATCTTTTCTCGTAACATTACCGCGTGGTTAAAAAGAAGAAAAAGAGCTCCACTTCGGCACGTGAGATGGGACCCGTTGAGCACGTGCGGTCCCCCGTGGCTTCTGGGAACGCGGGCTTTCGATGACGGCACGTGTGAGAAACGTCGTCGTTTCGGGCCTCTGGTCGATTGTCACGTGGCGGGGATTGCTTACAGGGATCAGAAACGTATTGTGCGTGCGGTTTTAGGCTCAGAGAGCAGAGAGACGTGTGAGCTTTTTTTTCTTATTGAAATGTCGGAACTACCCTTGCATGGGACTTTTCGTGGGTATGAGAGTGTTGACTGTTTATTAACGGTCAACGCCAATAACGGAGCGGGAAAAATGATGGATCAGGTAATTGGGTTCATGATTGACTAATTAATCAGAGTTTAACTTTAAACCAATCTGAATAACTTTTTGACTGAACTTTAGAGTTTAGTGGTGTAATTTCTCTAGAATAGTTCAATGTTTTTACTTTAGCAAGCTGACCAGTTAAAATCGTTTAAGCAATATTAATAATTTAATTTTCTACTCGTAGTAGTACTGTTATAATCATTCTTAAAAGAGAAAAAACATGTTTGCAATTGAAATGACAAAGGTGATTAATTGCCTCCCACTTTATTAGTGTTGTAACCAAAACAATTATCATACTAAGATAGATCCAAATTAAATGTGATTTAGGATTTGGGAATAATCACAAAATCTTGGACATAGAATCCCATTATTGATACACAAAATCCACATCCTGGTTTTCCTTAATGAATCTGCCAAATTAATAATAATAAAGCTGATTGAGAAGCTCAACACCAAGACATTCATGGCTTTTGTCAAGATCAATCAATAAAAAAAAGTGTATCAATCCAAAATAACCTTTAGTTTTAGCATATCTCAGACAAAATTACTTTATGAATTCTTGATACATTTAAGTGACAAAATTGTGGTCTCGTGTTCAAAACAGTAAAATAGTACACAAATGGCGAACGGTGGTTGAGCGTCATTAAACACCACAGCATTGATTACAAAGCTAAAAAGAGCATTGTAATTATCAAAATTTGTCTTTTATGTTAACTTACACGGAATTACGTTTAGTAATTGTTCGCTACTGCATATTCATATCATCTTCTTCTAATAAATGCCCAAAGAGAAGATTTCCACTTTTCTTTAAGCAAAAAAAAAAAAAAAAGGAAAATTTAACTAAATTATTATTTTTTTCGGTTAAAAAAAACATGAAAACTCATGATGAGCTTAAATCTAATATTTATACAATGAAATCCCTCTGCAAGAATTGTTGAAGCTTGGTTGTTATGGAAGTGAATTAATAGAGTCCATTTCATTTCTTGCAAAAAAAAAAAAAAAAACCATAGAATCCATTTCAATGATATGTACAATAAATGTTGCAAGAGAAATATTGATTTTGGAAATTTATGAGGGCACTTTTTGCAGAGACATTATAAGTAATATAGAAAATATCTTTTTCCATGCAAGGAGGGATGCTGGGATGGTATAGTTATTGTTTGTAGTTAATAAACAGATATTGTCCTCTTGATAGATGTTTTTTTTTTTTTTTCTCTCTTTCTTTTTGGGCAAAGACTACTTGAGAGTGTTAATGAACACCTGTATATTTATAAGTTTGCTCCAGGAGACAGCTGGACGGTTATTCTAAATTTGATATGATATATAAAAACAAACAAAAAAATCGTCATTTTATGCTTTGGAAAATATGATGAAATAAAAATTCATAATATTTTGGTATCGAAATTCAATTTCATGATTTTAGATAATGTCAGATATTCATTGTTGATTAATATGGGTCCCAATATCCAATAAGAAGCCTGCATCATGATTAAATGATCACTTTATAATTTGTTATATTCATTTATTTTTCTAAGAAAACTTTAATTTCTATTTTCATTTTCAACGAGTAGCTACGTATTTATAATCTTTTAGAATACCATGAGTTTAGACATCAAGAGTCTTAGACTCTCAGTGTAGAGTTTAGACAAAGCTTCCTTTTTTGTTTGTTTGTTCTTAATTTTCTTTTGAATTTAAATGAGGCTAAAATGGATAATAAGATGTTTTGGTGAGGAGTTATGTTGCAAAACAAAAAAAAAGTAAATAGAATTTTTACACTTCATTATTTTATCCAATATTTTTCTGAGGCCCACCCCGAGGCATAGCTTTTCTATTCCTTTATTCCCTCACTATTGAATACTGCTGATTAATAGTATTTAATGAGGTTTCAACAAATGTACAATTTGGTTTTTGGTCTTTTGATTTTATTTTATTTTTATTTTTAAATTTTCTTTTGTGGGTTTGTGCAGACAAATAAAGTTAGAATTATTGAGATTGCTATGCCTGAAAATGACTTCCAACGACTAGAGCACTGAAATCTGATGCTTTATATCTCTTAGCTTATTTCTCTGTCAAATTAAGTCTTCTTTTTTTCTTCTTTACTTTTTTGGAAAATTTTTAAAAACTCCAATCCCCAATCTAGTAGTAGAATACATCAATCACTTTTAAAGTTCTACTACAAGCAAAATACTTTAACACTACGTACTTGACTTTGTTTACAAGTCATGATCAATAAATTTGGCTCGTAATTTTGAAGTAAAAATTAATTTGAAAAATAATTTTAGATCATCAAATTTATTTCGATAAACGTCTTTCAACGTAAATGTTTTTGCGTCAACTTGGTTCCACGTATTACAGTGAGATTTTGTTATATTTGTGATTTATTTAATTTTTTTTTTGCCAGCAATATGATCTCCCACTTGTTAGGAAACAATTGTCAAGGAATGACCATGAACACAAAGTATATCAATTAACGTCATTGTCATATATAAGAATAAGAGCCATAGCTAGCTAGATAGGGCCAAATATAATGGTAGATCATATACAATCAACAATGTTGTAAGAATTTGTCTTTGTGGTAGACTACAAGTTATGTCATAAATATATAAGGCCATTTTTAAAACTTGGCTCATTAGTAATTGGTAATTAATTCAAATTATGTCGACATGACATTTTCATGCGTAAATACAGTGTGTTATTCACAGCAATAAATCGAAGAGTTACATCATGAAAAAAAGAATTCCATGAGATTAACTATAAATGGGTTACTAGAAAGTAGAAATGTCATCACTTGATTGATAGGCTTTTTTTTGGGGCATAAAAAATTAATTGGATTTATATTTACTTTTTATCTCAATACTCCTTTTTAATTTTTTTCCACTCATGGAAACACAAGAAGAATATTCCTTTAACTTGCATTAAATAAAAATCATATTGATCTGACTAGAGCATGTATATATATTTGCATATGCTCAGCCTATATTTTGTATTCACATGTTCACTATTCAAATGTTACATGGAATTAAAATTGCAAATTTGAAGATAACAAAACAAAGAGGGGACAGATTAGATTGATACTAAATATCCACATGTGGCCCAGAAACTAAAAAACACAACATGCATGACATGTCATCAGGATTGGGAACAGAGGAGTGGAGTGAAACAGTTGGAGCTGATATTGATTGAGAGAAAGAAAGAAAGAAAGAAAAATTAATGGGGTCCCAAAAAAAATTGAAAAGAACAAGTGCATGGCAAAAAAAAAAAAAAAAGACTACATGATTTTTCAGAGTATTATTACTATTAGTGGTAGTGTTATTTACTCATTACATCATCATCATCATTTTAAAACAAAACAAAACAGGATAAAGAAGAAAAAAAAAATGATGATGAGAGGATTAAGGGACCCATGATGGTCTATGTTAGGAAACTAATGTTGTGCTAAAGGCCAACAAAAAGTGTACCACAAGTGGGAATTGTTGTGTATTTGAGCCTTGACATTTCTCCAAAAGTGAGAGCCAAAAGACCCCCCATATTTTAAGAGTCTTTGTTCTCATATGAGGCAAAATTATGAGCTTGAACAACCTAGAAAAGGATTTCCCAACTTTTTTTTTTTTTTATCTATTTACTCGTGGGAATGAGAAATCCACACAAATCCAAGAACAAAAAAACACAAAATCCTGAAAAATGTAGGGTTATACTTAATTGTAACATATCACCACTCATGGTGGAGGACTGGAGGTACTAGGTGAAATAATTTTCTTGGGGAATCTCTCTTGATGCCCACCATTATAGCTGGCTAGCTAGGTACCAAGTCATATTCCATACAACCAAAAAAAGAATGTGGCTTCTTTTTTTTTTATATAGGAAAACTAGGCCATACTCATGATATATACTCTTTCTCAAGGAAGAGGGAACAAATTAAGAGTAGTGCTAGTCATATCAATTTTTTTTATCAATTTTTTAATACTAATTTATATGTCATATTATCATTAGTCAGTGTTTATTATCTAATTAGAAAAATATCAATATGACACTTCAATTGTCATATAAATTGGTATTAAAAAATTGATAAAAGAGTTAATATCTCTAGCATTATTCAAAAATTAATAATTGAATCGGGAGATTTGGACACAGTATTGGGGTAGACAATATGATCTATTTGGTGGATAGTGGTATATATATGATTTTTTGGGAGTTAGAAAAATATATATATTTTTAGGCCCAAATTTCTAAACCCATGGAATTTTATGGTGATAGGAGCTAATCAGTAATCACTAATCAGACATGTAAATCAAAAACAGTTGTTGCAAATTGCTAATCAAAACTTTGGAGATAATCTTGGGGAGAGGCAAAAGAATCACTTGTCTTTTACTTTTTTTTCTTTTTCTCTCTCTGAATCTCTCTCTCTCTCTTATATGCATTTTTATCATTTTCTTATGTGTCCTATTATATCAAGGGATATAGGAAGTTGACAAATATTTAATTAGTTATATCAGCAAAGAGTATCTCCTGAAGGCAGACCCTAAATCAGTGAAAAAAAGCACTGAGATTACAATCACTGCCAAAATTGTGAGCAACATGTGAATATGCCAAATTCTGATCACTTTGCTTTGATTTCGTAAAGATGTTTCAAAGACAAGTTTCACTCATCTTGTTTGTACTATCTATACTACATAATTATTTTTTATTATTAATTTTTTTTAAATCAATTATTAATTTAATAATCAGGGTCTTTTCATTGTGATGATACCAACGAAATAACGACAACATTCACAAGTTGTTTAAGCTCTTTAACATTGAATGTGATCACAATATTCATCATTAATGGAGACAATGTCCATGTGTAAAATAGTTATTTTTGACATTTTCTTCTGGAAACACTAAATTTGGTTTCAATATTTCATGTTCATTGTATAGTAGACTTCCAGAAGTAATATTTGATACATATATATTATATCATTAAAGTTTCAATATTAATTCGGGTGAAATAGAAAATATTAAATCTTACACCGTAAATAATAACTCGTCAATTATTTGAATATACTTTCGATGACTCATATAATTACTATTAATTACTTTTAAGTAAGTGATTAAATCACTTGAATATTTTATAATATTTTTAAAAAAATTGAGTATTTATTTAAATTAAGTGTTAAAATTAAGTATTAATTATTATAATTTCTCTTTTAATTCATTTAATGTAGTGATATAAAAAAATACATATAGAACTTATCACCACAGTAGCTAAGTTTTAAGCAAAGATAAATTATGCTCCTCTAGTTAGTCAATATTGGTTCACGAAACTCAAGATATATATATATATATATTTATTTATTTATATTGTCATCGTAGAATCATAATTGCATACCTCTAAAAAAAAAGAACTTTAATTGCGTAGTGGCAATCCATATTGCAATATAAAACTACTAACATTGGAACACACACAGTTATTGACGCAGCAAATTTATGCATTGTATATTTACAAATTATTTTTACTCATATTTTTATAATGTATTAACATTAGTCATGCATGACATTGGGCACGAAATCAACTACAAATCAATGCAATATAAATGCGTTGACGTAGCAAGATTATGATCTACCCAAAATCAATGTAACAATAATTAACCTTGATAACATATAGGGCAGAGAAATAAGATTAACTAGATCATTAGTTCATTACCAATATTACAAGCAAGTACAAATAATAATTAAAAACAAATAAAAGTGGGAAAAGCAAATACTAGCCAAACACCTCAGCAATATTCCCGCTGTTTTGATAGGCCGACAAAGAGACAAAATATGTCACATTGACAAATTCTTCATCAACGTACCATAAAATTAACATTCAATAAGCAAAAATAAAGGTATTAGTTGAGATTTGAGAACTATGACACCTAAGTTATAATAAAACCCCAACTTCTGGTACTAATATTGCACACAAAAAAAAAAAAAAAACAAAAAACAAAACTGGCATTATTTAATGAAGACCGGTATATCAATGTTGTAGTCTGTGTGACCATATATCTATATAAAGGGATGTATAAGCAACAACCCCAAAATGGAAAAACAATTAATTAAATCAAATTAGTATCGGAATATGATTTCATCTATATATCTTGGGTTTATGCATATGTATATATATATATATATATATATATGCGTGTGTGTGTTGATGTCTCCGAATAAGCTGTTTCACGCAAAGCAGCTTCTAGTTTCTGCTTTGGATTTGCAAAACACTGGCAAGTGGTTGCTCATCTAACTGCTAGATTTTGTCTCAATAAAACATTTTTTTATAGTTGATCTTATAGTTTAATATTAGGTTAATAACTATGTGACGCATGTTATATGTGCAGAGAGATTTGCTCTCAATAGAAAGAACCTTGATTGATAAGGACTAAAGTTCAACCATGTCTGTTTTTAGGGTTATTATTTTCTTTCTTTCTTTCTTTCTTTCTTTTCTTTCTTTCTTTTTTTTTAGATAAATGTTAATTTATTAAAAGGAACGTGAGCTCTGTTAGAGTTAGTAAATAATATACTTTGGATTATATACCTTGCGAGTATCAACGGATATATTTGAATAATAATATATCACTTTTTTTCCTCCCAATAATTATTGTGATTTGAAACCCCACATTTCTATTTGAACTTTATATTTATATATATATATATATATATGGTTTGATATATGTTCTTAACAAATTAACAATCAGTCCAAGTTTCTAAGACAGATAATTGTACATACAAACAAACACACATAATTAAATGGTGTCTTATATATTGCATCAGCATAACCACATTCATTGATTCCTGAGTAATAAATCATATATCAAAATATTTTAAACGAATTCTAGGGCATAATATTATATTGCGCCGTCAATATAGAATTTAAACATATGATAAATTAATAAATTGCATATTTGAAGTGCTTAATCATCCACAAGATTAGTATAAGAGCCAAAAAAAATATAATCAATACTTATCCCTAGATTAAATCACATGATATAATCATTTTTCACTCCACTAATTAAATTTCAATGGCAGCTAAATTCAGGACAATATTTTTTGGATAACTAGTGAACTATAAAGCACTAATTTGACCCCTAACATGAGTAAAACTTTGGAGACAGAAGTGATTGAATCTTAGTTTTTCCTCCTTTTAAAAAATTTCCAAACTTCAAATCTGAAAAAGAAAAATATAACATTTTGATACGTGCTATTATAGAGTGAAAGCAGTTTCTTTTATTTAGATTTGAGACAAAGAATAGACAGCAAAGAAATTATTTGTTTTAGCAAGACAAATAAAGAGGGAGCATAATTGGGTCACGGACATTATAAATGTCACTCAGGGCCCAAAAAAAAAAAATTTGAAAAGAAAGAAAAAGGCTCTCGAACTAGAGTGAAGGGTTGGAGAATTTATTTTTTCAAGAATAATTTTTTGTTTTCTCGCCTCATTTTTTATTTAATTTTTGGAAGTGATATTTTGTTTTCTTTTTCCATCATGCTTTTCTTTTCAAGGTAGTCTACCTAGATGGCGACATTATATATATACGTTATGGTAACTGCCCAGAGACCGAGCTATAAATTAAGGCTAGAGGACTTGTATTAATACATTTAAATAATAATGATAATAGGGTAAAAAATAAAAACATATGGGGGGTTATACAAAATAAAAATTAAAAAACATAAAAATTTCATATTATGAGCAAAAAATTACGATTGACTAGTTTAGGCCAGGGGGTTGGAGCCTATTTTGGGTTTAAGTTGGCTCCATCCTTGATGAATGATGACTGCATACAAATTTAGGTGTCGTCTGGTAAATGGGTTCAAATTATGACAATTTGAATTAAAAATTTTGGATTGTTTAATTTGAACGAATAATTTAAATCGTTGTTTAGGCTCAAATAATCTAAATTGAAATTATATTTGACTTGTTGTTTGGATAGATATAAAAATATGTTATTTGAGTTATAAAAAAGGTAGTTGGAATATCAAATAAAAAACAACTATTGAAAATAGATCCAAACTGTTGAAATTTGAGGGTAAGTAGAATTTAAATTTTAAGAGTTTGAATGAATTTTGGTCATTTGGTTTTTTTTTTTTTCAAAAAAAAAGCTCTGAAACGATGATTTAAAAATGCACAAACTCGTTTGAATGGCTCAGAACGGATTCGGATCCGTTTACCAAACATCACCTTAATCCATTATTATAAATATATTTTAGAGAAATTTTGGTAGGTCGTCCATTTTTTAGACTATATTCAAAAAACGAACTTTGTTTTAATTAGGTTAATGCCCCGTTTTAAGTAAGTAGAAAACTAATCATATTAAGAGCATGAAGTACCGGCCAATTTTAGCTGGTATCTTGTCTACTAATCATAGTAAACAATTTAAATACCGAATATAATTTTTTGATAAACTGAAAAAATATCATGGTAAGTGGATGAAATATCGACCACTTTTAGTTGATTTTTTGTCTACTAACCATGATCAATAATCTAAATACTGAAAATAGGCATTTACCCTAAAAAATAAAAATTATAAACGTTCTTTTAAATAAGTTCTAAAATAAAATCATTTAGCTACAGACCCTATATTTTAATACACTACTCCTCAAGATGACAAACATATTTCAGTCCATAATTACCAATGATACTAAGAACCATTAAAAAAAAAGAGAGAGAAATAAATAATTCAACAAATAACTAGGAGAGTGAAGCTTATAAATTGTTTCAAAAGTATGTTTTTTAAATTAATGTAAGTTTAGCAAAGTTCAGTTAATTCATTAATTAATTAAAAATAGTAGGTACAATATATAAAGTAGGCACGTTCGATACTCAAGATCTGCCAATTTGAACTCAATCATTGCCGATATAGAGTTCTAATTTTTATTTTAATACTTCTCGAGCATTATTGGTCAGATAAAGCACGTCCAAACACCAACACAAATTACATATTTTATTATTTGACAAATCGAAGGACCACTTATATAATTCAACATTCCTTTTTTCTATAGTGATCCTACAATTCAAATTATTTCCCAACTATATTTAAGATCAAACATTTTTTTTCCTTGAGTTCTTGGATGCATCGACTTGCCCATTAGTTTTCTCTTATTGTCCCATTGTCAAACAATTATTTACTAATAATTATGAAAGTTAAAAAACTAACAAACAATAATACGTTTTGTCTGTTATACAGGCCAATAATTAAAAGTCCGGCCACTTGCATTTATAACTCCCATTCAATAACTAAATTGTGTGTTTCATAACTAAATCGTATGTTTCAACACTTCAATTTGGACTGATTTTGACAAAGAAAGCATTTCAATTAGGCACAATACCTAGAAATACAAAGCATATATTCGAATTTCCAAGGTTTTTTTTATTTATTTAAAAGAGCTGTAGTTGATTTTTCTTATTTCAAACACAAAAAATTATACATATATATATGTGTGTATTTGTTAAGACTTGATTGTTCAATAATATAAACTATTTTTAAAAACCTGCACAAAAACGGCAAACTTAACACGTGTGTGCTACAAAAGTAGTTGATGCATCCTAATTCCTAAAGGCCATCGTATCTGTTTAGGAAACGGTTTCCGCAAAAAACGGATACATTATCCGTATCCGTTTTTGGCGGATACGAAAATCCGTTTTCGCGTAAAAGCGGATTCGGAAACGGATTAATCCGTATCCGCCCACCGTTTTTCCAACTTTACCATCGTCCATCAATCAGTTATTGATTTTTTTTTAAATGTAAGTTATTGATTTTTATTTATGGGAGATTATGTGGAATATCACATTCTTGGCACAATGATAATCTATCTTATCCGTTTAGTGCACCGGATAAGATTGGATTAAATAAAACTTATTCTGTGAGATTGAATAGGATATGATTGGAATGAATTATATTTAGTATTATAATGTATTTGATAAAGTATTGGATTTGATTATAATTATATTTCAAAAAAATTTAAATAAATGTTAAGTACATTAGAAAATATTAAACAATTAATTTTATTATTTTTTTCATTTAAATTTATTTTTAAAATAAAAATATATCTTTTTTAATGTGGGTCTCACCATATTTTATCATAGGATAAGTTATTCCACTATTTTCTATGAGCATGGGATAAACGTGTGGGCCCGAGATTAATTAATCCTACCAAAAAAATGTAACAAACATAGGATTGGACTAAATTTAGTCCAACCCAACCACCCCCTCCCCCCCCCCCCCCCCCCCCCTCGAATCTCTTCCCTAAACACACCTATGTGTGTAGCACTTTTAATTTATACCCCAAAATTTAGAAACAAAAAAGGCACACCATTTGAGATATAGATTATTAAGTGACATCAAGAATTACTTTATTTTGAAATTCTCCTTTTTATATATTATTGGAAAGTGGTGTTTTACTACTAAATGAGTAATGTAATTTTGGCATTGTGACCAAAATAACACAATTTATATTACACAATGTGTGTTTTCGTATTATATAATACGGTAATTTGAATATCTCAAATAGGTGCACCACATATGCCCATAAATTTTTGAAAATTGCAATATTAAATAAAAAAGATACAGTCCATTTCACTTTTTAATAGTGAATTGTCTTTTTTTTTATTATTATTTACAAATGAGGAAGATGAGAAAGGAAAAAGTGGCAACATAGTAATTTGATGATGAAAAAAAGTGGTATGACATACAATGGTGATATAGGTTGCAAACTTGAATGTGAAATTTGACATGTGATCAAATTTTCTCGAGAAAATTGCAAAACAAGCCATTCTTAGTCACTTAATAATCTATGCCCTAAGTGACGTGCTCCTTTTATTTCCACTATATGTTTGTAGTGTAAAATTTAGGGTATAAATTAAAATTGCAACATACATAGGGCATAGATTAAGATTATTAATGTGTCAAAAGAGGCATTCCTCAAAACCCCCCATTTTCTTCACGTGCCCTAGCTTATTTGGCCCAATTTAAATACAAATGGATTTGGGTTGGGATCAGATGGGCTGGAGATTTTGGACTTCATTTGGGCCCAATATTGTTGGAGGCCCAAAACCCAACCTCAACTTCATGGGGGTGTCGTTACGGTTTTATACTATTTCATGGAGAGAATTTGGACAAGGAAAAATTAGACGATATAATATCCATTCACTGATTGCAAATTTTACAAATCCCATTTTGTTCAATAAGTAGCCGATGCTTCATTTTGGCCAATTTTTTTAATTAAAATTTCTCACTATCTATCACTTTTTTTTTTTTTGAATTTATATTAAGACGATGGCTTGATTTTGTGCAAGTTTGAAAACCACTCAAAAGACCCAGAGAAAAAAAAAAAAAAAACCAAAGTCAAAACTCTTAAAATTGCATTTGGTAATTGGCGGCCTTAGAATTAGTGAAGCACAATGAAGTATTTGAACCACGTCGTTGGTAACAATTTCACGTCACACGTACATGAAATTGCATGGCCTAGTAACACACTAGCTTATAACATAAAGGCCAAAAGCCAAAGCCACAAGGGACGTTCACGATAACAAACTAGAACTTCATAATAAAATAAAATAAAATAAAAAACTTTGTCGTTTCATAATTGTTTTTCATCACAATTTTTTATTCTCCGTCAAAATATCGCGAGAAATTGACTGAGAAGGAGGCCGAAAGATTGATTCTCTTCGACTTTCGTTTCCTTGCGGGCTCCACCTTCCCAAAATAAATAATAAATATAAATAAACCTTCAAAAAAAAAAAAAAAACTCTTAAATCTGAGCTATTTACAGTACTGTCACAAAGTGATCTTACATAGCTTCTCTATCATACAAGAACAATACATCGCTCTCTCCAAATCTGAAAAAGAAAAAGAAAAAACAAAACAAAGAATCAGATTATTAAAAAGCTTCAAGGAACTTCAGATTCCTCAGAGCAGCCTTTCTCATTCACACCTTATATTCTTAGGATTCTCATGTTACTTTCACGACTTCTCTCTCTTGCAAGGAAAGCCAAAAGAGAGAGAGAGAGAGATATTAAGTTAAGTAGTGATGGGTGATGAGAGCTATAAGTAAGTTGTGTTGTTTATTTAGGCTCTAAGCATAGTTTGTTAGTGGAAACGGAGGAGAGGTCTAAAGGCCCTTCCTTTTTTTTTTGGGAGAACAAGTTGAAAAGTGTATTATTAAGAGGAAAATGAGAAACAAGCACTTAATATGGTTTTTGCTCTGGGTTTTGTTGATGAAATGCTATCTGGGTATGTCTCTTCTCTTCTCTCTCTCTATGAGTATATTTCATTTTCTCTATTTGGTTTCTTCTTCTCTGTACTATGAAATTATGATATATTTGTGGTTTGGTTTCTTTGCTTGATCTGCTTGTTATAAACCTTACATTTTGAGGAAATTTTTTTTTTACTATTTTTGTTTGTGCTCTTTCTTTACTTCTCTTTTGATGAATATTGAGAAAGAGAGGGTTTTTTTTTTATTTATTATTTTTTAATTTTTATATGGTTTGTTCAAAGTGACAAACATTCTGAGACTTGCACCTTGGCTTGGCTTCATGCTTTTAATATTTTTTACTATTACTCTTAGGCAATTTTAAATAGTTAAGAATAATAATAACAATCAACGTAAGGTAAATGTATAATCTTTTATCCCTATCCAAGAAGTGGTTGCTCCTAGAGGAGTGAAAACAGGGATTTTTCAATTATATAGTATAGGTGGTGTTTTAGAGAGCAATGTCGCTTAGGTTCGCGAGTAATAAAAATGGTTAAAAGGGCACATAAATACACTGAACATTTAGTAATGTTTGTCAAAGTATTCTTGATACATAATGTTTATATTATTATTTCCACTAAATTACTACTATAAACTCAACTTTGCTTCTTAAGTACTCCTAAATTAATTGATGTCAATGGAACTAAACACTATAATTTGTTTTGTTCATACGTTAGGCATCACTATATTGTTGCATAGTACACTTTCTATAGTGTCACTATAACTCATTTTTTCAGATTCCTCTTTACCTAATAGTACTTAAAAGCTAACTTAACCTTAAGGTAATGGTAATAACTAGTCGACATAATTTTTTTTAGCGGCGAAAACTGAAGCCGCGGTGCGAGTGGAGAAGGAAGAGGCTGCAATTCCGGTGACAACAATGTCGCCCCCAGAAGGGAACACGACGTTCCTGGACGGCATAACGTGGTGCGTGGCGCACGCGGGGGTGCCCCAGATCGACCTGCAGAACGCGCTGGACTGGGCGTGCGGGCTCGGGATGGCGGACTGCAAGGCCATCCAGCAGGGCGGGCCATGTTTCGAGCCGGACAACCTCGTGTCTCATGCCTCCTTCGCCTTCAACAACTACTACCAGCAGAATGGCAACTCTGATATCGCGTGCAACTTCGGCGGAACTGCCATTTTGACCAAAAACAACCCAAGTAAGCTCTACAACCTGTTTGATTACAAATTCAAACCACATGGTTTATGTTTGACTTTTTTGTTACTGTAATTACTTTAATAACATGGTTTAAAAAGAAAAAAAATTATTCAGATTGCAATACAAACAAACTCATTACGCCTAAATAACCTTCATTTAGTTCTATGTGGTGTTTTGGTATGAGATTTGCTCTTTTAGTCTTTAGTTCCTTTCA
Organism: Boehmeria nivea var. tenacissima; assembly: GCA_018132145.1. Lineage (NCBI taxonomy): Eukaryota > Viridiplantae > Streptophyta > Magnoliopsida > Rosales > Urticaceae > Boehmeria > Boehmeria nivea. The sequence goes on along the minus strand of CM030877.1, from coordinate 16,760,173 downwards.
TGGATTTGTTTTGTAGTAAAGTGCTTTTGTTTTTTCTTAAAAGGTTCGCTTTGGATTATGAAAGGTCAAATGCTATAGGAATAATGACCACTTTAAAGAACCATACCATGATGTGCTCTCTCGTTTCTCTTCCCTGAACTGAACTGTGTGCAAAAATTTTAAAGGGAGGTAGAGAAATATTACTAATCAAAAGCTCGTTCTTGTGTATTTTTCAGGTTATGAAAAGTGCATCTACTCAGCACCGGGGTATTTCCAACAATTATAATTTTAAACATGCTTTTTTTTTTTTTTTTAGTATTGCATAAAAAAATGATAATGGACAGGATTATCTTCAACTCTAGTCTCTTTGTCGGTCCTAATCGTGAGTCCTACACATATGGGACCCACTTTTATTAACACCTCTATTAAAAAATAGAGTTGGGCATGACTGAGCCAAATAGTATCCATCTATTGCTAAATAGAGAATTTGAGCTCATTATGTTGCTGATGTGAAAATCATTTTCTTGTTTTAGGTCTGACTCTGCACACTCTTCAGCAACTCCATTGTTGAACCTCTCTCTTATAAGCTTTATTTGGTGGAGACTTGCTTGGATTCTTCTGCTTTTGTATTTAGGAAGGTAATATGAAATGGCTAATCTACTTGTTAGCCATCCAAAGGGACCAAAACTATGGAAAAAAAAAAAAAAAGGGCACAAGGGGTTTTGGTATTGGTGATATGGGATTTGCTAAGTTATTCCTGTCTTTGTAGTTGGTTTAGGAATCTAAATATAGCCATGCAAAATCTCTCTTTTGTCTTTTTGGATGGTAACTTTCCCTTGTGCTTTGCTTTGTCTGGGAGTGGAATTTCCATGTATCTTTGTCTATTAGGTCTTTGTTTGATTCTAGTGTTATGTTCATGTCTATAATTGGTTATTTTATTATTTATCCGTGCTTTATTTGTTTAGTTCAGCCTCCAAGTGAATTTGTTCATATAGGAGCATCTCCAATCTGTTAAATTTGTGTGTTATCGTTAAATTTTAATATTTTAAAATAAAAAACATTTTCTAATACAATATTAAATTTGACATTAAATTTAGCAATAGCTATATATGGAATATGGTGTTTAATTTGACATCAAATATAATAAAATATTAAAAATTTGACATTTATAATAGTAGAGTTTTGGTTGGTCAATTTTTTAGTTTTTAATTAAAAATTAATATTACATTTAACAAAATTTTTTATTCTTTAGAAGTCACTGTGATTATTTGTAGTCTTATTAGTTAGCATTAACAATTTTTGTTGGATTTTATTACTAAAAATAATAAAATAACAAAATAATATTGAAATGATATTTATGTATTGAAGTATTACAATATCAAATATAGTATTTTTATTTTTTTAAACGTTAAATTTATTATTGATATTGACATTTATTTTAGAGATGGTATATATTAGCAAAAATTTACGTTGGGCAATATTGTTAGTTGTTACAAGGCATTTTACGAGGCAAGCTTTGATAGACTAGTTATTCGACCTTTTGTAGTGCTTTATTTTATCGTTATTTCACATAATATTATAAAAGTGATCGTAATATTTCTTTTAAGATTTGGTTATTTATAACGTTATATTTTTTTATATATACATATCGTTGCATATATATATATATATATATTTTTGATAAAACATATCGTTGCATATTGCATAGAATATAAATGGGCGTTAAAAGATTGTAGATTGGCTTCGGTTTATAGTTCAGTAAATAAATTGGTGCAATGTGCAAAGTACAAACCTTTTTGTAGTTTCACAAATTCTCGGGACGAGATGTTGACTGTAAACGAGATAATAAATAATGTAACCTAAGCCGAGATTTACAAGCAAACCAGAAGCTATTGAGTAATGAGATTGAGGGCTCGTTTGGCAAACGGGTTCAAACTGTGACAATTTGAATTTTTTCATTTGAATTGGAAAATTTGAATTGGATAATTTGAACGAAAAATTTAAATTGTTGTTTGGGTCAAATAATCCTATTTGAATGTATTATTTGGATTGTTGTTTGGGTAGATGTGAAATGTGTGATGTTGAGTAATAAAAAGAGTAGTTGAAATGTCAAATCAAAAAATACTATTCAAAATGGATTCAAACTGTTGAAATTTGAGGGGGGGAAGAATTTGATTTTGAAGGGTTTGAATGACTTTTTCTCATTTAAATTTTATCTTAAAAAACATAACCAAACAACCATTCAAATTGGAAAAGTGGTTTAAATGCTCCAAAATGGGTCCAAACCCATTTACCAAACATAACCTGAATCATAAAATTGAATGTTGAACTTGAAACCCCAAGAGTACAAATTGTGGGGCCCACCATAGTATGTTTGTGGATTGCATCTTTGTCCTTTCCTTCTTCAATGCTTTCACTGTTATTATTGTTTATTTTTCCATTTCTCTCTCTGCCACCCTAAAAAAAATCATGTCAAAGTTATAAAGGCTTCTTCAATGGAAGAGCATCTCCAATATCTCCACTCTAAATGTCAATTGTTAAATTTAATACTAAAAAATTATAAAAATACAGTATTTGATTATTATTTTAGCATTTGTCAAATTTGACATCAAATATAACTTTGCATTGGAAGACACTTTTAATATGAAAATGTCAAATTTTGACATTGGCGCACAAAAATGATATTAGATTGGAGATTCGCTAAACAAACTTTTACATTCATGTTACGTTTAGTGATAAAATATAATATTTGATGAAGAAAAAAGGCATTCAAATGTTATGTTTAATTTAATATATGTTATTTTTAGTGTTATTTAATGTTACATTTTTTGTTTAAATGATATATTTTAACAATAATATAATTTTTAGCATATGCATTACGGGCAACATTTCAGATTGTAGTGATAGGTGAGGTGTCAAACATGAAAAAAAAAAAGCCTCAATATCCCCTAAGAAAGAAGTACAAGATATATTTTGATGAGAAAATGCTCCTAAGATAGGCTTTAAACGTCCAATTACGCATCGCGTAGTGGTGTAGTAACGTGACAGAATTATTAATTATAAGTCCTTAGCTCGTATTTTTTTTTAAACCATTAAAGTCTCACATTCACTTATTATGTGAGACTTTTGGTTTCCCAGTGATTTTTGGTTTTTAAATAGCCTTTTGGATTTAAATAATAAATCAAATGATGCAATCTAACACTGACATTTGCTATAATAAAATGTGATTAAGATTTGTAAACAAACGTAGCCTTAACATTTTTCAAATCAAGGTTAATGTTATTTGTCACCACACATGTCAAAAAATCAAATAACACACAAAATATAATTGTTCAAAATATACAATCTGGTCATTTCTATTTCTTTCCCAAGCTAATTTTCGGCCACGAAACAAGCTATTAGCTCGTGACTAGTGAGTATTGATTATTGAAGCTTGAAAATCAATTTGTCAAATGCAAAAGTGAAGTGTGTAAGTGCCAAATGAAAGGGAAAAGAGCCTCTTCCATGGAAAATGGACTGAGACTCTCAAATGAATGGTTGTTCAAGTGCATTTGAGTGACTTCCATTTTCAAACGCCAGAGAACATCTTTTCAGACAAATCAAATCTCCCATAACATATATATATAGAGAAAAGAGAGAAGGTCAGACCGAGAGAAGTCTTCTTTTGCAGTCTCCCACAGGCTATAGACGTGCCCACAAAATGGGCACTCTAGTCTTGGCTGGTGTATATATATATATATATATATATTTGCTGAATGGAGCTTCATAAAAAAGCACTTCTACTTCACTACAGCAAGCAATTATACCACTGACACAATGAGACACAATGAGAGGAATCCATAGCTCAAAGAATCAAAAGAATCCAAAGAGAATTAATTGACTACAGAGAAAAGCAAAACAATAAAAAAGAAAAAACTCCCTTGAAAATTTCTAATCCTCAACTTCTTCACGGGTTGGGTTGCCAAAAACATCCAAAATTTTGGCAGATCATTTGTTAATTCCTCTTTGGGCTTCAACCATCGGCCCAAGTTCATTGCCAAACCCAACCCGCCCAATAAGTAGCAAAATTTGTAATTTTTTTGTTTTTTTTTCCAGCTCATCACATCCAATTCCACTAATCTATTAGAAATAAGGGTTATCTACATAAACGCCCCCCAATGTTGTGCTATTGTTGCAGTTTGCACCCTAATGTTTAAAAACTATCATTCTTGCCCCCTAAAGTATTAAAAACTTATAGATATGCCCCCTCTGTTACAATTTGTAAAAAAAATAGATTAAATTAATAGCATAACATTATTCTGTTGGCACCTGTACAATTTTTAAAGATCAACTGCCTTCAAATTAAGAAAATTATAGTAATTAATTCTATATTTATTTTCACAAACACCCCTTATGTCGTCTTTTCTTCTCAAAATGCACCTCGATCTTTTAAAATTTTGTATTCATACCCTTAAAAAATTGTACAGGCACCAACAGATTAATATTACGTAATTAATTTAATCCATTTTTGTTACAGATTATGACAGAGGGGGCAAATCTATAAGTTTTTGATACTTTAGGGGGCAAAAATGACAGTTTTTAAACATTAGAGTGCAAACTGCAACAATAGCACAACATTGGGGGGCATTTGTATAGATAATCCTAGAAATAATTTATGCAACACCCAGAACCTTATCCAATTGGGCAAATCCAATGGCCAAATGCCACCTCAGCAACAAGTATCTGAGTGTATCCAAATCTAATACCCTGAAGCCACAAATTGCTCATGTGGCTGTTGTGCTGATTTGCTTACTCACTAGTTTATAACCATTCCCTTTTCCTCACTTCAAATAACTATTACACTTTTTTCCCCATCTTTCAAAATTCAGAGAGAAAAGAGACACTGAAGTTTGCAAATTCTGTTTCTCTCAAATGGCAACCACAGTGGCTACGTCTCTTCCCCAATTCAATGGGCTTAGACCCCAACAACTCTCTGTTGCTCCTGTCAGAAGCATGGTTAGTGCTTTTTTACACTTGTTTGTATACGTCACATGTATATATTATGTGAGAAAGTCCATTACCAGGCAGATCAAAGCAGTTTTGACCCTTTCTTTGCAAGGGACTAAGCGCCTCTAACAACCTGAGTTCAAACAACCATTAAAAAAAAAATAATAATAATAATAAAAACTATCTACATTAAAATTAAGATGATTACTAGAGAAACGATCAACATTTTTATAATGAACTTTTGTTACAATTTCAGGCAGTTGTTCAGCCGATGAGGCGCAAGGGCCAGGGCGCTTTGGGCGCTCGCTGCGGCGATTTCATTGGCTCGTCAACAAACTTGGTACGAATTATTATCTGACACTTTATATAATCTAATGCGACAATTAATGTAAAATTACGGAACGAATTGTAGCACTTTTACTTAAATTATTATGTACCAACTAAAAAAAAAAAAAAAAAAAAGAAAGATGATAAACTTAAAATTGACAAATTTGAGTTGAGTGGCGCAGATCATGGTGACAAGCACAACCCTGATGTTGTTTGCGGGGAGGTTCGGATTAGCCCCGTCGGCGAATAGGAAGGCGACGGCGGGGTTGAAGCTGGAGATCAGGGACTCCGGGCTGCAGACCGGCGACCCGGCCGGGTTCACCCTCGCTGACACCTTGGCCTGTGGGACTGTTGGCCACATCATTGGTGTTGGGGTTGTTCTTGGCCTCAAGAACATTGGTGCACTGTAAAAAACTTTTAAAGAGAGCTCTTCATTTGTAAAAAACTACTTTGCATTATGCCTTATGCCTTATGCCTTGTCCTATGTTTTTTTTTTTGGTAACGGCTTATGTGATTTCCCACCAAGCATAGCATTTCGAAATTCCAATTGAATTTTAACCAAAACCAAAATAACGTCCATGAGAGGATATTGACGGTGTGCGGAATTTGTTCTCTTAAACTTGATTAGTAATGATTTAAGTTATTTAAAGCATTTTGCTAAACTTTATAATTCAACATATGTATGTTGATCATATCACAGCAAAATGGATAATATGTTGGGATGATAAATGTATAAGCAGTTGAATTCGACGAACAAAGCATGCACATTAATGATTAAACTAAAATAAAGAAAAATAAATGGTTGGTTGTTAGTGTATTCATTCGATTTATGAGTGGTTTGAGTGTTAGTTCGATGTTAAGTTGTTAATCATGTTGAAGCTAAAGTTGTTAATCATATTGAAGCTAATCACAGTATACCGGTGTATATATAAAAGAAATTAAGAAAAAATTGCGGCGCTCAACGTTATTATTATTTTTATTTTTTATTTAGAATTAAGTATAATTGCGATCTATGGATTAAGGGCTTAGTGAATAGTAGATTCTTGATTTACCAAAAAAAAAAAACTCATCACAGAAGTACCCAATAAAATGGTTACTACATAAGTATCATCTTATTTTTTTGGGGTACTTCTATGATGGTTTTTTTTTGTGGTGGGAAACAATTCTAGACCGTCAGATTCATTTTTTCGGTGAGTCCCGCATCTTAAAATTGTGAATCTCACCATTCAAAATTATTTTCCACCACAAAAAAAACCCACTACAGAATTTCCTATTGTTTTGTTTCGTTTCGTTTTTAAAAAACCATTAATTTAATTACTTGGCCTTTGGATTTAAAGTTACATTGAAATTTTAATGGGGAAAATTCATCGTTTAACATTAAAATATGCAGTAATCTTTTGAGTCTCCTAATATTTCATCAATTTATTGCTTTAATAGACCTTTGTTTCACAACCGAAAACGTGTATATATATATTTTCAAATAATGCACAATATTCTATAACCGCCTAAATTTTTTGCCATTTCTTTCTTAATTGGTAGTTTGGTACTTGTAAAACTCGTCACACAACAATCAAGGAAGACCAAAAAAGAAAAGAACGAAATATTAATAAAACGACAGCACTAAGAAAAACAACAGTAAAATTAGAAGACAGAAAACAAAAAACGACAGTAAACTGAGAAACGACAGGAAATACATTACCCGACAGTAAACAGGAAAAACGACAGTAAACTGAAAAAACGACAGGAAAAAGCGACAGTAAACTGAAAAACGACAGGAAATACATAAACGACAGTAAACTAAAAACGACAGGAAATACATTAGACGACAGTAAAAAAGAAAAACGACAGGAAATATATTAAACGACTGTAAACTGAAAAAGGAAAGGAGATACATAAACGACAGTAAACTAAAAACGACAGGAAACATATAAGCGACAGTAAACTAAAAACGACAGGAAATATATTAAACGACAGTAAACTGAAAACGACAGGAAATACATTAAACGACAGTAAAAGAGCACGCGTGTCCTTGAAGGCGTAGATATCTCCCTCGCCGCGAGTATAAATACGTAATATAACAGTAAGTCATACGCTGTCTGCGCGCTCACCGCCGCTCCGCTGTACCCGCGAACGCCAACCGAATTAGCTACGCAACCAAACAAGACAAACCAGAGAGCTCAGTTAGGGCAAAAAAACCGCCATAGCCAAAACTCATTCCATCTCTCTCTCTCTCGTTCCGAGACGAAGATGAGCACTTGGAACTACGTCGTCACGGCTCACAAGCCCACCAATGTCACCCACTCATGCGTCGGCAATTTCACCGGTCCTCAGGAGCTCAACCTCATCATTGCGTAAGCCCTTTTCTTTCGCTTCGCTTGATTTTCCTTTCTCGGAGTTTGATTTCTGCTAGGGTTTCTGGTTCTGCTGGTCTTGTCGGCGATTGAAGTGCGTTTACACCAAAGTAGTTTGTTTGTCGCTCCGACTCTGTGATTTCGGGCGTCTGGTTTAGGGCTACTGTGGTTTTGTTTTTTTGTTTTTTTTTTTTGTGTATTTGTCTTTGTTTTGGGTGTTTCTAAATTCTTAGTTTTGTTCTTTGATAATTTGGCAATTCATTAATACTGATTAATGTTTAGCTTATGTGCAATTTTCTAATTATGAGAGCTCCCGGAAACGTTTCCAGCGATTCAATATTGGATTTTAGGGTTTATATCTAGATTTTTCTTAGTTGAATCCCTAGATTTTTAGGAAGATAGATTTGTGATTAACGTTTAGCTTATGTTAACCTTTCTACTGAAAGCACTCGGAAATGTTTCGAGAAATGAAGATTGGATTTCAGGGTTTATATGTACTAAATCTAAATGTTCTTTGGGCATGATGTTTTTCGTTTTCTTTCACTGAATAAGGTTTTTTTTTTGTTTTATCAACTCATTTCATTGGAGAGGGATATATATTTTGTACTATCAGTTGATATTGTTTAATTCGTTTCCAGGAAATGCACTCGTATTGAAATTCATTTACTTACTCCTCAGGGCTTGCAGGTAAACTATTTTGTTTTTTTTTTTTTTTTTTTTTTTTCACTTAAGAGTCTCGATAAAACTCGTTTTACCTCCATTGTTGAGCCGATACTTCTTATCTTGACACATTTTTGTTTAGTCTTCTTCAATATATGATATTTTTTCTAAGATCTAATTTTATTATATAAACTTTTATCTTTTTTTCGTTTCAGCCCATGTTGGATGTACCTATTTACGGAAGAATTGCAACGCTTGAGCTATTCCGGCCTCATGTGAGTATCATCGTATATATAAGTGCAGTATAAAATTGTTTTCCTTTTTCTGAAATTTGGTTTTTACTTCTATTTTTCTAAATGTACAGGGTGAAACACAGGATCTTCTGTTTATTGCCACTGAAAGATATAAGTTCTGTGTTCTCCAATGGGATGCTGAAACGTCTGAGCTTGTTACAAGGTTCAAGCATGAAGTGGCCTTAAATTATTTTGAAGCACTAGAGAAACATCTTTTCTCTTTATTCTATTAAGAGCAAATTTTATTTCATGTATATCATATTATAAACTGTGTTCTCATGCATTAGTGACTGTAATCGTGGGCGTTGTTATTTAATTAATAATTTGTTTGGCATGTAGATCAATGGGGGATGTCTCAGATCGTATAGGTCGTCCAACAGACAATGGTCAGGTAATGTGTATTATTGCTTATTTGGTACATCTATTTATAAACTCTGTTATGCTAGAGAACTTGTTTCTTTTCATTGTTTAAAGAAAGTTGATGTATGTATTGTTTTCCGATTTCACTGTGAAATTTCAGCATCTTTACTGCTGCTATTTTCCTTTATGTTCTTCTGCAGATTGGAATTATTGACCCAGACTGCAGACTAATTGGACTGCATCTGTATGATGGTTTGTTTAAGGTATGTACACCACCACAATACAATTAGACAACGTTTGTTTCACTTGAGAAAACTGAGTCCTCTTTAAGTTTCTTCATGGAGATACTATATCAGTGACTAAAAATGAACATTCTTTTACTTTTTGGTTCCAGGTTATTCCTTTTGACAACAAAGGGCAGCTCAAAGAAGCATTTAATATTAGGTATTTGTCTGTTTCTTTTTACTTTGATTTTTTCTAATGATGCCACTCAAATTGGTCTTCTTTCTCAAAAAAAAAAAAAAAAATAAACGAACTCATCTTTCTAACTTGTCATTTACTTTTCAGGCTTGAGGAGCTACAAGTTTTGGATATAAAATTTCTTTATGGTTGTTCAAAACCCACAATTGTAGTTCTTTACCAGGTCTGTCCTATTTATTCTCTATCAACCTTTTTGTTTTACACTAATGTGTACATGTATTGTTGATATTTGCATGTACTGCTGTATCATTGCCCTTCAATTTTGGAAACGATGCACAAAATTAGCCGCGATGTACATGTTGTCAATGATCTAGCTTTTTATATGCACCGATAAGATACATTTAAACATTGACTTTGCTCTTTTTTCCTATTTTGAGATGGAAAAGTGTGAGAAGCAGTTTCCACACGAACAATATGCATCATACTGCTTTCAGTGTGCTCCTTAAATACAGAGTATATATGCTATCATCTATTATTTGGATGGTTACATGCTATACAGATGACAACAGCCTTGTATCTTGTCTAACCTAATCTATTTTTCTTTCTATATGGAAATTCTTCATATTGTCTGTTATATATTTCATGGTGGGCTTCTTTGTAAATGTAAAAGCAGTAAATTGTTGTTTCTTATGGCCTTGCTGTTGTTGCTACTGCAGGATAACAAAGATGCTCGTCATGTCAAAACATACGAGGTTTCTCTGAAGGATAAAGATTTCATTGAGGGCCCATGGTCCCAGAACAATCTTGACAATGGCGCTGCTATGCTAATTCCAGTTCCTCCACCTCTATGTGGTGTTCTAATTATTGGAGAAGAAACAATAGTCTACTGCAGCGCCAATGCATTTAAAGCAATCCCAATCAAACCTGTAGGTAGCTGATAGTCAACTAATTTTATTAGCTTATCTTGTTTCAAACTTTAATTTTATTGTTATGACCTATATTTGGACTTTTCAGTCAATCACAAAAGCCTATGGAAGAGTTGATGCTGATGGGTCTAGATATTTACTTGGTGATTACAGTGGGTTACTTCACCTACTTGTTATCACCCACGAGAAAGAAAAGTGAGCATTATACTCCTTTCTCTTAGTTCGTTTGTTTTTAAGGCTGGAAGGAAAAGTTAGTGGAACATTTGGCCACAGAGATCGATGCAAGTATAGTATACGGTTGGGGCTTATGTTAACACTATGATCTTATTGGGTTTTCATTGTTTTTATAGGGTTACTGGACTCAGAATTGAGCTCTTGGGTGAAACCTCAATTGCATCGACTATATCGTATCTTGATAATGCAGTCGTCTATATTGGATCAAGCTATGGTGATTCACAGGTATGGTCTTAGAGCTAATCTGGTTGAACTGTACTTTTTTTAAAATTTTTTTTTTAAGCTGGCTGATTGAAAAGTATTTTATTATTCTTGGCTGTTAATTGAATCTGTAAACCTCTGCTTTTTAGCTTCATTTTATAAGGCCTTCAATTAGTGATCTGGACGATGTTAACTAGACAGGGCAGTATGTAAATTCGTATAATCATTGAACTACTGTTATGAAATTAAGGGAGGTATTGGAATAGGGGAAAGAGAATAAGATGCTATTGTAAAAACTATATTTGGCAGTTTCAGTTAATTTCTGCCTCATGAGAACTAGGAAATGAAATTGTTTTTTATGCGACTTTTTTGTATGTATATCTTATATGGTATGTGTAATTTTCATTGAAAAAAAGTTATGTCAAGTTTGAGCAGTGGTAATGCCTGATTTAGATGGTTGTGCAATATATTGTCATTGTGGAGGGTTTTTTTTTTTCTTTTTTTTTTTTTTTGAAAAAGAGACAAACATTGTGGAGGTTTTTTTATATGTAGTTTTAATACATTTGTAATGACAAGTACTCACACTTTGTAATGATGCAAAAACAGCTTATAAAGCTACAAATGCAACCTGATGCAAAAGGTTCTTATGTAGACGTTCTCGAAAGGTACGTCAATTTGGGGCCAATAGTAGACTTTTGTGTGGTTGATCTTGAGAGGCAAGGCCAAGGCCAGGTTGTCACATGTTCTGGAGCTTTCAAGGATGGTTCTCTTCGTGTGGTTCGAAATGGAATTGGAATCAATGAACAGGTCTTTTCTTATTTAACCTTTTGTTTGTCTGACTGCCTAAGTTTTGGCATGATTATATTTTAAGTCAATTCTTTGCATCTGGGTCACCCTTAATTTGTGATGTTTTAGGCATCAGTTGAGCTTCAAGGTATTAAAGGAATGTGGTCGCTAAGATCTTCGACTGATGATCCCTTTGACACGTTTCTGGTTGTAAGCTTCATCAGTGAGACTCGGATATTAGCAATGAATATAGAAGATGAGTTAGAAGAGACCGAGATAGAAGGTTTTGCTTCTCAAGTGCAGACTTTGTTTTGCCATGATGCGGTTTACAACCAACTTGTTCAAGTAGGTTATTTCTTCTTTGTAATTTTTCACTTTCTGTTTCTGGAAGCATATGCAAGTAGGTTCTTAAGTCTCCCTTGGCATTACTTGATTCTGAACTTGTCGTTCTTTGTTGTAATATGTTAATGACCTTTCTAAGTTGTGTGTTGCCTTCTTTCTCATTGACCATAATGATAGATCACTTCAAGCTCCGTGAGACTTGTCAGCTCTATTACTAGAGAATTAAGAAATGAGTGGAATGCTCCATCAGGATATTCGATTAATGTTGGCACTGCTAATGGCACCCAGGTACTGTTCCAATTTGTTGATTTCTTGAAACATATGGAGTGGAGCCTCTGAAGAGCTTGAGGATTGTTTATGCTCTAAATCTTCTGATGCTTCTTTATGCTAACATCTCATGGGTCTTAAGATTCTTACTGACTGAAGCTTTATTGTTTTTGTTTTTGTTTCTGTGATAGGTTTTATTGGCAACTGGAGGGGGGCATTTAGTATATCTAGAAATTGGTGACGGTGTACTGACAGAGGTAAAACACGCTCAGCTGGAGTATGAGATCTCATGCCTTGACATAAATCCGATTGGTGAAAATCCAAACTATAGCCAGCTAGCTGCTGTTGGGATGTGGACGGATATTAGTGTCAGGATATTTTCGCTGCCTGATCTGAACCTCATCACTAAGGAGCCTTTAGGAGGAGAAATAATTCCACGTTCTGTTCTCCTCTGTGCTTTTGAAGGGGTATGGCTGAGCTCAATCTTTCTTGGCCAAATCTTTAATTTTACCCCTCAAGTTATTTTGGATGAATTCATATTCATGGGCTTTACAATGTTTTGTTGCTACTTAACAACTCAAAAGAGTTGGGTGACAATATTTATTTGTTCACTCGGTTGATTTACTGTCTATATGCACTCAGACAGCTGCTTTCGTTGTTGAAGTTCGTCGAGTTTTTAAATGCACTTTTTAAGGCTGTTTCCTCCCCTTGATATATCTTTTTAATTCCTAAGCCTTCTTTGTATGTTTTCCTTTTTAGATATCCTACCTTTTGTGTGCCCTTGGAGACGGACATCTGTTGAACTTTCAGCTAAGCACAAGTACTGGTGAGTTAACAGACAGGAAAAAAATCTCTCTGGGGACTCAGCCCATAACACTCCGGACTTTCACATCGAAGAGTACAACGCATGTATTTGCTGCTTCGGACAGGCCAACAGTCATATATAGCAGCAACAAGAAACTGCTCTATAGCAATGTAAATCTGAAAGAAGTCAGCCATATGTGCCCTTTTAACTCTGCAGCTTTTCCAGACAGGTACCTTTCTGAACCTACTTCTACTTTCAAGAGTTTTTGTGTACTGGCAATAGAAAGTAAATGACGTGACTAACACGTTTTTTATGCCTTATGTGGTGCTCTTGATTAACTTTTTCAAATAAACTTGCTTATTAAATCTTGCTGGTTGTACTTGTATATGCTACAAAGAAAATTATAATTGGCCATGCATTACTTTAGTTGTTGTAGGCAGCATTGGTGTTTAATATTATCTTTAGAATATTAGCATGCATCGTCTGGTTGTTGAATGGAGTTCCTGATGATGTGGTTGGTGGTTTTCAGAAAATAGAGCTGGTACTTGGTATCATAATATGACAAGATAAGCCTTTTTATGTCACTCTAGAAGTAATGTATATCATAACGCATACATTTCTTTGATAAAGTAGGGGAATAAGATTCGTATACTGTCTTAAAATAAATTGAATCCATAAGGCGTCTTAGTTCTGCAAAATGTGAGATTAATTAGCATTTTCTTCTTTCTGGTTGCAGCCTTGCAATTGCAAAAGAAGGTGAACTTACGATTGGCACTATTGATGATATCCAGAAGCTTCACATTCGTTCCATCCTACTAGGGGAACAGGCACGCCGTATATGTCATCAGGAGCAATCTAGGACCTTTGCCATTTGCAGTGTAAAATATAACCAGTCTGGCGGTGATGATTCCGAAATGAACTTTATTCGCCTGTTAGATGATCAAACCTTTGACTTCATATCGACTTATCCACTCGATACTTTTGAAAACGGTTGCTCTATACTTAGCTGCTCTTTCTCAGATGATAATAGCGTTTATTACTGTGTTGGGACTGCATATGTTCTGCCAGAAGAGAGCGAGCCAACCAAGGCAAGATGATGATTTCTTCTTTTTCCTCAACCATCAATTTTAGTCCTATATATGTAGAACTGACAATTTCCGGAATATTCGGTACTTGAAGAAACTAAATTTGGTCTCTCACATACTGTTGTAGGGTCGGATCCTTGTATTCACAGTGGAAGATGGAAAATTACAGCTTATAGCCGAGAAGGAAACTAAGGGGGCCGTTTACTCTTTAAATGCCTTCAATGGCAAATTGCTTGCTGCCATTAATCAAAAGATACAGTTGTACAAGTGGATGCTTCGAGATGATGGTTCACGGGAGTTGCAGTCGGAATGTGGTCATCATGGGCATATTCTTGCCCTCTATATACAGACTCGTGGCGATTTCATCGTTGTAGGTGATTTGATGAAGTCAATCTCTTTGTTAATCTACAAGGTAAATGAATTATTCCCTGCTTAAGTTATCCAAAGTTTGGAATGTAAAATGGATTCTGATTCTAGACTCTTGGGTGATAGTGATCCTTACAATGAGCATACTAAATACTTTTTTAGGCCAGCTAAGTAAGAGAGTATATTAACAACTAACTGATGCCTTGTACATGCTGATTGAAATGATTCTTTATTCCCTTCAGCACGAAGAAGGGGCCATTGAGGAACGAGCTCGGGACTATAATGCAAACTGGATGTCAGCTGTTGAGATTCTAGATGACGACGTTTATCTTGGTGCTGAAAACAGCTTTAATCTCTTCGCTGTACGGAAGAACAGTGAAGGTGCCACTGATGAGGAGCGGGGCCGACTTGATGTGGTTGGTGAGTATCACCTTGGAGAGTTTGTGAACCGGTTCCGCCACGGTTCCCTTGTCATGCGGTTGCCAGACTCTGACGTGGGCCAGATCCCGACTGTAATTTTTGGTTCTGTCAATGGTGTTATTGGGGTCATTGCTTCCCTTCCTCATGAACAATACATATTTCTGGAAAAGCTCCAGACAAGCTTGCGGAAAGTGATTAAGGGCGTTGGAGGTTTAAGCCATGAGCAATGGAGATCATTCAACAACGAGAAGAGAACCGTGGAGGCCAAAAACTTCTTAGATGGAGATTTAATCGAATCATTCCTTGACCTTAACCGCACAAAGATGGACGAAATCTCGAAGCAAATGGGTGTTCTGGTGGAGGAGCTCTGCAAGAGAGTAGAAGAGTTGACAAGGTTGCATTGAGATTCCTCCTGCTAAGAAGCATGTTGTTTATTTGTTAATTCTTTGTTCCCTCTCACTTTGTAACATTTCTACGGAAAATGAAGAGCGTGGAGTCTTAAGGATCAGTTTTCCGGTGGTGGAACTTAGAAATGCATGTCTTTTGTACATTGGATATATTTAATGTGTGTACTTCAATTGAATGTGTTGTTTTCGAAATTATATGTAGCTTATAGAAAATAGGATCTTAAATTACATTTCTCTCATTTTCCCCCTCGATATAGAAATTAAGGCATTTACTCATTCGGAACTCTGAAATGAGAATAGAATGCAAGATAGATTATCCAGTAGTGTAGTGATCAAATCAATTATTTCTTCCGAACACACCTCCTTAGGAAACGTTAGATGAAAAAGACCGCGCCAAAATTACCCACGAGCACAAATAACACCAAAGTTTCAAGTTTCATTGGCAATATAAATTAGGGGGATTTTGAGGAATATCCCTTTCTTTAACACAATGATAATTTATACTTTTTGTGTATTGCATACGGGTGAGTTGTAAAAATAGACCAAAATTAAATGTTTGTTTTAAATGATAGCATGTGTTTCAAAAAATTAAAGAAATAGTCATGTTACGAATTGTATAACAGAAAAGTGTCACACAAAATATAACAGATCTATAAATATTTATAAGATATTATTTAACACTTTAAAAAATAATGAGTAAAACTTAAAGTGTTACAAAATATCTTACAAATATTTACATATGTGTTATATTTTGTGTGACACTTTTCTGTTATACAATTCGTAACATGGCTATTTTTTTTTTATTTTTTGAAATATAGACTGAACTTTAAAAACGATTTTTTTTTTACTATTTCTTACAATTTCCCTTTTTAATTTATATTTTAAAATTTATACTACAAATATAGATTGGAAATAAATAAAGCATATGGATATAGATTATAAAGTATCATAAAAAATGACTTTATTTTGAAATTCTCCTCGTAAATTATAACATAACATATAAACGCAATTAGTCGTGACTCTCATTTCAGACTTGGGGACAGATTTCTAGAGCAGATAATTTGGATCACATTGCAGGTTTCATTAATCGAAGTGTGAGGAATAAAATAAAACACCGGACATAGCCAGAAAATACAAAAGCGAAAAAATGTTGAAAAAAAAAAAAAAGACTTCAAAAACTTCTGGTCAACAAAACCTTGCACGTTCAAAATTAGAGAGAAACAACTTCTGGTCAACACAACCTTGCACGTTCAAACTGATAAGTTCCTATGTTTATCAGTTTACGCAAAAACTCAACCCAACAATTTCAGGGTTCATATCAGAGAGAAACAACAACAATTCAGTTCAATTCAACTGTTAACTATGTAGCTTCCAAGCACCGGCTTTCTTCCAATGAAGACCGACTACTCTATCGCCTGAATTCTGCATCGGCACTCCTCAGAAACTGGTCCCACCCACTCCCGGGGGTCGTATCCAAGTAATCATATGGCACTGCCGTCTTCAAGCCTGGCCTGACCTCGCGTCGGCTCTCCACAACCCTGAACTCGACCTCGACATCTTCTCCATCTCCTTCCTCCTCCTCAACACTCTGCTCCAATTCCTCCCAAGTGAACAGCAATGGCAGCGTAACGGGGCACCAGGGATTGAAATCCACCAGCTTCACTCGCTCATCGCCAGTCACGTACACATCGAACGTGTAATTCTCCGACTCAAATCTCCCTCTCAAGTTCTCCACAAAGAAGCCTTCAATCAGCGCCCGGAGATCGCGCTTCTTCTCGACAAGCGCAGGGTAAAATGTGGTCACTTCGCGCTGAGAAACTCCGATCAAATTCCGGTTCTTCACGAAGCAGCGGAACTCCATGTCCGGCCTGAGAGCCGAATACCACTTGCGCAGCGCGAGGACGAAGCTCGGCGGCCGCGACGAGGCCTTCTCGCCTTCGCTGCCGCAAGAGTCGTAGGCGTGGCAGAGGTCGTGGACGAGCGAGTCCGAGGACCGGAGCAACAGCGCGATCTCGCTGAAGGAGGTGCATCTTAGGGTTCCGGTGGTGCTGATCCAAGCCGAGTCCTTCGGCGCGCTCCAATTCAGCTTAGGGAAGACAGCGCCGCCTAGTGCTCCAATCGACTCCTTGACGGCCAATTCCAGCTCCGGGAACGACGGCGGCGGCCCCGACGGCTGCTCCGACTCGTCGCTGGAGCCTTCGGAGACCTGGTAGTCGTCTTCCTCGTCCGGATTGTGGATTCTGTTCGGCAGAGCGTCCTCGTTAGTGACCGACGCCGGGAGGACGAACGGCTTCGAATCGTCGAGGAGGTAATCGACGAACGACTCTGGAAGCTCGTGGATCAGGGTTTTGATCGAGACGGACTTGAATTTCGGGTACCATTCCTGTACCTGGCATCGATTCACTTCTTCCTTCTCCATCATTGTGGCTCGGCTACTCTGCTAGGGTTTGTAGTAGGTCAAAAATAAGGGAAAATGGTTAAAATCTGATAGAATTCGCAAAGAAAACGATAATGGGGTAAGTATTTTGCCTATTACATTTAATTTTTAGAGATGGAAAAAATGATTTGAAAATGATTTGTAATGTTTTGAAAAAAAAAATAGCGTTCAATGATTTAATTTTATAAATTTTAAAATAGTATAAATGATTGAGATTTAAAAATATTATATAAAAAAAGTTAAAAAAATTAAAATAAAATAAAATAATTTGTATGATTAAAAAGTTAAATAATTTATAATAATATGGAATAAAATAAAATAAGTGGGATAATTTACCCGTAACTTTTCGCTTTCTCTGATAAAGAATCTTAGAGAAACAAAACTCACCACTGAGCGAGAGCTAGAAAGTTGAGAAATTGGCTGAAAGAAACAGAAACGCGTACAAAGATCTAACAAATTTGGCTATTTTCTTGCTTGCCAAACAGGCGAAGAAGAATGAAACTTGAAGAAATAGAAATTTCATTTTTTTTTTTTCACTCGGAGACTGTGAAAGCTAGGGGTGTACATCAACCCGAGCAACCCAAAGACCCAACCCAACCCAATCCGAAAATACGAGTTCAAAAGTGAAAAATTTTCATTGCGGGTTCATTTAGTTTGAACCCATGAATGACGAGTTGGGTTGAAATTCTAAACTTTCGGACCCGAGTAACCCAACCCAACCCAAACTTTTAAAATATTTATCTAAAATTTATATATGTTAATACAATATGAAAAATATGAAGATATTAATCTTTTTTTAAAAGTTTTGCTTAAAAAACATCTTTGTTTGATTGATATAACTACTTATCTATCGACTCATTGATATAACTACTTATCTATCGACTCATTCTTCATTTTTTTAACTATTTTCGTTCATTCTTTTTACTAAAATCGCGCATTATCTCATTTTATATTTCCTATATATGTCAATAGGTTGTCTTTTCATCAATTTTTATATTCTCTATTTGATTATTAAGATGTATATATAATTTTCTAATCAATTATTATTAGACTATTCATTTCATCAATTTATGAGAATTTTTTCGAGAATCTAATATAAGCTAAGCATTGTTCAAACATATGAAATATGAATTAAAATTATTAGTACCAACCCGACAACCCAACCCAACCCATTCTAGTTTTTATTTGACCGGATTGTCATTATTATTTCTTTACACCCAGCCCAGCCCAACCCACGTACACCCCTAGTGAAAGCATTTGACGTTCGAGAGATAGGGCTTCTGAGAGAAACGACGCCGAATTTTTGCCGCCAATATTTATAATTCGGCTTTTTCTAAATGCTTGGAGTTAGCAATGGCCTTTAAGTTTCTATTGATGGGCTTCATTTGGGCTCTTAGGTAAGGCTGATGAAGGATTTGGATGAATGCCCTTTTCTAACAAATTAAAAAAAAAGCAAAAAATAAAATAAAAAAATAAAAAAGTGGAAATTGTAAAGTGTGCTCATTTTATTTTCACTTTTATGTTTAAGTATAAATATTAGGGCATAAATTAAAAGTGCACCACATATGAGGCATAGATGATTATTGTACTAAAAGAGGGACTTCCTTCAAAAACACCCTTAAAATAATCATAGGAATGCCACGTTTGTATTGCATTTCTAATTTGTAAATATAGAGTAAAAAAAAAAAAAAAACACACCATTTGGGCATAAATGATTAAGTTGCTCACTTAAAATAACATTTTTTTACAAGTCCCCTAATTTTTGAAAAATGCCACTTTTTCGATAACTTATTTTGAAAAATGTCATTTCAAAAGAAAAATTATGGTCTATACAACTTTTTAGTAGTGAATCTGATGTGGTAATTTTGTCAAATTCATTACTAAAAAGTGACATTGATTATGCCTAGAAGTTGTATTTTTCAAAGTTTTACCTCTTGAGTCTTGCGATTCCATATAATGTTTTGAGAGATTTTGACGAATGTTATTTTTTTTCATACATTATTAATTTATATCATTTTTTGATGTTACATTTATAATTTTACCCTTATTTTTACACGATAAATAGAGTGAGAATCGAGAGCATGCCACTTAAGGCCCAAATTATTCAATAATGTTTAGAATGCCCTTTTTTTTGCAATTACCCAAATATTCTTAGATAAGTAAACGTAAGCCTATTACTCCTTAAACTTTTAGTCTATTTTATAATACAGTTATAGAGATAAGAAGTTAAAACTGCAACACGAAATGGTAAAGTTAATGGTATGTCAAAAGGAAAGGAGCTTTTTATGCTGTTTAGATGGAAAATGCCTTGACAATAAAATTATTATCAAATTTTGGATATCAAGCAATGTAACAGGACGTGCGTTATTATGTGATTCATAATTCATATGTAAATTAGTTTGCAAATTTTATCTAAATAGACAATTTTGGTGTATTTACTACTATCCAAATATTATGCAAACTAGAAGATAATTATGTATCATGAGGAATGAAACGTAAATGGTTTTGTCACCAAATGAATAAACAATTTAGTAACTATTTTTATAAAATCTATTAAAATTGTCTAAAATTGCAATTTACATCCGTCAATTTTTTATTTCACCTTACTTACACTTTAGACAATGCACACATTCTTTAATCCAGTTGACTAGTTGCAAACGTGCAAGTAACACAAAATTTGGTTCACGCGATTCTTTTTAGAGGTTCGCTCAATTTGTTGTAAATAATATTGGATATTTGGATGTAAGTGGAAATATTTCATTAAAAAAAAAAAAAGGACTGGAATATTTCAAACCAATAAGATTATAAGACTGACTGTTTGTCAAAAGTCGTTACTTTTTTTGAAGTGATATTGGAGCCACACAAATTACGAAACTAAAAATTATGGATAAAGAGGGGTCTGGATGGAAATGATACTCTGAAAATATGCTTCTAAAATGATTTTTTTTTTTTTTTTATTTTAATAAGGACTATGTAGCTCCTTCCAAACGCTTGTCTTTTCATTTGAATGATTCAATCTATAACTGCAAAGTGGGGACAACTTATTTGTCTCTTCAAAGACAGTGTCAGTGACCAAACTCTACTGCTAATATTACTTGTCTAAAGTCTTCCAACACAATCACGAGATTATCAAAAACCATACAATTTTGAAAGGAAAAATACACTTGCCAATAGAGTAGGCTTCCGGTTTCCACAACCACAAGTATTTTCTATCAAAAAAATTATAGTTAATATACAACTCCATTGAGATTTCCACTTTATTTATGATGATTGTCACCATAGTCTATGCATGACACCCAATTAATTCATTTTATAAGTAATCTTTACCTATTTGTTACTCATTGATGAAAAAGACTAATTGCTAGTAGTCCTATAATAAGTTCAAACCAACCGTTCCACAATTGACAAATCCAATTATGATCAAGCTGATATTCATTATACAGTGCTAAATAAGTTGCATTGCTTATATCTAAACGGATATCGTACTAATTGATCTATTTTTAGATCATTTTTAAGAAATCAGGTCATTTTATTAGATTTATATCAACTCTTAACTTAAATATGGTAGCTCTTTTATAGTGTGCACAAATTTTTACACGCACGGATTTGTAATTTGTATGTTATACTTAATGCAGTATCTTTGTTTTCTTTTTCTTTTTTTTTTTTAATTAATAAAAGTAGTGTTGTTGCATATATTTTGGTGATTGTTATTTCTAGTCAAACCTAAAAATATTGCTTGGTATTTTGAACTAAGAAAAATGAGGAAAAATTGACCACTTGTCAAATATACTTTTTTCTATGTACCTCATATTTAAAAAAATAAAAAATCTGGCGATTTAAAACGTTTTTAATTGATAAAACGCCATCCAACGCATAATTTTTCATAAAACAATACCAATGGCTTATGTCACTTTTACATTTAAACATATTATTAGAAAATGACAATTTCTTCAACCAAAGTATTTGAGATTTTTCTCTCTTGTCACTTTGCCAAAACTTTTTCAACCAAATTTTTGTTTTTCCTTCTTTTTTGTAGAATCAATATTGTAAACTTTTTCGAGTGAATAATAAAAAAAATAAATCTCGGAAATTTAATGATGTAAATGAAGATGATAAACTTCATGTAAGATCACATGTCAATATCAATCAGAGTGATTTGCGGGCCTTGTAGTTGAATTTGATACTTAATTGAATTATAAGTAAAATAGACATTTATCTACAAGTCCACCTAGCTTCTATCAAAAATAAAATAAAGTAACGTTAGATATTTCAAAACTTGTTCCAATTTTTTTTTATTCACTAGTTTTGGGCACGTGCCCTAATTTTTTTAATTTAAAGGCGTTTGATCTTTAAAAATTTATATATGCACCAACAAATTAATGTTTCGTTATTAATTCAATCAATTTTTTTAAAGATTGTGACAGATTGGGCATATCTATAAGTTTTTAATACTTTAAGGGACAAGAATGACAGTTTTTAAATATTATGGTGCAACTTACAATAATAGTACAACATTGAGAGACGTTGGATAGATAACCCTAAATCTTGAGATTCGTAGCATTATTCAAATAAACTGTTGCACAATAATTAATTTTTAAGTTTTTATTTTACTTTATTATATTATACGGAAAATACTATCGGACTCGACTCATTCGCATACAATGTACGATGATAAAGAATACATAATGCTCCTTCATTTTTCAACATTAAATTTGAATCTATAAAAATCTATAAATTTAGCAAAGTGAGAAACTCAATGGATGAAAACAATGAGCACAATATGGAATATTATATTATATTTTATATAAATGAGAATCTATAGATGAAAAATATGGCGGCTAAATGAATCTATATAACATGAAAAGAAATATATTGTGGAACATCATACTGTTTAGTTAATGACCATTTTTTTTTCATGGGAAATATCCAGTGGATGACCATTTACTAATCAGCGATATTGACCATCAATAACTATGAAAAAAAAGGACGATATATATTAGAGTTTTTTGCATATAGAATTTTGATGCTGCTTTTTTATTTATTTATTTTGATTTCTGGAATATAAAAAATTGCTTAAGCGTTACAAAATTTAAATTTATTTATTTGGGTGGAAATTTAAAATGGTTTAAAAATAGTTTAACCCTTTGTTTGGATGACTCATTTGAGTCATTCTATTTCATTTTTTGGGGGACCAATTCAAACCATTCCATCCCACTTTTGGGATGTAAAAAATAGTTTGAAAATGGTTTGGAATAGTTTGAAAATGATTTGTAAAAATGATGTAAGAATGGTTTGACTTTGCTGATTTTGAGGTAGTATGAATGGTTGAGATTTAAAGATATTGTATAGAGATTTGGAAAGTTGAAAAAAATAATTGAAAAAAAATGAAATAGAATGGAATAGTTTGAAGGATTTGAAAAGTTGAAAAAAATAAAAAAATAGAATGGAATGGAATGGGAGAAATGGATAATTAGAAAATAATTTGAAAAATTGTTAGAGAAATGAGTAGAATGGAATGGAAAACCATTTTGGTCATTTTTTACCATTCCAAATGGTTTGAAAATGGTTTGAAAAATAGTTTGGAAAATGGTTTGACTTTGCAAATTTCGAGGTGGTATAAATGGTTGAGATTTAAAGATATTGTATAGGGATTTGGAAAGTTGAAAAAATGGTTGAAAAAATTAGAATGGAATAGAATGGTTTGGAGGATTGAAAAAAGTGAAAAAATGAAATGGAATGGAATGAGTAGGATGAGGGGGGCAAACGGGGGAGGTGGTATAAATAGTTGAGATTTAAATATATTATATAGAGATTTAGAAAGTTAAAAAAAAATATTGAAAAACAAAATGGAATGGAATGTAATGGTTTGGAGGATTAGAAAATTGAAAAATTGGAATAAAATGGAATGAAATGGGATGGTTAGGCCATCTCCAATGCAAATACCCATGCCAAATTTGGCACTCAAAAAGGTAAAAATGCTATATTTGACATTTGATACTCCAATGCACAAATGCTATTTTATTATTTTTTAATTGTAAAAACTAATAAAAGTGGTTGATGTTAACCAATAGTAAATAAGACTATAAATAGTCATAATGACTTTTTTGTAAGAGAAAACTTTTTTGAATAAAATATTATTTTTTAATTAAATACATAAAAGTTGATCAATAAATGCTCTACTTCAAATGCTAAAATTTGGTATTATTCTATACTTGGTGCCAAATTTAGCACCATGTACAACATTTGTCAAATTTAATGCCAAATTTGACATTATATTAAAGAAGGCTTTTTATGCTAAAATGTTAAATTTTGACATTGACACACAAATTTAATATTACATTGGAGATGCTCCAAAGGATGAGTTGTCCAAACATGGAGCAAAAGTTTCCTATATCATGTACGATGTGCCCAAAATTAATGATAAGGACATATTATACTTTGTTAAAAACGAGAGAAACGTCAGTAAATCCTTCATTATTGTTCTTCTTTTTTGCTAATACCTTCATTATTGTCCTTGTTGAACAAATATATTATATAGTCAATGTCATGATACATATGCTTATGATATTTCTAAAAATTTTGCCCAGTCCTTGAAAAAAATAACACATTCATAGGACATTAAGTATGAAATATGAATGAATAATATTCCTTTGCACCAAAAAAAAAAAAAAGAATGTATAATTTTCCTCTGTAATTTCTTAGAATGTGTAATTTTCCTCAGTAATTTCTTAGGCTCCTGAGTAGGCATGCAAGTGAAACGGTTAACTGACCGGACTATTTCACAGTCGAACTTTTCTAGTGAAAATCCGGTTAATAACCGGGATTTTTACCGTGAAATTTGATTGGTGTAAATCGCCTAATAATCCCTGAACTTTCATCGAGCGGAGGCCAGGGGAAGGAGGCGGTGAGGTGGGGGAAGGCGACGGGGGTGGGTTCGTGACGGTGGTCTGGGCGGATGTCTGCGCGGTGGCGGGGGAGGTCGGGGATGTGGTAGGGGGAGGTCGAGGAGGTGGCAGGGGAGGTCGGGGGGAGGCGGAGGAAGCTGGGGAACAACAAAGAAGAAGGAAAAAAAAAAACTCTACGGCAAAAAATCCGGGTAATGACGGGTTAATTCACTGGCATTACTCGGTGCCAACTTTCGATGAATACCGAATTTTTACCGCTCATTGGCACCAGGTAATTCCGGAGAATTGACCGGTATGCAAATTCTGGTCGGATTTGCATGTTGACTTGTGAGTTGTGAGAGTGCACAGCTTTCAACCCTATTATAGGTAGAATGTGATACACAAATAAGTATTTGTAATAAAAATTTAACAAAATGTTTACATGTTTTAGCCGTTGAAGCATGACAGTAAACGAAGGGAAAAAAAAATCCCTACAGAAATAATTATAGTAATAATAATAAAGATCTACTTGGTATTTTGGTCATTTTTTAGTTTATGTTTCAAAGAAATGACCAAAGTTTCTAAAAATTAAGTTTTTAACCACTACTCAATAAGAGATCTAAAAGCGTATAGAGGTAAATTCACATCATCGTATAATTAAAAAAATGACTAATATATTAATTAATCGAATCATTAGTTATTTTCTTTAAATACCATTAAAAATGACTATTTATTTAATTATCTCTAATAATAATAATAATAATAATAATAATAATAATAATGCACAACGCATGCACCAATATAATTTGAGGACAATGCACTTCTATTCAAATCTGTTTGCAAATAGTAACTCTCTCTTCTTGCACTCTTATATATTTTTTCTCCTAGATCATTACACTTTATCATAGAGATTGATGCAAGTTAATATATAATACTTTATCATAGAGGGAATAGGCATAGCTATTGAATCTTATAGGGAAGCACAAATCTAATAAAATAATGTTAAATTTGTAGTATATGCAAACATACAGACATTCTCATGACAAATTTGCTTAAAAGATTGAGTAAGAAAAAAAAAAAAAGTTTCGTGTAGGAAAAGTTACAGCGATCAACAAATCTGGACCATCAATTCTATCTTTTGATTAAAAAGAATTAAAAATTTAAAGGTGTAGAATTGTTTTCTACAACAGCATTTTTTCACCTGAGACTTTTTCAAACAATTTGGCAGAACTTTTAATTTTTCTTTTACAACTTACTATTCTTACTAAAGGCATAATATTCTTTCTAAGGCATTCTTACTAGCATGAAAAGTTTCTTTTACGCTCGGAAAGAAACGGCTAAGGAGGGCTGCCATGGTGCCCTCGAATTTTTATTTTTTTTAAATTAAAAAAAAAAACATTTAGGGGCCTATTTTAAGGGTTTTTGAGAAAATTTAGAGGTTTTTTTTTTGCAAATATAAGGAGATTTTATTGTAAATTTATAAATGTAAAAAGACTTTTTTATAAATTTTCTTTTTACTTTTTACTTTTTACTTTTTTTGTTTTAATCGTTTCAACAGTTTTTTTTTACGTAATGATCTTGAATTTTTTTTTCTTGGCATGGTTGGATTCAGAATATTTTCTCAATCTTTTGACATTCATTGTCATATACTTTTTTTTAAAGTAACTATTTTTTTATTTATTTTATTTGTTTTAAGCTTTTATTTTTTAAGTTTGAAAATTTTTAAAAAAAGCCTTTGTATTTATATTAAATGATAAATTTAACCCTTTAATTATTAAAAATTACAAAATATCAATTTTTAAAAAAAATTTAACAAAAATATACTTTATTATTTTAGGTCATATTTTTCAGGCGTTATATTATGTTACACGTGCTCCACACGAGCGTAGCGCGCATATAAAACTAGTAGTAGAAAAAGACAAATAAAACTACAACTTTCAATAAAATATATGTATATTTTGAAACAGGTTTTAATGGTTTTAAATATTAGGCAAAATTACTAATCAATAGTAAATTATGCAAGTTTCAAAATGTTCTCAAACTACATTTTTTTTTTAAAAGAGAAATCATATTTGCGACTTCAATTGAAAACTATTCTACCGAAGCAGTTCTAAAAATACCTTTCAAACAATCTAAAAGGCAATGTTTAGGCTTAGGTTAGGGACATCCAAACCTATTTAGAATTTGGTCTATTTTCAAGTGTATATTTCAAGAAAATAATCAATGTTAAACGGCTAAGAAATTAACTATTGATTCATTAAAATTTGAAGACATAAAGGTAAATTTGTAGTATCATATAACTAAGAAAATAATCACTTTCTTAAAACAGCATTCAAAAATTAACTATTTGCTCTTTTAAACAAGTAAGGAACTCTATAAATATCGTTAATGCCAATATTTACCAACTTCAGAAAAACAAAACACTAAGTTATGAATTTAATGATTTGTCTTATGAGTTGGTAAGAAGATCAACGTTCATTCTTGTGGCAACAGACAGACATAGCTGGTCCAATGCAAAGTTGTCCAAAACTAACTTCAATTTCTAACTCATTTATCTCAAAAAAAAAAAAAGTTCATTTAATTTTTTTGACGATTTAGTGGTCGAGGAAAAATAAGAAAGTGACAAAACGACTCTCAGACTCCCACTAAAAAGGAAAAAGAAACAACAAAAGAAACGTACTATTATTTATAGGAGTAAGTTTTGCCCTAAAGTATTTATGTGAACACTATTAAAATAGGATAATATTTTAGTACTTTTATGTATATTACGGTGGTATCTGTCTGGTATGTGTCTATGTGACAAAAAAAAAAAATGGCATTTCTATTTCTTTATTTATATCCTCCGTCCTTTTTGTTGTTTCTGGAATTAATATTATTATTATTATTATCACGGAATCAAATAATTATGAAAGTATGGCAACTGGCAAGAAACATAAAGTGGTTAATAAAATGAAAGTGATTGCAAGAGGATCTGAAAATAAATGTATTTAAAATTGTCAAAAAAAAAAAAAGACCTCAGAGAAAAGGAGATGAAAAAAGAGAAAGGAAGAGAATCGTAAAAATTAAATAAAAAAGACTTTCCTTTTTTTTTTTTTTTTTTTTCTGTAGCTTGTTTTATCGTAAGCGGTGACGTTCTCTGCAATTGGGTCGTTGAAGAGGAAAGTAGCTTTTGGTCTCTCAGGTTTGCTCCCACTGAACTTGGATTTTGTTTTCTCTACTTTCTTTCACTTTGTGAGAATCGATTCTATTCTCTCTCTCTCTCTCTCTCTTTTTTTTATAATTATTTCGTTTGTTTTTATTTTATTTTCGACTCCTTTGACTATTTTTTACGCAGAGAATAAATGGGTTGATTTTCCGAGAACTTTATCCGTGATATCATTTTTCGTTATATATATATAAATATATATGTATTTATATATGTTATATGGATTGCTTTACGTTATTTGTGGCAGAAATTGCATTTGAGGGAGAGAAGTCTTGTTTCATTGGGTATTAAAGTTTGATTTTTCTTGAATGATTAGGTAAAACTGTTTCTGTATATTGATTCGATTCCTAATGCTATTATTATCTTTTGGAAAAAGAATTTATTTTTTAATTTTTATTTTTTGGGGGCAAAAAGTTGAATCGTACGTAAAAATGCTTTTGGGTAAAGGGAATGAATGAACGTAGACGTTTGTCGGGATATAAGAATTTTGTTTTTTTTTGGGTTATATTTTCCTTAGAGGAAGTGGACTTGGAATAAGCTTCTATATAGTTTAATCCGTTTAGTATTCTTGTCAAGCAAGCCACGGAAATTTGTTATTATTTTTTATTAAAAATATGGGAGAAGAAGTTCATCCAATGTTGTAGTGTAGGCTTGGCTTGATTTATTGGGTCTCAGTTGACCATTCAAATTCTGGGTTTTTAGCAAAAAGTTAAAAAAATTAAACCAGAGTTGGTGGGTTGTTGTTTATTGAATGGTTGAGTTTTTTCATATTAAAATGGCTGAATATAATTGGTTTATGTTGTAGTCTTGTAGGAGTCTTTAGCATGTATTTCAAGTGAGGATTGTCTCGTTAGAGGGGTTGAAGTGAGCAGAGCAGAAAATGGCTTTTGAACCGTTGGTATGGTACTGCCGCCCGGTGGCCAATGGGGTTTGGACTACGGCGGTGGAGAATGCCTTTGGAGCCTACACGCCGTGCGCGGTCGATTCCCTCGTTGTTTTGGTTTCGCACCTGATTGTTCTGGGGCTGTGCCTTTATCGGATTTGGCGGATCAAGAAGGACTTCAAAGTCCAGCGGTTCTGTTTGAGGTCCAAGGTTTATAACTATGTGTTGGGACTTTTGGCTGCTTGTTGCGCTGCGGAGCCTTTGTTTAGGTTGATCATGGGGATTTCAGTTCTGAATTTGGATGGACAAGCTGGTTTTGCTCCTTACGAGGTACGGTTGATTCCGCTCTTTGTCTAATGGCGCGTGTTACTATTTTCGTTTTTGGGTGTGAGTTCTGGTAGTTAGTCATTCCGGTTGTGGCTTGGGCAAGCTAATTGTATAGACTTTAGTTAATTGAATGACGGCTGATTGAACATAATCAATTCTGCTTTGTGCAAGGAAAATTGGTTGAATTAAACACCATTGTGCTTCGACATCTACTTACCGCTTACCGAAGCATGATTCATTCCAAATGTCAATTTCATCAATTTCTTCGAAGTTTGAGTACTTATTTTGTTGTGAAAAACATTTAGACATGTGGTCATCTTTTAACTTGTTCAGATAAGCTTGCACTCGTTTCCTTACACTGACTTTGTCGCTTCCTCTTCCAACAGATGATTTCTCTGACAGTTGAGGCACTGGCTTGGTGCTCTATGCTGGTAATGATTGGTCTAGAGACCAAAGTTTACATTCGTGAAGTCCGATGGTTTGTCAGATTTGGAGTAATTTATGCTTTAGTTGGGGATGCCGTGATGCTCAATCTCGTTCTGACGCTGAGGGATTTTTACAGTGGGTAGGTGCTTTTTTAATTACTTAATAGTGTATACAACATCTGAAGCTTTGGATATATAAATCTAGAAGACCCCTCGCAAAATTTATGATTATATGCTTGTATGCAAATATTCTATAATTGTGGCAGATTATTGCTACTTTTAAGTTGTCTTTTTTAACTTAAGAAGTTAATCAGTGACCTTGAAACGCAAAAATTACTATTGAAATGTTCGCCTTTGATGTAATTCATATTACTGAGTTATCCATTATTGACAGTTGGGTTCTGTCATTCTGGAATATTAAAATCATGCTATATACTTTTAAACTATCTAACATGAATATTGTGGGGGGTTTTTTCCTCTCTTCTTGACAGTATGCATTATGTGTTACTTTGAATTTTGGCGAACAAGTTAGTAATGTCTGTGATTTTTCTTGCAGATCGGTCTTGTATTTATATATCAGTGAAGTTGCAGTCCGGGTTTGTTGGATTCTGTTTCTCTTTCATCCTCTGCAATGACTTTCCATTAATTTTATTACGATGTAGTTTGTCACATTGGCCATGCTAGTCATCGCCTGCACCATCCTGTTAGGCATAGATTGGCGTGTGGCAAATCTGATAATGCCTTCATGCATAAGAAAAAGAGAGATTTACGGATGGTCAAATTTTCAGGAGGGAAAGAATCTTGAATTGTCGCTGAAGTGATGTAAATAGCATCTGGTTGTTCATTTCTTGCTGTTGTATTGGTGTAGGTTTTGTTTGGAGTTCTTCTACTTGTGTATCTCCCTCATTTGGATCCCTATCCTGGCTATACTCCGTTGCTGACGGAGACAGTTGATGATGGTGTTTATGAAGAACTTCCTGGAGCGGAACAGATATGTCCTGAGAGGCATGTCAACATATTTTCAAGTACGTGTCTTTGAACTGTATGACCTTAGTTCTTAGCTATTATTACGTACAGAATAAAAAATGTTAATGTGTGTTAATTGTGAAATGATTAATCCTTGGTCTAGTTTTTTTCTTCTGTTTTTTATTAGAGAACAAGCCAGCTTATAACGCACCAGTTATTGGTGAATTTATCCTTTTCCTTAACATTTTAAGCTATTTAAAAATATTTGTAACTGCGTGGAGAATGATTACTGGGCAATTTCTTTTACTTTCCTACTTATGCTTGGCGTAATTTTTAGCACAGAGCAAAAACCTCTCAGAACAATTGTGTCATCCTCCGAATCTTCCCTTATCTATTAACTCATACTTTGAATTTGTTTGTATGCCAGATATATTCTTTGCATGGATGAATCCCCTCATGAAGCTTGGTTATCAAAGGCCATTAACAGAGAAGGATGTGTGGAAATTAGATACTTGGGATAGAACAGAAACACTAAATTCTAAGTATGTGCGAGTACCGTCCATATAATTCCAGATTCCTACTCATCATTTTCACTTATCAAGGTTGCATTATTATTATTATTATTTTTTTTAATTTTTGGTTTAATTATCAGTTTCCAGAGATGCTGGGCTGAGGAATCTCGGAAGCCAAAGCCATGGCTTTTAAGAGCATTAAACAGTAGTGTTGGTGGAAGGTTGGTGTACAGATACAGAACTGAAGAATGACATAAATTGCTCCATTGCCTTGATTTTAAGGATTTCATTCAATTACTTATTCAGTGTATTTTAACTTTGTACTTTTTATACAGGTTTTGGTGGGGAGGCTTTTGGAAGGTATTGACCGTTGAACTTTTTTTTCATGTTATTGATACATAGATACTAGATACAATCTTTTCTTATTATAAATTTTCACTGGTAATTGTTGTTTTTTACATCTACCCCAATATAATCTTAAGTTCTCCTTTGGGAGGTCAGCTTTTTTGCTTAAATGGAATGTTGTTTTTCTTATTTAGAGTGGTAGGACGAGACACTAATTTTCTGTTAATTTAGCGACATTTATCAGACTTGGCACCACTAGATAACATAGCTCAATTTGCATTATGTGGTTTAGCGTATTTATTTTATCGACTTACCACTTGTAGATCGGCAATGATCTTTCTCAATTTGTGGGGCCTCTTATCTTGAATCAACTCCTTAAGGTTAGCTCTTCTCTCGTTTAATTGTTTTCTGGTGATATATCCTAATTGTATAGTTTTTGACATCTCATTAAGAAGTGCTGCAGTCTTAACTTGGTTTTTCTAATCTCTTAAATTGTTATTTTATGGTGTTTCATTTTAATTATATGTTTGACTTTCATGCAGTCTATGCAACAAGGGGATCCAGCGTGGATTGGTTACATCTACGCGTTCTCCATATTTGTTGGAGTGGTATGAGATACAAATCCTCACTTTATTATCTGCTCTGGAAAATAATACTGGAGATTAGAGATGAATTCTCTATTTGATTTGACAAGAAAACATTTCTCTTTTAGTTACTGATTTTTTTCGTTTGCATAATCATGGTATTAAGTGAAAAATTACAAAGGGAATGGGAAGTTGTTGCTCTTGTAAATAATAATTATGATTGTGTGGTTCTTTCTTTTTCATTATTGAATTCACATGAAGTTTATAGGACATGAAGCGTAGCTACCCTTGTGTTTGAAGCTGGATGTTTTGGTCTCATGAAACGGGACACAAAGAGGGTTTGCACAACAATGATTAATAAACAAGCCAAAAGAGTTATATTTATCTGGGTTATGCTTGTTTGCAAAGCGACAAGCGGAACATGGTCCAAATGCTCTAATTCACATTTGCAGCTTCTTCTCATGTGTTTTCTCACTGGGAAAACTTTAAGGAATTTGCAGAAGCCTAAAGCAGCTTCTTGCTGTCTAACGTAGTAGAAAAAGTCACTACGGTTTGTGCATTTTTTGGTTTGCGACGCTGTTTGTTCCCTTGCTATGTTGAAGTTTCCGCTTAATTAGTTTATTTTCTTCATAAAAATCAAAGAAAATGAAAGATGGACTAATGCATTTTTTAATTATACCTGACCTGTCATTCTGTATCAAATACTGAACTGATTTTCATTGCTGTGAACTAAATTATAAAAAAGCAGTTTGAGTTTCTGACTAGTATAATTGGTCCAGGTGTTTGGGGTGTTGTGTGAAGCTCAGTATTTCCAGAATGTCATGCGAGTTGGTTACCGACTAAGATCAACCTTGGTAATTTTTTTCGTCTCAGTAATCTTTGAAGCTTACTATTTGTTGTACCTTTACCTCTTGTTTTTATCTCACTTCTTAATATTTTTTAACATCATAGAAGATAATCTTGCTAAAATCTGTGCATGTGCATAAATCATTCCTTGGCCTCTGTCCTTTGAGTAATGGCTGTTTTAGCATGAGCACAGATAGAAATAGGGCTTGCTTTTGTAGGAAATACTGTTTTGCTTTAATAGATGCTTTAAGGATCCTCCCAAGTGCTAAAACTTTTCCTTTCCTTTCTAATTATTTTAGCGGTTCAAAATGATTGTGTATTCTGTTGTTTCATCACTCTTTCCTTCGTAGATTGCTGCTGTATTCCGCAAATCCTTGAGGCTTACTCATGAAGCTCGTAAGCAGTTTGCTTCTGGCAAAATAACCAACTTGATGACAACTGATGCCGAGGCTCTTCAGGCACACATTCTACCTATTTGTATTTGGTCTTTGACAAGTCACTTATTTTGATTTGAACAGAGATAATTTACATTACATTTTGTTTGGCATTTACAGCAAATATGTCAATCACTTCACACTTTGTGGTCAGCTCCATTCCGCATTGTCATTTCTATGGTTCTTCTGTATCAGCAGCTGGGAGTTGCTTCACTACTTGGTGCATTAATGTTGGTTCTTATGTTCCCCTTACAGGTTAAGAGTTACCCTGTTCTAACTTAATGGTTTTCTTTTACTAACTTAATGGAACTCTGTAATCTAGTTTTTGATCTTCAAATTGAAACCCCTTGCATAAGCTAAGCTTCATAAATCCATCCTCCCAAAACCAATTAAGCTGATTTTTAGACATTCTCTACTTGTGGATCTCATATCCAAGTACATGCTCCAGAAGTAATGGAAATTCAGTATGAAAGAGTTTTTTCATCTAAGGTACCTTAGTTAGAGTTTGAAGGTTGTATCATGTAAAATGTCTGAGAGGGTCAAAAGCATAATTGAAACTCCAATGTGAAAAAGATTTTTTTAGAGGGACCCTTTTGACATTCTTTTTTTTTTTTTTTGTTGGATCAGACATATGTGATAAGCAGGATGCAGAAGTTCTCAAAGGAGGGGTTGCAACGTACTGACAAGAGGATAGGCCTCATGAATGAAATTTTGGCTGCTATGGATACTGTGAAGTATGACGTATTTCATAGCATTTTATGATTTTCTTCTTTAAAGATCAGGCTTTTATTGATTGTTTGATGGTGTGCATTTGAAACGGACCAGATGCTATGCGTGGGAGAGCAGTTTCCAATCAAAGGTACAAAGTGTTAGAACTGATGAATTGTCCTGGTTCAAGAAAGCATCGCTACTTGGAGCGGTAAGACAGTAAATATCTTTTATGTTTGTTGCTTATGCATGGACAATGTGAAAAATCATATCTTTGTTCTGCTTGAATTGTTTATGGACCTCTGAAGTTTGGATACCTGAAAGTACTATTGATCATATCCACACAGCTATCAATCATTTTGTATTTCATTTCTCCCTCTAAAAGTCCATGCTTATAAATGATTGTTGAAATGGCGGTTACTTCTTGACAAAGCCTCTCCTTTGTTTTGCAGTTCAATGGATTTATGCTAAACAGCCTTCCAGTTCTCGTGACTGTGACTTCGTTTGGATTGTTTACACTGCTTGGCGGAGATCTCACACCTGCACGGGCATTTACGTCACTTTCTTTGTTTGCTGTGCTTCGCTTTCCTCTATTCATGCTTCCTAATGTTATAACTCAGGTTCTGTCTTTGCAGCTTCAGTTATCTAGCATTTATTCTGATACATTGATATGATTTTGACATGAAATTTGGGAATGTAGAGAATGTTGTTATCTTGATTTATGGTTAATTATTTGTTCTTTTCTTTTGCATGTAAAATATATTTTATTGCTTGGCTATTAGAAAGCGAAATAAACCAGAAGATACGCAGCTAGGGACCACATGTATTGTTGAAATTGTACATATAGTATATACATATATCTTCCACAGCTTACTCAATTTCTCCCTCTAACACACGCGCACACAAATAATTATATATGTGTCATAATTTTTTTGGGGAATATTAGTTTCAGATTGTGTATATATGCGGAGTTTCCCCTAATCTAATAACCTGATCTGTTATGAAAAGTAGATAAGAATTATTTATTTGCTCTCATTTTCAAATGCCCTTTGAATGGGTAAAAATGGAAATTGTTTCTGTACTGAGAATGGTGGATTAATTGTCTTTCTTCTTCTACTAAGTTCTAACGTTGCTTTAATTTGTCAGGTGGTTAATGCAAATGTATCCTTAAAGCGTCTGGAGGACCTACTCTTAGCTGAAGAGAGGATTCTTATGCCAAATCCACCTCTTGATCCAGGACTACCAGCAGTCTCAATTAAAAATGGATACTTTTCATGGGATTCTAAGGTCTAAATTTTTTGTGATTGTTTCTTTGTTGTGTGTTGATACTTTGATCACTAGCCATACAGATCAAACCGTATGAACAAAAGAGTAAAGGTGTCACGTTTCAATAGAATGGTTTTAAATAAGTATTTTAAATGTTTTATCTTTCAGTACGAAATAAATATTATCCAAGAAAGGGAAAACTGTAACATAAAATTATAGAATATCTTTGTTACTTTGACGTATTACACTGCTGTTAAATTATGTCTTTCTTGTAAATATATTCTAATATAATCTATAAGACAAACTCTTTTTCTCTAAGTTTTCAAATTATAACAAGTGGTATTTAAAAGTGTTGTAGTCTAAAATTTTTATTTTCCTCACATTTCTGCAAAACTGGCAGCCTTTAAAAATCTAATTTCTCATACAGGCAGAGAGGCCGACGTTGTCAGATATAAATTTGGATATTTCTCCTGGAAGTTTAGTTGCAATAGTCGGCAGTACTGGAGAAGGAAAGACATCACTAATATCAGCAATGCTTGGGGAGCTTCCTTCGGTGGCAGATTCAAGTGTTTCTATAAGAGGAACAGTTGCTTATGTTCCACAAATTTCATGGATTTTCAATGCAACTGTAAGTTTTCGTAAACATTTTAAAGTTTTATCTTATGATTCAAAACTTACGGAATTTTCATTAACTTGATAATTTTTGTTCAACTGAACTTGCTGTGATAATTACATCAAGCAAAATTGTTAGGATCTAAATGTCGCATCGATTAGTGAACTTTAATTCAAAATTAATCTTTGCAGGTACGTGATAACATTTTATTCGGATCAACCTTTGTACCCGCAAGATATGAGAAAGCAATAGATGTAACTTCACTGCAGCATGACCTTGACTTACTTCCTGTAAGTGTTCTCGGAGTTATGACT
Organism: Boehmeria nivea var. tenacissima; assembly: GCA_018132145.1. NCBI lineage: Eukaryota > Viridiplantae > Streptophyta > Magnoliopsida > Rosales > Urticaceae > Boehmeria > Boehmeria nivea. The sequence continues at coordinate 16,724,209 of CM030877.1, read as the reverse complement.
TGACGCTAGTTTTATTAGTTATATCATGCAAGTCTTTTGTCGGCTTTGTTCCTAAGATCTGTCTTGCTTGCTTGCATGACAGGGTGGTGATTTGACTGAGATTGGTGAAAGGGGTGTAAACATTAGCGGTGGGCAAAAGCAACGAGTTTCCATGGCTAGGGCTGTTTATTCCAACTCCGATGTCTACATTTTTGATGACCCACTAAGTGCTCTGGATGCTCATGTGGCTCGACAGGTTTTTACAAACACCAATTTGACTAGTCTCCCTAGGTTATTACTGTTTCTCCATGACAATAAAAATTGCAAATTATTAATATAACACAATGAAAAGACGGGCAGTCTAAATTGGAGACACAAGGGAGACTTCCTGTACAAAAAGATAAAATTCTGGAGCAAAAAATATTATTATCAAACATAGCTTTTTTTATCCCATAGTAACTTTGTCAAAAGTATAACAAAATTCAAAACAACGCACAAGTATTAAAGATAATTTCGTCATGTTTAATTATTTAGCTACATATCATCATTATGCTTATAGTCTACAAATTTGATCAGGTTACTTTTATGCTCTTTATGTTTATATCTGCTAAAGAATATGCATGTCAAATAGAGGAAAAAAAAAAAATGCTAGTGTGTATATAAAATCACATCTGTGAGCTCTCCCAAAATACATATTGACCTTGAGAGATTCTCAAGTCTCGTTTTTCTTTTAGTATTCTACCACATATTCGTAGAACAGATGACAGTAAAAACCGATTGAATAAGTATTACTTTATTTTAGTTTTATTTTTTTGAAAAAATTTACTGATGCCACCTCATATAAGATGTTAGTGTACTTGAAGTTTCTGTTTGTCCAGAAAACCCTATATCTGTTCAGATTTAGTGTTGAAAATTGTTTCTACTACCACATTTTGTATCATATATCACTAACTTGTACCACTGATTGACTCCAGGTCTTTGATAGATGCATTAGAGGAGAATTAAGAGGGAAAACAAGAGTTCTTGTCACAAACCAGCTACACTTTCTTTCACAAGTTGATAGGATAATCTTGGTCCACGAAGGGGCAGTTAAAGAGGACGGAACATTTGAGGAACTATCCAACAATGGGATGCTGTTCCAAAGGCTAATGGAAAATGCAGGGAAGATGGAAGAGTATGGCGATGATAATGAAGATGGCGAAACCACTGATAATAGCACCTCTGCAAAGCCTGTTGCCAATGGAGTGCTTAATAATGATTCGCAGAAGAATGCAAATGACACTAAAAAAACAAAAGATGGAAAATCTATCCTTATTAAACAGGAGGAACGGGAAACCGGGGTTGTCAGTTTGAAAGTCCTGTCAAGGTCATAATTCTTTGTATCTATATACTATGCTTCAAGTTCTATGAAAAAGCAACATAATTATTAGATGACAATATGCTCGATCTCTTTTCATCATTTAATGGGATTATGTTCAGAAATAGACAAGTAAAAGTGGAAACCAGTATGATTTTTAATTTTGAGTTTTGGGGTTCTAGGGGATATTATGTGCTATCTTTATCTTTATTTTTATTTTATTTTTTATTCTGCTGCCTTCTTTTTTGCGCACAGGTATAAGGATGCTCTGGGAGGTTTATGGGTGGTTATGATTCTCTTTGCCTGCTATGTCCTAACTGAGGTTTTACGAATTTCAAGTAGCACCTGGTTAAGCTATTGGACAGATCAAGGGATGACAGATAATTACAATCCTGGTTTCTACAATCTGATTTATGCGCTTCTATCATTTGGTCAGGTAAGAAAACATAAAAGAATGATTGTTTCGTTATTTATGATACTGCAATGTCGCTCAACTTCTAGAAGAGGAGAGTTTTTTTGAGATTGGGTAGCTCTTGAGGTCAACCTATGCAATTAAACTTCTGATTCGGTCACTTATTTTTATGTGTTTGTCCTTTATTCTAGGGCTTATCGGTACATATATTCTATTTTGGGGCTAGTCAATGTATGCTACATGCATGTCCAATTTTGTATGGGTTTAAGTAATAAAAGGTATAAAAAAATGAGAATCGGGCCATCTCATCACTCGGGATAGCTTAAGCTTTTGGGTGAAATTTGTAATAAAATAAGTTTCAATTACTTTCTAAAACTAATTTCTGAACTTGTGTTTTGAATTTTATTTCTTTATTGATAATCTGATCTGTTTTTGGTCTGTTTTTGGTCCCCAGTGTTTTACTTACTAAGAATCTGTTGGGTTCAGGTTATGGTGACATTGATGAATTCATATTGGTTGATTATCTCAAGTCTTTATGCTGCCAGAAGGCTTCATGAAGCCATGCTTGGCTCAATATTAAGAGCTCCAATGGTATTCTTCCACACTAATCCCCTTGGGCGGATCATCAATAGGTTTGCAAAGGATCTTGGTGACATTGATCGGAATGTTGCTGTATTTGTGAATATGTTTCTGGGCCAAGTGTCACAGCTGCTCTCAACTTTCATTTTGATAGGAATTGTGAGCACTTTGTCCTTGTGGGCTATAATGCCACTCCTGGTTTTGTTTTATGCAGCATATCTCTATTATCAGGTAAAGCGGAAATCCTTTTTCTTTGTTCTTGTTGTCTACCATGAATCTGGATAATTTGAAGTCTAGGAAAACTTAACTTGTAGAAATTGATGACTGACTTGTAAACTGTATTCCTGACATTTGGTCTTATTAACTTAATGTTGCTTCGTGACCAACAAATTTGGTAAATATGTTTACTGGTAGCATTGTATTACTTTAATAAGTCCTTTCGTGTCTTCTTATATAACTTGTAATTTTGCTATTTGTATGTAGAGTATGGCCCGTGAGGTTAAACGCTTGGACTCCATAAGCAGATCCCCCGTTTATGCACAATTTGGAGAAGCACTAAATGGTCTACCAACCATTCGTGCCTACAAAGCTTATGATCGCATGGCAGAAATTAATGGAAAGTCTGTTGACAACAGTATCAGATTCACCCTTGTGAACATGGGTGGTAACCGCTGGCTCGGTATACGTTTGGAAGTATTGGGCGGCCTCATGATATGGCTTACTGCAACCTTTGCTGTCATGCAGAACGGAAGGGCAGAAAACCAGCAAGAATTTGCTTCTACTATGGGTCTCCTTCTCAGTTATGCTCTAAACATAACAAGTTTACTGACTGCTGTACTGAGACTTGCAAGTCTGGCCGAGAATAGTTTGAATGCTGTTGAGCGAGTTGGCACGTATATAGATCTACCCTCTGAGGCTCCGGCTATAATAGAAAGTAACCGCCCTCCTCCTGGATGGCCGTCAGCTGGGGCTGTCAGATTTGAGGATGTTGTTCTTCGTTACAGACCTGAACTTCCTCCCGTTCTACATGGGTTGTCATTCTTGGTATCACCAAGCGATAAGGTAGGAATTGTTGGAAGGACAGGGGCAGGAAAGTCTAGCATGCTTAATGCTCTATTTCGGATTGTAGAACTGGAAAGAGGAAGAATTTTGATTGATGATTGCGATATTGGAAAGTTTGGACTAACAGATCTACGAAAAGTTCTCGGTATCATACCCCAGTCACCTGTTCTTTTCTCAGGTGCGTGCTGTCTAAAGTTGTTAGTTTAGTTGAGATCTCATCCGACTCAAATGCGATCTTGCAATTTTGGTTATTATAATTGAAGTGGTATTGGGTTTAGCTTTTATGGGGAATTACACTTACCAGAATTTTTTCCGAGTCGTATGGTTTTGCTTGATATTGTGATTCATGAATGACAGTCCCCTTACCTTATCGAAATTTTGTTTCCCATGTCATGTGATTAATGTATTTATTCCATTCTTGAAGTTGGTTTGAAAACTGAGGTCAATTTCAGAATTATCAGCTACCCTTGATCTGCTAGGCAAAAAAAAAAAAAAAAAAAGCTACCCTTATCTTCTTTAAACAAATGAAGAATATGACGTCGGAGCTAAGTATATTTTTCTGATGCTATCGGGAAAATTGTTTGAAACACATCAGGATAGATAATGCCCTGCGGCCACTTGTTAGAAATTAGTTTTATCAAGTTAAAACTTATGGAATCTTTTTTTTAATAGGAAGTGTGAGATTCAACCTTGATCCCTTTAATGAGCATAACGATGCGGACCTTTGGGAAGCATTAGAGAGGGCACATTTGAAGGATGCCATCAGGAGGAATTCGTTGGGGCTAGAGGCGGAGGTATGTGCTCAACTTTGATTTACTCAATGTTCATTGATACGGTATCGTTAAGGGTGGCTCCGGCATCCTTGTGTATCTGATCTAGAATTGATATTTACAACTATATCTTAAGCTATCTGCATTATATTTTTCGCCAAGCTTTGATATCTTTGATAGAAGTCATGACTTTGGTTAGAAACCAGAGATGTTTTAGAGTTCCTTAATATATATATATATATATTTTTAAGGAATTGTAATAGTTTCCAACAGTGCCTATGACACGTTGGTTGTTTTGTTTGTTTTCATGTATATTTGTTAATGTTACTCAAAAAATGATATGGAGGCCAAACCCCTTTATGATGTGCCTAGGTGTCGGAAGCTGGGGAAAATTTCAGTGTTGGGCAGAGACAACTATTAAGTCTTGCTCGAGCTTTGTTGAGAAGGTCAAAGATACTGGTTCTTGATGAAGCAACTGCGGCTGTTGATGTCAGAACTGATTCTCTTATTCAACAAACTATCCGAGAAGAGTTTAAATCATGTACGATGCTCATTATTGCTCACCGTCTAAATACCATTATTGATTGTGATCGGATCCTTCTGCTCGATGCTGGTCAGGTATGATCCGATTCTTAAGCTTTTCACGTTCGCTACTGTAAGTTTCTGTTCTTTAGTTTCGGTATGATGTACGACCTCCAAGTTCAATGTTGCTCATGTTTCTGAGTTTTTATTTTCCAGGTTCTAGAATATGATACCCCCGAGTCGCTGCTATCAAAGGAAGATAGTGCTTTCTCCAAAATGGTCCAAAGCACAGGAGCTGCAAATGCCGAATATCTACGCGGCTTAGTACGCGCAAGGGAACACGAGAATCAGTTGGGGAGAGAAGAGAATAAACGCATGGATGGACAGAGGAAATGGCTGGCTTCTTCTCGGTGGACCGCTGCTGCCCAGTTTGCCCTTGCTGTTAGCCTCAGTTCGTCGCAGAACGACCTTCAAAGATTGGAAATCGAAGACGAGGACAACATCCTCAAGAAAACTAAGGATGCTGTGATTACTTTGCAGGGAGTTTTGGAAGGAAAACATACCAAAGCGATCGAAGAGTCTCTCGATCGGTACGAGGTTTCTAGAGAGGGATGGTGGTCTGCTCTTTACAAAGTGGTTGAGGGTACTGCATTTTGATCCCATTATGAACAGAAATCCTGTTGTTGCATTTGAATGGTTCATGATGTTGACAAACGTATATTCTCGGCGGGAATTGATTTTCTCTTGTCATTATTTTTTCCAGGTCTTGCTGTGATGGGCAGGTTGGCTCGGAACAGGCTTCATCAACATTCCGAATTTGGTTTTGAAGACAGATCAATTGACTGGGACCAGCTTGAAATGTAAACTATTGCCTTTGTAGCCCTGTTTTCGTCTTTATTGACAATCCTGCAAAACAGGAGGTGACCCTCGTCCTTTCTCATCGGGCCATTCTGATTCCCGCTGAACGACTCCGTAATTGGCTCGGCCCCGGGATTCGCTGCCTGTATTGAATGTCTCATTCTGTTAACAGTATAGATTTTGGTATTTAAGGTTCTGGAATTTGTTCCATAGATTTTGTCATTTAGGTTTGAGTGTAGTGTGAGAACTGATAATTACATTTGCAGGACATAAAGGCACATTTATATGTAACTTTACATTTGATAGTGGATCCAAAAGCTGTGGATCTTGCACTCTGATACTCAACTAGTCCACAACCCAATAATGAGTTTTGAAATTTGTAAAATGTATGCCTATATTGTCAATTTGATTTTCTTGCTACTTTCCATCTAAAAGTTTTAAGGAATTGTGGGTGCAAAGAACCCTAATTTAGTAATTCCAAAGTCTGACACGTGAAGTGTGATTAAGTAAAAGTAACCCCTGTTTGGGCAATTCATCCCACTCATTTCATTCCATTCCATTTTTTCAACTTTCTAATCTTTCAAACAATTACATTCTATTTTATTTTTTTTAAATATTTTTTTTAACTTTTCAAATCCCTATACAATATTTTTAAATCTCAATCACTTATACCACTTCAAAATTCACAAAGTCAAACCATTCTACTCATTTTTCAATCCATTTTCAAATCATTTGGAATGGTCAAAAATGACCAAAATGGTTTTTCCAAACACAAGGTAACCCTCCGTTTGCCCCACATATTCTAACCATTCCATTTTTTCACTTTTTTCAATCCTCCAAACCATTCCATTTCATTCTAATTTTTTCAACCATTTTTTTCAACTTTCCAAATCTCTATACAATATCTTTAAATTTCAACTATTTATACCATCTCGAAATTTGCAAAGTCAAACTATTTTTCAAATTATTTAGAATGGTAAAAAATGACTAGAATGATTTTCTCAAACACAAAAGATCACTCGTTAGTTGCCAAATTGGCTCCGTGTTGGCTACAGATCCAATGCCTGACACTAGAGAATATTTAAAAACTCAAATTTTATCCTATTTGTTTTAAGAACTATACAATTACCATCTTTCTATTTGTTCATTAATATTTTGGCTTCTGTAAATAATTATAAAAGTATATTTGTTGTGATTGAAAAATTGCCACACTGATTGTTATAAACAGCATTTTGATGTGTTAACGTGTTGCTCAAAGCACAGGGTTTATTATTATTATTATTATCGTCCCATATAAGAAGGATTGCGTTTGCCGTGACGTTGGCAATCCCTTTGCATGATTTGATTTTCCAAACTTTTTATTTTCTTTTGGAAATTAATCATTTGTCTGGTTCAATAAGGTCGTCTTCGTATCTATAAATATCTGTCGTACAAATCATGCAACCGAGACTAGCTTATCTTGTAGTAAGAAATTGTTGACTAGTATTGTTCATTAATTCCTTTCCTTGTTGAATGTTGATGGTCGAGTTCCGAGCATGAATGACTCTTTTATTTCATTCATGTCCGATGTCCCACTGACCCCCCACAGTCGTCTAAACGACACAAATTTAGCAACTCACTCCGCTTTTTATGGCTCTGACAATAATAAATAAACAATTAATCACAACTTTCGTTCATTAATAATGTAGACCCTACCCTATAAATTGTTTCTGAATCCTTAGGCGTAAAAGATTCATGTGGTTAATTATAAATATATGCCACTATCAAATTTAAGAGAATTTCGTCAATAAAAGGGTGAGTTGTAAAAATAGGCCAAAATCAAATGTTTGTTTTAAATGATAGTCTATGTTTCAAAAAATTAAAAAAATAGTCATGTTACGAATTGTATAACAAAAAAGTATCACACAAAATATAACAGATTTATAAATATTTGTAAAATATTATTTAACACTTCAAAAAATAATGAGTAAAACTTGAAGTGTCACAAAATATCTTACAAATATTTATAGATGTGTTATATTTTGTATAACACTTTTTTTGTTATATAATTCATAACATGATTATTTTTTTAATTTTTTGAAACATGGACTGAACTTTAAAAACAAAATTTTTTTTTTGACTATTTCCTACGATTTCCCTCAATAAAATATCTAATTTCAGTATTGACACACTAATTTAAGTATTGTATTAAAGATGTTTTAAGACGGGAAATGACAAAATAATAATTTATTAAAAGATTGACATGTAATTGACTCGTTTACTGATTTTTAGTGATACAATTTGGAGACGGTGAATCAAATTTTCTCGTAAACATGTGGTTCCAAATGGCACAAAATCTGTGGACCCATATATTATCTTAGAACCTCCAACGAAAATGGACCATATATTTATATATGAACTACAGTGGACCCTAGTAGAATAAAACAAAATCCACTCTATATTTCTGTGTGTGTGTGTCATCTCGCGACTCGTTCCAAAGTACACATGTATCGTCTATAATCATAACATTAATAATTGAAACACACAAGCTCTTATAACAGAGTAGAGACAAAGCATGTGAAAGTTTAGCATTTTCATTTATGTTTTTTCTTTTTTTGATGTGCCTTCGTAAGCCGTGACGTCGGCGATTTTTTTTTTTTTTTTTTTCCGGGCGTGCTCATTTAAGACCCCATATCGTATAACCATAATCATGTAATTATATAAATGTTGTTACGCTGTTCATGCTAGGAATGAATGGGAGTGAGGTTTCGTTGTGAAAAGGTTTTGACTTATCTGTGTGTTTCTTTTATAGTTCTTAAAGACTTGAAACAGAGATATATTTATAAGTCAACGACCCACATTGTCAAAAGGTATGTTCTTGACTTTTATGATCGTTGCTCGTTTCTATTATTGCTCTTTTTTTGGTAAATTTTTTGAGTTTCTCGTCTCTATTTTTTTTTTCTTACCATTTGGATGCTGAGAAAATATGTACGTGAAAAGAATAGTTAATCATGCTGAACTACTTTCCCGCTTAAAACTGTATTTCTGGGTTTAATTTTGTTAGGTGGTGTTGCAAACCTATATATGTTATTTTTTCTGTTGATTTCCTATGCTTCTCTGTAATCCAGTTAAAAGTGCAAGTCTTTGTTTGTTTGTATGTTTGTAATTTGTTTTTGTTATTTTTTACCTTAAATTGTGGGTCTATAAGTTTGCTTCCAAATTTATATTGTTCTTTTTTATTGGAAATTTTGTTAGAGAATGAGGTTTTGAGATGCTTTCACTGCAGAAAGAGCATTATGTGGAAAAGTTGGTCCTCTTGAGTCCGAAGAAGTAATTGATTAAGAAGCAAGAAAAAAAAAAATTAGAAGATTTTGGACCAAACTTGTTTAGAGGACTAAAACATGGGTTTCAAGCCACTAAGTTGGTACTGTCAACCAAAAGCTTATGGGATTTGGGGCAAAATAGTGGACAGTTCTTTTGGTTCATACACACCTTGTGCAATTGACTCGCTGGTGGTCTCAATTTCCCACTTGGTCCTTCTGGGCCTTTGCTTGTATCGAATTTGGCTGGTCAAGAAGGACCCGAAAGCACAGCGGTTTCGGTTGAGGTCAAACTACTACAACTACTTGTTGGGCCTGTTGGCTGGTTTAAGCACCGCTGAGCCATTTCTCAGGTGGATGATGGGTGTTTCAATCTTTAACCTGAATGGCCAGACCGGTTTTGCTCCGTTCGAGGTTGGTTTTCATTTTCGCCGATCAATTAGTTGTCTTGTCTTTGCCTATACACAAAAATGAACTTCACAATGTGTTGTTCTAGTTCCTTAAAGATTGATCATTTTTGACATATGTGACTAATGTGGTTGTTGCCTATGTGAATATATATTTTTTTGTCATCAGATAGCCTCTTTGATCGTCGAATTTCTCGCTTGGGGCTCGATGCTGGTCATGATCGGGTTGGAGACTAAAGTTTACGTGCGGGAATTCAGGTGGTACGTGAGGTTCGGAGTCATTTATGTATTGGTAGCAGATGCTGTGGTCCTCAATCTAGTCCTTTCAGTAAAGGATTACTACAATGGGTTAGTTCTTCTCCTATTTATTGAAAGAAATTACTTCTTGTGCATGATGTGAACTAATTTCCTTACAAAAAAACACCCTTTCAAACTGATATGAGCCATAAATTCTTATAATCCTAGTTGTGTCTTTTGTATTTTCCTGTTTTGAATTACAGGGTAAAAAAAGATCTCTGTTCTGTTGAAATAGCATGTGATCTTTTCTTTTGTCTTTGGAATCCCTTTTTCACTTATATATGACAATATACATGCTTATATTTGTTTTCTCTTCTCTGTTGCAGATATGCAATGTACATGTACATAAGCACAGTCTCTTTCCAGGTTTGTTCTCTCTCTCTCTCTCCGCAACTTTTTCTTCTATAATAGCTTTCCAGTTAAATTTGCCTTCGAATATAGATTCGCTCCACAGCCTCAAAGGCTGTTCATTCCTGAGGAGTATGTCTTTTATGCTCGGATACGTCAGTCTACAATCTAATATATATATATTTATATATATATTTAAAATATATCGTATCTTTCTCTGATAGTGATGCTGCTTTTTTACATTAAAATGTTAGCCATTTGTGTCAATGGCATGGTAATCTTTTTCTATCTAATGCTTGTTTGTATACGCAGGCGTTGTTTGGAATTCTTCTCGCCTTATATCTTCCAAATTTGGATCCTTATCCTGGTTACACTGTGATTCAACCCGAAACTCTCGACAATATTGAATACGAAGCCTTACCTGGTGGAGAGCAAATTTGTCCTGAGAGGCATGTTAGCATATGGTCCAGTAAGTAGTCTATAACTCTCTACGTCACGGATTCGGAACACCAAAATGGCGTCTCTTCAAACTTTCACTCATATTATGCCGTATCTTCGCAGGAATATATTTCGGGTGGATGACTCCTCTCATGCAGAAAGGCTATAAAAAGCCCATCACTGAAAAGGATGTTTGGAAGCTAGACACATGGGACCAAACTGAGATACTGATAAAAAAGTCGGCTTGATATTACCTTCTTTCATTTATTTATGCTTTAATTTGTATGCGCAGATCGCTTCATGCATTATGCTTTTTGCTGTTCCAGGTTCCAGAGATGTTGGGTTGAAGAATCTCAAAGGCCCAAACCATGGCTTTTAAGAGCTCTGAATCAAAGCCTCGGAGGAAGGTATCAACCAATCATCACTTTCCTTTATTTTGTTGAATACGAGCGTAATTCCTCGAAATATCTCTTAAAATCAAACCTCGCCCAAGAAATTTCGATTTAGTTTTGGCCTAATTTCATTTGCTTCTTTTTAAAATGTTGTGCGCAGGTTTTGGTATGGAGGCTTGTTCAAGGTAAGTTCTCCATTATTTTGGGTTTGATTTTCTTATCATATTGTATTTTGCGCTGATACCTATACATTCGGGCCTAAATTGTTTGAAGAGATATCAAAACAATCCATTTTTATGTTTGGTGGCATGAGAAGTTGACTAAGTTTCCATAAACACCTTGTAGATTGTATATGATCTTTCGCAGTTTTTGGGGCCCATTATTTTGAATCATCTCTTACAGGTATTTCTTCTCTTTCAAGCCACAATACTTGCTTATTTACATGTAGCTAAAAGAGATCTCTTATAATAGTACTCTTGTAAAATTTTCCTCATTATTGTGGTATATCTATTTGTCTTGTAACAACCTGCAGTCGATGCAACGAGGTGACCCGGCTTGGATTGGCTATATCTATGCATTCTTGATTTTTGCTGGAGTGGTATAGCTTCTCTCTTGTGTGTATACTCGAACAATATTATGTGGTTTCTGTTTAAAATTTGAAACATTTTGCCATTACCTCTCTGTATTTTAGCGGCAAGTTTAACTAAAGAAATGAGATATGGAATAAAGTAGTAGAAGTGTATCAGTTTTTCATTGATTAATTGATCCAAATTTGTTCAGTCAGTCGGGGTGCTGACCGAGTCTCAATATTTCCAAAATGTTATGCGCGTCGGTTTCCGGCTGAGATCAACTTTGGTAAGTCACTCCCTTTAAAATGTGAATTAGTTTCCTGTAATGAAGATTACTAATGAGTTTTTTTTTAGCATGTTCTCTGACTCTTTCGAATGTTTAGGTGGCTGCTATATTTAGAAAGTCACTACGCCTCACTCATGAGGGTCGCAAGAATTTCCCCACAGGAAGGATCACAAATATGATCACAACAGATGCTAATGCACTTCAGGTAAAGACATCAAATTTGTGCTTGACAGAATATTGTTTAGAATTTATCATCAGCGTGACAACGGTAAATTGTATATTCTGATACCTTTGATATTTTTCAGCAAATATGCCAACAACTTCACGGGCTATGGTCTGCTCCATTTCGTATTGTTATTTCGATGGTTCTCCTGTATCAGCAATTAGGAGTTGCAGCTCTTGCCGGGGCTCTAGCACTGGTTCTTATGCTCCCGATCCAGGTTGGGATTGCTTACTCTAATTCACAAAGAAACTAGAAAAGCTACTTATTGTCTTAGCTAAGAATGACACCGAGTCTGAAGATGCCCGTTGCAGCTATAATGAATTGCTCTTATTTGTCTACTGTTATTTTATTAACCAAAGTTATTTACTTTCATATGCTTTTGTATCATACAAGTTTATAATTTTTTCCTTTGTGAGGTGGACAGACAGTTGTGCTTTCCAATATGCGAAAACTAACGAAGGAAGGATTGGTGCGTACCGACAAGAGAGTCGGCCTCATGAATGAAATTTTGGCAGCCATGGACACTGTGAAGTATGCTTCTTTAATTTTTTTTTTCCTTATGTGTTTTTGGTTTTATAAAAGAAGTATTTTGCTACTCCATTGGCACTGGTTGTTCTGATGCCGAGCTGAAAATATTTTCAGATGTTATGCATGGGAAGCAAGCTTCCAATCTCGCATTCAGAGCATACGAAATGACGAGCTATTGTGGTTCCGAAAAGCGCAATTGCTATCTGCTGTACGCACGAAATACAGTATTAGCATTTATATTTTGGAAGGCTGGGATTCTAGATGCGTTTTCTAGGACATTTTATAGAATTTATACAAAAGGAGAATTATTATTATTATTATTTTAAGAAATGGTGCTTATTTTCTGTTCTTCTGTCTGTTGCAGTTTAACAGTTTTATACTAAACAGCATCCCGGTTGTTGTGACGGTGATATCATTCGGAATTTTCACATTGCTCGGAGGAGACTTGACGCCCGCAAGAGCGTTCACATCACTCTCTCTGTTTGCAGTGCTGCGATATCCGCTAAGCATGCTTCCTAATTTACTAAGTCAGGTGCCATAGTTTCTCCGATGATTTCTAATGACCGAGTATGATTCTATTTCATTGCGAACTGGTTCTCTTGCCTTTTGGAGTTTCTGAGATCTTTTTTTTTTTTTTTTTTGGACAGGTTGTGAATGCAAACATATCGTTACAACGTTTAGAGGAGCTATTCTTAGCTGAAGAAAGAGTTCTACTACCAAACCCGCCTCTTCAGCCAGAAATTCCAGCCATCTCAATTAAGGATGGAAACTTCTCATGGGACCCAAAGGTCAGATTTGAACTTCCATACCTCTTATTTTCTTAATAAAACCATCGGTGTTTCCATATTTATGGAACATGGAAATAGAAACATTAGCGAAGAAATGACAAGATGGCTATGTGTTGTTACTACACTATGTCCATAAATTTTAGCTCTCAAGTCTGCTTCTTTCCAATTTGAAATGGTGCTAAAGCTCCCTTTTTTTTTTTTTTTTTGTTTCAGGCAGATAAGCCCACCTTATCGAATATCAATTTGGATATACAAGTTGGTACTTTAGTTGCAATAGTTGGAGGAACTGGAGAAGGAAAGACATCACTTATATCAGCGATGTTAGGCGAGTTACCAGCTGTGTCGGATTCAAGTGTTGTAGTCAGAGGAAGTGTTGCATATGTTCCCCAAATTTCATGGATTTTCAATGCAACTGTGAGTTACATTGTTACATTTTTTGTTCATGAATTTTTTATATATACTTTATCTTGAACTTTTTTGCATTTTGGGTGAACATTCTCTTTTCCAATCCCTGTATCTGTCACGTACGTTGTACTAAATGGTCGTAACTGTTCTTCCAGGTACGTGAAAATGTACTATTTGGATCTCAATTCGAGCCCACAAGATATTGGAAGGCTATTGATGTAACCGAGTTCCATCACGACCTGGATTTGCTTCCAGTTGAGTATTTATTCATGATTTTTGCTTATTAACATGGAGCTTTCCAACAAATTACTAAATATGTTCTTTTCCTTTTAATTTCTAAGGGCCGAGATCTAACAGAGATAGGTGAACGAGGTGTGAATATTAGCGGTGGACAAAAGCAGAGGATTTCTATGGCTAGAGCTGTATATTCCAATGCAGACGTATACATATTTGATGACCCTTTGAGTGCTCTAGATGCTCGTGTCGCAAGACAGGTACTTCTTTGTTCGGTATGAGTAGATTTTTTTGAACGTCACTTGGCAATTTCAACCACCTTAGACATTGAGTTTCATTTCCAGGTCTTTAACAACTGCATCAAGGAAGAGTTGCAAGGGAAAACTAGGTTACTTGTTACAAATCAGCTACATTTTCTTCCTCAAGTGGATAGAATTATTGTAGTCTCTGACGGTACGGTTAAAGAGGAGGGAACGTATGAGGAGCTGAGTAAGAATGGAAAGCTATTCCAGAAACTAATGGAAAATGCGGGGAAAATGGAACATAATATAGAAGAGGATGTTGACAGTGAAAATTGTGCCGAGGACAGTTCGATGCCAGCTTCCAATGGGGTAGCTAATGAATCGTTTAACGATACAAGCAATGCTAAGAAAGGGAAACTGAGGAAGTCTGTTTTAATCAAGCAAGAGGAACGTGAAACGGGCGTTGTCAGTTGGAATGTCTTGATGAGGTAATGAGGTGGATAAGTCTGATATTTGTGATTAACAAGTTCAAATTGTTTTGCAATATCCAAATTTATCTTTAGAAATAATCTTCAATTTTTATTTTCACCCGTAATTGATGAAATATCGGAAAAAAAAAGAACAAATTAATGGTGTGATCTTGTTTTATGCCTCTCTTTCACATTCAAGTACTAATTTTGGTTCTATTTACAGGTACAAAAATGCAGTGGGAGGGCTGTGGGTGGTCATGATTCTCCTTATTTTCTACTTATTAACCGAAATTCTTCGAGTTTCAAGTAGTACATGGTTAAGTTTCTGGACAACGCAAAGCGAATCAAAAAGTTATAAACCTGGATTCTACATTCTCGTATACGCACTTCTTTCATCTGGCCAGGTACGTCACTCATTTATACACATTGGTACAAAATTTTTAAGAAGAGAAATATATCCCGACTGACTCGTTACATGTCGGTGCAGGTGACTGTGACACTGGCAAACTCGTTTTGGTTAATCACGTCCAGTCTTCGTGCGGCCAAAAGATTGCATGATACCATGCTACATTCGATTCTGAGAGCTCCTATGGTTTTCTTTCACACTAATCCAACGGGACGGATAATCAATAGGTTCGCGAAAGACCTTGGAGACATCGATCGCAATGTTGCAGGTCTTATGAACATGTTTCTTAGCCAGATGTGGCAGCTTCTTTCGACTTTTGTGCTGATAGGAATTGTCAGCACAATATCTCTGTGGGCCATCATGCCACTTATGATATTGTTCTATATTGCCTATCTATACTATCAGGTATCTTTCACATTGCCTGTCTATATACTATAAGGCAAGTTGTTTTATATTTTTCATGTTCATGATAATTGTTCGTCATATGAATTCAGAGCACATCCCGCGAAGTGAAACGCATGGATTCAATTACAAGATCACCCGTTTACGCACAATTTGGCGAAGCTCTAAATGGTTTGGCAACTATTCGGGCCTACAAGGCGTATGATCGGATGGCCAGCATAAACGGGAAGTCCATGGACAACAACATCCGATTCACCCTCGCAAACTTCAGTTCGAACCGGTGGCTCTCCATAAGATTGGAGACTTTAGGAGGTATCATGATTTGGTTGACGGCAAGCTTTGCGGTTTTGCAGAACGGGAGGGCAGAAAACCAGTTTGAGTTTGCATCGTCGATGGGTCTGCTTCTCAGTTATACGCTAAACATCACGAACTTGTTGAGTGGTGTGCTGAGACAAGCAAGCAGGGCTGAGAATAGTTTAAATTCCGTCGAGCGCGTTGGCACATATATAGATTTGGATCCCGAGGCCCCGGAAATAATCGAGAGCAACCGTCCCCCGCCAGGGTGGCCCTCGTCCGGATCAATCAAGTTCGAGGATGTCGTCCTTCGCTACAGGCCAGGACTTCCTCCGGTTTTGCATGGATTGTCCTTTACAATCTCTCCAACTGAAAAGGTTGGCATAGTCGGACGAACCGGTGCAGGAAAATCGAGCATGCTTAATGCATTGTTTCGGATTGTCGAAATGGAGAAGGGAAGAATTTTAATTGATGGTTGTGATATTTCGAGGTTGGGACTTACAGATTTGAGAAAAGTCCTTAGCATTATACCACAATCGCCTGTACTTTTCTCAGGTATGCAATGTACATAATCCTTATTCATATACAATCCTATATATTTTATTAGGTGAAATATGTCCAGTTTCACAATCTACGAACATCCAAATCCATGCATATCCTATAATGAACACATTAATGCATGAATTGATAAGTGATAATCACTCTCAGCAATGTTGATAAAACGTTCAAGGTACTTAAAGCTTGTATTATAATAGCTATTTCATTTTTTGTCTAGGAACCATGCGATTCAATCTCGATCCTTTCTGCGAACATAACGATGCTGATCTGTGGGAGGCGTTAGAAAGAGCACATCTTAAGGACGTTATTCGGCGAAACCCTCTCGGTCTGGACGCACAGGTACAACCTTGAGAATATTCACCAATCAACTGTATTGTAGCCATATTTGGATGCTTTTGTTCAAGTACCTTATAGTCTAACATTCGCAAGAGTGAATTTGTCGATTTAAAACATAAAATCTTTCTGTGTGCGCCTCAAAAAGGTACTCGAGGGAGGGGAGAATTTCAGCGTCGGACAACGGCAATTGATAAGTCTTGCGAGATCATTGCTGCGGAGATCAAAGATACTCGTGCTTGACGAGGCCACGTCGGCTGTTGATGTAGGAACAGACGCTCTCATCCAGAAGACTATTCGCGAAGAGTTCAAATCCTGCACCATGTTGATTATTGCTCACAGATTGAACACCATCATCGACAGTGATCGGATTCTTGTTCTTGACGCCGGTCAGGTACGTTATGATCTTTGACAAAGCCATAAATTCAAGCTTTCAACAAATTATGCTCGGTTTTTGTTGAATAATTTCTTAAATTAGGATTCTCGACCTTGCCTTTCAGGTCCTTGAATATGATTCCCCCGAAAAGCTCTTGGTAGATAAAGAAAACGCGTTCTCTAGAATGGTTCAAAGTACTGGGCCAGCGAATGCCGAGTACTTACGCAGCTTAGTGCTCGGAGATAAACAAAAAGGGACAAGCAGAGAAGAAACTGAGCAGCCAGTTGGCCAGAGGAGATGGCTAGCCTCCACGCGATGGAACGCTGCTGCTCAGTACGCGCTGACTGTTTCTCTCTCCGCTTCGTGCAACGATCTTTCGCGATTGAACATCGAAGACGAGAACAATATCCTCGTGAAAACCAAGGATGCTGTCATAACGCTGCGAGGTGTTTTGGAAGGGCAACATGACCAAGATATCGACGAAACATTAAATTATTACCAGGTTCCAAGAGATAGTTGGTGGTCTTCTCTCCATCGAATTATTGAAGGTACATTCCTAATCATATTGCATTTGCAAAACTTGAATCTCAATATCCTACAAACAAATAAATAATAGCTAAAAAGTTGAGAAAATCCCAGGAAATAAAAGGAGTTTTCTTTCGACCCGGTTTTTATATAAGAGAGTTAACATAGTGAGACTTTTATGAAAACTATTATAAAATCAAATGGTTTGGCATTTAGTTCCTTAATGTCAAGTTAAATATGAGTAAAGAATCATTTTTAAGCTCTTTTCTTTTTACTCAGATTTCCTATATTTCATGCTCATTTTCATAGAAATGATTGGAGACCCTTTGCTAAACTCTACATTTTGTGCTATGAAATTCTTGTTGGAGCTAGGAATTTATAGGAAAAAGTCTTGTTTCGTGGGATATAATAATGAATTTTTTTAGTCCAATGCTTTCTCATCAGACTTTTTTTTTCCCTCCTCTTTTAGGTCTTGGCGTGATGAGCAGGCTTTCTCAAAATAGGCTTCAACGGTTAGAAGATGATTTCGAAGACACATCCTTAGATTTGGACCAACCTCTAATATAGTGACAAGAGTGAAACTAAATTCACTTTTCTTTCTTTTCTTTTATTCTCTTTTATTGATTTTGGCGCTTCAAAAGAAATGAGAAGCAATCAAACTCTGCAATGGATTTCAAAAGAGAAGAGAGAGAGAGAGAGAAAAAAAAAAAGATAGCTCTTCAATGTGATGAACAGCTTTATACATCACAATAAAGAAAACAAAAGTAGATCTCTTTAAAGCCAGGAAAAAGTTGAAAACGAAAAGAAAAATAGAAAAAAGGAAGTTATAAGTGGAGCTAAAAAGTATTAGATGAATTATGTTGAAAAGTTTTTCAACACGCAATGTGAATATGTGACTATACCAAGCATAAGCCTAAGATAAGAGTATTGGTTGTAATATGCTTTCACTTTTTTTTTTTTTTTTTTTTCCACTTGAAACCTCCTTTTCTTTTTAACTGTTCTCTCATCTTTAAAAAATTGGCGTGGCTTATAATTAGGAGGTAACTTATCAGGAGGCTGTTCCAACATTCTCTCTAATATTCAAGCAATCTCTTTTTTCTTTATTTTTTTTTTCCTGGACAAATGAGTATTACATTATTAGAATGCAAATCACTATTAAAATATGATTTAGTTTTTCAAATCCGATGCTTATCTTACTTTTAGAGGGTAAACTTCGTAAATTCTCCATGGTCTTATGCACATGTTCTACTTCACCTCCTGGTCTTCTTCTTCTTCTTCTTTTTCTTTTTTTTTTTTAATTAATATTACCCCTTGAATTCCTAAAATGTGTCTAAAAAGGTTCTTCAATTAATTTTGGTTTAACTTGGCAACGGAAAAGTTGTTTTTCTCAAAATTTTTAAATTATGCTCTCAAATATCAACAAGCACCCATTTTCCCAAATCCTAACCCCAAACTCAAAAAAACCTAACCACCACAACTCTAATTTTAGGAGTTCAGGGGTATTATTAGTTCAAAAAAAAAAAAAGGTGGAGTGGAACAAGTGCATAAGACCATGAGGAATTCATGAAATTTTTAGAAGTTCAGGGGATGATATTTGTAAAAAAAAAAAAAAAAAAGACCAGAAAGGTGAAATGAAACTAGTGTATAATAAGAGGGAAATCGTAGGAAATAGCCAAAAAAAAATTTCGTTTTTAAAATACAGTTCATGTTTCAAAAAATCAAGAGATATCGAAGGTATTTCAAAAAATAAAGAGGAAGATTATAGCATTTAGATTAATAAAAAGGGATGATTAAGAGACCGTTTGGATACAAATTATTCAAACCACAATTTACTATAGTAATATGATTTAAGTTTGATTTTTTACTAATGTAATTACTGTAATAACATAGTTTAAATAAAAAAAATTTTAAATTCAGATTGCAATCCGAAAGAACCCTAAACTAATTTTAATTTTCTCATCTTTAAAATATAGGGAAAAAAAAGTAACTAGACGTTAAACTGACTAATTAGTGCGCAACCAACCAACTTTTGTGGTAATTAAATTTTGTTTACAATCTCGAATATCAATAAAGAGAATAGACCAACTGATATCGAATATCTCGTGCTTTATAATTAATTAAATTTCAATTTAGACCTGTGAATAGGAATTGGCTCGTTGTACACATGCACCATTGCACCTCCACAATTATATATTTATACTTATAGAGATCCAACAAAAAGTGATGGAACTCTTCAGCTCCCCCAAAAGAAAAAGTGAGAGCATTTCAGAATTTCATTATTTTAGTCCTGTCGAGAACTTTTTTTTTTTTTTTTTATTTTCATTATAGCAAGCCTGCCATGAATGGTGTGTGTATATATATTTAACATACATATGTCACATGTTGTTATATGCTTGACAATCCATGCACGCGAGAGGTAGGCTTTTGCAGCTGAAATTCTTCACTTAAATTCTCCAAAAAAGGGAAGGAAAAAAAAAATCTTCACTTGTACAATATCTTCTCTACTAGCTAATTAATTGGCTACAAGGTATGTCACTCTGACTTTTCTCATGCTTTATTGTGTTCACTATTCATTTCATGTGGTCAATTAGCCTTGTTCTCCAAGAAAACATTAATGCAAGGAAATAATAAAAAAAGACCTATTAGTCATGAACCAGTGAATAAGACCATGACCTTTTAGCATTATTTCTGTGCTAGATAGTCCATAAAAACCTCTCTCTCACTCTCTCTCTGATATTTTTTTCTCTGTGACCGTTGAAATGTTGAATTGAGAATCTAAAATATGTATTGATAACTGGGTTTTTTCCCCCTTAATATTGCAGTAACACCAAGGAAAGTTCAATAGTGAAGAAAGGCTGTGCTCAGATAAAGACTAAACATTATATATTATGGGCAATTTCAAGCCGCTAAGTTGGTACTGTGAACCAACAGCTTATAGCTTTTGGGGCAGAGTAGTGAACACTTGTTTTGGCTCATACACGCCTTGTGCAATTGACTCTCTGGTGGTCTCAGTTTCCCATTTGGTTCTTCTTGGCCTTTGCTTGTATAGAATATGGCTAACCAAGAATGATCTCAAAGCACAAAGGCTTGTTTTGAGGTCAAATCTCTACAACCACATTTTGGGTCTCTTAGCTGCTTTTGTCATTGCTCTCTCTTTGCTGAGATTGGTGATGGGCATTTCAATTTTTAACCTGGATAATGGCCAGACTAGCTTTTCTCCTTTTGAGGTACGCTTTTCTATAATTTTAATTTATCTCTCAGTTTTGGTTTTTCTTTTTTTAATTTTTTCTATTATTGTTTGGACTTCGAATATTCCCAGAGCTTCATCTATCTAGCCGTATGGAAATGTACATCAAGATAATATAATGAATTTGATTAATCTAATCCCATCTAGTGTATTATCACGTCAGTACTGTCTTAATCATGTTAAAATAAACAATAGGAGTAATCACCTTTTTTTTTTTTGGCCGAGGAAAAAGCTAATGTATATTATACTGTTGCCGTTTTATTGCGTGTTTCTCAAACATCGTGCATCTGAATGTGGAAACGTACTTTTCAAAAAAAAAAAAAAAATTGTGGAAACGTGCCGGAAGAGTGGCAAAAATTTACCCCATGTTTGAGCAAACCATTCCACCCATTCTATATTGGATCAGTTAAGGATTTAGCCGTTTTACAATCTATGTTTTAAAGATATAGCCCACGTTTTGAAAAATTAGCAAAATAGCCATCAGGTCAGCATCTAAAAATCTATGACTAAAGAAATAAAATTTGTGACTAAATAAATAAAATACACCGTCATAAAATTTGTGACTAAATAAATAAAATACACCGTCATAAAATTTGTGACTATAGTCACAAAATTTCAGAAAATTTGAAATAAACACAATAAAAAATTTAAACATCCATTAACAAAATAACCAACTCACAAATAAATGATTGTCTATACAACCAATTTCATAAAACTTATTACTAAATAAAAAATATCTTATAAATAGCAAAAAAATATGCAACCAAAGAAGTCATAAATTTCATGACTAGAGACACAAAATTTTAGACAATATTGTCTGTAACAAACAACAAAAACATAATTCAAAAAATTAGTGACTGCAGTCTCAAAAATCTAGACGCGAATGTATGGCTACTTTGCTAATAAAAGCAAACATAGGCTAATTGTTAAAAACATATATAAAAATATGGTTATTTATTTAAAAAATCGTTCTATATTATTCCAATCCATTCAACTTTTTAATCATATAAATCATTCCATTCTATTTTATTTTTTTTCAATTATTTTTTTTAACTTTTCAAATTCTTATATAATATCTTTAAATCTCAACCATTTATATCACCTCAAAATTCACAAAATCAAATTATTCTACTCATTTTTCTAATCATTTTACAAATTATTTTCAAACCATTTTGATCATTTCAAAAAATAAAAAAGAATAACAAAATGATTTGTCGAAACATAAGCATCATAATTCACCCATAAAGAGTACACATGCCATATTTGGCCCTATCCAGGACGTGACGGATGAGTAGTGTTCGTACTACGGTTTTTTTTTTATTTTATATAAATTAGTAAAAAAGAAGCGGCATGTGTAGAAATTGGAATCATATTTTCCCAAAAATTTTAGAAAACTAACTATTTTTATTTTTTATTTTTTTGTCCCTTAACCTGTTGCAGATAAGTTCATTGATTGTGAAACTCTTAGCTTGGGTTTGCATGATGGTCATGATTGGAGTGGAAACAAGAGTTTACGTAAGAGAGTTTAGGTGGTACGTGAGGTTTGGTGTCATATATTCATTGGTCGGAGAAGCTGTTCTAATCAATCTCATTCTCTCTCTCAAAGAATTCTACACCACAGGGTTAGTTAGTTCTTTCACCAATATATTTGTCATGTCCGAATAAGAAGGGAAAATTTTACAATTTCAGTATCTTATTTTAGAAAATGTCTTTTTTTTTTATTTAAAAAAAAGTAAATTATTTATGTCATTAGTGAATCACTTAATTTAAATAAAAGCTTTACATAAAAATAAAAATAAAAAAACTTTTTAGCTTAAGTCATTTACCAGGCAAAAAATATTGTTTAGCTTTACCCAAGGGCCAAGTTTGCTGTGCCCAATGTTGTTCCGACAACTAGCATTTTGACATTTTTTGTTTGTTTGTTTATTTTTTGGTTATTAAAATTTGCTGATTTGTCACAGAGGAACAACAATGATACGTCATTAGAAAACAACAAACTTGCAATAAGAATTTAAGTTCGGGCGAGTTGTAAAAATAGGTCAAAATTAAATATTTATTTTAAATGATACTCTGTGTTTTAAAAAATTAAAAAATAGCCATATTACGAATCGTATAATAGAAAAGTGTCATACAAAATATAACAGATCTACAAAATTTTGGAAGATATTATTTAACACTTCAAAAAATAATGAGTAAAACTTAAAATGTTACAAAATATCTTACAAATATTTACAGATGTGTTATATTTTGTGTGACACTTTTCTGTTATACAATTTGTAACATGGCTATTGTTTTTATTTTTTGAAACATGGGCTAGATTTTAAAAATAAAATTTTTTTTTGCTATTTTCTACGATTTTCCATTTAAATTCACGATTAATATATACTTTTGTTATAGTAAAAAAAGTTGGTTTTTTAAAATCATTTAAATTCACAACAATGGAACAACATTTTTCTTGTTAGCTTATTACTAGGATAAAATCATTTTGCTTGGTTGATTTAAAAATATGGTCAATATTTTTGTTTATTAAAAAAATAGTCAATAAGTAGTTATTGAGAATTAAGTTCATTCATATATCTTGTATTTGGATCATGACTATTTTTTTAATTTTTTAAAACATTGACTAAAATTCAAAAAGAAGTTTTTAACTTATTTATCACTCATAAAATTACATGGATAATTGATTCTTATTCATATATATATATATATATATATATATCCAAACTTTTTATTCTAAATTCCTATAAAGAATACCATGGTGTCCTAGGAAAAAAAGAAAAATGTAGACAAAGATGCTGGTGAAATAGTAATTAATCATTCTTTTCCTATATATTTTTTTCTTTCCACCTTTTTTTTTTAAGAATTCCAACACATTCTTATTGTTGCATTACTATACTCTTGCAGATACGCGTTGTCTCTATATATGATCTCGGCTTTTTTGCAGGTTAGTTTATTTGCTTATGTCTCACTCATTCATCAAAAAATGTCTTCACGCATAATTGTCACTTACGCCCACCACGTTGGCCTCGACGGCTCAGGAAGTCCACTTTAATTTTTCTATTAATTGCAATATTTTCCAATGGACCCACTACTTTATAATAATTTAACTATGACCCTAAAATTACAAACCATGATGAATTAACAGAAAGTTCACATATGTCTATTACAAAGTAATCATTTCTTCATCAAATGTTATTACATAGGTAATGTTTGGAAGTCTTCTCCTCGTACACCTTCCGGATTTGGACCCTCACCCGGGCTATGTTCTGACCCGACCCGAGTCCATCGACAATGTCGAATATAAATCACTGCCTGATGGAGAGCAAAATATTTGCCCTGAGAGGCATGTTAACATATGGTCTAGTGAGTAGTTCAAAGTCCTCAACATGTTACGTTCATGAGATGACATTATTCAACACTAAAAAATTTGCAATATCTTTGTCCATAACTTAATTTTTTATTTACTATTCGGTCCTTGTACTAATGCAAATTCCATATTTGGAAACAGAACTTTATTTTGCATGGATGACCCCTCTCATGCAGAAAGGTTACAGAGAAACTTTAACTGAAAAGGATGTCTGGAAGCTGGACACATGGGACCAAACTGAGACTCTCATTAAGAAGTTAGATTGATGTTAATTTATGATTTATATTCCTGTTTTTATATTCACATATTAATCCTATTATTTATGTTGTCCTTCTTTTTTTTTTTCTCCCTAGGTTCCAAAGATTTTGGGTTGAAGAATCTCAAAAGTCCAATCCATGGCTGTTAAGAGCATTGAATAAAAGCCTTGGAGCAAGGTTATTCTTAAATGAAAAATCCCATTTCCTAGTTACTAGTTGTAGTTTATTTGAAAATTATGCCTTAAACAAGACCTAATTTCAAAATTTTTTTTTCCTTTTATATAATCCGGAGTGTAGGTTTTGGATTGGAGGATTGTTCAAGGTAAAGAGCTCACTCCTATTGTTCTTCTCTGTTTAATATTATATCTTGTGCGCTTTTTTTTTTTTTGGCATATTTTAGATGACTAAGATTGTTACAAGTACATAATGTCTACAGTAGCAAAAAAAAAAAAAAGTACATAATGTCTACAAAATAACATGTCCGTTTTTCCCATTCTTGGTAACAAAGGAAGATTTAATTTTATTAATTTTTACTAAACACCTTGTAGGTAGGATGGGATCTTACTCAGTTTGTGGGACCAATTATCCTGAATCACCTCTTACAGGTTAGTCCTTTCTTTCTCAGTATAATTGAACTTTCAAACCCCAAGTCATGGCATTATGTTTAATTCACAGAGAGTAAATTTCTTTCTTATCTGTCGAATCTATGACTGTCTTGATTACAAATTGCAGTCAATGCAACGAGGAGATCCGGCTTGGATTGGTCACGTTTACGCCTTTTTAATTTTTGCTGGAGTGGTATGATTTCTGTCCTACGTTTGCTCAAATTACTGCCAAAATAATTACAAAAAAAAAAAAAAAAACCACAAGTAGCTTGACCAACAAGTAACTAGATATTGCTTGAACTCCATTCCTTCTAATGGTTTCGAACAAGGTGTCACAATCAATTTATTATTTATTTAGTTTTAATCAACGGCTCGAAGTATCGAAATTTTTTTCAGTCACTCGGGGTGCTCTGCGAGGCTCATTATTACCAAAATGTCATTCGAGTTGGTTGGCAGCTGAGATCAACTTTGGTAAAATCATATTCTCTGTGAATAAGGTCTCTTTCAATGTCATGATTGAGTTGGTTGGTTTTAGCACATTGTCTTAGTTCTTTCCTGTTTTTAGGTGGCAGCCATATTTAGAAAATCGCTGCGACTGACTCACGAGAGTCGCAAGAACTTCCCGACAGGAAAGATAACAAATATGATCACCGCAGATGCTAATGCGCTTCAGGTATGCTTTTTATTACAATGTGACAGATAAGTTTTTGAATCAAATATTTACTTGTCCTCAAATTATTCCTTGAATCCATAGTTTTTTACTAAGTACATGATTTTTTTTTCAGCAAATATGCCAACAACTCCATGAGATTTGGTCAGCTCCGTTTCGGATTATCATATCTTTGGTTCTCCTTTACCAACAATTAGGAGTTTCTTCTCTTCTTGGGACTCTAATGCTAGTTCTCATGCTTCCAATACAGGTAGGCCTATAGGTCCACAAGCTAAAATGTACTATAATATCTTCTATCGGAAACATTGATCATAACTTTATTTTTTTATTCGTTGATGTATAATTGAAGTTCAAATTTGTAAGTCTTTTAACGTTAAATGAATTTGGCTTCCTTCGCGAGGTGGCAGACAATTGTGCTTGCTAAAATGCGAAGCTGACAAAGGAAGGACTATTGTGTACTGACAAAAGAGTTGGTCTCATGAATGAGATTTTGTCAGCCATGGATATAGTGAAGTATATATACTGGTCTTATTCCTATAAAGCTTCAAACTTTTGACCACACCAATCTCGCTAAAGCCTTACTAAATGTTTCAGATTTTACGCATGGGAATCGAGCTTCCAATCTCGCATTCATAGCATACGAAGCGATGAACTGTCTTGGTTTCGTAAAGCTCAGTCATTATCTGCTGTATGTGTCAAAAACAGTATTGGCACCTATGATATATTTGTGGCTTCATATCTTTTAACGAATAGTCTCCTTTGTGTGGCAGTTCAACAGTTTCATATTGAACAGCATACCAGTTGTAGTGACAGTCACATCCTTTGGAATCTTCACATTGCTCGGCGGAGATTTGACACCTGCGAGGGCTTTCACGTCGATTTCTCTATTCACTGTGCTTCGATATCCATTAAGATTGCTTCCTAATCTGTTAAGTCAGGTGTTGCTATATTCTTTTCCTATGTGTAATAACTCTTGTCTAAAATTTGCATTATAATTTAAGCTAACTCTTTCTCTAGCCTAATATAATTTGATATGCAATAGCCAATGTTTATGAAATTTAGTGTTATGCTTTATAATGTTTGTTTGGAACTTGTATTGTATTAGCACAAGTATTTGGAACTAGCTTTCTGTTTTATTCTATTTTTTTTTTTAATGGGGTTACTTGGCTTTTACAGATTGTGAACGCAAACATATCGTTGCAGCGCCTGGAAGAGCTTCTCTTAGCCGAAGAGAGAACTCTACAGCCAAACGCGCCTCTTCAACCAGGCCTTCCAGCCATCTCAATCAAGGATGGCTACTTCTCATGGGACCCAAAGGTCAAAACTCTCAACATCCATACCTTTTTTGCGTGTTTTCATATTCGTACATCGCATTGAAACACTAAAAAGAAATGCAATAGCCAAGCTTAATCAGGCTATTGTACATTGCGTTATTCATGGCATAAAGTTTCATGCCATGCTAGAGTCTGTTTTATAGAAATTTCTTGGGACAGTCTCAGAAAGCTCCTCATTATCGTCATTATTATTTTTTTAATATTATTTTTCAGGCAGATAAGCGTACCTTATCAAATATTAATTTGGATATACAAGTTGGAAGCTTAGTTGCAATAGTTGGAGGAACTGGAGAAGGAAAGACATCACTTATATCAGCAATGCTAGGTGACTTACCAGCAGTGTCAGATTCTAGTGTTGTACTCAGAGGAAGTGTAGCCTATGTTCCCCAAATTTCATGGATTTTTAATGCAACTGTACGTTGAACTTGGCTATAATGAACTCGTTTCACTTTTCGTCTTCACATACACTCTTTTTAAAGTTTTTGAATTGTTCTTCCTAGGTACGCGAAAATGTACTATTCGGGTCCAGATTTGAACCTGCGAGATACTGGAAGGCCATTGATGTTACTGAGCTACAACACGATCTTGATTTGCTTCCAGTTGAGTTTGATTTACTACTCTACGTTTCAGGAAGTAATTTCTTGTCAACATGAAATATTCGAATAACTTGTTTTTCTTGTTAACTCCCAAGGGCCGAGATCTAACAGAGATAGGTGAACGGGGAGTGAATATTAGCGGTGGACAAAAACAAAGAATTTCAATGGCTAGAGCTGTATATTCCAATGCAGATTTGTACATATTCGATGACCCTTTAAGTGCTCTAGATTCTCGTGTCGCAAGACAGGTACTTGTTCGTTTCAGCATGAGTAAAAACTATTCGCAATTTCAGTCATCTTATGAGCTTTTTCTTCAGGTGTTTAACAACTGTATTAAGGAAGAGTTACAAGGAAAAACTAGATTACTTGTCACAAACCAGCTACATTTTCTTCCTCAAGTCGATAGAGTCATTGTGATGTCTGACGGTATGGTTCAAGAAGAAGGAACATATGAAGAGCTGAGTACGAATGGGAAACTATTCCAGAAACTAATGGAAAATGCAGGGAAAATGGAACAAAATGAAAATTGCATCGAGAAAGGTTTGATGTCAGCTTCTAATGGGGTGGTAAATGAAACGTTTGATGATGCAAGCAAATCAGAGAATGGTAAATCAGGAGCGTCTGTTTTGATCAAGGAAGAGGAACGCGAAACGGGTATTATCAGTTGGAATGTCTTGATGAGGTAAAATGCTGCGTAGACTTCAGGCAAAAAACGTGTGTTACCAATGTCTTAAAATGGTTTATGTTTATGCTAACTGAGTCACATTCTAAGTAATTTCATCAAATTCCATAGCATATTTTTTTCTTCCAGACTTAAACATTCTACTTTTATTCTGTCAAATTTCCTTGAAGCTTACAACTAGGCTTAGCAGGCATACCAAGCTAAATCCAATCTTTCAACTTCAGGCACTAATTTTGGTTCTATTTTTCAGGCACAAAACTGCACTAGGAGGCTTGTGGGTGGTCATGATTCTCTTCATCTTCTATTCATTAACCGAAACTCTTCGAATTTCAAGTACCACATGGTTAAGTTTTTGGACAGATCAAAGCAATTCAAAAACCTACAAACCCGGATTCTATATTCTTATATATGCACTTGTTTCTTCAGGCCAGGTTTGTTTAATCATGTTAGGAAAGAAATTTCTTCTTCCATTTTTTTTTAATTTGTATTTTTAGTAGTTCAATTAGTTCCTCATTTTCAGGTGACAGTAGCGCTGGCAAACTCTTTCTGGTTGATCACGACTAGTCTTCGTGCAGCAAAAAGATTGCACGATTCTATGTTACGCGCGATACTAAGAGCTCCAATGGCTTTCTTCCACACCAATCCAACCGGACGGATCATAAACAGGTTTGCAAAGGACCTCGGTGACATAGACCAAAATGTCTCTAGTCTCATGAACACATGTCTTGGCCATGCTTGGCAACTTCTTTCAACTTTTGTGCTGATAGGAATTGTCAGCACAATATCTCTCTGGGCCATCATGCCACTTTTGATCTTGTTCCATATAGCCTATCTATACTATCAGGTATGTTAGACAACTCGCATAATTTTTTTGTAACCCGTCGGAATTTTATTTTCATCACAATTGTTCTTTCAATGTAAATAGAGCACTTCCCGCGAAGTGAAACGCTTGGATTCGGTTACAAGGTCTCCTGTTTACGCACAATTTGGAGAGGCACTTAATGGCCTATCGACAATCCGCGCGTACAAAGCGTACGATCGAATGGCCAGCATAAACGGGAAGGCGGTGGACAATAACATGAGATTCACCGTCGCAAACAACAGCTCGAATGGCTGGCTCTTCATAAGACTGGAGACATTAGGAGGTTTCATGCTCTGGTTAATTGCGAGCTTTGCGGTTTTGCAGAATGGCAGAGCAGAGAACCAGAAAGGATTTGCATCTACAATGGGATTGCTTCTGAGCTATGCTCTGAATGTCACAAACTTGTTGGCCAAGGTGCTGAGAGAAGCGAGTTTGACTGAAAACAGCCTAAATTCCGTCGAGCGAGTAGGCACATACATTGACTTGCAACCCGAGGCTCCAGAGATAGTTGAGAGCAACCCTGTCCCGCCAGTGTGGCCCTTGTCGGGCTCCATCAAATTCGAAGGTGTCGTGCTGCGTTACAGGCCTGGACTTCCCCCAGTTTTGCACGGGCTGTCCTTCGCGGTTTCCCCGAGCGAAAAGATTGGGATAGTCGGAAGAACTGGCGCTGGGAAATCCAGCATGCTTAATGCCTTGTTCCGAACAGTCGAAATAGAAAAAGGAAGGATCTTGATCGACGGTCGCGATATCTCCAAGTTTGGACTGACAGAGTTGAGAAAAGTCCTCAACATTATACCACAATCGCCAGTCCTTTTCTCAGGTATGAACTTCCTCATTTCTTTCGGCTTCAAACTATTCAAAACTAGTCGTCAGACGTAACCGTTAGCTCATTCGTCGTCTAGGCACTGTTCGATTCAATCTCGATCCTTTCTTCGAGCACAGCGATGCCGATCTTTGGGAGGCATTAGAGAAAGCACATCTCAAGGATGTCATTAGAAGAAACCCTCTCGGTCTCGATGCAGAGGTATAGTAACTTGTAGTTATTACAGTAACTTGAGGCTTAAGAAAGAGAGAAAAGAAAGCGAATTAAGGCAAATGTCTCTCTTTGATCATGTCAAGGTTCTCGAGCGCGGCGAGAACTTCAGCGTCGGACAAAGACAGTTGATCAGCCTCGCGAGATCGCTGCTGCGAAGATCAAAGATACTTGTCCTCGACGAGGCAACATCAGCCGTTGACGTCGGGACCGACGCGCTTATCCAGAGGACTATTCGGGAAGAATTCGAATCGCGGACAATGCTGATCATTGCTCACAGGCTAAACACTGTCATAGACAGTGACCGGATTCTTGTCCTCGATGCCGGTCAGGTATGCCTGAAAAAACCCTGTTTTTTACCCTAAAGTGAGTAATCACAGTGAATCAAACAAGGATTGTGAAGTGTGATCACTCTTTTTCCTTTTCAGGTTCTTGAATATGAGTCTCCAGGGAAACTGTTGTTGAACAAAGACAGTGCTTTCTCTCGAATGGTTGAGAGCACGGGGCCCGCGAATGCCGAGTTCTTGCGCGGCTTAGCGCTCGGAGAAGACAAGGCTTTCAGAGAAGCTGCTTTTGCAAGAAGGTCTTGAAGAGAAACATGACTAAGTTTTTATAAATATTGGCATGAAAATAGATGAGTGTTACCAAACAAGCTCAACAGAATTGTTGAAGGTACGTATATAGCTCACTAACATTGAAATAATGTTTTCATTGCGAGTGACATGTATCATCTTTTTATTCCTAAGTTTTCTTTCTTTTATAGGCAATTCACAAGTTGTTCTGACGAAGAAACAAATTTTCTACTTTTTTTCTACTTTTATCTTTTGAGGTTATGGTGTTATCATCGGGCTGTAATAGACTTTAAGGCTCTCAGTTAACTTTTTTATTTTTTAAGGTCACAAGTTGACTTTGACGACGCATACTCAGAAGTCAGGAACCAACCTCTAATCTAGTTACTTGGAGTGAAACTAATAATAACCTACTCTCTCTCTCATTGCTTTTTTTTTTTTTCAATTTTATTTTTGGTCTAGCTTTTTATATTGGTTTTGAAGAATCCAATACTTTAATGCATTTATTGGGAGGTTTATCAATTGGAACAAGTAGAACAAAAGTTCATCTCCGCTTTATCAAGAAATGAAATTAAATCAAATGAAAAAAGAAGTTAAAAAAAATTAAGTACACATAATTTTCGTTTAGTTAAAAAAAAAAAAAAAAACCGTAAAGCTATATACTGTACATAATTTTTTTCTCAAATATTGCGCATACTAGTTGCAACTCAAAAGTGGTCTCCGGAGCCCCAATTTCTTCAAAAGCAATAAACATGATGGTAAACAAAAGGTCAACTATTCTAAGAACTAAAACTTAAATCTTAGCATTTTTGACATTGTTTATGTTCATTGAATCATATTAGTTCTTGATGCCACTTTCTCTTTTTGTCTGTTTTAGCATAGAGTTCATTAAAATCGCATGCACTACGATCACGCTGCCGTCTAAGCACTATAATCCTAGTTTTATTTACATGACGAGAAAGGTGACCACACACACATGTATATACCTCCGCATATGTGTGTGCATATATGTTTTGTTTTTGTATATGTACACATGCTCGGGCGGATCAATTTCGGAGGACTTAATGCAGTATGTCCTAAAATTTTTAAAATTACCATAAAATTTTTTATTGTACAAATAAGAAATATAATAGATGTGGAATAGTAATTTATTGATAAATAAGTGATATAATTTGCAATAATAACATAAATTGTAAATTAATATTTAAAAAATGACATGTGATCAAATTTAAAAAATAAAAATAAAAATCTTACAGGACCCATTTTTCAGTCTTCCTCTCTCTCTCTCTCTCTCTTTCTATCTATATATATATATATATATATATATATATTTAAAATAACGGTTGCAATTGCATTATCTATGTCTATGTGGACTTTGAACATACCATAAAGAAAAAACGATCATATCTCACGTCATCCTACACCGAACAAATATGACGCGAACGTGATTAATCAACTCTTCATAAATATACACATAATACACAGCTATTCATTTTTGTCCAATTCTCAATTTCTTCAGATACACATAAATAGACATTACATACAAATGTCCATAGTCCATAGACATATATATATATAGAGAGAGAGAGAGAAAGAGAGAGAACGCCAAGTCAACTTTCCGGCTGATCCGACTTCAATAAACATGGCACTGAAAGTGAGAGCTACAACAACAACAACAGCAAAACTAGCCACAGCCGTCACAATCTGTCGATGGCTGTGGCTGATCAGCGCAGGGCTGGTGGTTGGCGCGGCGGCGGAGGCGCAGACGAGGCTGCTCAACCAGGGGTGCAGCCAGTACAATGCGACCGACTTGTCCGACTTCTACGCCAACCTCAACGCCACCTTCGCCGACCTCGGCGCGCAGCTCGGCGGCAACAAGCGGTTCGCGACCGCGCAGCAGGCGCGCGGCTCCGACCCCGTCTACGCCATGGCGCAGTGCCGGAACTACCTCTCGGCGGCGGACTGCGCCGCGTGCTTCGCCGCCGCCGAGAGGCAGATCCGCAACTGCTCCGCCGCCAACGGCGCGCGCGTCATCTACGACGGGTGTTTCCTCAGGTATGTAACGGCCACTAATTTTATAATCCGTTTGGTTTTGCTCTTTGGAGATATTTAGGTTTCAATTTTCAACGAAGGTATTTTGTTGTACTTGTTTGTTTGTTTGTTTGTTGTTTTTAAATATAACTAATCTTTAATATATAATCTAGCTGTCTGTCTAACATTAGTTGAGCTTTTAAACATTTGCTAAGGAAGTTGGAATTATTAGTTGATCTTGCAAATGATAAGAAGATATATAAATTAGATGGATTTGATTAGGGAAAGCATGAGAAGGAATCAATTAATGGTTTATTAATTAATTTTGATTTGACTTCTAGTTGCTGGTAGGCAGTAGCTGATGCCGGCCGTTGCCGGCTATATTTTTTTTTAAATAAGAAAATTTTAACAAACAGACAAAATCTTAAAAGTAAAAGAATTTTAGATAGTTGGGAATTGTGATTGGGATAATTCCAAATGAACTGCCCTCTATAAAAAGCTAACACTATTTTTTTTCCAAACTGCTTTCCGTCCACGAAAGTCATCAAAAAATTTCTTGCTTTCTATTATGGATCAATATTAATACTTGATTACAATTATCACATAGAAACAAATTAAGTTGTAACATCAATGGCCATCATAGTACATATGACCACGGACAAATTACTATACTTCTTTTGAAAAAAGAAAAATGAAAATTACTTTGTGTCTTTTCCTTTTTTTTTTTTTTTGGCTATATTTTAATATGCACATCATTCTTTGTATCGTTTCCTATTTTGCTTATGATATATTAAAAAAGTGTCAAATTTAACCCCTCTGTCCAAGGGATTAGTTAAACTACGACGTGTCACAAAAAAATTAGAACTTTACCCCTAGATTTATTTTAAAATCTCACTAATACCCCAGCTCAATAAATTACGAAAAATATAGAAATAAATGTACCCCAAACCCAAAAACCTGATTATAGCTACAGCAAGAGTTGACTAGTATTGGGAGTTCTAAAAAGTGATTCATGCGTTTCCATTTGGGTATAAATATCAACCATTTATTATTATTATTATATGGATCGAATATCACCAATATTTTTCCTAAAGGTTCATGCTTCCGTATCGCGAAATTTTTGATGATATGTAACTTCAAACCCTTACTTGTCTGTAATCATAGGTTCATGACAAAGACCAAAGCAAAACTTATCTTGATCATCTTTACTTTTACCTCTTAATCTATAACTTTATTATTATAAATATAAGCACACATTGATTATAAAATAGGTTACAAACACTTCTACATAAATTTTTAGACAGTTTCTCTTAACTAATAGCAATTCTCATAAATGTCTACGGCAACAGGTACGAGAGCAATGGGTTCTTCGACCAGACCACGCTCCCAGGCAACGTGGGGCTGTGCGGGAAACAGACGGTCTCGCGCAACGCCGCGGCGTTCACGTCCGCCGTCGACGCGATGCTGTCGGACCTCCTGGCGGCGACGCCAAGGGTCGCGGGCTTCTTCGCGGCCGTGAGGCGGGAAGCGAGCAACAACGGCGTCGGCGGCAACGCGACGGCGTACGGGGTGGCGCAGTGCGCGGAGACGGTGAGCGCGAGCGGGTGCGCGCAGTGCCTGAAGGTGGCGTATGGCAACTTGGACAGCTGCCTCCCCGATGCCGACGGCAGGGCCGTCGACGCCGGCTGCTTCCTCCGCTACTCCAACGCCTCCTTCTTCGCCGCCGATCAGATCACCAACCTCGCGCCCTTCTTGAAGACTGGTACGTATAAATATAATTAGTGAAAATTAATCTTGTCTTGGAAACATATGATATATGTCACACACTATTTGTGTGCCATATAATATGTATGTATGATTAATTTGTTTCAGGTGGTTCAAACAAGAAGGCAATTATTGGAGGTGTTGTAGGAGGTGTGGGAGGTCTAATATTGCTCCTAGTAATTGGACTTTTTGTCTGGTCAAAACGATCAAAAAGATCTCAGGCGATTCCCAGAGGTAATTAATAAGTATTTTTTGCTCCATTAATTAATCGTTTCTTAAATTTTGTTAGGATTGTTATAAATTACTAATATATAGCTAGTGACATTAATTAATCAAAAGCATTTAGTAATCTCACACTAACATAGCTTGAATATATATAGGGGACATTTTGGGAGCAACGGAATTACAAGGCCCGGTGAATTATAGGTACAAGGATTTGAAATCAGCGACCAACAATTTCAGTATAGAGAATAAACTTGGCGAGGGTGGTTTTGGCGACGTTTACAAGGTCATTATCATCATATATATATATATATATATAAATATAGGCTTGAGAAATCTTATGTAATATCGTATTATGCTATAGGCGCTACTTATTATTATGGGTTAATTAATATTGATCATATTTAATGAACAAAAAAGTTTATTGAATATATATATATAGGGAACGTTGAGGAATGGGAAAGTAGTAGCGGTGAAGAAGCTGGCTATAGGGCAGACTCAGAGAGGAAAGGCTGAGTTTGAGAGCGAAGTGAAGCTGATAAGCAATGTTCATCACCGGAATCTTGTTCGGCTTCTCGGGTGTTGCAGCAAAGGACCCGAACTTCTTCTTGTCTATGAGCTCATGGCTAACAGCAGTGTTGACAAATTCTTGTTTGGTAAACTCTAATTCATTTTGCTACTACCCCATTATAATATATAGTTGAATAGTAATACGTATGATCAGGCAAGGATTATTGGGAATTATATAAAAACTATAGACAAAATGGGTGAAATTGAAAGTTTTTATAAAAAATTATATGTAAAATTATAAATATAAAAAGTTTTATGGGATACCAGAAGAATTTATTTGAAATTTTTCTTTAATTGTAGAGGTAATACATAAATTTTAATCAATTTATGGGGTATTATAAAGAATTTATTTGAAAGTTTACTTCAATTATAGGACTAAAACATAAATTTAAAAATCATGAGGGGCATGTTGTGACCCACGTGTCCCATTGAAATCCGTGCTTGCATATGATAGTGTATCAAAATTATCAAATAACATGTGATTTTTCTGTTCTTATAAGTAGTTGAATTTATAACTTCTTTTTTTTGTCTTTCAAATAAGCTGATTGTTATTGCTTGCGATATTTAAAATTTACATATATATATTTTAGGGGAAAGAAGAGGGTCTTTAAACTGGAGACAAAGGCATGACATCATAATGGGCACAGCTCGGGGTCTAGCTTATCTGCACGAGGAATTCTACGTTTGTATAATTCACAGAGACATCAAAACAAGTAACATTCTTTTAGACGACGATTTCCATCCCCGAATCGCCGATTTCGGGTTGGCCAGGCTTTTGCCTGAAGATCAGACTCATCTTAGCACCAGATTTGCAGGAACTCTGTGAGTCAATAAAACAAATACTATATAAATAGATAGATTCTTTTTTCTTTTTTTTGGGTATGATATGTCAATTTGAGGAAGAAAAAAAAAAGGTAATAATTTTGGTGTTACGTGGCATAATTAATATTCAGGGGATACACAGCTCCTGAGTACTCAATTCATGGGCAATTGTCAGAAAAGGCTGACGTGTATAGCTATGGAGTAGTTGTGCTTGAGATCGTAAGTGGGCAAAAGAGCAATGAAATTAAACAGGATGATCCTGTTGGTGAATACCTCCTTGAACGGGTAATTAATTTGTTTATAAATTAGCCTAGCCATTTTTCATTCTCTTAACATTGATTTCACACTATAAATGATAAATTATAAAAAATAGTTATTTTATAATTTAAAAATATGATCAATATATTTAATTATTAAAAAAAATAACTATCAAGTAGTTATGAAAAATTAAAATTTATCTATACATGTCTTATTATTTGACAATAATTATTTTTTTCAATGGTTTAAAGCATAGGCTAAAAAGAGAAATCTTTTTAAAAATACCTTATTTAACCAATTCATCGTGTATATATATATATATATATATATATATATATATATTTATTTATTTATTTATGACAACAAGAATCAAGGTTTTAACAACCGAATGTCTTCACTTATGTAATTAGTTGCTCTTGTTTTGATTTTCATTTTACTAGCACAATTATTTATTTGTAATAACTATTTTTAGGAAAATTGTAAGAAATAGCCAAAAAAAATTAATTTTTAAAGTCTAGCCTATGTTTCAAAAAATTAAAAAAATAGTCATGTTACGAATTGTATAACAGAAAAGTGTCACACAAAATATAACACATCTGTAAATATTTGTAAGATATTTTGTAACACTTTAAGTTTAACTCATTATTTTTTGAAGTGTTAAATAATATCTTACAAATATTTATAGATCTGTTATATTTTGTGTGACGCTTTTATGTTATACAATTCGTAACATGACTATTTCTTTAATTTTTCGAAACACAGGCTATCATTTAAAACAAACATTTAATTTTGGCCTATTTTTGCAACTCACCCCTATTTTTATTAGAGATTTTTAATGATTTAGTCAAACTTTTGGATAATCTTTAAGAATTAGCTCTAGTTATATGAAATTAAGAAATTATTCAATTTCATATTTGATATGCAGGTATCATTTTTTATACATGTGTATCAAAAAATAATACGCATGTATCAAATATGAAAATAGTTAATTTCTTAATTTCATTAAACTATGGCTAAATTCTTAAAACTTAGACTAAAAAATGATTGAATACCAAATAGATCCTTTGTATTACTTCAATAATTTGATTTTATTATTATTATAATGATATAATTATTTATTCTACTTTAATTTCATTTTAATAGTACAATTAGTTACTATTATATCCTGCCGTTTCTACAAGTTCCCTGTTCCAGTCTTTTTTTTCCTGTCGTTTATCAAATTCCTGTCGTTTTAAACGTTATTATAAATTTCTGTTCGTTTTTATAATTAATTTCTATCATAATAAATGATTTCTGTCGTTTTGAAATTTCCCGTCGTTTCATATCATGTCGTTTCTTAAGTTCCTGTCATTTTTCTTTTTCCTGTCGTTTTCACACGTTCCTGTCGTTTTATACGTTATTATAAATTTCTGTTCGGTTTTATAATTAATTTCTTTCATAATAAATTATTTCTGTCGTTTTTAAGTTTTCTGTCGTTTTCATATCATGTCGTTTCTTAAGTTCCTGTCATTTTTCTTTTTCCTGTCGTCTTACACGTTATTATAAATTTCTGTCGTTTTTATAATTAATTACTGTCATAATAAATTATTTCTGTCGTTTTATATCATGTCGTTTCTTAAGTTCCTGTCATTTTTCTTTTCCTGTCGTTTTTACACGTTCATGTCGTTTTCCTTTTCTCACGTTTTTAATATTTCCTGTTGTTTCTATTCTCCTGTCGTTTACCTATCTTGTCGTTTTCTTTAGCTTTTACAACCAGTCGTTTCTTATTTATATGTCGTTTTCATAAACTATATCGTTTTACAATTAGTTGCCGTTTTCATATGCTGTTCTTTTCTATTCTCTTGTGTTTTCACCCCAGCCAATTTCTGTTCTCCTGTCAATTTTACAAGTTCTTATCTTTTATAAAAAATAAAAAAATATATATATATATTGTCGTTTCCTAATTCAGATGTCGTTTTTTTATGTCGTTTCCTACAATTTTTTTTGTCGTTTTTTTTTTAAATTTTCATGTCGATTTTAATTTTCTAGCCACCTTTTTTGTATTGTAAAGGCAACACACACATTCACATACTTTAATACACATTTTAAACGATAAAAGACTCACATCCAAACCTTAATCGGCATTTTTTTTTCCAAACTAAATTATAATTTTCATGTATCCAAAGTCCAAACCTTAAGCGATACATAGACGTTCAAATTTAGTTTGTTTGAGCTGTACTATTTCTACATTGGAATCACATTGGACTTTGAATTGTAACAATCTTTACTATTTCTACTAGAAGACTAGTTAGCACCAAAATTTACTTTGTTTTATGGCACATGTCCAATATTAGGCATGGAAACTTTATGAGAGAAATAGTCACATAGAGTTGGTGGATGAGACATTGGACCCAGAAGAGTATGAAGCAGAAACAGTGAAGAAAATCATAGAGATTGCACTCATGTGCATACAATCTTCACCGACAATGAGGCCTACGATGTCTGAAGTTGGGGTTTTGCTGAAATCCAAGGACTCATTGGAGCCAAGATCACTCACTAGGCCTGTCTTTGTTGATGCCAACAATCTCAGATCAAGAGGAGACACTTCCACTTCCACAGGCTCGTCCGCAGCCTCCAATGCCACCGCCTCGATCTCTCGAATTTCTGGTCGCTAAGTACTTGAAAAATACTATTGTGCTCGACTGAGCTTGACTCAACTAGAAACAAAAGCACGCTCTAATGCACATTAAACCCACCTCTTATATGAGTGTTGAACTGGACGCAACTTGAATTGAATGACGCAACTTTTTAGCTTTTGTATATATATAATTTGTGAGTTAGAAATTAAACTTCATTTAATATTTTACAAGTTTGATAATCTGAACTTTTGTCCGATGGGTCAATATTCGGTTTGATTACCAGTTACCACACCTCATATAGCACATTGAGTTTAAAGGCCATATATTATAGTTAGTTTTATGTTTTAAGTTCTGTTTTCACTTTGTAATAATAGAGTCATTAATATTGCCTACCATAATAAAGCATTGAAATCTTTTGGAGGCCTATTTCATTTAATTACATCCATTCTAATTTTCTACATATTGATCATCAATAGAAGATGACAATATATCTATATCGAAATCATTCCCCTAAAGAAGGGGAATATTATATACGACTAGGGGTGGCAATTCGTATCATGGGTCGTGTTCGTGCTGTGTCCTATTCGTGTCCAAGTACTTTTGAACAGACCCAGACACAATCTATTTATTAATCGTATCTGACAGGAAGACCCAGACACGGCCCATTTAAATATCGTGTTAATCGTGTCACCCAATTACGATCAATTTATAAGTCATGTCTAATTGGGTCTAAATGGGTCGTGTCACTCTCGTGTCTATTGACCCAATTTGAGTTTAAATCAACAAATTTTATTTATTTATTTTTTAAATCTAAAATAATTTTTGTTAAATAAAGACCTAATCTTGATAATCTATTTAATTATGATAGCAATTCTTATGTCATGCAGGTAAAATTTATTAAGTAATAAATAAATAAATTTTAAGTGCATGTAAATGGATGTTAAAAATATATATTTATCTATAATTAATTTAATAATCGTGTCTTAGCGGGTCTTATCGTGTTATCGTGTTCGTGTCGTGTTTACCCATTATTTAATCGTGTTAATCGTGTCCGACCCGTTAAGACTCAGACCTATTAAGGGAGGGTCCAGACCTGCTAACTTCGTGTCGTGTCTCGTGTCTGGACCCAAATTGCCGACCCTATATATGACACTCTTATTTTGTCTCGTATATATTTTTTTAGATGAACATGTTAGAATTGGTCTTAGTATTGGTGTTTGGTTTTTTCTTTCCAAAAAAAAAAATGTCACGCCATAGAACAAAGAGAAAGGAGAAAGAGTAGTACCGAAAACTGAAAGGAATTAATTAGACTAATACTCGACTTTTAATTAATCCATCTCTATTCTTAATTTTTCATTAAATGAACGAAGCAAACAGAAATATGAAATTAACACTAATAAAATACGAAATTATAATCATAGAAAAGAAACAACTACAACAATAAAATAATCCAATGTTTGACCTAATATAGAGGTAGCTAGGTGTTGTGCAACTTTCCCTTCAAAAATAGTAATTACATATATAGATATATATTTTAAGGAAAAGGTGATGCATAAATACCTAAACCCATATAGTTATCAAGTTGATTAAATTCCATATACGCACCACAGTGCCTTAAGGCATTTCTATCTCCACTGCAATACTTCAATTATTTGATCGTATAATTCTAATGATATAATTACTTATTTTACTCAAATTTTCCTTAAATAGTACAATTACTTATTATTATCCTGCCGTTTCTATAGGTTCCCTGTTCCTGTCGTTTTTTTTTCCTTTTCCTGTCCTCACACGTTCCTATCGTTTTACACGTTTATATAAATTTCTGTCGTTTTTATAATTAATTTATGCCATTATAATTAATTCCTGTCGTTTTTATTTTCATTTCGTTTTAATATCCTGACGTTTTGACAAGTTCCTGTCGTTTTTTTTCCTATCGCTTCC
Organism: Boehmeria nivea var. tenacissima; assembly: GCA_018132145.1. Classification (NCBI taxonomy): domain Eukaryota; kingdom Viridiplantae; phylum Streptophyta; class Magnoliopsida; order Rosales; family Urticaceae; genus Boehmeria; species Boehmeria nivea. The sequence continues at coordinate 16,683,402 of CM030877.1, read as the reverse complement.
CCCCGTTTTTATAAACTCATGTCATTTCTATTTTCTTGTCGTTCTCATTTCTTGTCGTCTTCTATTTTACTTTAGTTTTTAAATCCAGTCGTTTCCAATTGTCCAAAAAGAAAAAACGTTTCCTATGTTCCTGTCGTTTTTATAATTTTATGTCGTTTTTCATAAACTATGCCGTTTTCAAAATCAGATGTCGTTTTCTCATACTGTTGTTTTCTATCATCTCGTCGTTTTCACACGCACCCAGCCAATATCTGTTTCTTGTCGTTTACACAAGTTCCTGCCCTTTTTCAACCAAAAGAGTAATAATAATAATTTGTCGTTTTCTTCCTTTCTATCGTTTTCTCCATTTTCCTGTGGCTTTTAATTTTCCAGCCTTTTTTTTTTTTCAAAGAAAAAGTCAACAATTTCACAAAACTCAACACATATTTCACACGTGAAAAAATCTCTTACATCCAAACCTTAATCGATACATGAACATTCAAATTGAATTTGTTTGAGCTATACTAAGAGGTGTAACCACATCAGATTTTGCACTCTAACCATCCTCACTATTTCTACTAGAAGACTAGTTAGTAGCAAAATTTGATTTGTTTATTACACATGTGCAATATAAGGCATAAAAACTTTATGAGAGAAATAGCCACGTACGATCATTAGTTAATACATACGATCACGCACGGATTCATAATTCTACTTCTGCTGGAGCACAAAATTTTATAAAAATTATAAATAAGAGAAATTAGAGATTATTAAGTAAATGACCATTTTTTTAAATGATGTTTTAAAATAGTCTATGTTTCTATTAATTAAGGAAATAATTATTTTCTGAACTATATGATAGTATGATGTTACTTTTATCCCTTAATTTTTAGAGCTAATGGCTAGTTTTTTTAATTTTTGAAAACGTTGGCTATTTTCTTAAAACATTAATTAAAGATGACTAAATACCAAATATACTCAAGAAATTATATCATATTTATACAGGGGGATTTTGAAGTATGCCCCATTCTTGGCACAATGATAATCTATGCCTTATGTGTGTTGCATTTTTAATTAATACCTCAAGATTTACACTACAAACATAGAGTGAAAATAAAGGGAGCACACCTCTTAGGATATAGATTATTAAATGGCATCAAGAATAACCTTATTTTGAAATTCTTCCTTTATAAATTATATTGCGTGAAATTTTTGACAAAAAATTATAGGCAAATTATTAATATAGAAAGTTTAATAGGGCAGAAGAAAGATTTATTAAAAAATTTTCTTTAATTATAGAGGCAATACATAAATTATGATCAATTTATGGGGGCCTATAAAGGATTTATTTTTAAAAAATTCTTCAATAAGAAGGGTAAAACATAAATTTTAAAAAATTCAGGAGGGCATACCCCCAAAACCCGTGTAGATAAATTCGTGCTTGCATATGATAGTGTATCAGAATTATATATATATGATTTTTCTGTTCTTACTATTGGTACTAGTAAGTATAGCTATATTTATACCTTCTTTTCTCGTGTTCCTCATCTAAAAGGAAGCTATTTGTTAATGATTTTCTCTTGCTTGCGATATTTAAAATTTGCATATATATATTTTAGGGGAAAGAAGAGGGTCTTTAAACTGGAGACAAAGGCATGACATCATAATGGGCACAGTTCGGGGTCTAGCTTATCTGCACGACGAATTCCACGTTCGTATAATTCACAGAGACATCAAAACAAGTAACATTCTTTTAGAGGACGACTTCCATCCCTAAATCGCCGATTTCGGGTTGACCAGGCTTTTGCCTGAAGATCAGACTCATCTCAGCACCAGATTTGCAGGAACTCTGTGAGTAAAAAAAAAAAAAAACTATGATAAAAAATAAAAAAGGTAACAAAACAGTTTTGGTGTTACGTGGTATAATTAATGTTCAGGGGATACACAGCTCCTGAGTACTCAATCTATGGGCAATTGTCAAAAAAGGTTAACGTGTATAGCTATGGAGTAGTTGTGTTTGAGATCATAAGTGGCCAAAAGAGCAATGAAATTAAACAGGATGGTCTTGTTGGCGAATACCTCTTATAACGGGTAGTTAATTTTGTTTATAAATCAACCTTACCAAATATATATATATATATATATCACAACAACAATGAAGGTTTTAGCAACTATAATGGTTGCCGGTCAAATGTCTTCGATTATACAATTAGTTGTTCTTGTTTTGATTTTCATTTTAATAGTACAATTATTTATTTGTAATAACTATTTTTATTACTTCAATTATTTGATCTTATTATTATTCTATTCATATATAATTATTTATGTGACTTTAGTTTCATTTTAATAGTACAATTAGTTATCATAATCCTGCGGCTTCTACAAGATCACTAATCCTGTCGTTTTTTCTCTTTCATGTAGTTTTCAGACGTTCCTGTCGTTTTACAAGTTATTATCAGTTTCTATCGGTTTTATAATTAATTTCTCTTATAATAATTGATACATGCCGTTTCATAAATTCCTGTTGCTTCTAATTTCATGTCGTTTCTTAAGTTCCTGTCATTTTTCTTTTCTTGTCGTTTTTATACGTTCATGTCGTTTTCCTTTTCCTCAAATTTTTATTAATTCCCGTTGTCTCTATTCTCCTGTCGTTTACATATCTTGTCCTTTTCAATAGTACTGTCGCTTTCACAACCAGTCGTTTTCAATGTACCTGTCGTTTTTACAAGGTCATGTCGTTTTTATAAACTATGTTGTTTTATTACAAGCAGTTTTCAGTTTTCATATGCTGTTGTTTTCTATTATCTTGCGTTTTCTCCCCTGCCAATTTCTGTTTTCCTGTCATTTTTACAAGTACCTGCCTTTTCCAAAAAAACTATTGTCGTTTCCTTATTTAGATGTCGTTTCCCTCTTTATGTCGTTTTCTTCAATTTTGTTGTCGTTTTTTAAGTTTCATGTCGTTTTTAATTTTCCAGCCACTATTTTTCTATTGTAAAGGCAACACATACATTCACATAGTTTAATACAGATCTTACACGTGAAAACGGCTCTCCCATCCAAACCTATATCGGCACAATCCACCTAAATTATAATTTCATGTATTAAAACCTTAATCGATACATAAACATTTAAATTTAATTTGTTTGAGCTATACTAAGAGGTGGAACCACGTTGGATTTTGTACTAACCATCTTTACTATTTCTACTAGAAGACTAGTTAGTACCAAAATTTACTTTATTTATTTTTACATGTGCAATATTAGACATGGAAACTTTATGAGAGAAATAGTCACATAGAGTTAGTGGATGAGACATTGGACCCAGAAGAGTATGAAGCAGAAACAAAGAATCTACGATGTCTGAAGTTGGGGTTTTGCTGAAATCCAAGGACTCGTTGGAGCCAAGATCACTCACTAGGCCTGTCTTTGTTGATGCCAACAATCTCAGATCAAGAGGAGACACTTCCACTTCCACAGGCTCGTCCGCAGCTTCCAATGCCACCGCCTCAATCTCTTGGATTTCTAGTCACTAAGTACTTGAAAAATACTATGGGACTCAATGAGCTTGACTCAACTAAAAAAAAAAAAAAAAAAGAAAGAAGAAAAAGCACGTTCTAAACCACGTGAAAGTGAAACTCACATTTTATGTGAATGTTGAACCGAACTCAACCTGAATTAAATAATGCAACTTTTTAGCTTTTGAATATAATTTGTGCAATTTGTGAGTTATAGAAATTAAACTTCATTAGTTAGCTTGTATCGATAATATTTTACAAGTTTGTGAAATTTGAACTTTTGACAGATTGCTCTATTCGGATTGATTACCAGTTACCACACATTATATAGCATATTGAGTTTAAAAGACATATATTACAGGTAATTTTGGTTATGTTTTATGTTTTGTTTTCACTTCATGATAATAGCGTCATTAATATTACTTAACATAATCAAGTCTTGCAATCTTTTGGAGGCCGATTTCATTTAATTACGTCCATTCTACATTTTGATCATTGATGTGAGATGACAAATATCCAGATCGAAATTATTCCCCCAGAGAAGTGGAATATTATTTATGACACTCTTATTTTGTCTCGTATATATTTTTTCAAATGAACCATGTTAAAGGGGTCTAATCGATCATATTCCTTTCTTAATATTTGTGTTTGTTTTTTTTTTTTTTTTTTAAATGTCACACCTTCGAATAAAGAGAAAGGAGAAAGGGTAATACCGAAAACTGAAAGGAATAAGGTAATACTCGATTTTTCATTAATCCAACTGTTTTCTTAATTTATTTTCATTAAATGAACGAATCAAACAGAAATATGAAATTAAAGCTAAAAAATAAGAAATTATAATCATAGAAAAGAAACAATAAAAAAGGAAAAATAATCCATGTTTGACTTAATATAGAGCAACCTGGGTGCTGTTGCAACTTTCCGTTCAAATATAGTAATTACATAGATATGTGCGCACCACAGTGCTTTAAGGCCAAATCTATCTCCAGTGCAATAATTATTTTTATTACTTCAATTATTTGATCTTATAATTCTAATGACATAATTATTTATTTACTTTAATTTTCTATTAATAGTTCATTATCCTGCCGTTTCTACAAGTTCGCTGTTCCTATCCTCACACGTTCCTATCGTTTTACACGTTTATATAAATTTCTATCGTTTATATAATTAATTTCTGTCGTTTAAAAAATTCCTGTCGTTTCTATTTTCATGTCGTTTTCGTATCCTGTCGTTTTTATTCCCATCGATTTTACACGTTCTAGTCGTTTTCCTTTTCCCCGCATATTTATAAATTCCTTTTGTTTCTACTTTCCTGTCGTTTTCTATTTTACTGTAGTTTTTAAAACCAGTCGTTTCCTATGTTCCTGTCGTTTTCACAAGATTATGTCGTTTTTCATAAACTATGCCGTTTTCAAAATCAGATTCACATTCTGATGTTTTCTATCATCTCGTCGTTTTCACACACACCCCGCCAATTTCTGTTTTCCTGTCGTTTTCACAAGTTCGTGCCTTTTTCTCAAAAAAATATTGTCGTTTCATTATTCAGATGTCGTTTTCTCCTTTCTGCCGTTTTCTCCAATTTTTTTGTCTTTTTTTAATTCCATGTCGTTTTTAACCGTCCAGCCTTTTTTTTTTTTTTTTTCCATAAAAGTCAACAACTTCACAAACCTAAACACATATTTCACGCGTGAAAAAATCTCTTACATCCAATCCTTAATGGATACATGAACATTCAAATTGAATTTGTTTGAGCTATACTGTAGCCTACAGGTGTAATCACATTATTTTGCACCCTAACCATCTTCACTATTTCTACAAGAAGCTAGTTAGTAGCAAAATTCACTTTGTTTATTATATATGTGCGATAAAAACTTAATGAGAAATAGCCACATAGAGTTGGCAGAAGAGACATTAGACCCAGAATAGTATGAAACAAAAATAGTGAAGAAAATGATAGAAAGTGCCCTCATGTGTATACAATCTTCACCAGCAATGAGGCCTAATCTCTGAGGTTGGGGTTTTGCTCAAAATTCAGGGACTCGTTGGAGACAATACCACTCACTATGCCTGTCTCTGTTGAAACTGTCGGGCTCAAATCGATCTTGATTCTTGACTCAACTAGAAACAAAAGCGAGCTCTAATATACATGAAACTCGTAAGAGCTTGACTCAACGAGAAACAAAAGCGGGCTCTAATATTACATGGAACCCATCCCAGATTTAACCTTGAAATATGAGTGTTGAATTAGACTCAACTTGAACTGAATAACACTACTTTTTAGCTTTTGTACATAACTTGTGCAATTTGTGAGACAGAAATTAAACTTAGTTAATTAGCCTGTGTCTACTATATTTTAGAAGTTTGTCAAATATGAACTTTTGTCCAATACCTCAATATTTGGATTGATTACCAGTTGCCACACATCATATAGCACAATGAATTTTTAAAGGCCACATATTATGATTAATTTTTGTTATTGTTATACATTTTGTTTTCACTTTATAATAATAGAGCATCATTAATATTAAACTACCATAAGAAAAAGCCTCAAAATCTTTTGGAGGCCGATTTCATTCAATTACTTCCTCTCCACATTTTAATCATCAATGGGAAATGCTAGATATCGAGATCGAAATTAACCTTGTGTCACAATAATCCCTGGTTTATAGTAACCTGACTAAGCTTGTAGTGAAGTTTTAATTCGTAATTGGTATGGCCTAAAAGAAAACCAACATTGTAACATGAAAAAATTAAAAACAACTCAAGTTGTGTAAGAAAATGGAGTTTTGAATCATGTATAATGTTTCACCTTTAAAATGAAATCCATTAATATATTTCAGGCACCATTATTTCTTTCTCCAACTTTGTATCAAGTTTATGGATTAAGCACAATTTGAGTCCTTAAACTAAACGCCTAATTTCATTTTAATTTATAAATTTTAAAGCATTATATAATGGGATCGGTTAGGTAAACAGCTATTTTGGATTGTGTGTTTTTAAAAGATAGCCACAGTTTCAAAAAATTTAAAAACTAGCCATAAAATTGTAAGAAATTTCTTACAATAACAAAAATACACATAAAACAACTGTAAGAAATTTCTGACACTAACCAAAAATTTTGTAAAAAAATTCTTACATGACTAGTTTTTAAAATTTTTTAAAACTGTGACAATTTTTTAAAATCATTTTGTAAACAGTAGCTATTTTTTTAAAATACCCTTTTTTTTTTAAATCAGTCCCTACCATTTTTCCAACATCAAAATTTTTTTTTTTTTTCAATTGGACAAAATTATATATTTTTTTCAATTGGACAAAATTATACTTTCAAGAAAATAGAGCATAAAGGAATCAGCTATGGACAAAGCAACTATATCTGCTAATAATATAGACAAACTTACACAAACATATATTCTCAATCTCACATTTTCCAAAACCACAAAGCTTTGCACCAAAAACCTTGCCACCCCAAAAACCAGCACAGCACCAAAAACTGCATTCCTGTCTCCTATTTAATGACAAAAGCATAAGGTTAATTCTCGGGGGTTTCCGATTCACCGTCACAACTATCTTCCGGTTTGACCTGGCTAAACACAGCCTCAATGGCCTCAACAGAGCCCCTAGAGAAATCCATTAGCGCTTTGAACACACTGGGGAGCCTTGTTTTCAGGTTAGTCAGAGTCATGGCTTTGGTGGCCTGCACTGACTTGAAGTATCTGGATTTCTCAATATCCACTTGCTTCTTCAAGGCCTCGGTTTTGGCACGCTTGAGCGTCAGAGGATCCTTGGGGGGCAAAGAAGAGTTCCCATCTTCGACTGTAGAGCTACTGCTCCCAAGTTTCATCTCCATCTCCGTCAGCGATTCCAGCTCCTTGTGCAATCTTCTCTCCGCCTTTTCATATTTTCGCTGTAGATTGTGCTCCTCTTCCTGTTGGACGACTATCGCGTGAATGGCCGAGCAAAGGCCCTTAATGGCTTCCGAGGCTGCCTAAAAGTACATAAAAGGACAACAATATAATGACATGCAACACAATGAAAGAGGATGAAAAATTTTAAAGGAGAGATACAGCAAATGCAATACTTGAAAACCAGTTTATTTATTATTGGAGTCTAATCCAATAAATTAGTTAATAAGAGCATCGATGATCCTTAATCCAAATAGTCAACTCTATATCCGGTCAGCAAAAAGGACATTAACCTTGCCATGTTCATACAATCATACTTGCATAGATTTAGCAGGATGAAGTGGATTTGATATTATTTCAGAAAATATCAGCCTTAGAACAAGCTTAAAAATTCCAAGATTCTTTACAAAGTTCTGAATTAACTTCAGGAAAAACCAAGAAACATATTCAATTGATTGCATTACCGAAAATTGTCTGAATAACACAATAAATTTTAGTACTATCCACTGTTCGATGATAATAATAAACATTTCCAAGTAAACTGGCCGTTATAAACGAGCAGGTATCAATGTAGACACTGCTCCTCTATTGACAGTCTAGCAACAACATTAGGTTCAATAGCTAAGATATGATCAGAAGTACCTTATCGGGCAACCTTTCTAGAGCGAACAGCCACTTGTCACATAAGCTACGAACTGCAGACGAGTGCAGACTCTGCCGATCCTCATCTTTGAGGCCGTCAGTGAGTTTGATCCATTTACTTAGGGTTCTCACATAGTTTAGTTGCGAGCTCGCAACTTGGCAGAAGCTGTTGTACCAGCGAATGACCTCGGCTTCAAGCTGTACTGCAGCTTGGCGATGGTAAGCGGTGCTCAGCTCCATCTTTTGATCGTCGGTTAGATGATTCAACAGCTGCGAAATATGGAACTGCGCTTGGTGACTTTCATACATTGTTCTCCACATCTGCAACAAACTGCAAAATGATTCATGGCACATATGTGAGGACGTAGGTTGAACTAAATTTTGAAACATATAATAATTCAAAGAGAACAATAAAAAATGCTTTTTTTTAGTAGTATGTTTCAAGTTCCAGGTTTTGGTTTGTGCAGTATTTTGACAAAACGTTTATCCTTACAAGTGGTTCAGGAATTGGAGTATTTGCCCTTTAAGTACCATTGTAAAAATGTACATCAACTACCTATTATATGGTTTTCAGTTCTTCATAAGAAACCAAAATGAACGAAAAATAAAATAGAAAATAATTATTATAGAATTTAAGTTCGAAATAATGCTATCATATCATGGTCATTTGTCTTTCACTTTGAGGATCAGAGTAGACAAAAAGTTCATTTCACAATGATGATGAAGAGAAAAAACAACTATACCCAGAAGTTATTGCAACCATTTGAGGATACAGCTCATCGTCAATGAGCCCCAATATGGAAGAACAAGTCCTACTTATTGACTCATGGAGGCGCATGAGGTCCGCCTCCAAACTCTCGACACCCAATCGAGTTTTCTCGATCTTGGTCCACTCTTGGTTTTCTTCCTCTTGTTTCCGCAGTAATGAGGATTTCTTCTCGTGCTCTAATTTGGTGGTTTCTTCCTCCTACACAATATAAAATGTTATTTATCAGTAAAAAAACCAATCAAAAACTGGAATGAGAACAAATGAGCGTGTGAGAAAGACCAATTAGAAATAGCTAATTATGCCATGCACATAAACATAAGCATTACAATAGAGATATGACCATAGAGCAATAGCCTTTTAACTTGTAGTTGGAAAAACTAAGAACGTCATAAGATCTGTCCTATCCTTCTTAAAACAGTGAAAATCCTTAATGTTCTTTACACGATTTGCCAGATTATTGGATAAGGGATATTTGAACTCTGGACATGCAGGGCATAGCCAACAGAATCTACATTTTTATGAAATAGGCCCGAATGTCCAGTAGCATCATTAATCTTCACAGAGGACACATCTTAAACCACCAAAGTTAATTGTGAGTCCACTTAAATGTACGGCACACAATCTTGTAAAAGAATGCCCCTTCAATTATTACATAGCTGCACAAGCGATATGCTACCTTAACGTCCTTGTAAAGTTTTTGTTCCTCTTCGTGTAACTTTTTAAGCGTAATGCAATGAGCTCCAGGCCTGCATGGCTCACTAGGCCTGCCACCCGAATCGAAAGAATCTCTTGAAAACGGAAGTGACCTAGACGACCAACTCCATGATAATGCACTAAAGACCTTTGCAGTATTGCCCTTTTTCCCTGCACATTGTTTGAGCTATTAAAATATACAGGAGCAGATAAGTATCAATGTCTGAACTAACAATATAGTAATTGAAGAGGTTTCAAGAGAACACTACAAGACATGTAATCAGCCTACGGGCCAAAATAATCAGGCAGCAAAAAAAATTAATCAGACTATCATCTTAAACATACTACACTTTAGCTAGCATTTTTGTTTTTTTCTACAATTGATTTCTTTTCTGAACATGTTATGATATAGGCATACATGATGAAGAATTATTAAGGACAATGATAAAAAATAAAAAATAAAACATATATATATATATATATGCTTCTATTTACCATTGGTTTCTTTAAAACTCTGGGGCAGAAATCTGTCGCTTCCATTTAAGTCCATAAGAACGGTGATTTCCTTAACACCCGCCGATGCTTTCAAGAAATAATCATCCAACTCCTTGGCTATACCCTCCAAGGTCTTTTTGCTTCTCCATAATACCATCGAGGCATGTGTAGCGTCTTTAGCGTACCAGCTCTTCGCAGATGAGTTGTCATCAACAGATCCAGAGGTTTGTGGCTTCTCGGAAATTTGCCCCGAAGCAACATCCGTGGAGCTCTTCTCTTCCTGTTCGTCTTCCCCGAAATCTGTCTTGGTCTCGGCCCAATTCTCCTCCTCCGCAGGTTCTGCTTCCTCCACCTCATCTTTCTCCCACTGATACAGCGAGGAAGACCTAAAAGGATCCCAAGACTCCCACGTCGAGCTGAGGATCGGCGGCGATGGCGGGGTATCGCTCTGAGCAATCTCCTTATTGCTCACTTCTTCGGCAACTTCTTCCTTCTGATTATCCTCAGCCTTCCTCAAGTCGGGACTAAGGGGCGGCGGCGGTGGAGGTGAAGGAGGCAAAGGCTGAGGCGGGGAGGCTGGCATTGCAAACACGTCGACATTGTTTTCAATGTCCAGGGATTCTGACTCCGTGAATTGCCGGAGCGTAACTCCGGTATTCTTCAATGCTTTCAAATAAGCCAATTGCGCATCCGCAAATTCTCCCCTAAACCCCACCAACTGTTTCATTAGCCTCTTTCTCTGCTTACAAACCTGAACTCTCTCCACCTTGTCAATCCTCGACGCAACACAACCCATGGCTTCTCTACGCTGTTAGACTCAGCGAAAGCCCTATTTAAAGAGAAATCAAACATACACGCCTATAACATCAGGACCAAGCCTGTTCTAAAACCACCATAACCGAACATTTTTTAGCTCTAGAGCTAAATGTACTCCTTTGTGTGGTCACTCAAAACACCACAAGTAACAAACTTTATATTCTCACTCACACAAAATAAAAAACCGCCATAATCACAACCAAGAAAAATGTCCTAAATTTTGCAAAGGCTAGGCAACCATAGACTTAATAGTTCCTTAAAACAATTATTGTACGTCAAGAAGCTCAAAGTAAACAAAGGGAAAAAAAGAATTACCAACTATGCTTCAATAAGCTTCAGAACTATCTGATAAACTGAACTAAAAGCTGAAATATATATGCCCAAGATCAAAACCCATATCTCACTTACCTCCAAATCCTGAACCTTCCAATGTCTCAGGCTTCGGAAAGAGACAAAAGAAATAAAAGATCACCAAACAAAGCACAAAGATAGCATTTTTTTTTTATTATTCTGAACAAAGGGTAAGGCAAAGAGGAAGTAGCGGAAGATAGAAAATGGCGTTTTTCAAAAAAGCACAGTTAAGAGTCCCAGAGACGAGTATTTATTGCTTAAGGATTTCAACGTTGAGATTTGAGAGAAGACGAGAAAAAGACAAAGCCAAAACAAAATGGTCCCAACAATGGGAAAAAAATGTCAAGAGAGAGAGAGAGAGAGACCAGTGCTTTCAACAGAAACTCAGAGAAGAAGAGTTTTTTTTTTTTTTTTCCCCTTCAAAGGTTTGAAGATGATAATTCCTCAAAGCAAAAGGCTTTCATGAAAACCCAACAAAACCCTGTTTTTGGTTAGTGCTATTTTGTTGTTGTTGTTGTTATTGTTGCAAAGAGAGAAAATTTGTCAAAAGAGCAAAACCACAGAGAGAGAGAGAGAGAGAGAGAGAGAGAGCAGAGCTCGAGACCCGAGAGAGCAAAGAGAAGCATCCAAAGCTTTAAAGAAGAAGTACATTTTTAGTGCAAATATTCCTTTATATTTTCTTACAATTTTTCACTCTTTTTTTTTTTTTTCTTTTTAAGAGACAACTACGTGAGGTAATTTGGATCTAGAGGTACACGATAAGTATACGACTCAAAAAGCTAGAGGGTCTTGAAACTGGGAACGTCTTTGGTGAGAACTTTTTAAAAAACCCACCGATGAAAAATAGTTCTGTACCGTCAGATTTACTTTTAATTTACTTTTTTAAGATGCGGGACCAAAAAAGATAAATCTGACGGTCCAGAACTGTTTCCCATCGATGGGTATTTTAAAAAGTTCCCAACAAAGAATTCCCCTTGAAACTTGATTCTTTGTTAATAAATCATATTGGATCCAATTAAAAAATAAATAAATACGATAATACCATAACAAAATTAAGATATAATTACTTAATTAATTATAAATAAATTACACATTTAACATTTATTTTATTTATTTTAAATTTATTTATTTAATATATAATAATATTTAGGGAATATTTAAATTTTAATCATTTTTGAGCTTATTCTTTCAAGAATTTAATCATAATTTTACGAAATTAAAGAATTAATAATTCCTTAATTTTATAAAATTATGGCTAATCCTTAAAAAAATAACTAAAAACTTGACTAGATCCTTAAAAATATCTAATATTTATCCACTAAACATTAATATTATCATTCTAATTATATACATTATTAGTATTAGATTTTTATTCATAATTTTTTAATTTTAAATTTATAAAATATAATTAAAAATTTATTAGTTTCGGTTCAAATAGAGTTAATTTGGCCAGTAAAACAAGCGTAATACAATCGATTAAATTTAATTAAGCATAATTTATAAACAATATCATAATTAAATAACACGATTGATAACTCTTTTCTTAAATATAATTAATAAATAGATCGTGTCTTAATATAAACGAATAAGACACGACACACACTTACCACCTCTAAAACAACCACTAATATTGTATAATTCTAATATATATATATATATATATATATACACACAAACAAATAAACTACCGTACAAGGGAAAACAATATTATAGTTTGTAAAATACTGACTTTTGGGCACCTACAACTAGAAGCATCATTATTATTAATTACTTATCAACTAAGCTAAAGTCGAGCATGTTTTGGTTGGTCTAAATCGCCATAAAAGTGTCTCTCTGACTGTTGAGCATAATGACAAATCTCGTGGTAAAAGGTTTTTTGGTTTTTATTTATTTGGAGCAAATAAAAAGGTTTATCGGTAATATTACGAACTTTTTAGAGTCAAACTAGACCATTTAACCACAAATTCCTAAAGTTTACACTGTCAAATTACATTAAAATCGGCCAGATTAAAAGACTCACAATTCATAGAATCTAATTAAAAACTAAAAATTTTAAAGGCCATCATATTTTTCATACTTTGAACAAAACAAAAAAAATCATCTCTAAAAGTGATTCTATAAGAATTATGAAAATATATTTCAAACGAAGTTTAGCATATAGTTAGTTAAAGGTGATATGCTTAGCATTATTTACAAATAACACATGAATGAGGAAGGATTTTTTTTTTTTCAAGTTAGTTTTATTTCTTGTCAAGGAACTGAAGTAATCGTAGAGAAATTGAATCTTGAACTCCTATATTCTACTTTAAGCCAATTATTTATAATTATCTCTTAAAAAAGGAATAATACTCTTGCAAACTAAAAGCAGTCTCATTCCAACCTGTAGTACAGACAGTGGAGTCAAATAATATGTAGCTTAGCATGGAAAGCAAATATAGTTAGTTCGAGGAAGGACACTAATTGAGAGATAACCGGCCAAATTTCAAAAGCCCAAAACCAGATTTCTTTTTTTATGCTTTTTTTTTCTTTTCTTTGCCTTTCCATGAAAAAGCTCTTTTGTGAATCATAATTACCAACTAGGCCTCTCGAACGGATGCTGAGTGACAGAGCATTGAATATTTTGTATCTCTTTCAACTGTTGGCTTTTGTCACACTCACTCACTCTCCACCAAATCCCATAATAATAATTTTTCTTGACCCCTAAAAAAAGTCGCTTTATGAAAAGCGCTTGTAACTGTTTGGAATGAACCAATGACACTTGTTTCGTGTGACTACGATTTATAACTTTTATAGGGTCGTTTAGTTCGTGATTTAACATAAAACTCGTTTGTTGTAATTATTATATTGTTGCCGAAACCGATATCTTAACATGTCTATGTATATCAGATGACAGAATATGGAAATTTTTGTTAGGAGAGGTGAGAATTAGAATTGATTTTTCGAGCAATTAGATTTTATTCCTTTAATAAGTTTTAAACGAAGTGAGATATATATTTTGCAATAAAACTTAGAAGTGACAAGTTGAACTTTTCGTTGATGAATGTATAATATAATTTGCGAGAAAAGCTCGTTGGTGTAAAATGTAAGAATTGATCCATAATTTTTTTTTTTTTTTGTAAAGCATATCCAACTTTTTATCTAAAGACACAACTAAAGTTTGTAGAAAATCATGGCACAATTGTGAAATGACTAAAAGTCTTAGAGCTTCTTATCTCTATATGATCATGGTATGCTTGAGACTAAATATGTGAGTTTATGATCCAATTAATATAAAGTATATCTTATCGTGTTTAGTTCACAAAAACACAAAAGAGAAGAAGGAAACGACATGACCCAAAAGTGAAAGAAAAGGAATCAAATGTTATACGTGGAATCCACATGCAATGTAGTTGAGAGGCTTACGTGAATCTTAAACTAATTAACGACCAATTAGATGAAAAAAGATACGATAAACATGACTTTTGTAGCACTTTTTTGAGTTTTCTTTCATTTCTGTCCTCCAAAATGTAAAATTCTACGTGTAATTCAGGTAATCAACAATAAAAATAAATAATAATACAAAAATTGATGTAAGAAAGGGAAAGGCAAAAGGAAGTGTGTGGGAGCTGGGATTGTAATTTAATTGCCCTTTTTTTTCTTTTTTTTCTTTTTTTTGATCTTTTCTGGATTTGATTGTTTGTTGAAGAAACATGTAATATGTCGCAAAGGAAACAAAGAATATATAAATAATGGAACATAATAAATGGAAAAGATAAGGAAAGTTTTATGGTGAGGAGATTGTATTGAAATTTCCTAGCTAAGAGGCAAGAAAAATAATTGCATTCAAATTTCAAATATAGCTTTCACTTGTTGCGTTAAATTTAAAAGCTTTAACTTGAAGTATTTTTTGGGCACGTTATTAAGTTATACTACTATTTTTACACTATAAACATGAATTATAAAACAAATTAAAGAGCATATTATGTGAAATAATGAAGTAAAATTGATCTAATACTACTTTTAAAATAAAAATTCAATACCTATGCCACTAAACAAGCGAATTGCAAATTAAGCTGCTTTTTTTTGTTTGTCGCTTCTTAATTTTGTTGCCATTCGTACCTCTTTTAATTAAGAGAATTTTAAGAAAATAAGCACTGTTTACAACATAATTTTAAAAAATAGCCACAGTTTCAACAAATTTAAAAACTAGCTTTTTCAGAAATTTCTGACACTAGTGTCAGAAATTTCTTACAGTAATTTTTTTATATAATTTTGTTATTGTCAGAAATTTCTTACATTGTATTATGGCTAGTTTTTAAATTTTTTGAAACTGTGACTATTTTTTGAAAACACACAATTCAAAATGACTATTTACCTAACTGACCCTTTAATTAATATTACTCTTCCCATTTTTATATGTCGTAGTTTGCAACATTATTCTTTTCTCTCTTTTTTATTATCACATTTCCTAATTTGTTATTATTAGTAGGTTGGTTGGTTTGTTTTTCTTAACTCGGATAGGTAATTATTAGGTGTCGTTTTCCACTTTCTTGTCGTTTCTTTATATGGTCATTGTTGCCATGTTTCTTTTTCTTTTTTATTTCCGATGTTCCCCGAATATCTTGTTTTTCCACCACTTCGACCCATTCCTTATGCCCGTTGATTTTTTTTTCTCCTCGTTTGACACCTCTGTCATTAATTAGTGTCGTTTCCCAGTTTCATGTCGTTTGCACCATTACTGTCGTTTCCTATGCCTTCTGTCGTTTTCACCGTTATATTCCATTTCTCCTGAATTTTTCCCTTTAATCTTGTTTTTCCACTAACGTACCTGGACTGCCATCAGCCTTTTTTATCTGAGTTCTTTTATTTATTCACACCGTTTATTGATGTCGTTTTCCACTTCTTGTCGTTTGCACTAATCACAGTTTTTTTCCCTGTGTTGGCCCTTTGTGTCATTATCTTCCATTTCCTCTTGGGTTTTTCTTTTAATACTTCAAACCGTGATTTTCTACTGCTAGTTCAATTCCCATGCACTTTTCTTTGTTTGTTATCTTTTTTTTTTATATTCTTCATCCTTTAAGTGTGGTTTTAAAATTTTGTCGTTTGCACTCACTGTCGTTTCTATGTGTGTTATCCTTTGTTTCACTTTTTTTTTCTTGTATCTAGTTTTTCTACTACTGTGCCTATTATCATATCCGTTTCTTTGTTTTTATTTATTTATTCACATTTGATTTTGCTCAAGTCTTATTGTTGTCGTTTTCCAACTTCTTGTCGTTTTTATGAATATTGTCATTTCCTATGTGTGTTGTCGTTTGTTCCATTCTAGGTATTTTTATCCTTATATCTTTTTCTCTACCACTACATCAATTCCCATGCCCGTTCCAGCATTTTTTTATCTTTTTTTTTTTCTCGTTGTTTGTTGGTGTCGTTTTCTATTTTCGTGTCGTTTACACCAATCACTGTCGTTTCCTATGTGTATTGTCCTTTGTCCCATAATCTTTCATTTCCCTTAGGTTTCTTCTCCATGATATCTTTTTTTTTTCTACTAATGTATCAATTAGCATCCCCGTTTCTTTATTTGTTACGTTTTGTTTTCTCTCGTCGTTCAATTGTGTTGTTTTCCACTTTCTTGTCGTTTGCATCATTATTGTCGTTTCACTATGTGTTGTCGTTTTCTCTATCATCTACAGTTTCGTCTAGGTTTTTTCCCTATGTCGATTCCAATGCCCCGCTTATACTAATGCTTTCCTTTTTCTAATTTTTCCTTGCACTTGAAACCTATTTTTCGTTTACTAATCTTTGTTGTCGTTTATCAACTTTTTTTCATCATTTGTTTTATTTTTGTCGTTTCGTCGGTTTCCGCCTCAAAATTTTTCTCGTTTATTTTGTTTTTCCTGTCTCGTTTAACAATTGTTTGTCATTTCTTTATTTGATTTGTTATGAACGTTTTTAACGCTTTGTCGTTTCATCAATCTTGCTTCTTCTAAAATATTGTCGTTTTCCTTTGGCGGCTCCGTACTTTGTCGTTTTTATTAATCTTGTAGTTTCTCCAAAGTCCTTGTCGTTTTCTGTGGTTGCCGTTCTCTATGCTCGTTTCTGTCGTCGCGTTAATTGTTCGTACTGATGCGTGTTATCCTTATCTTTTTTTTTTCTTTTTTCTTTTTCCCCAGTGTTGTTTATTCATTTATTTACTTTTTTCTTGACTTGTATTTTTATTTTATTTTTTCTCGTTTCGTTTACGTTGAGTCGTTGACTAACCTTCAACGTGCAACTACCCTTCAAAACATTTCATCAAACAAAATAATCCGATTAACAGAAAACAATAATAATGATAATAATAATAATGAAAGTCGGGTAAATGTTATCTATCCAAATGGAAATTTTTGTGATAATTTCATGCGGACTTTTTCATTTGGCCATAAATAAGGTACCAAATTATATTCCTTTAAAATTTAATAGCAAAACGACCATCAAAGAGTTGAAAATATAACTAGTCTCGTCTGTTAATACAGAAACAATAAACCAAGGCTAATTTGCACATATGTTTATAGTTTTTTTGGGAGAGGATATCGTGTTGGATACTTCATCTAACGTTGACCTTATATGTAAATAATTATTTATTGTATATTGCTATATTAATTTAAGTCCAATTAAAAGTGATATAATAAAGTTTTGATATTTGAACTTTAACGCATCTAACTAATATATTATGGGTCTTTAATGTGTTCAGACTCGTGAGTAATTTTTATTTTTTTGATAGGTTGACATAAAAACACCAAAAAATAGAAAAGTGATCTTTATAAATAGTGGTAATAGTCACAGGTCATACGTATTATTGTTATTATATTCTCTATTAGCATCTCATTATCAGAGAGATTACATAGAGAAAATTAAAGGAATCTCTCAACAAAACGTGTTCATATGGAAAGTCCACACGGCTCTAAAAGACTAAATCGTCATCATGGATTCGAATATGCTGTAAATTTATGTATTGATTCTTAATGAATAAACATGAGTAATTATAATATTTATAAGCGATGATTTTCACTATAGACTAATTTTATTACGACACATCCATCAGTTAATAATGAGTTTAATTGTGAAATTTATTTTTAAAGACGCTGGATTCATTAAAAAAAATAAACATGACGATCCAAAATCGATATATATATTAATAGGCGCGTCCCTTATTACAATCTTTGATTTATAATTATAACTTGCCAATAGTTATTTTTCCCCCCCTAAAAGGTCATTCGAATCTACTTGACCAATTTATCAGGTTGACATTTATAATTGATTTAAAATAAGAAGTTAAAGAGTAAGTTTTTTCATTTATTTATATTTGTAAAATGATACGAATAATCTTTCAAGAACAATTTTTATTTTATTTTTGTATTTTGGGGACCTCAAGTCTCTTTCCTTTTAAATGAAGGCGATTTGGACGTAACACCAACAGCATGCAAGGCTGTCCTTTCTTTCTTCTCCTTTTCTGAGTGATAAAGAACAATAATTTCACTGAAGCTTTTTAAACCACTATTTTGTTTCTTTTTACTTTTTTTGCTAAGTTTTTATTAGCAACTTTAAATAACCTTTTACGTATTAGATAGTTGGAAATAACTTTTTCTTGCTCTACTATATATGTTTAGGAATTTTATTTTAAAATTACTCATAGACGTATTTTTATCTAATATTTTGGAAAACTTCATATTGTATTTTGAAAAGTGACACATAAATAACTCATACATTATTTTTTCAAAGAAATTATTCATTTATAATGATTCCGACACGTAACTTAAACGAACATCTAAATAATTATTGAGTTACTTTCGTAAACAAACGCATTATCACAAAATTAAATTATGATAACTGAGTTATATGTAGTACATTTAAATTATCAAGAATATATGAAAAAATTTAATGTAATTACCGAACATTGGCTATTTTTTCAGATTACTTTAAACCTTGAGGTATTTCTTAAAAAGCACGATATAGCCTTTAGATATTTTCTAACTTCCACATTTTTATAACATTTTTAATAACGTTCATTTTATTAGCAAATTCGAATCATATGCGTTCGGTATCATGCGGTATATAGATTATCACTCTAGAAATACGCTGTGTTAATAAAGTTTACATGATAATTAATATACTTTGGGGCAAATTGTCACGCTATTTCAAGTCGAGGTAGAAAAATGAAATTTGTATCAAGGTTTATGATCATTGTGATCTCATTTGTTGGGGACCATTATTTGACAATAAAGGTTACATCATTTTCTTGTTTTAATATGGACAAGCTCTATATTTACATAATCACATAAAAAAAATACAATTCATGATTGTCTAAAAAAAGAAGAAGAATTATTCGAAATTATCCACAATGTAATAATGGTGTTACAATCAACAAATATATGAATATGATGATAGGTTAGTACCTCTTTCCCAATTTGGGTTGATGAATATTTAAAATCGTGTCGATCAATAAAGTTGGTGAAAATCTATTAAACAACTTCACCAAGAAAACAAACACGCGTACGTATATAATAAAGATACATAAATATAATAATATCTACTTATATCAAATATATGAAAGGTAAGTTTATGCATGTGTACCAAAGTTATTAATTTGCTAATAAGTAGTTCAACACCATTTAAAAAAATGGAATTTTTGTTGCGAACTTTAAGGTATGCATGGTTTCTTTTATCTTTTATATTTTGTTTGGTATAAAGATCGATCATGATCTGCTAGAAAGAGAAATACAACTTGAAATACTTTTTTTTTCTGTTAAACAAAATTAAAAACATCATGATTATTATATGCCAATAACCTAAAACTTACAATTGTTTTTTGTTAATCGATCTCAACAAAATCAAGCTACAAAATTATGAGTGATTCAAAAGTTTTCATTTTTAATTGGCCAACATGAATGCATTGTTGTTTTTAGAAGGGTGTTATCAAATTTTTTGATACTTGAAGTGTAAATAAGTAATCCACGATAGAAAAGAAAAAAAAAAAGGCTTTGGTTTGGTCGAGTATTTGTAAAGTCTAATATTTACGCAACTGTGGAAACATCGCCATATGAAGTGGCGATACTAATTCCAATAATACTTCGAGTCTCGCAAACCGTTTCCTCCAAGGTAAGCAAACATATTATATATATATACCAATCTTTTGAAAAATATAACAAATTACTCAAGTGATTGAAGTATTTACATAGTGGTAGATAGTGGTAATTAACTTAGTTATCAAAAGCATTTGCAAGTGATTAGCGAATTGACTATTTACTCAATTACTTCAAAAATTTTGATATTTATTTTTATTGTTATATAAATTATAGGTATTTTCCTACCTTAACCCTATATATATTTCGGCCATGCTACAATCAGAAATTTAGACTAGAAAAAATATAATAAATAATGTGATATTTGTTTATTAGCTACAATAATCATATTTATGTGTGTAAATGATCAAAGATAGTTATGCCCTTAATATTGGGAGAATATTTGTATATTTCTTATGAGATTTTGATGGATTTAACCAAATTTTAGACTAATTTTTTAGGGATTAGCTATAGTTTTAAAAATTTAAGAAATTAGCCTTTTTTATTTTTTATTTTGTCACAGTCGATAAAATTTTAGTAATCGTAAGTTCGGTTTGCTTTTTTTGAGTTGAATGAGCCGAATTTTCAAAGATTTTTTATTTGATTTTGGCAGTTTTTTTAAGTAATTATTATAGATACTTATAATATGTACATTGAGGTATTTATGACTATTTCCTTAATTTTAACATTCTATAACTAAATTCTTTTCACTTTACTTTTAAAATGATTCATTTCTTAATTGTCTAGTTAAATTTTTAAGGGATTCCCTTTCCTATATCTCCTTCAAAATATATTATATGAGAATAAATGACAAGCAACTTCGCCGAGGTCGAAAGAGCAATAAAAGTATAAAACGTATGATCTTAAACTAGAAAAATCTTACTAAGGACAGGATATCAATTTTAGTATATTCGCTTGTTGGACTTAAACTACAAATATGCATAACATTGTTTACTTGATTTTTGCATTACTTATGTTTTATTCAAGAGTCTTATAGCTTGCCTTAATTTTGTCATATTTCACTAATAATATGAGTTGTAAAACATGATGAGGATTCTAAAATCAATTATATTCCAATATTCAATGGTGGGGCCAAAAAAAAAAATTTTTTGAGAGAGAGAGAGAAAAGAATCAAAGATAGAGACTAAAGATTTGCATCTATCATAATCCTATATAGTATGTTTCTCACCTAATATTTTTCATGTCTGCTATTATTGGAAATAATAATGTTTGCATAAAAAAATTAAAAAAAAACTATACATTGTACAATTCACATTCAGTATTCACTAGTCACTACTATATATCTGTTTTTCTTTTTGAGTTTTGACAATGACATAGTACTCAAGCTGTAGGTTAACTTCCTAATTGATTTGCAATTGGCAATATTTTAATACAAACATGTCTATTAATGGAATGTTTCGTTCTAATAACACAAGATTTAGATAACATAAAGTTCGATATTTAGATATTAATAATTCCTCTTAATATAATTAATATATTTAGTTCTCATTTTGGAGTTTATGTATGGAAGAAAGTTATGAATTTGAAGTTAATATATTTTTTTAATGTTAGTACGTACGTTATTTTCTAAATAACCATCTTTAATTCGTATTGTCGCTTTAGACTTCTTCTAAACCACTGATGAATTCTCAATTAACAATATGTTGATTGTTGAGTATGTGTCAACATCAAGAAGCAAAAAAAGTTTTCATGTATTATATATGTCATGTATAATGCTAATTAACAAAACGCAACAAAAAGTTGATATAATATATGGTTTTATTCACGCGCTTACGTGTACAAAAAGTTCGCATAAATAATTTTAATTTGATGTATATGTCAAATTGTTACGGTAGAAAACGATAAAAGAAAAGGAGAGAAAAAAAAACGAGATATTACCGAGCGACCTCTTAGAATATGTTTGGTAAGATGAAAAAATAGAGGGAAGAAAATGGATGAAGGGAAATTTGGATAGAATTTTAAAAATATTCTTGTTTGGTATGAAAAAAATGAAGAAGGGAAGGAAAAGTGGAATGAAGAATTACTACATGTGGGGTCTACTATTTTTTCATACTCTTTTCAACCTATTTTAATGTAAAATTACCATATTATCTACAATTTTAAATTTTAATAATATAATAAATGGATAAAATAATAATTGTTTAATCAAATATTTTCTTTCCTTCCTAATATACCAAATACTATAAAATAAAAATTATTATTTTTTATTTCTATTATATTTTTCATTACTTCTTATTTTTTCTTTCATCCACTTTTCTTTCCTTTTTATCAAACGGAGCCTTAAACTTTATAAAATAAGAAAATTTTAAAATAATATCGTCTCCAAATTTTTGTCCTGTTCGTAAAATAAAAAAATGAAAATTATATAGGACGTAAGAGTTTTTAAAAATGGTTTTTTTTTGTCACAAGAGTACAAAATACATATAAATATACATATATATATATAGTGTGTGTTTGCGAGTATGACAAATAGTAAGTTCAACAAAGCATAACATAAAACATGTTAGCACCTCTAAGATCTATAATATAAATTAGAAAACTTGATCTCATATTACAATTTTCATTTAAATTTACAACCTATGACATAATTACATGTTATGTCTTTTTTGTTCATCATCAAAATAATATGTTGTCCTCTTTTCTTTTATTGTCTTTCTCATTTGTTAAAGAAAAAAAAGGCAACCCTGTGTCAATTTACTACTAAAAGATGGCATGGATTGCAATTTTTCTTTTAAAGTGGCATTTTTCAAACAAGTGGAACATAAGATGCATTTTTCAAAATTTTCCGATCTAAATAGACACTAAAATTTGTAACATGTTGCTACAGCTGGCAATGCGGGCACCCAGCCCGTTTCCGAACCTGTTTGTTTGTTTTTTTTATTTTGTAATTGTTTTTATTTTGGTACACGGGAAACGGGTCTAATACATTCGTATTCGAAAAAAAAAAATTTAATATACATATATATGGGTACCCGTACCCGTTTTAAAATAGGCGGAAACCCATTTTCCCATACCTGTCTCATATTAAACAAAAATAAAATAAAATAAAATTTACAAAATTTTGAATGAAAACAATGTTGGTCCGTTGGATCAAAATCCAACGATGATCCAACGGTCCTTTGTTAAACAAAAAATAATAAAACAATGTGTGGGTCCAGTTAGGACTCGTATCAGCCGAAATGAACTTGATCGAGCTGTATAGACATTGTATATGGCGATACTAAAGTATTATTTATTGACACACATTATACAGAGACATGGAAACAAAATCAATGTATATGTATACATCAACATGCAAATCTTGAGGTTAATAACCGATCGGAATTTGCATACAGGGTAATAACCGATTAATTCACCGGGATTATCCGGTGTCAATTACCGGTGAAAATCCGGTTATTCATCACCGAAAATTGACACCGGGTAATCCCGGTGAATTAACCGGTCATTACCCGGATTTTAACCAGTGAGTGTTTTTTTTTTCCTCCTTCTTCTTCTTCTTCTTCATTCCCAACTTCCCCCACCATCACCGCCACCTGTCCCACCTCCTCTGCGACCTCCCCCACCTCCCCTGCCACCTCCCTGACCTCCCACGCCACCTCCCCGACCTCCCCCCACCACCTCCCCGACCTCCCACTCCACCTCCTCGACCTCCCCCCGCTCGAACTACCGTGCAGACCTCTGCCGGGAATGAACGAACAAAATTTGTTTTTTTTTCGGTGAAACTTCGGGCAAACGGCGAGACATTAATTTCGTGGTGAAAATTCGATTAATAACTGGCTTTAACCGCCGGTGAAAATTCGGTTATTAACCGAAATTTTTTGGACCATATTTGCATGCCTGTAAAGTATTATTTTACATTTCTATTTATTGACACATTAAGACACATATATGGCGATACCAATGAATTAGGTCGATTTTTCGCGATCAATAATTACAATACAAGCATTGTCCGTGAAGACACATTTATAATGAAGTTTAGTTTTTTTATAAAAGAGAAAATTTTGGTGGCCTCATTCATAACCGGTAAATACCAAACAATGGTTAATTTCACAATGTCACCTATGTTTTATATTTTAAAAATTAAAAAATAATAACCCTAACGCGCATGCAAAAGGTCGTTTAACATCCCCAAAGTTTTCATTGCCTTTATCTTAATTAAGATATTAAATATGTTATTGTCTTTAATTTAATTATATGGCCAGTGGCTAGTGGCTACCGACTCTAGAGGCCCATGAAAAATATACATTTCTCAATCAATACAGTATTTTTGGTCCCCACAAATAGCATGAGACAATAAATTCACTCGTTATTAAAATCAAACTGTTCAATCTCAATTATTTTAGACATTTAATTTTGTCTGGTAAATGAGTCAATCTCACTTCTATCTCCTCTCTCTCACACCCAACAAAAACAAAATAAATAAATAAAGAAAATCATGTACGTGATTTGACAAAAACTGAGAATGTCAATTTTGGTTTAATAATTTTATTTTATTTTATTAATTGACAACAAAGAGCTAATAATTGGTATTGTAGGTGACCCAAGTAACGTACCCACATGGCCTAGCTGTACAAAGAAACACACATATCTCTGTGGCTAATTAAACGCTCAAAAATAAATAAATAAAATTCCTACTTAATTAATGCAAGGGATTATAGATTAGAGATTCTTTCGGAAAAAAAAAAAAAGAAGGGTTTATGAGTGCGTTTGAAGGCAAAGACCCCACAAAACGAACCACTGGCATTGAATTAAAAAAAGACTCATTTGTTGGGTTTTTCAAAGCGTTTTTTTCTTTCTTGCTCGTTGAGCTTAAATGGCTTTTTAGGGACACAATTATGACAAGCACAGTGACTTGGGGTTGTACTTCTTTTTTATCTCTTTGATGGGCATGAGTGGTTTTGGTCGCTTGTGGCTTCTTCACTGTTGAATTTTTGGAATCTTTTTCTCGTTAGGTTTCGGAGGCAGAGAAAAAAACTGAGAGAAGAGAATAGTATTAGTGAGTGAACAGTTGGGTATTTGTTTTTTTGTTTTTTTGTTTTGGGCTTGAATTTGGAGGGGTTGACCTAAATTACTTGTCTGAGTCGGCAAAATTATTTCTTGGTTTGAGATATTCGTTGATTTGGGTCTCTCATTTGGTGGGTTTTTAGGGTATATGAGTTAATGGAGTGGTTTTAAGGGCAATTTTATTTCTCTGGGTTCGTTTTTTTCTTTTTTTTTTTTTCCCCCCTGCTATATCTAGTCGTAGATTTGGGATAGTTTCGTTGGGAAATTCGGTGGGTTTACTTTTTTTTTTTAGTTCAAGTTTTGGTCTAGTTGTTTCTGGGTACACAGATCGAAAGAAGAGCTACATTGTGGTTTAGTTCAACTTTTAGTTTGGTTCTTCAACGTTTGTGTTTCAGATTTCTGGTTTCAGAAATGTTGTTTCGAGGAGAAACATTTTCTGGGTTACTAATTCTGCTCTAGTCATTGAACATTTGACTTGAATTTGAGAGCCTTTTTCTTTGATTTGGGTTGAATTTGGAGTGAATAGCACTAGGTTTTGAGCTGTGTTAGTAGAGCTTTGATTTGAGAGTAGAAAATGGCTTGTGTGAAGTTGGGATCAAAAAGCGATGCGTTCCAAAGGCAAGGACAGGCTTGGTATGTGCTTATTTACCTCTTTGATCTAATCTTTGCTGTTAATTGTGTGATTTTTTTTTAAAATTTTTGTTATTATTACTTAAGGAATTTTAAAGTGCTCGTGTTTGAGTTCAATCTGGTCTATGAATCTGCAAGCAAAAAATATCTAGTTGTTCCACCATGGAAGCTGCTAAATAGTTAGCTTAGAATAACAAAATTTGTATACTTTTCTTGGGTAAATTTTCAATTTTTATGGGGAAATCCAAGTGGTGATGTTAATTATATGTTACTTTCAGACTTTTCATTACGATTTTGCTTGTTGTGCTAGTTCATATTTTTAAGAATTGATGAGCACTTCTTGTTTAGATTTGACCTAGGTACTTCTTGATTTTACTAGGGAAAAAAAAATTGACCGTACCCAAGTTGATTTTCATTGTAATCATGCAATATTTGAATAGCTTCTTACAAACATGTAACCATGACAGGTTCTGCACCACCGGGCTTCCGAGCGATGTTGTTGTCGAGGTTGGAGAGATGTCATTCCATCTTCACAAGGTAATTCTTTCTCATGTTTCGGTTAAGTTCGTTTTTTGGGTGTTTTCACGCTGAGGTTTTGCTCATTTTGATGCTTTGGGAAAGTAAATGAGGCGTTTCTTTGGTGTGTTAGAAAGAGAAATGATATCTGATTCATATACCACCAATGTTTATGACTGTAATTTATAAGAAAAAAATTAGACAGATAATTTGATCGCGAAAGGTTCTGAATGGAATGAGTTTGGGCATTATGTTTATGATCCCGGGTTTTTGTAATTCACGATTCTTAATTTTCATACGTTGCAGTTCCCTTTGCTCTCGAGGAGTGGGGTTATGGAAAAATTGATTGCAGAGGCATCCGAAGATGCAGAAGAAGGGTGTGTCATAAAGCTCCCGGAAATTCCTGGCGGGGCCAAAACTTTTGAATTGGTAGCCAAGTTCTGTTACGGTGTGAAACTAGAACTCACCGCATCAAATGTTGTATACCTGCGTTGTGCTGCCGAGTGTCTTGAAATGACCGAGGAGTATGGGGAGGGAAATTTGGTTACGCAGTCCGAGAATTTCATCACGCAAGTAGTCCTTCGGAATTGGAAAGACGCTCTGAAGGCGCTTCAGACCTGCGATGACATTCTCCCTTTTGCTGAAGAACTCAACATCACGAAAAGGTGCATCGAGGCACTGGCCACAAAAGCGTCTACCGATCCAAATCTATTTGGGTGGCCCATGAGGGAGCAGGGGGGGCCGATGCAGAGCCCTGGCGGGAGTCTCTTGTGGAATGGGATAAGCACTGGGGCTAGGCCAAAAAATTCGAGTTTAGATTGGTGGTATGAGGATGTCTCAGCCTTAAGCTTTCCTCTGTACAAGAGGTTGATTTCCGTCATGGAAACTCGTGGGATCAGACAGGAGATAATTGCGGGGTCCATCACTTTCTACGCGAAGAAGTACCTTCCTGGTCTGAATCGACGCCAGGGAAGTATCGAGTCTAGCAGCCGTATAGGACCTGTGTCGATGGGCACACCACCATCAGAAGAAGACCAGAAACTCTTGCTCGAAGAGTTCGATCGGTTACTTCCTGTGCAGAAGGGTCTTGTCCAAACAAAGTTCATGTTCGGTCTACTTCGAACTGCAATGATTCTTCGAGCTAATCCTTCTTGCGTCTCGAATCTGGAGAGAAGGATCGGAATGCAGCTTGATCAAGCCACTCTAGAAGATCTCTTGATGCCCAATTTCTCCAACACCATGGAGACACTTTACAATGTTGACTGCGTGCAACGGATCTTGGGGCACTTCCTCGCCATGGATCAGGTCACAGGCGGGGCCTCTCCATGTTCAATCGACGATGGCCAGCTGATCGGGTCACCTTCCCTGACGCCAATCACAATGGTTGCCAAGCTCATCGACGGGTACCTCGCCGAGGTTGCCCCTGATGTTAATCTCAAGCCCCCGAAATTTCAGGAGCTCGCTGCTGCCGTTCCCGAGTATGCTAGACCTTTAGATGACGGCCTTTATCGTGCCATAGATATTTATCTGAAGGTAACTAACTATTTCAAACTCTGAAAATTTTATGCCAAATTGCAAACATCTCGGTTTTAAAGTCTTAGCCAAACTAAAAAGCGGTCTTAACGGGCTTCTAATCATGACCTTTAACCTCATTTTGTATCTGCAGTCGCATCCTTGGTTGGCCGAGTCGGACAGAGAACAGCTTTGCAGGCTGATGGACTGCCAAAAGCTCTCGGTAGAAGCGTGCACCCATGCTGCGCAGAATGAGCGGCTGCCCCTAAGAGTTGTAGTGCAGGTTCTTTTCTTCGAGCAGCTCCAGCTTAGGACGTCCATCGCGGGCTGCTTCCTGGTCTCGGACAACCTCGACGGCGGTTCCAGACAGCTGAGGAGCGGGTTTGCGGGGTCCAACGAGGGAGGAGGAGGGGGGTGGGCCACGGCCGTGAGGGAGAACCAGGTCCTGAAGGTCGGGATGGACAACATGCGGGTGCGGGTGTCAGAGCTCGAGAAGGAGTGCTCGAGCATGAGGCAAGAGATCGAGAAGCTGGGCGGCCGGGGGAAGGGCTCGTCCTCTGCTTCTGGCGCGTGGGGCAGCGTGTCGAAGAAGTTCGGGTTCAAGCTAAAGTCGCAGATGTGCAGTGCCCAAGAGGGGTCTGTCAGCAACCAGCACCGCAGCAATGGGAAGGTTGAGAAGTTGAAAGAGAGACATGGAAAGCACAAGAGAAGCTCTTCCAAGGATGACTAAACCTGTTTCGCTCTCTCTCTCTCTCTCTCTCTCTCTCTCTCTCGCTCTGTCTTTAATTAATTAATTTTTTTATTTTCATTCCTTTGCTTGTTTGTTAAGTCGTTTTTTTTTAGGTGAGTCAGTGATTTTTAGTTTTCAGTCGGAAAAACGCATTGGTTCTTCTTTCTCTGTTCTGTGTTGTATCTGATTTCTACTAGATTATGATCTTCTCTAATGTGTAGTGGATATGGAATCTAAAAAAATGGAAAGCCATTGTGTAATTTGCTTTCCTTGTAATTGTATCAAAAAGTTTAGGTCTCTCTCTTTTCCCTCGTCCTCTTCATAGAAGGTTATTTCTATGCATAATTTCGCTGACCGTTTGTTAATTGTCTAATCTATTGTATTTGTATTCTTTTCCCTCTTTTATTTATTTTCTGAAATTTATACTCCAGCCGATTTTCTATTTTTGGCTTATTTTTATTTTTTATTTTGCTATCTGCTTCTTTTTAGAGAAATTATAACGAATACTTAATTTTTACCACTTAATTTAAATTAATACTCAATCTTTTAAAAAATATAATAAAATATCAAAGTGATTGAATTACTTGCACAGTTGTAAGTGGCGGTAATTAACTTAGTTACTAAAAGTATGTGCAAGTAATTAACGAATTAACTAGTTACTCAATTACTTCAAAAGTTTGAGTATTTTTTTTATTGTTATATAAATTCTGAGTATTTTCTTACTTCACCTTTATTGTTTGATGACGTTTTCTCTTCATTTTTCATGTAGCTTTAGAATTTTTGTCGTTTTCTAATTTCATGTCGTTTCCAATTTATTGTCGTTTTGTATTCCATGTACTTGTTATGCTGTCGTTTTATGTTTATTGTCTTGTTGACTGTCGTTTTATAATTCACGTCGTTTCTATTTTTTGTGTCGTATGCCTTATTGTTGTTTTATTTTTTAATTATCGTTTAAATGTTGATGTCGTTTTCTTATTTTTCGCCTGACGTCTTTCTCAATTTGTTTTATTTTATTTTTTTGTGTTTGTCGTTTAGTTTCGATGTCGTTTTCTGTTTTATTGTCATTTTGTTGTTATCATGTTAGTGTCGTTTACCATTTTATAGTCGCTTCTGTGTTGATGTCGTTTCCTTATTTATATGGTTTTATCCTATTACCAGTTTTTCGATTGTGGTTTAGATTCTGATGTTGTCGTTTTTCTCGTCTCCATGTTTATGTCGTTTAGTTTCTATTGTCGTTTCACCAGTTGCTGTCGTTTTCGGGTTTTGTCGTTTTGGTGGTCATGACGTTTGTAATTTGACGCCGTTCTCCGTTTTATTGTCGTTTTCACTATGTATTCCTCATTTTTACGGTTTTACTTTCGCCCAAGATGTTGTTGTTATTTCTCGTCGTTTAGGTCAACTTCGATCCTTAGCTTCTAAGTGTTTGACTACGTTTTTCAATAGCTTGTAAAAATTGAATATATATATATAATTAATATTTTTCTTTGGAGCAAGCTAAGATTGTAGGATGTCGGATAAATTACTTATGTATTTCGTGTCGCATTTTTAATTATATTTTCATTTTTACACAAGTAAAAATTAAGAAATCACACGACTCAATCAAAAAATATTATTTTGTAATTCCCTGTGTAAAAGCACGCTATATTCATTATTATTATTATTTTGGCAAACATCGCTATATTCATTTTACTTTGGCTATGAGAATACTAAGAACGAATTAGTCCAATGCGTGTTACAAGTTACAAGTTACAACATGCAAATTTAAATATTTCCTATGAAACTATGAAAAGTCTTCAATAAAATGATAAAAGAAAAAAAAAACCTACAAAAAGTCTAATGGTCAAATCTCGTTATTATTTTACAAAATAAAAATTACCTCACGTTCCAGCGATTCAATTTTAATGGTTCTGGCAAGCTAATTAGAGTGAGTACTAACTTGGGTAAACATTCACTCTTTTTAATTTGTACAAATTCTAAACTACCTCTAAATTTCCAAATTCCAAAATTGATTCTAATTAGTTGTAGTAATAGTTTCATCGTTTTGAAAAGAAAGACAAAATGCCCTGCTTTTTTATCAGAAAAAAAAAAAACATTAACAAAGTTCACTTTACTAAATCAGTATCAAACTAATAATTGCTTCTCCAACAAAATGAAAAAAAAAAATGAACTAATTGAAAAAATAAAAAGAGACAACCGACCCTTTGGCCTCTGAGATATCAGATCACTGAGAAGCTATTTTTGTTTTATTTTTATAGTTTATTTATTTTTAGTGAAATGAAAAGATTAACGCGCGTGATGTGGAACATATTATTATAATATATAAACTCAATAGCACGGTCGGTTTTGCCTCTCTTCTTCTTCTTCTTTGTCTCTTTTTAAATTTCCTCTTCAATTCAAAGACGTCTCTCTGTTTCTCTCTACTCTGTTCTCTTCGACAAGTAATTATGCGTTAAAACTAATTAATTATTAAATTTCTCAGTCACAAATCGTAATCTCTGTCTCGAAGAAGATTGAATCGCTCTCTGATTTGGATCTGAGTATTTTCCCGGAAAATCGAGAAACCTAAATCAGATCCAAACAGGTCGAGAGAAAATGGACAATGGCGACGTAGAGAATGGTCCGGAGGAGAGTAATTTTCCGGTGCCGATTGGCCGGAAGTACCGTCCCGTCGTCGACGACGATAGCGCTGTGCTCGAGATGTCTTCCATGGATCCTTCTGGATCTTCTTCTTCTTCTTCCGTGCCAGTTCACAAAGCTCCGCTCAAGTATGTTCGTCTCGTTTCGCGCACTTTTTCTCTCTTGTTGATAGTCTACGAGTGTAAGTTGTGCGAGAGATTTGGATTTGAATGGCGTGTGTTGTGGTGTTAGGTTTTTAACTGTTTTTCCTAGTTGATCTGCGAGAAATTTGATTGGAGTGGAATGAGAATAGAATGAAATTTGATTTAACTTTGGTTTGATTTAGGACGATTGAGTTTCGTAAGATCGTTGAGTTGTTAGGTTTATTGGTGTTTTCTGTTAGAGTTTCTGTTTGGTTGCTAGGATTTTGATCGTGAAGGAATGATAAAGTGATGGCTGGATTTTGAAGTAAGCTCATTAGGTTGTGTTAGGCTTGTTGGAGTTTGGATGAGCTTGTTAGGCATTCCTTTTGCTAGAATTAATGAGTTGTGTGAAAATATTTCTTATGGAATCATTCACACGCAATACATTTTTTTCCATATTCGTTTGTTTAATTTATTGATCTCGTTCAAATCTTGGAGACCTGAAAAGTGACGAAAATGTCAAAACTTGGGAATTGGAAAAGATACGTTTTCATGGATTTTTGTTACAAATGTTTATTGATTGATGTCCCCACGGCAGGAATATAAAAGTGAGCTCACAGGATAACATTGAATCCGCTCCAAATGAGGAGGCCAATGGACCCCAAAGAGAATCGAAACTGGAATTGTTTGGTTTTGATTCTCTTGTTAACATTCTTGGTCTTAAGAGGTATGCTATTCATTGTTCATCGCTTTTGTTATATCTTCTATGCTGTTATTATCGTGCTTCAACTGTAGCAACACACACACACAAAACTTATATCAACACACTAACACATGCATAGAAACAGCTATCTACTGTTTGATGAACGTTAAAGTTGTAATTTCTATATGATCTCTAGTTAAGAAGTGGAGTGATGGAAGGGGGTAAACTTCAGGTTTTTGTAATGTTACAGAGCTCATTAGTTGAAGGCTTTCACCACTAGAAATCTTTTTATATTTAGTGTTCTGTCTCCATGATATTCCAGTATGACAGAGGAGCATTTGGATGAGCCTTCTAGTCCTAGAGATGGTGAAAATATTTCTATCACCCATGGGCGACCAAAGGTATGCTGTTCTGTTTATACTGATATGTCTCATAATTTTAACTCTTTCTCATTAATTTCATAATCAATTAGGTAAGCCTGTTTACGGTGAGCAAATTAGGCGTCAGTTTTTTAGCCTAAAAACTGACTGCTACATGATATTGCCATCAGCATTATAATATTGGGAGATTTTGACGAGTGCCCCTTTTTTGACACACTATTAATCTATGTCCGTTTTTGTGCTGCACTTATAATTTCTACCCCTACTTTAACACTATAAACATAGAGTAGGAATCAAGAGAGCCCACCATTTAGAGCATAAATTATCAAGTGGCACTTACAATGTCCTTTTTTTGCTACTCCCCCTAATATTAATCATCATTTAGGATTACGATAATTGGAAGAGAAATGGATAATTAGATAAAGGAATAGTGGTTGGAAGAATGAGGGGGGATTCGATAAGTTAAGTTAAAACTTTATTCTATGTTATTTTCTAGCATGGCACAAAGAAAAAAAAAAAAAAAAAAAGCAAAACAAAATGCTCACTGTAGTATACAACTGAAAGTCTAACTCATGCAGCATACATGTCTACCTTATTAGAAAGTTAAACAAATAGCTGTATACTTTGCTACTCATGAGATTCGTTATCCTCGTACATGTCATTTGATGTGCATTTATCATGCAGCCTTCTGATGTGAAGTTGGGCACATTGATGGGTGTATTTGTGCCATGCTTGCAAAACATATTGGGCATTATCTACTATATCCGATTTTCTTGGTACCTTTCTTCTT
This sequence comes from Boehmeria nivea var. tenacissima, assembly GCA_018132145.1. NCBI lineage: Eukaryota > Viridiplantae > Streptophyta > Magnoliopsida > Rosales > Urticaceae > Boehmeria > Boehmeria nivea. The sequence continues at coordinate 16,650,116 of CM030877.1, read as the reverse complement.
TCCTATTATATTATTAATATTATTATTATTTTGAGTTCTTATGCAGCTGCTATTTTCATTTGTCTTAACTTCTGAGCGGAGCCTGTCCATTGATATTCCTAATGAGTTAATTCAAATATTGCCATAGATACTATCATTGGCTATTCTAAACTTCAGATAATCACAGGATTGTTGGCATGGCTGGCATAGGGGAGTCTTTGATGTTAGTAGCATTTTGTGGCTCGTGTACTTTTTTGACGGGAATCTCTTTGAGTGCTATTGCTACTAATGGTGCTATGAAGGTATGAGTATAAATTAAGTTGCCGTTTCCTTCAAAAGGGGAAAAAACGTGTTTACTTTTCTTATTTTTTAGGTTTTTTGTGGACAACTTGTCCTTGCACCTTAACTTTATGTTTACTTTATTTTGATGTTTCCTTGAATATATATATTTTTTCTTTTTCCCAAGAAGAAGGTATTGTGCCGTGTACTTTTATGAATTTACTTATGGGTGATGCAATTAGGTGATTAGATCGTTGGCTTACCTCATGTATTATCAATGTGTTCTATGAGTTACTAGATTTTACAGTATGTAAATGATGGAATTGGCAATACTCATTTGCTGCTTGTTTTTACACTTATCCTAGGGTGGGGGGCCGTATTATCTCATTGGTCGTGCCCTTGGTCCAGAAGTTGGAGTTAGCATTGGGTTATGTTTCTTCCTTGGAAATGCAGTTGCTGGATCTCTGTAAGTGTTTACTCTACATTTAGCTGTCACAACACCATCACATGAATGGCTAAAGTTCATGGGGCTGATGGATTTGGGACCTAGTTTAATTTTCCTTTTCTATGATTTGCTTTTAATACTATTACTGCTGTCTGAGTTTTACTCCTTCCATTTGCATGTGGATTTTAGTTATGTTTTGGGAGCTGTAGAAACCTTTTTGAAAGCTGTTCCAGCTGCCGGAATTTTTAGAGGTAATGACAAAGCATATGCTTCATTTAACAAACAAGAAGTTCTTGTCATCATGCACCGTTATTATAGCATATGCTTCATAGATCATTCACTTGATAATTGATAAATTTACCTGTTATCGTAGTTACTATAGCTGTTTTGCATTGGTTGCTCAACTGTCAGTGTTTGTTTGGGTAAGAGATGTAGCTCACCTATAAGTTTGAAATACAACCCTTCCATTGTCTGTTGACACTATTTTATTCATGTAAATGGTAGTAAGATTCATACGATTGGAGTGGGATAAAAGGTTTAAAGCTTTATGATATTCTAATTTGGAGAAAATTTTACCCAAGCCACATTTGAAATACAAGTTTACAATCTTTGCCACTATTGCAAACCATTCCACTTTTTATTATCAAATTACCTTTGTCCTCCTTCTCGTCTTCCTCATTTGTTAAAGAAAGGGACAATTTGATCATATTTGCTACTAAAAAGTGGCATGGACCGGTACCTTCTTTTAAGGTGGCAATTTTCAAAATACATTGTCCACAAGTGGCATTTAACAAAATTTCCCTTTTATTTGCTATATCTTCATATTAGATCCTCAATAGTTTCTGCACCGTCTGTAAAAGTGGCCACCAATCTCTCCCCTTCAACATTGTGTGCTTTTATGCTTTGTGTAGGTGTGTGTTTCTTTACATCTATGAAATATGTTTTTGAGGTTTAATATGGCATATTTATTTTTTGGTTTCATGTTTTCGATGTAGAGACTATCACCAGAGTTAATGGCACAGTAGTTCCAGAACCAATACAAAGTCCAAGTTCACATGACCTGCAAATTTATGGGATCGTTGTGACCATCATCCTTTGCTTTATTGTGTTTGGTGGTGTGAAAATGATTAACCGGGTCGCTCCTGCTTTCCTTATACCTGTTCTATTCTCACTGTTTTGCATATTCATTGGAATTGCGGTGGCAAGGAAGGATCATCCAACAAGTGAGGAATTTCTTCTGTTTACTCGCACATTTGCTTATATTTCCTAAGCATGATATTTCTCTGTGTATTTGCATGGACTATATACTTTTACTCTCTCGTCTGACTCGTACATGGAAGTTCTTGTGCATATATATATATATATGTATACATAAAACTAGAACATTATTAGTCAGATTATTCGTGAATGTGTTCTTTGTTCCTAGTTTTAGATCTCTGTTTAGATCTGGTTGGTCAATGTGGTGTTATTGACATTTTATTTCTGACATCATCAAAACATTGCCCTCTCTTTATGTAATTTAATTATCTTTTAAATGCTTGATGCAGCTGGGATAACGGGGTTGAGTCTAAATTCATTTAAAGATAATTGGAGCTCAGATTACCAGAAAACCAATAATGCTGGAATTCCTGATCCTGAGGGACAAGTATCATGGAACTTCAAGTAAGCCTTACCTTTTTTGGAACTTTTAATCTCTTTCCCACTGCTTTTTCGTTGTGTTTGCTACTTGGCTTGATCTGATGTTTCTGATTTTAGAGTTCCTAGTTGTTAGCTTAAAAACTTGAGAAATTACACAGTGAGTTATTGATTTCTTTCCAATTTTTTTCTTGTTCTGGTTTATGAAATTTAAAATTTAAGAGAATGACCTCAATAGGGAAAAAATAGAACAAAGCCGCTTGGCTCTCTCCTTTTGTATCTCAGTCACTGGAATGAACATATAATTGCTGTATGTTACTGTAAATGTTGTCTATTAACCGAAATCTTTCATCTTTACTTTCAGCTAGTATTCCTCCGAGCATATACGCATATCTTAAAGTTTCAATTGTGGGGGATTACAGCTCTTCAATATTTTTCTAATTTTATTATTTATTGAATGTTTCAGTGCGATGGTCGGTCTCTTTTTCCCTGCTGTAACTGGAATTATGGCAGGTTCAAATCGATCAGCATCACTGAAAGACACCCAGCGATCAATTCCTATTGGAACACTTGCTGCAACTCTTACAACCACTGCATTGTATCTAGTGTCTGTATTATTATTTGGTGCTCTTGCAACCAGAGAGAAGCTTCTGACTGACAGGTATATGTTATTTACCAGGTCTATTCTGGTCTATAGCATGCTGTTATATTCATATAACTGTCAGTGCTATAATTCTTAATTACTGAAGTCTGCAAATAAACATGATTTTTTTTTTTGGACAGAAGAAGAAATAAAAGCCATGATAAACAATTGGCCCAAGTGGGTGTTCTGATTGATTTGTCGTTGGTTTACTGGTTTTCTTCATTTACTATATATATATTGCGAGGTTTGTGTCTAGCTTCTTGTTCTTATTCTAATGACAAACTTAACTCTTTTGCAGGCTGCTCACTGCTACTGTTGCTTGGCCTTTTCCAGCATTTATTTACATTGGAATTATTCTCTCAACTTTAGGTGCGGCTCTTCAGAGCCTAACAGGTGCCCCCCGCCTGCTTGCGGCAATTGCCAATGATGATATCTTACCTGTACTTAACTACTTCAAAGTTGCTGAAGGGAATGAACCTTATATAGCTACCCTCTTTACTGCATTTCTCTGCATCGGGTGTGTCATAATCGGGAACCTGGATCTTATCACGCCAACCATAACTATGTTTTTCCTTCTATGTTATGCTGGTGTCAACTTATCTTGCTTCCTTCTGGATCTTTTAGATGCTCCTAGCTGGCGTCCTCGGTGGAAATTTCACCATTGGAGCCTCTCTCTTCTTGGAGCTTCACTTTGTATAGGTATGCTTGCTTCCTTTTGTTTGCGTTTATTTCTGTTGTTTGCTCTGGTGGGATTTTGGTGAAGAAAAGGAAATAATACTAGTACAAAAGGCAATCCATATTTCCTGGAGATTCTAATTAAGATCACTGTACGATTCTTACGTAAAGAAACAATTGGAAAATTTTCTGGTTTACTCGTGTTTGGACATCTGTGTTTATAAGAAGACATCTTTGTGAGGCAGTCGTATTGTTAATCCATGCCATGGTTTGAGAGATTGCATTTGAGCATTGTTTAGATATCATTCTAGCATTGTCTTTGGAAAACAGACCTTTTTTTTTTTCATAGACCGGGTATTTCTAATCCATTCCATATTGTTTTGTGATTGCGTGTCTGAACATGATTTCCTTTACAGAGTGGTACTTACTTCCTGTTTCTGTTTTATATGCAGTTATTATGTTCTTGATCTCTTGGTCATTCACTGTGGTCTCTCTAGCTCTTGCTAGCCTAATATACTATTATGTGAGCATTAAAGGAAAGGCCGGAGACTGGGGTGATGGTTTCAAAAGTGCTTACTTCCAACTAGCTCTGCGTAGTCTCCGATCACTTGGAGGTAGTACTTCTTAAAATAGCAACGATATGTTACTCTTTCTTAGTGGTATCCTTTTCTGGTTGAGTCTGATGCATTCGCTGCTGTGTTTCAAGGCTGCTTTTAATATGTTATTTCCCCATGTTTCAAGACTCATGAGATGTATTTTCTACCCTTGATACTTAAGCTTTGTAACATTATTTGCAGCAAACCAAGTGCACCCGAAGAATTGGTACCCAATTCCCTTGATATTCTGCCGTCCGTGGGGGAAACTGCCCGAAAATGTTCCGTGCCATCCAAAACTTGCTGACTTTGCCAACTGCATGAAGAAAAAGGGAAGGGGAATGTCCATCTTTGTGTCCATACTAGATGGCGACTACCATGAGCGTGCTGAAGATGCAAAGGAGGCCTGCAAGCAGCTTGGAACCTATATTGACTACAAGCGTTGTGAAGGGGTGTCTGAAATTGTTGTAGCCCCCAATATGTCTGAAGGGTTCCGTGGCATTATCCAGACCATGGGACTCGGCAATCTCAAGCCAAACATAGTTGTGATGCGATACCCTGAGATATGGCGTCGTGAAAACTTGACCGAAATCCCCGCTACTTTTGTTGGAATTATCAATGATTGCATTGTAGCGAACAAGGCAGTTGTTATTGTAAAGGGTCTTGATGAATGGCCCAACGAGTATCAGAGGCAATATGGAACCATTGATTTGTACTGGATCGTAAGAGATGGTGGTCTCATGCTTCTCCTTTCTCAGCTATTACTTACAAAGGAGAGCTTTGAAAGCTGTAAGATTCAAGTCTTCTGCATCGCAGAGGAAGATGTTGATGCAGAGGCGCTCAAGGCCGATGTGAAGAAGTTCTTGTACGATCTCCGGATGCAAGCTGAAGTGGTTGTCGTCAACATGAAATCATGGGACGCACAAGCAGAGGGTGGGGCTCACCCGGACGAGTTTATAGATGCGTTCACTGGTGCAAAGCAGCGGATTGCTGATTACTTGGCCAGCATGAAATCGACTGCTGAGAAAGACGGGACCGAACTGAAGGCTGATGGGAAGCCCGTGGTGGTGAACGAGCAGCAGGTAGAGAAGTTCCTTTACACAACGCTGAAGCTGAATTCGACGATACTCAGGTACTCAAGAATGGCTGCTGTCGTGCTCGTGAGCCTACCGCCCCCACCGTTGAACCACCCGGCATACTTCTACATGGAATACATGGATTCTTTGGTTGAGAATGTTCCGAGGCTTCTGATTGTGAGAGGGTATAGGAGAGATGTTGTAACTCTATTCACATAGTCCGCCGCTGGAATATACAATTTGGAAGGTAAGATTAACATTTTGCAGTTTGTTCATACGGGTTTTTTTTCCTCTTACCCTCTACTATATTTCTCCTTTCTATCTCAAATGTTAAATTCATTCTTTATTACCTAGTTTCTTGCTGAAGAAGAATTTTGCCTGTATCGATACTAGTTTCGTTAGAAATTTTGTTTTATCACCCTCTTGGTCTTGGGTTTTGCATTTTTGAATTATAACTTGCCATTTCACTCGCAATCAAGCCTAAAAAAGACATGTTATGCCTTGTTTGGGTAAATCATTCCCCACATTCCCCTTTTTTTTTTTTCAACTTTCTTAATCCTAATGCAATATATCTCAATCATTTATATCACATTGAAATTCGCAAAATGACATGGTTTGAATGTTTACCACAAACAACCCATTAGTATAATTATGAAAAGTGAAAATAATATATAATTTAACTGCTAAAATTAGAATAGTGTAGTATAGCTAAATTTAAATATCAAAAAGAAATTGAAAATATGGATCTTTGTCATCAACTGAAAGGTGTTATCACATGGGAAGGAAATGAAAATTTCCCCCCATAAGTGTCAATTTGCCATTTGTTTATGGGTCAAGAAAGAATATGTGACATGATATGAACATGATATATGATGTTCATAACGGTGCTTTTTTATATTGTAGTTTTAATTTATATTTTAAATTTTACATTACAAAGTAGGAACAAAAAAAGCCCACCACTTAAATGTAAATTATTAAGTGACAATTAAAATGATCTTGTTTTGCAATTCTCTTTTCATATTATTGTATTATATTATATAGTTGACCTGGATTCGCCAATGATCAATATGATTATTATTGTATTATATAGTTGACGTGGACTTGCCAGTGATCAAATATGAATACATTTTATGATATAGTTGAGCTGGATATTTCATATACGTGGGAGTATTAAATATTAATTGAAAAAAAAAGTTATTATATGTGAATTGCTATCGCTGGTTTTATACTCGAGATGAGACTGGCTCGTAATGTACTCTGGTCTCACATCGGCAAGTGTAATTAATTGTCCTTAATCCTTATAAACCCACGACCAAACTAGTGTTGTACAAATACAATCGAAGACTGTATAATATGTTAAATCATTTATTATTTTCTTGTACGAAATAAGAGATCCATTTATTGAGAACTTTCCTTTTGGTTTTTTTTAGAGAGTAATTTTTTTTTAATGTGAATTCCACTCTAAAAAAAGCGACAGAATTTCCCCCATTTATTAAGTCACAGCTAGTTGAATTGGCAAATTTGTCTTGTCAATAGCTCGGACTCATGTTATAAGATAACCAATAAGTAAAAAGCTTGAAGACAATGACTAGACGGCAATAAAATTTGATGAATAATAAACTGATTAGGTTTATACACGTGATTTTTATTAAATTACATTGGGATTTTTATAAATATTTATAAGTCTTCCATATGTCAAAATTCAAAATGGTGGTCGTATGTGCTGGTATTGATTCATGGCTAACCTTTTTTTACTATTGTTGATAATAGAAACAGGATTAACACTTATCTTATCTAAATTGGATTGGATTGGCTTACATTCACACTTTGAAATATGTAACCACGTAATCTACTTATCTTATGGGGCTCTTGAATTTTATGCTTTACCAACTATATGTTATTCCAACAAAACTCTAACATCAAGATTTTTCTTTAAATAATATATATATATATATATATCAAAATTGGAAATTAAAAGCTTGCCAAAAATCGAAATTTAGTAAATATATTCTGAGTGAATACGAAGTGTCGTAGAGGTGCTTAATGATATGGCTGTCCCTTTTATTCCCATAGCTACTTACATAAGTCAAACTCATACGCAATATGTACTCGAATAAACTTTCAGATTTTATGCCAAATAATAATAATAATAATGATAACGACAAGAAGTAAAAGAATAAACCTGGGGAATCGGATTGACCAAATCATTGATGCCATTGACTAATTGACAAAAAAATTTTCCTAACGTAACGATATTTATTTCACAATTTGAAAGGTCCCTCTGCCCAAAGATAAACCCAACCATATGCATTTAGTCTACTTCAAATTTCACTATTCAATGTCTCAGTGTTAAAAAGTTATCTACTCACGATCGTGTAGGCCAGTTAAACAATTAGTCATTTTAAAGGTAGAGTTTGAAGAGTTTAATCATAGTTTCACGAAATTAAGAATTTAACCATAACATGTAACATTTATGTTACATGTAACATATATACATGTAAAAAGTGTTACATGTAACGTTACATTAATGTTACACTTTTTACACTCATATACTAAATCTTTAATTTCGACATTTTAGGACTAAATCCTAAAAAATTACCAAAAAGTTTGGTTAAATGCCAAAAAAACTCTTTTATTAATTCCAATCTAAATTTTCAATTTAAATCACACAATTTAAAATACTAAAATTCGAAATAGGCAATCTAAATGAGGACCGAATGCATTTGATGTTTTTTTGGCATGAGAAATGACATTCGATTATTTGAGAAACTGAAATCAGAAATTCCTAAACTAAATATTTTTTAGGAGGAAATCCCTAAATTAATTACGCTTACTATGCTAATATGTTGAAGACTTTAGTAACGTAATCAAGGATTTGAACTGATAATGAGAATGCTTGCTTTTACGTTGAGGTCTAGGTTTATCGCTACATTGATCTGTGTACCTTATAATTTATTAATGAGTTTCTCTTAAAAAATTTCCGAAAGAACGGGGAGTATAGGAGCGGCTAAAATATATTAAAAACCAATAACTATTTGGATAATATATATATATATATATACACACACATATACTGTATATTGCTCCTAACATTGACTCTATTATTAGACAAAAGGTCAAATTCTCATATCATCATAATCACGTTTACTCGTACATTTACACTTGAAGACTCCATATTTTGTTGCCAAATTGGCACCAATTACAGCGAGGCACTTTCCTATTTCCTTGACCATAGACAGTAGTGTTCAATGTATTGTATTATTTGAACGCTTGCTTTTTATGTATTTATTTATTTACCTATACGGCTCTACGTTGTATCAATCTAATTATATTTCTTAATAATGACACCCCAAACTAGTGCGGGAAAAGGGGGAGGAAAAAAAAACATTATACAATATATAATCCTTCAAAATATACTTTAAAAGATTTAGATAACCAACATGACTGCTTTTTATTATTATTATTATTTTGCTAAAATAAGGAACTACCATGACTATTCAGTTGTGTGCATACGACTTTTTTGAATATATTTTTCCCATACACACTATCTTTATTCTTTACACGAAAGTAGCCATTCTTTTCAATAGTACTCAACTTGGAAGCTTTTATTCTCTCCTCTCTCTATACCGTTGGTGTGTGGAATGAGAGCCAAAGCCTCTATTTTGGACCAAAGCCAACCAAAGTTTAGAAGATTTTAGGAAGACATCATATCACATAATCTGATGTTCTCTTAATTTAATTAAAATATAATGAAAATATAATGAAATATTGCAAAATAAGTTGTCACTTAAGGGAGGTGTAAGAGCACCTCTGGATCAAAACAGCTTAAAATGGTCAAATACAGGACCAGAAAAATGGGGGAAAAAAAAACCTGTGGAAATTAATGATTGCTCAATTGTATTATTCATGAAAATGGTATTTATACATACACCAATTCCACAGATAATTTCTCAAATAATAATAATAATAATATAATAATAATAGAAAAGGAAATAAATACATAAGATACATAATTATACTACTCTAATAAAAACAAATCAACAATTATAGCACTTACTCTACCGATATTATATAATAAAAATAATATAAATATCTTGTGAATTTTTTGGAATTACAATTTTATTCTTTTTTATTTAAGGGCATTGAGAAAAATAATTTTAACTAACACTTAATAATTTTTACCCCAAATATCGCGCTCTTTCATTTTATTTTTCGTTTATAGCGTGAAAATAAAGAAACAAATTATAAGTATAACACAGATATATATATATATCTATATTTATATATTAATAATTTATAATAAAAAAAGGATATTCCTCAAAATCTCCTTATTATTACCTATTAATAGGGGTTTTGGGCGTGAAGACCTTCGTGACGAGGTCGGAGAGGTTGAATTAGAATTAGAATTTTATTTGGAAGCTTATTTTATCTGGCGAAACTTATTTTCATTGATAAATATAACAAGTACTGTAAAAGTTAGTCACCATGAGATAAAACGGGTGTACTTTATAAACACATAAAAATTACAAACAACAATTTTGTACTTTTCAAAAACACAGAATATATTTTTCATTTTATCTATCAAATAAACGCCCCTCTACCATTCAAAGGAAAAATCTTATCATAAAAGTAAGTCACATGAGTTAAACGAGTGTTATTTATAAAACACATAAAAATCACAAACAACATTTTTGTACTTTTCAAAAACACAGAGAAAATATTTTGTCATTTTCTCTGTCAAATAAATGCCCCACTACGATTCAAAGGAAAAATCTTATCATAATCGATCCTTTTATTTTATGTAATTTTGGCGGCTTGAAACTAGGGCTTTAGTTGGGGGGAAAAATTTTAAATAATCCCTAAGTTTTGTCAAACTTCTAGTTTTGTCCTTGTGTTTTTAAAAATTATTAAATAATCCCTCAGTTGTTTAAATCAACACCAAAATATCCTCCGACGCAAATTTAGTCAACATTGATATATAAAAAGACATTATTGCCCTTAAAAAAAGAACATATTACATTTTAATATTTTGATTTTTATTTTCTTACCTTTCTATTATATAACCAAAAAAAAAAAAAAAACACCTCATCTGCCCCGACTCTCTCCATCTCTCAGCCATTTCTTCCTCCAATAGCCCACTACCGCCTGAGCTCCGGCGAGCCCATCACCGCGCCACGCAGACCAGCCAAGCTCCTTCCTCCACCTATCACCGCGCCACCAAACCCATCACCGCGCCGCGGAAGGTTTAGGATTCGGTGTTGGGCGGCGCCGCGGAGGGTTTGGGGTCCGAAGTTGGGTGGCGCCGAGGAGGGTTTGGGGTTTGCTGTTGGGCGGCGCCGCGGGGTGTTTGGGGTTCGCTGTTGGGCTGTGGCGCCGGGGGTTTGAGGTTCGGTGTTCGGCAGCGCGGTGGTTTGAGTCTCGGTGTTGGACGGCGGCGCGGGGTAGCTAGGGGGTTCGGGGTTTGAGCTTGAAGATCAAGGGCGGCGGCGCGGTTGAGCTCGGAGGTTGGAGAGGTTCCCGTTCTTTTGGGTTTGGGGGTTCGCCGCACGTGGTCGGGATTTCTTCTATGGTGAGCGCGAAATCGATCTCGAGACCAAGCCGCACCTCTACCACTCGCAAAACCTCACACCGTGCGCGCCCACAGCTTGTTCTTCGTCTTCGTCTCCGTCGCCCTCGACGACGTCGTCTCCGTCTGCAAAGCGAAGCAGAGATCCTGAAGATGAGGTTTACATCGACAATTTGCACTCCCACAAGCGTTACCTCAGCGAGGTTCTTATATATATATATATATTCCCTTTCATATGTTTTGCATATAATATATGTCAATAAGGAAAACGACAATATATATATATATATATATATTAATTGTTTTATGGTTAAAAAAATTGAGAAATTTGTTTCAGATAATGGCGTCGAGTTTGAATGGGTTGACAGTTGGAGACCCAATACCGATGGCAGAGAGTCTGTTGGAATCTCCTGCAAGGTCCGAAGACGAAGACCAAGCCGCCAAGCCGAGCCTCCGCCATCCGTGAATACCCACACCTCGCACAACCTTGTGTCCGCCTTGTCACTTGCAAAATCTGATATGGACTTTCTTTGTGTTCATGGGTGTGGATTTTTTATTTTTTTTATTGGAGTGTTGTGGATATATTATTCGGTGTAACTATAGATTTAGTTTGGATTTGAGTATTATGGATTTTTTTGTGTTTATGAGTTTGGTTTGGATTTGAATTTTTCTATAATTGATTTGGATTTTTTATCAAATAATTCAGATTTGGATTGAAACTTCTTAAAAAAAAAAAAAAGCTTTAAAGGTGAAGAAATTTCCAGTAATTATGCAAACTGAGATTTAAGTAAGGTGTCAATTGCCAAAAAAGAAAAGATAAGGTGCCTGATTGCGAGAGTGGGTGAAGGACGGGGGCCACTGCTGCAAAAAAGTTTTTTTTTTTTTGTTTTATTTGAAGGTTAATTTGGTCATTTTTAGAAAAATTAAGCCAAAGTCAACGCAAAAGGATATTTTTATTACGATTAAAACAACTGAGGGATTATTTAATAATTTTTAAAAACACAAGGACAAAATTAGAAGTTTGACAAAACTCAGGGATTATTTAAAAATTTTCCCTTAGTTGGGTGGTGTTTGAAGAAAAAATGTATTGAAATTAGAAGGTCAAAGTCCAATGTGTCTGTGTGAAGCTTTTACTCGTTGGTCAGTAAAACCAAGTAGAAACTTTTCACACTTGGGAAAGCAAAACCACTAACAATCCTCCAACAGTGGTGGGACCCACTGCCGACTAGAAACAGCATAATTATCCTGTCGTATTCTAATTTCTAGGGATGTGTAATTTTTTATTTTTTATTTTTTTTATGTCTGTTAATTTTATTAGAGACTATCTGAGTTGCCTTGCGTTGTTAATTCTTGAAGATCATGAACGAAATTACCCCTCGTTTCGCCCATTTTAAACATTTTATTTTTTTATTTTTTTAACTTTCTTATTCCTTTAAATCATTCTATTTTATTCTATTTTTTTCAATCATTTTTTTAACTTTTTAAATCCCTATATATTATTTTTAAATTTAAATCATTTATACCACTTTGAAATTCGTAAAATCAAACAATTCTAATCATTTTTCAAATCATTCAAAAATAGTAAAAAATGAGCAAAATAATTTCTCTAAGCGGGGATACATTTTGTCTTTCCAGCAAACTATATATATTATTTATCCTATCGTTAGGAGATAAATATCAACCGTCGATTTAAAGGGTTTTGCTATTTAGTGATGAAATCGTTGGAATATGATGTGGCCAAATACGATTTTGACGGTTTTGTAGCTTCATGGAAAATTACTGAAATAGTATTTACTCTAATTGTTGGTATATATGATTGTGGCCACAGTCTTTTTATTTTTCGTACTCTCTTTCATTTTTTATCCTCTATCAGATAAAGTGCAAAATTATTTTCAATTTGTTTATTTATGTTTACTTCCATATCATTTATTGTATAAATGATCTTTTTCCGTCAAAATATGGAAAAGAAATCACCCAAACACATGTTCAATGAAAAGTTTATTTTTCTTAAACGATAATATAATAGACATATTAGAAGAAGCGTCGTGTAACTTATGTTTAAATCTTTATAAAGTAGATTTTATTTTTAAGAATTATGATAAAGACTTACCTGTTTTAATGAGAAGAATAACTCCCGTATTATGCCCTTCTATACCATTACAGCTAGGAACCACCTACATATAGTAATAGTAGTAACTATATGTTTTAAGTCACAAAATATTTTTCCCTCTGCACCGAAAATTGGTCTATATTCAAAAAACAGGATTAATTGTTTCACATTTATTATCCAATTGCAAAAATACAAATACCTATTTTAAAATACAAAATAATGACGATCATTCATGTCATTACCATTTTGACGGTACAAAATCTAAAATTGCAAAAACAGAAAAAGAAAAAAAGAAAGAAAGAAAGAAAAAGAAATTGTAAAAGTTCCGTAATTAGAAGAGTGACAGCTTTCATTGGGCTGTTACGGTCAGCTTTGAACTGTTTACGGTCACTCGCAGATTCCGAATCCACGGAGATTCCGGGCAGCCAAAGACCTGCCCGTAAAAACAGCCTATAAATACTCTCTCTCTCTCTCTCCCATAAGGAGCGAATTCGCCGTGGCTATATATAACAACTTTTTTCCCGCTTCTCCTTCTCGCTCTCTTTCTCGGGAAAAACTTGCAGCCAAAAATCTGCAACTGTAAGTGTATTACGTTCCAGATTCTGACTCTCCTTGTACCGATTTTTCTCTTTTCTTTCAACTCTAAGGTTTGGTCTCTTATAATTATAACATAAACGTGGATAATCATGCAATATTTAAAAAGTCAATATTTTATCTCAATTTTAATAATTCTCTAAAACTCCCATGTGATAGCGATTGCGTATCTCCGTGACACTTCATCTTATATTATATATATATATCCAAACAATTAGGTTTAGAATTGGTTTTGATAAATTTTTTGGGTTTTGGTTTTGGTTTTGGTTTAGCGAGAGAGGGAGAGCGAAAGCAGTAAGAATATGGGGGGACAGAGCGAGGAAGGTGGAGGGGTGAGGAGACGGGGTTGCTCGTGCTCAAAAGACGATTTTCTCCCTGAGGAGTCGTTCAGGAGCTGGGGCAGTTACGTGAATGCGCTGAAGGAGACGCCGGTCCGGTTCGTGGACCGGGTCACGACCCGGTCCACGGACGCCACGGAGCTGGTGGACATGAAGGCTCGGAGCCAGCACGACATGAAGAAGACGCTCAACTGGTGGGACCTCATCTGGTTCGGCATGGGCGCCGTCATCGGGGCCGGCATCTTCGTCCTCACCGGACTCGAGGCCCAGCAGCACGCCGGCCCCGCCGTCGTCCTCTCCTACGTCGTCTCCGGCATCTCCGCCATGCTCTCTGTGTTTTGTTACACCGAGTTTGCTGTCGAAATCCCCGTCGCAGGTGAAGTGTCATGTTTTAATTTAATTATTTTTGTTTTTTTTTATTTATAATAGTAATGGAGTCTTTTTTTTTTTTAAGGCTATTTGCAATTAACTATTTTATTGTGAGTAACTTGTGTTGAAAATTTGGTGTGAATCCGTTGTCTCTATTAGGCCCTTTTTGAAGTCTTATGTGTGTGTGTGCGCTTATTTGACTTATAGTTTAATTGGCTGGAGATTATACTTATTGTTAATTGTTTGTTTTGCTGAATTTGCAATTTTGTTTGCTTATTTTTTTGACCCTTTGAAAGCTATTATATTTGCTTTATTTGACTTATAGTTTAATGGCAATAGGTTCTGCTTCGAATTCCCATTGTTCCTTTTGAGTATATTTTTTTACGAATATAATTATGTCAAAACACAAAACAACAATTCAGAGTTTCATACGCAACAATTTGAATAAAAATTAGGTACATGGTCTAGGTAGGGAAGGAAGTATCTAGTGATTGCCCAGTAACTAGTTTTTTCTATAGGTGATGGTCATGTTGGACCTTTTTACATTATTTACAGCTTTTGCCATGCATGTGCTTCTTTCTTTCTTTAGCCTTATCTTGACAATGAAATAAACCGCAAAGTCAATGGTGCAAGCTAATGATACGCTGTTCTTGCAAAAAAAAAAGCTAATGATACGCTGGCCCATCTCATGGACCCCACCTTTATTAAATTCAAAACTTGGTGGTGTACTAGGAATAGCTTGTTTAGCATATATTATATATTTTAGTGGGAGATGTTATTGCCTTAAATTATACAAAGCAATGCCCATACCATATGCCAACTAGGCAGATTATTTATTCCATGAGATTAAATTTTATGGTAATATATATATATATCAATGACTAACCCGTTGACTTATTTAGAATGATGCCATTATTTAATATCTATATTAATATTTAGATGCCATTATTTAAATATGGTTGTTGACGAATTTTAAGGTGACTTAAATGATAATATTTAGACAGTTAACCAAACGAGTAATAATATTCTTTATCCATATATGTCGTGATAATTTTTTTTTTCTTCTGGAATTCTGATAAAATATGTTACTTTTGCTCTTTGCCTAACCTCAGTGATGTTCTCACTAGGAAAAAAAAAAAAAACAGTGAGCATCAACTACGGTCTAAAAAATGAAAAGCCAAACTACCCAAACAGTCATGCTCCTTTTATATAATAATTGAAAAGCTTTGTAAACACACTGTTGAACAAAATCACAAAAATCTACATGCGTTGATTAATTCTAACAATATACGCCTGGGCTAAATACACAGTTAGATCAAATGTACGTATGAGATATTTTTTTGTTTTGTTTTTGTTTTTTCATGTAATTCTATGCGTAAACATTGCTAAATAGTTGCTTATGATGACAATCAGGTGGCTCGTTCGCGTACCTGAGGGTGGAGCTGGGAGACTTCATGGCGTTCATCGCCGCCGGCAACATCATCCTGGAATACATCATCGGCAACGCGGCGGTGGCTCGGGCGTGGACGTCCTACTTCGCCACACTCTGCAACCACCGCCCCAACGACTTCCGCATCCACGCGACCAGCCTCTCGCCGGACTACAGCCACCTCGACCCGATCGCGGTGGCCGTGATCGCGGCGGTGTGCATCATCGCCGTGCTGTCCACGAAGGGCTCGTCGCGGCTCAACTACGTGGCGTCCATCGTCCACCTCCTCGTCATCGTCTTCATCATCGTCGCCGGCCTCACCAAGGCCAACACCGCCAACTACGCCGACTTCGCCCCCTTCGGCCCCCGCGGCATCTTCAAGGCCTCCGCCGTCCTCTTCTTCGCCTACGTCGGCTTCGACGCCGTCTCCACCATGGCCGAGGAGACCAAGAACCCCGGCAAGGACATCCCCATCGGCCTCGTCGGCTCCATGGTGGTCACCACCCTCGCCTACTGCCTCCTCGCCGTCACGCTCTGCCTCATGGTGCCCTACCAGAAGATCGACCCCGACGCGCCTTTCTCCGTCGCCTTCGAGGCCGTCGGGATGGGCTGGGCCAAGTACCTCGTTGCCGCCGGGGCTCTCAAGGGCATGACGAGCGTGCTCCTCGTCGGCGCAGTCGGCCAGGCGAGGTACCTGACCCACATCGCCCGGACCCACATGATGCCGCCGTGGCTCGCGCACGTCAACGAGAAGACCGGCACGCCCATCAACGCCACCGTCGTCATGCTCGTCGCCACCGGGTTCATCGCCCTCTTCACCAACCTCGAGATCCTCTCCAACCTCCTCTCCATCTCCACGCTCTTCATCTTCATGCTCGTCGCCGTGGCGCTCCTCGTCCGCCGCTACTACGTCTCCGGCGTCACCGCCAAAGCCGACCAGACCAAGTTCGTCGCCTTCCTCGCCCTCATCCTCGGCGCCTCCATCGCCACCTCGGCCTACTGGGGCGCCAGCGACGGCTGGGTCGGCTACGCCGTCACCGTGCCCATCTGGTTCCTCGCCACGCTCGGGCTGTGGCTCGCCGTGCCGCAGGCGAGGGAGCCGAGGCTCTGGGGGGTCCCGCTCGTGCCGTGGCTCCCGTCGGCGTCCATCGCCATCAACATCTTCCTTCTGGGCTCCATAGACAGGGCTTCTTTCGGGAGGTTCGGCATCTGGACGGTGATCATCTTGATCTACTACTTCTTCTTCGGCCTCCACGCCTCTTACGACACCGCCAAAGAGGCCGAGAAGCAGCGCGCCGAGGCCGGGAAGGGCTCGGAGTTGAAGAATGCCGAAGAAGGGGCTGTGGCTTCGAGTTAGAAGGGTTGTTATTAGTCATGCGTGTTGATATTTTTATTTCTTTTGGAAATGTCAAGTCATTAATTCTATGGTTTAAGGATATGATTAAGTTGGGTTTATTTTTATATAGTAGGGGTTTGGAAAGTTGTGAGTAAGGCCGAAGGTTTAGCCATGAAAAAGTTCTATCTTTCTATATGATTTCTTTCTTGCTTGGATGGTGTTATTGTTAATGCTACTTGTTATTATTATCCTGTGGATATATATAGCATTTTAAGAGTAACATAGTTAGGTTTGTGAAGTCGATTCTCGTTTCTCTTTTTTTTAGCGTCATTTCTGCTTTGCATGGTGTTATACGTGAGGTAGAAACTAAAAATTGCAATCATTAAATATGACAATCAATTGACAAGAATGTATATCCATGTATAAGGATTATTAGACATTAGAGTATTGGTGGCAAGTGATTATACAATTAATCTAATTATACTTTGGTGAAGTGTTGAGAAATACTCAAAATGATAAGAAATATAAATGACTAAACTATGTGTAAAAATAAAGAATATTAATACTACGTGAAGTAGAGTTCTTTAGTATAATCTCATCATGTGATAAGGTGACGTTGAAAAATATCGATTACTTACACTACAAAATAAGTAGCTGAATGACTTGAGTATGTTGTTATATTTTTAAAGATTGGTCATTTGTTTAATAGGTGTTAAAAATTAAGAGTTTATTATAATTTCTCTAAATTTATACTATGTTGGACTTGCTTTTACATCGTCTACATTTTTTTTTAAAAGAGAATAGTATTATATATTTTTATTATATGTGTGTGTTTGGTCATATGAGTGGAAAGGCGTGGGGATGGATAAGACGAATGAGAGTTAAGATCCACTTATTTGATTGAAAAAAGAAAATAGAGGGAGAGATGTGGATGGAGAATACATCCATCCTGAGTCCCACTAAAATGCATATTTCCATAAGTGCAAGGATGATACAACTTCTCCATTCTCTTTAGTTAGCAAATAATCTATTTTATCTTTAAAATAATTAATGACAAGCAATAACATGAACAATATAGTAATTATACAAATATTTGTCGTCCATTCACTCATCTCTTATTCCTTTCAACCCAACAATTTGAAAAATTATTATAATTCTTTTCATCTTTCACACTCTTTCCTTTCAATTTATTCTCTATCTCTTTTACTCTCCCTCTACCCAATCAAACATATCCTATGTAATGTACTGTTTATATATAACGTACAATAAAAAATGTAATAAGGGTCTCAAACGAAATTGAACAATGCTACACAACTATAATTTTTTATCATAAAAAAAAAATGATGCGTCATGGTCTTATTAATAAAAACACAATTATCTATACGTATATTTTTATTTCACTGTGTATATAATCATCATATCATTCTAGCTATTAGTTTTGATAAAAAATTCTGATTACATATCCTTCGAAATAAAATTACCCTATAAAAGAGGTATCCATGTTATATATTTATCATGGGGATTTTGAAGAATGCCACATTCTTGCACAATAATAATTCATATTCTATGTGTGTTACATCTTAAATTTATATCCTAAAATTTACATTATAAATATAAATAAAAAAAAAAACAAACATCACTTAAGATATAAATTATTAAATGGCATCAAAAATTTTATTTTGAAATTCTCTCTATTTATTATCATTAACTGGGCTAGAATTGTGTATGATTCGTTGGGTTGCTTTATAGATCTTGAATATCTGTGCCCACTAAGCTTATGGGCCCTTTGTGGTTTTGATTTTTTTGCACAAAGTACCAACTCGGGATCGGTGCTAGCGAATCTGAGAACAAGTCTACAAAATTCAAATTACGAAGGTACTCAGATGAAAACAGATTGAATTGGCACATTCACGTATGGTATCTTGTCTTGTGTCAAGAGTTCTAGGTCTATAATATAGACTCTATGCCTACCGGCAACTTATAGCACTTTTGATTATTTATTTATTTATTTTTAGCTGAAAAACTAAAAAAAAATGCACTATAATGCATGTGAAAACACAAACACAAATCATATTAATTATATATCTTTTGTCATACCATGTAAGACCTTTTATTGGGTTCGTTTGAGATTGCTATGACGGCTTATTTTAAATTATAAAAAAATTTAAACGAGATAGAGATGTTTGATAAACCCACTTATCTAAAAAGTATGTAATCGATAAACATGCTAAATGCTATTTTTTTAATCGAAAATTATTCTTTTTTAAATTATTAAAATATTCCAAATTAATTTTTCATCTTTTATTAACTAATATTTTTTAAAATTAATTTTTAATAATTTCACATGTCCATAAAATTTTAGCATTAGTTTTAAAAAGAAATTTATCAAACATCATATTATAACTTCGTTCTTCAACACAATTTGAAGTACTTTAAAAATTAATAAATAAAATATGCCAGACCGGACACTTTTATTAGTAGCCGGTGGTTGTTGAGTTTTATTTTATTTTTTATCTCGAAGTTCAAGAGATCTATACACAAAAGCTTCGGAAATTTACTTATATAATTAATAGATATTCTCATATTTAAATTTTACAATGGGGTAGTGTGGGCTCTCAAAAATTACACATGCAAGAAAACCCAAACTTCGAACATAAAATAAAGAAGAATTCTAGTTTCGAGTATAATTTAGCGGTAATCCACGCTCTCAGTTTCAATTAATAGATGTCCCTCCCTCAATGACATAATGAAAAAAACGTCAAAACTTACACATTGAAGAGAACTGATATTTCATATAAGCCAACCTTTGGCTAATCTTTTCTTAGTCATTTTAGAATGGAAACAATGCAAACCACGTTATATTGATCATGACTATTCAGTGCCGTACGTGAAAGAGATTTGTATCCAAATTTGAATTTTAGAACCCATTTTTTGTCACCACATTTTTCCTTTTTCTTTTTTTTTTGTTTTTTTGTTTTTTTGAGGGGACAAAGAAGGACAACGACTTTGACTCTAAGGAGTCGAGAGTCAATTCATCTATGTGTGTGCTTAATTATCAAAGCCACAGAAAACTTTACAACTATGAACCAAATCTGATCATGCGATCGATACATGCATGCATGATCTCAATATATAGTTGATGAAGACTTAAGACCAGTGGGAATAGTGACCCCACAAATACATGGTTGTAAATTGTAAGGTCCCAAAACTGTAGTGCATTAAATTGGATCACCATTCATTATATATATTTATATATGTCCTGTTGATAACAGCTTACTAGCCAGTATACGTATATACATATATATATATATATATATAATATTTATAATATTACATTATTGACATTAATGTCTATATAGATATATACAATTGGCGTAATTAAGTGCTCTTATAGTCTTATGGATTCCTATTTTTTTCCCGCGTCAAGCTAAAACGGTCCTTTTCCTATCTTCTCTCTTTGCTTTGCCGTAGCACAAACTAATTATACATTTCAACAAATGTTTTTTTCCTAAGTCAATTTCACTCTCTTTCATTACGTCTATTTATCTATGTATCTACTTCTCCAAACTTAATAACATATCATTCTATATACTCCTAGCTAGCTAGTTGATGCCGTCTAAAAATTTCCATCAATACATAAATGTACTACTATTCATTAATTAAAAAAAATAATTGTGCATTTCTGGTTTATATAGAGAGTATCTTTGGTAAAATCGACACAATTTTGTTTCACCTATATATCTTTTTCTCGTTCACATCGAATACCGTTGTATATATAACAGATTTGTGTGTTTAACTTTAGTGACCTTTTCGCCGAAACACACTATTTAATGTCATACACATAATCCCTCTCAGTTTCTCTTATTATAAGCTCTATATTACTTTGAGAGCTTTTCACATATTGAAATCCGCTTTCCTTTTCTTTTCTTTTTGATTTTCTCGGGAAACAAACAGAAATAAACTGCCTTGTTTAGAAAGGATCAATTCACAGGCATGGGAATAGGCGGCGAGGGAGAGTATCAGGGGCTGAGGAAGCGAGGTTGTTCATGCACAAAAGACGATTTTCTCCCGGAGGAGTCGTTCAGGAGTTGGGGCAATTACGTCAATGCGCTGAGGCAGACTCCGGCCAGGCTGCTGGACCGGGTGACGACCCGGTCCGCCGACGCGACGGAGCTGGTGGAGGTGAGGGGTCGGAGCGACCACGAGATGAAGAAGACGCTCAACTGGTGGGACCTCATGTGGTTCGGGATGGGGGCGGTGATCGGGGCCGGGATATTCGTCTTGACCGGCAAGGAAGCCAGGCTCGATGCCGGCCCCGCCGTCGTCTTGTCCTACGTCGTCTCCGGCGTCTCGGCGATGCTCTCCGTCTTCTGTTACACCGAGTTCGCTGTCGAAATCCCGGTGGCAGGTGATGAAGCCAATAAAAACCCTACTAGCTAATGAAGGCTTTATTATTATTATTGATTGCAAAATAGAGTTATTAGACGTATTCGCAATTAAAATATTGTTACTAATTGATGAACATGTTTGGATAAATTTTGTTTGATTTTTCTTCTGCGTAGTATTTTCTTTTATTTTTGTAGGTTTGGAATTTTTTTTTTTTTTTTGGTTACCTCATCGTCGGAAAGAAAGATTTGTGATTAATATAATTTGTGTATGAGTTAGAGTCTTAAGTCCTAATTTTGAACGATGTGTAGAAATGAATTGTCCTAGGTAATATTAGTATTTTCTTTTGTCATCTAGGCAAAGAGATTAATTTTGTGGTACAAACTTATTGATGTGTTTTACAAGGAGTTATCCTGGTAAATTTATTATAGGCCCTATAGCTATTATTGATATGTTACATGGAATCTCTCTAAGTCAACAGTCAACACTATTAACGTGGAAGTACTTTACAAAGACTAGTCTTGATACTTCGTAGTTACAGAAACCTAATACTTGTTTTATCCAAATTTAAATATATATATATATATATATATTGATAATTCATTAATTTCAATAGTAAATGCTTAATTCGAAAGTATGTAGAGTTTAGCAAATTTCCTTTTAACTGCAATTTCTCTATTTCTTTTTGGTCAGTTCTATGGAAGTAGAGTTTGACAATAATTCAAATAGCCGAGCTGTGAGATCTTATTTAGGCTCAACAAAATATGTACATTTAGGAACTTATTAGATAATATACCAAAATAATATAGTAATAGAAAAGTCTCCTAAATTTGCAAAAAGTTGTATTAACTAGTAGGGAAAATAAATCCTTATTTAAACTTTTGTTTACATGCATTCATATAATGCATTATATGTACGACGTATAATAGTAAAATAAGTATCCTATAATAGTAAAAATCCTTCTAACATCATAGGTCATTTATATTTTATCAAGATTTTTAAGTTTCTGTTATTTCAGATATCTCAAAGCTAAAAAAACCAATTAATGAATGATATTAAATATTCTCTGCCGATTGATGACTGAAAAGTGGTTGTAGTCAATGGTCCAACTTCGTTTATTTCTTTTTGAGATATTATTATGCGATTAAATCAAGAAATTGGCAGTTGCCATATCCTATTGAACGAACACAATTAATAAATAGTCTCATTTTCTAGCCAGCTAAGTAGAAAATACCATAATATTGTTCTTAGTCAATTCAATGCTGATTATTATCACTATAGATATCATTATCCGTAGAACTGTATGTATATAGGATTTACTCACACACTTGTGCTTTATACTATTAGTACGTGTTGCAAAACTTTTTTTTTTTTTTCTATTGGGAACAAACCCAAGTTGATATTTGATAGAGCAATGTTCACTTAAGGTCAATAGAATTACAGTCATCACAGGTAAAAAATTATCATAGTTAAATCGTGTAGTACGATGAATTAATATGTAAAACGTATAGTTAATTTATGATAGTATCGTGTAGTATTGTGTGATTACTCTCTTAAATTTGCATCACTAGTGATCCTTGGTTGAAAATTGAAAATTTTGGTAAAATCAATATAGTCATCATTATTGATCAAATAAACTAATTTATCTACTTTCCTTGTTGAAACTAAAGCAAGAATCTTCAGAGTTTGGTCATTAGATAAAACAAATTCCCTCTTTCAGGTGGCTCATTCGCCTACCTAAGAGTAGAGCTCGGGGACTTCATGGCCTTCATTGCTGCCGGCAACATCCTGCTCGAGTACGTAATCGGCGGTGCTGCCGTGGCCCGCTCTTGGACGTCCTATTTCGCCACCCTCTGCAACCATAATGCCGATGATTTCCGCATCCATGCTACAGCTCTCCACGAGGACTATAGCCACCTTGACCCCATTGCGGTCGGCGTCATCATCATCGTCTGCATTATCGCCGTCCTCTCCACCAAGGGCTCCTCCCGCCTCAACTACGTAGCCTCGATCATCCACATACTCGTCATCCTCTTCATCATCATCGCTGGGCTCACCAAGGCTGACACATCAAACTACAAGGACTTCACGCCTTTCGGGCCCCGTGGCATCTTCAAGGCTTCCGCGGTGCTCTTCTTTGCCTACGTGGGGTTTGATGCCGTCTCAACCATGGCCGAGGAGACCAAAAATCCCGGCAGGGACATCCCGATTGGCTTAATTGGATCAATGGTCGTCACAACTGTTTTGTATTGCGTGCTTGCTGTCACATTATGCTTGATGCAAAACTACAAAGACGTTGATATAAATGCACCATTTTCGGTGGCGTTTGAGGCTGTTGGGATGAACTGGGCCAAGTACCTCGTAGCTGCCGGGGCTTTAAAGGGCATGACGAGCGTGCTGCTTGTCGGGGCTGTAGGCCAGGCCCGGTACCTGACCCACATTGCCCGGACCCACATGATGCCGCCGTGGCTTGCCCACGTCAACGAGAAGACCGGGACACCGATCAACGCCACGGTGGTCATGATGGTCGGCACCGCAGTCTTCGCCTTCTTCTCCGACTTGAAAATCCTTGCAGATCTTCTCTCAATCTCCACCCTATTCATTTTCATGCTCGTTGCCCTTGCTCTTCTTGTGCGTCGCTACTATGTGAGTGGAGTCACAGAGGAAAATGACAGAATCAAGCTTGTCATATGCCTTGTGGTCATACTTGGCTCTTCCCTTGTAACATGTGTTTATTGGGCATGCAGTGACGGTTGGGTTGTGTACACAATCACAGCACCGATTTGGTTTTTGGGCACTTTGGGGCTCTGGCTTTTTGTACCCCAAGCAAGGACACCCAAGATCTGGGGTGTCCCATTGGTTCCATGGTTGCCCTCACTTTCAATTGCCATCAACATCTTCCTTCTTGGGTCTATAGATGGTGCTTCATTCAAGAGGTTTGGGCTCTGGACTGCGGTCATATTGGTCTACTATTTCTTCTTTGGCTTGCACGCCTCATATGACACGGCCAAGGAGTCTGAGAAGAAGAAGGGTAATGAGGAATATGGGACCCACTTGAAAAAGGCTGAAGAGGGTAATGTGCCTTCTGCCAAGGATTCTGATTCTGCCATTCCTGTTAGTCAGTAATGAGGCTTTGTGCATTTCGGTTTTATATAGTGCATGTTCGTGTTGGGTTTGCTCTGTTGTATGTAGTGACTTGTGAAGAAAGCAACGCACCTGTTAAAAACTGTTTTGTCAATAAATATTGTCTTTCAAGTTCTGTGATTACATAAATTGTTATTAATTAATTAGTGGCTAGGCTATACCGGACTAATATGACTGATAACATATAGCGTCAAAATCCTACATAGTTTCTCAGCACCGCAAACCATGAGAGCTCGTGCAAAAATGATTAACTACTTTTTGCATGTGACCGATTCAAATGTAGAGAAATTTACCTTACAAGGTGCACAATTCCCATCTCTAGCTCCAACATTAATCACCTGCAGCCTTGTCCTGTGACATCAAACTCTATAACCCAAAACAACGGTAAGGAAAAAAAAAATCCAAAGCCTGGTAATTTCCATCAATATGTATCAACAAACAGCGTGTACCAAAAGGGCATCCAAATTCAAAGGTCACAAAACTGAAACAACACTGGAAGAGTTTGAACTCTCCCAAACCTCAATCCCTTCACAATCTCTCCTACAAACAAACAATCTCTCACCACCACATTCAATCTTCTCTATAACCCCTCTCTCACAGTCCTCACCTTTATCCACAAAGTTCCTTCTATACAAACCCTCACAAACCTCACCAGTGTTGCTAGTTTCACCACTTGGCACTCTTGACCAGACCTCCAAACTTCCCTCTCTGCCCACAAAAACTTGATTCTTGTAACAGTGAATCACAGTGCAGTTGATAACCCCATTGCTGACCCTCAAGCTAGGGTTTTTCTCTTGCAAATATACCCACGGATCGTCGCCCAAATTACGCAAATCTGCCATTCCCAAGTCTCCGGACTTGGAGCAGACCTTGAAGATGGTTGACTCTTCCACGTCGACCGCCACGTCAGCGAACGGGTCTCCGAACCTCCCGCTCCGACCCGAACCCGGCTCGTTCGCCTCCCAGACCACGTCACCGGACCGGGGGTCCCACAGCCTGACGTAACCGGAGAAACCGAACGCACCGCAGGTGATGGAGCTTCCGACGAGGAGTCCTCTCTCCGGCAGCCACGTCAGCTTCCCGGGGACGAGGCTCTTCGCCGAGCTTCCCGGTTGGCGGCCGATCTCCGATCGGATCTGGAGCGTCGATTTGTCGATCGCGAGGACGGAGTTCTCCTTGTGAGGACAGTGGAAAGCGGCGAAGACGGAATCGGAGTCGGCCGAGTCGGCGATGGCGGCGACTCGGGCCTTGAAGATCCTCGGATCGGAAGGGTCTCTCCAGTGGACCGATCCGATGCTGCGGTTGCCGGAGAGGTCGTGGAAGTGCATCCCGGCGGCGGAGTCGGAGCCTAGGGCGGCGATCTCCGAGCTGACTCGCGAGATTGCCGTGATGTCGTCGAGGTGCGTCCGTACGGTGGCGGCGTGGACGAGGTTCCAGTCGTAGCTGGAGACCTGGCCGCCGTGGGCGATCCACAGCGATCCGTCGCCGCCTCCGGCTGTGAACGCGGAGGCGAAGCCGTCGGAGGCCGGGCGGATGGTGGCGACGACGGAGGCGTCGATGCCGGAGAGCGGCGGCGGCGAGGCAGCGTAGCGGAGGCGCGACTCGACGCCGTAGTAGAGCGCCTCGTCGGCGAGCTCCTGCTTGGTGAAGCGGCGGGAAGTGGAAGGCAAGCGGCCGGAGCGGAGGAGGGAGAGGAGGACAGAGAAGATCTCCGGGTCGCGGTCGATGAAGATGGAGGCTTGGTGGTCGCCGGCGGGGCGGTCGGAGAGGGCGGAGAGGAGGGAGTCCGGGCCGCCGGAGCGGAGGGTGGA
This sequence comes from Boehmeria nivea var. tenacissima, assembly GCA_018132145.1. NCBI lineage: Eukaryota > Viridiplantae > Streptophyta > Magnoliopsida > Rosales > Urticaceae > Boehmeria > Boehmeria nivea. Next base: position 16,623,708 of record CM030877.1, on the reverse strand, counting down.
GACGGTGGTCTCGAAGAGCTTGCCTCCGACGTTGAGCTTGATCCGATCGGCGGTCGGAGGATTTGGGACCTCCATTGATGGATTTCAGTGGGGAGAGAGCGAGGGAGAGAGGGGGTCACAGTGAGAAACTATTTCGATTCGGGGCTATTTTGGTTAAGTGAGAGTATTATTATCAAATTCAATTTGCGTTCGTATTTGATCTGAGAGTGAATAAAACAAAAAGAAAAAGAAAGAACGGTTGAATTTGAATTAGAAAATTCTCGTCTCTACTGGCTCTTCAAGTTGTTCATCTTCTTTGAATTTTCATTTTCTGCCAGAAATTTTAGATTCCTTTTCTCATTTTTGCAATGAATGTGAGCCTTAGATACACTCCTTTTTTTGTTTTATGTTGCCAGTTACCACAAAGCCAAAACAAAAACAAAAACAGGAATAAAACAGTGCAATTTGGTAGCAGTCCCGAGTTGATTCCGAGTCTTGGAACAGTTTTCTAAACTACAAAAACAAGGAATTAATTCATTTGAAACTCCAACATCAAATTTGATCACCATTCACTAATCACTTAGGTCTTGATTTTTATAGGTTTGGCTTTTCTTTTTGTATCCTTTTTTTTTTTTTTGTCTTAATTTAGTCGTTCGCCTTGACCATTTGAAGATTTGTTTAAGCCAAAGTCAACACAAAATAAAAACTAAATATCTAGCAATATTATACCACAAAATAATGGATAGCAAATGCACTTCGGTTATAAAAAGGAAAAAAAAAAAAAAATACTAAGCCAGCCAATAGCTAATATACCCACAAAAACTTACAGCTACCTGAATTAATACCAATAAGTAGCTGCTTGAACACAAGTTTTTTTTCCTGTAAAAAGAGTGAACTTTTCTGGCATATTGTAGATATGCTGTCTTTGCTAAATATCGTAATTTACAATAATTTAACGCCAGAGACCTAATAACAACTATACAACATTTTCTCTTTCTCTACAAACATACCAATAAAACAAATTGACCATGTATCGGAAGCAATGGCAGAAAAATGACGAGGTTTTGGAGAGCGACGAAGAACAGCTATAGCTACGGATTCAGCTTAATATTTATGTTTCTATCTTGAGTAGTGTGTTGAGGGATGTACTATTGAATCGCTGAGCAAGGCCTCGGATCACCAGCACAATCACATCTCGGAGGTGCCGGGTTTGCACCATCAGGTCAACCTCGTTGTCGCTGTCAACAACGATTTTAAGCCTATGTTGATCGTTTCGAAACAGCTCCACCTGCACATTCTCTAGCAGTTATATTTCCGAAACACTTGACATAAAACACCTATGATAATTAAATTTGATTTATGCCAAGAGGGAAACAAATAACATATAAATTTGAAAGATACAACATTGGCAAACTATTTCTACACAAACGGGATATGTATAAGAGAATAGTCTCGTCACAAAAGACTTACATGAAATGGAGGAGTGTAACTACCACGAACTTCCGTTGTCGGAAATGAGGTCTTAGAACCCGGTTTCACAACCTTGACCCTTTTTCTATTGACTTCAAGAATTCTCCTCTCAAGGCTGCTGACTACGGGGACCTGCAGTTAGAGCACGATAGAAGTAGTTCGAATCATGTACCTTTCCCATTCGCAATAGCCCAAGACAGAGTAAAAAAAGAGTGAGAATATCAAATGACCTTTTTCGCAGAGCGGTCCTTGTCACACAAAGCCTGCAAAAATTATAAACTGTGAGGCTGCAAATCATATCTAATGAAACATAAAGGAAATGACAGTAAATCATAATGATACCTCAAACTTAACAGATCCAAGATCAAGCTTTTGCTTGACTTCTTTAAGAACATCAGGCTCTGAAAGGATATCAATTTCGAGAATTAGATGGCATTTATCTTCAGGATAAAAGTTGGCAAAAAAAAAAAAAATGCAAACCAAATTCCACATCCAGCGAAACTCAAAAGCGCAATAATAATAATAATATTTACCAACTGCAATGGGGTCTGTTGAAGCAGAGACAGGTTGACCCTCCACTCCATCTTCTCTCACAGGAGTGTAGACAGCTACAATTCTATACCCCACGTCGTCAACGTTTGCTTCATACATCCTCCCCACCTCTCCTGCAATGTAACTTCTGTGCTTAAGTTTTTACTAGAGGAAAACTAAATAATATTTTACAGCAAAACTCGTGACAGCATTGTTACTAAATGTATTAATGAAAACAAAAATCCAATTGGACTCAAAAAACGTATTGAAAAAGTGTGTTATTTGAGGGCAAATTCCAATAGCACTCCAATGAGATACCGAGGACTTGAATGAGAGATTACTTATGAGTTTATACAAGCCGTGAAACAAAATACTCAAGGTTATTAACTTTACCCGGTATAGAGATCAAATCAGGACTTCCAACCATTGACCTGAGCCACTGAATTTTACTCTTTCCTTCTTTTCCACCACTATAAATGCCACGAACAGCATACAAGTTGGTATGGAAACCTCTTCCTTCAATCTCCAACTTATCTATTCTAGGAATTCCTGCCAACATTTAATATGACGATGAAAAAAAAAAATACAAATAGGAGACATGGTATTTATAAAATGGGTTCATTAGGTAAATAGCCATTTTGAACTGTGTGTTTTCAAAAAATAGCCACAGTTTTAAAAAATTTAAAAACTAGCCATTACACACTGTAAGAAATTTCTGACAATAACAAAATAACACATAAAATATGCTGTAAGAAATTTCTGACACGTGTCAGAAATTTCTGAAAGGGCTAGTTTTTAAATTTTTTGAAACTATGGCTATTTTTTAAAATTATTTTGTAAACAGTGGCTATTTTCTTAAAATTCCCTTATAAAATTTACAGGGAAAAAAAAAAAAAAAGATGCAGTAAAGAAACTAAACAAAGCAAAAGAAAATACCTGGCTGTATAGGTCCTGTTTCAGCATACACAGGCTCACTTGATCTTCCAAAAACATCAGTTACAATGCACTCACATCTCAAGCATCGTCCGATGTCTTCTAACCGCAACTTGTACGAGCAAGAACGATGTGCAGGTAATGGTTCCAAGGATTTCTTATCTCCAATTTCTGATGAATATAACCTACAACATACCTCGAGCCTTGAGTATAAACTGTGACAAAATGATGAGAGGCAATAACTGCAACTTATATTTGCGTTGCATACGTTTTAAAGAATCTTCCAACATTAAGAAGACGACTGTCAAAGTCTCAGATTATTTTTCTTTATAATAAAACTTATGCTGCACAAAGTTTTTCATGCGAGCGAAAAATGTGAAAATTGAATTGTGATTTGGGTTTGTTCTTTATGGAGCCCATGCAGGGCAATAATGAGCTAGAAAAGGTTATCCACCATCCCATGTTTTATTTCAATGACATTAACACGAAATTGGCAAAAATGTCTTTAAAACATCGTTTTACCACACACCAAAGAAAGATTATACTGGAAAGAAGAATTGTGCAATCATGAGCAGATAAACAAGTGATGGTACATACCATTGGTATTTAACATCTTTCTTATACTTGTTCCATACATGTTGTTGAGTCTCGGTGTTTGGGATCACTTCAACAGCTGTTAGCACAACACCTTCGATCGCCTTTCCACTTAGAGCAAGCACCTCTACTTTTGGAAGCTCTGTTGCAATATAGAAAAAATTCAAAAATTTAAGTGCTGTCTAAACATAGAAATGAATATTGTGCTAAGAAACACAAACAGCTTGGAATTTGTTCTGTTTCAGGATTCATGTTCAAACCAACAGAAGAAAATCCAACATGATAAAAATCTTGAAGAAACAACGTTCAGAAATTGCTGAAAATCAATCATCAAGCTTCGGTATGATCAACCGGGATTTTTTACCTGGAAGGATAATGCCAGTTGACTCAGACAACTTGAGTTCTCCCACAACAGAATCTGATCGAACTGGTGTGTACCTGAAAGGATTTTAAGATATTAAAAATAAGAAAAGATACTTGTACATAAAAATAAAAAATCAAAAAATCAAAAATAAAACTAAAAATTGCTTCGTTCATTTTACATCAAACTAGAATAAAGTTTCTGTTTCCAAAAGACAGATATACGAACCTCCTTTAAAACATAAATAAAAATCATTTAATCAAGATAAGTATACTGTACAAAAGAAATAGGAATATAGGTTCATGTATGGAAAGTAAAGTAGTTAGCATAACAAGAGAAAAGCAAGGAAGAATTATTGTACCCAAACAAAAGCCGGCAGTTGTAGTCATCGTCAGTAACTTCATAGGTTTTAGAATTGGCTCCATTAATAATATTCATGGTTCCATCATTTGTTTCTCTATACCAACTGAAAAGGCTTGACCCTTCATATCCACCAAAATATTTTCCTTCTCCAGCATAATTACCCGAAGACAACTCTACCACACGAACATTAGAAACTACAGGGAGAGCTGCCACATTATTCAAGTACAACGTCTCAGTCAAAAAAGGACAAACAAAAAGACAAAAATGCATTGCGAAGACGATTCAAACAAACTATAGAAAATTCCAGGAATGACTTTCACCAAAGTAAACAGCTTTAAAAAAAATTAAAAAAAAAAAAAGCAAAGAACTTTCAATAATATGGAATGCAACCTGAACAATAAAAACCTTGTCAATTGCTCGACAAACAAATGAGCAAACTTTAGCAAGAAAGAGAAACAATTGATCGCAAAATAGAAAGACAATGCAGTTCCAGCCATAACTGATCATGTTACTGGATTACTGACTACATTTATCTTCTCAATGTAATAGCAGATTTGGACTTTATTCTACCTGGTGCAACTGGAGAGTCACAAACTGCTACTAATGGCTGTCCACATTTACCATCAGAACGAGTGGGCAACCAACATAAAGCCAAATAAGCCCCGACATCTTCAAGTGATGGTGTAAATGTTCTGCGTATTTGCACATCAGATAGTCAAGCACCCATTTAGATAAAGAGAGCAAAACTGAAGTTTACAGCACGGGGGAGAAAAACAGAGAACTCACAGTGTTTCACCACATATAACAGCATCCTTAGAATCATCAGATATTTTCAATATGGCTGTTCCATCCAGTTTATTCTTTGTTCTATACCAAACATATTCACCAACACCTTCTTCTCCACCGAAATATGTCTTTTGTGGGATTATCTCCTCTTTCTCACAACAATCAGGGATTACAAGTTTGATTCCCACAGGATCCGCTGCAGCAAGGGGAAAGGAGGAACAAACAGATTGGCCTATATTATTTCCAGAAATAACAAAAAGATACCAATAAAAACAGAATTAAGTGAATTTAGCCTTGCTTCAATGATTTTCATGTATTTGAAGAATAAATGTTTAAGAAAAATACAAGAGAGATAAAATTCTAGATAAAATATAGTGGTTATCAATAAAAGAATCAATGCTGATATCAACTCTCTCTTTCTTTTAAGTGTTTCATCCTATAACCAATTAGAGAACAAACTGATTAGCAGATCCAGCATGATGCACGTCAACAGTTGCATGATGGGTTCAATAGCATGCACGCTTCAGATACTTCATTTTTTTTTTTTCCAGTGGCATACTTTCAAATATTTCATTATGGAGGAGCAAACAAATCTGGGCAAGTACACCCAATTATGACCGAAATGTGGTTCTAGATGACAACACTATTTTTATCCACATGACTTTTTTTTTACCTTTAACCTATTCCTTTACATACAGAAAATGACCTTACTACAGCAAGCATTTCAGTAATTTATTGCCTAGCATAGACCCTCTATAAAATCTCATTAGCTGTTTGGAGGCATAAAATTACATGTACCCCAGGATCATCTCCACTGAATCATTCGCAATTAAGATACTACTTACCAGGCGCAATCACATCAGACAGAATGCTTTTAGGATTCCCTTTCATTCCATCACTTCGCATGGGAGTGTAAACAAGCTCGATACATGATCCCACATCATCAAGAGTCAAATCCACAAACTCTGACAATAGAAGTTTAATCTATTTAGATTTCTAATATCAATAAGATCAAGATGTGAATATTTTTTTCCTATTACTCAATAAATAGAACGCACCATGTGTAGTTAGTTTCTCCTTGACACCATCACCTTTCACTCTAAACCATTCATGGAAACAAGTTCCTCTTTCCCTGAACCATAACCAATATTTGAGTAAGGTAATAGCGAAGATGGAAATAATTTGAAACAAAGTAAAATAGAAAAATAAAAATCTAATAGAATAAACTGCACTGCATCCTAAATTCTTACCCTCCGCTGTAAGATGCAACAAAGCTCAGCTGTTGACCTTCTATCATGGATCCAACAAACTCCAATGAATGACAAGTTGGGGGACCTGAAATGCAATTCTAGATTCTATCAGGAAATAAAAATGCAATTTCAAAATCCAAATAATTGTCATGTCTACACTAATCTTTCCATCTTCCTGGAAATAGACAACATTATAATGACACAGGCTCAAACATATTTTGTCTCGAGATATAGAAAAGAATTGAACAGCGTACCGGGCAAGATGGGTCCAATTTGTTCAGAGAGAACAGTAGGCCCACGAGCCCAGTCACTTCTAATAGGTTCACATAATACTGAGATAAAGAAGCCAATGTCGCCAAGTGAGAGCATGTATGAAGAAGTGGAAGCGCTACTAATTTCACTTTGTGTGCCATCTGAACTAGTCTGCAAAGAGATTTTCTTAATCAATCAACTTTTCTATTAAATACGATACCAAACTAAGAAGAAAAGTACTTAAAGACATGGGGTTTATGAACAAATAATATCTTATGTCAGAAATTATCATTTTTCTGATCATGTCAATTGAACCATTTGTCGATTCACTCGGGCTTCAAGTTTACTATGCAAGACAACAGAACAGCTTATCCAAACTAACTGCGGTTTTGCTAAATGAGAAACAAACATTTTTAAGTACAATACCCGGAACCATCTGAAAACTGATTCTCCTTCTTCACCTCCCCAATATTTTTTGTCAACACTTAGTGCAGTTCCTTCAATGGCATCTCCAACTATTTGCAGAGACAGCAATCTTGGACTTCCTAAAATTACCAATCAGCAGCAGGCAGGAGTTAGATTTTCGGAGCAACAGTTAAAAATGATCGTACTTAGTAAAGTCATACAATAGTTGGAACATGTTCGTCAAGGAGGTATAAGAGTGGCATTTTTATTTCTTTAAAACCAACAGAATGTGAAGGCACAATCTAGCTCTCCGCATGATGGAGATAGCAAGAAGGTAAAGCAAAATGCAAAGGTACATGGAGAATAAGCACCAGCTTATGCTATAATTACATTTAAATTTATGAACAAGAAAAATGTTGGTATCTACTACAGATATACATAAACATAGGATAATCTCTGGAGAACCAAATGAATATCAATAACATGGTGAAAAATATAGTTTTCTGACATGAGCAAACATCTATACCAGGGCGAAAACGCTCCTGTCCAAAGCATGTTCTAGGTTCACCCACAATCCCATCATCACGGACTGGAGTACATTGGAAAGAAATGAATTTGCCAATGGCATCTTTACTAATACGATACTGTAGAAGTCCTGAAACCTCAGGTACCGGATTACCCGGGTCATTTTCAACCTGCACATTGAAATAATTAATGTTGGTATTAAGTACAACATGCCATACCGGTACCCTTTCCAAATCTTATTTTGATTCCGTTGTGGTTTTTTTTTTTTTTTTTTTGAAGGTTTTGAAGTGGGGTTGGTAGTCCTTTCAAATTTGCACTTTTAACCCTCACTTAGTTGTAATATAATTTTTTATTTCCAAAAAGAATATATCCCTAAAATAAAAGAGGGTAAATCCCTGAAAAATCTTATTTTCGCAAGTCTCAAATAATATGTGTGTTTTCAAAATCACCTATAAAACTATCCCTAGATCTAAATTTGCGTTGATATTCTTTAAAATGCCCAAATTGCCCCGCTGATGTGTCAACTGAAATAATTATTTCAAAACTAAGAGGTATATTTTTGGATTTAGCTTGAACTCAAAATTTTTTAGGGATTATCCCAATAAAAGAATATGATAGCAGCCAGGGTATAAAGTTTATGCAAGTGTGTACCTCATGAAGATACCAATTATATGTACTTTTTCCTTCATGACCACCCACGTAACCATAGGATGCTGTCAATATTCCACCTTCGACGTAATCCCCAGTAATAGATAAGAAATTTAAGCTTGGAGGAAGAGCTGTAAAAATACCCAACTTGATGAGCCATATCAATTAGTTTTAGGACAGAGAATTATAAGGTCTAGAAGTCAAAGGATTTTTTTATTCCTCTGATGGAACTTAAACATCGTTATTGACCATTTTTTTTCTTTTCTTTTTTTATAACAGAAAACAGTTTTCTCTAGTTCCCATCATGCTAAATAAACAAAGAGATTCCCGTACTTTCAACTGCTCTCTCTGATATAACATATGCCGGTTCACCAGATTCACCATCTGGGGTCATGGGTGTAAACTTCGCTACAATGTAATAGCCAACAGCTCCTAAAGGTATACGGAATGCCTGCATAACGGCTCATAAGTAGTTAAGTAGTTGACATATAAGCTTTTAGATAGAACATCCCAAGTTTTTTGACTGTATAGTATACATGCTAGTTAAAAATGTAAACCATCTACCTTGGCAATCTTGGATGTGCTCAGTGCTTCAAGGCCTTTCTCACCATCCAAAGTAGAAGAACCTGTTTTGAACCATTGAACTCTGCTAGACCCTTCAGTACCTCCAGTAACAACTCCAGTCACAGTTACCTTACTGTTCTCTCTTATATCCCCAATTATCTTGACATTTGTAACCTTTGGAGGGGCTGGATTTAGCATAAAAGAAATTGTGTATAAGTAAGAGGAGGTAAGCACATGCCGAATTGTATAAAAATGTGGAAGCAATTATAACTAAAATGAAGGTTATTGCGGTGGAATTCATTTTATCATAATAAAACAACTTGTAACATCAAAAGAATTGTTGGGGAACAAGAAAAGAGTACCTTGCTTAACCACATGAGACACTACTGTAACAGATTCCCCTTCTTGCCCTATAAAATGCCCGGACCAGAAAGTTCAATAACTATTTGTGAACAAGCTACAAAGTAGATGGAAAATGTTCCCACAACAAATGGATAAAAGGAAACCTTCAAAGTTAATAGGTATATAGGCAAATGCCAAGCGTCGCCCAACATCTTCCTTAGTTAAGTTATATTCGGATGTCCCACTTGATATTAACATAAAGTCTCTGCCACAAAGACACCAGAAAGAAAAAAAAAACAATATAGAAACAATAGAAGATAAACTGATAAAGCAAGAAGTTTCCTTTTATCAAAATAAAGCAAATGTGTCTGATTAATATAATAATCTTCACAAGAACATGAAAAATAAGCCCTACATCATGAAAAGTACAGAAGAAGGGAAGTTTGAAAAGGAAGAATTAAAAGCCCGACAAGTTGAAAAACTAGGAGAAATTCACCACTGAATAGAAGAAGAGTAAACTTTTAAATATTTGATAAGCAATGCAAGAAACATGTTTACTAACCCAGTGTCGAGATTCTCGCGTAACCATTCAAACTTGCTAGGGCCCTCTCGTCCTCCAAAGTAATTGCCAACTCCTTTGATGGTAATTTCTTCAACGGCATCTCCAATAATTTGGACATTAGAAACGGATGGAGGAGCTACAAACATGAAACATGAGTAGTTAGCCTCAACTAGATAGGCAGAAAAACAAATAAAGATTTGTTGACGTGTTTAGAGTTAGTCAAAGTGGTTACTGTAGGCTAAGTTAGTTTTCTGTTTTTTTGGAAAGAGTTTATTTTTTATGTAAATAATATAAATGGAAATTATTAGTGTTGTAACATAGTAACGTTTTCAGTTCCGAAGAAAGCAGTGATCTCCGAAGTTTCCTTCCTTTCAAGAATGCTTTTAAGATTGATACAGAAAAAGTTATTAGCATCCACCTAAAGTTGTCAAAGCAATAAATAAATTGGCAAGTGTACATAATCAAGAACCATCCTAACTAGCAGCACCAATGAATTCCAATAAAAAAGAAAAGAAAAGAATGGGCCATTGATCAAGAGTAAAAAAAAATGATACTGACAAATTCTGTTGAAAATAGTGGTGAAGCCCAAGATTTTCTAATCATCCAACATACCTGCTTTTATAAAATCTGTGTATTTATATTGAGGCTCGCCTTTGGCACCTTCTTCTGTAACTGGGGTGTACATAAAAACCAAACTAGAATCAATGTCATCTACGGTCAACAAATACTCCTCCTCTTCAGCTCCTGAAATTACAACAGGACTGCTGTTCCATTTTCTCCTTAGCCAACTGAAAATGTGAATAGCCAACAGCAATTACTTTGATGTAAAACGAACATGAAAAGCACTCCAGGATGTGTCCCTCCACAATATATGTAAAGGCTTGTACAAATATATGAGAGCATTATATTCACACCCTGAACAGGAAAACAAGCACCTAAGCAAATCTCACCTGGCGACTCCTTTTCCTGGGGTCCCTCCACACCATGCTACCACAGCGTGGCCCTTGACAATGTTTCCTTCAACTAGCTCACCATGGACATCAAGACTCACAACCTTTGGAATTCCAGTTCCTTTTAAAGACAAATATTAGAATCAAATAATGGTATAATGCAACTCCCATTCACCACTAGGAGACTATCTCAATAAGATAGAAGTATGGGATTAAACACGATACAGTTAAGAGATATGAAGCTGATATTAAGGAAAGGAACTAAGTACAAGAATATGGGGCATAGAACAAAAAATAATTTAATTTTATGGTTGTGCTACAAATTACAAAACATCTAATATCAGTATGAAAGAAAGCATGTGAAAGTTTACCTCGTGAAACTGGTGAAGATATTGCAAATATGGGAGGGTACTCCACTTCTCCCAGTACGGGAGTACACTCAACTTTCAATACTTTGCCAATGTCTTCATGCTTGGGCCAATAAACCTGGTAACACGTTATTCAAAACAATTAGGGTTTGTGAAACCACGATAATTAGATATAAAAAATTACCAGATAGTGTTTTTTTGCAAAATAAAATGAAACATCGGCAGTCAAATAAAATTTCAAAGCATTGCTAAAACCAGAACAACCAGTTACCTCCCCTGTAGCATCAGGAATAAGAGTAAAATTTGAAGGTGTTCTGTCCCCCAAAAACCATTGATATCTTAAGACTAACTGTGAATCAGTGCTCAGAGTGCTTTCTTGCACAAAAGTAAAGTGGCAGCGACAAGCATCTTCTTCAGAAGGTTGATCCACAGAGGCTTCCTTAACTAGGTAATCAGAAGGCAAATTATCCTTCCAACGCTCAACCAGAAAGCGAAAAGTTGAATCTGTCCAAAAACCACAACTCAGACATTGAATTTTTTAGAACTGCAATCACTAAAACAGATCCTTCTCTGTCAGTTACAAACCTGCCGCTTGATCTGCACGGCAAAACTCCCAGCCGCTTCTGATGCACACAGATGAATGTGCCGGATATCGCCTTGCCAGTAATACCTCCTCTCGGGAAAGATCTATCCAAACCCATATCAAAGAAAAGTTAACTTCAAGCAACATATATATTCTTTTTGAGCAGGAGACCAGCAAAACAAACAAAAGCTTTACGAGTGTGGCAGAGAGAGAGAGATAGCGAGAAACAGAGTGCAATAGAAGGCTGATAACGAGTTTGGAACAAAAAGGCAAAACTAGCTAACAGAATGAACAACAATCTGGTAATTCACAAAAATAATTAAGAGATAAAGCATTGCTGCTAAGAAAAGAAGGACATGATGGAAAAACACAGTCAAGATGCAAAGATATAAATAAAAATTGTGCAACCCACAAACCTCTATCATTGAACTTTTTCAATGTAGGACCAACGAGCAAAATGGAAGCCGCTTCTAAATGAGGCATCTTTAGAATTGGATTCTCCTCCACTCGTAAATGCTGCAGCATTAAAAGACACATTGTAAACTATACGCACAAATATAAATCCTGCGTGCTCTTGGAGTACAAAAATAAATATGGAAGACCAGATGACTTGATATAGCATAAATAAAAGTGAAGCAAGTCCTAGAATAAGAACACTAACCTCAAGAACAGGTAAATGAGGGAAACCCTTTAAAGTTGAAATTTTATTTTTGCTTGCAGCTAAAACCTGTATTTAATAATCAAAGGTCCAAACGTAAGTCACGATATAATAACGAAGGCGAACGAAAGTCTCCAATAAATAAAGAAAACAAGACCTGTAACCGTGGTTGACTTGCCATTGAAAGAGACTTTAACTTGTTCTGAGCAACTGAGAGGAACTAAAACAAGGGACATAAAAAGATTAAAGAAAAAGGTATCACTTAAGACAAACAGAGATTGCAATTAGGAATGACAAAAGCAAACAGGAAATGAAATTCGTAGTCCTACCTCCAAATTAGGAAGCTGAGGAAGGCTAGCAAGTGATGTGATTTGATTTCCAGCTAGATACAGTTGCTAAACAAGTAGTAAAACTCACTCAAGTCACAAAGGGGATAACTCAATATGCAGTCGTTCATGATAAAAAAAAAAAAAAGGTAATTTATACTCACCTGTAGAGCTTTGCAATTCTCAAGGGGTTCAAATCCAGGTCCTTTGAAGTCATTAAAACTTAAATCCAGAACCTGGGAGTAAGAAGCTACTGTTATCAATTAATAAGCTATTATTACAGACCACAGGTACCATTTTCACATTTTTATATAGAATTTTGAAGATTCAGAAATTTATCAATTCATTGGTTTGTTTAAATCCATAACACAGATGATAAATATATTATAAAAAGAAAGTTAATGTCTACTTGTAATATACCTTCACCCGTGACAATATCTCCACTCCTTCCAGTGTTGACAAGAGATTGTCTCTAAGATAAAGAAACTGCCAGACAAGGAGGATAAATTACAATAAGAACTAAATAACTTTGACAAAAGGAAAATACTTCACAAACAACTTCCTCTAATCACACCCTTCATCATGGCTTGGCTCCTATAGACAAGAAGAAAAATAATTCCATAGCACTAAACAAAAAATAACTAAACAACTGATAGCCCATAGACCTAGCAACTTAAGCTTTTGGATGTCTTACAGGGAGAGGGAAACATTTTACAAAGTAGCATCAGAATCTGGGATCCTAGTCTCAAATCTTTCCAATAGCTTTCCCGTTATAGTGAATAATTTACATCTCTTCTGTATGGACTTGTCTAATCCATCTTAATCTCCAAGCACACGTCTTATTATAAGTAAATGGAGATGAAAAAAATAAAAATAAATTTACCTCCAAATTTGATGACAAGTTCAACCCACTAGCAGTAAGACTGCGGACCCGGTGACCTCTTAGATCCAACCTCTGAAACAATAAATTAAAAAAGAAATAATAAGTAAAATTTGTTAGGAATTATGTATCAGTAACAAGAATGGTAGGATAATCGCCCTCGCTAGCTACAATAGCATTTATCAAGCACTAGTCAAAATCATAGCAAATATGTAGGACTTTTGTTTAAGCACAGGGAGCCACCAAATGTACACATTTTTTTTTTAACTTACAGTCACATAATTTTTATGAAACAAATGCATGTACTTGCAAACACGCACATATACATATAGGAGATTGTGGGCAGTGATTGTAAATACCTAGAATAAATTAAGTTGGCTATCAAATGTTGGGCCTGAGAGAAACGATAAGACATATACATATATTTGTTTGTGCATGATCATTTAGTATGAAAGATTTCTCAGCATGTATCCAAAAATTGCATATGAAACGAAGGGGCTGAGCAGGCAAGACATCCAAGCTAATAATGATCTACCAAAAGTATAACAATGATAAACATTTCTAAGGTTTGGCATAACGCAGTGCCTACCACATCATCACCAGCTTTTATCTCCACCTGCGGAAGAACAATGAACTTTGAATCCCTGCTTTCAGGAGTTGTCGCCTTCTTGCGTCCAGATAAACCCGAACTTCGATCCAGAGATGTGGATAGAGACGTAGATCTCAATCCACTAGAGACGGTAGGTGATCGAGGCGCAGGGGAAGAGAGCTTCGGAGCCGTCTTCCTAATGGTACTACTCGCGCTACTGTCCAATGAAGTAGAAGCTACTCTCCTTGAAGAGGATGAGGAGGCAGAAGCAACTGACACCGATGGCTTCACCGACGACCTACTTGAAGTCACTTGCCTAGTCACATCAGAATCAGTTGATCTTCTCAAGCTCCGGTCAAATGGCAATGATGGTGTTGTGGACTTTCTAGTTTCCGAGACAGTGGCTCTGCTCACAGGCTTAGTAGCAACCGATGGTGCCAAACTCCGTTTAATTTCCGGGAGAGACCTCCTTCCCGGCTCTGCCGCCCTCTTCCCAGGAACTGCAGCAGCATTGGTCAGCTTCGCTGAAGAGGCAACAGTTGACTTCTCGGCCAAGCCTCCCGTGCTGTTTCGTCTTACCACCGGAGCTGAACTTGAACTCTGCGCTGACCCAGTTAGAGTCGATTTCTTTATGCTTGAAGCAGAATCGGAACTGCCACTGAGCTCAAATTTCTTTCTAACGGAACCCAAGGGTACCGAGGCCTTTGGTGTCACTGGCGTGCCAGATTTAACAGTTTTCACAACTTTTTTCTCGCTTACAGATGAATTAACCAGTACTTTCTTCTCAGCAGCTTGGGGTTTCTCTGCTGAATCTTCTCCGGGTCGAACTTCAGGGTCCTCCATTTGAGTTCACGCAGAGAAGGAACTTTAAAAGCAAACGCCTTTTTTTAATCTAACAAAACCAGATGACAAGCAAAAAAAAAAGGTAAAATAATAGTTCCAACAAAAAAAAAAAAGAAGAAGAATCAATTCAAAGCACTCCAACTAATGTTTGGTTCCCGAGAAACTACAGAAAATTTTTATGGAAACGAAAGACAATAAGCCAAAAAGAAAATGGCTTTTTCATGGACTTTCTAACATCTATGCTTGCTCAGTGCTACTCAATTACTAAGTAACCGACGAAATATTAACTCAAACGCAACTACATTGCCACAAATTCACAACCGTTCTTTCTCGGGAAACAAACAGCCAAAAACAGAAACGTTTGAGAACTACTCACCAGTTCGAAACCGACAAAAACTCCGACGACGTCACAGCCAAAGAACCAAATCCTTGAACGGAACGATCATACTTGGATCTACAGAAAAATGCAGGTTCTTAGCCTGAAAATCCAAACCCCGACTTCGATCCAAGCAAGACAAACCCTCCAAACGAAGAAGGCCAATGCGAAACTCGAAATTCGAACGACTTCAACAAAAAGGCGACACGCGAGACTGAAAATACGCGGGGATTTCACCTTCAGATCTGACCGCCATGGAAGCTGAGACGGAAATCATGAAGCATTTTCTAGGGTTTAGCGATGTTTTGGCAGAGAAAGCGTGGAAGTATTCGAAAAAGCTAAAGAGAGAAAGCAGTGAGTGAGTGAGAGAAAAGAGAAAAGAGACAGAGAGAAGAGAGAGAGAGTGAGAGAACCAATGTCCAACGAGCTACACAGCCCTGGAAAAAGCTAAATAAAAATTTTAAAAATAAAAAGCAAATGTATAATTGTGTGGGATTAAAATAATTGTTTATTGATTTTGGGTGTTTGAATTGAAAAGCAAAGATTTTGAGGGGAAGAGGAATTTTGGCGGAAACTGTTTAATTTTTTGAGCCACGCCTTTTTCTCAATGGTTTTGTAATTGGTTTAGACTTTGGAGAGTATAGTGCTTTTTATTTTTTATTATTTTTATTATTATTTAATTTAATTTTTGGTTTGTGAAATGTTGGATGCGAGTTGGCTCGGGCGAGTGGACTCGGTTCAAAATTGTAGTGCTGAAATCAAACCAAAAAAAAAAGGGTTGAGAAAGGGAGTATAATTTGTAGGTTTTTTTTTTCTTTTCTTTTTTACTTTAGACAATCGGATTTTAAGTGCACTTTGTTCGAGATAGTGAAAGGTTACACTCAAATGTAAATCATAAATGTAATTAAGGTTCGGTTCACCTTTTCCAATGGAAAATAAAGTGGTTTTGGTTAGTGGTTACTAATGTAGTGTTGTTGGTTTTCCTAAAATAACAATGCAGTTATATTTTATCCTTTTGCTAATGGGTTAATTTTATCTTTCTGTCATAGATATGAGATTAGTACTTACATCTTTTGCTTTTTTTTTTTTTTTTACTATAGAGTTTTTTTTTTTTGTTGGTTGCAGAGGGATTAATTATTTGGGTAGTTGGGACTTGGATAATAATTTACTGTTATTTTCTAAGAAAATACATTAGTAGTTTGGCGTTACTGCTTTTTTCCTTTAAAATTTGCTATTTTCCATATGAACAAAATAAAACAAGAGATTTTTAAGGATTTCACTAAATTTTTGACTAATTTTTTAGATTTAGTTATAATTTCATGAAATTAATTATACGTATGTTTCGGCTAAATCATTAATTTTATGAAACTATAAGCTAAATGCTTCAAACTTTACCTTTAAAATGACTAATTTCTTAACTTGCTCATAAAACAAATAGAAAAGTGCTAATTACTTATTTTTTCTAAAAAATATACGGCTAATTTTGTAGTTATATTTTATTTAGTCTGAAATCGCCTACTTACCTAACATCTAATATGCTATCCAACAATAATTTAGATTTGAAGTTTAAATATAAAAGGCAAGCCCCACTATTAGTTGTTGAAATTTCATTGTTATCTTAGAGCATTATTAAGTATTATTTATCATTGGACAACCTTTATTTGCCTAATGAGATAATACACACTTCAAAACTCTTTTATTATGATGTTAAAGCTTGCATTGTATTTGATACAGATGGAAGGAATAATATATCTTAAACCAAATATATTTCCGTATTTTATTTTCCTTATCCTTTTCAATTTGTGTTTCTAAATGGTCATGTATGTCTTATTATTAAATTTGCCAAGGAAATAAACTTCTTTATTTGATTGATTATGTGATACCCAATAAAGTTTTGATACTTATTCTCTTTTGAATTAAAGTGATTTATTTATTGTATTAATAAATACAGCCCAATTGTCAATGGTAATAATATAACATCGTAGCATTTATATACCAAAAAAATCATATCATGCTGGTTTCAAAGTTATGGCCCCACTTAGATAGAGCAATAAAATCAACACATAAAATCTCATCATTATTTTTTATTTTTTGCTAATCACAGAAAATCACGTTCAAACCGTGCAAAAAGCGTATTTATTTCCTAAATATTGAAAGAACAACCACAATGATGGAACCAAATGATTTAATTTGTCCTCTGAACTAAAAATAACTATTATTCAACCGAATTAGGTGAATCGTGTACAAAATATATATCATATATAAAGTATGTCACATTGAAATGGTAAATTGGACCATTTTATGGGTTTTGGTTTTATTTTTAAATTATAATTATGTTTTCTATAAATACGTACTTCTGGTATAAATTTATACTTCATATGTGTTTTCGGTCACGTAATTATTGTACTTTGCTATTATAACATCTTATATATATATATATATATATATATATGAGAAAAGTTAGCGATTATGTAATTTTCAAATCAGTACATAAGCTTTCCACTTCACGTGTATTTTCAGTTAAGTATTTACTTGTGTTTAGTTATTTTGATACATGGGAAAATTTAATGATGATGTAATTTTAAAATATTATCTCAGTAATTGCATATAAATGCAAACTTATGTCAACTCATTTTTTAACCATATAAAAATATGCAACGCGAACATAGCACCCTTTGAAAATAGATAATTTTGAACGTGACATTGCACGTTATAATTATTTCAAACGGCTTGATATGATTTTAGTACAAAAACAATTATATCAAATCATATTTTATAAATTAGGGTCGATTTCATGTCGTGCAAATGCCACTCTAAGTCCTTATTATGCTTAATTTGCTAATTAATGAAAAAATAAACTACAACTCTTGAACTAGTCATCTAATTATTTTCGTTTGTTTGATAAATCACATATATATATATATATATATATATTTCACGCTATGTTTTCATTGGATTTTTTTACGTGTTGTCACGAACATGTGCAACAAAAAAATTTAATCTTCTGCATGTAAATTGTTCAAACGGGTTTTTTTTTTTTTTCATCATTCACCAAATTTTGTTGCTCAATCATCTTTGCAAGCAACCATTAAATTCAATATGATTTGTCAAACAAAATCTTCCTAAATTTCACACCAAACATGACCGTAAAGAAAGGGGAAAAAAAAAAGATGAGAAAGAAAGTCATACCAAGAAATACCAAACAACCTTTTGCACTTTGCAGTGTCCCATACTCAGTTTAGCCAACATCATTTAACCCCTTTCAAAACACACCATCATAATTATATGTCAATATAATGGCCACTGAATTAAGCTTAAATAGTAAATAATAAACAAGGAAATAATTTCATTAAAGACATTTTGCCCATGACATATATACATGTATTTGTAGATATATATATATATTATATATATAACTCCACTAATATTATTCATAAAAACGCTTGAGAGTTGGTTTGTCGGTGGTTTAGATCGGATATGATTTGCGGGCCTTTTTGTCGGTGCTCTTGGTTTGGTCGTCGTTTTGATGAAATAGCACCAATTATTAGTGTTTTATGTGACGTGGATGGTGTCGTATGAACTTGAGTCTCAAGTCTCACATAGGCGAAAAAAAAAAGAGAAGGGATGGCTTGGCTTCAATGTGATAAGAGAGAACGACCGTGAACTGAGAGAGGAAAACGACATCGTCCGGGTTTAAAGATTAAGACCGTACGGGATGATATTAAACGACAGTGAAAGAAAACGACATGATTCAGAAGCGATAACAGCCGGAAAACGACAATGAAACGTTAACCAAATTATTATAAGGTGATCTGTAGAAGAAAACAAAATAATGGTGGTCTAAAACGACAAGTAAACAAAAACGACATGATGTAATAAGCGACAAAACTCAGAAAAAGACAATTAAACACCGAACTTAAATAATAATAAAAAAAAGCAATAGTTCTCGAAAGCGACCATTGAACGAATAAGACACAAGTTTACGAAACAACAACGATGTATAACAACTGAATATTAAACAAAAGCGACATGGTCCAACAAATGACTGTAAACAACAATAATTGTGAGAAAACGACAATTAAAAATGACGGTATAAAACGATAGGGTTGTTGAATATGTAGACAAAAACAATAACCAATAGAAACGACGGAAATTAGAAAACGACATTTAGTTGAAAACGACATGCCCCATTAAACGACAAAATCTGAAAACGACAATTAAGTACAGTTCCATAGAAGGGGAATGATTCAGGAAAACGACATATCCCAATAAACGACAAAACCTGAAAAACGACAATTAAAGACAATTATAAAAAAATAATTATGGAAAGCGACAAAAAAAACACACAAATAACAGAAAACGACAACTAAACGAAAACTACATTAGGTAAAAACGACACGTACCAATTAACAAAGAAACCAAAAAACGAAAAAAAAAAGGGTCTAGAAACGACTTATTAAGAAAACAACAGACATTCAAAAACACCCCTTAATAGAAATGGAGACAGTTTTGTAAATTATAATTATAAAAAAAAGTTATAGTGAAACGACAACTTCGGAAAGGCGACAACAAAACAAAAGAACGACAACGCGTAGCGAAAACGACAAGATTCCATAGTACAACATTTCCTAACCTAACAAACGACAACATAAACCCCGAGGACTAACCAAATCCAAAACCAGAGCATCGTTATCCGCGAATCCAAACAGTCGCGAACCTTTATTGGTACAGTACGGCCCATCGTCGCGTTTCTATTCCGCAGAGAACCTCCGAAACTACCAAAGACGAAATTTTTTAATAATTTATAATTAAAAAAAATTAAAGAGAGAGAAAAGCTTCATCAATGGCGGACGAGAAGCCCCTGCGGAAGATATCGGATGCGTTTACCGATCTTGCGGCGGCGGTAAACTCCGGCGCGGCGGACGTGGAGATCGCGCCGTTCTCTCGCGCGTGCGCTCTCGTCTCTCCGCTCTTCGGCTGTTTGGGAATCGCATTCAAGTTCGCCGAGAGAGACTACGTCGCCAAGGTAATCCTTTTTTCCCTCTCATTGCCTGGTTTTTGCGTTCCGCGAGAAATTCCGTGAAAATGTCAACCATTCTGAGCAAAATATCGGTCCGATTCGATCGGAATCGGGACGGTTTCAGGTGAACGATCTCGCGGAGGCGTCGAAGTCGATCGCGACTTTGCAGGCTCTGCTCGATGGCGACATGGGAGCGAATTGCGTGAGGAACGCCGGTAGTCACTCGAGAAATTTGCTGAGAGTGAAGCGTGGGCTCGATATGGTTAGGGTTCTCTTCGAGCAAATGCTTGTTACGGAGTACGTATTATCGCTTATCGGAAATTCTTGTTCTTTTATTTTTCGCGTATTTTTGTTAATTAATTGGTTTGTGAATTTTGCTTATTGGTAATGTCTGTCTTATATTGAAAGCAATGAACAGTCTCGGTATTAGTCTTGAGAACTAGCAGTTCAGTGTATAGATAGATTGTAGTCAATTTGGGTTTCTTGCAAATCTAATCTTAGCATTTAGTCTTTAGTGAGTGATTATGAATGTGTGGCTGAAGTTTTTTAGTTCATAACTATATTTCACAATTTTTTTGCTAGAAAAAGAATGTCCCTTTTTTTAGTTTGCGTGTTAGGTATACTCTGGTTGATCAACAACTTCGACGGCATTATTTTTTGTTGGAAAGTCAAGGCGTAATGTTAGTTGTGTGACTCCACATACAGTGTAGTTGTGGAAACTTGAGAGACTTCTGGTTTCTAGGATTTGAGTTGTAAGTTGTTCTGTACTAATATGAAGTTTTTGTCTTTCGTATTTCCATTATTGGAGCACTATAGACTAAATTATGTCTGGCTTCTAGAGGAATATCTTGTCAAAAGTTATTTGGTTCACGCATTAATCTATTATTGATTAAGATTATACACGTCTGCAAAATCCGTGATTTATCCCCTTCTTGCCTTCAAAATCTTGCTTGCCTAAATGAGCTACTTGCTGAAATTTCAATGACACTCCAGTTTAAGCTTCATTTTGGGCCACTTATTTGTTGCACTTAGTTTCTTGAAATGCAAGCTTAGTTTATGCATGGAAGTAATGGCTACTAATCTTTTTGTCAGAGGCAATTCCCTTAAGGATCCAGCTTCCAATGCGTATGCGCAGGTTTTTGCTCCACACCATAATTGGGCAATCAGGAAAGCCGTTGCTGCAGGAATGTATGCCCTCCCAACTAAGGCACAGTTGTTGAAGAAACTCAATGAAGATGGTGAGTCATGAATCAATTAAGATTTTGTTTCTTTGGTTAAATATCTCAGAGGTACTTGAATGCTTAAAATCCTTATGTAGTGTTTACGACCATCGATTGGTTTAAGTAACTGCATTTTGAAATTTGTTGAGTTGTTTCTGATCAAAGTTCTCAAGTGTACATTTGTCGAATTGATCTCGCTGTCAGACTTAGAACCCAAACAAAGTCGGTCGTACTTTGTTTTCAAGCTCATCCTATGCCAAGCAAAGAAGAATAAAACAAGAAGGAAAGGTTTTCTGGTTTTGACTTTTGAGAGGATAAGAATAAATTCTATAGGTGTATTACCGCTTTTTTGAGCTTTCGATAAAATTAGTAATTTTTTATCTCTTACCAAATGACATTGTTTTTGGCTTTTGAGAGCTTATGTTTAAATTCTATAGGTGTATTAGCTTTTTTACAATAAATCTTTCAATAGAAGTGGTGATTTTAATCTTTTATTAATATGATATTGTTTTCGTTTCAGAAGCCTCAGCTAGGATTCAAATGCAAAACTATATTGTTGCATCAGCACCTGTAATTTTATATGTGGACAAACTTTTCCACTCAAGACAACTGGGTGTGGATTGGTAAAACATGGGATTGTGTTTAACTTATACTTGATTTATTGTTATCACTATTATAACTATTTTTCTATGCCATGCCATTGAGCCAACTTAATATTATTTACTTCTAGAAATATTTGTATATTACGGATACTCGCTCTGCTTATGCAATATTATTTGGAATTTATAGGGGGATTTTGAGGAATATCCCATTCTTCGCGCATTGATAATCTATACCTTTTGTGTATTGCATTTTTAATTTATACCCTAAAAACTTTACACTACAAACATAGATTGGAAATAGAGGAAGCATACCACTTAGGGTATAGATTATTAAGTAACATCAAGAATGATTTTATTTTGAAATTCTCCTGAATTATTTTTATATGATTTCTCAGATTTTCATTGTTAATTTATTAATTCATTTCTTCTTATAAATTATAGTATTGAAGGTAAATATCTGTCCCCTTTCTTTAATCCATGGCATGCTCGATTCCAAATCGAGTGCAACAACCTATATCCAATTGCTTTGGGTTAGACCATCGCCAACTCTAAGGCAAGAGTGTGTTAATGCTACATGCCTAAAAGTAATTCTTGCAATTTTACCAATTTTTCAACGGATTAGTTAGGTAATAACCATTTGGACAATGTATCTTTAAGAAATAGCCACAGTTTTAAAAAATTTAAAAATTATATAAAAAATTTCGACGCATGTAAGTAACAAATTACATATAAAAATTACTATAAATTTATTAAATGATTATTTTCTCAATTTTTAAAACTGTGATTATTTTTAAAAAGTGACTATTTTCTTAAAATTCTCTTTTTCATTGTATCATATAATATTTTAAATATTTTTATAAATATGAAGTTTTAGTAATATTTTTGATAGTGTCTTGTATTGTGTTAGATTTAAAATTTTAATACTATTAAGCATTAAAAGATAACTATTTCCTTAATTATTAAAAATGTTAATAATTTTTTTAAATCATTATTCAAAAATAGTTATTTATTTAGGGAAATCGTAGGAAATAGTCAAAAAAAATTTCGTTTTTAAAATTCAGTCTATGTTTCAAAAAATTAAAAAAATAATCATGTTACGAATTGTATAACAGAAAAGTGTCACACAAAATGTAACACATATGTAATATTTGTGAGATATTTTATAACACTTCAAGTTTTACTCGTTATTTTTTGAAGTGTTAAATAATATCTTACAAATATTTATAGATCTGTTATATTTTATGTGACACTGTTTTGTTATACAATTCGTAGCATAACTATTTTTTAAATTTTATGAAACACAAGCTATCATTTAAAACAAACATTTAATTTTGGCATATTTTTGCAACTCACCCTTTATTTAATAATCACATATACTATATATATATAATATATATCGTGGGGAGCTTCTTACTTTTTCTTTTTAAGAACGAAATATACAAATAGTCAAATACAAATGGGTCAGTTAGGTAAATAGCCATTTTGAACTATATGTTTTCAAAAACTAGCAACAGTTTCAAAAAATTTAAAAACTAGCCATTACAGCACATTTTATGTGTAATTTTGTTATAGTCAGAAATTTCTTACAGTGTGTAATAGTTAGTTTTTAAATTTTTTGAAACTGTGACTATTTTTTAAAATTATTTTATAAACAGTTGCTATTTTCTTAAAATTCTCAATACAAATATACATCCCGATTTGGCAGTCTGCGGGACAAACTAAATCGAATTGAGGAACATTGGTATCCAAGCAGCCAAACGGTCCGAAGGTAGTTGTTTATTCGAGTCCGTTTACCGCGAGTTTTATATTTGATATTTTATTTCGGAATCGGCAGATTCAGAGCATACAAAATTCCACTCCCAAATCAACAAAACAAACCGAAACATAACAAACTGTTCCGGAGAGAGAGAGAGAGAGATTTCCGACTCCGAGCTTCATCAATGGCGGACCAAAAGCCTCTCACGAGAATGGCTGAGGCCTTCACAGATCTCGCCGCCACAATAAGCTCAGACGCGACGGTCATGGAAGTCGCCCCTTTCTCTCGCGCCAGCTCTCTCGTCTCTCCGCTCTTCGGCGTCTTAGGTATCGCCTTCAAGTTCGCCGAGATGGACTTCGTATCCAAGGTAAAACTTGAATCTCTGGTTCGGATTTCGTTTTCCTGGAAAATCCTTGGGCCTGAATCTGGAAAGCAAAATGTTTGATCGAAGTCGGGATGTTTATTAGGTGAGCGATCTTCTCGAGGCTTCGGAGTCGATATCGACATTGCAGGAATTGCTCGATCGCGATATTGAAGCGGATTGCGTTAAGAAATTCGGAAGCCATTCTAGAAATCTGATGAAAGTGAGGCGTGGGCTACAAATGGTTAGGGTTCTCTTCGAGGAAATAATTGCTTCTGAGTATGTTTTAGCACTTGATACAATCTTTATAGTCCTAGGTACTGAAAAGAAAACTTTTTGAAGATTCAATGTATCAGAAAGATTAGTAAATAGAAGAACTTGGAGAATTCTTTGGATATTTCCTCACTCTGAGATCATGATAATTGATGAAATCAAACAATGCGAATCATTGAGGAATCTTCGTTTGGTATTGTTGAGTTTCAGATTCTTAGGTGGTTTTATTTGGTTATTTTAAGGGTATCACTGTCGTCTTTACGTTTAATAGAGTTTTATGTGTGTTGCTTGAAAGAAATTGTCCCTTGCTTCTTGGTGTTTGGTATATCGTAGCAATTTAGAAACGTTGATTGATTTGTTTGTTTGTTGGAAAGGGAAAATTTTGGGAAGCATTAGGAGTTGAATGATCATATTACCTTCGGTTAGTCTTATCTTATGTTCACTGTTTTTTATGAATAGTTGCAAAAACGTATGGCACCTTGGTTTGTACAACTTAGCAAGTATGACAGTCTTTATTTATTTACTTACTTTTTTTGGTATTTGTTTTTGAACTAATACGGTGGTGTCTGATGTATATCACCCTTTTGAACGTGTGTAGAAACAATGATTTGCCATTGGGCATTGGATGAAGGTCTCATTAATGCTTTGTTAAGCTCATGAATTACTTAGTTACCCAGTTTTATTCACGCTCCAAAAATTAGATTGCCAAATTTTTGTTAGCCTTGCTACTTTGTTGAGCTGCTAATGATATGGGACTTCAAGTATCAGCTTCAATATAGACACTTACCCTTACTTAAATACTCAGTTTGTGGAACTAAAAGTAATTGATCTATATGGGGCAGAGACGATTCCCTTAAGGATCCAGCTTCCAAGGCTTATGCACAAGGTATTAGCTTCTCACCATAATTGGGCAATCAGAACGGCCGTTGCAGCAGGGATGTATGCCCTGCCTACTAAGACACAATTGATGAAGAGTCTCAACGAAGATGGTGAGCTATGAAACAGTTGCTTCATTTATTCTTTGATGAATATCTTCGGGTACTTGAACTCCCATGGTTTTGGGCGATTCGACACAGGAGCACAGTGACATGTTTATAGTTGAGTCAATGAGATATAGTTGAGTCATTATTCTGTGGAAGTAATGTCATTTTGAAAGCTGGTTGGGATTTTTTCAGCCAAACTTGAACAAAGCTCCTTTGGATTCATATCATGTTAGTTCAGACACAATCCGAGTTTCACTTTCAGTTTTGATGTTCTTACTATGCCGATTTTTCTTCTTCTGCTTTGAATAAAGTATCACTAAGTTTCGCCTTCACCTTCTCTCTCAGATGCCTCAGCAAGGATTCAAATGCAAAACTTCATTAATGCTTGTGAACCTGTAATTCAGTACATCGAAAAAATGTTCAACTCGAGAAATCTTGGAGTAGATTGGTAAGGCATAAATAGTGCTTTTATTTATGCAATTTATAACCTATTATTCTCTTATCATGCTCAGCAACTACAATAAATTCAATTGACAATTGATCTCTCGCAAGTGCACAGCTCAATAATCTTTGAACGAGTACTGAAACTTGTGAAATTTATGCACAGGGTCTGCGAGATGTGGGATGTGATACCATACTAACAATGATTTCAGATTTCAGTCTTTTAATTCTTGCTTTGGTTGAGAATCTAAAGTTTGTTTTGGTATTCTTGCTTGCAGGGATTGATACAGCATTTTTGAAGAGGACATACATGGTCGTACAATTTTCATTTACAAAGCTTTCCTTGAGACCACACATTTGGTTATGCAATTCTCATTGGCTCAGATGAAAAATGTGATGATCTTGCTTGAATAGATCATTTTGGTTTTGGTTCATGACATTCATAATTCTTGTTTAATTTGCAGTCAAGGAGCATCAAAATTGGAGTTCACGGCTAACCTTGTACTTCAGTTGGCTACAAAGTGAAAGTGTTGATAAGACGTATTTACTTCATTAGAACTCAAGTTTTAATGAATGTTTAATCTGAATGTTATTTTACAATTGTAACAAGAATAATTGAGCAAAGAACATAGTTTCCTTTTTCAATTTTAATCTCAATTTCAAGTAGGAAAAATTTTAAAAATACCCCATCTACTTAAGGTGTTGTGTCAATGTGTCCTCTATATTTCAAAATATCTCAACCGACACCTTAAAATTGAAAAGTTTCAATCACCCCCCTTTAATTTCAAATATGCTCCATCTACTTAAGTTGTTGTGTCAATGTACTTCGTGTACTTTAAAAATGTCTCAATTGAGTGTTAATATGTCCAATCTACTTAAGTTGTTACATGCTCTTTTTAGGATGTCAATTGAGATATTTTTTAAGTACATGGGTATATTGACACAACAACTTAAGTTGATGAGCTATATTTGAAATATAAGGAGGTCATTGAAACTTTTTCAATGTTTAAAGTGTCGATCGAGACATTTTGAAATATAAAAAGCACATTAACACAACACCCTAAATAAAAGAGAATATTTTAAAAATTCCCTTTCAAGTAATATAACTGCCCAATTTTAAATTATTATTGAAATTGATATGATCATGGAATATAATTTAACACTAAACGCAACATCTTCAGTTATACTTTTCTAATTGTAAACATTATTGACTTAACAACAAACAAAACGGAATTTTCTAGGATAATGTTTTATTGCCCAAGGGTGAAAGCTTCAAAAAAAAAAAAAAAGCCCCCCTCTTCTGTAAACGACAAGATGATTCACCCTTGGGCAAAATCAAGAGAAAAAGGATAAATTCGTGAAACAATACTTATTTGGGGGTCTTGTTCATATTTTTCCTTATCCTTTGGTCTAAAAGTGAAAATTCCGTCAACATATTATATTTTCCATTTTTCCATGTTAAAACCCCAAAAAACCCTCCCCGACCGATCTCTGTCCTTGTCAGCTTGTTAATTCCTCTTTCTATTTTCCCAGCAGCCAAACACCATTCTCTTCTCATTCGCTTATAACTAACTCAACTCAACTCAACTCCTCAATTACATTCAGGAGCCTAATCTCTCTCTCTCTTTCTCCCACAAGTCACAACGCAGATGTCTTCTATCGAAACCCTAATTCGCCACCGCCATTAAAGCCCCATCCGAAACCTTCCGAAGAGATCGACGATGGATGACTCCGAGGGAGGCCTCAGCTTCGACTTCGAGGGCGGCCTCGACGCCGCCGCCGCCGTCGCCTCCGTAGCCCCTTCCAACCCCGCCGCCTTATACGGCAGCGCACTAATCCAAGCCGATTCCTCCGCCGCCGCGCCGAACGCGATCAGCTCCAACCCCGCCGCCGCGGCGCAAATGCCCGGCGCGGTCGCGGACGGCTCCGGCGGAGGAAGCCGCGTCGGCGGCGGAGGGAGGAGCTTCCGGCAGACGGTGTGCCGGCACTGGCTGCGGAGCCTGTGCATGAAGGGCGAGGCGTGCGGGTTCCTCCACCAGTACGACAAGGCGCGCATGCCGGTCTGCCGGTTCTTTCGGCTCTACGGCGAGTGCCGTGAGCCGGACTGCGTCTACAAGCACACCAACGAGGACATCAAGGAGTGTAACATGTGAGTCACTGCGCTGATCTTTTCTCGGATTCTCGAAATTCCTTCTCTTGTGAGGAACTTGAATGTTGAAATTGGACTTTAGGTTTTTTTTTTTTTTTTTTTCTTCCATCTGTGTTTATCATTGGCCAAAGTGTGATATTAATTACATAAGTATCGAATTTTATACACAGTTGCTAGTGCTGTTATATTTTTTGATGTGTTACTTCTACTTTTTTTTTTTTTTAAGAGAAATTACATTGATGAGCTTGTGAAGCGAATGGTATGGACGTATGGTATGCATAGCGTTTACAATGTCTCAATGACTGTAAGAGATTTGAAATTTGAGTATTTGGATAGTTAAAGGAAGCTATATGAATTGATTGGTGTTCATTCATATAAGTCCAAGATAAAGGAAACTATGGAGTTATTGGAGTTCATCGACTATCGATGGTTTAGGGAGCTGTTTATTCGTGGTTGTTTGCAAAACAAAGAATGTTTGATGTTTGTTCTGTTCCGCAAAATATGTCAACTCATTTCAATAGACGTGTTTGTAAATTTGAGTTAGAACGCAATTAATGTTATTGGAAATTATGTAATTGCAGGTACAAATTAGGTTTTTGTCCAAATGGTCCAGATTGCCGTTATAGGCATGCAAAGCTGCCTGGACCTCCACCCTCGGTGGAGGAAGTACTTCAGAAGATTCAACATTTGAGTTCGTACAACTATAACTCAAACAAGTTTTTTCAACAACGGAATGCTGGTTTTGGCCAGCAAGCAGAAAAATCTCAGGGAGTACAAGGCCCCAATGGAGTCAATCAGGGTGCGGTCGGGAAACCTTCAACGACGGAGTCCGCTAATGTCCAGCAGCAGCAGGTTCAACCATCTCAGATTCCTGTTGGCCAGAACCAGATACAAAATGTCCCCAATGGCCTGCCTAATCAGGCCAACAGAACTGTGTCACCTCTGCCTCAAGGAATTTCTAGGTGTGTTCAGCGTCCCAAGGTCTTTAATTAGGTTATGTAAATCTGTTATTGTATTCTTTGTTGGATTTTAGTATAAGGAGTCCACAATTGAGTAATAATTGCGCAAAAACGTTATCGTCGCATCATTGAGGTGTAATTAGCTTTCTCTAAACCTATAGTGGTTACTTCTACAAATTTTAATTCTTATGTTGTACTCCACTTGTACTCTAACCATTTAATTTATGGTTTTCTTTGACTGGTATGGCATCTTTTATATTGGATTTTTTCTTTTTGCTCTTTCTTTTCATATTAACCCATATAACATGGAAAGCATAAAAGATTTTAAATTTTTTTTTTTGGGTGCCATCTATTTGTTTTAAATAAGAATAAGTTGAGGATTAACTTTTTACTCCTAAATCTTACCTATTATCACTAGTATAAACCTCGAGCTCAATTTTGCTCCCTGCCCTGTATTTTAGCTTTTTTCCGAATTATGTTTTGTTGTTATCTTCTACGCTATAAACCTCATGCTATGGTATAACATGCCTAGCATTTGTTTTCTCAAACCTTGTATCTTAATGTTTCTAATCTCTCTCTCTCTCTTTTTTAAAGACACAAAAAACATCAATATGTTGATACTGAAAATACACTATGGCATAAAGGAGGTAAATACACTTTGGTTTTGCCCTTATGTCAAAGGGGTTGCATGGTGAACTGCTAGTGATTGAATATGAATTGTTGAATGATATTTGCATATGAAGTGCTCATCTTTTGTATTCATTGATGAGTTGCTGACTCTGATGCACGTTTTATTTCCAAGGAACTTTCAATCTTATTTCTTAATGCTATGTTAAACAACATTGCTTAGTAAGTGATTTAGGCTGTAAGGAGTATTTTTCTTGTACATGGCATGTTTTAAGAATCTGGCATAGTTGATACTTGATATATGGATCTTAATGCTACAATGAAAAGTACCTTATATACTGCATTGCGGGTGTCGTTGGGAGAAGAAAATTGACTGGATCATTTTGTTATGGCGAGTAACTATGAACTGCATGTGTGTGTTTCCTCCATGAGCATAGAGCAGTTGTTTCATTCCATTGTTTTTGCTTCCCAGTGTTTGCATCTAGATCACCTAGCCTAGGAAACATCTTCAGTGGTACTTGTGCCAGAATTGGATATGCACTCTTGCTGTCGAGTTCGAAATGATCTAATTTGTTGGTACAGCGTAACCATCTGTCATTGTTCAGAAGTAAATACCTTATATGGTCTATATGTAATCCTTAACTTATTTTATTTATTTTTGGCATCTGTTATTATTCTTTCTTAAGTTATTCTCCATGATGGATGTGTGTCTATGAATGGTGCTGGATTTAGGTGCTATATTCCTCTAATCGGTTGTAAATTGTATCAGTACCGTTATTCTTCCAACTAATGGATGTTCATGTACCTTTTCTTTTTCCTTTTTGTATTTTTACTTTGTCTTCATTCTATTGAATTTTTTTCCCCATTACTCTCTTGTAATAAGAAAGGTGGAATTCATGTATGAGAATTGATTCAACTTATTTATTATGAAAATTTAGGTATTTTATTGTTAAAAGTTGCAACCGTGAAAATCTGGAATTATCTGTGCAACAAGGAGTATGGGCAACGCAAAGGAGCAATGAAGCTAAACTTAATGAAGCTTTTGACTCTGTTGACAATGTAATATTGATCTTCTCGGTCAATCGGACTCGGCATTTCCAGGTAGCTGAAGTATAATATACCATAATAGCTGTAGATTCCTCCATATCCTTCCGCATTTAAGTTCCTGCAACTCACATTTTATAGTCTCTAGTAGATAGTAAACATTTAGTCTCTGTTTTCGTGCAACTCACATTTTATACTCTCTAGTAGATAGCAAACATTTAGTCTCTGTTTTATCAGGGTTGTGCAAAGATGATGTCCAGAATCGGTGCGTCTGTCAGCGGGGGGAATTGGAAATATGCACACGGTACTGCACATTATGGGCGGAATTTCTCAGTGAAATGGTTGAAGGTGCTTCTGCTTTTCTTAATCCGATTTTCTGTCCTATGGCAAGATTTCATTTCAAATAATTCTCAATGAAAAATTTTAAGTTCAGTCAGCCTTTTGCTTGCAAAGAAAAGACCATGAAAGTATTTGCAGTAAATTTACTAGAGTATCAAAATATAAAATATATTTCTCTTTTACTACCTCTTTCTGAACTAGTTTTACAATCTCGAAACTAGCCAAAGCTAATGGAGAGCACCTTAGTTTCTTAAATTGTGTTTTTGTTTTTCTTGTAGATAAAGTAGCTATTGCTGCAATGCCTAATTCAAAATTTTTGTATCTGCAGTTATGTGAACTCTCCTTCCACAAGACTCGACATTTAAGGAATCCATACAATGAGAACTTACCGGTTAAGGTATTATTTGGAGCCCTCAATGTGCGTTTTTAGAGCATGGAGGCCAGAAGCAGAAATGTTTTCGTCTTTTTGCCTGCTAGATTGAGAGATCATGTGAATTTTTTCATTTGCAAGGATCCTTATCTTTACTCTATTTCAATAGGCTCCAAGTTTGTGCAGACTAATCCACATTGGAATTAACCAAACATTATGTTTATTATTCAGTCATTACTTCATCATCCATTTAGCAAAAACATCATTACTTCATTCCATGACTACTTGTAAAATTGTCTCATATACTTGCAATGAAATAGAAGGATTCTTGAATGGCATAGCTCGGACATTTGCATAAATTAAAGTAGTAGACCATTAATTGTTGAAGCTAATGTGTTACGAGGAAATGTACCTGTTTCTGTTCAGGTGGAGCTAGTATGGAGGGAGGAAACATTTGCCTCGCGAAATTTATGATACATGTTATAAGATTGACACAAGTAAATATATTTAAGAAAGAACGTGACTACCAAAAAAAAAGTTGATCTCATTTTTGTGCTTTTGTAATCGCAGATAAGTAGAGATTGCCAAGAGCTAGAGCCCTCCATTGGGGAGCAGTTAGCGTCGCTGCTTCATCTTGAACCCGATAGCGAACTTATGGTATGTTTAGTTTTTAACAAAAATTGGCAGGAAATGAATAGTTAAAGAATATGTTTAGGAAGAAGAGTGAGAAATTTGCATTAGTAATATGCCATCAAGTCATTCTGGTTCCTCTAAATTCCTTCTATCAACACTTTTGAAATATTGATTCGCGGGATTGTTGAGTTTTGTTTTGTTTGTTTGTTTTTTTTTTTTTTTTTTTTTTTTTTTTCCGAGAAAATGCCAAGAATTTATGCTCATTGAGAAAGCTGTTGTACTAAATCTTAGGTAAATCCTGTCCTTCTTTAGTGCTTGGTACGAGAGCTCAGCCTGCCAATGATGCAACTCTTTCTTCATGTGCTTTATGAGGTGGATGAACAAGAAATTCAGAATGTTAATCTTTTTCCATGTTTTACAGGCAATCTCGGTTGCAGCAGAGTCGAAACGAGAAGAGGAGAAAGCAAAGGGAGTCAATCCAGATAACGGTGGAGAAAACCCCGATATCGTCCCATTTGAGGACAATGAAGAGGAGGAAGAGGAGGAGAGTGAAGATGAAGAAGAAAGCTTTGTGCAGGTTCCTGGCGGAGTAAATCAGGGGAGAGGAAGAGGCAGAGGAGTTATGTGGCCCCCACATATGCCTCTAGGTCGCGGGGCAAGACCTATGCCCGGCATGCAGGCATTTCCACCGGTAATGATGGGTGCCGATGGGTCACCTTATGGAGGACCTGTTACACCTGATGGGTTTCCGATGCCAGATCTTTTCAATGTAGGCCCTCGTGCTTTTAATCCGTATCCTAGGTTTTCTGGGGATTTTATTGGACCAGCGTCTGGCATGATGTTTCGGGGCCGACCTCCACAACCAGGTGGTGTGTTTCCTGGTGGCGGGTTTCCTGGTGGGATGATGATGGGTCCAGGACGTGCTCCATTTATGGGAGGCATGGGAGTTCAAGGTGCAAATCCAGCCCGGCCTGTTCGGCCGGGAGGTATGCCTCCTATGTTTCCACCACCTCCACCGCTGTCGTCGCAGAACAACAATCGCGGTCCAAGGAGAGGACCAGTCAATGATCGGAATGAAAGGTACAATGGAGGGCCAGACCAACTTAAGGGTCAGGACATGTCCGGTCCAGCCGGTGGACCGGATGACGAGGCTCGTTACCAACAGGGATCCAAGGTTCACCAAGAAGATCAATATGGGGCTGGGAACAGCTTTAGAAATGACGATAGCGAAAGCGAGGACGAGGCCCCGAGACGATCGAGGCATGGGGAGGGAAAGAAGAAAAGGCGAAGCTCTGAAGGAGACGCTACCACTGGCTCTGATCACTAGTTTATGCTACTGCTTGGGCAGCAGAAACATGTGTTGAGCCATCTTCTTGGGCTTGCCTGCTTTCCTAGGAACGCTTTGATAGTTCTCTATTTATTTGGATTCTTTTGGGATTAAAAAGAAATTTAGATGGTGAAACAATTTTTCGTTTTGTTTTCCCAAGTTTTTCCCTCCCCCTTTTTTTAACGTGTTGCTAGATATAATATTTTTGTAACTATAATACCCGGAAGTATGGTTTGTATGATAAGTGAAGATTAATTCTCATTGACATATTTGTGGAGGAAATTTTTGTAGGATCATAATTTGCAATATAGAAAAGTGTACTATGTATCATTAATATATGAAATGCCTCGTCTTTTTTGTCTCGTGTGATTTTGCATTTATTTATAAGTTGTTTCCTGCATAGCTGAGAACAGTTCTTTTTCTTCTTTTTTTTTTTTTAATTTTTTTTTTTTAAATTTTTGGAGGCATAGCTGAGAACAATTCAAGTTTGCCTTAAAGATAAAAGAAAATAATTCAACTCATTAAGGATGCCAGGATGGATTAGGGCTACAAAATTTCGAAATTTCTAAATTCAACTCAGTAATTAAACTACAAAATTTCGAAAAAAGGTAAAGATGTCGTTTTTTTTTAAGGAAAAGAAAAATAAAAAGAACCTAAGGACAAAGATGTTGTTTTGTTGAGGAAACGACAATGAAATTGCTAAGTGCTGGTAAGCAAAACATGTTGTTTTCTTGAGGAGACGACAATGAAATAACTTAGGACAAAGATGTCGTTTTCCTTTTAGATACGACTGAAAAATGTCGAAATCAGCAAAAGCTGTGATTTCCTTTACAAACGTCTGTCGAATCCCAAATACGCAAAAGGGATCGCTTTTACTGTTAAAACGACAGTAAAATTCCTCAAAATATTTTTGTTATATGAAAAAAGCACAGTAAAAACTAAAATACCTACGTACTTGAAATATGCCTTTTTGGAAAGAACAGCAGAGTTCTCCAGTAAGACCAAGATGTCATTTTTATTTATAACGACAATTGAATTCGGGAATTGTAAAAACATGTCGTTTTCCTAAAAACGACAATTGGATTCCGAAACCGTCAAAATTTGTCGTTTTCTAATAAAAACGACAATAAAAATCCTAAGTACGTGAAATATGCCGTTTGAAAAGAACAATAAAATTCTCAAATGGCGTGTCGTTTTTCATTTACAAACGACGGTTTAAATCTCATAATTGTACAAATTAGATTTTTTTTTTAAATAAAAAATAAAAACGACATCAAATTCCTAAGCACGTGAAAGACTTCGTCTGTAAAGAACAACAACATTCTCCAGTTCGGAAAATTTTACGAAACACGTCTTTTCGTGTAAAAACGACAGAAAATTCCTTACTACACGAAATATGTCGCTTTTAGTAGAAACGACAGCTAATTTCTGCAATAATCCAAATAGGTCGTTTTTCCATAAAAACCACCTAGTAAATACGCAAAAAGGAAAACTAAACAACATTAAAGGCTCATTAAAAATAAAAATAAAACAAATCCGGGTCATCGACCCATAAGGGATGAGTAATTGGATCCGAAACTTCTACCCGAACGCAAGTGATAAAAGCAATGCGGTTCTGACAGTGACACTGAAACGTCGTCGCTTAACTGCTTAAGCCCTTCTCTCTGTCCGTCTTCGTTTCGTTAAACCTTAAACCCTAGCCATCCAAGCTCTCCTCTCTCCTCTGAACACTCAAACCGCCATTGTTTCTCTCTCTCTCTCTCCAAGTCGGATAGCTTTCGATTGCTCTGAACTTTTGCAGCATGAAGGGCCGGAGAGGCTCGGCTCCGAGAGGAGCCGGAGGAGGAGCGAAGAGAGGCAAAAAGAGCGTCTCTCTTCGCAAAGATCCGTTCTTCTTCGGCAACGAATCGAAGAGGCGTCGGAAAACGGAGGAAGACGACGATTTCGTGGACAGCGGCGAGTCCGACGACGGCTTCGGCGGCGACATGGACGGCGGAGACGAGGCGGTGGCGCCGGAGGTAGAGGAGGAGGAAGATGAGCTCGCGAGAGAGACCGCCGACGAGAGGAGGAAGAGGCTGGCGACGGAGTACGTGGAGAGGCTGAAGGACATCTCGAGGAGAGAGAAGGAGGATGAGGATGAGGACGACGAGGACGAGGACAAAGAGAGCGAGGGAGGTGAGAGAGACTCTCGCGTGGCGCAGATTTTGCAGCAGAATCAGCTCGAGGACAGTGGACGAGTCCGGAGATCGATCGCTTCGAGGTAACTTTTCGATGGAATGGCAATGTAGCTTTGTAGAAAGCTTGTTTGTGATGTTTCGTTGTGTTGTTTGGTTGTTTAGTGTTTTGTGGATTCGTGGTGTTTGGTTGGTCTATTCGAGCTTAAAAGGCTTCAGCTTCAGCTGTTTGGTTGGTCTCTTTGTAGTAGTTTTCGGTTCCACTGTTTTGTGCATTGGTTGGAATCAATTTCTTCCTGTGGGTAAATGTGACTGCTTTTGTCTCGCATTTGGGTTTTTTTTTTTTTTTTTTTTTTTTCGGTTGTTCTAAGCTATAAGTTTTGTGAAAAAGGTTGTGGTTTGAGAATTTTCGGTAACTTGGCCAGGCAAAGGTGGGTTTTTTAAATAAATAAAAAAAAAAAATTGTTTACAACTTTTCTTTGATAGTGCTGTGGTACAAGATTTGTGCGCTCATATACAATTAACATGTTAATAATGTATAGCTATGTCATACATGTGGTGGATTAGGTGTATTAGCTCAGAATTATAAGAGGCTCCATGTATGTTTTTATTTGATAATTTATTTTTGCGGAATTTGTAACTCTTTACAGGGTCCGCAAACCTGAAGCCTCAGATCAGTTTCGGGTATTAGTGAAGCATAGACAATCTATTACGGCTGTGGCTCTATCAGAGGATGACTTGAAGGGTTTTTCGGCTTCTAAGGATGGAAATATAATGCATTGGGATGTAGATAGTGGGAAAGGTGAAAAATACCGGTGGCCTACTGGGGAAGTACTGAGGTCCCATGGCCTTAAGGATCCACAAGGCAGAGCTACTAAACATAGTAAAAACGTGTCAGCATTGGCTGTTAGCTCAGATGGCCGGTACTTAGCCAGTGGAGGTTCAGATCGGCACGTCCATTTGTGGGATACCCGAACAAGAGAGCATATTCAGGTACACATTAATTTCTGCCAATTCCATTATATGGTCTTGGAAAATGTATTAATCGATTGACACTTTGAGAGATTCAGGTGTCCTCTTAGTCCGTAAAGGTTTTTTCTTCTTGTGTTTAGAACCTCTGTTGCACAAACCGGCTCTGTACTCAGCACTTGAGTTGAGTCTTGAGTGAGGTTCTTTCCAAATGAAATAAGAAGATTGCATTACCTGATTTATTTTAGTGGTTGTTTAGCAATATCTCTATGTTGTTTGGAAATAGCTGGAAGATTCCACGTGTAAATATCTTATGGCAGACCTACTAGACTCTTTTGACTGTAAAGCCTATCATAAACTCTTACTTCCTTTAGCACGAATTAGCATAGTTGTTGTCTTTCTACGTGTATATATCCTGTTAGCTTTTGTGAATTTGAAACTTAACTATTTTACATTCCCTTCCTGTCTGTTCTAATATGGTTTTTCATGCATTTAACAGCAGCTTTATTGATGTTTTTAACAGGCATTTCCTGGTCACAGAGGGCCAGTTTCATGTCTGGCATTTAGGCAAGGAACTTCTGAACTCTTTTCTGGTTCTTACGACCGAACTGTCAAAATATGGAATGTGGAAGACAGAGCTTACATAAATTCGCTATTTGGTCATCAAAGTGAAATATTGACGATTGATTGCCTACGGAAAGAACGGGTTTTGACTGTTGGACGTGATAGGAGTATGCAATTGTTCAAGGTAGGCTGGTCATCATGCTTTTTTTTTTTAGCGACGTCAAGTTTCTTACATTTGCTATTATATTTACTCAACTCAATTTAGACTTATGAAAAAGACAAAGGAAAGAAAGATTATATCTTTTTGGATACTTTTTTGTTTTGGCATAACTCACATCCATATTATACGGTTGATATTTTTTTTAGGCATATTTGTTTTGACATCAGCCTCTATTCTTGGCTAATTAGGTACCTGAAGAGTCACGTTTAGTATTTCGTGCCCCTGCTTCCTCTGTGGAATGTTGTTGTTTTATTGGTAACGATGAATTCTTATCTGGTTCGGATGATGGAAGTGTTGAGCTTTGGAGTGTCTTGCGAAAGAAGCCTGTTTGCATTGTCAAGAATGCACATGCTTTGTTGGCTGCAGACAAGAAATTTGAAAAAGAGGTTCCGGAAAGAATTCCTAACGGCCACATAGGTAAGGATTGATTCTATGTTGAAAACATTTTGAATTGTCTCCGGCTTCTTTGCTTGTATAACTTTAGTGTGGGATGTTATATGCAAGTGTTCCCCTTTTTTCTCACCTCGCGGGGGAGGTTGACAAAGCAATTTTTGTTTGTGCTGCAAATTATTATCCGTCTCATGACCTATTTTATTGATTTGCCCACGATCCCAAAACGCAGAAAATGGTGACGATAAGGCTGAAAGCTTTGATTCTTCATCAGTATATTCGTGGGTTAGTTCAGTTGCTCTCTGTAGAAGTAGTGACCTAGCTGCATCAGGAGCTGGTAATGGTTCTGTTCGTTTGTGGTCCATTGGAAGTGAGAGTAAAGACATTCAACCCTTATATGAACTACCACTGGTAAGTAACATAGCAATAGGTGACAAACCTTTTTTAATCTTTCGTGGTTCTTGGGACCAAAAAACATGGCTAATTCTTACATGAGAAAATCAGTATGGAAATTTAAATAGGCTTGCCAGTTGCCACTTATTCTATTTGCCTGAACCGTTATATCGTAGAGAGTTGAGGATGTAAGAAGGAAGATAAGACTAGTGTTTATTTATTCTTAACAGAAAATTAATTGTTAGAGGCGATTAACTTGTTTTGTTTCCTTTTGATTTTGCATTCATCCTTTTGTATGTGCTTGAAACTTTCATTTATTTTAAGGTTTTTTTAGGTTGTGCTTATTTTCATTTTTCTTTTCAAATGCAGGTTGGATTTGTGAATTCCTTGGCTTTTGCTAAATCTGGAGAGTTCCTCGTTGCTGGAGTCGGGCAGGTGATTATTTATTTTTGTTAAAACCTTCCTTATCTCTGAACCTGGTTTGGACGACTTAAAGAAAGCTGGTATTTGGACTTTCAATACTACAGCTTATCACGTTGAAATATGAAAGAAAAGTTGAAGCGTATAGTTAGTTGGAGCTTAAAACCTGACTTGTTGAGATAGCATTTTGACCAATTAGGGACTAAAATACACCATGCTGCAAAAACAACTGAAGTGTGTAATCCGTTTTGCACATTGCAAAATGCAAACTTTAAACTTTTTTAAGTAATCCATTGGTTGTCTTTTCGTTTATAGTTTGTCCCTTTTGCTAGTTGAAAATGACACGTGAATACTAGTGAAATTCTGTGTCTATATTAAGTTTCTTCGTATAGATGCTTATTTGTGAATCAGTTGGATATCACTAATGCTATTATTGTTTGCGTTCAGGAACCGCGGTTGGGAAGGTGGGGACGCGTCCCCGCAGCTCAAAATGGAGTTGCAATTCATTCCCTCCGGCTTTCTTAAGATGGATGAAAACCCCACTTTTTGTAGCTCCCAATTTTGATTATAGTGAGTTGATTATATAGATGAAAACAATTTTGTTAGCCAACTTTTTATTTATGTTCATTATCTCATTTATTTTCACTTGCTTTACGCTCCCTTCTTCCCATAAATTTGTTTAGTCCATGAGTGTTCGAAGTAAAGAAACATGTATCTTTGAAGAAAATCAAAACAATCCTAGCCGTGAAAGGAATGGCCAGAGTTGAAAGACCCGTACGTCGATGCGTAATTTGTGTTGCAAAAACCAAAACAAAAAAAAAAAACCACCAAAGTTTTGCCTTACATTTCCTGTCTTCGTTTTTACGTGATAGAGGGGACTTTTGAGAATGTTCTGTTTGGGCACATTTACGGATCGAATTGTAATTTCTCAGTTTTATTCAATAGAAAGATGATGATTTATTGGAGTATAGTATCGGTGATTCACTGAGTTTAAGAAAACATGCGTACAGCTACTACAATTAGTGCTCTATACAACTATAAAAAGAAAAAAGGGTAATTGGCATCTGTGGTCCCCAAACTTTTGAGCTCTGTACACTTTGGTCCCCAACTTATTTTTATAGGCAAAAATCTCCCTCAATTTATTTTCTTTGGCAACATTAGTCCAGTTGGTTACAAAAAGTTAATTTCGGACGGAATTACTCACGTGCACAAGACGTGACTCATCTATTTAACTGAATTTACCTTAGTACCCTCACTTTTTCTTGAAAAAAAAATTACAAGAAAGAGACTAGAACTGTAGAACATGAACGAAAGAAAAAAAAAAAAAAACCCCAAATTGCCTTTCTAGCTCCACAAGAATAAGCATACACACGACATTTATCCATTACTAGTTCATACACAACAACCCAAATCATTTATTGAATTTTGTTTGCTGGGGGTGATTGATTAATGGTGGAGCTCAATGGAAAAGTAGATCGATCCCCCCGATTGGAGCACAAAGCCGCTCTATGGCGGCGAGACCAGGTTCTCGCTTTCAAGTTCCGCCACTCGGTGACTCATTGACTCGTCAGCTCCGCAATTCGGACTCGGTAGACTCACTTCACTCTCTCCCACTTCCATCTCTCTTCCAACTTGGCTATGGTGGCCGATTCGAGCCTCGGCGACGATTGGAGGCACTTTGGATGCGTCAATTGGGGTTCGAGTTGGAATCGGAGCGAGGGATTGAAGCATGGCAGAGTTTGGTCTCGAGCGAGTCTCATCCCCAAATTTGGAGTTTAGATTTAGAATATGGGTTTGTAACTAGTTACATTCCACACAAGATGTGTGATTGTTGTGCTGGATCTTGTGAAAATCTATTAGATTTGTTTTTTGGTACGTCAACCAAAATTTTGAAGATTTGGTTGTTCCAATTTTTTTACGGCATTTTGGCATTGGTGTTGATACTTGTGTTATGATATTTTAGATTTCTTTAGTTTTGGGTTTACATCAAATGTAGATTTGGGTTTGGCTTTGAGTTTGATTTTGTTGTTGATATTTTGTTCTAAGATTTGGTGCGTAAAGGTTATGTTTCTGGGTTTGGCATTGGTATTGTGGTGCTTTTATTTTATTTTTAAATCATTATTTTATGTTTTCTTCTCTTTTTGGAATAAGAGGCAAGGGTATGAACGAAATTTCTTGAAAGAAGATCAGTCAACGTGAAAGTTCCGTTCAAAGTTAACGGTACAAAACCAATTGGACTAATGTTGCCAAAGAAAATAAATTGAGGGAGATTTTTGCCTATAAAAATAAGTCGGGGACCAAAGTGTCACAGCTTAAAAGTTTGGGGACCACAGATGCCAATTACCCAAGAAAAAAAGAAAAAAAAAAAAGAAAAAAGGACCTCGCTCATACCAATCAAAAAATGGAATCCAATACTTTCAGCAATACTTGGTTTATCAGCCTCCGAAAAGGAGAAAAATGACAAACAAAAGAGCCAAGACATACTGCGCTGGCAATACTCTTCGCGGAAAATATTGCACCACAGAGACAGAGAAAATGCCATTATCATAAACTCATACTTTTAATGCCTGATAGACGTCAGTATTTAACAAACGTAACAATAACTTGCAGTCAATATATTAACACCTATCTGAAACTCGACTTCCAACAAATAAAATGTACAAATCGAGTTAAAAATATGTGCCTCTTACATACTTGATAACCCAATGGAAAAAAAAAAAAGGCTTTATTAAAAAAAATTCAGTTAATGAGTCACGAAAAGAGAGGGGAAAGGAAAGGATATATCAAGGCATTTTTTTAACAAGAAAAAAAGAAGATAATAAACAAGATATTCAAATGACTTGAAAGCATTCCAAGCATGTACATAATAATACTTGGGAACAAAGAAAGGGAATATATATTGACGGATCCTTGGAAGAAAATGTATAAAACACGTGAGAAATCCCAACTATGTTTTCACCGAGTAGGAGAAACTACTAGAGAGAATTTGATAAAAGCATTGAATAACTGGATAGAAGGCTTGCAAATCTGAAACCTTCCCTTCTTTTTTGCTATCTCAATGTTGCCAGGGAATTGAGCGAGTCGGCAAATTTCTCAGGTGTTGGGGAAAAAAATCAGCAGCCATGTTCAACTCCAAACCGTCACGTCGAACAAGGCCCTATAAGTACAGTTTGCCTAGCCAACCAAATAGTCTAAGTCCAATTTCCCACCTGATCGATCTTTGAATAAATTTCGAGTTAGCCCAGTTAACCAATATTGAGAATTTACATCAGTTACCTTCTACTTCATTTTCCTTTTTATCATCAGCCTCCGCCGAGGCCTCAGGAGAGGCTTCGTTCTCTACGGCCGTTGTTTTGTTGTCAGCAGGTGTTGAGTCAGAAACTGGAGTCTCCTTGCCTTTTGATTCGGCCGGCTCCGGCAAAACAGAACTTAGGGTCTCGTCCTCGGACACCGCAGAAGGTCCAGAAGCAACTTCATTGTTGTTTGCCAATATATCGGTGGATGATGGAAAAGGTTTAGTTTCATCAAGGGATACCACTTGAAGCTCACCATTTGGGAGGACATCAGATGGGTCCCCAGAATCTGACGTCTCTCTCCATTCTACCCACTCAGGTGGTTTATCAGTTTCTTTTGATTCAATTTCTCTAACATTGGCGGCTGCAGGAGGCTCAATATCTTCTAATTTTGTTTCGGGCTCTGGAGAGGATGTTGCAGTGTCGACCAAGTCATCATCTTCACCTACTATAACATCGTCTCCCTCACCATCGACCACACTAGTTCCCTCGGCATTAGGTGACGGGGAAGCAAGTGACCCAGTTGAGCGATCATTGGAAACCCGGTTGTCGTCCTCAAACGCAAACCAGTTGGAATTTGTAAAAAGAGAAGCACTGCAGAAGCAACAGTAAAATGTTATGCAACCAAACTATATGTCAAAAGGAAGACTTAATAGAATGAGATTGAGACGATTATGTTATGTCATCAAACTTGTTTAGGCACTGAGCACAAGAGAAATCTATACCAAAAGAAAAATATTTTCCTAAAACCAAGCAAGTATACTAATAAAGAGAGTAAATAAACTTCTAAACCTTCAGAAGTGGTAAAAGTTCAAACTGCAAAAGGAGTTCCATCGTATGCGCTTAAAAAGAGAACAGTGCAGACCCATTAATTCTCATAATACTTTTATTTTACAAGGCGTTAAAAACTGAGTTGAAAAAATTTCAGCAAGATCTAAAAACCATTTCAATACAAGTCTGAATACTTGGCACATCATAAGGAAACGGAAAAGGAGAAGTTTTCAACGTACCTTTCTTGATCATCTCCCAACCGCAACGAAGATATGACAACTTCAGCAGACTCATCATCGAAATAGACGTCCTGCCCAAGTATCAAATATTTAAAAACCTTTTTCATTAACATAGTCTCTGCTTAGTAAAATTGTTACTTCTAAAAAGAAAAAAAAAAAAAATGGACGTGGATGGTGAGCAAGTGACAGTCAACTTAAAATGCAGTACACAAATCAAGCCCTAGCACACCATTTACCGTAAAAAACGTGTCTTTAGAAGACAGCATGAACTGATTGATAATCATTACGTCCTCATTTTTTCTATAACTAAGGGCATCACCAACAAAGGATTAG
Organism: Boehmeria nivea var. tenacissima; assembly: GCA_018132145.1. Classification (NCBI taxonomy): domain Eukaryota; kingdom Viridiplantae; phylum Streptophyta; class Magnoliopsida; order Rosales; family Urticaceae; genus Boehmeria; species Boehmeria nivea. Next base: position 16,580,700 of record CM030877.1, on the reverse strand, counting down.
ACTGAAATATTATTGATGAAATGATTAGACTGGACGACCTCAGTTTCGAAATCAAACAGTCAAGTACATATGCATGTGGCTATGATACAATTACCTTAGATGCCTTACAAGTATATATACGTTTGTGGATATGTGGCTATATAGTAATAAACCAAATGTGCATGCCTTTTTGGTAAAAGCAACAAGCCATAGATGGAAGTCGAATGATCAAAAGGTATTCTCTTACAGAAAAAATCGAGTAAACCAATCGACACAAATATATTCTGCTTGAATCAGACATGTTTTACGAGTCAATGAAAATACATTTTGCATGGAAGAATAGATCCCCAACCAAGATACACGGTAGAATTGTTTCTCATACCTCATCATCCCGTTCAAGTGATCCATGGCCCTGAAAAAGCATCAAAGATTTCTAGTTTACCAAGCGAAGCAATATATAAAAAGATTGATTGATCATAAAAAGATATCAGAAGCAGCAAGTGAGAGGCCGATAACTATATAGGTGCTGCCAATATTATCATCACTCATTTGAAAGCAGAAGTCATTAGCATATACTACAAAATGGGGTTTCCCTGAGCTCCTTTTCTTCCTACAGCACAGAATTAACAGTACTGAAAATAATTTTACTACGAAACCTCATCCATGTCATTGTTGCTGTAAATGCCATAACGCAAGGCCTGACTTAAGTTATTTGCAAGGGCTGCGACATCATAATCTCTATCTTGGTAATCATCATCATCACTGTCCCTACCCCGGTCCTGTAGAGCTGTTGGCCGCCTGTTACAACATGGATTGATTTAGATTACTCAAAACACAAAGGGAAACGACGAATCCTAGAGAGGAGAATAAAGAAAGCTGTTAATTTTATACAAGCAACAAAGAATCAGTGCTTACTAACGCATCACTTATTTTTCTTGTAAAAAAAAAAAGAGAAGAAAAACTTTTGCCATCAATTACTAAATATCTAAGCTCAAAAATGCTGAAAACAGATGACCAAATCCAAGAAAAAGACATCAAGGGTTCAGTTAAGAGATATGTAATCAACAAAAGATGCATTAGCCAAAAAGTTAAAAATCAGGTAAAGAGAAACACGTCAGCATTACCAAAATATATGAGCGAACATTTGTCTAGATTTTTTTCCTCAAATATTTAATAGCTGATTAATGTGAATTCATATAAGCAAATGAAACGAGGCACCGATCGTAAGCAAAAGAGCATACCCACAAGCCCATTGATAAACATTTTCAATAGCATTCCTCTTTGATAGGAGATTTGTATGATCAGACCATTCACCGCTTTCCTGCAAGAAGAAGAAATCCCTTGAAAAAATTTCACTAAAAATGGCAAAAACATACAACAGTATTAGCTTGCGCACCATATCCTTTAATTTATCCTCATTTTTACAACAATAACTGTGTACAAAGTGGAAGGATCATTAACTTAAAAATATAAGGAGAGAACGTTTTTGCAGTAAAATTAAAAATCGGCAACCTAAACCTTTAATTGCCACTTGAACCAAATTATAGTTCTTTAAAAGATTGGAGAAACAGAAATGAACCTGCAGATAAGCCTGAATGTTACTATTTGAGTTCGCAAGTTGAATAAGTTTGTTGGATATACGTGTCAGATGTCCAATACTCCCTATTCTGGGTGGTGTCCTACCCTCAGCAGGCACTGTTGGCTGCAGGAAAAAATGAACATGTTCAATACCATATTCAATCTGAATAATCAGATATACGTACGAAATCGTGGTGAACGTATAATCGCCAATTCAGGGCAAGAAAACCACCTTGTTTGAGTCTGCCACCAACATATAATTCTTTTCAGCTTCAAGCATTTTCCCAACAAGATTACAGTCACGGAGAACATGGTCTACCAGTGGAGCATTCTTACTCTCCAAACACGATACTATAATATTCTCTATGTGATGATGCACAAAGTTGTTATATGGGTACCTAGAGTCAGCATAACCATCGAATAAGACCCAGATTAAATGAACCATGAGCATCTAAAAACAACAAGACTTTTAGCTTACTCAAACAACAAATCTAAAATTCTCTGTACAGCTCCAAGACGGATCAACTCCTTCTCAGCAGCTTCACTACCAACTGCCAGTAACACTGAAATGAACTCTACAATCTGAAAATTTCCGGGTTCATACAATCAGCACAAATAGACAAACAACAGAGAGATAAGGTAGATCATATACTCGAAAATCCCATTAAAAGTGTACCTTTAAACGATGTTTTCCAAGAGGGGGCTGTAACTTGCCATATGTAGTTAACAAGATGTTGTCCGCAGATGAAACATCTAAGAGCTTGAGCAAACCACCTGCAAGGATATTGCCCGTAAGGCTCAAAGTGACAATGTTCTTCATAAAGAGAGTCTTGGAAACAGAAACTATAATTACTCAAAGAGAAACCCAAAAAGAAGGCAGACTTACCGAGGCTCTCCAGCATGCCCTCAACTGTCTCAGGATTAGCTGTTACAGTAGATCCATGAATCATTTGACGACCAAACATATGATATGTTCCCAAGGTTAACCTCTTAGGGTCTAGCAAAGAGATGCATATTGACAATGAGTTAATTAGAACAGATTTTGGGCGTGATTCCTCCAAAGCATGACGAAACAATCTTCCAACAAAACTGCACACCACAAATATATATCAGTTTTGGTTGGAAAACTAGAGCATAGCTGTATGCAAACAAAGATATATGCTACCTTGGGCCGGAGATTTTAGCAGAAAGACCAGTAGGTGCAAAACGTGTTATAGCACAAAGCGTTTCCGCTGCATTAGCATGCACTTCAGGCGAATCCTGTTAGAAATCTTGTTATACTTATTGCTTAAATGTGCCTCTAATTTCCCAAAGAGTAGAAAAGTCGAAAGAGAATAAGCAAAAACCTACATGTGATCACACATCTAAAGATTTCAGAACTATCTTTGATCAGGCTATTTATCAGAAAACACCAATCAGTGTACCAATAAAAATACTTACTGAGGAGCTGAACTTGTCAACAATCATCTCCAGCACATCAGTATCTTGTATCCACTGCATTGCTTCAATATAATTCGTGTACATATGCTCATCAGCACCAATCAGTCGTATTAAGACCTAATCACCAACAAAATAATTTCTCATAAACATTTCTTCACTTAAGAGTTTAGAATGAGAGAGAAGTCAAAACGTGAACGTAAAAACAAATACTTCTCCTTCACCTATCAGCAATGGCCATAAAAATAAATGTAATCTACTGTTGTTTAATGTCAAGACAGATAACAGAAAGTACTACTCGAGTCTAGAAGCAACAAGGACAGATGAACAACAACATACCTCCATTATGGATGTGATTCCAATCAGGTCAACTAGCTTCTGGACAATTTCCCGATGAGCCTGGATGAACACATGAGGATCAGATTAAGAACATGTTAAGAGATCAAAACAGGATATAAAGCCTTCAAGAAGAGTAACAACACTGATGCATTGAATTAAATTTACAACGCATCTAAAAGTGATAAGACTTGGTACCAAAAACAGGCAATCTAAGACATCACACAAAATGTTAAGCAACATAAAAAAGAGCCACCAGCATCTTCCCCCTCCATTTTTGCACTACATGTACGGATGTAATTGGCAAAGAAATATACAAAACTTGGTGAAAACCTTGAGGATAGCAGCATGATTATTTTCACTTTCAGCATTGCAAATTTATAGTTCGTCAGCAGAAGACAAATTAACAGCAACATAAAGAACACATAATGACAGAATATAGTATGCATGATGACAATTGAAAACCATTTATTTGAGATATGCCTTCTAAAGATCATATGATACTGATAGATTCTTTCAAAGTTAAAGCTGACAAGGAAAGAAAAGGCCGCGTATGAGAATCCTAATCAAGATGGGAAGTTCAGAGAAGGATAGTATAGATGAAATAGGAAGTAATCATCGTCCACATGAAACTAAATAAAGGAACCACGATACTTACTTGAATATAACTCATAAGGGGAGCCGTCTTACGCAACAGCAAGCATATGACAACCTGTAAAGATATAAGAGGCATGGAGAAGGACCTCAAAACTGATGGACAACATAATGCTCTAAACTCAAACTGGCAAAAGATTTCCCGCCCAAATATTAAGATAACAAATAGCTTGAAAATTAAACAAAACAGTACCTTGCTAAAGTACCCAGCCAGATGTGTGCTATGAGAGTGTTTTGGTTCCAAAAAGGAAAATAACAGATCCATCAACTGTTGAAAAGATAACTTGCTTCATTAAAAACTAAAACCTTTTATTTATTTATTTTCACAAGCCAGAGAAGCAGAGACCGAATAGGTAAGGCTACTAACCTCCTCATCCTCAACCAATGTTTTGAGGATGATATCGACTTCACAGGTAAATATCTCACAGGCAATAAAAGGAAATCTGCATACACAATATGATTTACAAAATTAACAATTGATTTAAAAGGAGCTTCAGACATCGTATCTACATATGCTATCAACATAGCCTACTTAAAAGTTCGCTTCTTCTCAGCATCTTCTGGAGCTTCTTCGACGATATATCTGAGAAGTTGTTCAACCTGAGTTCTTTCTCTCAAACTGCAAAATAAAACAGTGGAAGATGCAAAATGAAAAATAATAATAATAATAAGAAACTGAAAAGTTAGTCTCGAAGATAAAAGATTATTAACGGAAAGCAAGAAATGTGCACATGTTTAGAAATATGCAAACATTGCTTTATCATATTAAAGAGTATTAGATACTAAGCATTACAAGGATTCATCCGCACATATTCAGAAGAAAAAAAAAAGCTTTACAAAAAAGAAATAGCTTTCAAGAGCAGAAACTCATAATCATCTACTCAATTGAGCGCTCCAACTTATGCTTTATCTGACGCAGCGGAAAGGTGACTCAAGGTCAATCAAGCCAAACCCATGGCTAAAAAGGGATAAAGTGAGTTTTTGCTCTACTATTCTCAAAATTTGATTAGCAAAAGCTAAATCCCAACTACAAGGAGAGTCCCTTATATTGAGACCAAAATTACTAAAACAAATAAAAACGACAAGTAAACAAATGACTAAAACAAAAAGACAACAAGATGATAAAAGTGACATTATTTTCCTACATCATTATCTTTTCACTCAGGATTCTATTCAAATGCATTAGCAAAAACCTACGTTTAATATTTTTACGAGTATTATTCCCCATTTGCACGGAGTATGGCTTGGATATCACAAATCATCACTGTGAGCAAAAAGATCAAATAAAGGCAAAAAGCAAGCATGTGGGAACAAAACAATTTCCACACTGGGGAACTAAATGAGCATTACAAGTTGATAAGGCGTCCATTAAGTGCTTTGCACTCCTGAATTATTTCATCTTCGTCTAAAAGTTCCTCCAATGTGAAGGTTTCCTTGTCCAAAATTGTCTCCACCTGCAATAAACGCAAATAAAAGCCAATAAGGTGGATGGTCAACTGGCATAAACTGGCTACTATAATCAATTCATGGAGAACTCTAATTGAATACTGAGATAAATGGAAAGATGAGGTGATACCAAAACATGGCCAGCCACGTAAAAAGGCGTAAGTCAGTTACTTATTGAAATAGCATACAAAACTAAATGGGATGTGCTTAGAAAAGTAAGTAACGTACAGATACTTACAAAACTTTCATTTTCAACTTTTTCCATCTAAGAAGCGCTAAATATGCCACTATGCAATCAGTATGGTACCATTACTAACATGGCTGCTTTATCCTCGTGCTACAGAACGTGTTACTTTGGGAACTCCATTAGATTTCTAACTTTCTCATTATTAATAAATAATGAAAGAAATGCATCTTATAATATCATTTTGGGAAAATGGGGATTTAGGTCCAATTTCTAGAAATAAGCATCCACAAAAAAAATAATAATAATAATAATAATAAAAATAACCTATGTATCATCAACCAAAAGTTAAAAAATATCACCACCGGGCACTCGCGCAGAATTGCAAAGCAACTTCGACAATAACCAATAATCAATTTGTAAAAGGAAAAGAAAGAAGCTGAGAAAATAAATCAAAGCAGTTAATCCAAAAACAAAAAAAAAAAAAAACAAGTCTGTTACTGCTAGAGAAATGACCAAACCAAATATTAGGTATTATAATTTGCTAAACCTACCTCTAATCAACGGTATAAAGCCAATAAATCTTATTTAACCAATAACAACACCAAATTCAAATAGCCTTCCATTAACGAACACATAATAACCACAATGAACAGACACGAGATCAAAACTCTCAATCCGCTCTGTCCGATCCCGCATTTTCTCAGCAACCAAACAGGAAATCAAATCAATTCAAGAAACCGAAAACGAATCAACCACAAACAATTCTCGGCACGTCAATCACTGTTCCATATCACTACGAAAATCAATCGAAATATTAAACCTAAAAAAAAAAAGAAGAACACAAAAGGCCTAACAACGCACCGGAGACGCAGTGGACAACCCCGCCATACGCCAAAACATGTTGAATTCCGCGAAGAAATGGCGTCCACGAGCCTAGCAATACTCGGATCTACAGAAACCCTAGCGCGTCTCGAATCACTGACCTGCGAGAGATTCAAGCCAATCGGCGAAACCACAGTCACAGGACGATCCAATCCAAGCATGCGAAGAAGAAACCAAAACCCTAGAATCCGAGAAAATCCGAAGATTTCCAATCGATTGGATCGATCGATTGAACGAAGGAAGAGCTGAGAGAGAGAGAGAGAGAGAGAGAGAGAGAGAGAGAGAGAGAGATGAAGAGAAACCAAAAACACCTGCAATCGCGGGAGAGATGAGAGAGTGCCTATGGAGATGAGAGAGTGTACGGCTGAAATATAAATTGCAATAATTTTTTCCATGTATTATTGGTATATATATATATTTCTCTTCTTTTTTTTTTTCTCTCTCTCTCTCTCTTCTTTTCTTTTAGGTAGTTTTTCACTTTTCACTTTTCACTTGGTGGGTTATTAAAAAAAAAAAATCTTTTTAATGACATTAATAAGGTTTTTTTGGGGGTTGAGTAACTTAAAAGATGAGGAGTAAAAATAAAATTAGTTGTATAAAGGGGATGTATAATGTAATGGGCTAAAAAAAAAAAAAGGGATGTTTGGGTATTTGGGGAAAAGGATTTATGTATTTGGAGAAAAGTAAAAAAGATTTGTGGAAAAAGGGGACAATAGCTGCCAACATGATCTCTATGTTTAGTTGCTCCACTAAAGTTGGAACTTCGAAGATTGTTCTCCCACTTGATTAAGGTGACATTAAATGTTGTCTACAACAACTATGACCATAATTCATATTCAATTTTCACGTATGAACAAAGTGTTTGAACTTTATATGACAAACTCCTTAATCTTAGATTAACGATTTACATAAAGAACGCAAACCCAACAAAAAAAAAAAGGCTTTCAAAGTGTAGTTTTTAATTTAAGCGTCTATAGTAGAAAACGATTGTTGTGACAATGATTCTAGATCGTCAGATTAACTTTTTACTTTGTGGGGTCCAATGGTCTAATGAAAAGGTAAATTTGACGATACATAATCGTTACCCACTATAACCATTTCTTAACATAGAATTTTCCCATTACTATTAACCTACTCATTCGACGCGTCTCTTGTGGTGGGTAACGTCTATTGAATCGTTAGATTTACCTTTTTACTTTTAGAGTCCACTAAAAAGGTAAATCTGACGATACATATTCGTTGCCCACCATAAACACTTTCAACCAGAGAATTTTTCCACTCATTCAAATTATACTGTAGGAAAAATTGTGGTGGGAAACAAGTTTTGGACCGTAATATGTGTCGTTTTGATTAAAAAAATAAATCTTACGGTAAATAATTCGTTTCCCACCACAATTTTCTTCACCATAGAATTGATGCTTTAATTTTATAATACAGAAGTTGAATTTTCCTCCTTTGAGATATATTTTTTAATTTAATTTTCACGTATCTATACCATTTCATGGATTATTTGAAGACTCTAAGACTATAGACTTTAGGCATTAAGTAAAAGAAAAAGCAAAACTTAAAAAAAAAAAAAACAAACTGGGAGGGACACCAAAAAATGATACACGTGTATCAAATATGAAAATTGACTAATTCCTTAATTTTATGAAATTATGGCTAAATTTTTAAAGCATGGACTAAAAAATAGTCAAATACGAAATAGACAAAAGAACAAATGTAAAGGTCATTTAGCTAGCAACTCAAATAAAAAAAATAAAAAAAGAATTCAAATACTTTTTAGTATAATAAATAAATAACTTCTTAAATTCACAAGAAATCTATTTTTTTTTATCTTAGTTAAGTACCTAAATCAAACTCATATCCAAACATCAATTTAAATTCAAGATTTTGTCAAACAATAATTCAAATTAAATAGTTTAAATTTTGCGTTTGAATTCATATCCAAAGACCACGTAATCACAGCCTTATAACATCTGGAATGCAATGCCAATTGACGAGACAATGCCAAAGTTTGGCATTTGAGTGAAAAAATTATTTTTTTATCTAATGTTACTTCTAATGCCAAATTTTGGCACAATAGCATAATATCAAATCTTGACATTTGAAAATGAGCATTGATTGATTATTATTTTTTTAATTATTAAATATAAAAGTAATTATGATTATAATTTTATATTATAAAAAAAGTCTCTTATATCAAAAAATTATAACTACCACATATAATATTTTTTACTATTGACTAACATTTATTGTCTTTAATGAGTTATGCAACTAAATAATAATAAAATAATTACAATAACATGTAAAATGACAATGATATATTGTTGAAATACTGTGTCAAATATATCATTTCGGTCATTTTTTGAGCCAAATTTGATATTGGCATTAGCATTTACATAAGAGATGGCCATTACTTTGTTACCTAGAGCATATCCAATACAATGTCAAATTTGTGTGCCAATGCCAAAATTTGACATTTTGGTATAAAAAGTATTCTCCAACGCAATGTTAAATTTGGCATTAAATTTGGCAAATACTATAGCACAATGCCAAATTTTAACATTTGAAATAGAGCATTGATTGGCCCACTTTTAGGCATTTAATTAAAAACTAATATTTTATTTAAAAAAGTTTCATCTTACCAAGAAGTCATTATGACTATTTGTAGTCTTATTTACTATTGGTTAGCATCAACTACTTTTATTGGTTTTTATAACTAAAAAATAATAAAATAACAAAATAGCATTTGTGCATTGGAGCATCAAATATCAAATATAGCATTTTTATATTTTTGAGTGCCAAATTTGACATTGGTATTGACATTGACATTGGTATTTGCATTGGAGATGGTCTAAATTCAAATTTTCTTTTAGTTTAGACTTGTACAGTGACATGTCGTTGATACAAACAGCGACACGTGTTTCTATAAAACGACAAAAGCATTAGTGTCGTTAGCTCAGGAGCACTGTCTTTAAGCACAAAAACGACATCAACTCTCGTCCGTGTATATATATACACCGTGGAAAACAGCAGAGCGTTCTGGGTTTTCTCTGCAATTACCAGTGACTCAACGAAGACGACGACACAGCTCAGAAGAATCATCGGTACGCTCTCATTCTTTTCTCTTTGTTTCTCTATTTCATTTGATTTTGGAAGTCACATAGACTCAACAAACCCCAATTTCGTTAAACCCTAATTTTGGTTCATCTCAGTCTCAAAACCGTCGTCCAAATTTATCCCAAATCTACCACCTAAGAACGAAGGAGATTAGGGTTAGTCTCTAAATTATTGTCCTGTAACCAAATCGCTCACTAGGGTTAACTCTGTAGTGGCTAATGCAAATGTACAACATTGATCAGCTTGAATTTTATAGGGTTTTTGAGAGCTTGGTGGCTAGATTAGAAGAGAAAAGGGTTTTTGCGAGCTCCGATGTTAGGTGGGCTGTACGGAGACCTCCCTCCGCCGTCCTCGGCTGAGGAGGAGAAGCCTAGCAACTCGACAGTCTGGTCGAGCAGCGTGAAAATGGCGCCACCGACGCTCCGTAAACCGTCTTCGGTGTTTGCACCGCCGCAGACGGTTTTGAAATCGCAGAACAAGCTTAAGTCTGCAGGTTCGGTGCAGCCGAAGGCGGTGATGTCTCCTGCAGTGGCTCCGATGCCTGCGGTGGCACCGGAGCCTGTGGTTGCCCAGCCTGCTCTCGTGGGGGTTACGTCCATGGTTATGGAAGAGTATGACCCTGCGAAGCCGAATGATTACGAGGAGTATAGAGGGAGAAGAAGAAGAAGGTGATGGAGGCGGAGATGAGGAGGGAGCTCGAGAAACGGCGGCAGGAGGAGGAGGAGAGAGAGAGAGAGCGGGAGAGGGAGAGAGAGGTGAGGGAGAGAGAGAGGGATAATGGCGGCGATTCTCGGCTGAACATTTCTGGCGAGGAAGCATGGAGAAGGCGTGCTGCAATGAGCGGGGCAGTGCCCAGAGCCTCGTCCCCACCGAATAGCGGGGACGGGTTTAGCATTGGCAAGTCGGACATTAGCGGATTGGGAGTTGGTGCTGGGGGACACATGACTGCAGCTCAAAGAATGATGGCTAAGATGGGGTGGAAGGAAGGGCAAGGGCTCGGCAAGCAAGAGCAAGGGATCACTACTCCTTTGATGGCGAAGAAGACGGATCGCCGAGCTGGGGTGATTGTGAATGCTAGTGAACCAAAGCCCGAGAAGAAAGTGAAGAGCGTTAATTTGAATGGGCCACCCACCCGGGTTCTGATGCTTAGAAATATGGTATGCTTTCTGTTACCTTTACGTTGCTTGTTGCTTTTTTACTTGTGTGGTCTAAAGTTCAGGTTTTTTCATTTGATTAAGAGTAGCAACTTTACTTAATGTAACCTTAAATATGAAAGGTTATTATTGTCAGATATCAGTAGTTGCCCCGTGGTAAGAAGGTCCTGTTATATGTTTGTCGTTTAGCTTTATGTCTATGTTTTACCATATACGAAATTGCTATGAAAAGATTACAATAATTGAAATGGTCCAATGGTTGGTACGTTGATTGTTGAATTTTATCAACTCTACAAAGAAGTATAGGGCAGTAATAAGTGGATTTTAGTTGACTTTGTTAATTGTAATGTTACTGTGAATATCCAGAAGGTCGCTTCTCTTATCCAGTGTGCCTAGGCACTCTGTTTGTTGTAAATCTACCGACGCTAAAAAACTTGGATGCTTTATAGATTCTTAGTACGTTAATTATAGATGCAACGATTTTGGAAGACTGAAACTGAGATATAGCTAAAAATAGAGTTGATGCCCAAAACCTGAAACGGTTGAAACTCATTTGTTCTTTATCACTAGTTTTATGACTTGGGGATGATTTCCAATTCCAAACATTAGGATAAATCATAAATGGTGGGTTGTTATCATTTCATGATTATTGCGTGTTTATTTTCCCTCGTTTTCTCAGTTGTTTGACAATGACCATAATTTGTATTAAATTAGCTTCATTGTGACCTTATGGCAATCTGCAAGAGTCCATCTTTCTTAATTTTGGTCCCTGCCCTCTTAATATCAGTTGGACAATTGGGCTTATATGCTACCCATAAATAGGCTTTTCTCCTGCTCGTGATGAATTCTATTAGGTTGTCGGTGATATACGGCGTGCAAAATCTGCCTGAGAATCAGTTGATTGGTAAAAAGGAATTAACATATTGAAATACTAAACCTATTACATGTGGGTATTATGAACCAACACGGCCGTTCTTTTTCAAAAAAAAAAAAAAATTATGAACCAATATGGCACATTTAGGGTCAGTTAGTTAAATAAGCCGTTTTCTAAAAGGTTTTTAAATTTTAGCCCATGTTTCAAAAAATTAAGAAAATAGTCACGCTCCACTTACAAGATGTATGGATGAACTTTATTCATTACTTGATGGCTATTTTCTTAATTAATTAAAAACGTTGGCAATATTTTTAAATCACGGAATGGTCATTTCTTGTAATTTCTCTAGAATATATTATGTATATTTATTCTTAAGTTCATACAGGTTATTGATAGTAAATGGCATGATTTCTAATTATCTTACATGCCTAAACATTTGTATAAAAGCCTTGCATTATAATAGATGGCATATTGTCTACCTAAAACCTGCTTGTGTGTCGCGATCCTTTAATGTAACTGTGTAAATGAGAATATGTTTTGCTTTGTGAAGGTGGGGCCAGGTGAGGTTGACGATGAGCTAGAAGATGAGGTAGGATCAGAATGTGCAAAGTACGGAACGGTGACTCGGGTTCTCATATTCGAGATAACAGAGCGAAATTTTCCAGCCGAGGAAGCAGTGAGAATCTTTGTGCAGTTTGAGAGATCCGAGGAAACAACAAAGGCATTGATCGACCTCGATGGCCGGTACTTTGGGGGTAGAATAGTCCGTGCCTCTTTCTACGAAGAGGAGAGGTTCAACAAAAACGAACTGGCTCCAATGCCAGGCGAAGTCCCAGGTTTCTGCTGATTCCGATGAGAAGTAGCAAATTTACGCCAAATCCTATCACTTTCAAAGGGTGCAATTTGAGCTCCTATTTATGTCAGTTGACAAGAAAGCAATGTTGTAAGTAGAATTTGTTTACTCAAAAGGGCTCAATTTGTGGGAGTCGGATCTCTGTTGTTTTCTAGTGGTATTGCCCAAGAGAAATCATCACTGTGAACTGTGGCCTGTGGGTATTTTACTTTGGCAGGCTTTGGAGCTCAAGTTTGCTTATTTGTAACTGTACACTGCTATGGAAATGGTTTGCCTTCTGAGATATGATTTTATTTAGCTTTAACATAGTGTTTACTTCAGTGGGTTATCGCCTATCGGTACATTTTGGCTCACCACTTTGTACGCTTTGAATTATAAATCAACATATTGAGTGGTCAGCATTCTCTAATAACAAATTTTTGAGATTCCAGAATTTGATTGGACCAAGGGGAAGCTAGAAATAAATGCTAATGATAATAATAATAATAATAATAAGCCTATGACTTGGTTGGAATGTCCCTTTCATCTGAGAATCATGTTTTGAAAATCTCCTAAACACAGTACCACACAAGTCAAATAGACTAAATCACAGACTATTAATAGTTGATTGTATAATTCAACAAAATATACTTCATAATTTTTTCTCTGCCATTTCTCCACTAATATAATTCGTATTGTATCCTTGTATCTAATATATATCTAAATACTTTTGTTGATGTTCAGTAACTATGATATAACGATGATAATATTAGCGTCAATAAATCAATTATATAATTAAAGAACACTAAGAGCCGTAGTTGCCTCGCCGCAGAGGCGAGCCAACGGGCGTGTTCTGGTTGGAAGCCCTCGCCTCCTGCAACTGCTGCTGAAACGCCGCCGGCGACGCACCGCCGCCGTGGAATCCGACGGACGACTGGAACTGCTGTAATCCGCCGGGAAGCCCTCCGCCGTACGAGCCGTAAAGCGCCATCGGGACGTCGCCGTCGATGACCAGATCGCGCGACGAGGAATTCCCGCCGGCCGAAACCGGAGCGCAGACGCCGCCGAATCGCCGCGGAGAGGCCGTCGTCGAACACTCTCCTCCGCCGTCGACGACGACGCTGCTCGTCGGCGTCGGCGTTGCGCTCGTCCTCGCCGCGCCGCACGCCGGACAGCAATTCCCGACCTGAAAAAAGAAAAAAAAGACGAAGAGTTTTTGTGTTTAGAGGCTAAGAGCTACTGTTTGGCTGCCGAGAAAAATCAAGAGAAAGAGAAGATCAGCATTACGGAGGCGCGGAAGGTGGTGCCGTCGGAGTGGACGGTCCAGCCGGCCTCGGCGGCGAGGTTGCGGAGGACCTCGTTGATATCGGCGCGGGGCGAGAGGCGGTAGCCGCCGTGCTTGCGGAGGCCGTGGAAGATCTTGCCGGTGATAGCTCGGCGCTGCCTCTCTCTCATCTTCGTCTTCTCCTTCTCACTCTCGCTCCTCGCCGCCGACGAAGACGACGACGACGAACCCTTCATGTTTCTGAACGTTTCTCAAACAGTACCAACACACACGCAAATAGAGCTGTATTTATAATGGGTGGTTGGGGGGAGATCGGACGGCTGTGGGGATGGGGCGCAGAGAGGGTTGCGGTGGGAAGGAGGGTAGGGGATTTTTGAGTGGTGCGATGCGGTGGTGATCGTTTTTGCATGAGTGAGAGAAAGGTTGGAGCGTGAGGATTGCATTTTTTCTTTTTTTTGGGTTTATTAAAAGAGCTATGCTATCCACATACGCACGTATCGCGTCAGATCACAAGCTGTTTGTAGCTGTAGATCCCACGTGGAACCTACCAATCATAGACGGTTGTGATCGCACTGACGCGACAACCGTAGGTGTGCTTAGCAAAATCCTTATTAAAATAAGAGACGTTGTTGGAAGAGAGTGTGTAATGGTACGGACGTGGCTGGGTTTTGGCGGCTGAACTGACATAGTTTGTCGACTCCGTACGATGAGGTTTGTTTTTTATTCTTATTTTTTTGTTTTACTGTGTTCGATGTTCGAGAGTTGAGTTGAATATCATGGAGAGATTTTTTTTTTTTTTCCTTTTTTGCTGAGTTTCATGGAGAGGAAATTAGAATGCAAGCAAAGTGGGAAATGATATCGTCAATTTTGAACCGTTGATCAGTGTGGATCCACAACTCTTTTACGTATATCTAAAGTTAGCCATGCTAAATAGATTTCTAGACCAAATGTATTACAATTAGTGAGCTGAGATTGAGCGGTGAGATTATTAACTTGGAAGACTTGCCAATATGACTAATATGATTAGTACATGTTAATTTCTAGTTTCAGAGGTATTAGGAATTAGGAACGCACTGTTTCTCCCCCAAACTCATGAAGTAATGTTCAGGGATCTAATACAGCTATACAAGCAAATAGGAAGTATGAGCTCTAACCAGCAAGTAGGATTTAGGAATTACCTAATATGGTATAATTAAGTCAAAAGTTAATTCCTACAAGCAGAGCAATTCCTAACTCAAGAGGCTAAGTGCAATAAAAAGGTTATGACTTATGAGGCGTAGCTTGGCATGCCTTGGGACTATAAGCCATAAACTCATTGGAACAGCTTTTGACAAAATTAGTATCGACAATTACTTTTTCTTTCAAGTACAAACCTAGAAGAACAATATAATAGCCTCTTCAAGAGAAACCATGGCCATCAAATTGGGGTTCGTTTCTCATAAATGCTATGACCTTGGACTTGGATAAGAAAACATCAAAGGTTGGTTGCTATAACATTTTAGGTTCAACAACTTGATCCAATGGTGTCAAACGCTAACGAGACAAATGAAAGCTAAGTTAAATATACAAATCTTCAACAGTGGCCTTGAAGAGAAATGTGATAACATAAAGATCTGCTATTTGAAAAGGAAATGTGCGCACACAGAGCAAATAGTAATCCAGGAATTTGATGGTTTTCACCTATATTTATCCACAAGTGGCATAATTAAAATGTAGCCTAATGTGGTTTACTGAGGCAATTCGAGGTCTGGTCTTCGGTCTAGTGCTTCTCTTTTCGATTCGTCTGGAAACGCATCTGGATAGGTAGCCATAATTCTCGACTTCATACTCCTTGTCACCACAGACAGAGACAGTCCAAACACAAACATTCTATCAGCCACCACCAAAAAAAAAATAAAAACACCAATGGAACAACACAACAATAGTAGTAACACAACCTCGGACAACTCTAATAGCATAGTAACAACGTTGTATGGACTGGAGTTGTTTGGATTGCAATCCAAATAATAATAAAAAAAAGGTTTGAATCATATTACTACAGTAATTACACTAACAAAAAATCAAATTTAAATCATGTTGCTACAGTAAAAATGGTCCGGATTTGTATCCAAAACAAGAAGCGCTGTTATAGTTGGTTTTAATGACTACCTCAGCTTGAGAAATATGTAGTCAAGATCCGACTTCATGGACTTAAGGAGTCGCGTGTTTTTGGCGAAGTCTCCGGCAACCTCGGCGAAGCAATGCTCCGAATAGTCGTTGAAATGGGACAGCACAGCGTTGCTGTCTTGCAACCTTCCCAATCTGCAATGAGGAAACAAGGCAAGAAATCGTAACCGGGGAGTCAAAACGACGCCGAATCACAACCCGCGAAGGGGCTTTCAAGAAACTGCGAGGCTTGAATATCCTATTAGTAAAATTCGAACACCCAAAGGGAATAGTTTGAACTCGGAATAACGATGAGCTGTTCGCTTGGCTTTTTTTTATTTTTGATCAGAGATCATTTTGTCCCCGTAACACAACATCAAAATCCAAAATTGACTCGGGAAATGCAAATCCGTTGATTTTTTTCTTCTCGATGCACAAAAATATTTTGACCTTGAATTGATCGGAGATCAAGCATTTAGCTGTGGAAATATTCGAAAGCTTACAAATTGGTCAATGACTTGCCAGAGAAATCTCGAATTCCTATAATCCCTCTAAGAAAATGAAGAATTGCATGGATAAATGTAAATGAAAACCAATGTAATTCGATAGAGGAAAAGCAAAACTGGTATTGAGAGAGAGAGAGAGAGAGTTACATGAGAAGCTGAGTTTGGTTGAGAGAATCCAAATGGTTAGAGTCGACTAGGGTTTTGAACTCTCGAGAAATCTCCTCTGAGGCTTCTCTAATCGCTTCTTTCGCTTTCGCTTTATCCTTCTCCATTATCTTCTCTTCTTGTTTCGCTCATTCTTTGCAGTGAAGAAGAAGAAGAGAGACGAAGCAAGTTACATGGGCTTTGTTATTGTGTAGTGTTGAGTTGGGCCTTTCTGGGCCTTCTCTTGTTGGGCTATTGTTACATAAGGCCCTTTACGAGCTGTTTGATGCCCTTTAGGGCCCATTAGATATAGTGTGTTGAGTTTTGCCTTCAAAATTGATCTTTACACGTTGTACTAGTTTTTCTTTTTCGATACAACATATATGTAAAGATGTTGAAGACTGAAAACCAAAAAAAAAAAAAAAGTGATATAAAACCAATCATACTCTTATAAAAAGTGGCATTAAGCTCTTAGTTTGATTATTTGATTTGGGACACGGTAGGACTTTGGTTTTTCTTTTCTTTTCTTTTCTTTTTTGGGTTAGATTTAAAATTTTCAAATAATATTATAAAATTTTCAAATTAATTATACTCCTGATGATTACCTGTGAATTATTTTGTAATAGCCAAAGTAGTAGAGGTGTGATTTACAACTAAAAAAAATGCTTTTACTCGTATCAATGTTAAGGGTTATAATTTACAATTTTGTTTGAGTAACAAAATGTTTATATAATAAATACGTGTGAACTTACGTTTTGAGAATCAACACTCAACAGTTCTGATTTCTGCAAGGGGTAAATTTAATTAAAACTTGAAAGCATAATTAAGTACGAAAATTTCCAATAGAATATGGATTGTCAAATTTATCATTTAGTGCTTAAGAATGTTATTTGATGATATCATAAAACATATGCAACTGAACATATTTAATTAATTAGTGTAAGTGTGTAACGAGAAAATTTGATCTTATATACCACATTTTATATTTAAATTTATAATATATGTCACTATTGTATATCATGTCACCTTTTTTTCATCACTAAATTACTATAGTATCCCCATTTTTTTTATCTTCCTTATTTGTAAAAAAAAAAATAAGGGTAATTCGGTTAATTCATTGCTAAAAAATAGTATGAAGTGCAACTTTTCTTCTAAAGTGACATTCTTGTGTAAATGTGATGTTTTCAAAATTTATCGTATGTAACAGTAATATACACCATTTTCGATAAGGTATGATTTCACAATTTTATAGTTTGTAAATGTAATTCCCTAAAACTTCAAACATCATGTTCTTCAAAAAAAAAAAAAAAAAATTACAAACATCGTGTCTCATGCAAAACGAGGCTTGGCTTGGAATATGCCACATTAATAGCAATTAACTACAAGATACACTTCAGTTCCAAAGCTTCTCTCATGCGGTATTATCCCAAAATCTTTCAAAACTGTCTTCTCTGCAACTCAAAAATCCTATACTAATTACTAATATTGGCTGAAGATCCTACACTGCTATATATATATACATAATAATACATATGTATATATATATATATATAAATAAAGACACATGCTAGATCTAAACACCTAAGCATTTCCCAAAAACCTTTCCCTGCAAAGAGCCTCAGACTCCCATGCAGGCATGCAGTGCACTAATTGATTCATCCATACGGTCTCACCTTTCAAATCAAACGACAAAAGCCCAATAAATAATTTTTACAGCAAAACCAAAAAAATAGCCGAGAAATTATAACCAACCCATAATCATTTCCCTAGCTCCTGCAAAAACTATCACCACCCAAAACAGAAAAACCTAATTTCCACAGTCACCTATATATGCTATATTTATGTTATATATAATAAAGCCTTGTATCATAATCGCCCCCTCCATAACCATAAATTCTCTCGACTTGAAAGATGATATTAAAACCATGCAAAATGACTTTGCAGAGATTAGTCAAACCTCCTAAAACCCTAATCACTGACTTTTCACTAATATATAGTTAAGGCGAACCCCACTATAACTACGCAAGTCACGGCCTCACAGGCCCATGATAGTCTATATCTATACCATGACCAAGCCCTATAATTAAATTGTGTAACTAATTAATCTTCAAAACAGCCTGTTTATAGCCAGCATAATCAATGCACTTCTCTCTAATTAATTTCAAACCACTAGTTAATATAAGGCTCTTCCTCTGCTTTCTTCTCCTGTAAGGAAAATTTATTTTTTAAAAATAAATAAATCATACAATTTATTAACATAAAACATTCCTTGGAATATGTGGAATATATTTAGCCTATAATAGACCAACAGTGGCATGAAAAGGATCGAACAGCACGCGCGTTCTGAAAATACCCACCTGGGAAAAAAAAAAAAGAAAGGTTAATTTGTCTAATATTAGAGCTCTTTTTCTAATAGCTAATTGAGAAAAAGGAACTTTGAGAAAGGTACGCCACACTGATCAACACTAGTGGGTTTTTTTTTTTTTTTAAAGCATCCTTATAAAATAAAACTTTACGATGGATAAAAGTACTACTTTAATTTCTTTGCACATTTATACATATACAGCTATACATTAACGCACACACAGTGTGTGTATATATATATATATACATACAACAATACTGCAAAGGTCTATATATATCCAATCCACGCGGGTGTGGTCGCAGCAACAGTATTGCCCTTTTTAATTCTTTTGCTGATATTGCACAGTGCACAGTACTGAAAGACGGTCCCAATATGTATAACAGAGCTAAAGTTAATTAATTATTTATTTAATTCTATATTATTCGTAAATTATTAAAAAAAGAAAAATAATATATATGTAGAAGTAGAACCCAACAATAAATAGAGGAATTATGAGGTGGGAAATTTCAGATAGAGAGAGAGAGAAGAGCACGAGGCTCGAAATATATATCACAGAATCACAGTAACGAGCGGTGTATATATAGTAGAGCCTTTTAAAGAAGGCCTCGAATTTCAAAAGGCTCCAAAAAGAGACCAAAAAAAAAAAAAGTAAAAAATATTATTATATATAAGCTCCATATTGGTCTGAGCCGAAACTTTTCAGGTGGGTCCCACCATGATTTCATGACGTAACTATATATCCAATAGACATGCCCATGCTGATTGCTGGGTCATGTCATGAGACATGCAAATGCAATTGCATATATAAAATGATATATCGTATACGATATATATACGTACGTACGTCTGTGTTGTGTACTGTACGCCAGTACGTATAATGTATTTGAACGTGGTAAGACCGTAAGAGAAGTCGGGGCTAGCGGGGCCCACAATGGGACAGCGTATATTTGATATTGGTCCAGTTGCTTTACCAAGGGACGATAAGGAGCGCAGAGCCGTGGTCTGATTGGTCAGAAAGTGTTGGGGCTTTTCTGCTAAATAATTTCATAAATAAAAATAATAATAATAAAAGAGGGAATTGTGAAAATAGGTCATTTTTAGTGGCATTATTATCATTTTTATAAGAATAATATTAGACATATTAAATAGTAATTTTTTAATATAAATTTATATATCAATTGAAATATTAAATTTTAATTGGCTTCTTTTTAATTAAATAATAAACACACACTGATGATATGATATATAAATTTGTATTAAAAATTTGATAAAGAAAATTAATATGTCTATCATTACTTTTTTTATAATGTTGTTATTGGTTTAAGCAGCCCCAAACTTTTGGCCAGGATAGTTATACTTGATTTTTTATTTGGTTAATATTTTATAGTGAAAACAAAAAATAAAATAAAAATTATTGTCACTAGGCACATAGATGAAAAAACCTGGCCATCATTGAGACAATTTGGTGAATGGAGCATTAAAAAAAAGCTTTAAAGAAAGTGATTTGACGAATAATATAGATAGGGTTGGCAATTTGAAACAGACACAATAAACGATACGAAATTAGTGAATTTGATCATCTCTTAATATGAGTTTTATCAGTTCGATACGATAAATACGTTTAAATAATAAATAAACATGATATTAATATGATAATACAATAAGACTCGTTAAGAAATAATTATTAAATTAATAATAAATAGTTATATACATGTAACACTCATTTATATTCATTTATATGTATTTAAAAAATCTATTTATTTATTATCTAATAATTTAATCTGCACGACATAATAAATACCGCACTAGTAATATGATTAACACAATATTTTATTAAGTGTGTCTGAATTTTTTCTTTACATAGATTAATAAATAAATCATATATGAGCCTAATTAGATTGTTAGACACGATTGACACATAGACAGGCGACACAGATTGTCATTCTAAAATAAAGCTTAGTTTGGGGAAATAAAAAAGAGGCATGAAAAGACGTTGATGGACAAGAGAGAGAGAGAGAGAGGGGTTCGAATCCAATTAAAAAGGGACAAAAGAAACAGAAATTGTACAAGGAAAATGAGTGATGCATGGTAAAACCAGTTAAGAAATTGTCTCTAATCTATACCCAAACAAATCAACACCATCGTTACACAGTTCCATCCACACCCAGCCATTCTGTTTGGAGCTGCAACATTATGTAGGATTCTCAATCAGCTTATTTCAACTCAATCAGCTTATTTCAACATGTCCCATCAAATATGTTAAACAAAATTTACTTATGTTTAGACAAATCATTTTGCCAATTTCTTTTTATTTTTTAGAATGTTCAAAATAATTTGAAAATGATTTGAAAAATGGTTAAAAAAAATGAGTAGAATGGTTTTATTTTACAGAATTTCGAGGTGATATAAATAGTTGAGATTTAAAGATATTGTATAGGATTTGAAAAGTTGAAAAAAAATAAAATAGAATAGAATGGTTTGTAAAATTAAAAAATTGAATGGTTTGAAATAATATGAAATATAATGAATGAGTATGATGGTTTATCCAAACATAGGTTATATATACCACTGTTTGGACTTTAAAATTTTATTAAAATTGGTTATTTAAGATTGTGCTAAATTTTTTTTAAAATAAAATGATATATCTAGTATAGTAGTATTTAACCAAGACCATCCACCGTATACTCAAACTTAGTAAATGATATATAATAAATAATTTATTATGGTTTTATCACGTTCAAGCTCTCCTAAATTTTTGGCAATTTATATTTTCTCTATAATTAAAGAAAATTTTCAAATAAATCTTCCATATGTCTTCATTGAAATTATTTATATTTACACTCTACATTTTTTTACGTTTATACTTTAAGGTTTTATCCATAATTTTTATGAAAAATTTTTATTTAACCCAATAAAACTTTTGGAACATTATTTTATACATAATTTGATGCTGTTACAGGCTTACCAAACAAAAGATCTACCCGTCCGTCATCGCATACAATTTTTTACAAGAATAAATTGGCCACCGATGTGTCATATTAATATAATTATTATTCTTTATTCTAAACTCAACAATTATTCAGGAAAAAAAAAAGAGATAACAGGAATAGAAGTAGATGACGTATAATACTGATCCAACGGTTAGAAAGAAGCGACACATCATCCTTAGCCGCACGATGGCGACAACTCTCTGATACGGCTACGTAAGACCGAACGAGAAACTAGAAAGGTCAAAGAAGTGGGACCCAGAAGAGTCACTGTGCCACGTGGTACGGCCTACCACCGTAGGATTTTACCAATGAAGACCAGTTACCAGAGACCACAGCAACAGAATCAGTATCAAAGAATCCATCAGGTGACGTGTGCTCAAATATCTCGCACTAACTTCTCGTCCCAATCAAAATATCCCAACGATAATCGTTTCTTATCCGAGAATTTCAACGAGCATTTCAATTTCTCCTTATGGCTTATTTATTTATTTATTTAATATATGTTTTAATTTAATTTTTTTCCATCTTTCATTTGCTTGCTAATTAGTTTCATACTTCCATTCCATTAGTGGTAATTCTTCAGAAACATCGCTCAAGGTTTTTTCTATTTTCGGAAAGTTTATTAGATTTAGTACAACATTGAAGGGGCATTTATTTATCAAGGTTTTAGAATTTAATTTGATGGAGCTATTTATACACTAACGTGCCTAAAGAACTGTCTTATAATATGCACTTATTTTGTTGCTTTTTCAATTTTCGCTTTCTTTTTCAATAATATATATATAAATCATATTTTTTTTTAAAGGTTTATATTAACAAATCTTCAGCACAAAAAAAAATGAGGGTTATATACCCACTTGACAAAGAATTATAATTAAAAACACAAATAATTGAAAAATTATAGCACATAAAGGTTCCCTTTCCTGTTAAGTGAGAGATTCTTTAGTTTTTAAAAATAACAAAATTTCAAATCAAAGATGTTTATTAGTGAATAATAATTTTAGATCATTATATATATATATATATATATTAGATTGCACACCTTGTGAAAATAAATCTCATATAAAAATTATTTTTTGCCAACGATCGATGAATGTCCATAATTAAAAATCCCACTCTACATAAAAGATCCATAATTCTTGAACATTCAGAGTGTATTTGATAAAAGGGAGAGGAAAATAAAAAGAGAGAGACATGTATCACTAAGTAGAGGGAAACAACGATGATGGAGTGAGGGTTTTTTTTTTGTGTTGTTTGGTATAAAAGAAGCAAATGAGCGTATAAATTTATCATCTTGTTTGGTATAAAAGAAGCAAATGAGCGTACAAAAAGAGAAAATTTATGCTAATAAACTAACTACTTTAATGATAATATAGTAAATTTATATGATATTTTGATGGATTAGTCCACTATTTTTCAATGATCAAAAATTTGTCTGAACGAAGGATTTTATTTTAAATCCTCTCACAAATCTATTCCTTATAAAAATTCATCATACCAAATAACCTAACATATTCAAATTCATCCAAAAATCCACACTTCCCCTCTCCGTCCTTCAACTTCTCCCTCCTATCAAACACATTGTCAAAGTGTAAACCCTTGTTTATTTAGAAAAAATATTCAAATGATTAATTTAAAATAATTATTAGATTTTTTAAATTTTAAAGTGAATTAAATTATTGATATTTAAATATATTATATTGAGATCATAAAAGTAAAAAAAAAAAAAACATTTGAATTTTCTCCTAAATAAACGGTAAAGTTTAACAACTAACTCAATTTTTTCATTCAAACAAAAAATCTTATATCCCTTTATCCTTCAACATAAATGACAAGAAAAGGCCAAAATGGCAATAATTTTTTTTGGATAATAAAGATCAATAGCTTGATTACAAACACCTTATATTTATTTAATTCATTTATCCAGAGGAAAAGGTTCCAAATCTAACTAGATCATTATGGGACAAGACCATAGTAGATCTACATGGATTATGTTCCACAAACGATATGAATAAAGACAGAGAGAGAGAGAAAGATTTTCCTGGCCATTCATTAATCGTGAAAGATTCATAATATGCTCTGATCTCTGAAATTGAATTTTTTTTTTTTAGGTATAGCTTTTGCTTTTAGTAATAGGTAGGTATCTCCGACCAATTTTCCTGCTAAGTCCAAAAATTAATTGGCTTCTGTCAAATCTGCAGTAATTTTATTTAAATAAAGCTGTCGTTTCTTTTTATTATTATTTTTTTTTAATTTTTATACTTTTCTAGTGCACAGTCACATTTGCAGGCTTTGAAGTTAAAGAGCAAGAGCCTTGGAAAATGACCTCTGTCAGGGGATCAATTTTTTTTTTGCCCATCATCAACTTCGTTCCCTGTGAAATGTGATCAAATCCCCAAAAATAGATAAATATCATATTGGAAAAAATAAAATTATAGGAAAAAAAATAAAAACAAAGGAATTGACCCTTGAAAAGGATGGCCCATATATAATTTATTTAAAACAATGAGTATTTTCTGAGTTTGGGTTGTATTTTGTTTGGAGTACAAAGAGAAAATTAACAAAACAAAATTGTACATTTGTACCCAAGAGAGCACATAAATGCGCTACATGGGTTGTTTCTGATTTTATTGACCTCTTTCTTCCCTTATAATAATTAACTGACTTTCATGCCAAAATAGATAAACACATAATGCTGAGGTAAGTTTAAAAAATAGGTGTCCTTTTTTTTAGAACTATAATAGCACAGTTTGAAATGATGTCTACTTTGCTTCTTAAATATTATGAATAAATTCTTTCAAAAAAAAATATTATGAATAAAATAATATACAAAAGGGTATCTAATAAATATTGGGCTAATTAAATAATTAATCATTTTAAAGATAAAATTTAAAGGATTTAGTTATAGTTTTACGAAATTAAAGATTTAGCCATAATATGTAATTTTTTTTGTAACATGTAACATATATACGTATAAAAAATATAACATTAAATGTAACGTTACATTTAATGTTACATTTTTTACACGTATTACAAAAAATATTACATATTATGATTAAATCCAAATTTCGTAAAATTATGACTAAATTCTAAAAAATTATCCAAAAATTTGGTTAAATGCCTACAAAACTCTTTAATATTTAGATACAAAGTTTTATATGCTACTAGTTCAATAGCGAGCCAAGTTAATTGGATAAACCACGTTGTGAATGAAAGTAGCTCAATTATCAATTATTTACGCCTTGTTTTCAATGAACTTGAGAAATATTCGACGTACTGTAAGTTCAAGAAAAAAAAAAAAGAAAAGAACAAAGAATTGCTTAAAATATCCAAGTTAACAAAATCATGAATTTCTTTGGAAAACTTGTGCTTTGAACAAGGGACTCTTCCACAATTGTTCTTAATTTAAAAAAAAAAAGAACGAAAAAAAAGAAGGTAAAAACATGTTCAAACAGCAAAAAGTATGTTTGAATATAAGCCAAAACCTCAAATAACTTAATCGGCATACTTGAGTAGAAAATTATACAACATAGAGCTGTTCTTATATATTTCTGGTCTCACCCACTTAGTAAAACATAAAACCATGCATAGCAGTAACATGTCTTCATAGAAAATACTAGTCATTGTCATAATTGTCTACATAGTTTAAAGTAGTAACTATATAATAACTTATAATAGATAAGCCAAGGTGTTCTTTTTTCTTCCCTTCACACAAAAGACCAGTTCATGAACATGAATGCCAAGCAATGATTGGTATCGTCGTCGTTGACTACTTTCCACGCCACGGCCTGCTCATACGACACCGGCCTGCCCATGCTCGACACGCATATACCCGCCGGTAGATAAGCAAAACCCTGCATTTCAAGAAACAAGTTTTAGTGTTTCATGAACTAAAGCTTTAGGATTTTCATATATATATATATATATATATTTTCGAGTGGTATGCAATGGGTCGCGCAATTTACCTGCTGCATGATCTTCGAGAACTCAGAGCAGAGAATCTTCCGACCGGCCTCATCTAGAATCTTGTCGAGCATGATATCTTGGAGAGCCACAAGGGTTGTTTCGAGCATGTCAAGTCCGGCCTGGTTTGCAAAGGTGAATACAGGAGATGTCTGCAACGTAAATAAGTTTTCATTAGTTAGTTTCGCGCAAACTTTGTTTTTATCCATTGATACGAAAGGGTTTGCTTTTACCGATCTCGTTTCCCAAAAACAAAAATCGACAACTAGGAAAAGAAGGGTAGTCATACGTTAGTTTTCACCGAGCAGCACATTATTGCATCTGAATGGTGCCAAAGGCGCTTCAAAACAGCGTCACCAGACTGGGATTCAGCTTGAAAGATCTCCCCTCCAGTGTGTAACCTGAGGAAACATCGGAAACGAGACAGACAAATTGTGAATTCTTGATAAAATAAAGATGACGATGTATTTTATCAAATTAGGTGTTAGTAGAGCATGTCAAACCTGTAGCTTCGGCATATCCACTGTGCCAAAGTTAGAGCTTCGGGAGATTGAGGAAGGGGTTTGGGTCCCAAGGGCGACCCGACCCTGGATGGAGCAATAGCCATAGCAACCCGCTGAACAGACCCTACCACGCTGCGCACGTACTGGCGGGCCATAGCAGCAACATTGTCTCGCATGTGGTTCTCGAAAGTGAATTGGAAGGCAATTGTCAGCACAGACCTAAGATTGTAACTACTCATATCAGCTTCATTCGCGGGACGGGCACCGCCGGACCCTACTTCAAGAGTAGAGGCCAAATCTAGTGTGCGAGTAGCAGTGGGTGTATCCTGCACATGCACGGAACGTAAAGTAAGCATAAATGAATGTGTAACTACCAAATTCCGCGAAACTATGGTAGCAAAGCAGAGAGGTGTTTCACTGAACTGTTTTTGGATCCAATGGTATGACCCGGAAACCAGATGGTAAGAGCGGGGCTTCATCAGCGAAGGATTCGTCAATTGGTGCAAAGACAAGCTGAGCACAGGAACCAACTGCATTTTCGTCGAGACCGCTGCATAGCTGTCGAGTGTAAATGTAACAAAATGTCATTTTAAGAAAGTCATCAGAAAATGACGAGTTAGAACGAAAAAACTATGATGATCAATATAGTTACATAACCTGTAGCAAGTACATATCCCGTGCCAAAGCAACTTCCTCGGGCGAAAAAGCATGGCCCTCCAAACGAACCACCTCGAGAAACTGCATTCACGCAAAGTCGTTACAACTTTGGTTACCAATTCCAAAAAAGAAACATATGAGAATAGTCTTTACAGTAGCCAAGTAATTACCTCCTCGTGCTCGACAGTGTGTGCAAGAGGTAATATGACCTGGCTACTTGGAAAGCCACCGGGTCTGGCACAAGGAACTGCATAAGGATTGGCTTTAAGGCACGAAGCAGAGTACGCATCGACCCCATAGTCAGCCCACTCCGATCGGTGCTCCCTCAGAAATCGGACAAGCAAAGCAGGAGGAACATTCTGCAAGCAAAATGAAAAATTATCCAATTGAGACGCGGAAAGTGATTTCGAGTTGATATAGCAAAACACAGACGCACAGTACCTGAAGCAGCATTGACGCCTTAGCACACATTACACCTCCAAAAGATGGAAACATTGACGTGTTGTACTGAGATCCAATGAATTTGTTTGAAGATGAGTTTATGACGATGGTTACGTCCTCCGCACCATCACCACCGCCCAAAATTGACCATCCATCATCCACAAACCCATTAACGGCGTCATTGAAGCCCCTAAAAGATTAATAAAAAAGAAAGGCTTATGAAGAAACAAACCAACAAAAGAATATTCCTTATTCTAAAATCTGGAGAAGTAACAGAGTTGAATCGAGATTTTTAATGTCCTCCTTGTTGGGGTTGGTACATTCAAACACGAGTTTGACGCTCTTACCTGCAGAGCCTCTGACTAAATGTCCTCAAGACAGCAGGTTGGCGACCTCCACCGTACTGAATTTCTCCACTCATTTCTTGGGCAATTTGTCGTATATGTCGCAACGCCTTCCAGAGCAAAAACGAAGATGTAACACTAATGAGAAGGAGAAAATGACGAGATACGTGCATATGAAAAACGCTGAAAATCAGTTCTCACAGCAATAGTGGTTTTCTGAGCAAGGATTTTGGATGATTCATATAGTGGCCTGAGAACCTCGGGAACGCTCCAAGCCTGGTGCCCAACCAAAAAAGAAGTTAAAAAAGAGCCAACTCACTAAAATTTAGGAGGTGAGATTTATTTACAGAATCACAATAAATTAGTTGGTTCTCTCATACTCACATCCAGATCAACATGATCGACAATGTTTATAATGGAGCCACCGCCCTCACAAGGACGGATAAGATATCCACTGGGAAGCATTTCTGCTCTTACGAAACATGAAGATGGAGGACCCGTCGGGCCACCAGTAGAAGTAGTCAAGGACCTCTCACATATCTGAAAAGAGGGATTTTCAACAGTAAGCATGCTATAAACACATTGACTATCAAGTTCTAAAAAAACAGATAAAAAAGAAATTGAGACCAAAAACGCTCTATATTCATGCAAATTCTAGTAAAAGAACAAAGAATCCAACTAAGCTCAAGGACTGCTAAATTAATTAGGCAACGGAATCTAAAAAAGAAAATACATTAGTACTTCAGACAAATATTTATTCAATTACCACAAGACTGTTGTCTTCCAAACTAGTAGTATATCTCAGAGTCCAAAAGTCTCGTGCCGCTGCTAGCGTAGTAGGTGCATATGTCTGGTGAACAGGAAGCACATAGTTAGAGAATAGCACACAACAAGTCACTTCAAACGATAAAAAATAAACTAGCAATAAGTTTCCCGTGAAACAACCTGCATGTACACGAGCTCAATCGTCCCACCATTCCCGGTAGGAATAACACTCAAGACATTAAGGCAGCGGCAGTCTCTAAACCACGTTGGACGATCTTTGAGGATCTCAGCAACCTGAGTCCAATGTTTGGTTACATGTTATACCCGAAAGGGAATAAAAGGGCAGTTCAATTTGAGCAGAATAATACAGCAGAGTCACAAACACGCAACGGACAGGATTACCTTAGAGGGCTCGAGGCTCACAAGGCCGCAGGCACGTGCTGCAACTCCGCTACAGTTGCGGGAAACAGCAACAATGCCAATAGAATCCGGACCAGGCTGGGAAATCAAATCTTTACATATTAAGAGCCGGATTAAAACACAATGACCTGTGTATGTTAAATAAATAGTTGTTCGAGAGGATTTACCTTCATCCCAATCATCTGGACCCAGTCGACAGCAGTTCCGGTAGCCTTGGCCAGGAACTCTGCCAGGGTCTCCTCCGCTATTGCTAGGAGACTGGCATACAAATCGAAGGTTCAGAAGCTACTCGTATCAAATCACGGACAGTAAAAAAGCGTGCAAGACTTGTCAAGAAAAAGTACATACCCGGCTGGGTTGTTGGCGTCCCTTTCGGGATGCTGAGGTGTTGGGTTTTGTTGTTGTTGGTTTTGACCACTCATGACCACAGACTCACAACTGTTGTCTGTGGTCGTCCCAGACGCCTGATAAGACCAAAATTATGTTAATCAAAACAGCAAAATCAAAACAGCAAATTAATGCAAAATTGAGAGAAATTCTTGTAACTAATTAAGGATTGTTGTTGAGCTTACAGTTTGCAGTTGGGTTCGCATATAGCCATTCTCGTAAACCAGATGCGAAACCTGCTTCTGCAAGCGGTCGTTCTCTTCCATCAAAAGCTTGTTCATTGCAGTCAGCTTCCGATTCACCGTCTGAAGCCGAGAAGCCTCCTTCCTCTGCTTCTCCCGACATCTACGGAAAGTAGAACAACGAGCAATACAAGAGTTTAGAGGATAATAAATACTTAATTTGAAGCTGATAGAGATTAAGTCAGCAAATTCTCAACCTCCAACACAAGCTCAGTCAAAGTAATAATTAATGATCACCACAAGATTTGGTACATTGCCTAGACAGTGTAATTGGTTTAATAACGTTTGTACTATGGAAAAGACTAATGAATAGAAGGATAAAATCCAGGGCAAAGACAGAGAGAAAACGTAAAACCGTAAAAGTACGCAAATAAACTCTACAAGAATTGGGCTGCTAAAGATTTTAAAATTATTTTTCTCTGCAGAAGAGACAACTTCAGAGGAAAAAAGAGAAATCATAAACCCAAAGAAATTGTGTACGGATATCATAATGTAAAGACAGGGAACGGTTTTATTACCATAACATGAACAACTCAGAAGCAAATGAAACTGTCCTTGCGAGATCTTCAGAAACATTATCATTGAAAACCAAAAATATTGAAATAGAGAGGAAAATGAAAAAAAAACAAATATTATATTACGTACTAGAGCCACTTAATGCCTAGTCATTATCCCTTAATGAGTCCCAAAAAAACGTGACATAACTAATAAAGAAAGAGAAAAAAAAAGGTCCTTTTTCAGTTGAACTCGTCGGTCATTTTATAAACAAAAAACCTTTCGCTTTGGAGATAACAGTTTAAAAAAGAAGTGACTAAGTGAGAAAATAAGGAACGGAAAAAAAAAAAGAAAAAAAAAAAGCAATATTGTCGTATTGTCTATTGGAAATAGACAAAATCAAATCACTTTTTTCATTGAGCGAACACAAGGCAAGCCAAGTTGAAACAAAAAATCATCTGCAAAGCCCACGCATAAAAAGAGAATTTTTTGAAACTCTCAAGAGTGCAATACTTGTTATTAAAATACTAAAAGTAACATT
Source organism: Boehmeria nivea var. tenacissima (assembly GCA_018132145.1). Taxonomy (NCBI): domain Eukaryota; kingdom Viridiplantae; phylum Streptophyta; class Magnoliopsida; order Rosales; family Urticaceae; genus Boehmeria; species Boehmeria nivea. Next base: position 16,550,025 of record CM030877.1, on the reverse strand, counting down.
GGAACCAACATAAAAAATGAAAAAAAAAAAAACCAGAAAAGATGGCAACTTTTGATTCCGAAAGAGCCCAAGTTTTTTCTTTTAACCAAAATATAGAGAAGATATGAAACAGAAAAAACCACATGGGAAACAAAACCACATTTCCAAAAACTTCACAAGCAAAATAGGAAATGATAGAAAGAAGAACATGCCAACGACTTAAATAACGCATAGTTGATCCATCATTATCTTAGACAAGCAAAATATAAAATAAAAATAAAAATAAATGAAACTTGAAGTAAACTGAAGCACTTACCAGTCCCAGAAAGCGAATTACAAAAGCAGATTAGTACATAAGATTGAAGAAATCTAGTAACCACCAAATTAAACTTTGAAGTCTAAACCCCACAAAAAAGACCAAAGTTTGGACCAAAAGGAGACCCAAAAGAGCTTTTTTTTTTTTTTTAAACAAGAAAAAAGCTAACTTTTTTTCTTTCCTTTTCCTCTCTCCTTCCGCAAAGCTAATAACAAATTCCAAAAGCACAGAAAGCTCAAACAAAACAAGCAAAGCAACAAAATCCAAACAAATTGATCTTGTGTTACACCAAATCAAAAGACAACAAAAACAAAAAACCAAAAGCTCCATATTTTCTCTTGTTCTCCTTTGGAAACAAACAAATAAAGTGGATATATTATTCACATAAATACCTTCGGTTCTGAAACCAGACTTTGATCTGCTTGGGCTCAATGTTGCAGAGAATAGGGCATTCCCTGATGAGCTGTTGTCTCCTTAAAGAGCTTGGCTTTGGGCATTCAGAGTAAACCCTCTCCAATGCCTCCACTTGCTCTGGCGTGTAACGAACGTACTTAGAACTGTCCATTTGTTGTTGAAGCAGTTGGTTTTGATGTAGTTGTTGCTTGGAATTACTGTTGCTATTGTTGTGCATCACAAGAGCCATGCAAACTTAGCTGCTTAGCTGTGAGTGACCTTCAAGAGAGAAATAATACTAATTATATTATAAAAAAAACATATATACATGTTAGAGAGAGACAAAGAGCAATGAACAAGAAGTGCCCAGATGAGTGAGAGTGGCTTTGTGGTCCTGGAGAATGAAAGAGAGAGAAAAAGATGAGATTTTGATTTGTGGGTATTTACTTAGAAGAAGAGAGTGTTTGGTTCTTGATCTTCTTCTTCTGAGTTTTGAAGAATAATGGGTAGGCTCTCTCTACCAAGAGAGCCTCCTTTCTCGTTCATCAGCTTTGAGACTCAGCTGGGTTGTTTATTTTTCCTTTTAACTCTGCTCTCTCTTCACTCTCTTGGCAATCTCTCTCTCTCTCTCTCTCTCTCTCTATGTTCAAAGCAATTGAAAAGGAAGGAGAAGATGGGATGGGTAGTGTAATACTATTATTATGGTCTCGTAATGTTGAGCACTGGTGTTGCTACAGTTTTGGTCTTTTTCGTTCACAGACCCCAATCTCGAGAACTCTTTTTTTTTTTTTTTTTTTTGCTATACCACAGAAAGAGATTGGAGAGAGAGAAATAGAGAGAGAGAGAGATGAGTGTATGTTTCTTTGTTTGTGGCTTTGTATGTGACAGAGAAGGCAAAACAGAAAGGCAAAAAAAAATTTTAATTAAATTTAAAAGAGAGAAAAAAAAAAAAGGAATGGCCAAGTGGCTTTTTTATTTTCTGTTTCTCTTTTTTCTTTTCTGGTTTTTCTTTCTTTTTTCTCACAGATGTTAAAAAGTAGAGGAAAAAAAACAGAAGAAAGAAAAAAGCTCTACACTTTATTTTATTTTTTTTCTAAATTATTCTGTCCCTCTCTCTCTCTCTCTCTCTCTATTTCAATTAGACCATAACTGTGTGATGTGAAAATTGAGAGAGGAATATAAATGGTGAGGATCAGAAATGAGCTCTCTCTCTTTAATCTCTATGGCACAAACACACATACCCAGAAATAAGCCAGACGACACACTCAGAGAAGACCTCTTTTTTTTAAAATTTTTTTTTTTGCTTTTGACAAATATTAAATTTTCACCTGCAACATCTCTATACTTTTTTTTTTTTTGCGCATAAAGAAAATAAAAATAATAATAATAGACAAAAACAGTACATTGTACAGCTTCTCTCTCTCCGTGTCTGTAATAATATAGGCACAACAGTGTCATTTTGTTTGACGCACATAAATTGATTATTATTTGACTAATATCACATATATGCGTGTCATGTACATGCATGTGTATGTATGTATATAGACTACCGTAAGAGTGTATGGTTATAATGATACAGTATAGACTACGGTATATATATACTTGTAGAGCTACGTGTATATTATACAGAGAGAGAGAGAGAGAGAGAGAGAGAGAGAGAGAGAGAGAGTGTGTGTGTGTCTGTGTGTGTGTGCATGGGAGTCGTGAAGGCTGAGAACAAATGGACAAAAGCAATGCTGTAATGCTTTGCTTTTTTTGGACTCTTTTACTGCCTCTACATCCCTTTTCCTTGCCACATTTTTTTAATTTTATAAAATTTAAATAAGAAAAATATTTTTCTATCCTCCCTTATATGCAAAATATATATATATATATATTTGGCCGGGTTGAATGATTGATCATCAACTTGAGGGCATATTCGGAAACTTAATATGAACTGATGCTATGGAAATAAATGTCCAGTTTTTGAATGCTAAAAGTTTTAATCAGATTCGCAAATTAATTAGTTTTAACATACATTAACTTGTTTGTGTGATAGAAAACTTGTCATTTCCTCACAGAAGTTGGCCTTTTATGGCATGGGATGCGTATTTTTTTTGTGGTATTTAACTAAGCTCGTCTTGGAATCAGGTATTTCTACTCTTTTATCATATACAGTTTATACCAACAATGAAATTTGTAAATAATAAATTAATTACTACGTACCCTTAAAAAAGCACTTTAGCTAAGAGAAACATGTATGTTTTCGGGATATTGTGAATATTTTGTATTAATTGATAACATGGGAGTTTTAGAAAACATAAGTGTGCTAACTTTAGTCCTCCATGGCATTTGATAAAATACCATTTTTAAGGGAGCTAAATACCATTTAATTAAGAGAGACTTTGACTAATACTCTTTTTTTAACATATACCATAAAGTATAAAGTGACACTTAGAATGTCATTTTTTATGATTTTTCCTTTAAAAATATCCTTTGTCGATTTATATATAAAAATCAATTAAAGAAATACTAAACGAAGTTGAAGATAAAACATAGCACTAGTGATCATCATACCATCAGCATAATTAATAGTGTAAAGGAATAAAGCATTTAGCACTGTAATATGATCACCTTGTAATTAGTTGTAACCTACTAACACTACCGTCAAACATCACATATAAATTATATACATATTATGATTAGAGATATAGAAATTCGAATATTCTACGCCTTATAATAAAGTCAAGTGTAGAATTATATAAGTTATACATGCAAGACTGCAACCACGCATCAATATTTCACATACACAATAATCAATAATAGCTTTCACCGCTATTATTTTTCCCTTGGCATATATATATCCGAAGTTATATATAATACATTAATACTTGAAGACCCCACTTGTTTGCAACATACATTACTTTTTTTTTTTTGTTTATCTTTTATATTTGTTCTGAAAATGTAGGAGTAGACTAAAAAAGTTTTTTTTTTAAGATCTAAATTAAAAAATATACAATTATAAACACAAATTAACTATCTGATTAACGAATAACTCATGCAACATATACTGCTACCAGCTTGTACACCGGTAGCTAGCTTTCGTACGTGCTGTTTTGCTCACTTTGACGTCATTCATTGTAATTTATAATCTTATAATTATAGATAGTTTTTTGCATATTTAGAGATTTCAATTTATACTTGTTGCTGACTCATATTAAGCTCAAGTGGCTTTTAAATGAAACCCGATCATTTAGTCTAGTGCAATGTGTGTGTTATTAATATCACATATATATTATTGTTACTACTGAAATGCTATTGAAAATACTCAAGATAGAGAGGGTCAATACTCATTACATTATATCTGACTCGAGAAATCAATGGACCAATAAAGGGCATATTGATTGACTGATATGGTACATATTATTATATTGTTATAATCAGAGAACATTAATAGTTTAACATGTTGGTCAATAGCAACAATGATGCAGATAAGTAGATAGCAATATTGAAAGCTATATAAGTACATAAATGGACTTTAAAGAGCTCCAATAAATACCCGATTAATAAAACAAAAGGCCTCTATAGGTATATATACATATATATATATATATTATCTGTGTGTAGGACATTAGAAAAAGGATGGCCAAAATTAACGATCTGATATGATAAGTGCTTTATGTGAACCCAGTACTAGCATATATAGATGCAAAATATGTATTTAAAAAATTAATTTCAGTATATGTAGCTGATATATTTTTGAGTTATAGCATCTATAAATATATTCAAAGAAGCAAAAATCATAATTTCATGTGCAGGGTTATTATGAATCCAACTTACATGCTCCTCCACTATGTTCAAGCCACGTGGCATTACAAAATATTAGGGTTGGGTCGGAGGCATAAGTTAACATTAGGTACATGAAAGACGCAATATTTGCAATGATCTAGCTATTAATTAGGTTAAAGCACATAATTTTCCCTAAATGCATAGATTCTAATCAATTAATCCCCCTTTATCAATGGTCTATGATTATATTTGGAATATATTTATATGTAGACAAACAAATGAGGCTCTATCATCAATTCAAGTTTCAAACACCTATAAGCGAGAGGCCTATAAATCTCTTGAATTGAGATATATATATATATATATATATATATTCACTTTTGTGGTTAATTACAAATGAGCTTGCTAGCTGGGTCGACCCAGCACCAACCAATATTAACTTTTGGTAACAATTGATGAGAGTGTTTCCCACATCTTTCCCTTCACTCAGAAGAATCCAATAGAGAGAGAGAGAGAGAGAGAGAGATGATCATGGATGAGAAAAGCAATTGACTTTTTGATTTCACAAGGTTGACATTTTTACACAAAAGCCAGGGCTCATATGTCTCTAAAGCATCCAAGGCTTGACAGCACCAATATTTTCAAACTGCTTCTCTCTCTATCTCACACACACACATATATATATATATATATTATGCACATATATATATATATATATATAATTAATGGGCTTATGATGGGGGTGGCTGAAGATGGAGTCAAATGGCTACACAGACTCACTTGTGTCTTCTTGTCTCCTTAGCTATACATGTTATGATGATGAAGAAGCCCTTTGATTAACCATATTTGCTTTTTTTCTTTTCTTTTTTTATTCCCCTCCTCTCCTCTCTCTGTTATATCTTTTTTTTTTTTCTTTTTTCCTTTTTGGATTGATCAAAGAGAAAGAAGCACACAAAATTAGGGGAAATTAGGGTTTGCAAGACCCACCATTGTTGGGGTGTGAGGTCCACTACTGAGCCATGTAGTCCCATATATCATTGGCGTGATTTTGCCAAAAAAAAAAGGTAAAAAAATAAATAAATAAATAAACACACTAGTATAAAAGTAGGCTGAAATGGAAAAACCTTTTTCCTTTGGCTTTTTTTTTTTCCAGCCCCATATCCATCTTATTAATACAGGGACCCCCCAAAAACAAAAGTCTTTTGTTTTTCTTTTGGGTGGAGGGGGAGATGAAATATTGTAGACCCCATTTCATGTCATGCACCAAAAGAGTATTACAGACTCACTATAACAATTATACCCCACCACCACACATTTCTCTCTCTAGATTTGTGTGCCTTTGCTTCCATTTTACATCTCTCTTTCTCTCTCTCTCTGATCAATGCATGATAAGAAGTGTAAAGGTAGAAGCAATTAGGATAAAGAGAATTAGGAGAGGAAAGGCAGTATTAGTATAATTGATAGAGATTTGCTCATGTGAGGGAAAATCTTAACATGTTTGCTACTAATAATTATGGGTTTGCAACATGTTCATGTATAACACATAAAGAAATATCTTAGCAAATAAAATAATATATATTATAGTGTGTAATACTAGCCATGATTAGGACTAGCTCGTATTTAAGTATGAATTTATTTTGTCAAAACTCAAAACTTACCATGAGAAAAAGGAAAGGCAATAAAGGAATGGCAAAGGGGAAAGGAGATTAGGATGGCTTTAACATAACACTACTTGTCAAACATATATATTATGTAGGTATATTGCCATGCATTTCGCTTTGTCGCTTGTCACCAATCACCATGACGAGTACCGTTAATTTGATCATAAGTACTAATTTTATTTGATTGTCTACAAATTATGGATTTTATATATAGATGTATAGATTGTAACGGCATTCAATTAATTACAAAAGTTTATATATATTGTGTATTTTATATAGTATATATGTACATATATATTAGTTCGAAAGTAATTCATTTTTAAGAAAGCAAAAATGTTAGTGTTCAAAACAGTTGCATATTGCTTGTATCATCATTTTGCCTTCATCATCAATACTACCATTTCCACCTCAATTCCTGTTACATTATATCATTTTGGTTGTCACAATCTATAATTAATGCTTCATACATATAATTTCTAATCATTTTCCCTGGCCGATCAAATAGTTTAGAAACTGCACACTTTACTATATCATGTATTTTCTAATTTGCATTAATAAAAATACTTTCTCAAGAGGATAATAGTCACTAAACAAATTTGAAGTACTTTTGGTCATTATTAATAGAATACTAGTTTTATTATGTTAATAGTGCATATAACATATTTAATAGTGCATCTATATATTTATTACTATTAATAGGGCATATAATATATTTTAAATATAATTAATCATGTTAAAAAATGACATATTTATTTGAAGGACATGCGAAAACAACAGTGTTTTTTACGATATTAGGCTATTTGATATATTTATATATATATTGAAAATACTATATATTAAATATAATATATATATTGACAGAAACCGTTCAATACACAAAGACAATAAAATCTTCTTAAAAAACTTATACATTTAAGAAATATTTTTATTAAGTTCATACAATATACACACACATATATACTAATAATAATACTAATTTGAAAGAAGGGGAAAAACGACCGTGAAAAAACCAGTAAAAGAAGAAAAATTAATGGGTGAGTTGAATCAAACAGATTTTGTTAATTTTTTTTATGATTCCAAACTTAGTATAAAGTTGCATACTAAATTTTAATAAATACTTATATTATATTATTTATTTACCAGTAATATATATATGTATATACACAAACATGTATATTATGTGTGAAGAACGAAAAAACACAAAAATAAAAATATAAAATTGAAAAATGAAAACATAAATAAATAATATATATATATATATTATCAGATTTTTCTCTTCATAAAAAAAGATTGCGCATGCGCACAATAAAATTTAACTAACTTGTAGATAAAACCATACAAAGAATAAGGGTTCATAACAAGTTAGTTGGTGAACAAAGTAGCGATTATTCGTATAGTGCTGTGGGGTGTAGTTACGACGGCATGTTTTTTTGGTTTGAATCCTTAGGAGGTTATGAGAAAAAATAAAAATAAATTTAGACATCGGCCAATTATTATTTTTTAATTGTTAGTAGTATAGTATAAAAGAACAAATTCATGTCTAAATAATACTTTTACTTACAATTCATAACAGCTTGTCATTGATTAATATATTTTTTATAAAAAAAAAAATTTTCAGTGATAAATTTCTTCTACATCTTGTTTGTTAAAACTTTTAATTAACTATGGAAATTTTCTTATGTTTTAACTTCTAGTAACAAAATTTATAATCTTAGTTTAATAGTTTTTTTTTTATACTTTTTTTTTCTTCACTGTCAACAAAAAAATTTCTATATCCAAAATCTATCTATATACGGAGGCTTTGATTAAAGGTTAGTTACCTTATGAGATGCCAAAAATATTATAATATAATTTTATTATTATCTATTTTCAACGACATCATTATTAAATTAGCTCTTGCAATATTCCGCTATAAATTATGGCTTGAAATGAAAGCAGGATTGCTGATTAAGCTCTTGATTCACGTTACTCTCGTTCTCTCTCTCATTTGACGACAAAAAAAAAAAAAAAAAAACAAAAAAAAAAACAAACAAACAAACGAACTACAGTGAATAACTAATTTCTAATATTCAATTTAAATAAATACTCAATGTTTATAAAAATATAACATAATCTCCAAGTGATTTAGTAATTAACTTATATAATGGTAAATGGTGATAATTAACATTAGTGATAAAAAAATATATAGACGAATAATTAATAAATTAACTAATTACTTTATTTTAATTTTTAAATATTTAGTTTTATTATTGTGTAAATTTTAAATATTTCTCTATTTCACGTTTTAAAAGATTCACTTTAGTACTCTTATTAATTAGTAGCTAGGGTTTTCATTCTGTATATGTATGATTGTTTTCATACGTACATATATACTCGGTATAATTAATCTATTACACTTATATATTATGTCTCCATCTACAAGGATCACATCACTAAACAGTGCTCTTTCATATGGCTTTAATGTCAAAAGTATGGATTGATAATATATGTTTGCATATGATATCAACTACCATACTTATGAGCTTTTCAATTCCTAATAATTTTAAGTTTTAATATATTTGAGCCTCATGCATAAAATGTAAGTTGACTGCAAGTCAAGATCCCGTCATAGATAGATTATTATTTTATCTTAAAAATATTACTGTGTGATACTAAAAACCAGATCTCTCACTATTACATATTATTGCATACCTAAATATTATGGCAGTAATTACAAGAAAAATAATTAGTCCTAAAATAAGTTAGCGTGCGTCAATTGACCAAATAAGGCCGTTAATTATTAACAAATTTCTATGGAATTTAAAGTTTTTTTGTTTTGGACTCTAATCTATGGGATATAGGTGGATGAGGATGTTTTAATTATAACAATTTTCTATATATAGGATAAAATTTCCTCTTTAGACTGCAGTCACTAATTTTTTGAATTTTGTTTTTGTTGTTTGTTGCAGACAATATTGTCTAAAATTTTGTGTCTCTAGTCATGAAATTTGTGACTTCTTTGGTTGCATATTTTTTGCTATTTATAAGATTTTTTAATTTAGTAATAAGTTTTATGAAATTGATTGTATAGGCAATCATTTATTTGTGAGTTGGTTATTTTGTTAATGGATGTTTAAATTTTTTATTGTGTTTATTTCAAATTTTCTGAAATTTTGTGACTATAGTCACAAATTTTATGACTGTGTGTTTTATTTATTTAGTCATAAATTTTATTTCTTTAGTAATAGATTTTTAGATGTTGACCTGATGGCTATTTTGCTAATATTTCAAAACGTGGGCTATATCTTTAAAACATAGAATGTAAAATGGCTAAATCTTTAACTGACCCTTTTTTTTTTTGGCTCCGATATTGTCTATGGGGATCATAAGGTTGATGAGCTAGGGAGGTTAGGGAACAAAATTAACCCCTAATAGTGAAAGAAAAGGTGGATCAATTGCGAAACAAACTTAGTGTGTAGTAATTATATATATATATAGTGTACTAAATATCATATATGTGAAATAATATGTATCCATTTCATCTTTAGGAAACAAAACAAACCCATTAATCAAACGTATTGTTTCTCCAATATTTTATTAATTTATCGAACATATATATATCATAGTATAGTTAGGTTCAAAATATTCCTTTGATGGAGGACATTTCCCCCACTCTTAGGTGGGACCCTTTCGGTGTTTGCAAATGGTTTAATCTTGAAAAGCTCTGCAAAATTGCATGTGGATTTCAAATGGGAATCATTAGGGATGGGAATATAAACAAAAACAAGTCTATGTCTAACATGTCCTTCTTTGTCCTCAAGCTAACGACCCAATTCCTCACATATATAAGAGCTATATATCACAGTTCCTACAAAAAAGACAAACCCAAACAACGTTGGGAGGATTTTAGGGTAAAAATGAAATGATTTCATTGTGGAAACATTGGCAATCAGATTATCTAAAATAATAATAATTATTATATAGGAAAATAAAAACAAAAGAAGGTAATAGCGATGTGTTCAATATTGAGAACACAGTAGTACGACCCTCAATATCTCTTTGATGAAGAGATAATTGAGAGGAATCATATTGTTTGATTGAATTGACTCATATTGCTCAAAATCATTGACAATTTGGTCAATTTACCACGCTACTTTTGACCCTCATTTCACTTTTCTAATATTTTACAGCTTCGGAAAAAAAAAAAAAAAACTTCCAGAAGAGTTGAAAATATGTGTATGTGTGTGTGTGTTTTAATTAATTTTCTGTATTATTCATCCTGAGAATATATATGGTGAAATATAAGTGAAATTTTAGTTAATTTTGATGGAATGCATTAGTATGGTGTGTTTAAATTTTCTTATATGGGCATAATAGTGACTGAAAGAGGCTCTCTTAGGGAATGAAAAATCGTTCTCACCGAGTTAGTGTGCTTAGTGCTGCAAACGGAACAAAAACGAAATTTCGTTTTCGTTCCTAACGGAAACGGTAACGCTGTTTCCGTTTTTTCGTTTTATATTTCTTCGTTTTTATACATTTTGAATTTAGTCTTTTTTTGTTTTGTATTTTTAATTAAATTTTTTACTAATTTTTTAAATTAGTAAATTTAAAAATTAAATTACTAGCTTTTTTTATAATACAATAATGTTCGAATCAATTAAATTTAATAGTAAGTAATAGTAAAAAAAAGTTAGATCTTAAAAAATAGAAATTAAGAAAGATAAATAATGAATTCATTATGAATGATAATATGATTACAAGATACAAATGATCTAGCTAGCACTCCTTGACGTTGGGTTACATAGAAATTTTCAAAATATTACACTAGTCGTTCTAAATCCGCCACACTGTCTTGGCTACGCCAATACACTTAATCTCAGTCTTGTCTCAGTCTTTGGAAATTGTAAGTGCCTCCATCATCATCCCTAGTTTCAGCGACATCCATCGATCCTCAATAATTCTTCCGATCGAGCTGAATGCCGCCTTCAAAGAAACCGTAGAGATAGGAAATAGAAGTACGTCGCGAGCCTCACTGCCACCCTCATCGTCGACGGAGCTTTAGTGGCATAAATCTGGATACATATTTTTTTCATTTTATTTTGGCTTTCTGATACGAGGTGTTGTTTTTAAGTTGGGGACGATTTGGTGCGGGTGAGACTATTTGAAATATATGCACTTGACCAATTGTTGTTTTAACAACTAAGCAAAAAGTGTCCAACAAAAAAAAAAAAAAACAATTTCCATGTGAGAATTTTCCCACAAAATTACATCGTTTCTGTAGAGAAATTCATAGGTGGGGAAATATAAAATATTAGTTTTGAATGCATACCATATGATTATTGTTACATCAATTAGTTTTTACTTTTTTCTTCTTTATTCCCCAACTCTACCTCACCCGTTGTCCCCCAAATACAAGAAGAAATTTTGCTAGTCATGAAAATCGTGCTTTCTAAATCTAATGGATCAACGGAATTAGTATGCTTCCCCCAAATTTTCTCTTTTCTTTTACAAATCTCTGAAAATGCGTCAACAACTTTCAACAAATCAATGTGAAATTTGTCTTCACAAATCTCATAATTTTGGATAGATTTCAAATTGGAAGTCGAGGGTTGGGAACCTAGAATTCATGTTCTTGAGCAACAAATTAAAATTTGAAATTAATTAATTTGAGATTATGTTGTTGAAGAATTTCAGTACTATGATGCCTCAAATTCCAATGATTAAACTTTTATGCTTAGAGAGCTTCGAGAATAAGAGCGAATGTAGTAAAGTGATTAGGTTTTGAAGATAGAAGCAAGCAAATCAAGGAGAATTAGCGAGTATATCTTGACAGATTAAGGAAAGTTTGAAGACCATAAAAATAAATGAAGAATATGACTCTACGAAGAAAATGTGCAATAATCAAGTGTATGTGATAGTAAGTTTTTTTTTTAATCCAATAAAACACCATAAAACATTCCCTGTGTTGTAATTTGTAAATAAAAAACCGTTCCTCATATGAGAATCATTCGTTTTTGCAATTATAGTTACAATGGCTTTTTTTCTTTTTCTTTATTTCCTTTTATCCTCCTAAGGAATCTTCTTCGCACAAGGAAGTACTACTAATGGCAAAATCAGTCATGTACTTTATTCTCTTTGGTTAAATCAAAGCATAGAATGTTGAGTTTTTTAGAGCTGTGAGTCTAATTTCTTTGAATAGTATGAAGTCGGTCCTTCTGGATATAACTAACATAGAACACCCTTCAAACAGACTAAAAAATAATAATAATAAAAATAAACAAACAAATCCACCATATGGCATGATCAAGATATGCTCAAAGCACATATTGTACCTGATATACCTCTCTTTTTAGTCAATATAAGGCAATAGAATCTCATATTTGGACTACTATAAAGCATGGATTAAAAGAAAATTAATGACTGTCCTGGAAAAGAAGTATGAAGTTAAGGAGTTATATGTACAGATAAGTTATATGAATGGCCAAAATTAAGTCTGTTTTTTTTTTTAATAAAAAAAATATTTTTTAAAATATTAAAAAATAGTACTTATCATAATTTTTATAAAATAAATATTGACTTATTTAATAGAAATTTTCTAATATCCCAAAACTTTGAAACACACCATCCAAAATAATTATTTACTTAACTGACTTTTACAAAAATTAAAAAATTTGTCATTAACCACTTAAAAAACTAAATGCATAAAAGTAATATCACATTATTATATAGTTAAAAAAATAACTATTTCCTGAATTAATAAAAATATTAAAAATAATAAATGACTAATTACTTAATAATCTCTTAAAAAAAAGTTACTAACAATTGTGTTTTTTCTTCAATTTCTCTATCTTATATTATGTGTGTGCGTGTGTATATATATACAAATATATATATATGGACGCTTTTCCCATGGGGTCACTCAGGTGGGGGACAAATGGAAAACAAATGTGTGGCCCAGATTCATCCAGAAAATTTTCTGTATTTATTTTTTAGTCCTTTATTTTTACTGTATTATAATTTAGGCTCAGTTTTTTAAAAATATTTGCATTTTTGCCCATAAAATGAATGCGTTTTTTTCACCAAAACGGTAAAAAAAATTCAACAAACTGTTTTGAAAAAAACTGTAAATTAAAATTCAAAATTTTCTGGATGATTCTGGACCATATACTATTGTTCCCATTTGTTCCTCACCAGAACGTTCCCCACTTGAGAATTGTCCTTTATATTATAGTAGGTTTTCCACGACTATACGTCATGTTAGTGGGCAAAATATAATTTGAATGGTCAAAATTCCACCAAGGGCGTTTTGCTTATCGATTCTTTATTAAACCAACTGAAATAACTAGACTTTTAGCACTTCCACTATAATAAAATATTTGACAAAAGCACTTGTATTATGGAAAAAAGAAAAAATCATTATGTTGCCTTTCTAAATTGGTGGACTGACTAGAATGTCTTTCTTAACCAGTTGAAAATGACTGTCAAATACCTTGCATATGAATGGATAAATAAATACGTGGAATTTTGAGAGGATTTCTTATCTTGTAAGAGAGAATAAGGTGTCACAGTCTAGAGGAATATATAATGATAACATGGAAAAATTACCAAGAAAACACGAGGCCACTGATAAATGCGGACATTGACTTTTGATTTTAGCATTATATCTTTGTATATTAGTTGAAGTTATTAAGGATTTAATCACAAACTGTCATGCAATAAATAAAACTTAGCTTAGGTGTCTTCAAGAGAGGTCATCATCAATGACATTGCAATATGGAGCGACAATCGGGGGGCAGAGTGATTTATTAATTACAAAACACAGTTTTTAATATATTTTTTATTTTATTTTATCCAATATACAATTAGCACATCATTGTAACTACTCTTTTCTACTTGAAAATACTGATTCATTTGAGCACGTCAAACGAAAAGATATTGATACATCGCCAATTACCAAAACATACTTGTTGAACAAAAATTCATCGGTTCGTATTCATACATGTAGGGGTGAGGTTTAGATAAGTCCTATTATAGAGTTGATCTATTGTAATTAATTTTTTTTTTAAAACGATTTTAAGTTAATAATTATATTTTTAGTAAATTCTACATCCTATAAAAATAAATTGATGATCCAAAATCATTATAAAAAAAAAAATCCACCACTTCCCACTAAAGATGAAATAGATAAATATGCCAGCTAAAATTTTATCCAACCAATAACCCAATGGGATATATTTTTGGGGAATAGATTCTCCTTCTAGAGATTAAGTAAATAACTATTTTTAAGATATGTTTTAAAAAACTAATCAGTATTTCGATAATGTAATGTTATCTTTATGCCCTTAATATTATAAGTAATTAATGACTAATTTTTTAATTTTTAAAAACTTTGACTAGTTTCTAAAAACATATATTAGAAAACAACAAAATACTAAATAGACCTAGATTCTAATTAATAATAATGCCCACTCGTTGAACCCTTCAAATCTTACTTAGAAATTTCAGTTTTGGCAACTTGAAAAAAATTGTGAGAATTACCAAAAAATTATTTTAAGTGCTACTTAATAATTTATGTTCCACATAGTGTATTCTTTTAATTTTTACTCTATATTTTTAGTGTAAATGTGGAGATATAAATTAAAAATACAACACAATAAGAACATATATTATTAATGTGTCAAAAAAGAGGCATTCCTCAAAATTCCAAAAAAAAAAAAAATCCTAATAACGTTAGAGGCTTAGAGCAATCTTATTCACACTAATCCTTAAACATCCCAAATCGCCTAACATCATCTATGACACGAATTTTTGTTTCTTTTCAATTTCTAAAGTGGCCCATTTTCAGTTATCATAATCTACTTATAATTAACATAACATGGCACTTGTAGCAAACCACCATTTTTCTTAAGTCCACCAATTTCACTTAAACCATTCAACTTATTTCCTCAGTTGACAATAATGGGAATGAAACTAATACCACATCACAGCAGCTAAATCTGATATCTTCTAAACTAATGACACATAATCAAACCCAACTACTAGGACTCTCGACTTTGGTTAACAAGAAGTTTCCAACCACCAGACCATAGAACTGCCCAAACAGCAAACTGGCCAGCATTTCCTCGGAAAGAAGGATTGACGACCGGGATGAAGCCATTCATGGAGAAGGAAGCTATCATGTACTTCGATAACACTGCCTGTTCGATCTCTGTAACCAATCCTACAAGATTTACCACTTAAAAAACCTATACACACTACTGAGTTGGGTATATAGCCACCATGAACACTGGCTACTGAGCCCCGCACAGTTCTTAGTTTTTCTTGCATTGTTGATAACCAACTTTCTATGGAAGTTCGAGGATTCTTTCCGAATAATTAGGATGTTTCATCTGCAGGGGCTCGCTCATTTTTATCGGAGTTCAAATTGATGTTAGGCTGTGAATTGTCACTTGACGCGACTTCATCTTGTTGCTTTTCGTTTTTCTTTGAGTTGAGAAACCGGCCCCCACATCCTCTAGCCCTTCGTAATGCATGCAAATGTCGAGATTCATGCAAGTATGGCTGCAAGAGAAAAATTGGAAGCAAATCGTAAACATTTTTCAGAGGAAGGAAATAGGACAAAATGCAACATTCGAAACCGAAGCGTCCAACAGAGCCCTCAAAACACCTAAAATCTGATGAAGACAGGGCAATAGTGATATACTCAATGAAGCAAACCAACTATGCCAGAACTTAATTTACAAAACTACCTTTCGAGACTTGAGAGCTTTATTTTCTGATTCTGCTTTTGCACGAGATTGCCGACGCCGCAAGATGCCATGATATTGTTTTGCATTCACAAAAACAGGTTCTTCAACTGCATCCGATGGCAAAGGAACTCCAGCTTGCTGTATTCCCATTAACTGAAGATGCACCTGTGGGAAGAACATAATAACAATAATGCTGATTAGACTAAACAAATCACGATTTCAGTTGAAATGAAACAAGCCTTTATAAAATGGTGCAAGAGAAAGCATACCATTGGTTGTCCGCCATAAGTTTGGGGCGGAAAGGGTTGCGCATCATAGGGAGCAAAGATGCTTCTATAGTAAGGATCTGGGTATGGATAAGCTGCCGGTGCCTACAATAGGACAGAATCATAAGTAGTCGAAACTTTCTGAAGTTCCGAATTTAGCAATGCAACTATAGCTACATGTGTGCTTGAGAAATCATATCCATATCTTACTACCCAATGTTAACCACTACCATACTCAAAACAGAATAAAGAAAATCAGACCAGTTGATCAGAAATATTTTACACGAGAATTCTAGAGGATGAGGCTTTTGACCTACTGCAAATATGTCACTATTCTACTACCGTAGAGGCAAAGCTTATTTCAGGGCATCCAAAGGAAAATAATTATTTTATTCCACTTCTTGTGTTTCAATTCTGTTATGTTTTCTGCCAAAATTCCAAGTCTCGGTGTTAACTTATCAAGTTTGTACACATATGCTATGCAGTCCTCCTTAACATAGCAATCTAATTCTACTTTGGACGGGGATTTACGTTCTAATGCTGTTCCCTAATGGCTAATGCAATATTTCATTATTCCTTTATCATTCTTAACAGGTGACACTTCATCCCATTCCAACTCTCTTGCATTACAAATATAAAACTGTCAATAGATTACTAAATGTAAAATAAAATTAGCATTGAGAACACGCCTAAAATCCTTAAACTCCTACATGATAATCTAACTAAATTTCTCACATGTACAAGATCTCTTCTGTCATAAACCAATAACCTAAACATCGAATGATAGAACAAACGAATAAATAGTATCATTCTTGCATGAACGCCAACACAAAGCCCAAGTGAACTAATTTAAGACTGACTGCAGTTAGATAGTAATATACTATGTTCCAAATACAACGAATAAATAGCTTCAAAAGTTTCAGCAAATGCATATATACCAATAAGCCATTTGCAATTCAAATCACTGTGAATAATAGTGAATAATATACTTGACTTTCAGAGACAGAGATCAATATTGAAGATAGATGTATAGTTTTAAGACAGTACCACTGCATGCCCTGCTCCAAATTGCGGAGGAGTTGCATATTGAACATTTGGAGTTGTCATTACAGAATGTGACATTCCCGTTGCAGGAGAAGACTGGATCTGAGATTCTGAGTGTTTTTCATGCTCATCACTTTCATGGCTGTCTGTGCAATCAAACATGTAAAGAGGATAAAAAAAATTGAATGACACAGTTGAAAGAGAAAGGGATGCGAAAAGATTCATACTCCTGCACGATGTTATCTATAAAAGTGCAAGAGCATAGAAATAATGTGCTAGTGTAAAAAGCTTCCAACAGCAACTGCCTAGATCATTACCCAATCACGGGACAGGAATACAATAGCTTATAAAAAATAATAGGACCGTAAAACATCGTAAACTAGACAAATTGAAGGTATTGAGACTTCTGTAAAGTGAGAAATCATCATCATTTTCTCATGAGGAAGATCCTTGCTAATGTCCTAGTACAAATGGAAACGAAAAAGGAAAAAGAAGTCAACTATAGAGCCTTGTTAAGCCATGCCACACCAGATGCCAGCAACGTTCTAAATAAATTAGGGCTAGATTGTCTGTTCTTTGTCATCTCCTGCTTCTATTTTCATTTTCAGAAATATAACACAGTTCTTCTTTTACGATGGAATAAAAAAAAATCAGCAAAGTTAAACCAATTTAATTATACATACGGTTATCAAATACATGACAAGTAATACAGTTCAATTATTTGCCATACACACATGAGATCCATGATCTGATACATAAACTGCCAATTAGATAAAACACCACATTACAATGTACTGAATGAATGTAACTTTTGAGAAAAGAAATCGAATACCAGAAAGATCATGCACGGAAGAAGTCATGAGGCCACCACGTGCACAGTACCCTCGAGCTAATCTGAGAGAAAAACCAAAACAAAATCACAATCTAAATGCAAAGTAACTTGAAATGTGTCACATCCAAGACAATACCTTCAGCTATTAACACATGAACATAAAAACAAAGACCTTTATTCCTACATAAACCAAACACAGGAGGTATAATAAGAAGAGTAAAAATGGCACCACCGATTAATGCAACAACAATATCGTTCGGAAGTTTAGCCCCATAAACTGAAAAAAAAAAAAAAAATCATGGCAATACTATCAACGCCACAGCAAAATCCTTATATAAACACATAGATATTGCTTCTCGTAACTGAAAATTTTTCATATGAATTGATCAGTTAAAGAAATCATCTTGTCCAGTGAGCTTTGAAAAATCGAGAGGCTTTACAAACTTAAAACCCTGAAAATAGTTCAACTACCTCCTTCCTAATCCTTAATTCGTTTCTTCAACAGATATTTTCCCAGTTTTCAAACAGAAATCGCAACCGTACCCATAAGACGGACCTAAAATGAAATCCCATCCAAAGTCTCGACCTACAAACTGCAAAAGGTTAAGGACCACCCTCAAATCAAGCGAACCCAGAAACCAATCGTAGCGCAACTCTATTACGCCCAGTATCAGTTGAATTAACTCAATAAACCCACAAATTCAACACGAAACTCAAAAACCTAGCTCAATTATCGCCATTAACACACAATCGCAGAACATATTCCACAAAAAAACAAATACCCAAAAAGCCAATCCCTTCAAAACCTAACACAAGCGACCAATAACCCAGTGGCTCCCCAATAACCGACACGAAACTCCAAATTCTCGTTTTCCCTAAAAATAAAAATAAAAAACAAATTACCCAAAAATAAACACACACACAGAAACACACCCACACAACACTCTCAAATTCACTTACAGAGAATTACAAACCACGAAAGATCAGTTTTTCCCAATCCCACATTGTCAACATCGAAATTCAAAGCAAGCTAGGGTTTCGAGTCCTCGAAATTTACCTTATTCCCTTTTCCCTCTCCTCTTGCTTCTCTGGGGAGAATTGGAATTATGAAAAAAAAAATCAAAAAATAAACTTAAAATTTTCTAATTAATTTAATTTTTCTTCTTCAGACGAATTGAAACAGAAGATGTAGAAAGGTACAAATAATAAAATAAATAAAAATAGAGCCTATAAAAGCCTCGACGGAATTTGGAATTTTCCTCTTTTTCACCACCGTACTTGATACTTTCACTGTCCACCCATAAAATCCCAATCCACAAACTTTATATTTTTCTATTTAATTTTATTTTTCGTTTACTTTGTTTTAAATTTTTTTTTTTTAATCTTGTGGATTAAATGTTGAGTAGATCAGAAGAGATCTGGGCCGTCAAAGTGGGATAATCTCGTCCACGAATTATGAGTGGGGTCCACTGTAGAAAGGTGGGGCGATTGGATGGGATTATTGAAGGCGACCGGTGACCGGAGAAGAGTTTTAGATCAAACCGGGATCAGCCTGCGCGTGGAGTGGGGTCCACCGGTTGGGATATACTTTTGGGGTCTTCTTGTTTGATTATGATGTTATATTTAGGCAACAATTTTCCATTCATCATGATGTCATATTTAAGCAACACGACAACCCATTTTAGCTTTGAGAGAGAACAAAATATGAATATATCATTAATTAATAACCTTTGTTAAATTGTCAATGTGTTTTTCCATAGCGTTTCGTCCGTTTTTGAACAAGAGGATTCGTCTGTGTTTTTTTAAGAAAAAAACGCGTTTTTGAGGGCCCAAAATGAAAATAAAATTTTAAAATAAGATCTTAGTAAAATATTTAAAATATAGGGACCAAAAACAAAGATTAAAATGAAAAATAGTACGGACTTATCACAAAAAAAATAAAAATAAAACAAAAACAAAAGCCTGACACGAGTCCGCGCTCATGGGGCCTGTGTGTCAGGCTGGCCTCCCACCCACACCCAACGCCTGGGGGATGTTCAAAAAACCAACGGGACCAAGTCAAATCGACGAAATCAATCCAAACCAAACCAAATCAATTTCAAATCGATTATAATTGATTTGGTTTAGAATTTCTCAAATTTTAATTGGTTTGGTTTGGTTCATTTTTGACCTTGTTAAAAAACCAAAACCAATACTTATATACACATGTATTTAAAATTATATTATATGTATGGAGTATTTTTTTTCTTCCATTTTTTGCTAAGAAGTTGTGAGAACTTGAAGTGAACAACTTTGTTATTTATTAATCAGGTGTTGGATATTTTTTGGATGGTTTTGATAGAACTTATAGTACGGATCGACTTTGTTATGAAGCAATTAGTTGTTCGGCGCGTGAATACCCTTGCATTATCTTAAAACCATTGAATATTTAATATAATTTGTTTATGATATTTAAAATATTTTGAATTTAGCCCTTATCTAATTGGATTATATTATGATGTTGAACTTCGATTTTGATGAATTATATTATTTTATTAAATCCTCAACTTGTATGAGCCTATTTGAAAAAAAAAGGCTCAAAATGATTAAAAAAACCAAACCAAATCAACTATAATTGGTTTTGTTTTGTTTGATTTTGATTGTTTAATTGGTTTGATTTGTTCTGAAAAATCACTAAACTAATTAGAAGCTAGTTTAGTTTGATTTTAGTAAAAAGTTGTGATTTGGTTTGGTTGGACACCCCTACGCACACCTATTGCACTGGCACGTGTGCACCTGCCTATCCCCTCCCTTTTATTTTTATTTTTTAGTTTTTGCTTTTTTTCTTTTGTTTTTCTCTTTTTTTCCCCTCAAATTTTCTTTTCTTTTTTTTTTTACTTTCTTTCTAATTTGTTAGAAAAAAAACTTTTCATACCAAATATTTTTAAACTTTTTTATGATGTCATATTTTTATAAATTTTTTAAAATTTATTTTAATTAGGAATTTTATTTTTAAAAAACATATTATTTTGATCTTTAATTCAATTTTACTAAACTTCAAATAATTTTTTAAATCTTTTACCTTTTCTTTTTCTTTCTTTCTTTTTTTTTTTAATTTTTTTTCTCTTTTTTGGTTACGATTTTAGTTTTTTTTTTTTTTTTTGCATATTTTCTCTCTCTTTTTTTTTTTTGTTGTTTTCTTCTTCTTTTTTCCCTTCATTTTCTTTTAATTCTCTTTCTAGATTTCTTTATTTTTCTAATTTTTTATCGAGTTTTCTTTTAATTACTAGTTTTTTTAATCCTTAGAAAATAATCACAGTCTTTTATTTTATTTATTTTACTCATATGTCTATTCAACAATTAATATTTATACTTTTTTCTCTCTTTATTAGGTTTTAAGTTATTTTTTTATTCTAAAAAATATGGCATAATCATAGATTTAAAATTTATTTATACATGCATTTGAATTATAAATTAACGAGTTTATAAATATTTTTTTAATTATTTTTTCTTCTTTTGACCCCTTTTTTGCTCTTTTTTCTTCTCTTTCTTTATTATCTTTTCTTTTTAGTTATGATTTTGTTGTTCTTTTAATTTGTTTTGAATATTTGTCTAATATTTATACATATGGGATCATAATAAATTTAAAATATATTTATAAATGTATTTGAATTACAAATTTTAAAAGTTTACAAAATAAAATTAAATTGTGATTAACACGCGCTTTATCAAACTAGCATATATAAAACTACATTTTTTTTACACATAAGTACATTACAACGTCTATTTTCAAGTTATCAATTCATTTATCAAATTTGAAACTAAAATTATGTCAATCGGAGATGAAAGGAAGAAATAACAAATAAAAAATTAAAAAGTCAAACTTCTTTTTTCATCTCCGATTAAACATAATTCTTTTGTTAAATTTGATAAATGAATGGATAACATGTTAATAGATGTTATAATGTACTTATGTGTAAAAAAAAAAATTATGTATTTTTTAAGCTATTATAAGCCGTACACTATGAATAGTGCAAAAAATCGTGCACTATTCTAGCCGCTTCCTTAGATAGATGGATCTATCTATATATCATTTTCGTCACTTAATTTTGATACATTATTTATTATTGGGATAAGTTTAAACTATTAGATTTGCTTCTTTTAAAACACATGGCCAATCAAAAGATTATTTAACAGTCCAAAATTATTTCTCGCAGGTCTACTAGTCCTCTCTCATTTGACTTTCGAGAGGTCAATTCTCTCTCAAATGAATTTCTTCCTCACCAAACACTCATACAATCTGCATACTTTTGTCTTACCACTAACAATCTATTTATAAAATACTAACTCCTAATAATTCTAAAACTCTCTTACAATTACTTACTAATTATGATTTCTTCAATTTCCTATATAATCAATTTTTATCATAAAAATATAATCTACCTAATTTTAATATATATTCACTGAATATTATAGTTTATTAGTTATTATAATATATAATTTATTATCAAATTGTTTATTAACTCACCAACCGTTTATTAGTAAAAACACTATACAAAGTCAATTATTTTGTAATAATCGAGTCTAATAGGTGTTGGGTGTAGAATTTCGTCACCAACTTCACGTGAGAGCATGTGATTGACAATCTACGCTCGAGATGACTGTTAAGCTACGTGTTAGCTCAAAGGAACTAAATCACTTCGACTGCAAGCAAAATCATGGAGGATCGTTTCTTCTGTTTGAAATTGTTATTCTTGAGATGAGAGTGTGCTTTTTACTAGGTGCGAAATGTCTTCTCAAGTTGAGATTGATTGTCCTTCACGTTGAAGAAAATGATCAATTTATAGATGTTGAGGATGTCTCTTCGAATGACTTCGTCTAGGCGTTTCTTTCAGTTTGGCGCTCCATGTAAAGTCAAATTATGACGGGAAACATCCCTTCAAGGATCCATTTCTGTTGTGGCACCAAATCATTATTTAATGATTTTGGCAAGGAAATAATAATGCGCAAATAATAATGGGTTTTAGCGGGTTGGAAACTGCTTGGTAGGATTGATTTCGTACAAATTTTGACTGGAGACACCAACCGAGTTTCGCACGCTTTAGTAGGGGTTTGACACGCTCTCGCGGGGACATGTTTGGGTATGGCATTCAGTAGGAGACGGGGCAGAACTAGTGTGCTATGGCAAGATTATGAAGCTCGTCGGAGATCGAATGAGTCCGACACATTCCAATGGATCCGCGCGTGGTCCAATTGGTACTCGACCGAGATCGGCCGAGTTTGGCTCATTATAGTAGGGTTCCGGACCAAACTCATTGGGTCCTGCGGGTTCATTATGTCTTGATGTTGTTTTGGGCCCTCTGTCCTAGCAGTGGGCCCGACCCATATTCTTTTGGGGCATTTGATGAATCTTTAGAGGAATTTTTAAGGGCATTCTCCATTCTTAACAGAATGCTAATATATGTCTCATGTGTGTTGTATTTTTAATTTATATAATAAAATTTACACTACAAACATATAGTGAAAATATAAGAAGCATACGAATTGGGGTATAGATTATTAAGTAACATCAATAATGACTTTATTTTGAAATTCTACCTTCGACATTACAATTATATATTATGTCACTTTTTTTTTTATTAATAAATTACTACATCGTTGCGCTTACTTCTTTTTGTCTTCTTCATTTATATAAAAAAGAAAATTACAATTTGTTCAAATTCAGTATTAAAAAATAACATAGCATATCAGTTGTCATGAAGTGATATTTTTAAGATTTTTTACACATTAATAATTTATGCGTAAGAACAAAAAGAGCGCAAAACTTAAAGCATAAATTATTAAATGGCACTAAAAATAACATTTTTTTTATAACTCTCCCTATATTATTTAGTATATACTCAATTTTTCCGGTCATTATTTAGAAAATATCTGGTGATATCTTCCAAATATTGTTGCTCTTCTAACTTCTAATTTACATTCATAGTAAAAAATGGTAAATATTTAAGTAAAAAAAATCATATGAACTATAATACTTTAGCGACGCTCCTTTTAAAGTAAATTTTATAAATTTCACTTGATTTCTTTATTCCTCTTGTTCTATATCATGCTACCAGGGCAAGGGAGAACAGTGAAGCCCAAAGAGGTTGATAACTTGATACTAGTTTTTTGAGAAGGAATTTCTCCAACTTTTTATTTTTTTCAAAATTGTAAACCAATAGCACTTTTTTGACTGATACATATATTTTTTATTTTGAACTTGCAACAATAAAAACAAAACAAGCATTACGACCAATGTCTAAATTCAATGAATGCTTAGGGTGTAAAAGTGACAATAAGCCCATATTATACGAAGCACTAAGCCAACAATTACATTACAAAAACAAAACAGAAAAAATAATAAAATAATAAAAGAGCAAATTTCCCATAAAACAACTCCAATTATTAGTCAAGTAGAGAGAATATTAGTAAAAATAAAAAACAAATAAATAAATAAAAATAAATAAATAACAAAGTCAAGCGGAGAAGCGCACGCAGTGACAGTCCGTCCGAGCAGCCAAAGGAAAGGCAAAACCGTCCCTTCCAACTCTCCAAAGGATCAATCTTCTCTTCGATCTCCGTGCCTATATATATATACACATACAAGCTACATATATCTATATATCTATACGTACACAATTTCCTCTCGATTATCGCCCACAAAGCCCTCATTTCTCTCGATCTCTCTCACTCGCAGCCATGGCTCACTCGACTCTGTCTCAGGTTTGTTTACTTTCAAGCTTCCAGCTTTGTTCGTCCTTTAGATTTCTGTTTGGTTCCCGAGAATGCTGAGATACAGGAAAATTTGATTTTTTTTTTTCTTCTTTTGATTTCGTTTGCAGATTTCGGTGACTGTTCCAGTTGGAAGTGATTGTTCGCTCAGAAGATCCGTTTTAAAGGTTCTTTTTCTTTTTTTTTAAATAAAAATAAATAAATTTGCGTTTCGTTTTCATGGCCTGTGTTTGGAGTCTTGCGGAATCAAAAGGCTCGAGAGGTTGTTTGGCTATTTGAGATTTTCCTTTAAAAAAAGGCAAAAATATATGGATAATTTATTTTCGATATAGAGCTATTGATGTCGAAAAAACCTCAAAATGCATGCTTTTCCTTCTAAGTTAGAGATTTCGTTTTCCTTGGAAAACAAAAATATCTTCAACTTAGAGAAGAGTCAACTATCTGTCTTATTCCAATTTGGTTTTTGTGTAAATTATCAGGTTTTTTAGAAAACCAAAAGGGTAAAAAAAGGGATTCCTTTCTTTAAAAATTTGTTCAATTTAGTATCTCTTTTTCTTTTCAATAATAGGCTTTGAGAGACTCTTGCATTTGTATTTGTTTTTTAATGTTCTATTTTGTGTCACTGTCACTTTACTGGTCTTTTAAAGATATCTTTAATC
The DNA here is from genome assembly GCA_018132145.1 of Boehmeria nivea var. tenacissima. Lineage (NCBI taxonomy): Eukaryota > Viridiplantae > Streptophyta > Magnoliopsida > Rosales > Urticaceae > Boehmeria > Boehmeria nivea. Next base: position 16,524,629 of record CM030877.1, on the reverse strand, counting down.
AAGTTTCGACGAAAAATGTTTATCATGAGAATTAAGGCTAAAATCATAACAAGGAAATGCAAGCTGGCGTCCTGATAAATGTGAACTCATTTTGATGTTTTTTTTGCAGACTAAAAGTGTAAATTTCCCTGAGAAATCATGGGCACCTTCGCTAGCTTTGAACTTCAAGACGAAGAACGGACGGCAAAGAGACCGTCAAGTGTTGTGCATGTCCGTGCAACAGGCATCCGCTCCTAAGGTTGCTGTTACTCCGTTGGAACTCGAGGATGCCAAGGATCCCCCGTTGAACTTATACAAGCCTAAGGAGCCTTACACGGCGACCATTGTTTCTGTGGAGAGGCTTGTCGGCCCAAAAGCTCCCGGTGAAACTTGCCACATTGTGATCGATCATGGTGGCAATCTTCCTTACTGGGAAGGACAAAGTTATGGTGTGATTCCCCCGGTAAGTCGCCTGGTGTTAACGACATTGTTGCTGTACATAATCATGATTAAGAAACACTACACTAATATAGCCCCATTGTCTTATATTTTGCAGCGTTTCTATAACTGTGTTGTTATGTTTGTGGGCTAACTATTTATAATCTCATTGCAGGGTGAAAACCCGAAGAAACCTGGAACCCCGAACAATGTTCGCCTATATTCAATTGCTTCCACTAGGTATGGAGATTTTTTTGATGGTAAGACGGCCAGCTTGTGCGTGCGTCGCGCTGTTTATTATGACCCCGAGACAGGGAAAGAGGATCATTCCAAGGCTGGTGTATGCAGCAACTTTTTGTGCAACTCAAAGCCTGGAGATCAAGTTAAAATTACAGGTAAGGCTGTTCTCACAATGTGAAAGGTTATCATGTTTTATTTTTGAATTTGAACTACTTTCTTTGCCTTTGTCTTTCGTTCATGTGTCTGAATATTTGAAAATTGCCTCTTTGTCCCTCTTGTATAGGAATGTCGAGAAATGACTTAAATTGAAAAGGTTTGGTCTTTTTTAAATTTTCCTCGATAGCAACGTTACAATGTACAGTATATGTTAAATTTTTGTCATCCTATAAATTATGGAATATGTTTTTTTCTTGAGAGTCTTACAACCTAATATAAAGTGACCCACTAGTTAGTAACAACATTAGCACTTTACCTTTAACAGATACCATGTTGATACTAAGCTAAAGACAGTAATTTTGTTTTTTGGTTTCAGAAGCAGGTAATGTGTTAGAAATATGCTGGGTAGACATCAAAAGCAGTACTTTTCTTCTAACTCAGTAGGTGTTAGGTTGGTTAATATGAAGGTGGCTTGATCTAGAATAGTTGTTTAAACACCCGGAAAGTCTAAGGTCCTTGTTTTTAACAAATTGAACTTGTTAATGATTGACCAGTAAGATTTTACTTTTGAGAGGATATTATACTGTTTTTACTTTGTTTAAATGACACAGTTCATTTGTTTTGACAGGACCCTCTGGCAAGATAATGCTTCTGCCGGAAAATGACCCGAATGCCACCCACATAATGATTGCTACCGGCACTGGCGTCGCTCCATACAGAGGCTATCTCCGCCGTATGTTCATGGAATCCGTTCCTACTTACAAGTTTGGAGGCCTTGCTTGGCTGTTCCTTGGGGTGGCCAACACCGACAGTCTTCTCTACGATGAAGAGTTCACCAAGTATCTCAAAGACTACCCGGATAACTTTCGGTACGACAAAGCACTCAGCAGAGAGCAGAAGAACAAGAACGGCGGCAAGATGTACGTCCAGGACAAGATCGAGGAATACAGTGACGAGATCTTCAAGCTCTTGGACGGCGGAGCTCACATCTACTTCTGCGGGCTCAAGGGAATGATGCCCGGGATCCAAGACACTCTCAAGCGTGTTGCCGAGCAGAGAGGCGAGAGTTGGGAAGAGAAGCTGTCTCTGCTCAAGAAGAACAAGCAATGGCACGTTGAAGTGTATTGATCAAGGCATATATAAATATAATTCTATAGATCTATTGAATGCCTTGTTTGCTGTTTAGCCCTTCTTAGATATGTTCCTTCTTTCTCATCCCCTTTGGATTAGATTTACTAGGAACTTTTTAGTCGTATTTGGCTTAATTTATCTGTATTGCTATTGTTGAATAATGATTAAGCGAGAGAGCAATTTCTGGGGAAGAAAGAATAATAGAACTTCTTTGACCTGGTCATTATGAGTATTTTTCTGTATTGTGTATTTCTTTAGATTTTTCTTCTTTCTACTATAAAAGCTTATGCATTGTCGGAGGTATCTTTTCTTTTTCTTGTCGTTTCCGATGTCTTTTCGTTTTTTTTTCTCTCTCTCTCTACTACTCTGATATCAATTTCTTTTACATTTATGTTGTTGTTGTTTTTTTTTTTTCTGGCTCCGGAAAGACATGCTATGTTGTTGTAGCTTGTTCCTCTGTCTTTGTTGTCGTTTTTCTGAAGTGTTGTTTCTCTTTGTTGTCGTTTTCTGAAGTGTTGTTTCTCTTTGTTGTCGTTTTCCCTCTATTCCTCTGATATCATCGTCTTTTATTCTAGTGTTTCTCATTCATATTGTACGTTTCAATTTAATGCCGTTTCTGGGGTGAGTGTAGACAGTGTAGTCCTGTATTTTTCTCTAATGTCATTTTTACTCGTCGTTTTAATATTTCTCGTGATTATTTTCCTTACTTCTTCTAGTTTCCACAAAAATGTCGTTCCGTATTTTTTTTAACATTTGGGTCGTTTTTACTTGTTTTCGTTCTTTTGTCGTTTTATCTGACATTATCGCTTTTTCGTAATTTTCATTTCTTTTTGTTGTCGTTTTTCCGCTCCACTAATATTATGTTGTTGTAGCTTGTTCTTCGTCCTTCTTTATCGTCGTTTCGATTCATTTTTGTCTTTTCCTCTCATGTCATTTTTCTTTGTCGTTCACGTATGTCTATTGTTTTTTATTAATTGATTTCTTCCCTGTTGTTGTTTCAGCTAAAATATCGTCTCTCTGTTTTGCTCTTCACATTTACGTCATTCTCACTTGTTTTTAATTTGCTGTCGTTTCTTTTATACAGTCGCTATATGATTTTGTTTCTCAATGTATTGCCGTTTTCCTTTGTTAATCTAATATCAGTATACCATTGTCTTTTTGTTCTTGTTTTTCACACTTATATTGCATTTTTTATGCTTATTCACTATCCTCGGTCTATTATTGTCGTTTCTCTGTTTTGCTTTCCATATTTACGTCTTTTTCACTTGTTTTTAATTTGCTGTCGTTTCTCTTATACTGTCGTTTTTTATTTTTATTTCTCTTTGATGTCGTTTCTATGAGTATTGTCGTTTTTGTCAATTAATCTAATATCAGTTTCCATTGTCTTTTTCCCTTGTTTTTCACGTTTATATTGCATTGTTGTTGCTTATTCAATATCCTCGCTCCATTATTGTCGTTTCTCTGATTTGCTTTTCACATTTACGTCATTCTCACTTGTTTTTAATTTGCTGTCGTTTTTCTTATACTGTCGTTTTTTCTGAATTTTTGTTTATTATTGTTGTCGTTTCTTATGTATTGTCGTACGCCATTGTATTTTTGTTCTTGTTTTCAAATTTATATTGCATTGTTGTTGCTTCGCTATCCTCGCCCCATTACTGTTGTTTCTCAGTTTTGCTTCAAATTTACGTTATTTTCACTTGTTTTTAATTTGCTGTCGTTTCTGTTATACTGTCGTTTTTTTCTTCTTCTGATTTTTTGTTTATTTTTGTTGTCGTTCCTCTACTAATCTAATATCAGTATACCATTGTCTTTTTGTTCTTGTTTTTGCTTATTCATTGTCCTCGCTCCATTACTGTCGTTTTTATGAATTGCCGGGTTTTTGTTTTTGTTTTGGTTTTTTGTTTTGTTTTTTTTACGATTCTTATGTGGTGGTTTGTTATTCTTATGCTTCAGTACCATCGTTTCAAGTATCTTCTTGTTTTTTTCTTATACTACTATCGTTCCAGTTTATTGTTGCTTTTGTTGAGTTGTCGTTTCTCAATAGTTGTCGTTTTTCAGATTAGTTTACCCTTTGATTCATCGTTTCTCTGATTTTTTGGTCGTCCTGCCTATAATGTCGTTTTTCATTTGTGGTTTCAATATTTCCATTTTTTTTTCTTTTTAACACAACCATAATGTTGTTTCAACTAAAAGGTCGTTTATAGATCGTCGTTTTTCACATTTATGTCGTTTTTAGTGTTATATAAGTTTTTCTGTCGTTTCTCCTCCATTGTCGTTGTCTATGTATTCTTTTTTTGCCCCGTTTGTTTCGTTTCTTCTCTACTGTCGTTTCTCTTCAACGTCTTTTTGCACATTTCTGTCCTCTAGTTTTATATATATATGTCGTTTCCTATTATGCTGAGCTGTCGTTTTAGTACGGATAGGAGAGACTCTGCACTCTGCCATTTATCATTCTCAGCCTATGTTCAAACAACTTCGTTGATGACAATTCCTCGGATCTTTGTCGTTTTTCGCGTATCGTATTTATGTAACAACAGCGCAAGTCTCAAGGCAAAACTGCTCATGAACTAGAGATATCAAATGTTTAATTAATTGTTGAACTCTTCTCTTTCACTTCAAGAGTTTTGAGTGAAAAAAGTTTACTTATTAGTTATGTCAACGCTATACCTCTTCATTGCAATTCTTAGCTATTAGTGTTTTATATGTGAATATTTTATTGTGCTTTGTATTATTATTATTATTATTATTTTATCTATATTGTAACTGGTTGGTATGTCGTTTTGGTGGCTATGGTCGTTTTCCTTGTTATTACATACTTGAATAATAAAGGCTAATGCAAGCCACTTCATGATCCATTATTATCCACCAAATTCAAGAAGAAGAAAAAAAAAATCTATTTTTTGTGATGACAATGAAGTGAATCTTCTCTATAAGAAAGCACCACTTCTTTTAAGTGGAATCAATTAACAGGTGCATTGATAGTGGTTCTATATGAGTTGACCTTTAACTATTGCTATCATCGTTCAATTTAACAACTACTAGTTTTAATTATTTATTGTCTATTTATTTGAGGTAATAACTACTAGCAGGTTTGAACTCTGTATAGAGTTGTAGAAATTGCTTGAGAAAATATTATAACATATGATGCAAAAGTAGGAGATAGTCTGTAATTTACACGTTTTGATTTTGAGAGAACGAAAGTAAAACTTAAAAATAGAAGTTCTTTATTTCCCTATTTGTTTGGATTGGCCATTAATCAATATATGGACTGGTTCTTAAGGAATGATGAGATGGGTCTTCAAAATTCTAGAATAGAAATGTCAAATAAATATTTGGGTTATATATGTTAACAACCACTGCATAAAGCGTTCAAGAAGAAAATTTAATCAATGCCCTTGAAACTTGAGTTACATGCATAATTTTAACTAATATGGATATTTTCCAAACAACTAATATTTTTTTCCTTGATAACAAAAAAGTGTGAATGAAAAAAAAAATTATATACAAAATTTTCGTCAAGTATATATTAAACAAATGGCGACTTGAAAGCTTAGTTTAACCGTAATTTTACAACGAAAATTTTAAGATTATTACATCTTGGGCTTCAGGTGGGGCCATGGAATTTTGATGCTGACTCCAATTATCATTTCTAATCTTGCAAACTGAATAAACTAAAGACAACTCACCATGATTATAATTGGTTTCTAACCATTCCACGGAAGTACTCGTTCCGTTCCGTTGTAGACTATTCCAATTCCCAACTAATCTCAAAAGGGAAATCGCAGGAAATAGTCAAAAAAAAAAATTTTGTTTTTAAAGTTCAGCCTATGTTTCAAAAAATTTAAAAAATAGACATACTACGAATTATATAACAGAAAAGTGTCACACAAAATATAACACATTTATAAATATTTGTAAGATATTTTGTAACACTTCAAGTTTTACTCATTATTTTTTGAAGTGTTAAATAATATCTTATAAATACTTATAGATCTGTTATATTTTATGTGATATTTTTCTGTTATACAATTCGTAACATGACTATTTTTTTAATTTTTTAAAACATAAACTATCATTTAAAACAAATATTTAATTTTGACCTATTTTTGCAACTCACCCAATCTCAAAATGTCATATTTGCATTTATTGTTATTTACAAAAACGTAAAAAAAAAAAAAATCCCAATTATCAAACGGTGATTCATTTTCGAAAAAAAAAATTGAATCAATAAATTATTCGCAAGCTGGTCAAAAAGAATAAAAAATTTCTATAACTAATAAAATATTGAATCACTATAAAAGGAAAAAGAGAGTTTTTTCATATTTCTCATCCTTGGAAGAATCATCATCATCATCATTCTCTCTCACGTCTCTTCCATTTCTCGTTGCCTCAAATTTTCAGCTGGTAATTTTATTTTATTATTTTGCGGACCTTTTTTTTTTTTTTGTCGAATCTGATCGCAAATTTTCTCTTCCGATGTTGTTGTTGTTTTTTTTTTTTCGTTTGTTCGTTTAGTTTCTCTGTCAACGTTACGTATATGGTTGAAATTAGCTTTCAAAACTCTGATTTCGACCAGTATTTCAAATTTTCAATGGCATTTTTTTTTTTAATTTGCCTCCAGTTTTGAATTGGGTTTGTTTCTTCGTTGCATTATTGCCGTTTGAAGCAAACCGTTAAGAAACGGAATATAAAGTTACAATCTTTGCAATAAAGTCTCTCTCTTTGTTTCTCTGGATTTTCTCAAAAAGGTTCTTTTTTGGTTCATCTGGGTTTCCATCTTTAATTTTGAGGTTGTCGATATCTTCGCTAAAATGACATTCCCTTTTCATGTATCTCCATATACATAAACAACATTTTGACCAGCCATCTAGATATTGTGAAGTTTTCGGGTTTTTTTTTTTTTTTTTTAATAGCACTATGTTGGGGAATTTGCTCAGCTTCACAAAATTTTTCCCTCCGTTTCTATTTCTATATTCCCAATATGGCATTCTTGTTTTCTCTGGACTAATTGGTCACAACTTATATTTCATCAATATGTTAAATCGTAGAAGCATTTTGACTTATTTGTTAGAAAGCTCAGATCAGATATATTGTTTTTGTGTTCGTTGTTTGGGTCAGTTTTGTCCAGGCCATTTGACAGCAATTGTTGGATGCTAGTGAGCTAAGACAAGAGCAGAGCAATGAGCAACCGCGTATTCGAACTTGGAAGACCCGCTTCAGGTATGCTTGTAATGCTTTATAGTACTATTGAATATTGATCAATCGCAATAAAAATTTTAAATACAGAATTACCAAAGATTGTGGGTTAAGCTTTTTTGTGCGTTTAGTGGTTCTTGACTTGTATGTTGGATTTTTGAAAATTGGAGATTTCAGTCATATGTGCTTCATGATTTAGGAGCTTAATCATGTATTAATAAGGCTAAGAAGTTTCAATATTATGAGGACATGTTCGATCGGGAGCTGATAAGATTTTTTTTTTTTTTTGGGCAGGTAAAAGAAGATTGAAAGATTTATTGCTTCAAAAAGATAATCGGATTTGTGCTGACTGCGGTGCACCGGATCCTAAATGGGCGTAAGTATATCAACTCAATTCATTTGATGTTGTGTAAAAATCGTATAAAGGCGTCGTTTTTCATGCTGAGAGAGATCATAAATGTAAATCGTGTATTTAAAGTTTAGGGAAAGGAGGTATATGTTGGGAATGATTTAAAATCCGGACTATTTTTTTCTTTATATCCTGCAACTTGCTAACAAAGGAGGACATGAACTGCATTAACAGATCAGCTAATATTGGAGTATTTATATGTCTAAAATGTTGTGGCGTGCACAGAAGCCTCGGCACGCATATTTCAAAGGTAATCACTAACATGCTCAATAACCTTTATGTCTGGTCGGCACTGGGGGATTTGGATAGTCTCTGAACAAACAGTGATTTGAACTATTCAGGTTCTGTCTGTGACATTGGACGAATGGTCTGATGATGAAGTTGATTCGATGGTTGAAGTTGGAGGAAATTCTTCAGCTAACTCAATTTATGAGGCTTTCATTCCCGAAGGACTCAAAAAGCCTGGACCAGATGCTAGTCACGACGAGCGTTTAAAATTTATCCGGTCAGTCATGACATAGATTCAAGGATTCTACCCTTAGTAGTTTCAATTTCTAGGTCTATTTCAGTTTTTGAAGCAGCTACTTAACAACATTGTAACAGGTCTAAGTATGAGCTCCAAGAGTTTTTGAAGCCTAGCTTGAGGATTACATCAATTTCCTCTTCAAAGAGCTCTCTCCAAGCAAGTTTTTCTAGGAAGATTATGAATAGTTTCCGGAGTTCAAATTCACGCTCTTCGGTAAAGTTTGTTATTGTTTTGATATTTTCTTTCAATTCCATACTTCAAGGACTAGGGTAGATAAACTAGTCAATTCTTTTTAGATTGCTAGAAGATGACAATTTTTCAGATATTACGTATCTCTCTGCATGCCTTATTTCTCGAAGGTTTATGCAACAGATGGTTCAGTTTTCAACTTGATATACCAATTCAAGAACATGAGAAATGCACTAACGTTGGTTTCTTTGGCTAGACGGTATATTTGTGAGCAACTTCTGTCCAGCTGATCTTATTTTGAAAGTGGCTACAGGAAGGCATGGTAGAGTTTATTGGGATGTTGAAGGTAAAAGTGGTTAAAGGAACAAATTTAGCTGTCAGAGATATGCTGTCAAGTGATCCTTATGTTATTTTGACTCTTGGACAACAGGTTTGCAGTTTCTTCTCTTTTCTTCATCCTTTGAATTATGTTGCTAATACTCATACGATAGATATTTTTCTTTTAGAAATAGGTAATGCCTTACTTTTCATGCAAATAATGACCTGGCAATAAACTAGTGGGAACAAAAATTATGTGGATTTTTCGAAATTCCCCACATCATGCTCGTGCAGGTTTCTCGGGTAGTTATTGATATTTCGATTATCTATTTAGGCAAGGAATGAGAAACCATAAACCCCATAGCTTTATAACTCTTTTACCTCTGCCACTAACTTAATGCTTGTTAACAAGAGCATTCAAGTTTTAGGCTTTACAATGATTTAACTGACTTATTGAATCACTGACCAAGGTACTAATGATATAAATGAACTTAACAGTTGAGTTATGGGAACATATATCTTTATTCTGATGGTTCTACCATTTTGTTTAAGATTGTTAAAGAAGGTTTCAATTAAGCAAATGAAGTTTCTAGATAATTATATGGTCATAAAATCCGTTCTGATGACTAAGTTCTCTTGAAACTGTAGACTGTTCAGACAACTGTGATGAAGAGCAACCTGAATCCAGTTTGGAACGAAGAACTCATGCTATCGGTTCCTCAGGAATTTGGACCCGTAAAGTTGGTAAGTCAATGTTTATGTGTTACTATTTTTTTTTCCTAAATCTATACATTTTCAGATTAAAAAAAAATGTTTTTAGGGAAAAAGAGAAACTCTATTGCTCACTTAACTGTAGAATTCATGGCATCATTGAGCATCGTGTGTTTCTCTGGATTGTTTAAATTTGTGATCTGAAAACAAAAAGGGTATGGCATTGCGTTTAATCTATGAACATGCCTTGTTGCAGAGGGTGTTTGATCATGACACTTTTTCAGCTGATGACATAATGGGGGAAGCAGAGATCGATCTTCAGCCATTGATAACATCTGCAATGGCATTTGGAGACGCAGGGATGTTCGGAAACATGCAGATTGGGAAATGGTTGAAGTCGCATGACAATGCCCTCAAAGAAGACAGCACGGTTAACATTATCGATGGGAAGGTAAAACAGGAAGTGTCGCTCAAGCTTCAGAACGTCGAATCTGGAGAAATGGAGCTCGAGCTAGAGTGGATGCCTCTTGGTCAATAGATACATAATTTTTTCCATTCTTTCAGATCTCTTCTAATAAGAATTTTCAACTCCGATAGGAACGTTCATGCAGAATGACACGGTACTAATCTTCTTTCTCCTGTATTTATTTATTCATAATTGAGCGAACTCCTTGTAGTACATATATTTTTCAATCGATGAGCATGAGTTTGCGTGGTTTGCCATATAAATTGAATCTCAGTAGATTTTTGTGCTTAGAAGATGGCGAAGCAGCCGTTTGTCCCCCGGATCCTGTGATCAACACAGTCGATTACGATGACCTCCTCTGATCTTATTTTAACTTTAAGCTATATACTTTGTGGTTCGGTTATGTCGGAGGTTCAGATTAATTATTCTTGGAGTAATTTCAGCAGATTGAAATGGTACCGTTGTAATTAATGGCTCATCGTAGCCAAATCCGCGAGTAATGATTAAGATGTCAGTGCATTTGCCTCCCAGAGACTTATAAAAGTTGCACAAAATTAGGCCAAAAGATTACAAAACATGAGAGATTACGATTGGATTAGAGATAAACATTGGCATTAAGAGAACCATTAAGCCAGGGATTACTTGGGCAATTCATATTTGTTTTTAATATAAATCGCATAAAAAAAGAGAGTGCTTTTAGTATTTGAACGACAAAAAGTTGTTCAAATACCAGAGGCTTCTATTATACAGGCTGTCAAAGGGAAAACCTTTAATTGCTCTCAATTTGTCTGCTCCAACCTAAACCATTTTCAACCAAATCTCCTTTGAAAGGATATTTTATTTGAAAAAGATTGAGGGGTCTCAAATAACTTTAGAAACAGTATCTGATTATTTGTTTCTTGAATTACACGTATAGAAAAAAAGAAGAAAGAAAAAAAAAAAGAAGCTAATATTTGAGAAAGCTCAAAATGCTACCGTGAAACTTGGTCGAAATAAATGCCAATAATGGTGGTCCATTCTAGCAGGATCAGAGATGAGTAGCTATCAATGTTTACAAAGTAATAGGTTATTTGGTCAGGTCTGTTTCTTCACAAAGGAAAAATGTGCATCTGTGTGACAAAGAACACACATCAAAATTTGTGAATAATCGAACACCTTAAAATCTATGCTCATTTGAGTCACTATCCTTTTCAAAAATGTTGTTGAAATCATTAATGTTCCATTTTTGCTCTCTCTATATGGTATAAAGTTTGCAACTATGGCAAAGTGGGACACTCCGGTAGTTATAACCACTCTCTTAGGACTCATATTCTTGAAATTGTTCCGAGTATATATTTGGTGCGTTAACAAGTTAAGAAACAATCATGTAAGAGTAGACTTTAGCCGCTAAACTCTCCTCTTAGGATTCTTTTTTTTAACTAACTTCAAAAGTGGGTACTATGATTGCATTGATTCAATATCTTGTGTAAATTTCGATGAAAAATGAAACCATAAATACTTTTAATATACTTCCAATGTGAAAAATACATGTTTGAATACTTTTAATACTCGCTTTCTTGTCAGCACAAAAAAAAAAGGAAAAAAAAAAAAAGCCACTCTTGTGCCTGCATCAAAAATTGTTGTAACTAAGGGCACTAAGCGAAGAAAAAATTATTTTAGTTTATTATTTCTTTAAAATAATATGAGAGTTAGTAATTGAACAAGATAGAAGTGTGTGCATTGATATTTGTGTTTTAACATTGAATACTTTAATTTTCTTCAAATGAGAAAAGGCATGTTTAAGTGATACTAATGCATGGATGCTTTATTGTCAGCAAAAAAAAAAAAAAAGGCCACTCTTGTGCCTGCCTAAAAATTTGTTGTAACTAATGGCATATAAGAAGAAAAAAAAATGATATTTATGTATTTTTTTTATATAAAAATAATAGAGTCGGTTAGGTAAATAGTCATTTTGGACTGTGTGTTTTTAAAAAATAGACACAGTTTCAAAAAATTTAAAAACTAGCCATAAAATATGTAAGAAATTTCTGACAATAATAAAAATACACATAAAATTACTATCACAAATTTTTGACACTAGTAAAAAAATTTGTCAGAAATTTCTAACATGATTAATTTTTAAATTTTTTGAAACTGTAATTATTTTTTAAAATTATTTTGTAGACATTGGTTATTTTCTTTAAATTCCCTAAATAAATATGATGGTAATTGAACAATATAGAAGCGTGTACATTATAGCTGTGTTTAACAATTTATAGATAAAATATTCCATCATTTAGTCTAATTTTACTGATAAGAAATTCTCAAATATATCTCTCTCCATGTATAATATAATAGTAAAAGAGATGAAAATCGATTCATTTTCTTTCACTATATCTAACTAGAAAATGAAGCAAAAAATTCAATTACTTTTAGAATTAGTAAATGGCCTAGGAAAAAAATTGTGAAAATGTATGCCCTGTAATGATATTTACCTTTCTAATAGTAAAAAGACAAACATGATCGCTCAAAATTATTCCTCGCCACAGTTGTTCTCTCACTCACAATTATGTTTTGCACGTTTGAAAATTGAAATGCTCAAACTCCCACAGATCCATAATAAATCAAGGTCGCTATGAGTATTGAAAATCTCAAATTGTGGTAGGTACTTCATGATTGCCATGAATCATTTAGCTCGTCTTTTAAGGCATATGTTTGGGGAATCAAGTTTGCTCTTTCTAAAACGCTGCTTTATCTCTGTGTCCAAAGCGAGAATTTGTTGCATAATCTTATTCTGAAAAAGAGAATAAATTAAAATATAGTTACAAAACAAAAACAGATTAAGCTTGTTATTAATCAAAGTAGTTAAGTCTAAATCAGTCTGTTAGTCTGTTAAGAATTAGTTAAATATGACTTTCTGACAAGTCACGTGAGCCAATTGATCAGCTGGATTAAAACCGCGTCTTCCGAACCGACAACTGTTTATTGATTTCAATTCACTCCTATAATTCATGTTAATTAAATTCAAATTCATAACTGATATAAAGAAAGAAACAACATGGCATGTCTGTTTTCCTTCTCTTTCTCTATACATTTTAAATCATACTTAGTGGTGAACTTACACAAATACATTAATATCCCAATGCTTTCATTTACATTTTGTCTATTTCATAAAATGTCAACATGAAGTCGTTAAAGATAACGACTTCCCATATCTATACCACTTTGAGAGTTGAGCTGTTTGGCACTAAAATAGACAACTAAACTAAAATTATTAAATTGTTTAGCAAAAAAATTCAAACCATAATCGTTAAATTAGGTTATTTAACAAAACAAACTTCTCTTGTGATTTTTTTTTATCCCTATAAATAATAATTCCAGATCGAAAAAGTAAATTTCATAATGATTTTTTCACAAATATAACTCACTAAAGAATTCGGGCCGGATTTGAATAATTGAAAATCTGAAACTGGTAAAGGTACCAATAATTAGAAGATAATAACCTACGCTAATTCAGAGTCCTCACAATTCACAAAGTCATAAAAATAATAGCAATATTTTCATGGACAACGAAAAGAAGATCTAGCATAGTAGTATACTAATCCCTAAATCAAAAACAATAATCCTTTTTTTTTTTTGCATTATACACCTCTTTAGCTTTATCCATAACAATACAACATCAACAACAAAATGGAGTCGCCAGAATCATCAAAATCAAAATCAAAATCAAATTCAAATTAATAAACAACTCCACTTCTACTTGCCATTATTGATGGATAATGGTGGTGGCGGTGACAATGACGTCGTCGATGGCGACGACCGTTGTTGTTGTTGTTGCTTTTTGTGCCGAAACAGATAGAGAAAAGCGGAGGCCAATAGCAACGCGACACCTGTCACGCCGCACAGCACGCTGGCCACCAGCAGCACGCGCCGCACGTGATGATGGTCCCTGCCTTCGCCGGCGCCGCCTGCCGCGATGGGCGCTCCACCACGACGCGTCGCTGGAGTTGAGAGCCTTCGGCAGCGCCACGTCCGACGCCGGTGACGAGCCTCTCGCTCCTCCGCCGTCTCCGGCGAAGAACGACATCATCCCCGGCGACTCCTTCCGCTCCGGCGGCGGCGATTCCTGGTACTCCAGGCCGTGGTTCGATGGCCTCAGCTCTCGGCCGTCCGATTCGCCGCAGATCGCGACGATGATGATGATCATCGTCGTCGTCGCTCTGACGAAGACGAGTCTTCGCATTTGGTACGCCATTTTCTCTCTCTACTCTCTCTCTCTCTCTCTCTCTCTCTCTCTCTCTCTGACTGTGAGTGTTAAGCTGTGGACATTTGAGTGGGGGGTTTTGGGAATAAATAAGAGGAGATTATGAAATTGGTATATGGTATTAGTTTATGTTGAGTGGATGTTAATTGGATGATAAGAGATTTACAAGACGGTGTCGTTTTGAGGGGAAGGGCTGCTTGAATTTGGATGCTGTGTGTTTGGTTAGACTTTGGACTTGTTGAACCTGAAATGAATGTCTGTTTTGTCCTTATACAGAAACTGCGTGACTTCTTGTCGGAAAAATTAAACAATTCTTTGTTTCTTTATTTTCTTATTATTTATATTTTATGAAAAAGATTGGCCTAAAAGTAAATAAGTAGTGATCACCGCTAATTAATTTGTCTTTTTCTCTGGATTAATTAATTATGTTTTTTAACAAGCGGCTGTGAAGGAAAAAAAAAAAAAACAGTGTCAATTATAGTGTAAATAGTGTGGTAGGCTATAAAGTGTATATTAATATTTATTTTTGTGGATTTGAGAAATTATAAAGCGTGAATGCGCTCTTTCAATTTTATTTTTATTTTTGTTTTAACTAGTGTCTCGTAGTGTGCCTGAAGACGACTGAAGTCTCGTAAGCGCCTTAGGGTTTTCAGGTGGACTCTTGGCCCGCTTTTTCTTTGGCTGAACAATTTTTCTTGGGTGATTGGCGGAGGTCGTTGTGGAGATTTTGTTATCGTGAATGGTTTCCCTTAATCCATTCTCATATTCTTATTTCTCAGTTTTAGTAATGGTTGTATCCATTTCGACATCTGTCAAAGTTGTACTAATTGCGAGATTATTTCATATGGTTTGGTGGTTTAACTTTTAAATAAAAGCATTTTGCCTATTTTTATTTCCTTCTTTGTGTTTTGTTGTTTTTTATTGTAATAATGATAATGTGGTTTTGCCACTCTTTAAGTGTTGTTTACTGCTATGCAATTTAGTACATATTATTTTTGTTATTTTAGTTTATGTTGATCGAATATTCTACCACATATAGTGGTATAGTTTAAACAGGTTTTTGTGTGCTCGATATCACGAGTTTCTTTTTGGTTTTTCTTTATTAGAAATGCGTATGCGATTTAATTTACTACTAGAGTGTTGTTATTAGATTTCACAAGTGGTATTGTTCGTTTGGGGTTGTCGTCATTGAGATGAAACAGAGCACTTCTAAAATTGTATTTCTTATTTATTATATGAATGACATTTCCCTTTTTCATTGATAAGCTATATAAAATGTAATATTCATTACGATGAAAATCTTTCCCAAGCTCCTTTGTTAATAAATATTTGCTGAATTGATGCATTTATACCACATTTAAACGACCATTTTGTCAATTTAACCGATGTAAGTCTTTTGGACTCTTTTTCGGATTAATGTCGTGGAATATATACCAACTGCTTTATTGGCTTTAAAGTTTCAGGTAGATTCGAAGAATAGTCTTCCAATAAGATAGCCTGTAATTTATGCTAATTAAAGTAACTTCGTTGCCACTTTTTCATAATGAAATGGAATTACTAGAATTAATTAAAGCCTGCATTTAGGAAGAGATAACTCTTTAAAAGATTCATAACATTACACATACACATGAATAAATAATAAAATGCAGATTTATTGTTCTCATTGGATGCTTTTTGTTGTTGTTGTTGTTTTTGGTTTTGTTTTTTTTAATGGTTCTAAAATGAAAATGACCACATACTCTTAAATTAAGTGAGTTAATAATTGTAGCGGTTTCTTCCGTATAATAGGGCATTTTTATTATATGAAAAAGAAGCTAGCTTTGAAAAGAAGGTAAAGACGATAAATCATAAAAGCAAAAGAAACAAAAGTTGACCATCTGTCTATGTAGTTGCACAATATATATCTTATATGTTAAGGAAAAGAAGGAAAGATTTACTTGGTACGTAAACATAATTTTATCTTCAAAATTTTCCAATGGTAATTGACCACTTTTCCAGCCAATGGTGGTATTTTTCTCTTTAGTAATATATCTTTTTTCTTTTCTAAAGAGTATTTTGACACGATTAAGAAAAAAACCCCATAATTAATTATATAAGATTTTGACTCCACTGTAGCACTGAATTTCTGCCATACTCGTTCCATTTGATGATTTTAATGTGAGGTAAAGCTATCGTATACGAGGTATAATTTTTTTTTATTAGTGTTCATATCTCCTTGTGTAGTAAACGATTCAAATCTGTTTTGAGTCATCCAATCGAATTTAACAATTCAAATCATCATTTGAGAATTTTATAAAATTCCCCCATAATTTTTTTCAGGTCAGTTCGGTAATTTAGCTATATTTTAGTCTATGTTTTAATATCTAATCCATAAATTAATAAATTATGGGTCGTTTGGGTAAATATCCCAGTCATTTTATTTTGGAATGATTTGACTTTGCGAATTTCAATGTGGTATAATTGGTTGAGATTTAAGGATATTATATTGGAATTAGAAAAGTTGACAAAAAATAAAATGGAATGTGGGGATATTTACCCCCAAACAATTTAGTCAAATATTCATCTTAGCCAATCATTAAAGAACGAAACTACCTAAAAACACCTCTTATATTAAAGAAAAAAAATTGCTATTTTGCTCATTAAACCAGACTGGCCATTTACCAAAAATAATATAAAAAATGGTCAAATTGTTTTTTTTATCACTCGTTTACGCCACTGATAAATTATGATTTGAGTAATATATGTTCGGATATTAATAAAGCTAAATTATTTGTTAATATTATAAACATATGAATATTGATAGAGCTTAAGGGGTTAAGGGCGTACCGGCCAGTAATTGTTTAAGGCTTATTTGGGTGATTATCGTGTTAATTTCTATTTCAATTATATTGATTTCAAAGTGAGAAAAAAAGGTAGATATTCGTGAAACAAAACCACAGTTTCCAAATATCTATTATGCTCTTCATTTCTTCTTAATGAATTAATGATGATGCACCAAAAAAAAATGTTATACGACCAAAGTAATAGGAATAGATCAGACTTTATCGAAACCAGTTTGCCTTATATTCTTGGCGCAGAGTCATTACTCATTAAAAAAAAAAAATCTCCATCTTGTCGTGGAAGTATATAAATATATATAGATAATAGGACAATTTAAGGATTTAAGCATTTTGCAATCTATGTTTTAAAAATATAGCCATTGTTTTGAAATATTAGCAAAATAGCCATAAGGTCAATATCTAAAAATCTATGACTAAAGAAATAAAATTTGTGACTAATAAATAAAATACACAGTCATAAAATTTGTGACTATAGTCACAAAATTTTAAACAATTTGAAATCAACACAATAAAAAAATTAAACATCTATTAACAAAACAACCAACTCACAAATAAATGATTGCCTATATAACCAATTTCACAAAACTTATTATTAAATAAAAAATATCTTATAAATAGCAAAAAAACATACAACTAAAGAAGTCACAAATTTCATAACTAGAGACACAAAATTTTAGACAATATTGTCTGCAACAAATTATAAAAATAGAATTCAATAAATTAATGACGGCAGTCTCAAAAATCTAGACACGAATGTATGACTATTTTACTAATAAAAACAAACATAGACTAATTGTTAAAAACAAACATAAATATATGGCTATTTATTAAAAAAATCGTAGATAATATTAGAATATTAAATTAATATAATTAACAAGACAATAAATATACTAAATAGAGAATAATAATTTTATTAATTCACTCGATATTTTTCTCATCTTCTTTTCTTTTTTCTCTTATGTCTTTTATTATTTTCACTCTTTCTTTCTCTATATTTTTTTTTCTCCGATTGATGTCTAATTTTATGGAAGGTTCTCAATTTATAGACGTCTAAATATTTGCCATTTGCTCAACTTATACAAAGATTCCCTTTAAATAAGCCACCAAGGGTGTCGACAAATCTAAAACACATGATAACTTATTTAGTTACAAGCTTCATGTGTGCATGGACTCTAAATATACAACTTTATTTTTAAGTTGACATGAATGTGTTTAAAAGTTCCATGTAAGCGTGCAATTCCTTTGGGCAAAATTTACATGTAAATGCCTTATTATGCATCCACATATATTCTCAACACTTCTATATATATAATGACACATTAACATATAATTAATAAGTGCCGTTTTCAAATTAACTATTACATCCAACTTTCAAGCCAAACAAGCCTTAGGCGGCTATATATATATATGGGTTCAGCTTTATCCGTTGACTTTGACCTGCCCTTCTTGATCAAAACATATTAACGGGTCCCTTTTTGTGTCGACTGATTTCCCTTAGTCCTAAAAGGTAGGCTCAAAATGTATAATCACAATTATCAAGGGCTTCGTATGAAAAATATACAATATATAGTATGTACATTTATCATTTTTGAGATAGAACACAATGCTTTGGCATATATTCTTATGCAAAATTCAACTACTCTGCTTAAAAAAAAAAAAAAAAAACCTCTTGAAGAGAAATGATACATCGCTAAAATTATTGATAAGAAAAGAGTAATCAAAATAATGTGACAATTGTATGTTGAGTGAAACAAAAAAAAAAAACTTTAATGATTGTATTTTGTAACAAATAAGTTTAAGCCACATCATCAAAAATTTATGGTCCTCTAGGATTGTTCTCTCTTCAAATGCTTGAATGAACTTGCGAATTAGCTTATATACATATTAATTACACTATGCATTTCCTCAACATGGCATATTATGTATGAGAGTCGATAGATCCTAATTCTATCTTGTACAACTCATCTTAGTACATTTATGACCATTTATTTATTCACTGGTTTTGATTAAGTCTTCCCAATAAACCATACATGAAGAGCCGAGTTGTTTTTGTGGACTTTGGACTTCTCAATGGTCTTAATACTCGAGTGTATCATCAAAGTGAGCTTAATAATAACGATGGCCAACGGCAACGACCCTAATAATAATGCAAATATATTATATATTATTATATAGAAAAACCCTTATACCGAGCGATATAAATATCTACAAATCATGGTAGTTTAGTACAAGTCATTATTACATTACCTATAATCGTATTCGTGGCAACAATGGAGGGAAGCCAAGTGAAGCAACCATGTGAAGCGACCATTTTAGCCATTGGCACTGCCAATCCTAGCAACTGTGTGTATCAAGATGACTATCCTGATTATTATTTTAGAGTCACTAATAGCCAGGACAAGACCTCGTTGAAAGACCAATTCAAGCGCATATGTAAGTACATATATATATATATACACAATCTAGATCTACGTTGTTCACGTACCTCGGTATAATTATAGTTAAGAAGGGTCATAGTTTGTGTATCTTTTAGAAAATATATAGCAGTAGTAACAACTAACAAACTAACAATGTTTAATGAGGCTAGAAAATGAAAAAGAAAAAGTTGTTGATAGGGAAAGTCTACCAAGATGTGTCAATGTTGATGGTTACTAGTACTGTACCACAAAAAATTGTTGAGCTGAAATAGTTAAACTAAGTAAATAATTAATAATACAGGAAAAGATTGATAACGGCCGGATTGCATGCAAAAACCAAGCACATGAAAAAATATAGAACAAAAAATTTGTGTTAAAACAAGAAATATATAGTCAATGAGATAGATAATGCACGGCTTTATAGACGCACATATTTTAAAAGTTGATGTTGTTTATTATTAATAAATGCAGGCGAGAAATCGATGATCAAGAAGCGTTACATGCAAGTGGACGAGCAAATGCTTAAGGACAACCCAAGCTTCTGCGCCTACGCCGCGTCGTCGCTGGACGCGCGCCAGGACATCAAAATCGAGGCGATCCCGAGGCTCGCGGAGCGCGCGGCGGCTGCAGCGATCGAGGAGTGGGGCCAGCCTCGGTCCGCCATCACCCACCTCGTCTTCCACTCCTCCTCCGGCGCCGACATGCCCGGCGCGGACTGCCGCCTCGTCGAGTCCCTTGGCCTGCCCCGCTCCGTCCGCCGCTTGCCGCTCTACCACCTCGGCTGCTACGCGGGCGGCACCGTCCTCCGCCTCGCCAAGGACCTCGCCGAGAACAACCCCGGCGCGCGCGTCCTCGCCGTCTGCGCCGAGATCACCACCGTCCCGACGTTCCGCGGCCCCAACGAGCAAGACCGGGCCTGCCTTGTCGGCCAAGCAATCTTCGGCGACGGCGCCGCGGCGCTAATCATCGGCTCCGGCGACCTATCCGCCGAGACGCCGCTGTTCCGCGTCGTCTCGGCGGCGCAGACGCTCATCCCATCATCGTCGGGCGCGATCGCGGGGCACGTGAGGGAAGCCGGGGTGACGTTCTACCTGTCGCCGGAGGTTCCGAAGCTCATCGGGGACAGCATCGAGGCGTGCTTGGCCGAGGCGCTGGCGCCGCTGGGGATCGGGCGCGGCGGGGGCTGGAACGCGGTGTTCTGGGCGCCGCACCCGGGCGGGGCGGCGATACTGCGGGAGGTGGAGGAGAGAGCGGGGCTGGAGGAGGGGAAGCTGAGGGCGGCGTGGCGGGTGCTGAGCGAGTACGGGAACATGTCGAGCGGGACGGTGTTTTACGTGCTCGACGAGATGCGGAAGAGGTCAGCGGTGGAGGGCCGGAGCACAACCGGAGAAGGGCTCGAGTGGGGAGTTCTTTTCGGGTTCGGGCCGGGCGTCACCGTCGAGACGGTGGTGCTCCGGAGTGTCCCCATTGCACCTAATTAATTATGCCTCATGAGGGGAAAAGACAAATCTGCTATGGATTATGTACTTGGTGTGTAAGTGAGTTGAGTTAATTAGAGAAATATGTACTTGGTGTGTAAGTGAATTGAGTTGATTAGAGAAAAATTCTAAATTATGGCAAGTGATCATTTATTATATAAAAATTTTCTTCCAAGTTTGAGAAATTAATTTTGATGGGCAATTTTCTGGTTTTTTTTTTTTTTCAATTAGTTAATAATAATTGCCGGATATATTGCAAAGGCCAGAAGCCAGGAGTACACAAACTGATGTGAGGTGGCTCTAAAGCAAAAGAAACTAATTAGTCAACTCATTGACATCCGAAATTATAAAAAGATAGATCAAATCCACTTCAACTATTCTCGAAAATAGAAATGATAAAAAAATATACTAATTCAATTAGCAATGTTATGTGCTAATTAAAATTTTGGCTTATCAGATAAAACGAAACTGTTTCCTTTTCCTCAAGGCCTAAAGTTTATTGGAAGAAGTGAAGTATATTTTAATGTACTTCACGTATAAATACAAGCCTTTTTTTTTTTCTTTCTAAAAATGCACAAAACACCAATTTCTTAAGTTTTTTATTGGATAGCATTATAATTCAGTTTTTCTAAACAAAAAAACTCCACCTGCAGGTTTGATCATGTCGTTTGCCAATCTAGAAATATTTATCTTTCCATTAACCTAGAAAACAACTCTCTTTTAATTACAAGAGCAGATAAACTAACACCTCAAATAGGGTCGATTTCATTAGCACATGCTCTAAAATCAGAAAGGCCTGTATTCGCTTGGTTGAGCAACCAATGTTTGATTATGCAACCGGATAAGCTGCATTGATACAGCTCCATTGTCTGGGGCCCGTAAGACTTAACCCCATCACATATTTAATTAATAATTTTTTGCGTTCTCAATTTTAAGACTAAAATGCTTAAATATTAATCATTTGAATGCACTTTAAAATTGAAAATGTCAACAACCGTTAAAATCACGTTTAAATAGTTGTAACAAGCGAGAGTTAGACAAATTACTTTAGTGGTAATTAGAAGTTATTGACTACTTGATTGTGGCTAATAATATTGTTTTTCTATTTTATTTATTGCTCTTTTGCTAGCTAATTAAATTATTGTCGTATTAAAAGTAGCATGAGATTCTCACACTCTTAAAATATAGCATGCAAATATTGTAGTTGGGGTCTCCGCGCGCCATTATTATTTATGTACAAGTATAATAAAATCGTGTTATATCTATATCACCGGCCGGTGGGCTATATGTATCTATCACTATGAAGTGTAGTACTCAGTAGTGTCTTTGTCCCTAGCTAGAAACGTGATGAATTTGTTTTTTTGGTCTTCTTGATGGTACGCCTTTTATTTAATCTTATTAATTTTCGCCTTAAATAAATTATTACCCTAAAATTGTAATTAGTTTATCTTAAATTCATGGCTTCTTTTAGGAAATTTTGAGGAAAGTCTAATCTTTTCAAAAGGTAGTTATAATATTGTGTATAATTACATATCTCAATTTCAGAATATTGAGCTCTCACATAGTGATAAAAAAAAATGGAGATCTTAATCTTAAAGAACTAAAAATCTATTATCCCAAACACTGATATATCAACACTTGGCAGAAAAAAAAAAAAACAGTGATATATGATCGTCCAACCTTACAAAAGCCTAGATTGTATTTGTTAGGACAAAGATTGAGTAGTTGTAGTTTGACATTGTAAGTACTCTTACTATAACGTTCCATCATAATTCATCATAGCAAAATATATGTTCTATTTGAGGACAAATATAATATCTCAATTTGAGATGTCGTATATTTGCATGCAACATAAAATAATGGATTATTGAAAAATATAATCAGCACCGTTTATCAATTTAATAAAAGGAAAAAAGGACAGGTAGTATATTTACAAATCACAATTAATTAACCACTTATGAAGAAGTCAAATTTGTTATAATCGAAAAAGTGACAGTTAAAATAATTTTTATAATTGTTCATTTCAAAAGTGACTAAAAAAATATATTAAAATGAAAATTTCTTCGAGCATGATGTATACAGTAATAAAAGATCCTACATTATCAAATTTATTCAAAAAATAACACAACTTTAAAACCAAAACTAACGAGTTGGAATCATGGACTTATGACTTATCCTACGTCGTCAAAGTCCCCGTTTATTGAGTATTTGGTAAAATATTTCTTAATCTCAACTCATGCATTGCTTTTAGATTCTGCAGCGGCTGCCATAAGATTAAGTCTTTAAATTATCTAAAACTTTTTTTTTTCAAAGAAATCTGATTATAGGTATAGCAACTTATTCACACATCGCCCTAAATAACCTTCCCCAAAATAATAAAAAATAATAACATTGCTTTGAACGTGGACTTCTTAAAAATAATAACGTGAATTGTTATGAAGCCGTGATCTATCAATCCTGGGACCCACAAGATAACTTAGAATCCCGTTAGAAGGGAGCGAATCCCCTTCCTTTAAAAACCAGTTATTTACAACTACATATCCAGACCAAATCCACTCACTTCCCGCTGAACTCACCTTCACCTTCAGCTTCTTCCTTTCTTCCTTGAACGTACGTACTTTGATTTCCCCAAACTGCCCTCGGTACCAATGCCTAATTACTCCCACGCCCACATCTGCCAGTGCCTCACCCGCCTGGCCGCTCTCCGGCGGGATTCTCCGGCCTCCGTCGCCGGCCTCCGGCGGAGGACCGGCGCCGAGCTCGTGGAGGCCGTGCTGGGACTGGCACGTGGCCTGCACGCCCTCGGCCTCGGCCCCGGCCACGTCGTTGCCGTCGCCGCCTTTAACAGGTTCTTTCGGGAACAAGTTTTTGGAGGCAATTTTGTTTGTGTTTTGAGGAAATAATTAAGTAAGAAATAAAAAAAAATAAAAAATTGTGGTGTTCTTTTGGCAGTGACTTGTATTTGGAATGGTTGCTGGCTATTGCCTTTGTTGGAGGATTATTGCTCCTCTTAATTACCGATGGGTGAGTTAGTTTTTTATAAATTATAGATTCAATGGTAATGATTGTAACGGTTATTCTGCTATATACTAACACTGAGGGTTATTTATTTGTGACTAGTTGAAAACTGATGATAATTACTCAGTGTGTTATTTAGTTGTTGCTGTTGTTTTTTTTTTCACCTTTCATTCTAATTGCAGCTAAGAAGTGTAGTGATTTATGAAGATCATGTTGTTGTTTGAGATACGATTGCAATGGTAAATGGCGAATTTTGTAGTTGTTTAGACGTATCAAGTTCTTGTTCTGATTCGGCGCAGAGCTTCGAAGAGGCGCAGTTTGCAATGACGGCGGTGAGGCCAGTGATGTTGGTGACCGACGAGAGCTGTCGATTCTGGTACTCGAAGCTCCGAGCTTGCGATTTACCTTCTCTGCGATGGCATGTTTCCTTGGACTCCTCTTCCTTGGATTGCAATTGTATGTCCTTTTTATAGGTTTCAGATTTTTCTTCAAGAATTTCGAATCTCTTGTAGCCTTTCTTGTGGTCTAATCTTCTTCCTTTTTTCGCAGCATTGACCACCGAAACAATTAAGAAGTATTACGCAAAGAATTTATCATTGGATTACTCGTGGGCACCGGAGAATGCTGTTCTTATATGCTTTACTTCAGGTATAACTTCTCAGCTTTGTATGCAATGTTGTGACGATAATCTCTTTGGGATTTTTTTCTTTTTTGAAATTTTTTTTTCCAACCTGAATTATATTGCTGTGTATTTTATTTATAGGGACCACAGGAAGGCCAAAGGGAGTTACCATAAGCCATTCAGCTTTGATCATACAGTCCCTAGCTAAAATCGCCATTGTCGGTTATAACGAGGATGATGTACGGCTCTCAGAACATGTCTACTCATTACTCCATGATTTACAGTTTGCAATTCTTGTTGTTTATGACACTCAAGAGTGAGAGACTAAAAGTTTTTGACATTTGAGCAAAGTTGACAAAAGCAAATGAAGTAAAAAACTTTTGAATGTTCTGTTTGGTTTTTGGGCATTGTTTGCAGGTTTATTTGCATACTGCTCCATTGTGCCACATTGGCGGCTTGTCATCCGCCATTTCAATGCTACTTGTTGGAGCTTGCCATGTCTTTATACCTAAGTTTGAGGCCAAGGCAGTCCTCGAGGCTACAAAACGACACGGTGTCACTTCTCTAATCACCGTCCCTGCAATGATGGCCGACTTGATTTCTTCATCAAGGTAAAAATTCAGAATCTAATCTAAGTTTGATTGTAATGGTAGTAATAGAGAGTCAAATTTTTCTTTTTTTTTTTTCCTTAGTAAATGCCTTGGAATTTTGTCAGCGGGAACGAATCTTGGAAGCGGATTGAGAGTGTTACTAAAATACTAAATGGAGGAGGAGGTTTGTCCAATGAGCTAACCAAAGAAGCTACAAAGTTGTTTCCAAGAGCTAAGCTATTCTCAGCCTATGGTGGGTCTCTCTTATATCCACATTGACATGACAAATTCTCTAGCTTGCTTCTGTACAAATTTACTTATGGCTTGACTTGGCTTCTCTACGAAAGGAATGACCGAGGCCAGTTCTTCGCTGACCTTCATGACCCTCTATGATCCAACACTCGGAAGCATAGACAGAACAAGATCCACCTCGGTTCACAAACCTCAAGGTGTCTGTGTCGGGAAGCCTGCTCCTCATGTGGAGCTAAAGATCAGCCTCGGCGCCTCTTCTAATGTCGGAAGAATTTTAACTAGAGGGCCTCATGTAATGCTTAGGTATTGGGAGCAAATTAGCCCATCCATAGACCAACAATGGCTTGACACTGGTGACATTGGCTTCATCGACGAGTGCGGTAATCTTTGGCTTCTAGGACGAACAAACGGGCGGATCAAGAGTGGGGGCGAGAATGTCTACCCTGAAGAGGTAACGAGCTAAAAAAAAGTACGATTTTGAAACGACATTGGGTTATTCCCTGACCTACCAATCCTAATCCTAGTTTTTTGCTATGAAGGTTGAGGCAATTGTGTCGCAACACCCGGGGGTTCTCGGCGTTGTCACGGTGGGAATTCCCGACGCTCGACTGACCGAGATGGTTGTTGCTTGTGTTCAACTAAGAGAAGATTGGCATTGGTTAGATAGAAGTTTTGAGGACTCAATAGCACAGAAAAAGCAGCTCTTATCCCATGAGATTTTGCAACAATATTGTAGAGAAAAGAGTTTAGCCCGGTATTGCTCTTCTTAATTTTCAAAAACTTATGTTAAACAAATCTCAATGTATGTTTGGTACAATAATGACGTGGTATGAATTTTTTTTTTTTCAGGTTTAAGATACCGAAGAAATTTCTGTTATGGCAAAAGCCATTTCCACTCACGACGACAGGGAAAATAATAAGGCAACAAGTTCAGCGAGAAGTAGTGTCTCAATTACAATCTGTACATAGCAGTCTGTGATTTATATATTCTTAAATTTTCAACAAAAAAAAAAAAATTGTTGATTAATTGTTATTTGTTTATTCATGTAGCTTTCCATTCTTTTTGTTCCTTCTTTCCCTTTCGTTTCAAATTGATGTAAATAATTCGAATCTTCATTCATATGGGAAGTACTAAGATGATAATTCATATAGAGGGTTTATATATCATAAACTGTAATCGTATTGTATTTGATAATATGATACATTGTTTGATATGTTAAAATTATTTTATTCTACAATACGAATAAAAAACAATTATTACTAAACAAATTGTGTTGTTCGTATATATAAAAAAAAAATCTCCGGATCAGACCTGTCAACTGCTTTATTGTTTAAAACTATGTTCTTAGTACGATACAAATACAGTTAGGTAAAGGCATATATAAATATAGATGTTCAATTGAATTCCTTTTAAAAAATCATGACATGATTGGGAGCATCTTTTAACATCTCAACTGTCAGGTATTACATTTCTCATTTTTTATTAGGGCAATATCCAACTAGGTGATTAGGTGGCATAATAGCGTGGCACATGGACTTTGATAAATTTAACATTACATGTTCAATTTCAGGTCCCCGATAAATAATGATCACCGACAAAGTGAACATTTCTTCAGTTATAACATAACCAATACTACACATTTTTAGAAATTGACCATAACTTGGTCAGAAAAATGAAATTTTTGCATTGATTACAAAACAAAGTCATATATATGTACTAATTACCTTTTATTCTATCCACTTATTAGTTATTACATGTATACAATACACATTATAAGGTATTATCCTAGCAATAGTTGCTATGCCTAGGCCCTAATTTCAGCAATTTGAAAGTAATAAATAGCAATATATATATTGCCCTACAGGAAAATACAGACTCGTTACAAAATCTTGAGCACCTTATCTATGACGAAGAAAAAATCTGTTAGTCATTTTGACTTCACACAAGCATTTTTAATTTAACGATATTTTTTTTTACAGCAGGTTTATGCATGATCACATGTAACCGTGAAATTGGAAACCGTTTATGGGCAATGAGAAAAGTGCATATGTGAAGAGGCAAAATGCATCTGAAGATTACTCTGTAAGATAAAGACTGTGAATTCCTATCTGAGCTTCTAGGCAAATGTACAATGCATACTAATTACTATTAACAAAACGGAACAGAAACTATCAGCTGTGAGCTATTTTAACGAAAGAAACTTATGGATCACCGGAGACGATGGCGCTTTCCCTCGACTCCAATATGAAAGAAATACAAAACTATCTAAACCCGAAAAAACCAAGCCATCCAAGTTCCCCATCCCATATTGCTGCTATCATTTTAGCGTCTCTCCTCTTCAAACATCTCTTTCTATAGGGACCCCAAAAAAACTGCAAGATGTGACTAGTGTATTCTTTGGCTCAAACTGTGCAACTATTTTTTAGCAGTTCTATAACTAAAATAATTAACTGCTCGGCAAAAAACTCTGGATCACATGAAGCTGCAAGAGGAAGCAAGGAAATGACATTAATCAATTACGCTGCTTCAAATAATGGGTAGAATTCAAGAGCCAAGGTTCTTAAAGAGAAAATTCGATTAATTGGAAAATTTACCTGTTGGACAAAAACAGATCAATCCGATCTAGTAGACTCTCCACTTAATTCCTTTTTTACCAGCTTCAATACCTCAATAATCTGAAATATACAAGGGAAATGTTTAGTTACAGATACAATATATTACAAGCTTGAAAGAAAGCAGAGACTGATGTATTGTTACTAAGAAGACAACTCGTTTCTTTATAAAGAGAAAACCACATATTGAACGATTTGCAAATGTTTGAATTTTAGTGCATTTTCTTAGGCCAGAAACAGCATTGACTGGAACGTGGCTGATGTTAAAGATAAGCTCAAAAACCTATCTCGGGCTTCCTATATGTTTATGACAAACATACAAAGACATGCACACAAATTGGATATAGGCACACCAAATAAACACAATGGAGCAAAGGACTCGAACAGATATTGGGAAAGCATCTTACTCCAGGATAATGTTGCAATATTGGTGAGTAGTGATCGAGGGCAATGTATATCTTTTCAAGAAGGCTCAAAAGAGTATCCACTTCATCCCCCAAAAGATCAACCTGTAATCCCAGGTTAAAATTCATCACGTGACTATAAGACAAGATTCCAATCCAAATTCATAACGACATGAAGAAAATTGATTTCTTAAGATTATAAAATCAATCTGATTTACACACCTCAGTTTCTGCCTTTTGAAGGTCTGTATTTCTTCTTTCAAGCCTCTGCTTGTACAGCACACCGGTTCTTCTAAGTATATTTGCTTTTTGGGTAAGCAAACATGACTGAGAACTCAAATTTTTCAACCTGAACAAAGTCACCAAAAATTATGAATTCAAGAGAAAATGGCATTGCATCATCCTAATATGAACTTTTGAGATTGCTAGTATATGTGAATATAAAGCAAAATGTATCACAACTACCACTTTCCAGGCCTGAAAATATTTATTGTTTTTGATTGCATATAGGAGTTTTGAATGCCAAAAGATAGAAATATTCCACAACATTATCTAAGCACCTCGAGTCTTTTGAAAAATAAAATAAAATTCAAGGAGATAAATCATCTAAGAAGTTGCTAGGAATAAGGAACTTAGTAAAAGCATGAAAGTATGCGGATAAAGTACCTCATACAATTCTTTGAAATGCCTTTCGTCACTCTACATTCAAAATCCATAGAAGCTTCCAATAACCCTTGGACAATAACAGCCATTGAATCCATTTGCTTTCTGACCTCCTTTTCATTTGATTGGTGCAAAGACATAGCATTCTGCTTCTCGTGGATAATAGCCAAAAGTGTCCTTTTCTTTTCATCAGCTTCCCTGAACTCTTTAACAGCTAATTCTAGTTTTTCATTTAACTTGCATATTTCCAATTTATACATATCAATTTCTTCCAACGCTGCCGCCAAATCACCTTTTATGGCCTCTGATTCTTTGCTGCTTTCTGAAATCAATATCCTCTGCTGAATCCTCAAATTTTCAAGTTCTTTAACAGTTAACTGAAATTGCTCCGTTTCACTTTGCAATGCCGCAGCCGCATCATGTGCCAACCTCTCCTTTTCTTCTGCAAGGAAGAGTATTTCTTGCTTTAACCTTTCTTTCTCCGCTAGCACTATCTCTAACATTCTCTCTTTTTCTAGTACTTCCTTCTCAAGGAAAACTCGAACTTCATATTCATCAATACATTTCCTGGTTAATACATCCAGTTTGTCTTTTGCTTCTTGCCAAGACTCTTTATATATAACTTCGAAAAGCCCTTGCATGATGATGGACAACATATCCGAATCTTTAAGATCACATTTGCTAGTATGCTGAGCATTTTGAGAAGCTTCTTTGATTATATTCTCATAATGTTGTTGCATAACATTATACTCTGCACACGAATCTTCAAGAGTACGTTTAATTTGACCCGTCATTTCCCTGAGAACGCAACTAAATACGTCTACCCCAATTGAAGCCTCGATTTGAAGATCTTGGTTGGAAGATTTAAGATATCTGATGGTTTTTAATAGCTTTGCCTCAGACAAAGAATGCTGTGACATTCTCTCAGTAGCATCAGAAACTTGTGTTGCATAGCACTTGACTTCCTTCTTCTTATCAGTAAGAAACTCTTTGAGCTGGCGGTTTTCTGCAAGGAGAGTCTCCAGTCTCTCCTTCAAACTGCTGAGACTCTCTGTATCATTGGAAGCAGTTGTTTTCTCGTTTTCTAGAAGAACATAATCCAATTTAGAAATGACCTCAGGGATTTTTTTCTTAAGTGCATTAAACTCCCTATCCTTCAATAACAAAGATGACCTTTTTTCTCTCAAATATTCCCTTTTAAGGCTGAAATATTCTTCAGTCATCTCTTGCACGTTAGATTCATGATTTCTCTTCAACTTGGTCATCTCATTGTTATAGTAGGTAACCAACTCATCTCTTGACAAGTGTTTCAGGTGGTAAGGATCCGAGTTCTCCAGCTTATTATTCTGTGGCTCCTCATGTTTCCCATTTTCTTCGCAAAGTGAGGACGATAATGCTACATGATTGCCCAACACCTTGTGGTGAAAATGACTCTTTTTACCATTAGTCCATCCTTCACTATCCAAGGACCCATGAGAAATCAGGTGTCCAGCTTCAGGAACAGATAAAGATTTAGAAAGGGAATTCAACTCCTCGCGCAGACTTGAAATCTCTGTCACCCTGATGGACCAATCACCACAAACCCGATCCCATAGTTTTCCTTCAAACTCTTGTTCAACATTTCGAATACAGTTCCCAATCACCAGAGCTTCAATCTCTGCTTGAAACTCCTGCTCTTGCTTCCACTCGTACAGCGACGCCTCAGACGAATGAACTATTTCTGCCAGCCCTTTAAAAACAGTTTCTAACGTCGTATTGAGACTTTCAAGTGCTTTATCCGCATCACTCAATCTTTCAGACGACTGTTCATGCAGTATACCTCCCAATCCCAACAACTCCGAATTTGAACTTATCCTCTTCATAGAGTTACACCCTCTATTCCGGTTAATTTCTTTCTTAAGCTTCGTGAACTCGGCTTTGCTAGCACTTCTAAGACTCCTTATAGTCTCTTTCATCCTTTCATGCTCGGTAAAAGCCTCTAAGAAGCTACAATGCGATCTGCCAGAAGTACTATCTGACTCCCCTTTACCTTCAAGAGATGCCAAGGTTTCCTTTTCATCCGCGCCAACACGGTGAACATGTAACATCTCCCTCAACCCGACCACCTCTAATTCTTTCCGAGCAATTTTCTCCGCCGCCTCCTGTGAGATTGCTGTCACCATGCCCTTAATTACTGAGTCACTTACCATCCTGGAAATCGTCAGCCGATCATTGATATCTTGCCAATAAGAATCTAAATCAGCAAGAAGTTCGACATCCAAATTCTCATCCTCTTTAACATCATCAGTATTCGGCATAAAATCATCGCATCGCGACACAGACTTGGCGTTTACAACTTCCAAACTCTCCATGGCCATTTAAGTTCTCGCACCGATGCCCGATAATTAATCTACCCACCACCAAGACTCAAACAGACAAAGCAGAAAGACCACTAGCAGCAACATAAACCAGCTAAACTGCAAAATTTCTGCGCAACGGGGAAAAAATATCTTACAGACTTAAACTCGAAAACGGAAATTATATCCCATAAAAAAATACACACATTAAACAAACAATCATGTATTTTTGGTATAACAAATTAATCAAAAAAGGGCCTTGATTACTAAGCAACACAAGCAAAGAAGAATGTTAAAACCAAAACAAAATAAAAAATAAAATAAAAAAGATCAGAAAAGAGTAGGAATGAGTAATTTGAGCTCGTTAACTTTTTCTTTCCCACATTTTCTCAGCAACCAAACGAAGTCAAGAGAAGCTTAAAATACAAAACTGAACCCTCAAAAAAAACAAAAAAAGCCTTGACCTATTTTATTTCCTTGTTCAACTGAAGCTTTCAATAAGCACTTCCAAAGAAGAAAACCAAAAAAAAAAAAAAAACACTTTTGAAAAATGGCAACAGAAAATTACTCACTGGTTGTAAAAGCTGAATCCAGTGACTGAGACAATAATTAAGAGAAATCAAGAGCCTGAAGGTCCTTGAAATCCCGAGAAAATAGTTGGTTTTGCTTTTCGGAGATTCTTTTTTTTTGGGTTTTCCATCACATAAACTTTGTGATTTTTTACTGGTTTTTAGGGTTTTCAGAGAAGAAGGTTATTTATACAAAAAAAGAAAAAGTTGCTTGCTTTCTTCTTTCTTGAGGTTAGAGAGAGAGATTGGGGATTTGGTGAGCGGGAGCATAATTGGCGCGTGGGTTTTGCCCCTGGAATTCGACGAAATTACGGTATTGACACTCTGCTGCGCTTGGCTTTTGGTTTTTCAAAAATTAAAAAAGTAAATAAATTCCTCTTTTCACGGGAAATGAAATTCAGGTGGCGTGATGTGAGCGTATAATAAATTTGTTTGTATTGGCCCTATTGGGCACTTTTTTTAAGGAATTTTATTTTCATGAAAAAAGAAATTTGTGAATTTTGACCCTTACTTGTGAGTTGTGACTTGCTAAATAACCCACAAGATAATTGTTATGAAACTCGGTTGGATATTTTAACTCCATCAATGTAGAAATTCCAGTGGGGTCCATTTAAATTGGGGTTGAAAGTATTATATGCTCTATAAATAAATAATTTGTCATTAAACAAAGGGATGAGCAAATTCCGTACCTCCTTGAGTCAAGTTATTCTGAAGTCAATGGACACACACAAAAATAAATAATTAATAAGAGGTTCTCTTTAATTGGCCAAAGAAGAAAAGAAAAAGAGAAATCTCTTTAGACAATCAACTTATAATTAATAAGTTCTATTATTCCCGTTAATTGGATGATAAGAAACACTGCAAGATTTCTTTTTGTTAGTATTAGTGTCTTAATTATATTAAAGCATATTATTATTTAATGGACGCAGAAGCCTTCGTCATCAAATAATTTATTCTACATCTTTTAGACAAAAAAATATTACCAATAATTATATATATATATACATATATAGTATGTAAATATTTATATTTGAGGTATCCTCGTTTGGAAAATTATTCTACTTATTCTATCTCATCTCATTTTATTTCATTTTTAATCCTCCAAATCATTCTATTATATTTTATTTTTTTTCAATATTTTTTTTAACTTTCCAAATCCTTATATAATATTTTTAAATCTCAATCATTTATACCACCTCAAAATTCACAAAGTCAAATCATTCTACTTATTTTTCTAATTATTTTTCAAAATATTTTCAAATTATTTTAGAATGGTCAAAGATGAACACAAGCTTAAATTTTTTAATGTGAATTGTGTGTGATTAGTTATCAATTATCATCAATAGACTCAACTGCCATTGTCAGTAATACAATTGTCACAAGTGCTTGTAACTTTTGCCAAATATTTAGCTTTATCCTTGAGATTCTTAGAAAAAGAGTTCATTGCTTTGGACAAATTACTTTATAGTTGTTGTTTGTTTATTTAAAGCAACCTTGTTTGTCATCATAACTCGGTGCCCTCTGCTTTATTTTTCTCCTCTTTCCCATTACTTTATAGTGGGTCTTTTTGTCATTTAATACACCTTCATAAATTTAAAAGTCATATGATACACCAATTGATAATTAGGAAAAATAAAATAAAAAGAGCTAGTAAGATTATCATTAGAGATGTCCAAGTTCCAACTGTTCTAGTCATTTGCCAGCTTGCATAATCATCTGTCAAGCAAATATTTACGTAAGTGAAAAAAAAAAAAAAGGCAATCCTGAATTCAACCTTTAATTACATAAGGCTCAATACTCATCAATAGGAATAAAGCAGTAAACAAATTAAAAAGGAGTGGCTTTCTTTTACCTGCTAATACAGACAATACAAAAATATAATTTATGTCATTTTTATGGTGACTTTTATAGATTTTCTAATGGAGCAAGAAACATAAAGGAACAAATGATAGGATTATTCTGCTGGTAATTTTATTCTTCTAATGCTAAAACCAAAAATTTGTTCTGTTTCATTTCTTTACACGTTGGGAAACTAAAAAAATTTGGTAACTTATTGAAAACAAAAGAGTGTAAATTTTTTTTTTGGGGGGCATTCAAGTGGGTGTTTTCAACTTATTCACTAATTGGAATGAATATAAGTAGGTGAGTGAACATGGAGGTAATTACTATTTTACCAAACGACAATGCTTAAAAGTCCCTACAATTACTGCTTTTAGAGACACCAACTAATTAATTGGCTCTAAGCAATCATCACCAAGAAAAATGAGAAAAAAAAAAAAGAAAAAAGAAAAGAAAAGAAAAAGACAAATATAAAGAGCTGAGAACTTGATCCAACATTAGAATAAATAGTACGAGCTTCAAGTTTATTATGTTGGATATTTGGTTAGGAGATAGGACCACACTCTTGAACCTTGGACAAATTTTCAAAAGCAAAGAGTCAAAAGAGCTAAGCTTTTTCTACTGTAAAATTTGTCCAAGACCTTCTAAAGCTTTTTGGGTGAGCAAAAACAATAAGTGTAGTTTAAAAGATGAGCTAGGCTCTAGATTTATTTTTCCCTCTCGTGCTCTTGGTATTTTTTTTTTTTCTTATTCTTGTGTCACACGCCAAAACCTTGGTTTTTATATAAAATTGGTAACTTACAACTCTTAATTATGGCATTTGGAAGTTGGAAGTAAAACATGTCATCTAGCCAAAAAAAAAAAAGGAATAAAATGTCTTGGAATAAAAATCATGATTGCATGGTACTATTTGTTGATCATGACTTTGGTTATTTTTATTTATTTATGTTTAACATCGTACTTTCCACTTTGCAGTCTATTCTTGGACTGAATTTGTCCTCTTTGTTTCACCTAGATAACAGACAGATTTAGAACTAGTCATACATATATCTTATATGGTTCATTTGGTTGCGAAGTCTCTCTCTCTCTCTCTCTCTCTCTCTGATGTTATGATGTATATATGTTTATATTTCCATGCAATGACATTTTTGCCCCTACCCCACAAATGCAATGCCTTTAATTTTTGCACAGCTTTTCATGGGCTCCACAATGTGATCCATGTTGGATGGTGTTTTTTTGGAGGCAATAATTTTGCAGTTTGGATTCAATTCTTAAATTTTTGGCTTAATAAATCCATTCTTCTTGTGGCAAACAAAGTTATATAAGACTAATAATTAGCTATGAAATGAATCCATATATATACAAGTCCATCAAGGTTGAAGCTTTAATTTGAGGAGAAGGTTATTGGAGGAACAAAAGCCAAGACAGACAATGATTTCAACAGTTCACAAAACAATTTGGAGAACGGATTGAGCGTCGCGTAAAGAGAATTTGGAGAACACTTTTTGAGTTACAAAAATCGATGCAGGTCAAAGAAAGAAGAGAGTCATTTAAGCCATTTTGGCTCATATTATTGTACATCTGTGATACATAGAGCTTAAATGGATACTGAAGTAACATTTTATGTCAGTTTATCTATACAACCAAGAACTCAGAGGTCTCAGCCCCCATCAGCTATGGTTGTTTGTGCTTCTGATTCTTTCATCAAGAAATTGCAGGCAAGCAATGCTGCTCCAATAGCAGGCTCGACCTGAATTCAGTCATTCATCGATCATATCCTTAGACGAGGAAAAAAGAAAACAGAACAATGAATGAGTATCAATTTAAATAAATTTCATGTCAAATCTGAGAGTGGTAACCTTTGGTCTTATTGGTTGAGCCCCAGGGTAGATTTTTTGGATATAGTTGATAACTTCTTTTCCTATATCCCAACTCTTGTTGCTTTCGAGGACACCACCGACCATCACAACAGGAAATGAGCCAGTTTTGTCTGCAGCCAAAGTTCAATATGCATCAGCGACTTGCAGAAATATGCAAACGGGAAACATATTTATAGTGCTATGGCACAATATATTAGTTTAATAACAATTAACATGATTCAGGTTGCTTAAAACTGCACTGAAAGTAAAACATATTTCAATAGAAGATTTCATGTGACTAGTACGTAAAGAAAACCATTACAAGTAACAATATTCAGATTCGACATGCACCTTCACCACACAAGCAGAGTCTTTCAACCACAGCTTTAACACTGAGAGCCAATTCCTTGACAGCGTCTACTAGGATATCATGAGCTGTTTGATCTCCAGCTTCTGCACATGATACGACTTCTGGAACAAGTGCTGCGATGCGAGCCCAAGACCGATCCGCATAAGTCCACCTATATTCAGTACAACACCAAAGTAAGTCTTGGAACTTGTTCCTTGATCAATGGAAGACGATGGCATCATAAGATCATAATAGAGGCTCTAAAAGATATTGGCTACAAAAGCAACTTCAGTAGAGTTTCAGTTTGGAGCTGAAAATGAACCTGAAATTCCAAACCTAGTTGTGACATGTGGATACCAGAAATTAAATGCAATTTCGATTAAATTTGACAATCATTTTGATAATTCATGACAGACATACCCTATTATGTCATCAGGTGAAGAAAGACCCAGAGCCTTAAGAATTCTACTTGTAAGCATTGTCTGTGAACTACGGCCATCGTGAGCCCTTATTATTGCAGTCAATGCCTGAGCAGCGATGCCATAACCACTGCAAGTCAAAATTATATCATCAACCAAACTTTAGAAAGATGACGCAAAGATGACATCCAATTGTTGGTCTTTTCCGCTTTCACTGTGGGTGACCAAGTTCTTCATGAAGCATTGGAAATGTAAATAAAGTTAAAAAAAATTCAGCTAATTCACGCATTAACATCTTACATATAGAACATACAGTCAGATCATTTAACCATCAGCGTCGCTCAAAAAAACTATTGAAATCATTACGTCATTTTATTATCAATTATTTGTCAGAGAGATTTCAAAGTTTGAACCAACTAAGAACCCCACTACCCTAGGACTCCAAGAGAAGATCTTAAAACAGTAAATTCTCCAGCAATTTCTGGCAAAGCTATACGGATTTTAAAATAAGGACACAATATTGCATAATTGAAGAGCTGCCACGTAATATCAATGCAATAGATTAAAAACCTAAACAAACATGACTTGATAAACAACGGTAGCATCTCCTTATCATGTATAATACCAAACTAAATGGGTTTGAAAACCAAGCAATTACCTTCCCCAATCACCTAAGATCGGCCCTCCGCCCGCAGCCCGAGCTACTTTGCCATCTGGTGCAATTCCATATGCAATGCACCCTGTACCAGCAACTAATACACATCCATGAAGCTTTCCCATGGTCCCACTTGCCAGAGCTGCGACGGCATCGTTCTGAACATACACTTTGACATGTGACGGGAATAGTTCTCTGAAAAATCGGCTCAGCAAAACCCCAGAATGTTAGATTGTGATAGCATACCAAAACGTAAAGGGAAATAACCGTTCTTTTGTCCTAAAATTGTGAAACAATAATGTCACTCTGTCAATATAGTAAATGTTAACAACTCAAGCTTGGCACTTTCTGCTTTGAGCTGTCTCATTTGCAAGAAACTGAACAACATTTCGTCAAATAAGATAAGCAGATAGGCTTCTGCTAACAGACCTTAACCAATTCAGTATCATTTCCTGATCTTTTGGATGGTTGACACCAGAGACACCTAAACAAACAGCCCGTACAGAAGATCGACTTGAACCTGATTTCTCAAGGACCTCGGTGATGACCTGTTCTAGTGTTAACTTGGCAGCACTTTCTGCAAAATCAACACATTTGGAAAAGTAATAGAAATCACCAAATCCTTGTTTACCATAACTACAAAAAAGAATATTACTGTCTCTTTTATCAATAATCGGTGAAAAAAAAATGGAAAAAAACAAAACAAAACAAAACCTTTCATTTCACAAAGAACAAAACAAGAATTCAAAGAAACCATCTTCATGTTATAGAACTACCCACATTTTTTGTAAAAGAGTTAAACTTCTCAAGAATCAGAACCCTATAGTGACCCCTAAAAGCATAGAATTGTAGATGATGATTGGTAATACATTTCAACACAAGTTCGATACTTTTAGAGAACATTTGAACAAAAAATAAAAAAAATCCTTGGGTTCAGCTCATTGCATCTAATTAGAGTAAAAAAATAAAATTAAAAATTAAAAAAAAGGTCTTCAGAAAGTTGAAAATGATCGATAATGGCGAGAGTTTTCACTATCACTAACCATCAATTCAACTATACAAACACTGAGTAAACGAAACCAATACCTCCGACGCTGTTGTAGTTGGAGCAACCGGCAATGGCGCGAGAGAGGACGGGAAGTGGGTCCGGCAGGCCCTGCGGGTCCCACAGCCGGATCGCCGGAATGCAGACGCAGACGGTGGAGGTGGCTCCGCCGTCCAGGCCCAAAACGACGCCGTCACGGTCTCCGTTTTCGCGCGCTTCTACTTCTTCGTCGTCCATGGCGGTTCAGTTGGGGAATCGCAAAAAAAAAAAAAAAAAAAAAAAAAAAAACCCTCTCTTCGTGTTCGCGTTAGCGTTATGTAGAAAATCAAACGGCTACGAGGGATTGGATTGGATTCGATCACAGCTCTGTGTGGAGGAATATTGGAACAACCTATTTTTTGGGTGAGTGAATTGAATTGAAATGAAATTGACTGAGTGACCAATAGGGATTAGAGTTGACACTAAGCCGAGATCGAATTTGGACTAATTTGCAATTACGAATAGTAACCCAACGTAGATCGCAAGCAATCCAATCATTTGCCTTTATCCATTTTTATGCGCTTTTATAGCACGGTGACACGCTCGCGTTTCACTTTTTACTTCTTTAAGGTTTAAACCTTCAAAAACGACAATCTCCGAAAACGACATCTAGCTCTTTTTTTTTTTTTTTTGGTGGAGAAATCTAGTTCTATATACTATTGCTGCTGAATTGAATGACGTGTGAAAATGGCATCAGCTTTTATAATCACGGCTCACGTTTCTACGTAGTACCAAGGGAGGCAATCGGTAGAGTGGCCGATCGTTTTAACCTCTGAAAACGAAATGTCGTTTTTAGGCCTCCAAAAACGACATGTTGTTTTTAAACGACATCTAATGTTTATGTACAATTTGATGCTGAATAACAAGTGAAAATGACATCAGCTTTATAATCGCATTTTACATGCTAAGGAAGGAAGGCAATCGGTGAGTGGCTGATTGTTCCGAAAACGAAAAGCTGTTTTTAAACCTCCGGGTACGACATATCGTTTATAGACGTCCGAAAACGACATAAAGTTTTATGTACCATTGCAGCTGCATAACAAGTGGAAACGACATCAGATTTGTAATCACGATTCACGTTTCCCTATATACCAACTTACCAAGGGAGGCAATCGGTACTCGGTAGAGTGGCCAATCGTTATAAGTTATAACCTCTGAAAAAAGAATGTCGTTTTTAGACCTCCAAAAACGACATGTTAAACGACATCTAATGTTTATGTATAATTTTCTGCTGAATAAAAAGTGAATACATCAGCTTTATAATCACGTTTCTTAATTCTAAGGGAGGCCATGGGTTGAGTGGCTGATTGTTCTGAAATCAATATGTCGTTTTCGAACCTCCAAATATGACATGTCGTTTATAAACATCCAAAAACGACATTTAGTTTTTCACGTACCAATGAAGCTTCATAACAACTGAAAACGACATTACGTTTTATAATCGCATTTGTCCAACCAAGGCAAATTACTAAATGGCCAATCGTTCTGAAAATAGTATGGCGTTCCCAAACACCCGAAAACGACATGTCGTTTTATTGGAAAACGACATGTTATTTTTAACCAACATCTACTAATGTTTATGTACAATTTGCTGCTGTATAACAAGTGAAATGACATCAGCTTTTTAATCACACGTTTATACATGCCAAGGAAGGCAATTCGGTGAGTGGCTGATTGTTCTGAAAACAAAATGCGTTTTAATATTTTAAACCTCAAAAAACAAAACGTCGTTTACAAACCTCGGAAAACGACATGTCGTTTTTTTACTTATTCTGGTCGATAACAAGTGACCACGACATCAGCTTTATATTCTGGTTTATAGTTTCTCCGTACCAAAGCACGCAGTCAGCTAGACGGTTGACTGGCTGAGGTCCTTTAAAAACCTTCTATAACAAAATGTCGTTTTTATACTTCGTAAACGACATGTCGTTTACACAACTTCTAAAACGACAGTCGGTTTTTGTTCTATTTCTGCTGCATTATAACCATTAAAAACATCAGCAGCTATATAGTCACGTTTCAAGTGTGTTTTTTTTTTTCCCCCCTTGATTTTTAATCCCTGAAATACAAGTGCATATATACTCATCTACCTACAAGGTAAGCTCGCTGGGTATGTAGCCAATAATCAATTACGGCCCAGTCAAAAAAAAAAAAAATGCAACAACAACAACACTATGAAACTAAAGAAAATGTCATTCCAAAATTGATGGCTATGTTAAGCTGCTTCGAGTCTCCACCATGGCATTCCCGCCTCAAAGACGTGCTCACCGTCATCCCAAGAGATCCAACACGCTTGAAGACCGATTGAAAAACTCGGCTCCTTCCCATGCTTCGCAATCCACTCTTTCACAGCCATGTCTTTGTCATTTTCACTCGAATAGTGTCTCCTATATTTTCCAAATGGGTTCGCTCCAGGGGTGGTCAGCTCCGCGAGCGCAGCTGGCATGTACGCCGAATCGCCCACTATTGGCGCGCCAAGGGCCGCTAGTTGCGCTCGGATCTGCAAACAAGACTTGTCATTTCAAACCAAGTTTCACTTTTGACGGATAATATTTCTTAGTCCACTTGTATAAAAGAACTATACGATCAAATACTTCAGTGTTATGATTCAATATCATTCACACTCTCATAACCCGCTTGAAAATCTCCAGTATTTTTTTTACTATATGGTCTAAAAAAAGATTCAATGAGCATATATAAGAGTAGGATGTCATTTTTTTAATGTAAAACCATGTTGTAAACCAAAGTAAAAAGAAAAAGGATTAGCAAAAGGGCTGAAAATAACACCTGATGAGTCCGACCAGTTAAAAGGTCGATTTTACACTCGTATGCGTAATCTTTTGAGGGCCAGAAACAGTCTTCACTGCAATATTTCTTTTCCACAACACAACTTGGCCATGGAATCTTTCTGCATTCAATTATCTCGAGCTTACAAGTGTGCCATCCTTCAATGCACTCTGAAATACCACAAAGCTTTGGGCTTTATTTCGGAAACAATTCTTCCAGAAAAGAGACAGTTGATTGAATGCATACAATTTTCTTTGCAAAATCAACATCCTAGTAAATAAACTACCTAACAAGCTACGGGACATTTGGCATAAAAAGAGATTAATAACCTTCTGAAACCAGTCTTGGAGCCATGTTGGACGGACGCATGTAGTGAGTAATTGTCCCGACTGGCACTGGAGCAGCTGCAAGAGCAAGATATAGCTTCTTCACCGTCCTGTCCTGATGAAGTTTGTATAATAAAAAAACTCCATAAGTGATCGGTCGTGTACAGTCTCTTAGGAGAAACACTACGAGAGAGATTTTAAAAAAGAAAAAAGATAAACTCACTCTGATTTTTTCATGGAAAACCGAGCAATACTTTTTGGTCCTGGCTAGCACAACACTGCAAGATAACTCACTAGCATTACTTTTACATCATTTAACAATAATGACATAGCATCCGAAAGGGAAAAAATCACGTTAACATGAACTTTGATAAGATAGATACACTGATACAGTACCATCCTTCTGTACAATTATCAATCTGATGCGTTGTCCTCAACGGGGTTCTTAATCCCAAGGCACGAGCCGCGAATATCCCACAAGTTTCTTCAAGGTTGTCTATGATTCCTCCCACCTGACCAACATTGAATAGAGCCATAACTCGTTTGAAGAAATGAAGAGAAATCATGAAAGTTATTATCAGGACTTAGTCAAGACAAAGACCAACATCTTTATTTCCCCACATAACTTTACTGAAAAGCAGAGAAATATTATTCCTTAACAACACTTTAAATACAAATAACTATTGGAAAAGGCAAGATTCAGAAAAGCTAATGGAATTTGTCACATACTGATGTACCAGCAGGTTTGTCCAAAACAACAAACGAATCATCCACGGCTATAATTCTCGATTTCCAGTCAATTTCATAGCACCTGATCAAGTTCGAGCATGAAAGTCTGGCAAAAATGAACCAAGCAAAGATTCCGTCCAACTAACATATATTGTGTTTTTTTTTTTACCTTGGAAAACGTTTCGGATGCACGTGCACACGCAAGAATGTCCCGGCCTCAACAAATTGGTTTGCATCTGTTACCCGGTAAGTCTTCTGAGCTTCTCGTATCGTCTTCCCTCTAATGGACGCCCTTCTTCTCAGAGCCAGCGGCGCTGTGGCTTCTTTAAACACCTTCATTTGCTCTGGGGTCGCGCTTGGAGGAGGCTGCGGATGTACAAGGGCGTAATGTACAGCTCCAAACCGGATAAGATCTGCAACAAACCTTTCGAAGAATCAAAATTTCTAACTTATTACTCGACATAATGCTACCAATACAAATTTGAATCATTTCGCTTGCCAACATTGATTCAAGATTACTAAACCAATGCACTTACAGAGGAGGGAGATCCAGAGCTTTGCAGATAAAGTCCCGAACACGCCCTTCTTCGGTTACGACCAAGTGTTCGACTCTTGGCGGTAGCTTGTGCGAGGGACATGGAAGCAAGCGATCGTATTTCGGGTAGCTGAATTTGTAATTTCAAGTCATTAGTCAGCTAGCCAAATGATTAGCATTATTAGTAGCCATGTTAAAGCCGCAAAACAAACAAATAAGTCCCAGCTAAAATTAACAAAGAAAAGCCGTACGACAGTCGAGAGAACACAATGAACATAAACATTTTTCTTGAGAATTTTTTATACGCATTAAATGTGAGCAA
Source organism: Boehmeria nivea var. tenacissima (assembly GCA_018132145.1). Taxonomy (NCBI): domain Eukaryota; kingdom Viridiplantae; phylum Streptophyta; class Magnoliopsida; order Rosales; family Urticaceae; genus Boehmeria; species Boehmeria nivea. The sequence continues at coordinate 16,481,921 of CM030877.1, read as the reverse complement.
TTTCACAATCCAAACTATTAAGACAAAACAAGTTACACTATGAACTATTAATACCAAATTACCCATACTTATTTTCCCTTGCTATAAACAGTTATCAGAATTCTCAATAAACCAAACAAGCTGGGAAATAAACATTACTTTCAAGCAATCAACAACCCAAAAAAAAAAATCTCCAATCCAAGTCCCACAACTATATTCCAAGCAAAAAAAAAAGGTCTCAAAAGTACAAAAAGAACAAAAATTGGAAAGATTCGAGCATTACCCAGTTGCAGAAGAAGCAGGATTGGCGTGGGAAACATCTGAACATGTTGACTCACACGAAAATCCAAAGGCTCTTTTGTTGGCATTTGCATTCAGGTTTCTGATATAATGTTGAGTGAGAGAGACATGGGTGAGTCTCAAAGCTCGCACAGCGACCACCGGAGCTCTGAGACTCCGGCGACCTTTACCGGCGATGACGAGTGAAGGCAAACTCGCCGAGCTCATGACTCAGTTGGAGCGTTGAGAGAGAGAGGTAGAGGTATGTTACTGTGACTCAGGTTTTAAGACTTTCGAGTTTAACAAAGATCTTTTATGTCATAAATAAAAACAAAAATAAAAATGGGGTCAGGATTGATTTGCAAAAAAAAAAATTGAAACAGTTGATGTTATAACACAGCCGAGTGACACGTCGTTTTTGTTAAATAAAAAATTATGTGCTATATTTTTAATATTTTAAATTATGTGTTAGTTTTGTTAAAAGATTCATATCAATCACCAATGACGTATTTATCTTGTGAGTTCTTTTCTTTTTATCAAAATTAATAAATCGTAAGCATATATATAAAATTGGACAATTTCCTAAGTTAGAGACTAATTTAAAAAAATATATTAAAAATTAAAGAATTAAATAAGATTTGACATATAGTTGGGGCAAAATGTGATTAAATAAAGTACATTTTAAAAAAAAAACGACATCTTGTGTTTGGAAGATGATGAACGACATAATAACATGTTAGTTTCAACGATAACATGTTACAATGTTAATGACCTGTCTTTTCTTGTTTATAAGGACATATATGTTTTTTTTTTTTTTTGGCTTAATTAGGCAATATGGGTTGATTACAATTTACAAAGAGAAGATGCTACCATGCTTTGTTTAAACTTTAATTGTCGATTTTGTTATTGATATCATGTCGTTTAGATATAAAGCCACGTATGGCTTATGTTTCCTATATAAATTTCCTTCTGTTTGAACATGTCGTTTTCACTTAGCAAAGCCTCAATTGCTTTTATCTACTAAATAACAAAGACCATTTGAGTTTCACATAAATTCTTGTCGTTTACGTTTACATAAAACGACACGTACTATATCTTGCCTGAAAGACGACATGTCGCTTGTCGTATAAACGCACTACATATTTCATATGCTAGTGTATATTATTTTGACAGTATTAAATTCATCAATACCATTGACAACATATAAAGTGTATGTGGACGATAACAAACGCATGTCCATGTGATTAAATATATTTTTGCTATATATATATATTTGTACTTGTTAAAATTAGCTTTTCTATTCTTTATTATTTTTACTATATGAATTGCCAGTTCTTTTAGCATACTAACGAAAGATAAGTAACACATATACACACAATTTTGAAAATAAATTAATAATATTTTCTTTTGTTTTGCAAAATTTGAAAACTAAAATTGACCAAAAATCTAATGCCAATTTTTCTCATGGCATGTGCGACATCTTGAGGTTCTTAAATGTATATAACACCTTACTCCTCTGTTGAATTAGTCATTAACCGACACACTTAAATGGATCTTAATTAAAACCTCCAAAATTAAATTACATACATATATATATATGTATATAATATATATATATACATATATCACATGATCAAGAAAAAAAAGTTGTTAAGAACAAAAAAAAAAAAAAAAACTAGCTTCTAGAGGGTAATAACCATAGTACTATGGAGTTGTTGGTCGGTGCAAATTAATTAATTGAAGCTGGCATATTTATAAATAAAAAAAAAGAACTATATATATATATATGGCCAATCAATCAATAATATGCACTGAAACCACATGCTGCTATACTTATTTTCTATTTATATTTCGCCAGCATTGCTTTTAATTCTGGTCAGTTTGTACAGTACCTAATTAAAGATTATTGTACCGAGCCATTACCTCAACTAACCAAAAATTTTAAATTAAAAAAAAAGTCAAACGGTCATTCTCAACCAGATTATTAACTTTCAGTAGCAAAAAAAAAAAAAAAAACCAGATTATTTACACAATATCTTGGCTTGCCAAATATATATATATATATATATATATCATTCAATGGTAATTGCCTAGGGCTAGTAGTTTCCAACATTCAACGGGACATACATTAATTTATTAATTTATCATTTTGGTTTCGTGCAAAATATGTACGCTTTTTGGCTAAATCTTTATTGGAAATCCATTAAAATCTTGCTAATTTTATGCTCGACCACATATATTCTATACCTTAGTGTTAATTAATACAGCAATATTATTGGCGATGTTATATAAGAGAATACATAGTACTACTATATAAGCCATGTTAAGAAAATAATAATAATAATAATAATAATAATAATAATAGAACATAAATTCCATAAACCAAATTTCCAAACTGACCAGAAACTTTTGAGGGCTAAATTATAAGAGGACAAGACAAGGGTTTCACTAACCAACAGAGTCAATGATGGCAACAGCTCAGTGTATATAGCCAGTGGTGCAAACTCGTGCCAGCTCAGCAAGGACTAGCTAGGACCGTGCTTTAAATATATATATAATTAATTAACTAAAAAACAGAAAAGAAACTTGTAACGTAACGTAACGTAGATTAGATTGTTTCTTTTACAGGATCGAAGCTAAAATGGTATTTTAATTTATTATTGCTATTAATATGATTTTGACTATGTATGTTAATGATACAACGCCTTGTAGCTAGCCCAGGGACAGTCCAATCAATTATCCGTAAGTGAATAGACAGATATAGGCGTATTATAATTTTGAAAATTAGTTAGGTATTAATTATATACAGCTTCTACACAGCAGACCACGCCATACCTTTATATGGCCTTAATTTTATTGCAGAACGACTAAGGAAAAAACATAGTAGCTAATATAATTCTATAATTTTATCTGATCATCGTATTATGTCCTATATAGGGCAAGCGTATTTTTGACATTTTTATTATTATTTTATTTTTGAGTGTGTCTAATGGCTGAAAGTATTTCTATCCAAATATTGCATACATACATGGTAAAAAAAAAAAATTGGTACGTATACATATATTGGACGTATTTCTCGTGCAATGCAAATGCAGGTAAGTCATTCATATGTACTTTCATGTAACTGGACATGGTTTTTTTAAAATATGTTCTTACCATATGTAATGTGGGGATATATATATATATATAAATATAAATAAATAAATATATAAATTTATCTCATATATATATATATAGAGAGAGAGAGAAACAGTGAAAAAACACTTTAAATTTTGGTTGATGCAATTATTCACCCACAACAACCAACCCAAGCGCATAGCATTGGGATGAGATGAGAGTGAAACAAACACCAATTATAATACTCTACTTTACATATTTCATTTTATTATTTTACCATTCTATATTGCTTAACTACACAAGTTAAACTTCTAGCCTGATAGAGTAGTTATAACAAAGTCCTAGCTAGCTCAATAGTCGATACCCGTTTTTATTGAATTATAGGAACATAATATGGTAAAATGAATATGGCGTTAATTGGATTCCACTATGTAATTTGATAATCCTGATATGCTCAAACATAATAAAAGGTATTTGCTTCTTTTTTTAATAGAAAATCCTAAATAACCAAATACTCAAACTAACAATCTAGAGTTTCTATCCTCTTTTGGATGTCATTTTCCCATTCCCTTCAATAAATATTTAACGCCTAAACATATAAATAGTTATTTTTAAAATATAGTGTATAAGAATAAGATGGTCAAACATTTAAATGGTTTAGAAGACAAATAAAAAACTAAAAAATGATAAATGCTAATTGATAATAAATTTTGGCCATAAAAATTTAGCTCAAATATGATGTGTACGATGTTTATTGAATAAACTAAAAATAAGTGTGTGTCTTATAACTAATAAGTGATTATATCATAAATTTAGTCTTCTTTAAATAAAAAAAAAAAAGCTAAACGACAAGATTTTTTATCAGAAAAAATTGGTCAAAATGATGTCAATCAACTGTTAGATAAAATGTGTTATGTAATTAAATGAGTTAATATCACATCATTTTGACGGTCAATTTTTATAGAATTATAGTTGTGTAGCATAATTTTTTTTACTAAAAATTCTAATTATGTAGTATTACTAAATAAAAATGAAAAATGAAGCTCTAACTTACCTTTACTCATTCCCTACATTAGTTCTGATTTCTATGACTACACGAGTTATAAGACTTTGCATGTGATTTTGGTAACACTTTGATCCAACTATGCTCATTGTAATTGGAGTGCTCTCTCAAAACGGATAGTCATGTTAAAATACCTCAAGGAGATTTATTAACATGATTTGACACTGTTCCCTTAAAACAGGACTAATTACATATTTATACTCCACTAGTACAATATTTACAAAAATATTTGACTAAATTAGATATTTATATCAATATTCAAACTTTCTTTATTTAGTTTATGCATATTTTTTTATTACCAATTTACCCTCCAATTGGATATCCCAATGCTTTAACTCAGATTTTCTATATATAGTTTGCATTATTTTTTTTTCTTTTCTAATTATAAATGGCACCAGTTTTGTGAAAATCGTTTTAAATCTCATTGAACGACTTTGGCCCAAAATTTTCTCTTAATATGTTTTCAACATCAATAACATATTATGCTGTAAATATAATATTGTCAATGTTATAATATACATATTGTAAATAATGTAAATATAATAAACACATTTCACATATGAACAACATCAATATAATAAATATTATATTATCCAGGTAATATTATATAAATTAAAACTATTATAGATCACACATTAAACTCAACAAATTCAATGAAAAATGCCTGTTAGGTGAAGTTTCCATCCCAATGCAAACGAGATATTCAATAAATAATATATTGACTGGTATATATCGTACTTTCAAATAACAAATTCAGTAATTATTTGAAATACAATATCATATCGACAATACTGTAAATATTATATTAACCAAGAAATATTACATATATCGTAACTATAATATTTTTTTGAGATAATATTAATCAATTCCTATTATATATTAATCATCATACCTTTTTTATTTTTGAATCCCACAATAATATGAATTTTATTTTAAATTTTTTTGGATAATATCCATTTCTAAAATTGGGTTTTTTTTTGAGAACCGGGTCTAGAGTCCTCTTTAGTAATTATACACCTTATAAAATATTAATGTAAAAATCCTAATATAGAAATTAGATTTGTAAATATCTAATTTAAGGGACTAGTTATAATATTCTCCCTTTAAAATATTTGCATGATTATTAATATTATTGAGAGCGAAATATGAAAAATTTATATAATAATAAAAATAATACTTAAAAGTTTAAAGTAAATGAGTAACTAACTAATTTATTGATTACTTGTACATGATTTTGACTACTTAATCAATTACTACAAATTACCACTATATAAGTAATTAAATTACTGGAATATTTTGTTATATTTTACAAAAAATATATATATATATATATATAAATTAGATATTAAAATTTAGTATTCACTATAAGTCTATAATTTCTCATTTCTCTAGCTATTATTAGTAATAGTCAAAGTAACTGAATTACGCCTAAGGCATATTTGAACAATGGTCATTGTGCTTCTATAGTTTCTAATTCCTAGATGCATTACACTCTAGAGAGTCTACCAGTCAAAGAAAGAACTGTCGCATATATTATTTTACCCAAAACCAAAAGCATAGAGCAGCGCTGTAATTTCCCGATGAATCACCACTCACCATTCACCAGTTCGTCCTAAAGACTAACTAGCTGTTAAACATGCATGGTCTGAACTAGCTAGCTCCATTAAATACGATAGGTATTGGTAGATAGACTCTCATTAACTCACCCGATTCACCACCACCACCACCCCAACCAATCCCCATCTCTCTCTCTCTCTCTCTCTCTCTATAAACCACTACTCATCCGGACCAAATCTCACCCCAAACCACACACACAAACACACAAAAACACAACACTAGTAGCTAGTCTACTATACTGCCAGCTAGCCATGAACTACGTGGACGCCTTGGTCGCTGTTGCGGCTGTGGTTTTTCTCCGATTGTGGTGGCGGAAGTGGTCAAAAACGGGCGGCGGGCCGAAGAACCTGCCCCCGGGCCCGCCGGGGTGGCCGGTGGTGGGGAATTTGATCCAGGTGGTGCTGCAGCGGAGGCCGTTCATGTACGTGGTGCGCGACCTGCGGGAGAAGTACGGGCCGATCTTCACGATGCAGATGGGGCAGCGCACGCTGGTGATTGTGACGAGCCCGGAGCTGATCCACGAGGCGCTGGTGCAGCGCGGGCCCGAGTTCGCGTCCCGCCCCGCGGACTCCCCCATCCGCCTCATCTTCAGCGTCGGCAAGTGCGCCATCAACTCGGCGCCCTACGGCCCGCTGTGGCGCGCGCTGCGCCGCAACTTCGTCACGGAGCTCATCAACCCCGCGCGCGTCAAGCAGTGCAGCTGGATCCGCGACTGGGCCATGGAGCACCACATGAAGAGGATCCGCTGCGAGGCCGCCGAGACCGGCACCGTCGAGGTGATGAGCAACTGCCGTAAGACCATCTGCAGCGTCCTGATCTGCCTCTGCTTCGGCGCCAAGATCTCCGAGGACAGGATCAAGAGAATCGAGAGCATCCTCAAGGATGTCATGATGGCCACCACGCCCAAGCTCCCCGACTTCCTCCCGGTTCTGACCCCGCTGTTCCGGAGGCAGGTCAAGGAGGCCAAAGAGCTCAGAAAGAGGCAATTGGAGTGCCTGATCCCTCTTGTCAGGGACCGGAGAAGCTTCGTCGAGAGCGGCGGGAAGGTCAACGACTACATGGTGTCCCCAGTCGGCGCAGCGTATATCGACTCGCTGTTCGGGCTCGAGGCGCCAGGCCGCGGGAGGCTCGGTGAGGAGGAGCTCGTGACGCTCGTGTCCGAAGTGATCAACGCGGGGACGGACACCAGCGCCACGGCGGTGGAGTGGGCGCTGTTCCACCTCGTGACGGACCAGGAAATCCAGGAGAAGCTGTACAGAGAGATCGTGGACGCCGTCGGGAGAGACGGGTTCGTGGCCGAGAGCGACGTGGAGAAGATGCGGTACCTGAGCGCGGTGGTGAAGGAGACGTTCCGGCGCCACCCGCCGAGCCACTTCGTGCTCTCGCACGCGGCGGTGAGGGACACGCAGCTGGGGGGCTACACGGTGCCGGCGGACGCCAGCGTGGAGTTCTACACGGCGTGGGTGACGGAGAATCCGGACACGTGGAAGGACCCTGATGAGTTCCGGCCCGAGAGGTTTCTAGAAGGAGACGGCGTCGACGTGGACGTTACGGGCACCAAAGGGCTCAAGATGATGCCCTTTGGGGCCGGGCGGAGGATCTGCCCAGCGTGGACGCTGGGGATGCTGCACATCAACCTGCTGCTGGCGCGCATGGTGCAGGCCTTCAAGTGGGTGCCAGCGCCCGCCAACCCGCCCGACCCATCAGAGACGTTCGCCTTCACCGTCGTCATGAAAAACCCTCTCAAGGCCGCCATTCTGCCGCGGTCGATAATGTGAGCGATCCGCGTTTGTGATTTTTTTTTTCTTTTTTTTTTAATTAATTTTTTTGGATTTTGGTTATTTAGTACTGTTTATGAGTATGTTCAATTAGTTAATTATGCTATATATATACAGTATATTAGGGTTAATTAGTTAATAAGGGAATGATGATGATGATGGTAGTATTGTCGTTGATCGTAATTTTATATACTCTTGTAACGTTGTTAATGATGTGATTTGTGGTTTTAAGGCTGCATTAAATGTAAGCTTCGTATAGATGCAGTTTTTTTTTTTTTTCTTGAAGAGGACGAGGATTTGAATTTCCTTTGATGAGAGGAAACGAAGAAGGTTTTTTTTTGTGTGTGTGTCAAATAATTAAATTTGCCCTACCAAATGACTAGCACTGCCAATAAAAGGTTTTTATTTATATATTTATTTTTCTCTTTTCTTTGTTTCGCTGAAAATGTGTGGCCCTGGGGATACCATGGGCAATGCTGCCATTACTAGTTTTTGCATTTACTTTCTGATTACATTAAATAATGCACTTCTTGAATCTATAAATCTTTAATCTTATGCGCATCTCACATTTTGTCTCACTTTTCTTAAAAAAAAAAAAAGTGATAATCATGCTTTTGGCGCAAAATTTGTTGTCTCTCTCAGTCTCTTTTGTTACCCCCATTTGCATCTTCATAAGGTTTACATGGTCATCAAGAGCAAATCACTTCCTAAATAGCTAAGAAAAAAAAATTGATATTCTTTGTGTATGCATATAAAAGCAAATAACTAAGAAAGAGGAAATAATATATATGTAGGTGAAATAATAAGTGATAACATAAACATATTAGTTACATTAGTTATGGACGACCTTAATAACATTGTCTACAATTAATTTCCACTCCAAAAACCTGCAAGAACCCGTGTCCAATGAAAGGGAAGATGACATTAATACACTCAGTATTTGGTACTTTTTGTTGGATTTATTAGGCAACCGTTCCTCTAAAAGTCCAGCAAATTTAGTTTATGAATATTACTTTTGGCAACATTAGTTGATTCCATAAATCTAAATAAGAGTGCAACAGTTTTTAATTCTCTCACCTGCACAACCATCCAACTGTATAAAAAAAGACACATAAGAAAAGGCAAGAGCTACGAGATTGAATTGTTGTTAACTGTGTCATAAAAAAAATTATCACGAAAAAAATAATATCTTATATATATAAGAAGAAAATATCCGAAAGAATCATAACACATGCAATATATAACAACATATAAAATGTCTAGGTTGATTTTAATAAAAAAAAACTGCTTCTGAAATAAATTATCAAAAAATAAAATTATTTTTTTACTAAATTCTCAATAATATTTGATGGTATGGTAGTTTATTGCATAATCTAAAAATAGCGAGCGCCTAGAAATGTCACAAAAGTGGCGAAATTAAGAAAGCAGCGAGAATTTAAATTGTTTAGCTGTTTTTGTTTGTCCTGTGTTGGTTATGTGTCAATTTGGTGCCAAATGCCAATGACCATAGTTAACTTCCATGAACTAATGAGCTGTGTGAGCTTCATTAATGTACTCAAAGGTATGGTCAAGAGTAATGGCACAAAATTATGGTCAAGAACTAGTGGTCCATGTTTTACCAAAACAACTACAAACACTAATCAATTATGTGTGCGTGTGATTTGATCTAACATTATTAGGCACATAAATGTTACTAAATTTGTTGAATTCAATAAATAAGAGAAACTACAATAATTAGGAAGTACCGACCATTTTCGTCTCATTATATCTTTACCCTAATCGTTAAAAAAAATGATTGAATTTTACATTATCAGTACGAAGGAAATAATCAATAATTAGTAAATGAAAGATCGTGATTTTCTTTTTCCCTTTTTAAGTCTTTTAAGACAAAAATGACATATTTTGAAGTTAAGAAATCCTAAAAACTATAATTCCTCCAAAAAAATCACAATATAGGATAGCTCATATGACCGCATAATAAAGCATATAATATATATTATATATATATGTGTGTGTGTTTCACTACATATATGTAATTACGTTGACAGTACTCTGCATGTTTATATATTAGTACTTTTTCATGAGAAATTCTAAGTTAAGGTCATAATCAATGCAGATAATTTCTAAAAATAGAGAAGATCAGCCTCTAGAGCCATGAATTTCTTATGCAAATCACAACTAACAAATTTTCCGAAAACTACAATAACATACCTTCTTAGAAATTACCATAATATTTGTCACCATAAAGATGCATGAATATACGTTCGTATGCGTTAACACAAAACGTGACATTTATGTTTTGCCAAATGATTGATGTGACGATTTTAATACATATACAATTAAATATCACGAATACGGATAAAAAAAATTATTCATTTGAGAAGTAAAAAAACTTATTACTCTACTGGATATATATATAGATGGAGTTCATAATAATGGCAATGTCTTGATGAGCCATTCAAGTCATCAACTGCCTTATCATAATTATTGTGAAGCTTGCCACATGGTGTAGCAGCTAGCTCTTCAATGGTTTCCTTTGAATGGCATCAATCTGTATTGTAAATACTTTCCCACATCTCACGGGCTTGCTCTATATATATCTCTCATATTTATTTCCTTTCCAATAATACTCTGACAAGATTAATCGCCAGAGAGAAAAAAAAAAAGATATCTTTTACTTGTCGGTAAATATAATCACTTTAAATGAATTCGCTAGCTAGGTTAATTATGGCCCAGATAATGCATGTATATTAATTAATATAGTGTTACATATGTCAATATATTCACGTGATAAGTATGGTCCCGTGATAGTTTACAAGTTGATGGAATGTGAATAGACATTAATGTAATTTGTCAAGTATCAAAACATTATGGATATAATATTATTCCTAGAGTTACTTAATTGACGCCATTAAATTTCAATCGAAAGAGCAAAGTTTTCACCACCAATACATTATTAAAACAAAATTGTCAGGGGTACAAAAAAATGGGAAAAATTAAGTCTTGATCATATTACTTTATGGGGTTTAGAAAATCAGTCTCGTATGTGTCACATTACGCAGATTCTAAGCAATATAATATATGGGACATGGCTGCGAATTTCCTTGCAAATAGATACATAAGTAAGTGCATATAAATACAAGGGTTACATAGGAACTTTGATCAATATTGTTTATTGTGTTTGTGTGTGTATATATAGCAAATCTAAAAGTAAAACTGACATTTCGAAGAAAGCTAAAGACACTGACACGTGATTTGCTGTAACTCCAGTGGGGTTATATGAGTAGGTGAGTCCATTATTGTTCGAAATCAACTATATAGATTGCTGGCGAATTAATTTGTACTTTTTAGGGTGAGTCAAATTTTTGCCGATTCAGCTAATAAACAGTCAAAAGTTCTGATATAGAGAAGTCACAAAAACAAACATGTGTTGTAAATATATGATATTAATAATTTGTTACAAATTGTTGATGGGACTTGGGAGGAATAGATTGAATAATTTTGTGAATAGTTGATTAATTAATTAAGGACTTTTTTAAGGAAGCACAACATGAATACACTAAAAGACATATGCTATGCCATCGTGTTTAAATAGAGAAGTCATAAAGTGTTTAATAAATACAGTAGCATATGTGTTTTTTCTCAAGTGCTTTAAAAAAATTGAAATTATGGCACTTTTCACCTTATACGAGTATATATGTATACATATACTCTAAACATTATCTTATATAACTAAAATGAAACTGTAGAACATTGTAACATCTACAGTCCACCGGTGTATTTACCATACCGCTCCTCTTAAAATGACCAAGTTCTTATTCATTAAGGGCTTTTTCATCAACTTTAATTATATTTGACACGAAACTACAACGTTGTCCTTGCTGAGTTAATTAAACCAATAAGTGTTTAGGAACTTTTTGGTCAATGTCTGTGTCGGCCTCGTTTGGATTGCAATCCAAACTACATTTTACTCTAGTAATTGAGTTTAAGTTTAATTTTTTTTGAGTGAGTTTACTGTAACAAAATGATTTTTAAAAAAAAAATTTTAGATTACAAAACGAATAACCCCAAGTGTACTAGTCTCTCCATTCTCCTGCTGCCACTTAATTTCTCTCTATATTTTTACCTTTTACAAAAAGCGCTGCTCTCTCTTTTCTCTTAGTCTCAGATGCCGATTTGGTTTATGGCTCCTCGATTTTTCTCCGTCTAGCAGCATAAATATGAGTACTAGATCATTTTTTCTTGCATTATAAAACACAAACAGAAACAAAAGTAATATGCCGTGGATTTTTAACTTATTTGGTTCTATGTTTGTTGTAATTTAATCAGTATAATAATGAAATAAAAGATCAAATAAATAATAATTTAATAAAGCACTTTGAGCAACATTTATTATATTTATTATATCACTATTGTATGTTATGTCACTTTTTTCATCCGTAAATTACTATGTTATCCCCCTTCTCCACACTTGTCTTCCTCATTTTTGGAAAAAAAAGGTAATTCGATTTAATGCACTATTAAAAAATAACATGGCTCCAAACCTTCTTTTAAAATGACATATTTCAAAACAAATTGTAAAAAAATAACATTTTTCAAAGATTTCCAACAATCTTCACAATCTCCTTATCTGATATCAACTAACGAAAGCCCAGGCAACCAATATATTGAGAAAATTTGATCTCAATGTATCTTTAAACAATGCTATTAGGCCAAAGCCCGAGTTAATATTAAAGCTAGAGAAAAGGATGAAGTGCAAGAAAATATAGTGTTATTTAACAATTTAATATGTTTATAAAAAATGTTTGGTTTAAATCATTTTTCCTACAGTCAACTCACTTATTAAAATTTAAACTTAAACCTTTTTGCTTTTTGTTATAATAAAATATGATTTGAATTACAATTCAAACGAGACTTTAATTTCTATTAGTAAGAATACAAATTAAAAGTATAATACTAATAAAATATAAATTATTAATATATAAAAAGGACATTCATCAATTCCAAAAAGAGCCCGAGTTTCCAAAAATGTGCATAAGTAGATGTTGGTTCATTGCCCCACACAATATAACTCTAAATGAAAGATGTTTTATCCATTGGATGACACTTTTGATGCTTTTATAAATGTCTGTTTGAAGAAGATTACAAAAACGTTGGAAGGTAAAATCTCTCTTTATTAGGCTGTATTAGCAAGTGAAATTTAGTAATAATGAACATTTTAATTACATAACTACAACTTACATGTAAATACATATCTAACGAGTAAACAATTGGGATCTAGAATACTGCTAAAGATACAAATTTTAACCCATTTTTTAAAAATTACTTTACATACCACGTAATGTGTTTTGTTTTAATTAGTTGAAATCCTCAATCAGCCGAGTCCGAGGAAAATTGTAAAGAATTTTAAAATCGAGGCGGGTCTTAAAGTTTCGTCAAACAGAAGGGCTTCTATATAAAAAAAAAGAAAAAGATCAAAGCCGCAGGGAAGGTTTCTGCAAAATTTCCAAGAACATAAGACAAAAAACTAAAAATCCCAAAATTTCAGTTGCCCGTAGAGCACAGCACAGACTCAGAGCTTCGTCACTGAAACCAGAGGGAGAGACTGAGAGAGAGTGACTGAGGAAGAAAAATGGAGTTGTACGGATCGATGCCAAAGGTTGAACTTCACGCTCATCTCAATGGATCCGCCAGAGATTCCACTCTCTTGTGAGCTTTCTCTCTCAATTTTTTTTTTCTCTTAATTTTCGGATCTCTTTTTTCCTGGTTTAATTCTGTGTGCGTGTGTGTTGGTTTTTTTTTTTTCCTTTTTTTTGTTGTGTGCAGAGAACTAGCTAGAGGTTTGGGTGAGGAAGGTGACATAGTTTTATCTGACGTAGAGCACGTTATTATGAAAAGTAGGCTCGATTTCCTTTCATTGAAACGCTTATTACAACTCCGTTTGTTTGCAGAGAAAAAATACTATTAAACAATAAGGAATTTCAACTTTCACTTATTTTATTTTGTAGTTCTGAGTTGTGGTAAATATTATAATTGTTGCTTATAATTCAGGTGATCGTTCTTTAACGGAAGTGTTTAAGTTGTTCGATTTGATTCACATTCTCACCACTGATCACAAAATTATCACTAGAATCACCAAAGAAGTAAGTTCTTCACTTTTTGGAACTCGTTTAGTACTTTTTACTTTTGACCCAGTAGATGTCTTTGTTTATATTCTGGGTTTCTTGAAAAATTTAGGTTGTTGAAGACTTTGCTTCCGAGAATGTTGTGTATTTGGAGCTAAGAACAACCCCCAAGGTACGCAAACTATTGATTCTCTAGGGTCTAAAGGCTGTTTTCGATTTTGGTCATATTTGAATTTGACTATTTGGTTGTGTGATGTGTGATTTTATTTGAGACTATGAACTGGGTTTTGTCCAACGCAGAGAAATGATTCTATAGCTATGACGAAACGCTCTTACATGGAAGCTGTAGTGGAGGGTCTACGAAACATTAGCGCTGTCGATGTTGATTTCATGCCTCACGACTTGGATGTGGGAAGTGGCGATGCGTCTCTACTAGTGAGTAGTGGTACAGCTACATGTAATGGAACAACAAGGAGAAAGATATACGTCAGACTTCTGCTGAGCATTGATCGCAGAGAAACCACCGAGGCAGCAATGGAGACAGTATGTAGGAAAATTAGATTTGTCCTGAAGGAAATCGGGAGGTTGTTTTTTTCAATGAAATTTACTTGATTTGTTTCTCCTTTTAACTTTTTGCAGGTGAAGCTTGCGCTTGAGATGAGACGCTTTGGGGTCGTTGGCATTGACCTTTCGGGGAATCCCATTGTGGGGGAATGGTAAGTAGTCCTCAACTCCAATGTTTCAAGAATTTGGTGTTCTTGTTTTATTACTTGTTACAGTGGAATAGTCCTGAATCGTTTTTTTGTATATATGGCAGGACCACATTTTTGCCGGCATTAAAGTTTGCTAGAGAACAAGGTCTTTCCATAACCCTTCACTGTGGAGAGGTGCATTTATCAGATCTTTCTAATGCCTGCACTCTATACCTGCTACTGATGAAATTGTCCTAACTAATTTGTTTCCCTAACTTAGTGCTTATAGGTACCTAATCCAACTGAGATAAGGTCAATGCTAGATTTCTTTCCTGAGCGGGTTGGTCATGCTTGCTGCTTTGAAGAAGAAGAATGGAACAAGTTGAAATCCTCTAGTATTCCGGTCAGATTTTTGTCACCCTTCTTTCGATGATAAACTTCACATCCGTAAACTGTTTTTCTCAAAGTTCTTGCTGTTTGGATTAGTAGGAAATGGAAGTATGATTAACTTATAGTTTATGAATTTAAATTTCTCATTGTTCTTGGAGATGATAATTAATGAATATAGATCATTGAAGGGCAATTTTCATTATTTCATCCAATAGTTTATTCTGGCAATTCCGTCTGTAGCATATATGTCTCGAATGGAACCAGGGATTACACTGTCTAGAGTGAATAATCCTTTTGGTCATAACCTAGTTTTAATTATTGCCATCTGCAAAACAAATTTCGAAAGCTTGCTACCGGTTGGCCTACTTTTAATTTTCTGTTTGTTATCCTTAGTATATGTAGTTTCTAATTTCTTCCCTAACGGATTCATAATTTTTCAGGTTGAGATTTGTCTGACATCTAACATCAGGACTAACACAATTTCTTCATTAGATGTTCATCATTTTGGTTGGTCTTCTGCCTCTGCTTAGTGTAAAATCTGATTGAGACATAAGATCATTTGTTTCCTTTTAGCATATTTTTCTAAAGAAGCTTCTCATTATTTATATACTAAAGCGCTTTTGTCTAAATCTATACATTTGATGACACAGCTGATCTTTATAAGGAAAAACATCCTCTAGTCCTCTGCACCGATGATGTTGGAGTATTCTCTACTAGTCTCGCTCACGAGTACAAACTGGCTGCTTCTGCATTTGGTGGGTTTAATCTTACTGTCTCCTTGTTTGTAATGTGATTATGAGTTGAAAAGCTAATAAACACCAATTCAATTTTATCATTAAGGTCTTGGAAAGAAGGAAATATTTCAGCTTGCAAGAAACGCTATTGAGTTTGTGTTTGCGGGGGATAAAGTGAAGGAGGATTTGAGAGAGAGTTTTAATTCAGCTGAAAAGAGACTGGATTTATTACCATAATTGCAGTTCAGAGGCTCTTCTTAAAGCTCACTTGTTTACAGGTAAACGATGGGCCATAAAAGCTGCTAAAATACGAATGTCGGATTTATTCATCCGTTTTAGGCCTACTGATTTGTGTTTAGCATTTGGCTTTGCAGGTTTCTTAGCTTGATCTGATTAGTCATTGGACTATTGATGTTATTTTGTTTGGTTTATAGCTAAAAAAGCACTATGTAGAATTTCATCACTCTAATGCTTACTAGGCCAAGAATAGGACCAACTCTTGTTATTGAAGTTCCATACTCATTATTCTCTTTTCCTCAACTAATACCATTAGGAAGAAAAAAAAAAACACACATAATTTGCATTTTTCCCTATTTTTAGTCAGTGTGAAATATTATTATACATCTGGGTGGTTAAGCCATATATTTTAATCTTGCGTATGTTCCAAAATCATCAATTATAATTGCCCAACTCATCAGATGTCAAGGGTTGACCTACAATTCTCTGCAATTTTATGGTCCGGTATGTATAATGAAACAACAATGATTGTGTTAAATGCTTTTGAATTGTTGCGTATACTATTATTATGTGACTCTGCCACATAATTGAGATTTGATTGTCCTATATATGTGTGGAAATATGTGTGTCCTCTTTAATGATGTCAACATTTTGGACACATGAAAAACAGAAGACATGACACGAGACACGACCATTTATAAGCCTTTGTCTTTGAACATGATATTAAAAGGTGTGAAGTGCTTATAGATTGATTTAGATCTTTGAAATTCAATAGGGTGGTTAATCTAAAACACAAAATTTAAGTCATTTCGATTTGTTTATTATTTTTATTGTTTGATAAAATTTTGAGTTCAATTCCCAATACAAATATCGTCTCTTATAATTTCAATTTAAATATTAAATCAATTCCTATCTTAAGTCTTGACATTAATTTGAACTCAATATTTTGTTAAACAATTAAGATAATAGCTCAAATAAAAATGACTCATATTTTGTACTAACTATTGGAATTGAGAAAAAGTTGTTTTTTTAGTATAGTAAGAATATATGAATTTTTTTTTTTGGTATTTAAGTTAAAAATTAGGACAAAGTATATGATTCTAATCTTCTGGATTCAAACTGCGATTTGTTGAGGAAAAAAAACAAAAACGAAAAATAAAGTTGAGACTCTCTCTTCCCCTCTGTGGGTCAAATTATTCTATTGATTGTCATAATTGTGCTATTATATATTTGATATTCATAATTAGGCAATATTGAAGACGACGAGGTTAGCATTTGGAAAGGTTGCTTTTAGTTTTCTTTGAAGTTTGAACCCCATTTATACCAACTTGTTTTTCTTAAAAAAAAAAAAAAAAAACAATTCTCTTAAACAATTTTCATTTTTTTAGAAATACGTTACTTTTTATGTGAGTGGTGGCACCAAAAAAATAAAATAAAATTATGGTATGAATTTGTGACTCCTTGCTTTCGTTATGTTTCTTTTAAGGTTTTTATGTGAATAAAATTTATGAGGTAAATACTATTTTTGTTTATTTAAGTAGTTCTTGGCATGATCAACTACTCATTTTACTGAAAAATAAATAATAAAAAACCAACTACAGAAATGCGGCTGAGTTTGGCCATCAGCTACAATGCAACAATGCTAATTAGTTTTGAATTGTCAGTACATAATAATTAAATTTCATTTCAATGAAAAAAATAATAATTTAATTTGGTAAATTTTTTTATCTCCATTCAATTTAATACCTTGAAAAGGTAATCAAATCCGAACAATGACAGAAATCAATTCGTGAAATGAAAAAAATAAAATTAAAACCGCTGTTTTCAAATAATAAAAAATAAGTAATAAGCACAAAAATATTTATCTAACAAAAAAAAAAAACTCCCAAGAAAAGAAAAAGGAAAAATCGCAAAAATATAGGCACAAATCTATACGACTATACGATAGAGAGCATAACTAACAAAACAAAGCGCACTTAAAACGACGACGTTCCACCCTGGATAAAAAAATCGACGACGTTCGTCACTAGAAAATTCCGGCACCGAAAATATATATATGCCGAGTGAGAGAGCCAAGAAGAGTTGTACCGTTTTTAACAGTCCTTCTCTCTCTCTCTCCCGCCATTGATCCCAAATCTTCTTCTTCTTCTTCTTACTTGAGCCAAAACCCTAATTCCTCTCGATCTTTGTCCTCTTAGGTCTCTGAACCATCTCTACAATCCACTCTTCTTGACTTGCACTCCAAGGCGCGATCAGATGGTATCGCGTCGCAAGTCAAGGTCTCCTTGTGCGATGATCGCCGAATCGTAACCCTAATTTGGATTCGGCGGCAATGTCTTGGGGACTGGGATGGAAGAGGCCGTCGGAGGTCTTCCATTTGACTCTCAACTACGGCTCCGACGAGCCGCCGGCGGAGAGCCTCGGGCGATTTTCCTCGTCGTCGAACTCTTCGGCCTCGTCGGCGGTGTCGCAGGACCAGGAATTAGGGTTCCGGATCGATCTGGATTGGTCGGCCGGCGACGATGAGGATCAGGTGGCGCTGAGGCTGCAGTCGCAGCTGATGGTGGCGCAGCCGGTGCCGCAGGACACGGTGGTGGTGGAGCTGCGGAGCGACGAGGAGGAGCGGAATGTGGGCGTGGAGATGAAGGTGGTGAAGAGGAGAGACCCGCTCAGGGCGGTGACCTTGAACAAGACGGCCGGCTCGGGGCAGCAGAGCGACGGCACTGGAGTTCTGACGCGATTGCTGCGCTTGGATTTGGCCTCGAAGGCGCCGGGGGTTGCGGAGGGAGGCGTGACGAGCTGCGGCGAGCATTGGAAGAGCGTCACGATGCTTAGTCTGTCCAATTGTGGCTTGTCGGTGAGTTCTTCTGTTTTTCGGTGTTTTTTGGATCTTTCATTTTGGTGCTTGATCGTGTTTGGGTTTGATTTCGTTTATGGTACATTCGGTATTTGAGAATTTCCTGGTAAATTTTGATATTTAGTTTTGTAAGTTTTCATACTAGAAATGCAATTTATGACGGTCTTTACTCAACTGAGTTGGATTCGATTTTTTTTTTTTTGTGTGTGGTTGTAACTTGAATTTGCTAGCTTGTTTGATTAGGAAATGTAGTTGATCAATTCTCGATTCTAGTCGTAACATCTGTCTTGTTCTGAATATAAAAGGTTAGATACTTTTAGCCTCAGAATTCTTGGTAAGGATTTTGAGAACTGATTTAAATTACGTTCTTGGGAGTTTCAATTACAAGTAGAAGTTTAGAGGAATGCTTATCGAGAATGGTGATGCACTTCCATCTCTTTGAGGGGTTCACCATTTCTGTTTAAAACGGAAAACAGAAACGGTCCCGTATGTTCACCTCTAGTTCTCTGAAGCTTGTTAAAGCTAGGCTGAGATATAACTTTTAAGAGTTCTTGTGGTTAATTTCTTGAAAATACTTACTGACAGGTGTTTCCAGTAGAGATAACTCGCTTGCCACTTCTTGAGAAGCTGTACCTTGATAACAACAAGCTATCAGTTTTACCATCCGAGCTTGGTGAGTTGAAAAACTTAAAAGTGCTCAGGGTGGACTCTAACTTGTTGGTTTCAGTACCTGGTAAGCAAGAAGTCCTTTTATCCATGGAAACCTATTCCTAGCCTAATAGATCAATTTCAAGTTGAATTTTGGAAGTTTGTTACTCTTGTATAATGATTTGTTTGTTTTTTGGTTGGAATCATGCAGTGGAACTGAGACTGTGTGTCAATTTGGTGGAATTATCCCTGGAGAAACAACAAGCTTGTGCGGCCTCTCCTTGATTTCAGGTCATTGTTTTTATGATCAAATGGTTTTGGATTAAGAATTTTATTCTTCCGCTTTTATTTTTTTCTGGGCCTAATGCTTTTCCAGTTTTATTCAGGGCAATGGCTGAGCTAAGGGTTCTTAGGCTGTTTGGTAATCCTCTTGAATTCCTTCCTGAAATCTTGCCACTTCATAAACTTCGGCATTTATCTCTTGCAAACATCAGGGTTGTGGCCGATGAAAATTTAAGATCTGTGACTGTGCAGATAGAGGTAGTGATAAAGCAACACCAGTTCTGCGCTTGATTTTTAAGCTATTCAAGTGCTGATAATAACCTTTTTATTTTTGTGGTAACGCAGATGGAAAATGTTTCGTATTTTGTTGCATCTAGGCATAAGTTAAGTGCCTTCTTCTCTCTTATATTTCGTTCTTCTTCTTGTCATCACCCTTTGCTAGCATCTGCACTTGCAAAGATAATGCAAGACCAAGGAAATCGTGTAGTTGTTGGCAAGGATGAGAATGCTGTACGACAGCTCATAAGTATGATAACAAGTGATGACCGTCATGTGGTATGTTTCTAATACTAGGCTCTAGCTTTCTAGTAAGTTATGTTTTGTTTACTTATTTTTCATGGTAGTCTGATTGCTCTTGTTTATGGCAGGTTGAACAAGCATGTTCCGCTCTTTCCTCTCTTGCTGCAGATGTATCTGTTGCAATGCAGCTGATGAAATCTGACATCATGCAACCCATTGAAGCAGTTCTTAGATCTGTTTTCAGGGAGGAAGTAATTTCAGTGTTGCAAGTTGTAGTGAAGCTGGCTTTTGCATCTGATAGTGTATCTCAGAAAATGTTGACCAAGGATTTGTTGAAGTCACTAAAAATGCTATGCGCCCACAAAAATTCAGAGGCAAGCTTTTACCTAATTATAATACGAGGGTTTAAACTGTTGTTATGTTTTGATTTAATCTCTTTTGTTTTTCTGTTATTAGGTGCAAAGACTAGCTTTGTTAGCTGTTGGAAATCTGGCCTTCTGTTATGAGAATCGTCGTCTCCTTGTTACTTCTGAAAGTTTGCGGGAGCTTCTATTGCGATTTACAGTTGCAGCAGAGCCGCGCGTGAACAAAGCTGCTGCTCGTGCTTTGGCAATTCTTGGTTTGTTTTCTAGTTCCAATTTGGCTTCTCTATTTGTCATTATTTGTGTTATAGCTTATGTTAATGTCATGGCATTTGTAGGGGAGAATGAAAATCTACGGCGTGCAATAAGGGGCAGACAGGTGCCAAAGCAAGGGCTGCGCATACTCGCAATGGATGGTGGTGGTATGAAAGGTCTAGCAACTGTTCAAATTCTTAAAGAAATTGAAAAGGGTACTGGAAAACGAATACACGAGTTGTTCGACCTTATATGTGGCACATCAACGGGTGGCATGCTTGCTGTAGCCCTTGGCATTAAGCTGATGACGTTAGATCAATGTGAGCAAATATACAAGGATCTTGGTAAGTATAGTTTATTGGAATAAGCATCGACGTTGTCCCTCTTCATTTTTTGTTTTCTAAATTGATTGTCTCTTCAAATAATCATGGCTTCTAGGAAAACTTGTTTTTGCTGAATCTGGGCCAAAGGATAACGAAGCTGCAACTTGGAGAGAGAAGTTGGACCAGCTTTACAAAAGCTCATCACAGAGTTTTAGGGTGGTTGTACATGGATCTAAAGTAGGTATCATGTTTCATTTCTGCCAAATCCAGAGTAGTACATTTTCGTTTTCCATTTCAGTTTAGTTCCTGTTAAATACAAGTGCACCTATGATTTTGTGCTATTTTGGATATAAAAGTTCCAAAATGGCCAATTTGATGAGTTGGTTGTTTTATTTGAAAGATAATTTGAACACATTTTCTTGCAGCACAGTGCCGATGAATTTGAGAGGTTGTTGAAGGAAATGTGTGCAGATGAGGATGGTGACCTGTTAATAGAGTCTGCAGTGAGAAACGTTCCGAAGGTTTTTGCTGTATCAACTTTGGTGAGCGCGATGCCAGCTCAGCCTTTTGTATTCCGCAACTATCAGGTCTGAACGGTTTTTATTTTTTTATTTTTTGGGCGAGGCCTTGCTACTCTTTGGTTCTTGTATTCTTTTGTATTGATGTACAACAGCATTAATTGATCGGTACATATTGCTCTTAATATGAAGCTTTTTTTAACTTTTCCTTTTTCTCATTTTTTTCTCAACTTAAGTATCCTGCTGGAACGCCAGAAATGCCTCTTGCAATTTCAGAGAGTTCAGCCATCAGTATCCTAGGTTCACCTACTGCAGGTGCTCAAATTGGCTACAAGCGCAGTGCTTTTATCGGAAGTTGCAAGCATCAAGTATGGCAAGCTATAAGAGCATCATCTGCTGCTCCTTACTATCTTGATGATTACTCAGATGGTATTCCCTTAGCTACTTTTACTTTAATGTTGCTGTTTGTTTTTTCTACTTTTATTCCATATTGGTAACAACTTTTGTACTGAATTACTATGTCAACTCTTTTTCTTATTCTTGATTCTCTTTTTTCTCCCTTTCAATCTCCGTAGATGTAAACCGTTGGCAAGATGGTGCAATAGTGGCAAATAATCCTACAATCTTTGCCATAAGAGAAGCACAACTTTTATGGCCTGATACAAGAATTGATTGCCTCGTGTCCATTGGGTGTGGTTCAGTTCCAACAAAGGTCAATACATCTTCTTTTTTTTTTTAAAATAAAAAATAAAAACTGATTGCCATAAGAGAAGCACAATATTTTTTTTTTTTTTTTTTGTAATTAGCTTTGTAAAAGAACTTTTAATTAGTTCCAGTACAACTTTACAAACAAATGAACTCGCTTTTAGGTTAGACCTCATCTAAGCATGGTAGAGAAATTATTTTGAATGGAAAACGAACTGCTGGACTATACTCTTAAGTTCTCTCTTCAAGAAAGATTTTTTTCTCTTTTCTTTTGTTATTTCCGTTGACTTTCCTTGCTTACATTAGTTTACCTCTCTTTACAAAGCAACTAGTTGTTATAATGTTGAAATCTCATTCAATCTTATGGTACAGAATGATAATTGTGCGAACGAACATGGTGTTATAGGGAAAGGATATAGATCTCGATCCCTATCGTTTATACCTGATGTCAAGAACCCAAATCTATTTAAAATATCTCTTGGGAGTGTTTTACTTTACAGCAATGGTACTAGAACAGTTATACATGCATAATTTATTTGCAAGAAGCATCAAGGAAAAATTGCTAAAAGTTATTTGGAAGAATACTTGTGAAATTGATCTAAAACAGTTACTGCCATGAGTATGATGTGCCAAAACTATAAATTTTTTTGTTGATATAAGAATAACGGGCCAAAAAATTTGGTCAGATCAATTTCTTTAGTTAATAGCTGTGCTTTCTTCTTTCTTAGTTTACACAAGCATTTCTGTTGCAGGCACGCAAAGGTGGCTGGCGTTATTTGGACACTGGGCAAGTTTTAATTGAGAGTGCTTGCTCTGTGGATCGTGTTGAAGAAGCTTTGAGCACATTGCTACCTATGCTCCCTGAAATACAGTATTTTCGTTTTAATCCAGGTATTTGCTGATTTTGCTCAAACACTACCTGTCTTTTTCTTCTTCTTTCGTTTTTTGTCGACTAATTGGCATTCTTAATTGGTAGCTTTAATTAAAGAACTGATTTTAACTTTTAAGCCAACATTTTATCCTCTTTAGTTGACGAGCGGTGTGATATGGAACTCGATGAGACTGATCCAGCAATCTGGCAGAAGTTGGAAGCTGCAGTTGATGAATACATCCAAAGCTATCCTATTGCCTTTAAGAGTGCTTGTGAGAGACTACTGCTTCCTTTTCAACAGGAAGATAAGTTATCTGAGAATTTGAAGTCTCACTTCTTCTCCAAGGCTAAGACATAATACTGGTATTGGCACTTAATTATCTTCTTAATTTGTATCTATGAGCCTTTTGCCCGTATAGATACTTTTTGGTATTTAAAACTCTTTGCTTCTATTTACTATTGTACAGGTGAAAAGAGCCCGTCTTTAGGTTGGAGGCGTAATGTTCTGCTTGTTGAAGCATCACACAGTCCAGATTCTGGGCGAGCTTTGCACCATGCTCGTGCACTCGAGTCCTTTTGTTCAAGGAATGGAATACGGTTATCCCTTATGCAAGGAATGTCAGGGTTTTGTGAAGACAATCCCGGCAACAACATTCCCAACACCGTTTGCGTCTCCTATGTTTACAGGAAGCTTCCCTTCAAGCCCACTTTTATACAGTCCTGATGTTGGACCTCATAGGATTGGTCGAATTGATATGGTGCCACCTTTGAGCTTAGACGGTCAATCTCTAAAGACCGCTGCATCACCACCAAAGTCTCCTCAGGGACCCAGGCAACTTTCTTTGCCTGTCCAGTCATTGCTAGAGAAGTTGCAGAATTCTCCACAAGTGGGCATTATACATTTAGCTCTTCAAAATGACTCGCTTGGTTCGATTTTAAGGTCAACATGTTCCCTTGTCTATTTTTTGCAAGTAATTTAGTTTAGTCGTAGTTTCCTGACTGCCTAATTATTTAGTTGGCAGAATGATGTATTTGTGGTTGCTGAGCCTGGAGAACTTGCTGATAAGTTTCTACAAAGTGTTAAAAGGAGTTTATTGTCGGTGATGCGGGTCCGCCGCAGGAAGGCTGCATCACTTCTGGCAAACATTTCAACTGTTTCTGATTTGGTTGCATGTAGACCATGCTTCCAAATCGGAGGGATTGTCCATAGATACATAGGACGCCAAACTCAAGTATGCTTTTTCTTTACTTTTTCTTCTTTGTTTTTCATTGATTGAAATAACTCAACCATAGTCTATAACTTTTTTTTATATATTTGTTGACATATTCTGAAGGTCATGGAAGATGATCAAGAAATTGGAGCATACTTGTTCGTAGAACTGTCCCATCTATGCACCTAACGCCTGAAGATGTTCGTTGGATGGTAGGTTCATGGTTCTTGTTTGTTACCCAAAAAAAAGAAAATCAAGACCAATATTCTAGTTCGAACATTAGTCTTATATTTGAGTTTTATGGCAAAACCACGGAAAATTTTATATTTCCTTGAAGTCACATACAATTTTTTTTTTAAAAATCAATGGTAATTATTCGGTTATCCAGAACTCTGTTCTTTCAGCGATCACTAAGAAAACCCTCATCCCCACCATCTATAACATACGAAGCGGAGCCCTCATTTAGAAGAAAAGGACAGCCACAGGGTTCTATATGATTTTTGGCCTAATTGTATACTCGCATTTGCTAATATTTATAAGTAAAATAGGTTGTCGTTTACATTCCCCACAAAAAAAATTACTCACGATCTTCAATCTTATTCAGATACGGTTCGGAAAATAAAGTGTATCTTACAAGTTTCTTGCTGCAATTTACATTTTTGTTCTCATTTACCGTAGGATAGCCTTTTTTTTTTTTCAATTAGACAAACTTTATGCATTCTGATTTGGTTAAATGTGGCTAATGTTCCGTCTTCAATGGCCTAGGTTGGAGCTTGGCGGGATAGGATCATAGTTTGTACAGGGATGTACGGACTCATTACATCTTTGATCAAGGCATTTATAGACTCAGGTGCGAAGGCTGTCATATGTTCTTCAGTTGAGTCGCCAGAAACACAGCTCACAACATTCCATGGATCTGGGGAATTCAGCGTTTTTGAGAACGGGAAGTTTGAGATTGGTTCAGAAGAGGCTGAAGATGAAGACCCTGATCCTGCCAGTCCCGTTAGTGACTGGGAAGATAGCGACCCGGAAAGAAGCGGCGACCGCTCAGGTATTTGGGATACCGACGAGGAAGAAATGTCTCAGTTTGTTTGTCAAATATATGAGCTCACTGTTCCGAGACGGAGCGACTGTGGATGCTGCTCTACAACATGCCCTTGCCTCACATCGGAAGCTGAGGTATTCATGCCATCTTCCAACCATACAGTAATTAAATATTTCTCGCAAATAGTCAAAAAAGAAAATCGTAACAAACGGCATAGAGAGAAAGGAGAGAGAGAGAGAAAGCATACTGCATAGGACACGTGTTTTTTTATTATTTAGTGTATAACGGGGAAAAAAATAATAGAGAGAGAATTATCAATTTTGAGGCGTAAAGAAAATGTCTGTTATTTACACAAAGATTATACTGATTTAGTGATTTATAATGTTAATTATACAGGGAAACAAATTTTCCCATGTTGACGAGTACATTTTCATTTCTGCCATGAGATCTTTTTCATTTGTTATTTATTATAAATAAATAAATCTTGTTCATTCGGTTTTATGATCCGAATAACAATTTTCCGATTAGAATGCCCATTGGGATCCAAGCTTAGCATGCGTGAGAACTTGTGAGACATGTATTCGTATATGAAGTAACTAGTTGGATTAGAGTGGATTAGCCTTCTTTTAATTGTTGCTCAAACAATCAAAAGAAATAAAGGCAGTTTATAGTTTGTTGATTTGTCTTTGTTGAGAAGCAGTTTCTCTAGTTTGGTGTATCGTCTATTGTTCTTTATTTGCTAATAGACCGTTGCTTTAATGACATGATTTGTTACTCGTTAGTGTCAATCTTTTGTTTGGTGGTTCATCACTAATGGCGTATTTAGTTCCTTAAGACATTAACTACATACTTCATGCATTATTAATAGGAAGTGACTTAGGGTGAACAAAGACTTTTTTCTTATTTTTTTGCGTGCTTCGAGAGAGAATTTAAATATAACAGTGCATATGAGTCTCAGAGAAGTAATTGAAGAAGAAAAAGAGAAAAAAGAGTTGAAAATGCACCAGCATTCAGAATTCAATCAAATGCTTACCTAAAGATTCGACGGACTACTTGAGCCACGTTTTGGTGATCGCATTGTCGTATTCTAATTTCTTGTGATCTTGATCATTGCACAATACGACTTTCTTTCTTTTCTTTGAATGGATTCTAATTTCTAGTGATGACTTTTGACCTTCGGTACTCATGGTAAAAGAGAAGGTACTAATTATATTCAAATACCCCAATAGGGAAAAGGCCGTACAAATGTTCTTTCTTTTCTGCTGAATGATTATGAGCTCATGTATCATTTAAGAACCAATAGAAATATTCAATTCCTAGTTTGGGAAAAAAAACACAAAACTGAAAAAAGAATAGTTTAATTTGCAACCATTACAAGGATATATATATCCTATTCCATTACCATGCAGGTAAATAATTTCTTACACCAACACCGACTAAGATTTTCATCAACAATAGCAAGGATGAGTTCAACATTCTGTCTACAAAAAGTGGTATTTCTTCAAACTACTTGAATGATTCCACATTCCATACAAAATAGTAGGCAATAGTAAAAGCATATTGACATATAACAAACGTGAAAGGAAGATTCTTCAATAGTGTACGATTTTTTACACTATCGATAGTGCACGGCTTATAATAACTTAAAAAATACATAAAAATAAAAAAATTTCGTACACATAAGCACGTTACATCCTCTATTTACATATTATCGATTCATTTCTTCAAGTTTAACACAAAAAATATGTTTAATCGGTTATGAAAAAGATGAAAAAGAAAAGTTTGTCTTTTTTATTTTTTTCTTATTTTTCTGTTTTTATCTCCGATTGAGTATAACTTTAGTTTTAAATATGAAAAATGAATTGATAACATGAAAATAGACGATGTAATGTACTCATGTGCAAAAAAAAAATTATTTTTATGTATTTTTTAAGCTATTATAAGCCGTACACTATCGATAGTGCAAAAAATCGTGCATTATTGAAGAATCTTCCCCCAAGAACAAACGTGAAAAGCACTCAAGCAGAGGAAAAAGCCCAAGTTTGAACCTTAAAGAAGAGATTATGACTTATAAGCAAAAAGACCACAAACCCAAAAAATAAAAATGAAAAAGGCTTGTGGATTTTCAAAATATGTCCATTAAATCATTAATCTTGAGTCTTGGCATTCTACAAATTTTAAATAAACCCTTTGTGAGCCCCACCATGATCATGATGCGGAATCCACTGCCTTAAGTGAGGGAAAGGAACAAAACATCAAAGCTATTTGCCATAGTAGTCAAAGAAGATAAAAAACCTTGTCCCCAAAAATATGCATGATTTTATTGCTTTTATTATTGTAAACACCCAAGAATACTATGATTACCAGTTGGGACATCCCTAGACCAAACCACAAATTATGCAGAAACTCATGCTCTTCACTTTATCAAAAGCGTTACAATAAGAGAGCAAAAGATAAAGGCAAAAAAAAAACCCTATTATTATGAGCAACCAACAAAGAAGAAAAGATTGATGATTTTTCATGTCCAAAGCAATCCTAATTCCACTCTAAAGAATAAGACCTTGGACCACCACTTTCTTCACTTTGAAGCCTCTTACGTCATTTTCAATTCTAAACCTCATATTTAAAAAAAGAAAGCAAATGCACTACTATAAAGCAAAGGCTTCAAGCTCAACCACCAAGCAGCCTGAGAAGAAAAGAATGGCCTCAGCTGCGCCGATCGCGATAGGGACGCGGGGCACGGTGGGAGCGCTTGTGAGGAAGGAGATTGAGTACTTCGCGAAGCTCGAGCTGGACCGTCCGAGGAAGCCTAGATCAGGCGGGTCACACTCGCAGCAACATGTCCACCACCAAGCCAATTGGCCTAGCTTCAGGTTCTTGGTGGCCACTTGGAAAAGGAAGAAGCATAGAGGCTCAAGGAGCTTCTTGCCAAGCCTTTGCTCCGCCGCAGAGGTTGCGGAGATGAACCGGCTTAACGGGATTCCCGGGTTCGGTTACAGGCCACTCCGGGACGACATGAGCTACAGCTTGGAGCTTTAGATGTGGCCATGATGCTTTTTCTGGTCACTTTGTTTTTCTTGGTTGTTTTTTCCAGTTTGTGTATTAGTCATATTGTTTGAATATTGATCAGTCTCTCTCTTTTCAGGGTTTTACATTCTTATCTCAGGAATATATTTCATGAAGAGAGAATCATGATTGTTCATAGTCCAGTTTTTTGTTTTTATTTTTGTTTTTTCATGAGCAATTTATGTTATGTTCTTCAACATGGAATGTTTTGTTATCTGGTTGTTGACACTGTAAAAGGGATTCTTTATTAATGTCCCTTTTTTAGCTTCCTGGTTTCTGGTGCTTTATTACCAAATACCAATCTTCATATGTTGTTGTGAAAGAAAATAATGTTTGTACATTAATCTCTGCAAATGAGAGTTTTTTCTTTTTTCTTTTTTTTTTTTAACTCTAATTTTGTGAGTGAGGAATAGCTTTGTTTTGTTAATTAGCAAAACAATTCAATTTTCAGTTGAACAATGAATATTTAGGCTAATTAACTAAATTAATTATGCGATTGTAGCTCAGAAGAATAATTGAAGGTGCTAAGAAAATTATATTATCCATCATAGTTATGATCACTTAAATGAAGAATTGATTTAGTGGATATGCATTGAGTTAAGCGACAGTAATCTATTCATTAGTGTTTACTGTTTAGTGACTTTTTTTTTTTTTTTGAAAGCGTGTTTAGTGACTTCCAAGGTCACAAACACTTGGAACGTATAAAATAATAAATAAATAAATAAAAGCTACAAGTTTTTTTTTTTAAGCTGAAAACTTCATGTTCAGTTCCTTTAATAGAACTGGGGTATATTAGATTTAGGTCTACATGAACTAGTTCAAAAGCAACAAGACCTTGAGGAAGTCACGTGTTTCTTTTTCTCTCTCTCTCTCTCTCTTTTTTTTTTTTCGTCCGCAATAATATAATACAATACTATTCTAGATCACAGAATTTCTACTGTCTCAATAGTCAATTTTGTTTGCTTAAATTTTTCTTGTTTTTCACATTTTAATCATATTATTTGGGTGGGATTTTGAGGAACGCCCTTAATTTGGGCACTGAATAATTTTTGTCCCTCTAAATGCACTTTTTTTAAGCCCTGATTTTTATTTTTTTTTTTTGCACATAAAATTTTAAATGACAAAATCTCGCTGGAATTCTCTCACTGGAAATCAAGTCAGCACTCTAGCACTTAGTATCTTTCGAGCTCATCGGCGTGATTTCGAGCTCCTTCGTAAGTATTTTTCTTATTCGCAATGGAGTTTAGTGTTCTAACGGTCTGTCTGGTAGTTTGTAATCGTGAGGTTCCATTTATACGATTGTTTTATACCTATTATTCTGTTGTGTTATGCAACATTGCAACTGATTATATGCTTAAAAATTGAGGAATTTATTTTTTGTTTATCTTTTCTTATTCTATTATAGGAAGTTGTCGTGAAGAAATTCATAAACCAAAATTTTTCTTGTGAGGCATTAGTTCAATTTGGAAGCAAAGTTATGGTTATTCGTTCGAAACTTATTGTTACCAAATTCTGAACCACTCTATTTAAAAATAGATGGCGTAATTTTTATTGTTTATACCATTTTTATTGTATGTGTCACAAGAATAATGCTAGACATACTAATTCTTTTATCAACTTTTTAATACCAATTTTTGTGGCAATTAAAGTGTCATATTTTGATTTCATCCTTCTAATTGCATGATATATACTCACTAATGATAATATGACACACATGTTTGTATTAAAAAGTAAGTATAAAAAGTTGGTATGTCTAGCAGCACTACTATACTCGTGTCATAAATGGTAACTCGGGCCGCTTTTCACATTTTCGTCGTTTTAAATTTTTTTGTCGTTTTTTTCAGTTTTCCGTCGTTTATTAACATGATGTCTAACCACTTGTTTGAGATGAACATTTCACCCATTCCATCTCATTGCTTGGGATAAAAAAAAATTTTTTGTTTGAAAATGATTTAGAAAAATGATGTAGAATGGTTTGACTATGCGAATTTTGAGGTGGTATAAATGGTTAAGATTTAAAGATATTGTATAGGGATTTGGAAAGTTGAAAAAAAAATAAAATGAAATGGGATGGATTGTAACCCCCGTTTGGCCCCCCAATTCTAACAATTCCATTCTATTATATTTTTTTCATATTTTTCAACTTTTCTAATCCTTCAAACCATTCTTTTTTTTTTTCAACTTTTCAAATCCTTATACAATATCTTTAAATATCAACCATTTATAGTCTCTTGAAATTTGTAAAGTCAAACCATTCTAATCATTTATCTAACCATTTTCCAAATCATTTTCAAACCATCAATAATGGTTAAAAATGAGCAAAATGGTTTCTCCAAACGGTATGAAATGAAATGAGTGAAATGAGGGGGCCAAACAAAAGGTAAGATCTTTATCTATCGTTTCACGATTCAGATATTATTGTCGTTTTTCGATGTTTATCGTCGTTTCTGAATGCGTTTGTGTTATTTTTTACAGAATGTCGTTTCTCAAATTTCTGTCGTTCAACAGCTTTTAACTTTATCTTATAGAATTTTGACGTTTCTCTCATATCTTAATTTTTTGTGTCGTTTGTCGTTTTTTCAGTTTTTCGTCATTTATTAACGGGATATCTAAACTTTTTATCTATCGTTTCACGATTTCAGATATTATTGTCGTTTTTCGATGTTTATCGTCGTTTCTGAATGCGTTTGTTTCATGTTTTTGCAGACTGTCGTTTTGCGAGTTTTTGTCGTTCAACAGCTGTTAATTTTATTTTACGGAATTTCGTCGTTTCTCTCGTATCTTAATTTTTTGTGTCGTTTATTGTTTATTGTCTTTTAACAGCTTATCGCTTTATTATTATTATTATTATTTTTTGGCTCTTGTTGCTTTATACCTATCTCTACTCTTTTCCCGTATCTAGAGTTTCTGTCCTTGTTTAGTCCATACTCTTTTATCATCTACCGTCGTTTTTTGTTCTCCCAATTATTATTGTCGTTTCATTATATTATCGTCGTTTTCCACAATACATTGTCGTTTTCTTCTATCCAAATGATTCATGCATCGTTTCTGTCTTTTGTCCTTTTCGAATTCCCCAATTAAACCATCTCCCACGTCAATGTTAGACTTGGCACTAAAAAAGATAAAATTATTATATTTGATGTTAGATATTTTAATATATAAGTGTCATTTCACATATTATTTTGTAATTTTATTATTTTTTAACAATAAAACTCAATAAAATAGTTAACGTTAGCCAATAATAAATAAGACTACAAATAATCATAAATTAATAATTTTTTAGTAAGAATAAACACTTTTGATATAATATTAATTATAAGTATTTTCTGAACAATTAATACTCAACTTCAAATCTCAAATTTTTTCCATTCATGTATTAACACTAATCTAACATTTGTTAAATTTGATATCTAATATAACATTGTATTGAAGAATATTTTTTATGTCAAAATGTCAAATTTTACCGTCGAGAAATTTAGTATTCCAGGATAATGTGATCTCAAATTTTATAATCTATAATTGCATATTCATTGTCGTTTCCCCGTATCTGAACGCTTTTGTGCCGTTTTCCATATTGTTGTCGTTTTTCAACTACCTGTCGTATAACCGATCATCGTATTCGTACTTCCTCTGGTCGTCTACCCTTCTTTGGTGGCTTTCGTTGTTGTCGTTTCATAGTCCACGTGTAAGCATTCAGACTAACACGTGTGCAACGAATACACGTGTCAACTTGTTCCCAAAGAAAAAAAAAAAAGGGTTCCAAAACCTCTGTAAGAAATTCCAAAGCCCTGAAATGCCCTTTCCTCTTCTTCTTCTTCTTCTTCTTCTTTGACCTCTGAGTGAACAATGCTTCTTCAACAATGGCGATCTATACCTCTCTGAAATCTCTCCTCCGAAACCCTAGAAATTCCAGAACCTTCTTCACAGCCACGACCACGGTGATCTCGGCCTCGCCTTTCGCTCCTCGCTCTCATCCTCTCTTCCGATTTCCCTCTTCTTCGTCCTCTCTGTCTCACCGATTCCTCTCTCCTCTCTCCAACTGGCTCGTTCCACTCCACGGGCCGCTCTTCCTGTCCTCGCCGCCATGGAAGCTCTCGCAGTCCGCGACGCCGCTCTACCTCCGCGGAAACGCCGCCGTTCGCCGGAAGATCGAGGCTTTGAATCTCACCTTCTTCGCCGGCGACGGACCGGATTTCCTCTCAAATTGGAGTTCGTTTCGGTTTCTCTGAACCAGGCCGCTTCGGACACGGTCGATTCGAGGCGACCGAGCGGTGATTTCGTTGAGAGCTTCGTGAATTTGCCTAATATGGTTTCGATGGGTCGGTTAATCTCCGGTCCTTTTCTTGGATGGTACAATATCATTTCCTCTGCGAATTTACAAAATTTTTCATTTTGTTTTTCCTTAAAAAAAAAAAATTTAATCGAAAGTGTAATAGAGATTTTTTCAGGATGATTGTGAACGATTGGTATTCTTGTGCAATGATAGGGTTAGCAGTTTCTGGGGCGACTGATTGGGTATGGTTTCACGTAGATTCGTTCCTATTTCATTAGCAATAATACAGCATAGCTTTTGATATTTTTTCTTTTTTTTTTTTAATCTGTAGCTAGATGGGTACTTGGCCAGGAAAATGGGAATCAATTCTGTTGTTGGTTCATATCTCGATCCATTAGCTGACAAGGTAAATCATAAATTTTTTTTTTTGGCTTTTTGTAATTAAAACTATACAACTTATTCAGTATTAGTGATGTTTTTCAACATATCAATGATATGTGAGTATGTGATTGGTTAAATATATGCGGTGATGGCGATCATTATTATGTTATTATTTACATGCCATTGCGTCTGTTGGAAACTTTGGATTTATAATTATTTTGTTTGTGATTTGATATATGTTTTTTATAGTTTGTCGTTTCTACATAATGCAGGTCCTTATTGGATGTGTTGCTTTGGCTATGGTTCAAAAGGATCTTCTTCACCGTAAGTGGCCAATTTTGAGTTTCTGAGTGGATTTTTGGATAAATTTGTGTGCTCACTTTGTGCATTTATGTGTTATAAAGATGTCTCAACTTGTTGAAATGAGTGCATTTTGCTCTTATTTTCTTTTTTTTGGAGAAAATTTAACTCATTTAGTTTTGGGGTTGTGAAGCTGGACTTGTTGGACTTGTTGTGTTCCGAGACGTTGGCCTCGTAGGTGGCGCAGTATATCAAAGAGCTAATAGCTTGGGATGGGAGGTAATTATGCAAAACTGGAACTTGGTCATGTTTCGTTTTTTTATGTTTCCTTTCATTTCTTTACAAACTTGGTTGGTCATGAAGCTAAAGCTGGATTGTGCGTTGTTGCCTTCTTATCAGTGGAAAAGTTGGTTCGATTTTTTCAACCTTGACGGGACGAGTCCCCAGAAGGTCGAGCCACTCTTTATTAGCAAGGTTAGCTTTGGTAATGTTATAGCTTGAATCAATGCAAATAGTATCGCTAGGATAGTAATTTATATTTGACTAAGATAATATCTTATAAGCCCTTGTGTATATTCATATTAACTATCTTCTAATGACAGGTTAACACAGTCCTGCAGTTGATTTTAGTCGCTGGAGCTCTTCTGCAACCAGAATTTGGAACCCCGGAAACTGAGTCATACATAACATACTTGAGGTGACTTTATCATAGCTTGGTTCTTTGCAATTTTTTTTTTTCATTTTCAAAATTTCTTTGTTGCATTTGTCTCGGGAGAGCGTTATTATTCACTTCAAGTTGGTGCAGTTGGTTGGTGGCGTCAACAACTGTGGCTTCAACCGCAGCATACGGAACACAATACATGAGGCACAGATCTGCATTGGTCGCGGGGAAATCTTAGTTCAAGTTTTCAGGACCGAAGATCCTTGAGACAGCAAATGCAGTGCACTTTTTGATGCAGAATTGGTATTTCGATCATTCAAGAACAAGTCAGGACTCAGAAGCATGAAAAGCAAAAGCACAAACTGTATTCTGAGGAGGAACAAGGACTTGTATTTTGCGTGTTGATATTGAGAAAGTCTGATATTGAGAAAGTCGTCTGGTGACTGTCGACGCAGTGAAGCTGCTTCGGGGAATGATATTTTCTTTCAATAAAAGAATGTTTTGAGAAGGGAAAAAGGGAAATCCAGTTAGCGACCAAATGCAGGTTTTGAATTTTGATGTTTGGAACTTGAAGAGCTCGTCAAATGTAATGTAAAGCAGCTTTCTTCTATTGTTGCAAAGTGCCCAAATACTGCAGTTGATTTAAGTTACCCGCAAGCATCCCCATCAAATGAAAAGCAAAACATAAATCGCATAAAAACCACAACAGTAACGTGATCAAAGTCTTGCAAACTAAATAATCATCTTATTAAGATCCATTACATGACAAAATTGGATTGTTTAGCAGTTGTTACTCATTCCTCGAGGCGTTGAAATTTCAATTCACCTTCTGAAAGAAAAGAATAACAATACAAATGAAACGCATCATCTCCATTGACGGTAGCAAAATGCTCAACAACAATTGAATATAGCAAATCCAACCATTGATTTCTCTCTATAGCATAATTGATTTCTCTCTATATAGCATCGAAAACAACATTCAGTCTTTGCGCCAGGAATTTCAATACACCCTTGTCCTCATTCTAACCAACTTAAAACATTGCACATAAACAAACCACACTGTCACTGAGGCAAACCAGCTTCAATCTCATTCCAACCATCTACATTCTTCGAGAACTTCTCCTTCACCATAGAAACGAGTTCGCGTGCCTCCGCCACTTGCGAATTGCTCACGAGCCCTTTTACGAGCAACGTCATCGTCGTAATGTTCGGGACCCAATTCCTCGCAATGCTCTCCCTGGCAACCTCCAATGCGTAGCTGAAATCCTTGCCCTGGCAGAGAAAGTGCACCAGAGTGAAATATGTGTTGCTCTCGGGCTGCACGCCCCGCTGGCCCATGCTCTTGAACATCCTCTTCGCTTCCTCCAAATTCCCTTCTCTGCAAAACCCGTGAATCAAGTGGTTGTAAGTCACCCCATTTGGCTTAGTTCCCTCCGAGACCATCCCGTCAAGCAAAGCTTTCGCCTCTGAGGTCCGCTTGAGCTTGCACAGGCTCTGAATCCTCACATTGTATGTGCTCCGCCCACAGGTATAGTTGTACTTCTTCATCAAATCCGCGACTCTCCCAACATCATCTAGCTTCTCCTCCGCATAGAACCCGGCAATAAGGCGCTGAAAAGTCGTCGAATTCGGCTTCACGCCTTTCCTATCCATCTCAGCCAGCACCGAGTAGGCCGAGCTCGTCGAGCCGGACTCAGCAAAAGCCTTGATCACCGAATTGTAGGTGTCCAGGTCCGGCTCAATGCCATACGTTTTTGGAAACTCGACATAGGCTCGATTGACCTGCTTGTAGTCCTTGGCGAGAATGCAAGCGAAGATCAGAGAATTCAAAACCCTAACAGTCGGTTTGACGCCGAGCTCGGCGCAGCCCGTGAACGTCCGGATCGCGTGGTTGATCATCTTGGCCTGGCCGTAGAGGACCATGGCGTGGGAGACGAACCGCTCGGTCCTCAAATCGGGTCGGGTCTTGAGGTCCTCGATGAACTCGGAGACGAACTCGAGGTTGTTGGACTCGGCGAGCTTGGAGACGGCGAGGGAGAGGGTGACCCGGTCGAGGTGGGCCTCCGGCGTAAGCGACGCCGCCTTGCAGATCTCGACGATCTTGCTAGGGTTTTTCTCGGCCTTGATTAGGTTTAGGGCTGCTTTGGTTTTCTCCTTGCCGGAGAGGGCTTTGGAGTCCGGCGAGAGGAGGGAGGAGAAGCGGCGGCGGAGGACGCCGACGCCGGAGGAGGAGAGCGAGCTCTGACGAAGGCGAGAGAGGAGCGACATGGTTTTGGGAATCTAGGGTTTCGGAGGGAACTTAGGGTTTTGCAGAGAGGCCGTGAGGGTGATATTGGGGAAGAAGAAGAAGAAGGAGAGAGGAAATGAAATGACTGCGGGTTTATTGCGGGTTTAAGGGTGGGCAACGAGATGGTGACACGTGTTAACCGGACCCACAGGGTTTGGAAAATTTGAAAATTAAAAATTATTCGGATGAGGGGGGGGATTGAACCCGACGTGAATCGAACACGCAACCTTCTGATCTGGAGTCAGACGCGCTACCATTGCGCCACGGATCCGCCTATGTTACCTCTCTCGTAAATATATTTATATTTATTTGATTTTTAAATTTTGATACTGCAATTATTTACTAATTATAATCTAGAATTGATTTCAATAAAATGCTATGCACTATTAATTTATATATTTTTTATATTGTATTTATAATTTTACATTATAAATATATAATATGAATTACGATAGCAAATAAATTATAATCTAAATTATTAAACGGCACTTATAATGTGTTTTTTTCCTTTATTATTTTGAAGCACAGTGCCAAATGCCAATCTTCCTACATAATTGGACCACTAATGCTATTGAGCCATTAGCCCATGGGGGATTACCTTTTGGGGCTTGTAATAGTGTAAAGCCCACTTTAAACTTACACACTACTAATTATAAAGGGAAATTTTGAAAATTCTCATAAAAAAAAGGGAAAATATTGAAAATGTGATTTCACAACTTGTTTTCAAAACGGTAACTTCAAAAGAAAATATACAGTCCACCTCATTTTTTTAGTTGTGAAATTTATCGAATTCTTATTTTTTTTAACAAATGAAAAAGATAATAGTGAAAAAACAGTGATATGATTTGTAAACTTGAATATGATTTTTAAATTTGAATGTGAGAGAAGTGACATTGATCAAGTTTTCAATAACTAACTAAATAAACACGCGTATAGTTAATTATAAGTGTTTTTGAATTAATCAATTGTCATATTGTTGTTGCTATTTACACCTAAATACATTCCACTAGGGTGTCTATTTGTTATGTGTTCAGTTATCCAATTGCCTGTTGGTTTGTTTTGCTTTACTTTGTTTATGATACTTGGTATGAATCGCTTTTGTTGATTAAGAAATCATTTTGTTGAGCTGTACCCTTATGTGTCAACTTCGTATTGCCTTCTAAGCTAGAACTTATAAATCATTTGCCATTAAAACCAATAGAGCAACCGAATATATATCACCTTATAGAGTTCTAATGCATGTTTAAATTATTATTTTGATATGAAAAAAGTGTGAATTTGTGTCATCTTCATTCATCTTAACATGTCAAATTAATATATGCTTAGAGGCCTGCTTCTCTTTGTATTATTGTATACGTGTGTGACATGACAGTTCAATCAAATAATAAAGAGATATATTTCGTGTCCAAGTTATTCACAATGATGTATCATCACTCCTATATTATTCAAACAAAAAATAAAAAAGACCGTCCTTTTGATAAGATCGACATAAAATTTTGGATGTGGTTTTTCCTCTATCATGGTATGTACATTAAATGCCCATTTGCTTGCCGAACTTTCATTTGATAGCAATAATTAGAGTAACGATAATTAAGCTTAAGGTAGTAGCAAACTAACATGTAATTTATCAACATATAATTATCAAACTTATTTAAAAAAAATTATATAAAATAAATCCGATGAAGACAAATAATATGTTGGTAAGAAAGTTTAAGTGTTTAACAAGCATTATTCGTAAGGCGAAGAAAAATGATACCACTCATCGGCAAAAAAAAAAAAAAAAAGTTTCGCAAATCGCAATTGTAACGCTTATTTTTTATTTTTTATTTTGTTTGATAAAAATCAAAGCAAAATTGTTGTTATGGGTCCAATATGTACATTAATTACCAAAAAGTAAGGTATCAAATCCAAAAGCCCTTATCTAAAACGAAAAAAAATTCAAAAGCCAAGTGGGATGTGCGACTTTTACACATGCATTTACAATTCATCACGACAATATCATATCATAACACAGATAGAATTGGGATTTTTAGAAGTCATTGCAAAGAGGAAAAACATTATGAAATGAATTTTTTTTTAAATGAATAATTAGACAAAATAAAATTATTAGCACGTGGGACAGTGGGCCCAAATTACCGCCAGACCGTCCACAAGACGTCATCAGGGAAGAAACTTCTAGCCACGTTCATGGCTTTTTATTTTCTTATTTTGTGAAATTATTTTCTATATTAAGCCAAACAAATATTGTTTAACCTTTTTATGTCATCGTCCCCATGGTGGGCCCAAGTGAAAAGGCCGAGCCGAATCTCCCATCGCATATTTCATCTACTTGATTGTGATTATCAATTAATCACCACATTCTCTTTCATAATTCTAAGTTTGGTTTTAAATTCGAAATTAGTACCAATAATGTTCCAAATTTTGGGCGCTATTTCTCTTTGATTAAATTTCTTTGCCGCCCTAAAAGCGTCCTCACTTTTGCAACTCTTATTGCTAAAATTCAAAAAGCACACAACAAAAATACACATGACAAGTCGTTTTCAAAAAATGCATTTTTTTTTTCCAAACATTCCTATGCTAATTTTATGTTATATTGGTACTATTTCGAAGTAATTTTGTCATTGCAGTTGTACTAAACTGTTAGTACTAAACTTTACTCAATAGCGGTATAGTAAGATTTGATTTGTTGGAATATAAACCATTATTTAATTTCACGAGTTTGTTTAACAACAAAAGCTTAAAGAAAATCAATTATTGGATTAGTGTATAAAAGTGATTTTTTTTTTCCTTCTATTTTTGCGTTTGCGTTCACATTTTGAAATGTCACTCTGAATTATGTCTAGAATAACGCTCCACGTTGTATTTATAATGACTGAAGTGAAAGTAAACTCATCATGTCTTTTAAAATTTTTTAAAAAAACTTCTCAAATAGATATATTTTTGTAAGAAAAAGTTACAAATCGTAAAATTTGCTTTTTTAACACGTGGATAAAAAGATATATTTTTGTCTTTCAGAATGATTTTTTTTTCTACTAACAAATAACTCACGAGAGAATTACTCCTAAAAATAATGTCAGACATATCCTATAATTTTTGTATAATGAGGAGTAAAGACATGATGACACTAGTGATTTTCTAAATAAATAAAAAAATCTAAGAAGGAATTATTCTAAAACTGTAGTAATTTCTCAATTAGTTAAGAAACTAAACACATCGTATTGTGTCTAATTTTTTCCCCGGGAAATTATATATGCGCTCTTCTTGTTTCTTTTTTTTTTTTTTTTTGTGAGCAAAACGCTCTTCTTGTTTCTTGGTCTTCCCGATTCTTATGATATATACCAAATTAAGATGTCTATTTCTAAACTCAAAGTCAAATGACAATATATTGGCCACTGGGCTAGCCTAGCCTAGTAGAGTCTCACTCTTTATTTTTTTGGGTGCAAATAGTAGAGTCTCACTCTTGAGTCGAGCATTGTAAAATAAAATAGAAGAAACGTGTGTAATAAAACAAGTATAGATTAAATTAATTGTTAACAAAATCAGAGACACAAGATATAAATTACAATCTAATCTAAACAATAAAGTGATAAAACCAAACCGCTCGCTATAGAAGCTTAGGTGAGGAAATCGTAATTACGATAATACCCTCCTCTCTTTCTCTCCCTACCCCTCTCTCTCTGACCGTCTGGTAGAGGTAGAGTTAGACTTTCTCTCTCCTCACTTCTCTCTCTCTCTCTCTCCTATCTGAGCTGTGCTTCGTCGAGGAGCTTCGCTTTCTCTCTCTCTCTCTCTCTCTCTCCAGTCTTCTTGGCCGTGCGGATTATCTGGAGGAGCTCGAAGAAGAGGCAGAGCTGAGCGGAAATGACGAGAATGCCATTGAGCTCGGCGGCGGCCATGGAGATTCGAGCTGTGTCGGACTGGTGGGACGAGGTGAACGAGTCGACTCAGTGGCAAGACGGAATCTTCTACACTCTCTGCGCTGCTTATGCTCTCGTCTCCTCTGTCGCTCTGGTCTCTACTGTCTCTCTCTAATATATTTACATATTCATGTACATATCTATAGTATATCAGAAGATCAATTATGCAAATTTCCAAGCCAACACTTTGGTATGGATTTGTGTTGAAAATCGGGAACTTTTCTATTGGAGAATCTGGGATTTGAACTTTTGAGTTAGTTAATTGAATCACTATTAGTTTTTTTTTTTTTAATTCAAAATCAAAGTGGTTCAATTGTTGGGGTTTTTGTGCAAACAGGTTCAATTGATAAGGATTGAGTTGAGAGTGCCTGAGTATGGTTGGACCACTCAGAAGGTTTTCCATCTCATGAATTTCATTGTTAATGGAGGTCGATTTTTGGACTCGTAACCCATTTTTTTATTTTCTTTTGTTTGATGTTTTGTTTCAATGTATTGATTGATGGGCTTTTGTTCGAGTTGCAGTGAGAGCAATTGTGTTTGGGTTTCACAAGCAAGTGTTCATATTGCACCCAAAGGTTAGTTCTGTTAGTCTTGGGCATATTTTCTTAGCCTCATAAATTGATCAATTTGCAAAATCTGAGAGTAAATCTCAAGCACGGAAGAGTCTCAGATTTCATTTCATTCGGTCGAAACTTTGTTAATATACTCTGTTGACTGTTGTGTTACTATAAAGTACAATGTGACCTTGGGGCTTCGTGTTATGTCTAATATTACGGAGCGATGCAAAGATCCGTCCGGAAATCGTTTGTTTGATGCCCTATCTTGATGGACCTTTAGATTCATGGAATTGCATTTTTTGTCTGTTCATATGGTAGATTTAAGTTATGTGTTCTTAGATTTAGCAGCCGTGTGTTGTATCAGGTGCTAACGTTAGTGTTATTGGATCTTCCGGGGCTGCTCTTCTTCACCACTTACACACTTCTTGTCCTGTTTTGGGCAGAGATTTATCATCAGGCAAGTTTATTTTATTGTTTATATATTTGTTTTCATGGGTTATCTAGCCAAACT
Source organism: Boehmeria nivea var. tenacissima (assembly GCA_018132145.1). Classification (NCBI taxonomy): domain Eukaryota; kingdom Viridiplantae; phylum Streptophyta; class Magnoliopsida; order Rosales; family Urticaceae; genus Boehmeria; species Boehmeria nivea. The sequence continues at coordinate 16,440,361 of CM030877.1, read as the reverse complement.
CCTAATGGAAGGAGATTTAGAGTTGTGGTGGTGGATTTGTAAATTATACAAAGTTCTGGCTCCTGGATTGCTATTAATGCGCAGGCAAGAAGTTTACCGACAGATAAGCTCAGGATATTTTATATTTCAGTCAATGCCGTTATGTACGTTATACAGGTTTGTTTTCTCCGTTTCTCAGGTTCTCTCACTCGACATAATTATTCGTTTAGTTTAGTACTTGCTTTATGATCTCAGGCAAATTACTGTTCCATTCATGTGTATTTGCCTTCAGCTTTTTTTTTTTCCTTTTCTTTTTGGCATGTTTCAACCCATGGTTTTTCTGTTCTCCTTGTTATGATTATAAGGTATCTATTTGGACTCATTTTGTAACAATTAAAGGATTTGGGAAAAATAGAAGTGATTTGTTTTATTTTTTTAGCTCTTTAAGGTATATATTATTATTATTATTATATGTTGTTTTAGACGGAAATAGAATATCAAACATTTCTTTTTTGGTTATTCATTATATGCAAACATGTCGTTTGACAATCAATCTGGGTAGTGGGTATCGAGGGTACTTTCCTGTGATCACTGTAGAGATGTAGTTCATTATTACATCCTTATTAGTGGATTGAAGACTTGGGATTAACTCCTTGACATTCCAAATGACCAGTACTAAATTGCACCAATTTACAATCATAAATAAACATGAGTCTTTCTTGGTTTATTTAGAAAATTCCTTATACCTTGCTAAATATGTAGGATATGATCTTAATAATGATGGCATTTTTTTTTTCAGGTTTGCATCTGGATATACCTTTGGATAAATGACAACAGCGTTGTGGAGTTTGTTGGAAAGATATTTATTGCAGGTCTGCCCTTGACTGTAGTTCCACTAATAGTCTCAAGAATTTTTCATTTCTGAGATTGAGACTTCCTATTGCCATTTCTTGGCTGAAAGATTTACTGTTCTCATTTTTGTTCTTTTTTAATTTTTTTTTTCAGTCGTGTCTTTTTTAGCTGCATTAGGGTTCTTGCTATACGGAGGAAGGTGAGTATTCTAAATCACACACGATAATCAAACTATATATCTAAAGGGGGAGCTTCCTAGTATTCGTTGCGCATTACTACTTTCCATGGTTGATTACTTTTCTTCTTCGGCTCCAGATTGTTTTTCATGTTAAGACGTTTCCCCATTGAATCTAAAGGGAGAAGGAAGAAGCTTCATGAGGTTTGTGCCTTCCTTTTACAACATGTTAATAGGCCTTATGGATCAGTTTTTTCAAGTAGTTGTTCATTAGTGCTACTTGATTGATCAAAGAACCACCTAAGGCACTACAACTCTGCTGAATATGCACATGCATGGTAATGTTTAGCTAAGAAGAATCAGCGCATGATTGTAACTTGTCATCAGTGTCTAATCACCACTGCTACTCTGCTAGTATTTTAACCTGGTGAAGAGGTTAAATTTCTCTTGTTCATAGTCTGATCTTTTTTTTAAACCTTAGAATGCTGTAGAGTTGAGTATTTTTCTAGTATATCTTAATATTCAAACTGAATAACATTTTCAAATGCAATATCTTGCACAATTGTCTTTGCACCCAAGTAATTTTTCTTCAAAGTAATCTTTCAGCAATTATTTGTCATTTTCATGATTAATCTGCATGTGAGTATCTTGGTCATCATAGTTCTGTTGACTTACATTAAATTTCCATTGCAGGTTGGGTCGGTTACAGCCATATGTTTCACTTGCTTCCTCATAAGATGTTTTGTGGTAAGACTCAAGTTGTTTTCTTCACTAATCATTTAAACCTACCTTCTCTCGAGTGCCATCGATCTGAAAAACATTGTTTGAACTCTGAAACACTCTTAACAGAATGGATTTGGTCCCTTTACAGGCATACATTAGCTTTGTTAGACATTTTATTAACTTGATTCCCAAATTCAGGTTGTTCTATCCGCCTTTGATGCCGATGCTTCACTTGATGTGCTGAATCATCCAATTTTGAATCTGATCTACTACACGGTATTATTCTTCAACTGATTTTTGGTGGTCGTGGTACTTTCACACTCTTTTTCCTTCTCTTTTATCGCCCCTCTGAAAACTGGAATTACCTATTCCTCCAATGACAGCTAGTTGAGATCCTACCTTCCGCCCTTGTCCTCTTCATCTTGCGTAAATTGCCGCCTAAGAGAGTATCGGCCCAATATCACCCGATCCAGTAGGCAAGTTCATCTTTTGTTCTCAATGTTGTTTCATACGGGAGTCGGATAACATTGGAATTTGGCGAAGAGAAGAATAGGCGATTAAAGAGTGAGATGTTGTATTCTGTCGTAGCATGTATTGCTGGAAAAATTTTCCGAGATATACAATTCTCAGCTATCTGCAACTCGGCAAGGAGAGATTTGGTTTCATTACGGGTTATAGTCATCAGTATATTTGATCAACTTGTGGCGAAAAGAGTGAAATTTTCCTGTAATTTCTATGTTGTAGGCTTGTAGTGGTAGGTGATTTTCTGTTTGTCCCTAGAATTTCAAGTGACGATTGATTATTTGTTGTATTCATCCTTTTGGTCCTTAGTGAATGATTGACATTATATACTAGTTTAAAAAGACCTTTTATTGTAAATGTTTGGTTGATGATCAACCTATAGGTTGATCCATCAATATGGTTACAAATTGAATTTGTGCCCTTCTTTTATATTCATATTTTCGTGACTATCCAAAACGTGTCACTATCCAAAATGGAAAAATAAATGTCCTATTGTGCAACCTCTTCTTGTCAGAGATAAGGAAAAAAAACAAGGAAAAAAATATTGCAAAATGCGGCCAAGCAGAAACTATAAAGTTTGTAATTAGAAGAATTAGCTAACATTCTACCAAAAAGTCAACCCACAGAGGATTAATGACCAAACAAAATGATCTCTCAACCCGCTTTCTATAATCCTTTTTTCATCTCTTCCAGTTAAAGAAAAACTTGAATACATATTGATGATCTTGAAACTATAAAGAATGCACAAGAGGAAGAAGAAAAAGCTATTAGCAAATAGAGGAGATTTCTATATGTTACAAGACCAATGACCATTCCCCATTGGCCTGTGCTGTTTGGAGCCTCAAGTCTTGGATCACTATCGGCTTGGCTTTGCTTTGGCTAAGGTCTCTCAGTCTCTCTCTAATCTTGGTGGACATCCTCAGCTGGTGGCGGTGCAAACCTGACATGTGCCGGCTGAGCAAACACAACGCCATCATCTGCAAACAATGCTTTGATGAATGATGGCGTTCTTAGGGGCCGGCGACCAGTCATTTGTGGATAAACGTCTTCAAGAAAATAGTAAGCATGGCCGGCAATCATTCCCTGAAAAAAAAAAAGAAAAGAAAAACGAAATGTATTAAAATATGGAAAATAGCAGATTAGATAGCGTCAAAGTGAAACTACTGTATGACAGTTGTTTCATCAGGACTACCACAAAACATTGGATGGAAGTTTGCAGGCTCGAATTATTGTTAAAATTATTTAATAAGGACAGTTATACATTATTATGCTAGACGTTTTAGAATTTCGGATATCCATCTACGAGACGAGCCAACGAGGGCAAAAAACTATACTGACATGGAATAATGCGAGCACATACCAACAGGTCAACCCAAGCACTAGCTCCAACAAGGACAGAGAATCCCAAAAGAACCTGCAAGAGCATAATGAAAAAGACTATTATATTGCGTCTGAATATGAATCTGGATAGCATAGAATGTTTGATGGGAACGCCATGTATCTCTATCAAAGAGCAAGTTAAGTAACTAATTACGAGCACAAAAGCAGGATAAGCGATCAATTTTAATGGCTACTGATTGAACAACGTAGTACAATATGGCTTTGAAGCTAACTGACCCATGGTAGGTAAGCTGCTGTGAAAGTAAAGAGGCCCAAGAAACTCATATGAATAAAAGGATTTTGCTTGCTCCACACATAAACCTGTTAAGAAATAAAACGTAATAACATATCAGAAACAACTGTATTTCGTGCGGGAAAGTTGATCAACACTCAAGAGGGGAATGAACTACCATCATAAATGTTAGCGAATTGCTGAGGAATATAATTTTTGCGAATGATTCTGACAGATAAGGTATCATCCCACCAACAAGAACGATTCCAGTTAATACGGTGGCACCAAACAAGAGCATGTACAAGAAATCGGCAGTCCTTCCTCTGAACGAGTTCTCTTCAAGAAGCTTGCAGTATCGAGCAAGAAAGAACATGTGGAACATGAAATCCAAGTCTGGCAATGCCAACGTGAAACCATGTCAAAAATGGCATAAACTTCAGACAGAATCTGACCAAACCAATCATCAATTAAAAAACATTTCATATTGCTGTAGTTAGAAGGATCTTCCTTACGTGTATTGTGGCCATCGAGGCTCATGAAGCACATTAAGTTTGAACAACTTATTAAAAAAACAAACTATGAGTGCCTATTATAATCAAGATGTCTGATTTGTAATACAACAAGACTGAAATAGCCCAAGGGTTAAAAAATGGTGATTACATGACACGCGATACACAACAGCCCTTTCCGGGCGAAGGAAAGTAAGGAAGAGCAACGCTATCAGGTGCCAACTCAATAACAGGGAAAAGGGGTATGATTTTCATGTTTCTTCTTTGTAGCTCTCTATCCCCATCCACACAGTTTTTAGACACAGCTTTATGGGTCAAAGCATAAAACTTTGAATATTTTATCTTCTTTACCTCCCCATCCTTAACTTAATATCCAAGTCATGTAAACAAACGAACATTATTCCTTTTGTTCCTTTATGCGAATGTCATGCCCATTCTACAAGATCATCCCTTCACCAGTGTTATAATCACAAAGAGAATCTTTAAAGCGATACAGCTAAAAAAGCCCAAGAGACGAGAAATTGCAAAGTAACAATTACAATAATTAGCTATAATGAAGCACAAGCCATTAGCCATCAGTACACCATTAAAGGCACTAGAATATAATTTGTTCAAAGAGAGAAAAGAAAAAAAAAAACCCTTATAAGTCATAAAGTAGTTCAAATTCCGATAAACAACAATCATTCCCCGATGAATTGTTAAAGAAATTACCCATTTTCCGAAAGTACAAGAAGTTGGTGACGAGCCGCCAAAATTGATACTGCTTCACCACAAGTCTAGGATTCAGGTACAGATTGTACGGAGAGATTATCTGCATAATTGTTTTAAATCAAAAAAAAAAAAAATCTCAGAAAAAATTTTCCAAGTTCGAAGCAAACAGTCACCTAAACCTTTCTAAAATCCCACCTTAAACCAAATCAATACGAAATGAATCTGCATAAACCAATTCCTATCAATCAATTAGGCAAAATTTAACATAAAAAAAAACATTTCCAGACATAAAAATACGATTTCAATTGTACCTCTTATCATCAACAAGAGAGCAACAAAGGAAAAGATTAGGTCAAAGTTTGAACAAATCCATATATAATTACATACATACACACACATATATACAATACAGATATAGAGAATCATACTTCGAGCGAACAACCGATGGTGGTGACAATGGCGGCGGTGAGATAGGAGCGCGTGATTATCGGCATCTGCTTGTACCACTCTTCCACCGCTTGTGCCATTTTTGCTTCTTCGATCAAATTCCTTCAATTCCAATACTCTGAATCGAACTGGTTCTGAGATTTGAGCACAGAGAGATATATAGAATTATAGATTGAGAGAGAGAGAAGGAGACAGCAAAGTGAGCTTTGCGAAGCGAACGAAGTCACACCAGAAGAGAGAGAGAGAGAGAGAGAGAGAGAATTGACAACAAACTCAGACGAATGAGAGCGCGCGTGGATTGCACGGACCAATCGCGTGAAAGACTAATCGATAAACTTTAAGCTACGGGCCGGATTAATAGGAACATTAAATTAATGGGCTTTTTCTCAAAGCCTGGCCCAGAAATGGTTGCTCTCGCCACGTGACCCGCACGTGGATCCCCCACAAACCAGTAAACCACGCTCGTGTGTAATGATCGACCTCGGGCCCACAAACCCCGCCTTTTCGCTCATTTGTTTCAAATTCAAAACAACCAAAATAACGTTTCTCTGAGCGAAGAGAAAAGCTCGAAACTCTCTCTCTCTCTCTCGCATGGTGTTTTTCACTCAAACTCAAACCCTAGAGATCGGAGAGATTTCAGTGATCCCCGGCAATGGAGACTGGAGAGGAACCGCCGTCGCCGTCGCCGTTCAGAGCCTCGTCGTCATCGATCTTCCGAGACATTTCGAATTTCAAGACCCCAAAGCAAGGCTCGCGGAAACCTAGTTTCTACCAAACCCCCGGGACTCAGTTCTTCACAGCGTCCAAGCAGACGCCTAGGGATTCTTCTTCGTCCTCGTCGGTCCGGCGACGGGCTTCTCTCGCTCCGTCGTCGAGCCGGGCCAGGACGGCGCGTAGGCTCAAAGCCCTAGAGGTCGAGCAGTCGCAGTCCTCTCGGAAGGCGTTGGTTCAGAAAGAGCGGTCTTTGAAGTCCCTGGCCAAGTCGATTACCGTTTGGCTCAATTTCCTGTTCGAGAACCCCGGTTCTTGCGGGTGCAATTTGTCGACCGGTGGCGGGAATGGGGATAGAGAGGTCTCGGCGAAGGGGAAGAGGGATAGTCTTCCGGGAATCGGGGTGAGGGTGGATGCAGCGTGGAGGAACCCGAAGCGGCAGAGAGATTCCGCGTGGCGGGCTGATGATGGGGAGCATGGGTCGGGGTTTTCGAGTTCTGTGTATACGAGCCTGCAGAATTCGTTGAAAGATGTTTGCAGTTTCGAAGATTTGAAGAGGCGAATGAGGGTTTACTTGAGCTTGGGTGGCTGCAAGGAGGTTTTCGATGTCATGACTCAAGTGGCTAAGGTTTGGCTTTCGTTCTCTCAAAATCTGTACGGTTTCCTTTTATTAGATGGGTATATATTTTCGGAGAAGGAATCTAAATTTAATTTCTCTGATGTTTTATGATTGCTTAGTACTGTGAGTTTAACTGACTTCATTCACTCTGAGTTAATGCGACGAAGTTCGTTGAGTTTGGACCCTTGTGCTGAAATACTAGGGTCTTTTGTTTTGAGCGTATAATGTGTGCATTACCAAAATATTTTCTTTTCTTTTTTTTTTTTAAACTCAGAATATTGATGAAGGGAGGCTGAAAATGAAGGCACATTGCCCATTAGTTACTGATGTTGGATTGAAGCAAAAGGCCACCAAAATTCTTATGTGTTACAACCCAGTTTGGCTTCGAATTGGATTATACATCGTTTTTGGTGGAGATTCTTTGTTATTTAATGGAGATGCTGATTCCGACCATGAAATCACATTCTTGAGGATGATCATTGAAAAGCAGTTCTTTTTGCATGCCGGTTTAGCAAAAGCATATGCTTATAACAAGATGGTTGAAGGATTGTACAGACCTGGCTATTACGAAACCTTGGGTAATATTATACTGAAGAGACTTTTGTTGCTCGTTCTTGTCCTGGATAGAGCGAAATCTCAGAGTAGCCTTTCTCTTAAGTATGGTATTGATGGAGTAGATGGAGGTTCCCCTTTGTTGTTCACAGTGCAATCTAGGATTAAATCCAGCCGTCAAGTCATACAAGGTAACCACCCCTTCATTTGTATTTGGAGATTTTATTAGGCTTTCCTTTCGACAGTGTTTCTTTATTAACTTTTGTTTGACAAAGCTTTTTTTTCCTTCTTTCTCCCAATTAGATTTTTTGTCATCAGATGTTATGCTTGGAGAAGGTAATGTTCTTGCACATCTGATGATAGTAGGGTACAAAGTATCATATCAGCAGGTAGGCAGTTCTCTTTGTTGATTCTGTTTGCAACACAAGATATAGTTGTGTCTGTGTGTGCTAAAAATTTGCATATATATTATTAGTTATTATGCAGGAAGGCATTGATGCTTTTGGTACCTTCTAAAATTTATTTTTACCTCTACAACTGAGTGTTCAAGGACTGATATTGTGCATTGATTTGGATGATCATGAGCAAAGTTTGCATTATTTTTGCAGAATCCCCTAGTGGAATACGACTTTCAAATATCAGATTTGTTTGTAGATCTAAAAGATGGGGTGCGGCTCGGTAGAGCTACACACCTTTTGCTGGATGACTCCTCTATACTTACGGTTGTTCCTTACCCTTTTCTGGAAGTGAATTACTAGATCTGATTCTCATTAGCTCTGTTTGCATTATTTTCTTTTGCCTGATCTCAATTCTTAATTGTGCAAGCAGAAATTGGTAATTCCATCAGATACTAGTAAGAAGCACTTGGCAAACTGCGGTGTTGTACTGCAGTATCTTAGGCAGGCTGGTGTGTCTTTATGTGATGATGATGAGGTGATGATTGTGGGAGATGATATTGCTAATGGAGACAAGGAGTTAACTCTTTCCTTGCTCTGGAATATGTTTGTTCATTTGCAGGTCTACCATTTATTTTTTTCTTTTTTTTCATGTTATTATTGTGTATTCTCTATTGCCCATATCTACTGATATCTAATTGTTAATAAAATGATTACTGTTGAACCTGCAGGTACCCCATCTCATGAAGCAAACGTTGTTAGTTGAGGAAATTTACAAAATTCGGGGTGATACTATGGTATTTCTTCATAACGAACTTTGAACAAAAATGTTGTTTCCATTTTGCAGATCTTAGCTACTGTCTTCACTATTGGTCTTATTGTGAACAATCAATCAGCTTCTGTTGGCACTATTTTTTTAATTTTTTTATTCCAGGATAATGTCAACACTTCCAGTTCAACTCCTTTGGAATTGCTTTTAAGATGGATCCAGGTATTTCTGCTATGTTATGGAATGTACTATTTCTTGTTCTTCTAGGACTGCTAATATATGAAAACCAAACATTTTAAAAATTTTAAGCGGTTTTTGTTATTAGAGCTTATATGCACTATGCTATGTGATTGATAATGATCATTATCGTTTCAGGCAATTTGCCAAAATTATAATTGCAGGATTGAAAACTTTTCCTCATTGGTTGATGGAAAGGCCATATGGTGCTTGCTTGATTATTATTTTCGCAAGGAACTTCCTTGTTCTTGCTCAGCGAAGGTGTTATCATTATTACCTTTCTATTGTTGCTTATTTTACATCTACATATTATTTCTCTTTTATGTATTCTTATTTTTATTATTTGTTTCAGGATTCTTGTAGATCAACTGGGGAAGAATCAATTGTTTTAGTCACTGATTATCCCGATGCAGTGCACAATTTTCTTTTATCACAGAGACTAACAACGTTGTTGGGAAATTTTCCAGAGGTAAAGTGAGCGTCTGGTAGACATGAATTTTTTATATATCAGTTTTACATCAGAATTTGTGCATGGCTGAGAAGTGTTTGTTTTTGTTTAAAACATGGGGTACTTTGAGAACAAGTTAAATGGTGTAGGCAACAAAATGAAGTATAAAAACTGTTGACCTATAATGTATACAAGTGACAGCTTAATGTAAATCTTGGTTGGTAAATGTTGATGCATCTAAAATATAAGCTAACATGCATGCTTTCTTGCTTTTTATTAGTTTCACTTAGAGCATTGACACGATTGATTGTGTTGGTGAACAGGTTCTTCAAATTAGTGACATACTAGAATACAGTGGTGCTTGTAATGATCGGAGCGTGGTAATCCTGTTGGTGTTCCTTGCATCACAATTGATCGTCAAGAAAAACATGGTAATCTTGAAGTGCTAGTGCTGGGATGGCTGTTTTCTGGGCACTTATAGTTTCACATTTTTAAAACATATCTAAAACAATGTTTTATTGCAGGATCAACTAAATTTTCATAAACTCTTAGGTTGTCCCTACCAAAGTCCAACAAGAAAATTATCTAGTATAGAACCATGTTCCTCAAGTCCTGAAGTAGTTGGATACAAAGACGAAACATGTGACCACACTACTGAAGGTTATTTTCTTTTCCATTACTGTATTCTCTTATAGTGAGTTGCATATCATAAATTAGTAAAACGACGTTTTAACGGCTCTATATTTTTTAATTTCATCATTATGAAGATATATGTTGGTGTGCGGCTCTAGGGTTACTACAACTAGTCATTTTCTTTGCATAAGTTTCATTCCAGATTGTTCAAACTTGCTTACATTATATTCCAGTCTAACATATATACATTTTTTCTATAAACCAGATGCTGCGAGAAAGTTCAAGGCCGTCCAGGCTTGGTGGCGAGAAATGACTGAAAGGAACTACAAATCTGTAACACAGCCTACTGCTCCTATTTTGCAGGACTTCTCTTTAAAGCAAAATATCATTAACATCCAGAGAGGTAGTTTTGCTGATTTCTGTATCTCATCATACGTAATTATTTTTCTATCTATGCTATCGAATTGATTCTGTAAACTCACATGTAATCTGCTGCATTCTTCATTAAGCTTGTTACTCTTACCATAACCCAGTTTCACATGGGTACTATTTTGGGATTGTTTAGATTTTAAAGTCTTTGATGCAATCATAACTGTTTTTATTTCATCTGCTTTCTAGCGGACTGATAGATATCTGGCTCGTCCACCCACTAATTTCGGAATACATATCCATTGTTCAATGTCTCTGTTTTCTAGACTGACTTTGTTGTTAACTTGATGTTGAACATTGTGTCAAATTGTGAATCTTTGACCCTAGAAGTTCACAATTTTTAAACTTCTTTTCATAACTGAGCAATCCATATTTAATTGCAACAGAAACTGCTGCCAAAACTATACAGTCTCATTTCAGGAGAGCGATTAAACGCCGCAACTATGTGAAGATGATAAAAGCTGCCTCTCTTTTACAGACTGTTATCCGTGCTTGGTTAATTGCAAGGAAGAAACCGTCAAGCACAATTTTTGGGGCTACTCAACTCCAGGGCTTCTCATGTGGTATTTTCTTGCTCTCACTGCTTTGCTACTGTTGATTTGACTGATTAATCAGAATGTGTAACTGACACGACCCTTTTGGTTAATAAAAAAGAAAGGCGGAAAGGATCTGAGACATGGGAGAGATATGGCATATTCATAATTGAGAGGCATAGCTTTGTCAAGTTAAAGAAGTCAGTATTATTTATCCAGCGATCAGCAAGGAATTTGATCACTCGGAGACGTCAACTAAGTAGTGCTAGAACTTCTGTTGCATCAAGTCTTAATCTAATTAGTGCTTCAATTGTGATACAGAAGTACTTTCGTGGGTGGTTAGCAAGATCTAGAAAAAATTGTGAGGTTGTTCCAGCAGAGAATGCTAAGAAGGGCGTCGATGATCTAGTTAATGCTTCAATCATAATTCAGAAATACCTTCGTGGGTGGTTTGCAAGATCTAGGTACATTAATGAGATCGCTCAGATAGAGAAAGCTAAATATTTATGCCCAAAGAAGAGCGTTAGTGGCCAAATCAATGCTTCCATCGTCATTCAGAAATATTTTCGTAGGTGGTTAGCAAGGTCTCGGTACATTTGTGAGGTTGCTCGTGTAGATAAAGCTTTCAATTTGTCCTGGAAGAAAAGTGTTGATGATCTTACAGTTGCAGCAGTAAAAACCCAACTTGCTTGGAAAAATTATAGTTTTCACAGTCGTCTCCAAAATGAACAATTTGCTGCCACCAAATTACAGAGTCATTTCCGTTGCTGGCTATTGAGAAGAAAGTATCAAAACCAGAAGCGAGCAATATTGAAAATCCAAAGCAATTTTAGAATGTCAAGATGTTTGAAGACTTACGAAAGATACAAAACTTTGGTAATGTCAGCAATTGTTATTCAGTCTTTTGTACGTCAGTGTATTTGCCATAGAGAAGCTTGTAGGCGTAAGCATATGATCATCGTAATCCAAGTAAGTAGTCAGTGTCCTTATTGTTTTGCTAGCTTTCAATAACTTTGGTCTGTAATTCTTACAAGCCTCATTTACTTATGCGATTCCATTCCTTTTAATTGGCATTGCTTCCTCTATAATGCTGATTTTTTATTTAGTCATAGCATTTCATATCTCAGTAGTCAGTAGTTTGCTTAAATAATTTCAGAGACATTTTCGTGGTTGGTTGGTGAGAAGGGAGTTCTTATCCCAAAGAGAGGCTGCAACAATGATCCAAAGTGCCATTCGAGGGCAAAACTTTAGAAAGGTAGTTGAGTGTCAAAGACACGCTGCATCAGAAATTCAACGCTTTGTTAGGGGAGAGATGGCTCGAAAGAGGCTCCTAGGTAAACAGTGAGATTTCCCCTTGCACGTACTTTACTGAGTAACATACATATTTTTGCTTTGCAAGCAGTGTTTTTCCCCCTAACCGGATATAACACTGGTTTTGCTTTGCTGCAGGGGCCATCTGCCTACGTTGTGGCACTCCATGCGGTCATATTTTAGGGCACTCAAAAGGCTGCAATTCGAGTTCTGAAATAAAACTAGACGTTTCTTCTGCTCTCAAAGTGCAAAGGTGGTGGAGGAGAGTTATGTCACTAAAACTGAAAACGGAGTCAGCTGTGGTTATTCAGTCTCATATCCGCGGCTGCATTGCAAGAAGAAAGGCTACCAGGGAGGTTTATTCTGTTCTTAGATTGCAAAGGTGGTGGAGGGGCTTTATGTCACATAAAGTAACAAAGTCTGCTGTGGTAATTCAGTCTCAAGTTCGTGGCTGGATTGCCAGAAAAAAAGTTACTAGAGAGTTCTGTTCTGCTCTCAAACTGCAAAGATGGTGGAGGGGAGTTGTGTCAGTAAAACTAAGAACACAATCTGCTGTGGTAATTCAGTCTCATATCCGTGGCTGGACTGCCAGAAGAAAAGTTACCAGAGAGTTCTGTTCCGTTCTTAAACTGCAAAGGTGGTGGAGGGGTGTGTCATTAAAACTAAGAACAAGTTCTGTTGTGGTAATTCAGTCTCATATCCGTGGCTGGATTGCAAGAAGAAAAGTTACTAGAGAGAGGCATCACATTGTTGTAATACAAGTAAGATATGTGGTTTATTTCGCAGACTGTCTGGAGGATAATTCTAACTATCCTAATTAGAGTTCAGACTAATTTGCTATAATGAATTTCTTTCGGAATTCGGTTGACTAATGCCTTCTTCCTTTTTGAATTGTTAAAAACAACAGTCGCACTGGAAGGGTTACCTTGCTAGGAAAGCCTCAAGAGGACAATTACTGGATCTGCGCTTGAGAATGGAAAAGACGGCCGCAAATGTGGATGATGGCATGCGCATCATAAACAGACTTATAGCAGCAGTCTCAGAATTACTAAGCAAGAAAAGCATCAGTGGCATTCTTCATACCTGCGCTACTTTGGGTGAGGAAGAAAAACACTTTCCATGAAATTTTTTTTTGGATTTCCTAAAAGGCTGAGTTCACTTATAGGGGTTTAAGATAGTTATGTTGGTTTATTCGTTTACATGCCATAAAGTATGCTCTTCCCGACCTGAGTTATATGCATCAATTCATGAGATGAGCTACATATTTTTCAAATGAATACTTGTGCAAGGATTAGGGGCGAGCTTGATATTATTTATCTAAAAATTCTGATCAATTGTGTCTGTCTACCTTTGGTTTCTGTTATAATTGTTTTATTTAGAGATGGATGTTTTGAAATTCTTAATCTGCTTTGTGTTTCTACTATTGTTATTACTAGCTATGCATGCATTATAGAAACTTCTCTCACGACTATTCTTTTCATTTATATTTTATACAATATGTTTTGTTTGAAGCAAGAATTGAACGGGAAATTTTCGAAAGTATGTTTAAGCTTGGTAACTTATGCATTTTAAATTGATATCATTTGTCTCTTGAGGCCAATTAATGATCCTTGAACATCAACTTCAGAATTCCCAACTCAATGGACTTTCTTTTGCAGATATGGCTACACAATATTCTCAAAAATGCTGTGAAGAACTCGTAAAAGCAAGAGCGATTGACACTCTTCTGGAGCTTATTCGATCAGTCAGCCGAAGCATCCCCGATCAGGAGGTCTTAAAGCATGCGCTTTCTACTCTTAGAAACCTCGCGCGCTATCCACATCTCGTTGAAGTGCTTATTGAATGTCGTGGATCCACAGAAACTATTTTACTGCAGCAGCTAAGGTGATCATATCTGTTCAAATTTTGAAGCATGGGAAATTTCTTTCATCGTTGAATGAATCCAAACATTTTATTGTTTATCTTTTCCAGGAACAAGGAAGAAGTATATTTCATCGCTTCTGACCTAATGAGGAAGATATGCTCAAGTCCTAAAGGCATTGAAGCTGTACGCAAATCGCCTGCCCTTTTGAAAAGGCTACACAATCTTGTTGATGAACTAACAAGGAAGGCATATAATGAAAAGAGGTGTGATTTTCACATATAGATACATGCCCTTTTCTTTTCTCTTCTTTTTTCTTTTTATATCTCTTTGATCGGATGTAAGATCAAACCTTTTACATCGTTTCGATGTCAATGCAGGAATGTCCGAGGTCCAATTGCCAGAGAAACCACAGATAGGAGGTTGAGAGAAGCTATTCATCTTCTGAAAATGGTAACTGAGGGATAAACTTGGCATGACATTTGTATATTAATGTTTGTGTGCTAACTTGTGTCAGTTGTGAGGGTTTGCGTTGTGTATTATATTCTAGGAATTGTTCTGCCTTGTTGGAGCCATCTTCTGTTGTGTTGGAGAGTGATTTTAATTGACAACAGTGCAATGATTATCTGCTTAATAGTCAAATCACGGTAGATCATTAGCAAAATGGTCCATATTTAGAACTTTTTTGCAAGAAGGTCCATATTTAGAACTAACCATAGAATTCTGCTTCTATTAGCAATTTACAAAAAGGGAAACTGAATTTGTTAATATTTTACAAACATATGGTGGCTATTAAGCTTCGAAAATCTGGGTTTTTTTTTTTCAAGGGTTATAGATAAGTGTCACTTGAATTGAGAGCTATGACATATGATATCAAACAGTGGGCGGGGCTTCAGAGGCCACATAATCCGACTGCTTCGCAATTTGCAAATTTCTTTATTTGGCAAGTTGCAGTATATCAAATTAATTGCTTCTCAATTGTTTACCTTTGTTCGGACACTCATTTTTCTCATTTTATTTAATTTAATTTTATTTAAATTTTTTTAATCTTATAATTCATCACGTTTTATTTTTTTTTTTCAATTATTATTTGAATTTTAAAAATTTTTATACAATATCTTTATATCTCAACTGTATATATCATCTTAAAATTTATAAAATCGAAATATTTTATATTATTTTTCTATTCCTTATTTGAGATATTTATTTTAATCATTCTATTTTTTTTATTGAAATAAAAAAAATAGGTTAAAGAATAATTTAAAATAATTATAAAATTATTTAACTTTATATATTTTGATGTTATATAAATTATTGAGATTTAAGAATATTGTATAAGAATTAGGAATGTTGAAAAAAATAAAATAGAATAGTAAGAATTATATAAAGATTTAAGAAAATTGAAAAAAAAAAAAAAGAATAAAATAGGTGCATTAAAGAGTTTTGATCTTGTGGTCCCCACCGTCACGGCCCACAAAATTTTCTCGAAGACCATGAGATTCTTCTGTTTTTTGGCTTTTGCCACCAAAAATATCTTCCACCACCCACTTGAGGCTCGTTTGGACATTAATTCATCTCAAGAAGATTTATCAGGTCCGAGTCAATCATGTTTTACCATATAAGGCCATATATTATTGACAGTTCAATCATAAGGTATACAATTTCATTAGTTAATGGGAGTTATTAGGGTCATATTACTCAACCAGTAAAAGCCATAGATATTTCACCAGATAAGTTTCATACATTAACAATCTTCAACACAGAATCATAACCCTGAACTGTAGGAACTAGATTGAAAACAAATCAAATCTTCAATAATATTTACATATGTCAAACATGGTGAATCAATCTCAAGCAGCCCTGGCCAGAGTATCAAGCCGTTCAGGCACATCAGCAGGGTCAATATAAAATCCGCTTCTCCGAAAAGCTCTCGGAACAGTGATTGTCAAAACACCATCTTCATATCTAGCCGCAATTCCTTCAACATCAACTCTGCCCGGAAGCCTGAACTTCCTCATGAATGCTCTGGCCGGCTCCGAGGCCAATTCATCAGTGGCTTCAGTTCTAATTATGAGGTAGTTTGAGTCCTCAACTTCCACTTTTATCTCCTCTTTTCTAACACCTGTCCAAAAATAAGCAATCAAAACAAAGAATAAAAACTTTGCATTTTTTGAAGAAAAAGGAAGTGATTGGATTCAAGTGTTGTAACTAAATTTACCTGGGAGGTCAGCTGAGAATATGTGAGAGACAGGGGTTTCTGACCAGTGAACATGGTTTTGTGGGACGAAGTTGTATGGGAAAAGAAGATGAGAAGGGGAGAGATATTGGAAAGAATCTGGGAGGACCATTGGGAACTCCATTGATTAGTGGTTATTGAATATAATGGCGTGTTTCAATGTTTTTGTTGTGTGTGTATATATGTATATATGGGTGTGTTGGATTTGAGTTAGTGATTTGGTTGGGCTAATGGATAGGGGACATCGTAGAGTGAAACAAGAGCTAGTTGGTGTGGTTTTATTGAGCAGGTTGCCAAGTTGGTGTTTTGCCGAGCAAGTTGCCAAGTTGATTGTGGGGTGTTTTGAATTTTGAGTCTTTTTGGGCAAGTTGATTGGTTATTAATTCAAAACTACTTGGTACTTTTCTTAAGAGTAACGTTACGCCATCTCCAATATAAAGTGTGAGCTAATAAAAGTGTGAGCCAATGCTATATTTAGCATGTTATGGTACCAAAATGCTAAATTTAGCTCACCAAAATCATATTAAAATCCATGTTATTTTGATTCAAAATTTTATTCAACTGTCACGCATGTACAAAAAGTGAACATGATATATCAATTTAATAATCTTTATAGTGGTAATGTTGTAAATACTAGATCATCCTAAAATTTAGCATTGGACATTCCGCGTTAAATTTTATACTAAATATAACATAGCATTAGATAAAAAAAAATTCTAACTCAAATGCTGTGTTTTTGCGTTAGCATAACTTTTGGTATGCGCATTAGAGACGCTGCTAGTATCCCAAAATTTATCTTAATTTTTTCATATCAACACACAATATTGATAAATCACATGACATATGTGTATATATATTTGTCAAATGGACAAAGGGAGAGAGAAAAAGGCGTTGATAATTATTGGTAACGGTGGGAAATTTATTGGTTTTGTTCGTATGTTGATCACCAAATAGGCTAATGATAGACTTTGATGTTACACATACAAGTTGGGACCCAGTACGGAAAACATCAAATTGCTTTAAACAATTAAAAATTGCATCTTGATAAATTGCGGAAGCAATATAAGCTAATGATTTTCCCTTCGGTGGATGAAAAAAAGATAATGAGTTACTGTAGTACATATTCAAATAACATAAACAAAAAACGACAGTGAAAAGACGAGAATAAAGAAATCAGCAGACGACATCAAAGTAACAAACAATGGGAAACGACAAGAAACTGGTGACGATTGAAAAACGACAATATAGAGCAAAGAGAAACTGGTGACGATAGAAATGGAAGGAATACAATGAAAAAAATATGCATTTTCAAAAGTAAAAAACGACAATACAGAGCAAAGAGAAACGGGGACTCATGGAAAACTGAAGTAACAAAAAAACTACTAATATAGATAAATGACAGAAGAGAAAATGACATCAAAGTTAAAATGACAAGTAATTTATAACGCCAAACGACAAGAGTTAACAAACAACATCAAAAGTGAAAACGACAGTCTGGTGCGAGACTCAAAACGACAGTTATAATATTATCAAACGACAGTGACTCAAGAAAAACGGCAAGAGTAAGAAACAGCAGCAGAGAAAACGACATCAAAGTTGAAGCGACAACGAAGGAGAACGACACTAGATTGGCAAGCAACACCAAAAACGACGAGTTGACAAACGACATAAAAAAGTGAAAACAAGAAGAGAATCGAAACGGCAGCATGGAAAACGACATCAAAGCTGAAAGTAGCAACAAAGGAAGCGAATTCAATGATAAAGACTTTGAAGATACGCACACCAAATTTAAACAGTTTTTTAACACTTCTCTACAATTTGGAAAGAGCAAGTGAAGATATAAACTCAATGGCAACAACACTAAATGCTTGAGATTCATGTATTCACTCCAAGGACAAATGCATTGCCGTAAGCAGGGAGATTGCTCGAAGCTTGAAGGTTCTTCACGGGCGAGCGGAAAGGGTTCGGTGTGACGGGTTGTGTGATGTGCAGCCCAGTACTCCTGAGAACCTGCTTGGCATTTGCACAAGATATCTCGGATTGGTCTGTGAAGAAGGCGGGGACGGCCATGGATTTGATCAAATTGAGAGCGCCGCCCCAGGTTGTGTAGCTATCTAGCCCACAGTTGAGAGCAACAATGGCGTGCGGGGATGGCAGGTAGGTGGCTTCGTCCTGATAGACGCCCCTCACGAGATTCACCCGCACTCTGCTGCCGATTCCCGATGTTGTCCCTGATAAATTTGTTGGGACTTCGGGTCCCACCATGATTATCTGTATGTTGCCCAATCCATTGAGCAAGTGGCCAACTTCTGCAAATGCCGGCATCCAGTCCAACTCCCCTTCCGGGCCTAGGTAGTGAAGGATCACTTCCTTTCCTTTGAGCAAAAGGTTCTTCGAGCTGATGCTCAGCGCCGTCAGTATGTAATAGACGGTCAACGGATGGGAGAGAATGTCCGCAACGGGGCTTGACAATGGCAGAGAACGAAGGTTGTAATACTCTGACCAACCGGAGAGAAGTATCGGGCTTGATACGCCTTCTCTGAAGTGATGGTGGAAAGGCGAGTCGCGAGGATACTCTTCGTCGTCGAGCCCACCCCAAGAGTCCCATAGCCCGCCTTTGACGGGAAGGAGGCCGTAAGGACAGTGAGAATAGCAGCTGCATTTTCTTCTCCACATGCCCTTTTGATGAATGCCCAATGACTCGAGCCATTTACAAGGTTGATCAGCAGTACAAGGGAACATGAATATCTTCATGGCCAGTTCTTCTTCCCTTTCCATCATAGCCTTGTAAAGACCACACATGCTTTTATGGGATTCCTTCCAGTGCTGCTTCTGGCAGACCGAGCCGCAATAGAGCACAGCCCGACATCGTCCGCAGCAGAGAGCCTGCTCTCCGTGAACCTCCTTCTCGCACGCTGCGCACTGCCGTAGGCTTCCATTCAAGTAAAGCTTCACATCAAGGAAAGTATCATCCTTCGGTGGCTCAGCGTATTTGGTTGGGGTTGAGCTAGCCGTCGAGCTCGCCTTCTCTTCGTAAACCTGGCCAGGTGGGTGCGACACCGTCACTGCAACCAGGTCATACCCTTTGGCCATTTCTGGAGGCCATTGAACGTCGACGGTCTCAATGAACGGTTCAAAGTGAGTCAACCTCGACCACTTAGGGCCACCGTCTTTATCCACTTGGAGCAAGGGATGAACCAAAGCCAGGGCTTTCATGACGGCATACACAAACCTGAGCTCTTCAAGCGTCGGGCTCCTAAACTGAAGAGCCCCAGATGACGTGCACCGGGCGACATCGATCACAGGAAAACGATCAGCCCCCGATGCCTCAAGCGACAAGGTCTTAATCATCTTCCGATTCGAAGGGAACATCAACGACTCGAGCTCAAATGTGACTCTCAAGAGCTCCAAATTCGGCACGCGAGCTGTCTCCCTCGAGCCTGTCATCTTCTTTGCATCGCTTTCGGACTTAAACATGTTCAATCCAACATCCCCACCGTCCCCTCCGATGAATTGCACACATGGAAAAGGCTGTTTCTTGCCTAACCAGTCCGTATCCTTCCCAACCCTAACACCGAAAAGATGCCCCGGACGCAGTCTCTTCCACGGATCCGTCCTGTATAGAGCCGCAGAGGCCTTAAACAGAGACTTGATGAAATTAGGAGCAACTCCTTCCACCTTCATGAGACAAGTCCCGGATCCGGGACCGAGCCCCGGCCCGGACCCGAATTGCTCCTGGAATCTACCAAACAGGCTCTTCAAATGCAAATCCATTAACCCTCAAATGCACTGATCCGAATTATACTCTTTTCACAAAACACTCAAAACCCCAATTGAAATTTCACTCTCCTCCAGCTAAATCAATTGTATATGAAACAAAATCCAACACTTTTGATCCTCTAATTAACTTAGGCTAAAAGGGAAAAAAATCCCAAAAGCTATGATCCAATAAAAAGTTTGTTCATTTACTCTGCATTGCTTTCATTTCAGCCGGTGCAATCGAAAAACTCCACTACTTGCTCGACAGTCCAAGCAAAGAGAAAAGTCTAACACTTTTCAAAACGAAATGAGCGATTTTAAACTTCCTATAAACTCAAACTCAAAACTTAAGACTCAGGAAAAGAAAAAACTTCATGAATTTGGAAAACTTACGAAGCAAAGATCAATTCATTCTCATACCAGCTTCAATGGCTGAACTGAGACACCGAAATTATCTTCTTCCAAGTTTTGAACACAAGACTCGGAAGCTACACAGTGCTACTGAGTCGACGAGCGAGTCAGATCCCAAAGCGAATCGTCTCTCACTCACTGCTTACTAATACATTACTAACAGACAAGCCAAGAGAAGAGAAAAGACTGAAACAGCTTTGACGGGAAAAAAAATAATTAAAAAATAAAAAATAATTCCGAACATTTACGTTTATGGGCCCACAGCCCAACTGGGCTTTGTCCCTTTATGGGCCGAAATATGGGCCATTGGGCCCACGGTGACCTAACCGCGCAATCACAGGAAGCAAAGAAAAAAAAAGCCTCTTAAAAACACGCCACGTGTCCAGATCACAAACGCTTTTTAATTTTATTGTAATTTTTATGTTTTCAAAACATTAAAAAAAAAATTTTAAAAAAAAAATATCAGCCCCATCCGTTTCACAATCATTCATTCGCTCTCTCATATAAACAGTCTCTTCTCTGAATATCTCTCTCTCTCTCTCTCTTTTTCTCGGGACCGCACCATTTCTAGGGTTAGGGTTTCTCTCTCGCTCTAGAGTCTAGACCAAACCCTCTTATCTCTCTAACCTCAGTATGATGCAACCAGGAGCTCCGGCGGCGGCGCAGTACGCTCAGCAGGGGCAGCAGCCGTACATGATGCCTCCGCCGCCGCAGGCCGGGCAGGCTCCGCCGCCGCCGGCGTGGGCCCAGGGCCAGGTTCCGCCGCCGCAGCAGGCTTCCGCCGGCGCCGACGAGGTACGGACGCTCTGGATCGGCGACTTGCAGTATTGGATGGATGAGAACTATATCTATGGTTGCTTCGCTCAGACCGGCGAGGTCTGGTCTCTTTAAACCCTAGCTTTTCGTTTCTTTGTTGTTTTCATTACCAGATCTGTGCCTTGCGTTAGGGTTTTTAGATGAATATGGTAGCTTGATTTATTTACTTATTTTTAATTATTGGTTCGATTATTCCTGTTCTGTTTATTGTGCTGGTTATGAAAGTTTGTACCTTTTTTTCTGTTTGCTCTTATTTTATTGTTTGTGTCCTGTTTATGATGTTTGTTATGAAAGTTTGATGGTTGGAACAGTATGAGATATTGATTGACAGAGAGTTTGTGTTTGAAACCATTTTTTTTTTTTTTTGCTTTCTTATGCTGACAGTTGTAGGATTCAAAAGCATGCTGAGAAACGTATATTAATAGTTGGCAACGGAGAGATTTTTGCGTTTTTTTGTTAAAGCTATTTACAGTGTAGAGACACAGAACAAACTTTTTTGTGTTGATAACAAATTATTTGCGTGTTACTGTCGCAGGTTGCTTCTGTGAAGGTCATACGTAACAAGCAAACGGGTCAATCGGATGGTTATGGCTTTATAGAGTTTGTCAGCCGCCCTGCTGCTGAGCGCGCACTTCAAACATACAATGGTGCCGCAATGCCAAATGGCGCCCAGAGTTTCAGATTAAACTGGGCATCTGCTGGAGAGAAGCGTTCCGATGAGTCTCCTGATTTCACTATATTTGTAGGAGATTTAGCTTCCGACGTTACAGATTATATGCTACAGGAGACCTTCAGGGGTCGATATGCTTCGATTAAGGGTGCAAAGGTTGTCATTGACAGGGCCACTGGTCGCACCAAGGGATATGGGTTTGTTAGATTTGGAGATGAAACTGAGCAGGTCCGTGCTATGTCCGAGATGAACGGAGTTCTATGTTCTACAAGGCCTATGAGAATTGGGCCGGCTTCAAACAAGAATGCAGTTGGTGGTGGTCAGCAATATTCAAAAGGTTTGGGTTTTCCTCTCCTATTTGTATAGTCTCATCGCTCGTGCGGTCTTTTTGTGTGTTGCATTTTAGGGGGAAATTATCGCTTGGTTTGTAATGATGTTACTCTTAGCTTATCGTTCCTTTTTTATTATTATTATTATTTCTTTGATTTCCAATGTCTGGTTTCTTATTCTGCTTGATTTAACATGTATGGTTGTATTTCCGAGTTCTTTTCTGATGCGCAGAAGTATGCTAAACATTAGTTTGAACTTTGAAGTTCCTTTCAGTTATACTCTTGAAGATAAGCAGAGAATTTCCACTGTCATTTACTTCCAATAATTTCCTTAAAAAATTTGGGCAGCAGAACTGCTATTAAGATCTTGAAAACTTATAAGAACTCATGTTGTCTCAAAGCAGGGGTGTCAAGAGGCTCTGTCATCTAGGGGCATGCTACTGATTTCAGCTGAAATGGTATTCCCTTAGGGCGTGGCCTCACTTAGGTCAGTTTTCATTTATGTATGTCTTGTCCTTTATTCATGTGGCATCTGTTATGCTGCATTGCTTAATATTTTCCAGCTCGTTCTATTTGTTGAGCTTTCCTTAGAGTTAAAGTTAACTTTTCCAGCTCGTTTTATTTTTTGAGCTTTCCATTAAGTTACAGTTAATGTTTCCAGCTTCATTTTATTGAAGTTTCCTTTAAGTTACAATCAGTGACTGCTCTTGGTGCTTAAAGTTTGCCCGCTAAGATTCCATTTTGGTTGTATAGTTTGTTCTGTTTCTAGTTTCTTTAATACCCTTAAAGCAGAGTTCTTAGTTGTTTTATCCTTGTTCCATTGTCTATTTCCCGAGTTCTGTGTTCTACAATTTTGTATTTTTTTAGCTTCCAGTTCAATACATAGGAGCCTGAGCAGTGTCGGTGTAAACCAAATGGTTTCCAAGTCCGGAGATTTCGAGTTATGGGCTACTTATCATTGTTACTGATACCTTCCACTTTCAGCTATTTTACATAATTATATTAGGTTGTAGTCTTACTCTCATGTTTCTTGATCTTCCGGTTTTACTTATTGTCTCCGCTTCTTTATTTGGAGATATTCCTGCCAGCTGAGGTAAAAGTAAGTTGAGGATACTAAATCCTTAGTACTTGTATGTGGAGTTATTGCCATGTTTTATGTTTTTGCTGCAGGTTTGTGCATTTTCCTCTCAGTATTCTCCCAGTATCATTTCAATTTACATTTCTTTCCGCTGGAGCTCAGACATCATAATCATGTTATTAAGTTCGTTCCTCTAAGATTTAAACAACCATATGTATGCAAACTGGTTTGCCTTGTCAACTAACTAGCCAAAAGTAGCTATAGATCAAGAAGAAAGGCTGCATAATTTGGCTATATGGCCACTTACTTATAGACGTGCCTAATGCATTTGGGGCCACTGCTGTTAAAGTCTTAAAGATATTAATAGGCATGACAGGGCAGTACTTGCCTTTTCCTGCATTTGAAGATTTTTTTTTTTATAATGTCCGTCTTCAAGATTGTCCAAGCTGGTATGTGCATAATGCTTTTGAGATTCCCAAGTCAAGTAAATTGCATTATGATCCACAGGCTCATTTGTCACTGGAGCACCTTATTTCTGATTTTTAGTGTTTTATTTGAAGTAGCAGCATTAAGTTCTTACTGGTTCTCTATGCTGTAGCAATGGCTCACCATTTTTCAAACTTTATTTTGAATATTATCAGCATCATACCAGAATTCGCAAGGGGCTCAGAATGAAAATGATCCGAATAATACTACTGTGGGTACCATGTCTATTCCCAAATTTTGAAGTCATGCTTTTGTAATCTTTATTCTAACTTGAAAAACTTATTTTCTGTAGATTTTTGTTGGTAATTTGGATTCAAACGTAACGGATGATCATTTGAGACAAGTCTTCAGCCAATATGGTGAGCTTGTGCATGTGAAGATACCAACTGGCAAACGATGTGGGTTTGTCCAATTTGCTGAAAGGTATGTTAATTTTCCAGTCTTCTCTTATCAGCGACATGTATATCCACAAATGTATCCTATTAACAGTAGTTGCGTGGTAATGATCTTCAGAAGCTGCGCTGAAGAAGCACTCCGGGTGTTAAATGGAACCCCGTTGGGAGGGCAAAACATTCGACTCTCTTGGGGCCGCAGCCCTGCAAACAAACAGGTTTGACTCTAGTGCAGATTATAAACATGGTAGTAATCTTAAGCAAAACCTATCTTAAGCAAAAACTACACTCCACCGTTTGATATAACCAGTATTTACCATTATTTTCAGCCTCAGCAAGACGCAAACCACTGGAATGGTAGTACTGGCGGCTATTATGGGTATGCATCGGGACATGAGGGCTACGGCTATGGACCGGTCACCCAAGACCCGAACATGTATTATGGAGGGTATGCTGGGTACGGGAACTACCAGCAGCCACAGCAGCACCACCAGCAGCATCACCAGCAGCACCACCAGCAGCCTGTGGGATATAGCTGAGCATTATTAGCTTGTCTTTCTGGTTGGCATGTGTGTTTGAAAGCAACTTAATAATGTTTAGATACTCCTAAATGTTTCTGGGATATGCGTTTTAGTCTGATTTTTGTTTGTTAAGACATGTAAGCTATGCGTTTACTTTCTGAATTCCGTCTCTTTAATACATATGCCTGTGATGTGGTTTGATCATTGATTATCTAGAGTTAGCATGCTTTGATGATCACATCGTTTTCATATAGTAAGTACAGGTTTATATAGAGGGGTGAAATGAGGGTAACTTTTCTTGCCCCTTATCAATTACCGGCATAACTGGATTAGCATAGTTTAATGAGAAAAGGTTTTCATATCAATATTATTGACAATTCACATTTTTTTTTTTTGGGTTCAAGATCAATCCAGCCAGGTCTTGCAATAGTCATGCAAAAATTGGTCGTGCTACATTGAAATGATGAAACATGGACATTCGATAGAACTCTACGGTTTTAATTTGCTCGCATATTATATATATTACTAATTTGAAGCCCCTATTTACTGTAGCCGCTACAGTTACTGAGAAAAGGACAAAAATACCCCTTTATGCCAATTTCAAGCATTGGTGGTGCATGGTCTTTCTCGGCTTTGTGCACTTTTTTGTAGGAGATGACCAAAACACCCTTCACTGATTTGTGTTCTTAGGATTGATGAATTAAGACAATTTTGGTATTTCAAAAAAACTCATTTAGGGTCTGCTTTTCTCCATTTGCGACCATTGCGTGCCAATTTTTTTTTCCTTTCTTTTTTTCTTTTTTTGCTTTTTCAGAAGAAAAAAAAAACTAGGGACTTTCTCTTAATTTTCTCTGCTCTCTTAGTCATTCTATAGTTACCATTGTTAAATAAATAATAATATTAAATAAAAAATTTTAATCTTATGAACAATATAAAATTATCCATGCTATAATTATAGCACATGATATTGACATTGTAGCATCGAAGTTATAATTTTATCAGGTCTATAAGATCAGAAAATATTTTGTTGATCATAGTAGGCTGAGATACAAGGTCGTCCTCCATGCCGCTATGTTACAGTTAAAGCGATCTACAACATTCAGTGTTGTTGTAGACGAGACACAATCAATGCCACTATATATTTGTATGTGTGCTTATGTTGTTAACTAGATTACGATAGCAAAACATTGTAATACTTTTTACTATCTATTTTTTTGAAATGTATGTAAAATGCATTATTGGGAAAAAACAATTTGAAATGTATGTAAAATACATTATTGAGAAAAAAAATAACAAACTAAAAACTTATATTTAAACTTTATAGTCTATTAATTTGCTTTTTACATACATGTTATATTTTCTATTTCTTCCGATTCAAAAAAAAAAAAAACACACACACACACACAAAAACACCGCAGCAACGTGCGGGCATTTTTGCTCGTTATTATCTAAGAAAAGCAATAGGCCGTGAGAAGATTAGTTGCTCATTCTCGATCTCTTCTAGATTGAGAGATTGAGGTTATGCGAAAATCCCTGCTCACACACTCTTATAACCAAAATTTATACTATAAAAATAAATATCCAAGTAATTAAATAAATAACCAGTTTATTAATTATTTACACATGTTACTGCTCATTAGCATTTGGTAGTTGAATCACTTCGATATTTTATTATGCATATTTTGTTATAATTTTTAAAAGATTGGGTAATTATTAAAACGAGGAATTCTCTGCTAGGTTTTTTTAAATTCCCATTAAAATTGTGTTAAAAATTGGGTACTATAAAGATAGAGGCGTCAGTACCATCAAAAAAGCATTTGTATTCATACCACCAAAATAGGGGGAAATTGAGAGAATAAATGGGTATTTGTCTATTTACTGCAATGGAACAATGAGGGACAGAAAAAATGAGTCGATCACTTCTAAAGAAAAGAAAGATTTTCTGGTTTAATCTGATTAAACAAATTACGGACCATCTCACTTCTTAATCTGGTTTCTTCAAGTTGAGGCAATTATCTGCAGCTTGGCTGAACAATTCCTGGATCTGTTTTAGCTCACTCTCTGACATAGACAAAGAATCATCATCATCATAAGCATCAGCAGCAGAATAATGTGTTCTTATAACAAAATGAAAAAGAAAAAATCTTAAAGGCGTGCAGGAAATATGATTGTGAACAAGTTTGTAGCTTGCAGGTAGCAAAAAGCTTAACAAACAGTGAGGTAAAAACAACTCGGAGAATTGCAATTACTGATTACTCTCGATGTATATTGAAGAAGCAAGTACGATAGTTTTGTTACCACTTCCCAAGCCGTCTCTGAAAGGGTTTAATCTTAAACATATGTATTCAGCGCTGTAATAAATATGGCACCAAGAAGAAACTACTGAAGCATAAACAGGTCGAAGCAAGAGATTCCAGTTTTTATTTCAATCCAGAAAGTTTTTGTTGGTTCTTCGAGTATGCAGGCTTGACGTTATTGCATTACAAGGAAGAAAAAATAGGACTAAAAATGAACTTTAACACGAAGCTGAAGAAAAGCTTGGCATGATGGGAAAAAGAACATGTACCCGCAGCTTCCAATTGCCTTTGAAGTTCTTGTCCCACGGCATCATTTTCAGCCTATACAGTTTCGAAATTTAAAGTGAGAATATGTATACAAAAGAACACGAAATCTTCAAAGGGCTATAATCACAAGACTTCACACCTGCAGTTCCGCAATCCTTTTTAGCTGCGCTTCTTCGCCTCCATCGGACAACGGAAGCGCTGCCACCAAGGCATCAAACTGCGGCATAAACAGTTGGTAGAACATAATTGACCTACGATGATCGTAGTAATCGACAGGCATTGGACGTAAATCGAGCGAAAGACTGATTCATAGATCAGAATTTCACAACCAAAGTCATCCCATATCTAACATGTCCCACATAACCTCGCCCATGAATCCTATCTGAGCATTTTGAACCGTTTCCACTTAAGAGCAAAAATCTTAACCGTTCATGTGAAACATGATAATTAATAACACTTAAAAAACACTAAAAATTCACTCTTTACACAGTTTATCTCAAAAAATAGCTACCATTCTCAGGACCTTGAATTTCACATAATTCAACCAAACTATACTATAACCCTAAGTACATTCTGTAAAACCCTAATCCATCATCAATTACAAGCTAACAAAAGCAAAATTCTGTGTCTCACAAACACAGACACAAAAGCAAATCACCACTATTCATTTATCACTTGGATACCATCAAAACCGAAAATTTCTGAACCACAGAAGAAGAAAGAAAAAGAAAGGTGGGACCTGCTTGGCGGCTTTGACGAGAGCAGAGCTCATGAGCTTGGGCTGTTCGGAGAAGTTGGAGGCTTCGTCGGCGGCGGGGATGGCCGGCGGCTCCGGATAGCTCTGGGAGAGCCTCGCCGGAGGAGCGTCCCTCTGCAGAGTCCCGAAGGTGTTGAAGGCCAGAGCTGCGATCGTGTTCGCTTGTTCCTGCAACTGCGATATTATGTCCATTTCTTCTTCTTCGTCTTCTTCTTCTTCGACTTCTCCGAGGAATGCCCAATCTCTTCCGATGCTAAGCTTAGACGAGCTCAGATGGTTCTGCGAATCGAATCACTCCATTGAAGAAGAGAGAGTTACATATACAGGGAGAGCTGGAAGGAGTTAGAAGGTCGAAGAAGGACTTTTGGGCCTTGATAGATTGTTGGGCCTCAGCCTATTTGGGCCGGTCTCGGTCGCAGCCCAATAGAACGCTAGAGTGTCTGTGCCAGTTTGACATTACTGTGCTGATATAAAAAGTACTTTAAACTGTGCTGAAGAAAGAAACTGCTGGAGTTATAAGCATGTAGGGTATTTGGATATTTTATTTTTGAAATTACTGTAGATATGTAAAATTACCAAAATATAATTTTAGAAAATTAGTTAGTTGAATATGGATTAAAAAATTAAGGATATTTTAGTAATTTAAATGAAAAAGCAGTTTCGGTTACAGAAGAGTAGCCTTTAACCTGCTTCTAAAATTACACTACGTAAAAGCAAAAATAATTACATGCTTATTTAAGAAACATGTTTACCAAATACCTTTAGGTGCTTTAGATTCTTTTATAATCTAAAAGCAGTCTCTAGAAGCAATGTCAAACTGACCCTTTGTTTATATATCTTAGAGGTGGTGTGAAATGAGTACTAATGCTTTTTTTTTTTAAGCAAAATATTCAAATTTTGATTAAAGTATTTTTTTTTAATTCTTAAGATTTTTTTTTTCCTGAAAATCTCATTTTAAATACTACAACCCAATTTATATCCCAACATTAATTTTAATTTAAGATTTTTTCTTATAATAACTCAAATAAAAAAGATCTGAATTTTGTATTTGAATTCAGTACGAAACAACCCCAATTTTGCACTTAATATTATTTTTTTAGTGATATTAATTGAAAATATAAATTTAAAGTGGCGTTAATAAAAATAAAATTTCAAAAAATGGAATTTCATCTTTCTTTTTTCGTGATTTTTTTTGTTCATTACCATAAATTGATTAAAAGAAAGGGCTTAATAATGATAAAATGTTCATTTTTGAGGATTTAATTTAAATTTCAAATAATATCAATTTGATACTGATTGAATCACAAAAAATATACGAAAATAATAAATAGAATGGTTAAATATTTATTCTAATTGTAACTAAAATTTGCATATTTCGATGGAAACACGAAAAAAAAAAAAAACCAACAGAATAAAACAAAACAAAATACCACCAAAAAAAAAAAAATACCACTACTATGGAGCGACAAAGACCAGCAAACACAGTGCCAGTGATCGCACTTGCAACTAAAAGCCAAGAAATTTTGGCACTCGGCAGCATAGTGCAACGGCTGCTATAAAGCTCAGCCATGTCGAGCAAACCCTGCTCGGCCATGATTGAATTTGAGGCAGGCCATGCTGCCGCAGAAGCGGTTTTAAATAAACCATTTCTTCCGTTTTGTGTCCAGTCCAACCTGCGAGTGTTGGTTCGGAACTTGAAAACAATATTTGGACAAACAAACAAACAAACACAAACTTATAATTGTCTGGTTAAAACCGCTCCACCAGAAAGAGCATGAAATCCGGAACACACATTATCCAAAAGAGCTGTCAATAGAAGAGTTCAGAATTCTCTATATCTCTGAATCTATGGAAAACACTCAGTTGTATAGCAGCTAGGAGGCCATGGATGGCCTGTTTTATTCTTCGACATTCGACTCTAATGCATATCATCAGTTGAAAGGGGGCAAAGACTCTGGAGTTGGAATGGCGTCTCAGTTGTCACATTCCATGCTGGTATGGTCTCCAGAAGTTGCCTCTCCCTCGGGTTCGAGAGGAACAGCCTCTCCCTCGGTCAAAGTTTTGGGCTTGATGTCTTTCGCTGCAGAGAAAGAGACTACACCAGTAATGTCAGAAGCGGCATCAACTGCAGGCTTACCTTCACCAATTGGGACCTCAACAGCGCGTGCGGTGTCTCCTCCACCCTTCTTCTCCACGAGACTGTCGACCAGTTCAGAATTTGGTTCAGAGTCCATGAGCTCAGGTTCAGAAACCAGAGGCGGTTTGTTGAGTTCAAGATAATGAGTCTCCATGTGGTCAGGAACCAGATCACTGCTTGGGTCAGAGTTCACCAGTGCCTGATACTCAGTCTCGGGCTCGTCAGCAACAGCTTCAATAACCGGCGTAGGTGCCAGATCTGCTTTCAGTTCTTCAATTGCCTCTATATCATTATCTCCCACTATAGTGGAAGTCTCAACATCAGAAGGCATAACCTTGCCCTGTTCAGCAGCTTTAGTGCTCTCCAACTGCGCCATTACGGCAGTGGAACGGCCTTCAAGTCCAGGCTCCTCCGCTTGCGGTGAATTGGTCTTTCCGCTCAGGGAAAGGCCAGCATCATCCTTCAACATAACAGGCAAAGATTGGCGCACAGGCACTTCAGGCTGAGGATTTACAGCCTGATCGTTTGAAGATACTTGGTCTCTCGGCCTAAAAGGACCATAAGGCATCCTGTTGAGGTTTGCGAGATTAAACCTCTTTCTCTGGTAAGTCACAAGCCCTGGAGCCACATCGTTCCGTCTGTTAACTGGAACGTACCGTCCCGGTTGGAAAACAACTCCACGCAGCAAAGTGTTGGAGTCGCCTACTCTAACCGTGAGAAAGTACCCAGCATCAAATGAGCCATCAATCACACCTGCGACCGCCTGACCGACCACTCTATTTTCGTTGGCACAACTAGCAGCAGCCGCAATTTTCTTGCCCCTCTTTTTGGAGCTCTCGCCTACAGGTTTGTTTGTCCCGGGTACTGAGTCCTTGCGTGGACGTCCCCGCTTCTTCTTCTCGCAGACATATCCAGCTGACAAAGCATATGCCCCTTGAATGTGTTGGCTCATCTTCAACAAATGAATGAGACAGCCGACAGTTTTGCGCTAGTTTTCTGAACTTCTGTAGAAAAGAAAGTAATCCCAATAACTTTTCCATGTTTGTTTAGAAACCAATGACGTTACCATGATTCATATTTTAATTAAAAGGACAAAACCATCCGGCCAAAATCTGAACCTTAGTAAATTATAGACCAAGAAAGAACAAATATTAATTTGTTGAAACACATTCACCAACCAAGCTACATTATGAAAATTTACGGACAAGATATGTTGATGGATAAAAGATGCACTAGAGAATTGTGAATACGGAGAAGTGATTAATGTTCACAAAATTCTACATTTACCTTGAAGTTATTAAGCTCAACAGAGACAAAGGCCAAGTGGTCATGAAAAAAAATACCGAGCAGAAGCTCCACAGTTGAATATATAAAGATGAATGACAAATAACAAAGAAGATGGAATAGGCTTAGCTCTTGATAAATTTACTATAAGTGACACACAGTTTCTCGTCTTTCTCCGATCAAAGGGGGAAAAAAGCAAGAATCAGCAAATAAACTAAAAACATTACGAAGAGTAATTATTAAACAGTTAAGAAGATCAAAAAGCATGATTAGCAAAAAAAAAAAAAAACCTGGAGTAATAATCTAGCAGGCAATGCAATCCATAATTAATCACACAAGATACTTATAAAAGTCTCTGTAGTACTAACAAGGATGATGAAACACGCAATATTGCTTTAACAAATTCACAAGAATCAAATTCTCGCTAAGAAGTATCACAGGTTAGATGCACGCTCAAAGACAAAAACGATTATTTTGATATGCTTTCAAGCAACCAACTTTTATTTGACACCGTGTGCGCGTGTGTGTTCTCTCTTTAAATTTCTTCTGGTATCACCAAGCCATTTGAAGAAATTAGATCTGGTGATGGAAAAACACAGAACTCAATACAAGTTCTACAAAGAAAAGAAAGAGAAAGTGCTTAAAAAGAAAAAAGAACAAACAAAATAAAAGCGATAAAGCATGCATAGAAACGGCAGAAGCCTAGGAAAACCTTGTAGTTGCTCAAGAAATAAAGGTAATCATATCGCCTAACCTCTAATTTTTTTTCAGATTTCCTTAAGACACACAAAGATCAGCAATATTTGTCCACAAAATTCACATCAAAGCATGTCATTGTAACCAGATCTAGACAAATATTTCATGAAAAAAGCGAATTTATATTAACTAGAATTAAACACGAATCAAATTCTCGGCCTACAGATTCTTACCAGCCACCGGATTAGAGCAGAAGCGTCTCTTGCGGTCAACACCAGGCCTAGGGAAGATGGAGCACGCCGTCAAGGAGAGTCGCAATATAGATGAAATCTTTGTGATTAAACCCTAGCTGCACTTTTATAGAGGTTTACAATTGAAATAGCTCATTAAAGAGCAATAATTCACAATTATACCATTAGACGTTCGGGTCGGGCAGGGCTTGGAATAGTGGATTAAGCTATAAACTAGCCGATACGGCCAAAATCAAGTATAAAGTGGCTCGGTGATCCAAATTTACAGGCCAAACTAAGTAGGCTTCAGGCCGTTTCAACCTCATAACCACATTGTTGAATTAATAACAAGATCTTAGAGGTTTACTTAAAATGCTTCAACCTTTTCTTTTTTTTGGTTGACTCAACAACCAAACAGCTTTTATATCTCTCCCCCGTAATCACTAGGATTGCAAATTGATAACATGATACTTAAGAACTATACTTTCGTACATAACTCTTGCAAAGAATCAACTAAAAACATAATCACATTCAACTTCATGTTATCTAATATCCTTGATGGGATATCATTTTTGGAGTCCTTTCATGTTTCCTTTATGCTACATTTGTATGATACTCTTAGACGCATCGCATTTATTGTGGCATTATCACAATGTTTCCAAACTTTACCGTAAAATTTCCATGTTTTTCTCCACTCTCCCACGCGACTGTCTAGAGCGGATCAAAGGGGGAAAAAACATCAAAAAGGAAATAAGGAAAGAGCAAACAATCGAAAATGAAAACAGAAGTATCCAAGTCTTCGGCATTAACAATATTTCGAAATTCAGTTTGAGAATTTAGAAGCTTGTGGACAATAAACAAGAAACGAAGCAAAATTTGAAGGGAAAACAAACACACTCACACAATTTCAAAGCGAACCGGCAACGTAAATTGATGCCACTTTCCCATGTCAAAGAGCCCATAATTTGGCTGCAACAAAAAAATATACATGAATCTTTGAGTTCAAGATAAAAGACACAGAGTCCTGATGTCAAGCACTTGTAAAACACATACCCTTTTCAGATATATACACCACATAAATGTAATCCTTTCTTGACACAGTATTCAAATCCTCATTATCAACAATCATTCAACCCAAAATAACGTAAATTTCATATCAGCCACAGACAAATCAGAAAGTATTCAATATATATATATATATATATATATATATATATATCAGGGTCTCTAGGATCAGAATCTTAAATTCTATTACTAAACCAAGAACAAGCTTTTACGTTATGAAGACAAGGTAGGTAATACTTACATGTAGCCAGAGAGAAGAATCAGCTGGCGAAAATAGACTGGTTCTTGGTATTAGGAGAGGTAAATATTTTGTCGTCTTTTTTGCCTGTATTTTCCATTCTCTTAAATTCGTTTGGCACATTTTGGTTTTTTTGGATCGGGAAGAGCAAAAAAGAGCTGTAACTGGAGAGAGAAGAAATTGGCGCTAGCCGCTAGGTTTTGTTCTGTTTTGTGGTTATCATCATTTCTCTAACCAAGAACTTAAAAGGAAGTTTCAAATTTTCAATTAGGGCCGGTAATCTTGAGCCAGACACGAACACGATACGATTTAAACAGATCTAGATTTTATTTTAATATGTATAAATTTTAACGGATTAGACACAGTTAATATGATGAAATAACGGATAAATACAACACGAACTCAAAAAATATTATTAAATTCAATTAGACACTATTAATAATTAAATCTTAAATAGATAAATACAATTTTAACCTAATAAGAATTATTAAGACATATTTATTAAAAATGTCTTAATAAATAAATACGATTATAACACATTTAATATCAGCATATATGGAAATTTTAGAAAATAATCACTTTTTAGAAAATAATTTTAAAAAATAACTACGATTTCAAAAAATTTAAAAACTAGCATTTCAATAATTTTTTACACGTGTCAAAAATTTTCTTATAATTTTTATGTGTAATTTTGTTATTGTCAAATTTTTTTTACATGTATTATGACTAATTTTTTAATTTTTTAAAATTGTGATTATTTTTAAAAATATACAATCAAAAATGACTATTTACCTAATTGACCGTGTGTGTATATATTAATTTTTATTATATTTTTTAATTATTTTGACTATTGTATACTTGTATAGTATTTTGCATTTTATATTTTTATTTTGTATTTTGTATATATTTTTTATTTTTTTAATACAATTTCAAGCACCTTAGGCATTAGTCTCGTTAGTCCCCTTCCCTTTTCTTTCGCATTTTCCCATCTCTCTCGCTAAAGAAACCCTAGTCGAAGTGCCGAATCCATCTCTCTCTCTCTCTCGAAGTGGGGCCGAACCCATCTCGTCGGATTTGGCCTCGTTCTCGCCGAAACCAGCCCGTTGGAGTTCGCCTCATTCTCGCCGAAACCAGCCCGCCGGAGTTCGCCTCATTCTCACCTGAACCAGCCCGCCGGAGTTCGCCTCATTCTCGCCGAAACCAGCCCTCTCTCTCTACTGGTTTCTTCTTCTTCTTCCTCTCTCGCTCATCGTCATCGTCACAGTCCCTCAATTCCATGCAATAACTAGGTAATTGATTTCTTCTTCACTTTTCGTTCCTTGATTTGTTCTGTTTTGGCCTAGATTTTCACAAAAATTCGGTGTGCATTTTCTCGAGTCCCGTTCAATTTCGTCTGAATCGCAATTGAATCCTGAGAATTGGAATCCTGTTGTTTTTGTTTGAATTTTGACTAATCGTAGTAAGAACAGAGAAATGAGTAATAATTTCCTTTAATTTGGGTTTCTCAGAAGATCAATTGTATTGAAAATCATGTCGCGTCTCCCAGCTCTTGTAATCTTCTTCTAGCTCTAGGTCGCACCTAAATTTTGCTTAATGATCGTCGATGGTGACGATCTCCACAGCCATTTGCTCGATCTCCGTTTTTTTTTTTTCTCTTTTTTTTTGGTTTTGGTTTTGGTTTTGGTATATGTTTTATCTGCAGATTTTTCAAAGCCGTAATTCTTTTAGCGACTTCTCTCTTTTTTTATTCAAATGCGGAAGCAGATGAGTTCGGCTGTGAACTCTGTGCACTGTGAAGGGATTTTTCTTTTGTGCTGATTGTATTGACTGAATGCTTTATCGTTTCTTTGTCCTTTTTTTAGGGGATTGATAATAAAATTAGTTCGTTTAGGGATCACTAATTTAGATATTCGAATATGGTTTTTACATCTGCGTGAATTTGAGTTTCAAAGTCGTTTTCTTTTAGATTTTAATAGATTTCTGGTTTGGTCACTTGAAAGGGGAGTGGCTTTTTAGCTTTGTATGTAATTTGTTTTACTGAAGAGGCTAAAGCTGTGTGCTTGAATATAATAATTAGAATTTTGTTTGTCAATGGATCACGGTATTAGTCTTTACAAAGCAGCTAATCTGCCCATTAAGTCAAAAACACAAGCCAATTTTCGCGCCAAACACCACTGTATTTGTATATCATTTTAGGAATATTTATTAGGGAAACTGAAATCTTTTGAAAATTTGTTATTCGGGTTAGTTAATTTACACGTGCGTTTTTTGTTTTCAGTGATTCTAGTGGTGGACTAATCTGATATCTGTGGTTTATAGACCTTTTTTTTTTTGAAGAAATTTATAGAGATGTTTGGTGCTTCCATAATTTTCTAAGTTATGGTTGTTTGGATAATGCAGCTAACCTTTAGTAGCTGGAAAATTGAGAACCGAAGATGGTGAAGCTAACAATGATTGCTCGTGTTACTGATGGCCTTCCACTGGCAGAGGGACTGGATGACGGTCGTGATATTAAGGATGTTGAATTCTACAAGCAGCAAGTTAAGGCTCTGTTCAAGAACCTCTCAAGAGGCCAGAACGAGGCTTCTAGGATGTCAGTTGAAACTGGACCTTATATTTTTCAGTATCCTTTTGCCTCATTATTTCCCATGTTTATTCCATTTCACACCTTTCTTTGGTCACGCATTATAGATGTTTTTAGCAGTAGAGTCAGTCATCCATCAGTTCGTTTCACTACAGAATTATGTAAGACACCAGCCATTAACTAATCAATAACATTTACAATTTTATCAAAAAAAAAAAAAAAAGAAACACACTAACAATTGCCTATGAGACTTCGTTTGAAAATGCTTTGTTCATTGTAGTGTGTTTAAAGCCGTTAGACCACATGCATGTGAGCTCCTTTTTTAACTTGTGCTGTAAGTTCATTCAATTTGTAAATAGTTGCCTTGACTTATGCGCTTAGTTATATTATAGAAGGGCGTGTTTGCTACTTGACAATGTGCGACCGTGCCTATCCAAAGAAACTTGCATTTCAATACCTTGAAGATCTCAAGAATGAATTTGAGCGCGTTAATGGGACACAAATTGAAACTGCTGCTAGACCTTATGCCTTCATTAAGTTTGGTAGGTTTGCTTTCAATATTGTTCTTGTCAGCTTGTCTTTTTCTGTTGCATTTTGCTTTTTGATAATTTTTGCTGGATCTTATTCTCCTTCTGTTTGTATAGACACATTCATCCAGAAAACAAAGAAGTTGTACCAGGACACTCGTACACAGCGGAACATTGCTAAGTTGAACGATGAGCTTTATGAAGTCCATCAAATCATGACCCGGAATGTACAGGAAGTTCTTGGCGTCGGTGAAAAGTTGGACCGTAAGATGTTCTTCGTTATTTTTAAATATCACTATATGTAGTTAATAAAGTTATTTATTTATGATATCTAATCCTGATGGATCAAATAACATGGAACAACTTAAAACTTTAAGTAGATTGCATCTTTCCCATTTACAATTTTTTTTCCCTCCAATTTTGCAGAGGTCAGTCAAATGTCTAGTCGCTTAACGTCAGAATCGCGCATATATGCTGATAAGGCGAGAGATCTTAACCGACAGGTTAGTTTTATCATTTTCAGTAAGAAATGATTTTATTCCTTGTTAGATAATTTGATAAGTTAATCATGCAATGCATTTGGAATTGTGTTCAACATCATGTTTATGGTCCCACCTTTGGTCTCTCTTTCTTACACTCAAACTTATCAAATGCATAGGCTCTGATCCGGAAGTGGGCCCCAGTGGCCATTGTTCTCGGAGTTGTCTTCCTCCTCTTCTGGGTCAAAACCAAGCTGTGGTGATCAAACTGCTTTCTTAGCACCAAACGTTGTCTTCTTTTTTCTTTTTTGGAAAATCAAGCGATCCCCAATGGGCTTCGTGTCGTTGATGAGTACAGCTTTTTGGCGTACTTAATCTTTCCAGACACGAAAGACCTCACAGTTCAGATTTGGTGCTTTAAACCGCAGAAACGAGATTGATTACAATGATATTACATTACATGTCTCATTTTAGTTGATGGCTGAGTTTATGGAGATGACTTTTAAGAATTCGGAGAAGAGACTTTTGTTATCAAACTAAGTAGTCAGTCAACTTACCTTAGCATTATACTATAATTACTATTGAAAGTGAAATATAATTTCCTGTTTTGAGATTCCTTATGCCTTTCAATTCCATATCCAGTTTTTTACTTTCAAGACAGTTGACATTTGATCCAGTTTTTTACTTTCAGGACAGTTGACATTTGATTGGTATATACTCAACAGAAAAATGGTTTTGAATGGACAACAAACTTTTATCCCTTATTTGCCTCACTATCCCTCAAATTCTATTTTATTTTTTTTTCAACTTTCCTAATTCCAATACAATATCTCTAAATCTCAACTATTTATACCACGTTGAAATTCGCAAAATTATACTATTTCGAAATAAAATAGTTGGGATATTTACCCCAAACAAAACCTTAGACTGATACTAAAAGTCTAACATATGTTTTTTCATGTCTGTTTCTAGTTATAATTCCTTTACTATTCTTGCTAAACTACATTTTTTTTATAAGTTTCATTTTTTTTTTGGGAGGTCTATTGGTGCTTATTTAGCGTTCTTTTCATAAGGAAATGCTCGTAGAAATACATGTTGCTATCCATTCAGACCTTTAGAAGAAATTTCTTTTTTTTGGGCATCAAAAGTAGACTTTGAAAATAACATAAACAGCAAAAGAATTGAAGCTAAGAAAACCGAATGCGAATATTAACATTGGAAGGCTTCATGTCGTTTCATCTTGAATGGTACAAAACGACATGCTATTTTGCACTCCATGAAAATAAACTCTTTCATTTGCATAACCGGAAAACTGTAAATAAAACCACATAGATGATAGAAAATGATAAGAGGAATAATATATGATTATTGAACAACGACGATGATAACTAGAAAATGATACGAGTAGAGAACGAGTCACAATATGGTTCGAAAACAACTGTATTAATTAACGATAACTGGAAAGCGACAACTTGGTTCAAATGACAAGAAGCTATAGGACGTCAATGAAAAAAAAAAAAAAACCGAAGATTTAACTGGAACAAGAAGTTCAAAAAAACCACAAGACAACAATAATACAACAATAATACAAAACTGAAGAAGAAAGCAATGACAATTGTTTAAAAGAAGTAATAAAAAAAAAGAGTTAACTTACATGTTTTTTTTTTTTTTTTTTTTTTTTTTTGGTTTTTCATTAGCGACTAAACAAAATCTCACAAGTCACAACAAAATTTTGAATGCTAAACGGCTCGTCGTTTTGTCAGCAACAGCTCAAACATGCTTTCCACTCTGTCTTCCTAGTTATATTGAGTAATGATGCCATAAGTTTCTCAATAAATTACATGGTAAAATTAAATCAAACCATAAATTACAACGTAATATATATATATATATATATATATATATGTGCGCGCTAAGAGTTTAGTTATTATAAAACGCAAATACAATGGAAGAGTTCTGTCCCCTAAAGGCAAGTGAGTTTGACAACGCTATATTTATGTCCAAACGCTCCTTCTTGTCTCCCACAAGAACATTCAAGTTATTTTGTTGAGTGTATGTATAACCTTTGGATTAATATTTAAGAGGAAAAAGAAAAGGGAGAAGAAAAATGAAAATGTAGGTCATTTGTGTTAAAAAATTAAATTAAGGACAAAGGACGCAAAAGTTTATGCCTTGTTTGGGACAATCATCCCCTCATCTCATTTTTTTTTTTCAACATTTTTAATCTCAATACAATATCTTTAAATCTCAATTATTTATACAATATCAAAATTCGCAAAGTCAAATCTATTTAAAATAAAATAATTCGAATGTTTATTCCAAACAACTTAACAACTTATTAAAACATGCGGAAAAAGATGACCACAAAGTAAATGAAACACCCACAAAATAAATATGGCCATTTATGTCATACACACAACTCACAAGTATATCAATACGCCATATAACACTAGTAGAGAGTAACGTCGGTCTTTTTTGTGTTACATGTCCTTTAGTAGACTTTCGATGTCGGTCCTTTAAAACAAAACGACATGTCGTTTGTATGTCGAAGTGCTGAACCGAATCGCTAGAATCCACGAGAGAGAGGAACGTGTCGCACACAAGTTACACCTATCGAAATCCCATTCCTATGGCCACGAAAATCCAAGTATTTTTTGGTCACCCTCTTCTTCGATTTTTTTATTGGCTATGAACAAAACAAGTTTTCATTTTTTCTGTCATTTCTCTCTCTCTCTCTCTCTCTCTCTCTCTCTGCCTGAGCCACATCCATGGCGTCTCTTCTAGCCAACGGGATTTCAACCTTCTCTCCACAACCCAATTCAGAGCCGCCCAAATTCGCTAAAGGGTTTCTCTCAAAGCTCGAAATTTCGAAGCTTTCGAGTCCCAAATCCGTAGCTTCGAGACGAAGGGTCGTTAGGGTTCGAGCCGATGTTGGGTACGACCAAAAGACCGTCGTTAATCCCGAGTCAGGCTCTTCGCCAGGTAAGCTCTCGACTAGCTCGGACGATAAAATCCAAGAAATTCTTCGTAATCGAGAGTACGATAAAAAATTCGGGTTCAGTGTGGATATCGACTCGTTCTCGATCCCCAAAGGGTTATCGAAGGAGACGATTCGTTTGATATCTACGCTCAAAGAGGAACCCGATTGGATGCTTGAGTTTAGGCTAAATGCTTTTGAGAAGTTCTTGAAGATGAAAGAGCCCAAGTGGTCTGATAATCAATACCCAATTATTGATTTCCAAGATATTTGTTATTACTCGGCTCCTAAGAAGAAACCCACTTTGAACAGCCTAGATGAAGCTGACCCTGAACTCATCAAGTACTTTGATAGATTAGGAGTGCCTTTGAATGAGCAAAATCGGCTGGCTAATGTGGCGGTCGATGCGGTACTCGATAGCGTGTCGATCGCCACCACGCATAGGAAGACTTTGGAGGCTTCTGGGGTTATCTTTTGTTCGATTTCGGAGGCGATAAAGGAGTACCCTGATTTGGTTAGGAAGTATCTGGGGAGAGTTGTGCCTAGTGATGACAACTACTACGCGGCGTTGAACTCGGCGGTGTTCAGTGACGGGTCGTTTTGTTACATCCCCAAGGACACCAAGTGCCCGATGCAGATTTCGACGTACTTCAGGATAAATGCCTTGGAGACGGGGCAGTTCGAGAGGACGTTGATTGTTGCTGAAGATAGGAGTTTTGTGGAGTATTTGGAGGGCTGCACGGCGCCTTCTTATGATAGGAACCAGCTCCACGCTGCTGTGGTGGAGCTGTATTGTGCCGAAGGTGCGGAGATTAAGTACTCCACGGTTCAGAATTGGTATGCTGGGGACGAGAAAGGGAAGGGAGGGATTTTTAATTTCGTCACCAAGCGTGGCCTTTGCGCTGGGGACCGCTCGAAGATATCTTGGACGCAGGTGGAGACGGGTTCTGCTATTACTTGGAAGTACCCGAGTGTCGTATTGGAGGGGGATGATACGGTCGGTGAGTTCTACTCTGTGGCTTTGACTAACAACTATCAGCAGGCGGACACGGGGACCAAGATGATTCACAAGGGGAAGAATACGAGGAGTAGGATTATTTCCAAGGGTATATCGGCTGGCAAGTCGAGAAACTGTTATAGGGGACTTGTTAAGGTTCTGTCCAGAGCGGACAATGCTCGAAACTCCTCGCAGTGTGATTCTATGCTTATTGGTGACGACGCCGCTGCCAACACCTACCCCTACATCGAGGTACTTTCTACTTTGAATAATTTGATTGATTACATTTTCACTTGTTTTTTTAGTGATTCTTCGTATATGTGTTGTTTAGTGAATTTTTTTTTTCCTAACACATACACTAGTTACTCAGGTTGATTGTTAATTTTATCGTCATTGACAGAGCTCATATACGATCATCAAAGATTAGAGAAAATACATAGGTGGCCATTTTACATTATGAAATGAAAACGGTTAAGAGTCCTCGTCAAAGTGGTGTCATGACCCTTTTCTTGTTAATAACCAGTGCAATTCTTTTCCACAGCCCAAGTTTAATAAGGAAAACGGCTATAATTTTATTTCAACGGGACAATTGTTAATGTCTTTCAATTACGAATCATTGTAGGCTCTTTGTGAGTGAACGGGATTGATTTCACTTGTTTTGCAGGTCAAGAACCCCACAGCTCGCATTGAACACGAAGCTAGTACCTCCAAACTCGGTGAAGACCAGCTATTCTACTTTCAACAAAGGGGTATCGA
Source organism: Boehmeria nivea var. tenacissima (assembly GCA_018132145.1). NCBI lineage: Eukaryota > Viridiplantae > Streptophyta > Magnoliopsida > Rosales > Urticaceae > Boehmeria > Boehmeria nivea. The sequence goes on along the minus strand of CM030877.1, from coordinate 16,398,344 downwards.
CTATGAGAAAGCGATGGCTGCCATGATTTCTGGCTTTTGCCGTGATGTCTTTAATGAACTTCCCGACGAGTTTGGAGCTGAAGTGAACCAACTGATGAGCCTGAAGCTTGAAGGTTCAGTGGGTTAGGTAAAATTTTGTAGATCCATCCAAGTACCCCAGATGTTTGCCTAATAATACGTTTTGTCAAAGTTAAAAGTTCCAAATATTTTGTCAAGCTCTCTAGTTATGTCATGAATGGTCACAACATAAAAGAAAAATATGTACATAGTCTTCTAGATGCACTTAATTGTTGCTTTCCTTGTCTTACTAGAATAACTACTTGTACTCTCAAAAAATTTCATAGCAAAAAAGGGTATTTGTTTGTATGTGACTATGTGTGTCCTTTTTTAATCCACTTTTAATAGGAAAGTCATATATATCATTTGAACGGTGTGTATATTCAGATCTATGAACATTGATATTTTAGTTTGTATGAGAAGACAATCTTTTGATGCCGAGTCCTTCATTCTCCTAAAAAACCATATCCTACCAGTTGAGATTCCATTGTGAAAAGCAAGCCAATAGAGTCCATATTGTCAACTCATTTGGTGTGTTTTCCATTTTGGAAAATACGTTTGAGATCAGGACGTCTTTGATGTCTCTCTCAGTCACAAGGTTTCTTTCTCAAAGGGGCTTCATAACATGAAGCAGAGCGCAGAAAATCGCCATAACCGGATTGCCACGGAAAACTTGCTACAAGCCAAGGATTTCTCTTTAGCAAAATGCAAGCTCTGCCATTGTCTTGGAGAGTCCACTGAACACCCATTCTTAGTGCGTGCTTATGGTCTTACTCTTGGGTCTGAGCAGTGAGCACGCCAAAACACTGAAGAAAAGTCTAGATTTCTGTCTCTGTTGAGGTGTTTATCCTGTCAAAACTTCTTTAGCCTTTATGAGGTGAGCGATTTAAAGAGTCTTGTATCGTTAATAATAAAGCTAGAGAATACACCAAACGATATATTATTATTCTTCAGTTATCTTTACACCCTGAGACTCCAAAGCAGAGTTCGTATGATTCTGAGTAACTGGCGTAATCTCCCTCCTAGCGTCAGCCATTAGTTCAGCTTCAAAAGCAAAGGCATTGCCGTTGGTCATTCGAAGGATGTTTTGCGGCTTGGCAATGCCATTGCTTTTGTTTGTGTTTTTTTATTTCTTTATTTTCTTTAAGAAGTCCGACAACTGGTTGAAGGACGAATACTCGCGAGCTAGTACCGTACCGTTGGTTTTGAACCATTTGCGAGCTTGAAGGTCCAAGAGTGTTATGTGGAATAAGAGAGTGAACTGTGAACCTGCGCTCAAATAGGAATAAGTAAATTAGAATGAACCTGTTTTTTTGTTTTTATTTTATATGACGTTTGTTAATTTTCCTTGTGTTGGAATGCTCGAGACTTGGTTTTGGATAGAGATTATGCTGTTTTTAAGTGATTACTGTGATCGTAAATTGTGGAAGGGATTTCGCTGTGTGATTTTTTGAAAGAATGATACAGCAGATCCAACATGATCTGCATAGTTTTCCTTTGCAACCATAATGAATTTGGTCTCTATTTTATTTCATTTTATTTGTTATTATTATATATACTTGAAGTTAAATCTTATTTAGAACAAAACTGAATAAGATGTGAATTTATGGTACTGGTTAGGAATTTTAATTATGAACAATCGAGTCCATTAAATGGAATATCCGGTGTGTGATCTAGAGACGACAAAAATCTACAAACGACAGTATTTGGAGCTGCGACTTATAGAAACGACATCATTTTTAAGAAGGACGAGAGCCCACAAACAGCACTAGTTTATAAATAAAAGACCACAAACAAACACAACGACACCATTTTGTAAACCAGTCCCACCGAAATGAAGGCATCGCCAAACGACATCATTTTGGAAAAACGACACGTTCTAAAACAACAAAAATTAATAATAAAAGGACATTATTTTGGAAGCGATAACAATCAGAAAGAAAAATATCATTCGGAAGATGACAGTGAAATTAAAGGTGGCTTTGATAATGAAAACTGAACAAACGATAATCTTTCCGAACAATATCGAAGAGATTACCTTGAAAACGACATTATTTGACAAGCGACAATGTTTTTAAGCAACATTTTTGTAAACTTAAATGCTCTCTGTTCCTTTGGCTTTGTTGTACACACATGGTTTTAGCTTATTTCTTTTTTGCTTAAGGAATTGGACACTATCAAAAACTAGACTTTTAGATATAAGGAAAGAAAAAACAAAAAAAAAAGACGAAATTGTACTTTTTCTGCAACGTCTTTCAAGAACTTCCCAACCGCTTTGGTGCCAAATTGAGCGAACTGATGAGCTTACTTGAAGATAATAATTTGATGATGGATCCATCATTGTACCCATAAGTTTGAGAAATCAATTAATAAACAGCCAAAATTTTCAGTGTGTCCATATCCTTATCTACTAGAATAACTTTATTGTACTTTGGAATATTTCAGTGCAGAAAAGTGTGATTGTTCTTAGAATTAATGCATTGATAATTCAACAAGAAAATCCTTATAGAAAAAAAATATTGTTTTGTATGTAGTGACATAGTGTGAGATATTTAGTGCTTCAATTTCTCAAAGAAAAAGAAAAAAAGAAAAAAACCCATCCCAGCCAGTTGAGAAAATCAAGCAATTCAGTCCATATTGTCAACATAATTGCTATGACCTATGTGTATCCATTTTGGAAAATACGTTGGAGATCTTTAGGTTTGTGATGTCTCTCTCACAAGGCCAATCTTATCAACAATGGCAAGAACCAAGGTCCATGATAAGATTTCCATTGAAGGGTTTCATTAATTGGACATTGAACCTAAAGCTTTTAATTAAAGAATGAGAAAATTGTATACAAAATATATAAATTTGATCTACATATATGGCTATAAACAATCTACTATGTTTTTCCCAATCACCATTTTTTATGCGTCCTTTTCATGCCTATGGACACATTCCAACTGCCCATATGACAAAATTTTTGACCATGTTGGAAAGTTAAGATATTTATATATATATAATATAGTAAACAAAGTCTACTTAGCTCTCAAACTTTGGCCATGCACTGCATCGGCTGTATTATTGTCAATATTAATCTTCTTTTTATTCTATTTTCTTTTTTCACAAGCTGACGAATTGAATGAGGTGGGTTTTATGGTTCTGAAATGAACTTTTTCTAAGGAAGTCATGTCTCATAAATTATATACAATATTTATTGTATATTTGAGAGATTACTAAGTCACACTTTTTTCAAATTTTAATTAGAGACGACTCTTTTCGTCCATGGGGATGAAGTAAAGAAATGGACAAAGCACGCCTAGTTGATACTATTGGAACTTAACTAACATACATAATTTAATGTTCTTAATGATATATACATCAATTATTGATTAATATTGTGCCTTCCCAATGTCATGAAATTGAGCATGGTCGGCTATCTATCTTCTTCCTTTTAAACGTCATCTCGATACATAAAATCTATATACATGTGCATTCATATACACATACACATAATAAAAATGTAGATAATTATACGCATATATGCACAAAAGGTCAAGATTGTAGTTTTAGCAACTTGTGCCACTTCCTCTGCAACTATTACGAATTCTCTCGTTGCCAACTATATATTATTATATTTTGTAGGTAGCGTGTAATCAAGCTGAGTCGAGCCGAGTTTAAAAAGTTCAAACTCGGCTCGCTAGAAAATTTTCGAGCTCGAGCTTGAGCTTAATAAGAGCCTAGTTGAACTTTGCAAAGTTCAAGCTCGGCTTGTCATGAAATTTTTGAGCTTGAGCTCGAATTCGGGCTTGGTAAGAATTGATTTCTTGGAGCGACTTGAGCTAGTTTATGTAGAGTTTGAGCTCAATGTGAGTTTGAAAAATACTCGTTTTAAACTTGAGCTTGAAAGAAGCTCGTTTCGAGCTTGATTCTTTAATAATTTTTTTAATAAAAATTAAATTAAAAAAAATCTTTAACATCATCCATACTACCTGTATTTTACCATAAAACAACAGCATAATAACACAGAAAACTTGAAAATTAGATCAAACTAGACATAAAAGTAATATAAAACTCTATAAAATTTAAAATTACGTTTATAACATTTATAATATGATAAATTTAATAGAAACAAACTCTTAAACGGGCCTATAACGGAGCTCCCACATGAGCCACTTGCAAACTTCTTAACTAACCAGATCGCGAGCTTTAACGAGCTGAGTATCTATGAGTTTAAGCTCAGCTCGTTATCAAACGAGCACTAAGATGAAGCATAAGCTCGGCTCGTTTACATGATGAACCGAACACGAACACGAATTTTGATTGTGCCGAGCCCCAAATAGCTCAAAAGCGGCTAACAGGCTCAACCTTGTTTGTGGGTGTCTTTTTCTTTTTTAATTATTGATGTTTATGATCTTTTCCACATTTTTTTTTTCCTTTTATAACATAAGAATGAAGTTGGCTCTTCTTTACTTTTATCTTTTAAGTTTTCGCTATGATGCTTCACAATATGATTGATCATGGGCTTTAGGACTGCATTTAATGATTTATGACTTGTTTGGAATATCGCAACCAATCGATTTATTAAAAATGGCTTTTACATAATGGGAGATTGTACTTCAAATAGTTGTAACTTCTAAGCAATATAGACCAATCATAACGCTCTCCAGTCTCCACATGGATACAAACTAGATTTAAAAAAAAAAGGGATAATAATGGCTTCAATAACATCAGATCACGAACAAACTGCTAATAGATAGTTGTAATGCCAATAATTATTAATTAAACCCAATTTGGTATAATAACCAATGACGAAAAACACGTCACACAATATTAGCTTGCACGTAACAATAATTGCTAGAATATTGATAATCAATTGACGAAAAATGAGAAAAGCACAAAAACGATATTCCTATGAATGCATTATTGTATTAATCAAATTTGAACAAAACTATGATGATTTTTTAGAAAATATTAAAAAGAATAATGGTCACACACTATCAATTATGTGCCTAGCCGGTGAAGTTGACTCAAAAAAGGAAAGTCAGATCTCAAGAATCGCTTGTACTGAAAAGCCAGCAAAAATGCAAACGCTGCTTGTTTTGTGTCTCTTGAGGCTTTGAAATTGAATCTTGATTTTGCCTTTCCGTTTCTTTGAATTTTGAATTTGGAAAAAAAGAAATAATATTTGCGTTTACTTGTACTTATTTATTTAATTCCATTTTTCAAATATTCTTCTTCACGCCGGTGGAAGCTTTGTCTCTTCCATACATAGCAAGCCTCATGTTTCCTTCTTCTTTTGACTTTATAGATCTCCACATTACTACTCATATAGTGACCCCCCAGCTCTCAGCCTCTCATTAATAAATTATTTTTCTCAACAACAACAATAATAATAATAATAATAATTAATTATATTTCTGCTTCTCAATTTAATATATATATCAACTTTGACGGTGTACTTTTAGCTGTGTATTTATTAGTTTATTATATGGTTATTATTTTTTGCATAAAATGCAATACTATTTATAGTCAAAACGTTGGATGGAATAAGAATGATATTAATTAGAGTGAATATAAACTGAAAAAATATAATAGCCTGCCTAAAAATTTTGGAGTTTTGTGGCTATGATTGTTGCATGCGTACCAAACCACTTGATCAAAAGGATAAAATTAAACATTTTTAATCTCTGCTCAAGACAGTTTTTAATTAAGTTTTATAACCAACTTGTGCAACCTTTTTTATTTAACCCAATGATCTTATGAGCTCCATGTATATTGTATAATACTATATTTAGTAATATACTAAGCCCACGCGAGAGGTCTTATTTACTCCAACATTATATAAATGTAAACCTAAAAAAAAAAAAAGGACAAATGATTAGAGTAAAATATCTGTGTATCCCTTCATGCACGTCTTGAAGTTAAATAGGCAGTTTTGGCACATTCAAAGGGCCTAGAGGCTAATTGATTGAGAGAAAAAGATCATTATTAGTACTATATAGTAGTAGGTTTAGAAATTGGGTTTCACACACCACACCATATTATTTTTTGTGATGTAATTATGCCAACTCAGCTCCTCCTGTTTTGTCCTCCATTATTTTCTTTCCTACCAAACATCACTCCACAATCCACATGCCTTGCTTCATCACCATATGACCTCCTTCTCTGGACCCACACCCACACCAGAAAAAGAAACCTTCAGTCACCAAACTCTTCAACGCTCTATAAATACACACACACACACACACACAATCACACAACTCATAATCAAATTAAACAACACACAAATATTCCAATATCTACTAGGCCAAAAGTATTATATATTAGTACTTTCACTTGTAGTAGTACATTAATATTATTGTAATATGGCTCTTGCAATGAGAAATAGGCCGTATGGATACTCCAAGATGGACAAGGAGGACCCGGAGGAGAGAATTCACCGACGGGCGCAATTCTTGATCTACAAGGCAATGGACCGAGCGGATTCGTATTCGCGAAAGAGGCCGTCGTATCTGAGGATCAGAATAAGGAAGTTGAAGGTTAGGATTGGGAAGAGGCTGACCAGGCTGAGGAAGGGCGTGTTGATGAGCATATCCGCCGCGAAAGCGAGCGTTTGTAGGCAAGTTTGCAGCCAATTCAAGACTTGCAAGCGATTGTTCGGAGGCGGAGATGATCAAATTACTACTACTACTACTACTAGTAGTAATAGTAGTACTATTAATGTTGGTCTACCTCCTCTATTCCCTTGATCAACTTGATATGTATTGTTACAATTTATGTCAATTTTCTTCTTCTTAATTATATATCATTGTGGTTATAATCAAAGATAATGTGGAATTTTCTGTCAAAGCTAAAAGCTAGATAGCGGCTTAATTGGCGGGTTTAAGCATTCCACTTTGATGATGATCAAATACTTATCTATAGTTTTGTTTTCTTGTTTGTTGAATTATATCTTGGAAATCTCATTAATGGAGAGAAACTATTTCTGGAACAATTCATATATATATATATATATACACACCATTTAGCCTTTGCTGGGTACTTTCTGTTTCTCGTTTTTAATTTAAAAAAAAAATGGTCATCACCACCATTCACCATTCTTTTCCCGTTTCAAATTAAAAGAAGCATGTTCCAAACAGGTTAAGAAGTTTTTTTTTTAGTATCCTAAGGTAAAAAATACAGTTTGTTGGGTCAGTCTATTATATTACATATATATATAATAATAATAATAATAATATTAATAATTAAGAACGGCTTTAGAGTAAGTTTTTGGGCACCGACGAAGGTGTTGCTTATATCGGACAGGCACAGCTAGCAAATCCGCTAATATGATTTTTATCTTAGGAACTAACTAATAAAGGATTACAATGATCAATTAAAAACTTGGGATCTTCTTAATTGTGATCGGGAAATTAATCACTCTTGAGGTACTAAAAAAACTATAGTTACGGGAATTTGATGATCTGTCTTGCCACTTTGTGCCTGAGTGTGCGTTTTTTGTTAGCTGGAATATTTACTGCTTTGGATTCAACATAAATCAAGTTTTAAATAAAAACGCATAACTTGAGAAATACATGAACCTGAAGGGAATAATAAACTATTATACTAAAAAGAATATAATTTCCTCACGAGGCAATTCGTCATATATATTGATATTGCCCCTTGGAAATTAAAGATTCCTTGCTCAATGATACGGGATAAACTAAACACAATTATATGCATTAAAAAAATTAATGTATTAATTAATCGCTCATGCTTACACTTCGATAAATGTATAGTTGGGATAGTGTCAACATTGAAGCTTCGAGCCTGTATCTAAAGAAATTAAATTTTAATTATCATGAATAAATAATTCCCCGAGTATTACCATAAAATTGACAACTCAAAATTTGGACAAGTTTGCTGAGACATGAATGCAGGCCACTATATATGCTAATAATAATAATAATAATAATAATAATAATAATAATAGCTGTGCCTGTGTCTCTATTTATTATTTAAGGCATCACTGATCTTCGATATAGCCAACTGCTATCATCTAGCATAGCAATGGAAACATCAATATATATATATATATATATATATATATATATATCTAAACTAAAAAGAAACAGAATGCAAAACACAACTTGGACCAAAAATGGTGGTACCACTTAGAATTCTATCCAAACCCAATCATCATGATGCTGAAACCCCAAGTAATAATTAAGTACAATATGATAATTATTGATCAAATCAGTGATTTTTATAGTAGGGCACAAAACAATAACCTCAACGGTATAAAGTTCCGAGTTTGATCATATATACTATATAGTACTAAAGTATACGTCTTATCAAGCTGCAATCGTACCTGTAATAGCACTACAAAGGTTATTTTTTTCCAAAATCATAGTGCTTAATTGTAGTAATTGAATTAAGTTAAATTTATCTTTATTTCTGTCAAAGATTAATTATTATATTATTTTCATGATGCCATTAAAATTTCGGTCAAGATTGCCAATTCTGATCTTTTCGTAATTTGCTGTCCCATGAAGTGGGACATCTGTAAAAGTTTATGGGCTTGCATTATAATTAGATCTAGATATGTTGTGCAAAAGAGTCAACATTTTCTCAGCATATACGAATGAAAATGATTCTACACAATTAGAAATTTAAAAAATAATTATAATAATTAATACTGCATTTACTTATTTAATTAAAATACACATTGATCAATATATTTGTGTTTTATAATTAATAAACAATTACTAAGTCTTTCTCATCAAATTTTTCTCATATTTAGCATTATTATTAGTGTACACACAAAATAGTCCTGGCATGTACATCTTTTATCTTCTGGTTGCCGTACAGTACTCGCAACTGTCTTCTTCTATTCGCTCTTATCATTATTGGGCAAATGGCTATTCTCTGCTAAGTTAGCTGTACCAAAGCATATATATCTCTCTAGCCTAATTAATGCCTCTAATTATAAATCTACACATTTTTTTCTTGCTCTCATAAATGATCATTCCTCCTCTTAGCTAGCTAGCTACTTCTGATCATATGATCTAAAGCCACCGACGCTATTATTTTCTTTGTATTATTATTAAAAGAAAAAAGAACAAATAGAAATGTTTCTAACATAAATGCCACATGAGGGACCAAAGGTACGACTTCTTCAAAATTGTTTGGAAGAGTTTTAGGAATTAAAATGGAATTTGGGCCTAATGCTATTAACTTTTTGGAAAATAAGCCGGCTATTGGAACTGAATGTTTGTTTGTAAACTAATAAAGCAAGACTTTTTTTAACACTAATTTATTATGAGCATTTGTGCATTGTACTTATTCTTCAACTAAAATGTACCAAAATAAGTTGTTTGGGTAAACCATTTAGATGATTTAGGAGTATTCAAAATTATTTTATCAATAATTTATTTAGGGCGCTAACAATTTGGATCGAGACACAAGACACGATATAGAATTAGCGTGGGTTTGGGTCTAATTTGATCGGACACGATTAACATTATTAAATAATGATAAATACACACAATTAAGATCTGTTAAGACACGATTAAATATTAAATACATTATAAATAAGCATACACGATTGACATATATTAAAATTTATTTATTTATTTATTATCTTAAAATTTACATCCATGTGATATAATAATTATCATCCTAAATATATACATGATAAAAAATAGGCCTTTATTAAGATTTTTCTTATTTTATATTTACAAAATGTAATTAAATATTATTGATTTCAACCCAAATAGAGCTAATTAGGTTTGATAAATACAGGTGTAACACGATAAATAAACCTAATTAGATACGATTTATAAATTAATCATAATTGGACGAGACGATTAACATGATATTTAATTAGAGTGTGTCTGAGTTTCTTGTTTATACACAATATTTAATTTGGGAGATTATGGGTGTAGTCTAAATTTCTTAGCCACAATTAAAACACGATACGAATACAACATAAATTGTCACCTCTAAATTTATTATTAGTGGTCAAAATAATTCATTTTACAATAATAGTTTGTTGTATCAAACTTTTCTTAGGAATCCCTAAAAAATAATTATAATATACTAAGTTTCAAGAATCCATCTAGAATTTTGCTTAGGATACTCTTCTTAGTCTCCTATTCCATTCATGCAAGTCACCACTATAAAGGGGTTTTGTTTTGTCCATGTTATGGGCTAGGCTCCACCAGATAATCAAAGTCAAACATGTGTTTTAAAAAGTCAAATGTTTGAGCTAGCTAGGTCTTCTGAACTTTATTGTTTAAATTAATTTGTACCTTCATGTATTGTTCTAGTCTATTGCGACCGATTGTGACAACCACGTGCTTAGCATGTGCGTTGATCTATCACTGCCAAATTAGACCAGATTATTCCTAAAAGCTTAGCTACTTATATTTTGGTTCATATATTGAATCTAACTTGGGCAAATATAACAAATATATATATATATATATATATAAACATATATATAATTTGGCTACCTTTTAAGCTAGCTTGTTGAACTACTTTTGCATAATGGTCGCAATCTAGCGGTTCTATAATCTGATGGTAGAAATTTTAACTAACAATACTTGGAATTAATTGCAAAGTTCATACAAATTTTAGAACAACAGCTAACCTTTTTTGAATATACATAAATACTTGCAATTCAAATGTTCTTATAGGTTTTAGTTTACTTTAGTTTTAGGCTTTTAGCAGTGAAATCAAGGAACGAAGGACAGCACTTTTATGTGATTAGTTGGGGAAAAATTTAATTCAATCGAAGTTTGATTTAGGATACTATATGGTAGTACCTCTATTGGACTAGAGATTAAAACTATTGGGCAAAGCTTTAATATACTGAACAAGAGAATCATTAAAAAAAAAAAAACTAATAAAACAAAAAACTAAAGTGGGCTCTTAGGAGTATCAATCCATATCTGAAACGCATTTGGTTGCCCAGTTAGAAAAATGTCAAATAATATGTTTACATGGCAAAACTATATCTTTTTAGTTGTGGACTTTGACCTAATAAATTGTTTATTGAAATTAATTAATATTGGTAATAAAACCATTGAAGACTTAGAAATGTTTCAAATATGGGCCATTGAAAAACTTATAATCTGCTTCTATTTAACCATTAATTTGGTGGAATGGCATTTATTTATACTTCTATTAGCTCTTGGCAATAGGTTGCTTCTTCTTGCCTTCCCATTTGTCCAAACGATCTCTAGCCTTTTCCACCTGAAAATTTCAGTTCAAAATATATCGTTAGTGTTTATTGAATAGCCATTGACATTGATGATAAATTTTTGGGAGATTTTAAAAAGGTTTTGCTTTGTTTTGTTTTGTTTTTTTTGTTTTGTTTTTTGTTTTTTTTGACTCTGAATGAGCTACCACTCGTTGTGGGCGTGGAGAGCCCAGTAAGAGATATGATCTAATAGATGATAGGTATAGTTTTGATGATCCTAGTCCAAGCACTAGGGCCTAGACTACATTTGATCAGCCCAAATATTCCTTTTGCAAGAACAAAATTAAGAGAAAATTAAGGGGAAATGACAAAATAAGGTTACACTACTATTTAATAATCTATGTTTCAATTGGTGTGCTCCTTCTGTTTCTACTCTATATTTATAGTATAAAATTAATGCATAAATTAAAAGTGCATTACAAAAGGGGCATAGATTATTAATGTGCCAAAAGAGGGCATCATTTTGAATTATGCCTCTTACTTATGTTATTTTAAAGTTTATAGCCTTTTTAAAATCAGAATTTTATGTAAATGATTTTTTTTATCCATCATTCAATTGTTTTTTTTTTAAATGAAGAGATGATTCAGTAAAAATAAAAGAGGCGTGAATGTGAAAATAAACAAGTATAAATCAAAAAGAGAAATTACAAATTTATACTCATCTAACTCAATATTTACAAAAATATTTGTGAAAATTAAATATTTCTCATAAATATTCAATCAATATTCAAGGTTTGCTAGATTAAATTATTAATTTATTATTACACTTTTACTTCTTTATGAATACCCAAATTATACCTGAATTATTTTAGTCAGTTTATTTTTTTTTAATTATTTATATAAAATTATTGATAGTAAGGAATTTTGTTTTATACCAAACTGAATATGAAAGAAACCTTGAATATTGATTAAATATTTTCCATGAGAATATCTAATTTTTCCAAATTTTTTTATAAATAGTGAGTTAAATGAGTATATATTTGTTTTTTCCTCATCTGGTAAATTAGAGCAAGACTTTTTTTACTTACCTCTTTATTCCAGTCCGTGCGAAATGTTACCCACAATAAAATTACAGTCTGCATCAACGTGCCTCCAATCATGCCAGTCCATATTCCCTGTGTGTACATATTACTATGAAACAGTTTTATCTTGGCGATTAATTAATAAACCTAATTATTCTTGCTTGCTGCTAATTAATTGTGAAATAAATCATATGTGAATGCCAAAATAGAGAGGGTGAAAAAGTAATTAAAAAAAAAAAGAAAGAAAGAAAGAAGAGAGCTATTTTTTAACTACATACCTTAGCACCAAGATTGAATGTAAAGCCAAGAAGACAGCCTAAAGGAACTCCAACCACGTAGTAACATCCCACATTAACGTAAGCCACAAATGCTTGCCATCCACATCCAACAGCCACTCCTGTTTTTTTTTTTTTTAATAAAAAATATACCCATCAATTTTCTATTTTTTAAAATCAATTTATCAAAAGTTAATGGGTATTAAGTAAATTAAACAAGAACAAGAGTACTACTAATAAAGTTTGGTTGATTAATTGAATGTACTGATCAGAAAAAAGTAAAATGAACAATTCATAATTATATATCCAGATTAAATGCAATCATTAATCAGTTTTGCTTTAATATTAATTAGTTGGCAATTGTACTATAGAAGATACGTTTAATTAATTGCATTAAAAAGGTGGGAAAATAGTATATTGATTTGGAAATATGTATCTATGAACATGAGAAATTCTCCAGCAAATTAGTGATTTCATTGAATATCGAATCGGTCCACGTCTAGAATGAGATGTGAGAGATAAAAATAAAAAAAATTAAAAAAAAAACGAGGGGAAAAAAAAGTTTGTGACCTGCCAAACCTCACTATTATGATACATGTGGTTGTTGATGGCTATCTACTGATCTACTCCGTATTAGTGATAATTAGTTTTTTTTTTCTCAGAAAAGATAGGGGCGGAGATTAAGTTCAATTCAATTTTTTCATTTTCTGTCTTTTTAAGGATCTAACACAGAAATGTACAGTATTTATCTTAATTATAATATATACATGTATTATAGTTTTATTAGTTATCATAATACTAAAAATAAAATTAGATTTGTTGTTCTCGAGTTAGTGTTTCAAAATAAAAATTTGTGTAATCTTATTTTTCAAAAAACAAGTGAAAAATTTGAAATATATAAACAATAATTATAGAATAGCATATCCAGATTTTTCATCGATGAGTTAATTTGTTATATATTATTTTCCAATGAAATGCGACAATGAATAAATATCCGATGTCTCGTTGATTGTCCATTTGACTATTTCTACAAATTAGACTTTAACAACTCAATTATTTTTATTTATTATCTTCATTCAAAATCTCACTTAATAATTGAAAATAAACGAGTTGTTCGTGATTTAAAGACACTTAGGGGCCAATCTATTCGGCCAAGAGATTTCCTTTCGTCAACGACAACCTCTCATGAAAACTAACCTAATTGAACTGAATTTACTTTTTGGTTAAAAAGTACCTCAAAACTAGGGCACTACTTTAAACCTATACCTATTGATAGTTGTCGCTTTCTCTATGTTACACTTTAGTCTACTTAGATCTCAAACTCTCTCACTCTATAAATCATTTTGACATTGTACCACCATTGAATAAATTAAACTATAAGAAAATCAGAGGGCAAACGTAATTAATAATATTAATAATATATGCATGTATATATAGCATGCATGCATGCTTAATTATATTACCAGACAAGACAGGCTGAATGCCATTGAGAATGAGAGTGACGGCCAAGAAGGGGCAGAGGTCCGCCACGGCCTCAGCCACGACCTCGCCATCGGTGAAGGCGTAGCTGAGGACGTGGCGGAAGCAGAGCACGGCCACGGCTTCCGCCACGGAAATCATGAACGAGATCACGTTCGCCACCACCACCGCCAACGCCGCCGACTTAGGGTGCCCAGCTCCTAACTCGTTGCTCACCCTTACACTGCTTTTAACAATTACGTACGTACGTAGACTTGCATTAACTTATTACCATGACAATTTCATATATGCCACACATGCATGGTATATAGTAGCACGACTATAAAAAATAACAATCAGATTTAGAGCACGTGTTAAGAAAATTGCAGCCGTTATTAGCTTGTTTTTTTGTTTTTTTTTTTTTAAATTTTTGGAAGTGACCGAAATTTGCTTATTTGACTGACCTTACAGCTGCATTGAAGCCAATTGAAACCATTATTGATAGACCTGATATCGCCATGCTGCAAAAGGCATCGTGAATTACGTATAAATATATATCTAATTATATGTGATTATATATAGTGAATGTGTATTTGACAATTTTTTTTCTTTGAAAAATACTTTTTTTAATTTAAAAAATTAATCATTAGCTCATAAAAAATCAAGGATATACCTATATATATGGATATGTGGTATTTAATCATTTTTGTCCATATATCAAAGAAATGACTAACGTTTTTTAAAATTAAAAAATAAATCATTAGTTCATAAAGATTAAAGATACATATGTAAAATCATAACATCATATAATTAAAGAAATGATCATTTTTTTAGAAAAAATATATATAAACATTGGCTATTTGAAAAATTATTGAAAAAATGACTATTTTTTATCTTTTATCTTATATATAATTAGAGTAATTTTACGTATATATATATATATATATATATATATATTACTTGTATAACTTCGTGTCTGATTTTTTATCTATAATAACGCATTATTTTTTATCTTGGATTTTTTTTCCCTCGTAAGTGATTTAGCTTGGATTTATGATCACTAATAATTATAAACAACAAAATAAATAAGATAGCTAGCTAGAATTATATTTTTCTTCGTTGGCTTAAGACACTTTTTTTTTTTTGATGTCGTGAAAAGGAAAAGATGAATAATGACAATCAAACACAAAGCATATAGTATAATCCGAAGACGTAGATGTCAATGTTAAATTTTACAAAAAAAATATTAAAATGCTATATTTGATGTTGAATGCTTCAATACATTTAGTATTATTTTAAATGCTATTTTTATTATTTTATAATTTTTAGTTGCAAATTGCATGAAAGTGACTAATATTGGCCGACAAGAGTAACAATAACAACTTTCTTAGTAAGAGAGATTTTTATAAAATATAAAATTATCATTATCATTAACTTTTAAAGCACCAACCAAATAATGATTATTTAAAAATATTAAAATTTAGTTTTTGTCAAAATTGATACTAAAAATAATAAAGAAGAATTTTTTTAATAAGAGCACGCGCGCGCGTCTGTGCGATCTCAGTCATCCATGGCTATAGGTTCCACATAAGACTCACCAACTACGGACGGCTGTGATCGCATAGACACAATGCGACAACCACGTATTTGTGCTTAGCAAAATCTTTTTAATAAAATGCTAGATTTTGACATTGACTCGGTAAGTGCCTCTATCATGTTTGATCATGGTTCTTTGTCGAGCTAGCTTTTGCATATGTGTGTGTATGCGTCAATATCAAAAGATGTGACCTGACAAGCCCAATAAATACACTCATATCATTTTCCTATTGCAAAAGTGAATATGTATACACACAGAGCAATGAGAATAATTTGCTTCTTTCATTCCTCTTATTTTATTTTTTTAATTATTTTTTTAAATTTAATATAATATCTTTAAATATCCATTATTTATATCATTTTAAAATTTATAAAGTCAAATAATTTTATTTTAGAATAAAATAAAATAAAATGAAACGAACTTCCAAACAAAGGGTAAAATCAACTTTTATGATCATTCGTTTGGAATACAACGAGGAGTTTTTTTCTTACTTTGATGAACAAGCAATCGTGTCATAATCCTACATCCTTGTCAAAGAATTGTAACCACGTAACTATAGCAAAATTTCAAGGAATAAGGAAATTTTTGCCTTTGGCTAAATAAATTTTTTTGTCTGCCGTCAATAATGACTTAACTGTCGATAAAGTTTTCAGAAGTTCTGGTTGTGTATGCGAGCGTCTCAATCATGTTTGTTTCCCTTTATTTTATGACATGAAGTACAATAATTGCGAAAAGTAAATAATTTTATAACAATAATTGTGAAAAGTAAATAAATTTTGGTTGTTAGACTTTTTTTAATAAATCTTATATTTTTAAAAATAAATTTAAAAATTCAGAATTATTTTTCATCACACAAAAAAACTACTAAAGATTTAAATTAACACCGCAATAATTGAAGAAACAAAGAAAAAAGAACACAACGAGAATTTCCCACTCCAAAATAATTTTTCTAAAAAAAAAAAAAGAATTTTCCATTTACAGGATGATGCTATTGGCTATGATGTAGGTGTAGGATGATGTTGTGCGTCCATTTCCATAAGAGAGTTGAGTCATGTATTATCTGCTCATTTTTTAGCTAGCTTTCTTTCTTAAAAATAATTACCTTCCCTCAAAGATAAATTCATGGTGATCTTTAATGCTATGATACGGATAATGAGCAAAAAGAATTTACCAACGTAGCATCAAATTCCCTCTTATCATATATATAAAGTATTTTGCTATATGATCAGCAAAATTCTGAACTAAGATAACATTGTAACATCTCTATCCATGCAATGCATCACAAAGTGGAATGATCAACATATTTCTATTTGGAAAAATAATACTTGTGCCGAATTTTAGCAACAATGGAGTAATAATTAATAATATTAGAAATGTAAAAGTGTATAGGTGCATATATATAATTTATTTGCAGTTACTTTCTGACAAAAACTTCCAGGACAATTTCTCTTTTATATGTATATATATATATATATATAATTATTAATGCTATATAAATTGTCGAAGAGTGTCGTTTTGGAAGAATTCAGGTACACAAAACGAGGAAAACATCATGTTCAAAAGAACACATTGGCGAGTTCAGTTATGGCCGCCATCTCATTCATAAAAGCAGTGATATATATTATATAACTTGTCTATAAGAACACTTCCCAAAAAAACAACAAAACAAAAAAATACAAAAGACAAATTCATGTAACCATATTTTGCATGTTAGAATATATGATTTTTTTAATGTACTCACGTGCCAAGTGTACTGTAGACAACTATATATTACCTACTTGGTACATTCCATATATACTATAGTTAAACCAAAACGTGATGTCATAAGTAAAAGTGGAATATGTACATATATATGTTGCCAATTTTTTATCCCTGATTAGATATTCTAAAATGATACATAACTAGAAGTAATTTATCGCCACATATTTTGCCAATCTAATAAAATTATCGAATTTTGCATTTCTTGCTCTTCGATCATCTTTTATTTTCTACCACTTAATTTATTGTGTTGCTTCATATGGACATTAAAGAGCACGACCCTTAATAATCCATTAACACAACGATAGTAAGAACTGTTTATCAATACCTGACTCATTTAGAAAGAAAAAAAAAATGTAGAGTTTGAGTCTCTCACCGTAACGACTACAAAATTCGGCATATATACTTTATTGTGTCCGTTTCACATTAAGGGTCATGTCTCAAATATATATGATATATCACTTTTTTTTTTTTTTTTTCCATTCTCATGATCAGGAGCTATTAATATTTATCTTATTAGATAGTAGACATATTTTTAGTTAAAAAGCAAATAATAAATAGCTGGCTTACCAGACGGCGAGAGAGTCCAAAGCGAGCTGAGGGTTCTGGAGCAAGCCAGCGATGAGCACGAGGACCTGGAAGTACCACGTCTCGAGGCAGAGCATCACGGCGGAGGCGGCGGAGAGCTTGAAGAACTCCCAGAGGCCCGAGAAGGCCTGGACGCTGAACCCGCTCCAGGTGGTCTTGCACTTGTCGCTGCTCACGATGTACACGAACTGAGCGCCGATCATGATCCACCACGACAGGCTAAGCACCAGCGCCACGCCCAGCAGCCCCAGGCCGAGCTTGAACGCCGCCACCCAGCTTAGCAGCAGGTGCGCGCCGAGCGTGGCGGCCGAGATCAGCGCGCTCGGCGCCACGATGCTCTGCGCCTGCAGGAACTTCTGGATGGGGAAGTTCACCGCGTACCCGAAGATCTGCGGGATCAGCCCATACACGAACACCGCCGCCTCCGACGCCAGCTCCGGCGGCTCCCCCAGCATCAGCAGGATCGGCTTCGACAGCAAGTACACCACCGTCAGCGGGAGCCCCGTCAGGGTCAGCACCACCGCCGCCCGCTGCGCGTAGATTCCCAGCATCTCCGGCCGGTTCGCCCCGTACGCCTGCCCGCACAGCGTCTCCACCGCGCTTCCCATGCCCAGCTGCATGCCGCGAATATATATAAAACGCTTAATTAGCATTCAATATAATCATATTTCTCCCCCGCCGCTGTTCAGACGATAAGTAAGTAAGTAACTAATGTTTTTTAAGAGCATCTATTTGTCCACTACTCCTTTATTAAATTTTCTTTTAAGGAGAAGAATATTCGCTAAATTTATATAGATGGGATATGTCTCGCTATTTTTAAGTAGCTAATAGTGGAATACTATTAATTACTAAAATAAACAGTTTCGATCGATGGTTTCAAAGAGGTAGGGATGAGATTTTTTTTCAACCGATCCCTATTGTACTAATTAGTACTGAACTTTTGTGAATCAGCAAATATATATATATATATATATATATATAGTTTTACTCATTATAAAAAGTTTTGCCTGACTGTTGGAAAGTACATATCACGCACCATGAGACCATAGGCCAAGAGTTGGATCCCGCTGTTGCCGAGGGAGGCGGCGGCGAGCTCGAGGTTGCCGAGGTGGCCGGCGAAGATACGGGCGGAGAGGGAGATGGAGTTGTTGATCACGTAGACCAAGACGGCCGGGGCGGCGAGGTAGAAGAGGAGCTTTAGCTCGATCCACGCCGCCTGCCGGAGACGCTTCGACGCCGGCAGGCGGGTGTCGGACAGCACCTTCTCGAGCCGAGAGTCTACCGCGTGGCCGCCCGAAGGCGGCCGCGGCGACTCGGCTTCAGGCTGAGGCGGTGGGGCGGTGGAGTTTAGCAAGGGTTGGTTGAGTTCCTCTTGAGAGGCCATATGTTTGTGGGATATGAATTTTGGTGATTAATTCACTTGCTTATTATAGCTTATAATAATTAGGTATGTGTTAGATATTGTACATGGTTCTAAGAACCGCACACATTTTTGTGACTATTAAAAGGACTCACTTCACTGCATTTAAATCTCATACGTATATATATTGCAGGGTGTTTTTGCATTTGTGTTATATATATATATATATATATATATATAATTATTTTTGTGTGGCA
Organism: Boehmeria nivea var. tenacissima; assembly: GCA_018132145.1. Taxonomy (NCBI): domain Eukaryota; kingdom Viridiplantae; phylum Streptophyta; class Magnoliopsida; order Rosales; family Urticaceae; genus Boehmeria; species Boehmeria nivea. Next base: position 16,378,742 of record CM030877.1, on the reverse strand, counting down.
AATATGAAGCAGAACAAAATAGCTGTGGGATAAGGGAAGAATTTAATTGCTTTTTAAAACTTTAAAGACTCTAATTGGGACCACATAATAATTACTTTTAGTGGCTGGGGCTACAAGCAAAAAAGGAATTTTGATAAATGATATTTTTTGACATACTAATAATTTATGCTCTATGTTACATTTTTAATTTGGATCTCTATTTTTATTTTATAAATATAAAATAGAAATCAAGAAAAAAATTATTAAATGACACTTAAAAAGATTTTATTTAAAATAAATAAATAAATAATTAATTAGTGGCTCATTTGAGTTTAGGTTACAACTCTTCTTGTCGTCCAGTCCGATGTAACCGTCTCATCTCTCCAAGTCTTGAGTGCTTGTTAATAATTTATTTTAATTAATTCCTAACAAATTGAAAATCACAGACATATTTCTATATAGATTAATTTAAATTATGTTCACTTAGGGTTAACTAAACTAAATGCGGTATAAAAGCAAACCAAATTAGATAGTCATTAATGATCGGCTTTGACTTTATTTACATTTTGATCTGGGCAAATGAGATTAAGAGAAGCCATATTAAAACTTCGGAAAGGAATATGACTTTACACTTAACACGTGTATCTCGAGAGAGAGAGAGAGAGCAATATATCGGTACATTAAAGATGTTAATGTATGCTTTGGTGTCGTCTTTATTAGAACAAAAATCGATCTTTCAAAGCAAGCAAAATCGAAATTGAGTACTTAGGGGAAACAAGAATGCTCAAATGCTCATACAACTATATTTATTTGAATATTGTTTGTGAGGTTTTTAGTATAATTTTTAAAATTACTTCATAAATTATAATCTTTTAAAATGTCAACCTTTTTTAACACTAATTAATATATGAAATTTAAGTGAATTATAGTGATTATATAAAATTAAGTTTTACAAAATAATCTAAATATCAATTTTTATAAGATTGATGTACCACGTTATACGAGATAAGCAGATCCACCCTCACTAATTAAGTATATGATGCTTATATCTCATTTATGATTTATTCCGTTAATGTAATTTAAATTTGATGGTAAATATAGAAAACAATAATTTTCGTCAATTAGCTCGATGATTATGGTACGTATGGCCATATATATTCCCTCCTTTTCTTTTCGCTTTTGGGCTGATATACTTATTATTCATTAGCTCTCTGCCAATTGTGGTGTAACGCATTTCACTTACCACTTGACAGATAATATACCATGACGAAAAGGAAAAGAAAGAAAGAAAAAATTCCTAAAAAAAATACATTTATTATTACATGGGTTTGAATCATTGCATGTTTTTATTTTTCTTTTTTCCTTTTAAAATTATTATATCAGTTCCGCGAAAAAGCAACCATTGCAAAAAATTATCATCGCCAATTGAAATTTTAAAGAACCAATTACAACATGTGATTGTCCATAAACAACAATGACATGTTTAAAGTTTCCTAAAAAAAAAAAGTGAAATAGGCAAATACTCAAAATTTATATAACAATAAAAATAAATATCCAAATTTTTGAAATAATTGAGTTTCTAGTCAATTCGTTAATTACTTGCACATGCTTTTGATAACTAAGTGAATTACCTATACTTACCATTGTGTAAGTAATTGAATCACTTAGGTAATTGCTTATATTTTTCAAAAGATTGGATAATAATTTAAATTGTGTGTTAAAATTTGAGTATTCACTATAATTTCTCAAAAAAAAAAAAAAACAATGACATGTTTAAGTAAAAAAAAAATGTATTGGCGATGACGTGTCATATATATATCATTACTGAGCAGGGAGACTTGGATTGAATTTCAATAGTACTATTATTGGTTGAAAAGTTTATAATTGTATTTTGATTTAGATTATGTGTTTGGTTATGGAAAACAAAATTATACTAATGAATGTAATTCCAATTAAATTAGTCTATTTATGCATATTCGCTTGAGATCACGTGTATCTTTATAAGTAGAAACTTATACATATATACGGTATACCCACCACAAGCACCGAACTTAAATTATTGAACGTTATAAACATCCTTATATATTTTATTTTGTTTTTTAAAATGAAAGAGTAAAGTATTAGAATAGAACCCGATCGCTTTAGCTACTAGCCTACTACAATTAGCTTCCAAGTGTACAAGACAAATAAATAATAATAATAATAATAATAATAAAAAGAAGATAAGGAAAATAGCATAAAAAGGAGTAGAAATCTAACCACTACTCGCACCTTTATAATTTTTTTGGGCATATATATATATGTATATATGTATATATATATACACACACACATTCCAACTACGCATAACTAATCAAGTACATCCTCCGTCAAAATGTTAATAAATTAATAATTACTTACAAGCTTAAGTATTCTTCTGATCAGGATTAACGTACATGCATGCCCTATATATATAGACACACTTCTGCATGTAGCCAGCACGTGCAACTCGCATGATCAGCGCTAGCTTGCTAAATTTATATAAATTATATCATGTATATATAATATCATAGGTTTATTTATTTATTTTTGCAAGATGTGAGTCTAATTAGCTCAATTTTGTGTAAGGCATTTATTCGAGATTCTTTGGTGGCGGGATCTTGGTTCCACTATATATATAAGATATGCGAGCGTCCATCGATATTGTTCAAGAGCTTCGGTGAGTGAGTGGGAAGGTCTAACTCGCCGGCAAGTCAGGCGGCGTCGTTTTGACCATGCATTACGCGGCGAATTGGCCCCCAACAAACCCAATAAATATTTTCCTTTTTTTTTTTTTTTTTCTAAAAATGGATTTTGCATTTGATTAGCTTGAAGAGCCATTTTTATTGAGTGATTTGGATGAATGCTTTTTTTTTTTACGCACTAATAATCTATGCTTTGTTTGTATTACACTTTTAATTTATATGCTTTCATGCTATATACATAGAGTGAAAATTAAAATAGCACACCATTCGTAGTATAAATTATTAAGTTTAGAATTATTATTTTTTTTCGCAATTCTCCTTTTTATCCTAACTTCTAAGCACATAGGACCCACATTTACAACTTAAATTCTTATGATGTAGCTAGGATTTCCGTTTATCGAAAAAGACGGAAGGATTAAAATTGATGAATTTTTAGTATCATGTATGACCAATGCAACTTTTATATATTACATACCAGCTTGAAATTACGTTCAAATATTAGGAGCTATTTATAAAAATTTTCTTAAATGTAAATGTACACGAATATGTTGGCATTAACCTTTTTTTTAGCACTAAGCTAATTAGCAGGACCATTAATTAATTTGAAAGTAAAAGTTTGTGTTCTATTTGATCACATCTTAAACATTGGCTTTAATAATTTAACGTTCAACTGCTAGTAACAAATTATATATATATATATATATATATGTGTGTGTGTGTTCGAAATGACTGGCAAGATTAAGCATCATTCTTATGCGTAATAAAATTGCTACGCTAAGTATATATGCAACATTGTTAAGTCATTTCATGTAATGAAACGTGCGCATGTTAGCTTTTTTATCAACTCAAGAAAAGTCAATGGAAAAAAAAAAAAAAAAAGTAGGCCAAAGAATTTTTTTTTTTAAATATAGCACAAAATTCCATAACTTTTTTTTTTGCTTTTCGGGAAGAAAATTTGAAGGTGGATTCAGAAGTGGTCGAATCAAAATCACGTGATTAACACAATCAACGCGATTTGATAAAAATGTGAAACTAACCCTTTGTTTGGTAGAAATAGTGGAAGCCTGGAAGGAAAGATAAAAGACATTTTAAGTGTCATTTTATAATTTATGTTTTAAGTGATGTATTTTTTAAATTTATATTTTATGTTTGTAATATAAAAATAAAGGTAGATATTATAAGTGTAATAAAAAAAACCTATTGAAAAAATGACATTCCTCAAAATCTCTCTCTCTCATATGGAGATATTAGCAGAAGAGAGAATGGGGCATTTAATTTAAATAACTAAATAATCCCTGAAAATAATACATATAAATATTTCTCGCGCTCTTGTTTCCTTTATATATTTAAGGGATAAAAAAATAACTTTAACTCAAATATTTGTTATCCTTCTAATTTAACTTTTCATAACAGCCAAGATAAGAAAAATATTTTTCACTCTTTCCTTTCATATCAAACAATCTAAAAAAATGTATAATCTTTTCATTCTCTTACACTTTTGGTCTCTTATATATTTTTTTCCATTCATCTTTCTTTCTCCACTATCAAAGTGTAAAGTTCTCGACTTTTGGCTGTATATAAAATAAAAGCTTTAGTCCACTCAATAAAGCATTGAATCCTTTAATTTATACATATTTGCCATCACTTAAAAGAAAGAAAGAAATAGAGCTTTAATAATAGATGACATATATAGCCATAGGGCCACTTAATTTGGTAATTTCCATTTGATAAAAATAGTAATTTTCATTGACAATATTGATTTTTCTAGATTGTACTATAATTTGTAATAACATTGAGAGTAGATAATTAAAATAGATAAAATATATGAGTTTGATAAACAAAAAATTTAAAATAAACTGCAATTATACTCTCAATTTTTCATTATATCACATTTATACTATGAGTTTACAGATGATTATATTCTCAAAATTGATGATGTTACATTTATGCTTTTGTAATGACTCATCTCACTCGATAGGATTATTACAGTACTCTACTATATATGCGGAAAATATTTATAACACTTTATTGAATAGAAAACTTCGTATAAAATTTTTCTTTGGTTTCATAAGTTTCCAAACATAATTTTTAAACTGATGGATCAAGACTCAACAAAATAATAGCATTTTTATTTTTGAATAATAGAGCGAGGTTCTAACTTTTTCATAAAAATATCTAAAAACGAGATCGGCCCTGATAACCCATCAATACCACCTGTCACGATCATCGCCGCCACAAGCCTCCACGTCAAGTATGGGTCTTACCCCTCGAATCTGCACATGCGAGAAACTCATAAGCAAAACACTTAGTAAAACACTTTATCTTTCTCACAAAACTCATTCCATGCCAAATGTGATAATCAATAACAATATCACTCATAACTCAATAAATGTTGATTTTCTAAAAAATATAACTCAATAATATGCTCATCATATTTATCATTTTTAACACATTCTCAAAATAACTCAAAACTCATCTCAACTCAAATTTATTCATTTTATCTTTTGGGCCCCGTGGCGATGTACCATTGTGCACAACCGAGTAGACGCACGGGAGCTAACCGTAACGTCAAACTCGGCAACTCACTCGTGGGGTAGCTAGCCTCGACACTCTGCGTGTCATCATCTAAAAAGAGACTCACTCCCGGATGAGAATAAGTGACTCACTCCCGGATACATGCCAATGTTATTCTCTTTAATCGTTTAGGATACATGCATATTTTACTCAATATTATGCTCAACAAATTCATACCAATCAACACATAAATATTAAATTCTATAGTTTCATGCTCCTTTAACTCATCAAATCATAAAAATTCTCAAGTAGCATATGATTTCAAAACATTACTATCAACTCACAATTCATATCTCAATTCTCAATAATCACAATATTCATACTCATAGATAAAGTTATTCAATATCTCATCGTGCTTGATTTTTCTCATCTTGAACTAACATGTGCAGGTGAGTGTGTACTTACCTCGATCCGTGTGCAAATGAAATTCGTCGAGATTAGGTGACTGGTGCCGAGATAATCTCGCTATGATCGCTATGATTTTTGAAACCATAGACTCAAAATTTCAGAACTGACAATGCCGCATAGAAAATTCATAATTTATTCTACAGGACTCCGAAAATTACGACACTTACGGCAAATGGAAAAGGACAGAAAAATATATATTTTTCACTATTATATGATATATTTTGAAAATATAAAGAGTCCTAAAACAGACCCGAAATCAGGCAGATCATAAACATTTTTTGGAAAAATTGGCAGATTCTTTGTTCAACTTTGAAAATTCATAACTCACTCTAGGAATAAACTTTTCAAGTGATTCCAGTTGCTAAACGACCGTTAGTAAGTCTATTTTAAGTATCTGAAACAGTCTTGTCAAATTCGCTTCTAGTTATTCCCAGTAATTAAAAGTATACAGATAGGTCGTTGAGAAAAAAACAGCATTAAACAAATCTTAGCTCAACTTTTAAATAAAACCCAAAACTTGTGCAAATCCTTTTCATCATTATAAAATCGCAAAAATATGTTTTTAATCCCTCACAACAATCAAAGCCCTAAGAAATTTGACTAAAATCAATCAAGAACACAAAACTCCTAAATTTTTATACAAAATCCCTAACCAGGGTTTAACTCTAATCAAACTAAAAATCAAACTCATAAATCTTAAACACATGTTTACCTAGACTCAAGAGAAGGTGTTTACCTAGACTCAAAAGAAGTTGGTGTTGCAACGTAAAACATTCAGAGTTTAAAAAAAAAGAGACTTAGGGGCTTGAATTCTCGGGTGAAAATGGATTTGGGCTGAAATAGGGCCCGAAAACGAAAACTTGTCTTCGGGCCGAGGTCATAACTTTTGACTCAGGACTCTGTTTTTAACATTCTTTGGCTCGTTTGAAACCTTATGACAAGATCTACCCATAAAAATCATAAAAATTACTTTTACCTCTTTTATTCAAAATCTTAATTATCGAGCAAATCTTAATTATCGAGCATAGCCGATTATTGTCGTACTGCCACTTGTCAAAATACTCAAATCAAACAAATAAGGCAATTGCATGCTCATAAAAATAATATAATCATGCCATATAATGAAATAACTCAATCATAAATAAACTCATAAAATTGATAAATTTCAATTGCCAAAAAGCGAGCGTTACAGCTTTATATTTTCAAAATTGACACAATTATACTTCATTCACAGATTTTGTAGATTTCTTTTATATATATATATATATATATATATATATATTATAATGATTAAACAACATGGATTCTAATTAATAGTATTAAAAAAACTTTTATGTTTTGGGCTGCATTAATTTTAATGAGTCATTTATAAATGAGTTTAGATCTAATTAGATAAAATATTATTAACATAATTAAATCATAAATGAACACGACGTGATACGCTAACAAGACTAAAACGTGCTTAAATATGATTGTTAAATTATTATAAGTACATGTGTATTTATAATTGTCATTTAAGACACATTTAACATTTACCCATTTCAAAATATATATATATATAAATAAAATTCATTATTTATCATGCACGAGATACAAATTGCCACTCATATTGAATATCCTTATCAAAATTAGGCTTTTTTGACTTTCTAAAATAAATCTAACTATGTCTGAATAGATTCACATTAACACGATCCAATTAGACTTAGACATGACTGATTAATAGATTGTAATTATGTGACATAATGAACGTGATATTTATTGACTGATTCATGTTTGGATCTACTATTTAAATAAGTTATTAATTGAGACGGCCTAAGTATTGTCTAAATTTTCTAGATATATATATATATATAGTTAAGACACCATACAACAACCACGGCACAAGATACAAATTACCACCCTTAAATACACATTTGTCATGTTGAAAAAAATTGAATATATATATATATATATATATATAATTCACAAGTGAGGTATAATTTTGTTTCAATTTTTAAAACAACACATAAATGTGACATATAAGAAACTTTCAACGGATATAAATTACAGCATTTCGGTTAATTAACTCAGACGATACATGTGATATTATAAAAGAAAACAACTATAAGGAACTGATTGCAGCTTTTGATTGAACTTGGAATACTTTTATGCTATTTATTCTTTCAATTATACTTATTTGAAAATCATTGTTTACTCCTTTCTTATAGTGTATAAAAAGAGAAGAAATATATTAATAAAAATGCAAGGAGAGACTATAATAACTACGTATAATCACCAAAAGTTCACCGCCGATCCAAGATGATAAATACTCATTCCTTAAGAAGTCTTAAAAATGGAATTATTTGATTAAGGGATTCTCTGATGATTATTATTTTTGGCTAAATAGACTTTACATCTTAAAAAGACAAATTTAAGGAATCAGTATCATTTTTCACTACAAAAGAAATCCGCCAGAGAAATCCTCGATTTAATCATTATCAATGACGGATCTCCCCTAAACTTTTTAAAATTTAGATTTTAGCCCTGTAATTGAAGAAAAATTTCAAATTAATCCTTCATAGGCCCCCTTTGAATTTTTAAAATTTATATATTACCTCTATAATCAAAGAAAATTTTCAAATAAATCCTTCTCTTGCCCCTATTTAACTTTTTATATTTATAATTTTGTCTATAATTTTTTGTAAAAAATTTCAATATCATCCAATAAAATTTGTAAATATGACATAATTTTTACTTTTTACTTATCTATAATTTTATATATTATTGTGCCTTCACTGTATTAGAATTCTAGATCCGTGCCTGATAATATTGATTATTGTTTCTGTCTTCATATAATTATGAAACCCAGCCAAGAAAGAGCAATATTTTACAACAATTTGAATAACCTTATGTCCTTGGGCCCCAAACTAAGCCATTATAACTGCAAAAGCAACTTAGCCTATCTTCTATCTTCTTTTTCCCTTCTTTTGAGAGGAAAAATATTATCAGGGAGGTCCAAAATAATAGCTCCATATCTTCTCGCTTCGGCCTGGAATTTTGGATTTCGATCTTCACGTATAGGGCTTATTTTCAGATATAAGATATGGGCTGTTAATTACTTCTTGTCTTCCCACGTATCCAAACGAGCTCTTGCCTTTTCAACCTGCAAAACTCATAATAAATTCCGATATCTCAATACAAACACACACAAATATATTCTTTTCTGTTCTTTTATTTTTCTTATATTTGCTGGTCAATTTATTAAATTATGAGTTCGACATTCAGAGCGATAAATCTAGGGCTAACGATATGAAAGATAGTGGGAAAAAAAAATTTGTTCATGATGAGAGAAGGGATAATTATGACAACAAGAACATATATAATATCTGCCAATAAAAAGGCAAGTACTGAATGACTGGTGGCTAGCTAGATAAATATTTGAGTCAATTGAAGTGAATATAAAATATTTGTCCTTGTTTGTCTTGTACAATTGTGTAGAAGAACCTTTTCACAATAATTTTAAAATATCTAGAGACGAAATGGAATCTCTATTATCATGAATACGACATCAATGGCTTTATATAGTAGCTCCTTTATCTTATTTTCAGTGTTTCCAGTTATTATAATTTGTCTTGAAGAATATGTAAAACTAACATCCATTAGTGGAATGTTAGGTATTAATTTGGCTTTTAGCTTCACTCATGTTCAAAATTCTTTTTGTTTTGTCTTTTCAGGTTCGGAATTTTCTTGTCTACCATTTATTATATAGCTAAACATGAGTGCTATACTTTCAACATTTTTATGATCACAAGTATAAAATAATGTTCGCTTCGCAGAATATATCTTTTCTTCTCTTGTCCCTTTCAGCTAATTCGATTTTTTTCTAGGGTTATAATATTCATGGTCCAGATGAGATATAGACTACTTGTCTGCTACTGTAATTCCAATCTTTCATTATATTTATTTTCCACGTCGTGATCATCTTCATGACAATCATTTATAAATTATAATCAACACGGCTCTCTAATTCTAGGCCTAGTTATCCTTTACAAATAATTTAAATATATAATGAAAATAAAAAGTCTATAGGTGTATATATAAGTTTAGAAATGAAGATAGCGAAGTTGGTCGTTGAATTTTACCTCTTTATCCCAGTCAGTTCGAAAAGTGACCCATATCAGTATTAGAGTCTGTATTAGAGTCCCACCTATCATTCCGGACCATATGCCCTATCACCAAAAAAACAAACATTAATACATATATGCAGTGATAGAGCCACAATTTTATCTGATCAGTGTGACATCAAAGAAAAAAATCTTAATAAAGTCTATAAATTCATTCAATTATACAGTAAATTTAAAAATTTTAATTTTTTATGAAGGTTAACTCGTAATCTTTTAAAAATTTATCATATAAACTTTAAATTTCAAAATTTTGAGTGGTGGTATATTTTAATTTTTCAATACTTTATGGTGGCATACTCATAATTTTTTTAAAAAATTGTGGCACAAAATTTTATTTGCAAAAATTTGAGTGGGGGCACCTAGCTCCGCACCCCGTATATATGAACATTGTATATAATATTTGATTAATTAACGGTTAGTACTTATTTATAGTAATTTAAATAATAGTAAATATTCAATATTTGTATGTATTTATGTTTGGGTAAGTATGTATTATGTGATGATTATATGTACCTTAGCTCCTAGATCGAACTTGAAGCCAAGAACTACACCCAATGGGATACCAATAAAGTAATAACATCCCACATTCACATATGCGACAAACGCTTGCCATCCACATCCAACAGCCACACCTTATCAAAACACAATGTATATTATGATAGGAAATGAAATGATAATATTACTAAAGCTCTGAATAGACGACAAAGATAATGCTCAACAAACAGTCAATGACATTATTCTATTTATTAGATTTGATCTCATGATATAATCAATCGAGGCATTGAATGTTAGATCCTCTAGAATGTGGTTCCTTTTTAAATATCGTGAGTGTTTGTCTCTATGACATGTGTTGATTGATCTTAGATACGTACAAATTCTCAGCCAAAAGCATATCAATTTAATAAATTCTCGTTTGGGATCAGGCTCACAATGTGTGTCTATGATACGAATTGCAATAATAAATGGGCAGCATTTTTTTTATTTAATTTAACTACCTTTAATTTCTCGTGCCAAAAATACAAAAAAAAAATATATATGATAACATATAAAAAAACAAAGCAAGTGTCATGCTAAAAAGAAATAACTATAGTACTATTGAAACTATTAGTAGGTCTAATTAGTAAGGTTAGGAAGACTACACAAAATCTCAGTACAAGGTTTATTTAATGATCTAAAATTGTAAGTCTTTTAACACGTTGCACCTCTAATTACGTACACCTTAATATTAAATGAAAATCTAGTTTTTATGAAAAATTGCTTTGTATTAAGTTAATATTCAATTAATTGGACATACTACTACTTGATTGGTTCCTCTTCTTTTTTATAGGTTTAGGAACCTGCAATTTTAAGTCCTGGATCATGTACTCTTTTTCCTCTAGACCCATTATGCTTGGGTATATCATATAGGACCTTTCTTTTCTTTTCTTTTGTTAGGCCTTTCTCTATTTTTTGTTTTTTCTTTTGCCCTATTCTGGGTTGGAATTTATTGTAACTTTCTTTCTTTTTCATTTATATATTCGGCCACAGTTTAGAGGATTTTTTAGTAAAGAATCAACCTAGCTAGTTGGTAAGCTGCTAAAGGTCAGACGTGTATCAATTTTATTGAGATGCGTTCCTATTATGTGGTCTGTACAGTTTATTAAAAAAAATACTACTACTTGATTAACCGGCCTTTTGCCTTCATCTCAATAAAGGTGAAGTCTAGTGGAGAATCGGCTAGTTTTGTCATCTTGTTTTAGTTTGCTTTCCAAGTTGGAGAGATCTCATCAAGGTAGCAAATCAAACTTAATTATTGCCCCTTTGTTTATTTTTCTCATCCAAATGTTTCAATTCTATTTTGTTTTCAACTTTTCTAATCTCAATACAATATCCTTAAATCTCAACTATTTATACCATATCAAAATTTAAAAATTCAATAATCATTAAAAATGACTCATTTAAATAGTTTTCCTAAACAAATGGTTAAATTACGACCTCTTTTTTTTTTCGTTTTCTCTTTTAAAATTATTTTTACTATTCTTTTTTTTTTTTAAGGTAGAAAGTAAACGAAGGCCCAAATTAAGTTTTCCTATAAACATTAGTTACTTGCCTCGTTTGAACTACGCAGTCCTATTACTATTCCTTAATAACTATAAACTTTTGTTTTGGGTTGATCTTAAATAATATTATTGACAAGATATTATCTAGCTAGTCAGGACTTAGGACTATTATTTTTTCGGACCCTTAAATTAACGCTTCCCTTTATATAGACAAAAGTTGTACGCATTTTGCATTCATGTATTTATAATTTACAAAAAGCATTTTTGGCATGTAATAATTAGGGCATCTCTATCTCATAGTGCATGTTCACAAGAGCAAATTGGTCTCATACCATTTACAAATTCTACTAGCCTCACTAGCCATTACATTCATTATCAGACAATAAATACAAAACAAAAACAAACAAACAAAAAAATAAACGTACCTTTCCAAAATATCCACTTGGAACCTCAATTTCGATCGAATTAATCAATCTAAATTAAGTTAGTTACGCAGAACATTAAAATTTAGTAATTACACGTAACGTAGTTTGATCATATCCAGCTAGCTAGCTAGCTTATTACGTACCAGATAAAACAGGCTGAATGCCGTTGAGCAAAATAGAGACGGCCAAGAAAGGAGTGAGCTCGGCGACCGCATCGGAGACCACCACGCCCTCCGTGAACATGTAGCTGACGACGTGGCGGAGGGCGAGCACGAGAATCGCGAAGACCAATGAGATTAGGAAAGAGCTCATTGTCACAATCACCACCGCGAAAGCCGCGGATTTTGGATGCCCTGCCCCTAGCTCATTGCTCACTCTCACACTGTTGATTTATCGAATTATATATAATTTAGGGTGAAGTAGGCAAATATCCAGAATTTATATAACAATAAAAATAAATACCCAAACTTTTGAAGTAATTCAGTTTCTAGTCAGATTGTGAATTACTTGCACATGCTTTTGGTAACAAAGTGAATTACCACCACTTATCACTGTATAAGTAATTGCATCATTTGGATAATTGGTTACATTTTTCAAAAGATTGGGTAATAACTTACATTAAGTTTTAAATAATTTCTCTATAATTTACACATTAATCTCATCTCATTATCAGATAATCATAAGCAAGTATTTTAGTGTTAATTAATTACTACTTACCTAGCTGCCGCGTTGAAACCAACCGCAATCATGAACACCCATCCGGATATTGTCAGGCTGCAACATTACAAAACGATAATTAAAGATATATAACAATAAAAATACTCAGAATTTATATAACAATAAAAATAAATATCTAAACTTTTGAACTTATTGGGTAACTAGTCAATTCGTTAATAAGATATATACATGATAAAGTAGTAAAATACCCAGAATTTATATAACAATAAAAATAAATATCTAAACTTTTGAATTAATTGAGTAACTAGTCAATTCGTTAATTACTTGCACATGCTTTTGGTAACTAAGTTAATTACCACCAGTTATTACTATGTAAGTAATTGAATCACTCAGGTATATTGTTCTATTTTTCAAAAGATTATGTATTAATTTAAATTGAGCGTTAAAATGTAAGTATTCACTATAATTTCTTTATATTATATTATATATATATATATTATGGCCATTTATTAATATTGCTATATATTTGGCAATTTGCTAATTATCAGTCTTTTTTTGTTTAAGTATCCTATCATCACTAGCATAGACCATATTTATCATTATCACAAAGGAGAAATATTACTAGTTATATATGATTACTTCTTATTACTTTTTCAAGGAAAATTACAAAAAGATACAAAATTGACTGGCGGTTGATAGATGATAGTGGTCGTGTGAGCAACATTATATATAGATCCTTACAAAATATGCCGAACTTAGCAACTCTCTGATGAGCTATTACCTCGTATGCATATGCCAAAACATAAAAAAAATATTCCAAATAAGCATAGAAGTGATTAATTTATACTTTGAATTAATGATATTAAAATTATCACATTATACTATTAAATCATATATTTGTGTGTCAGCGCCAATAAGAATAAATAACATTATCAATGATTGGGACGGTAACAATTAATTAATTACCAGACCGAGAGGGCGTCTAATGCGAGCTCAGGGTTAGGAAGCAAGCCGGCGACGAGGACGAGAATCTGATAATACCAAGTCTCGAGGCAGAGCATGACCGCGGAGGCGACGGAGAGCTTGAGGAAGTCCCAGAGGCCGCTGAAGGCCTGCCACGTGAAGCCCGTCCACGTGAGCTTGCACGTGTCGCTGAGGACGATGTAGGCGAACTGCGCGGCGACGATGATCCACCACGAGAAGCTGAGCATGAGGGAGGCGCCGAGAAGGCCCCACCCGAGGACGTAGACGAGGACCCACGAGAGGAGCACGTGCGCGGCGAGCGTGGCGGCGGAGATGTACGCGCTGGGGAGCACGATGCTCTGCGCCTGCAGGAACTTCTGGATGGGGAAGTTGGCCGCGTAGGCGTAGATCTGCGGGATGAGGCCGTACACGAACACCGCCGCCGCCGAGGCGATGCTCTCCGACTCCCCCAGCGACAGCAGGATCTCCTTCGAGAGAGCGTAGATCACCGTCAGCGGCACCGCCGTCGCCATCAGCAGTATCGTCGACCGCTGAAGGTACACCCCCAACATCTCGTACTTGTGGGCCCCGTACGCCTGCCCGCACAGCGTCTCCACCGCGCTTCCCATCCCCAACTATACACATATTTACATTATTGTTTTTTTCTAAATATTCCAAAGCGCTAAGAATATTCATTCTCTGTCTATAATTATTGTTATAAGGTTAGTAATAAGAGAGGAGGTTTTGTGCTAGGGAAAATCGTATGACAAAAATAATGTTAATTTGTAGAGTACTACCGTTTCATTTTGGAATGGTTTGACTTTGCGAATTTCGATGTGGTGTAAATGATTGAGATTTAAGGATATTGCATTGGGATTAATAAAGTTGAAAAAAAAAAAAAAAGAGATTTGTTGTATTGATCATGATAATATATATTTCTAGGTCAAGTTTTCAATCCCATTATTGGCGTATTATTGGTTTGAGGTTCAGAAATAAATGACATTCTTATCAAGATTAGTTGTATTATTGGCAAGAGATACTGTTTGGTGAGGAGTACGTATAGACATCATTTGCCAATATCAATTCATAAGTGTTATCCAAATAATTATGTGCAATAATAAGTGGAGAATCAGCAAGGGCATGTGTTATATATATATACCATGAGGCCGTAGGCGAAGATTTGGATGCCCGTGTTGCCGAGCGAGGCGGCGGCGAGCTCGAGGTTGCCGAGGTGGCCGCAGTAGATCTGAGTGGACATGGAAGTGACGTTGTTGAGGAGGTAGACCACCACGGCCGGCGCCGCCAGCCAGAAGAGCTTGTTCAGCTCCAGCCACGTCGCCAGCCGGAGCCGCCGCGGCCACGACAGCTCGGTGTCGGAGAGAGTGTCCTCAAGCTCCGACCCGATCGGCTCGGCTGGCTGCGCCTTCGGGTGCAAGATCGGCTCGTGAAGCTGGTCGCTGCTGTTTATGCTGTCCATGCTTGTCTGTTTTATTGCCTGTTTGATATATTATAAAAGAGAATAAAAGAAAGAAAAAGGTGTAGTCTATAGAGAAAAAGGTGTAGTCTATATATATACAGGGCTAAAGGATTTGTGGACACGTCGCTTTTATATATCGTGGCGAAAGGATGTGTGTGTAGAATTAGCTTCTTTTTTTTTAGGATATTGAGGACCTCAAAATGTTCATCTTGGCCAAAGAAGATAAGTGGCTATATATAAGCTTACAATTGGTGTAGTTAATTATACGAAGTGATCATTAAGTCCGACTACTTAATATGTAAATTAATATCACTAATATGTTGGTATAGCAGTAATTAAGGACTGTGTTTTTCTCTCTCTTTATTATTATTATTTTTTATAATAATAGACTCGGGTTACAATATCTAGATCCTTCACTTACAGGGATTGAACTAATTAATTAGCTTAGCATTCAAGTGTAATTGAGTTAAGCCAATTCAGTTCCACAGATGGTTTCGATATTCTTAAAATAACAATAGAAGTAAAGGCGAGCGTGATAGCATTACTGGTACTTTTTCTTCTACATATATATTATGACCAATTTAAGAGTTGAATGAAATGTTTATAGGAATTTTGTGTCTGAAATATAATTTATGTGGCGTGAAGGCTATAGTTTGCGCAGTTTGTATAAATATTTTGCTGTTATTCTGATTAATTTGTATGAACAATTTGTTTGGCCATGTAGAAACGCTGATAAAACATATCAAAGGCCTACGCTAATATTCATAAACAATGTATTAGACTTTTAGTCACAATAATCAATCACGACAATTTTTTTTGTGATTAAATACTATTTTTGGTCACAATAAAATGTTTAGTACGTAATGAAATTTCTTATGATTACAATTAAGTATTTTCAGTCACAAAAATCATATTTTTTATGACTGATTTTCATTACTCGTGATAAAGTTTAAAGTTTAAACTTTAGAATAAAGGAGAGCAGAAAAAAAAACGCAGAGAGTACTAAAAGATACCAAATCGTTATCGGAATAAAGGCATTATTATTCAATTCTAACATGAAATCACTATTTTGCTCGCGAGCTTGGTGATATGAAGTATGAATAAAATGATAGCTTGGAGAAAGAAAAGAAGGAAAGAAAGAAAGAAGAATGCGATACTAAATAGCATAAATATTGTACTTATTTTCTTACTAAGTTTAGGGTCTACTTATTTTGACTTGTAACTTGTAAGAGCATAGTGCAATGATTCTTTTAATTAAGTACTAATTAACAAAGTGCCAAATTGTTTTATTATACGTGTACATTAGTACATACACATTCATACGTGTATATATATATATATATATGCGCGCGCGCGTGCATGAGTGCAATATATGACAATGTATTGGAAAGTATTTCTTGGTATAGCTCAGTTTGAAGTTTGAACGGTAGATAAAGTGTAAAACTTGGTGTGATCACCAAACGGTAAAGGTTTTGCCTTAAGAATGGGCTCGGCTCGAGTCCAAGTGTCCAACACAGAAGTTAGAATGTATCAAAGCATGCTCTTTTGGCAAATAGCTTTTTGATAAACTCAAAACTTGTGAGACTGTTTCAATAATATTTTCGAATACTTCATCTAGAGCTTCTAATAAAAGTTACAAAATACGAAGAACTTCTTCGGAGAAATTAAATTTGTTAGATAAATATCAGAATTTCAAAAGAATCACTATAAATATTATAATGTCAACAATACTAATATTAACATTTTTACATTTTTAATTATACCATTTTTACACTTTTAAGTTCTTTTCAATTGTAATGCCAAAAGCTTAATTTAAAAAAAAAAAACATTTTTTTCTTTTACTATTCAAAAGAAAACAAAATTATGTCGAACCGGCGGGGATATGCTTTAGATTAGATAAGCAGTTATGATATTCATAATGATGAGCTAATATGATTATGAACTAAATTAATGATCTACATGGCTTGTGAGTGACGAGTAACATTTTGACTTTTGAGCATGCTCTTCTCATATTGGCGTCTGCCCTTCCCTTCCCTAAAGTGGTTGGTTAATTAGCTGTCTCAGAATTCTGAATGGGCTTTCCATCTATAGCCCAACGCAAAGGTTCACATTTTCTGACGGGAGATTTTGACAAATGCCCTACATTGATAATATTTGGCCCACGATCCATTTTTAATTTATACCCTAAAAATTTAGAAAGGAAACACACCACTTTAGACATAGTAATTTAAGTAGCATCAAAACTGACCTTATTTTGCAATTTTCCATTTTTTTCGGACTTTATCAGTTATGGCTAAAAATAGCAGTTGAAACTTGAAAGGAAGTTCTCTTCTTATATTCTTGGATAACATTAAAAAATAAAAAAATAAATTAAAAAAAAGGGCAACGTCGGGAGATATGTATAAATTTTGAGTATTTTTCTACTTCACCCTTCGAAATTTTACAATTATCCTCTTAGTTTACTATAATACAAAAAACACCACTCAATTGTTAAACTTTTTAGTCCAAAATTATACTTTGGTTGACTACAAAGTTTTTTTTTTTTTTTTACTAAAATGCATTAAATGCTCTGACTACCACGTAAGTCAATCTTGTTTAGAATAGTCACATTATCTATTCTGATTAATGTATTTGGAAAAAAAAAAACACTTTTTAATCAATCAAAGATATAATTTTGGACTAAACTAAACAACTGACGGTGTTTTTTAAGTAGCACATATAAGTCTTTAAAATTCTCGAAATGATCATTCAATATATTCAAAATTTTACCACTGAATCATCATATAATTCTTTTATATATCGCTAGGACACTATACTCGTAGTTCCTTTAGAATTTAGATTATTGGCCAAGAATTTCCACCCCACATAAATTTGAGTTCACAAACATGCTAAGTTAGTAGTAATAATAATAATAATAATAATAATAATAATAATAATAATAATAGACAAAGTTTTTACAGCTTTGAGAATTCAAGGTAAGGCCGAAGCTAAAGAATATAATGAACATAATAAAAGAAACAACTACTTCCATTGGAGGACTGTTGTTAGCTAGAGCAATAAAATCCGTAGAAAACGATTCATTTATTGCCAAGACCTACCATGACCAACCGTATCACATAAGAGATTGAGGTGTTGGCATAAATGACACATCTAAGACAATATTATTTGCTATAGCCTTTTTTTTATTTAATTTCTTTTCCATTTCTCCTTGCAATGGAATATTTATTATGATATATTGTGTTCTTAGCAAATTCTTTCTCGGTTGTTGATTTCTCAACCTCCTCAACCCTTTACATTCACTCCCATAGACAAAAACTGTAAAATGAGCGTCGCATTGATAAGTGATAACTGTCCCAACGTTGGTTTGTTTGTTTGTTTGTTTTCCGCTTTGTTACTTGTTGAAAAGCTCACAGTTCAAACTTCATTTTTATTTATTAGGCAGTTGAGGATTTGTGAAAACAAGACTCTGAATTCTCAAACCGTGATTGGTGGGAGTTTGCAAACAAAGTCTCAAATAGACCATACAAATATTACAAGGTTATTAGGTCGTCCGGGGTTGTTTGGATAGCAATCCAAATCAATAAATTTTTAGTTTAAATCATATTATTATGATAACTATAATAACAAAAAAGTAAATTTAAATTATGTTGTTACAATAAAATATGGTTTGGATTTATATCCAAACAAGACCTTAACTTCTGTCTTTTGAAATAAGCATATAATTGAATCAATAAATATAGAAAGTATGATTTAAGCAAATAAGCCGTTTTGTTGGTGAATTTCCAAAATATAAAAGACATAAAAAATTTATTAAAAAAAAACTATCCATTACCTAATGAGTAGAGTAGTTATTATAATAGAATTTTGTAGTAATTAATTTACTTGATAATTTTCTTAAAATGTTAAGAATTTACTTTTTATTACAATCTCTCCATATGAAATGCTATTTGTTATATTTTCAGTATAAAACATGGACCATGGAGTGAACGGAGCTCCATTCATAGAACTAGCTGGTAGCTAGAGCTCCTTTTAAGGTGAATTAACAATTAAATGCCACTTTTTAATAAAAAGTTTGCTTTGTCAAAGCACGCCAAACAAAACCTTAAATAGAATGGCAAAAGAAAAGCTAATCTTTTTTCATTAATTGTTTGGGGTCCATTTTTTTTGTCCTGCTCATGTCAGCCAGCATGCTCATAAATGCAAGGGGTCCCATTCTCCAAACATATAGAAAAACATAGCCGTACAATAACATTTGATAGACTTGAGCCATAATGTTGATAATAAATTAGAGGAAAAAAAAAAAAAAAACTCTCACTATATATAATATATTTGGGGTTGCAATTGGCAATCCAAATATCTAACATGCTAATCTGAATAGTGGTAGTTACAATATAAAGATC
The DNA here is from genome assembly GCA_018132145.1 of Boehmeria nivea var. tenacissima. Taxonomy (NCBI): domain Eukaryota; kingdom Viridiplantae; phylum Streptophyta; class Magnoliopsida; order Rosales; family Urticaceae; genus Boehmeria; species Boehmeria nivea. The sequence goes on along the minus strand of CM030877.1, from coordinate 16,358,913 downwards.
CTCCTCATCCTTCCTAAACTTTCTTTACAAGAAATCTTATTATACAAGCAAACCAAGAATCATTAATCAATCTATGATTATGTTGATAATAATATTAATAAAAAATAGTAAAATAACAACCAAGTTTGTCTCCCTTAAAACTCAAAAACAAAAACTCTTCCTTTGACTCGGTGTTTGTCCCAGCAAACACTTCTTTACAAGAGCTTCATTAGGAGCATTGAGGAAGCAAGGAACATAACGAGCGCCGCCTCGGTTCTGTCAAGGCCTGAAGAAAGGCAGAGTTTGAGTGACGGTTCGAAGAGAGTAACAAACATGGAAATATTGAAAATAAACAGCGTCCTTGCTAAGCTAGTTCTCGGTTAGACATAGTGATTAATTGTATTAATGTTGTACTTTACTTACCACTTTGAGCAGATGTGGCTGCAGGAAGGGCAGGAATCTTGACAGCTGAATTTTCGGCGAAAAGAGAAGAGTGTTAAAATGATTACACATGACATGACAGAGATGAAACTGAAAATAGGATTTAATGGGCTTGACGTACTTTTCTTGCATGATGAAGCTGACGCTTGAGATGTGCTTGGCCAGGGCGCAGGAATATTGTCGTTCAGATCGCAAAGGAAGCTGATCCCAGACGTGTCGAGTGTGGCATCAGATGGCATACTTGGCAAAAGGCATCCAACCTCTGTTACGGAAGATAACAAGCTAAGGTTAACAGACCTTTACAAACAGAAAAATATCACTTTAACACTCGTATAGTTTTCGAAAAGGAGATTAACAGTAAGAACATGACATGATTTTTCTCAGACGAAAACAAAATAAAAAATAAAAATTATAAACATAACGCAGCGCAATATGATGGTACCAACTCATTACCAAAGCCTTTTTATTTGGATAGACCTCATCCCTCTCTCGTATTCTACACACCATTGCCTAGATACTGACCGGAGTAACTAAAATGCTATTAAAAGAACAGCTTTTATTTGGGAATAATTAAATAGCTTAAGTCTAATAAATTACCTTGATTTCCGACTGAAGTATTGGCCGCCAGATCATTTCGGAACATCAAAACGACAAAAAGAACTCATATTAGTATCAGCTTTTGATTTCGTGATTCTGAATTCAAATAAAGTGAATAGAGCGCCAACTCAAACCTTGAAGAGAGAAATCCTTTAGGCTAATGTGACAGAGACTGTAAACGTCTCTCGTAATATTAGATTTTCTTAACTTCATCCCCAACGATGTAGCACAATCTAGAGCTTGCAAGTTGGTTATGAAACTCTGTTTTTGCAAGTGGGACACATAGCTCTCCATGGCCGTACAGCATGCTGTCTGATTACTTATCTCATTCCCGCAACCCTTCGTGACATGTTTCATGTCGGGGAAAACCAAAGGGCAAACTGGATCATGTACCACGCAAATAGAAACCCATTAAAAATTTATCTCCAACGCAAGAATAACTAAACAAAAAGGAAAAAAAAAAAAAAAAACTTTTAGTAAGTAAAAATTGTCAGTGGTGTAATCTTCAATAATTTTCAAATCGAATTCTTCAACCTCTGTGTTGATCTCAAACTCTTACCTTTGTTAACATTGCAATTAGATAGTCCCCTAAGAACTTCCTTAGCATGAGCAGGAGAGAGTTTACTAGCCAGCCAACGGAGCACGATGCTTTTGCAGTCACCAACTTTAGCTGAGTGGTCGGGTAAGACGTGAGAACCACCCATGCTCAAAAGATCAGAAGCTTTCAATGAAATCTTCATAGCGGCTTCTAATATGGCGCCCTGACAAGTTTGGTCACAGCATTCTTTCACAGGATCAATTTTTTGACAAGCAGCAAGCAACTTAGAAGTATCCACAGTACTCTCAAACTCATCGACGCCTCGGACTGGGCAGGATCCTTCAGTGAGATACGAGGAACGGATCGAGCATATCTGCTTCAGGCTGTCATTAGCACCCTGGCCCACTAAAATCTGCTCGATGTCAGACAAGCAATGTTTGGCAGTGGTTCCGTTCAAAGCAAGCAAATTGGTATCTTTACTTGATTGACCAAGAAGAATCGTGAGAGTGGCTTTTAGCTGCGGGCAACAAATCACATTAGCCAGCAACGGTGCAAAAACAGACCAGCAATCTATCGATGTCGTAGTCATCAAACTCGTGGCAGCCGTGAAGTTCAAGACACATAGTCCTGCACATAGAAAGACCGAGAGATTACATGACATCTCGACCAAAATTTTCCTAGACTAAAAAAGTTAACATGATTGAGGTTCCGTCAGAGAGAGGGAAAAAAAAGAACCTGATAACTTGGGTGAACTAATGTTAGTGTATGGAGTCAGTGGCGATGGCGCAAGAAGGGGAAGAAAGGGCTGAGGAGCTCCACTGGGGGAGATCATAGGTAGCATAGCATCTTTCCGCTGATTTACCACCAGCGGATAGCCGTTATCATCTATAGGGCTCGAACATGATTGAAGACAGCCTACACATATAGCATGGAAAATGTGATAAGAACATAACTATCATTCACAAATTCAGATACATTTGTTATTCCATGGACTTATGTTGATTATAAAGCTTAGAACCAAAAGACTAAGAAATGTGGTACAGAAAAATTAACGAAGATATACAAATATATCCTCAATAAACCGTTAACTGTGATGCTGAAGCTAGAGCTTCAGCCAATTTGATAAAACCCTTCCAATATAGGTCAAAGGAATGAGGTTTCAGGGTATTGGGAGACTATTGTATAAAAGGCTGAATAGAAAAGCCGAACATAGAGCCATTTGCAATCAAACCTATGTAGAATTTAACACCGTAATATTGCAAGCAATAACACACTGAACAGACGTTGTTCTATGGACGGCGAATTGCCTGCAACATACCGAAAGGACTCGGCCATAAAGCCCGCCACTAACATTCTCTTTTCAAACCAGCTTATTAAACCCGAGATAGGAATTCATTCTCAACTCTCATAAATTCCGTATGAAAGACCAATTAAGGTCTTCCTTTCCTCAGTAGTCAGTAACACTGAAGCTAATGTCCAGTTTATCCAATGCTCACCAATTAATGACCAGAAATAGGATCTTTGTCAAATGTAAAGCGAATAGTAATAGCAAAAACACAATCTTAATTACTTGTTAGAGGCATTTTCAGCTTGAAAATACAAAACTTGAACTATGTCTATACCCGATAGTTACTAACCTTAAAACTTAGCATAAAGACAAAAGCTTTCAAGTAATTAAGTAAATTTAGTTGAGAACACTAAAACCAAACCTCACAATGGAAGCAAATTAAAAGATTCAATTATGCAAGAAAAGATGTAGCAAAATGTACAAAAACACCAAGAGCCATAAATTTGAGTACCCATTTCTTGCTTGACCCACAATTTAAGGCAAAACCCAGCAACATAATAATGTCATACCCCAAAATAATAAGCCAAAATTTATAAATGACAAACAGAAGTCGCAGATCATAAAAAACCACCAAAAACCCATCAACGAGAAAGCTAAGCTAAAAGCACTCACAAAACGACAGCAAAAACAGTTGTGATAAGCATACAGCGCTGTGACTGAGCTCCAAAGACACCTTCTTTTTCATGCCTTCACTTTGTAATTTGTCTCCCAAATAAGCAATAGCTTCAACACACAGAGAGATAAGAGAGAGTGGTTTTGTTTTAGCTAGGAAGTTAAGTTGCAGTGAGGGAATAATAGGGGAAATGTGAGTGAAGAAAGAGAGAAGAAATATAATAGAGAAGAAGAGAAGCCATGAATGAATGAATGAGAAACTCTAGAGAGAGAGAGAGAGAGAGAGAGAGAGAGTGTGTGGGGACAGAAAATGCAGAATTAGTATTAGTAATAGCTGTCCTTGCTTGGGAGGGAAATAGACCCCACAAAAAAAATATTAAAAAAAAATCCTAAATAACAACAATATTAAGAATAGAAATTTCATGAATAAATAGTAAATGGAATAATTGATTTAGTATTTCGTCGCTTTTTAAATTTAAGTTCCAAATGAATAGTTAAAATTTTTTAAAATTAAAAATATTAACTATTTTCTTGAAAAATCATATTTAAATAATTATTTGTTAAATAATTTTTAAAGTAAATAATAAATAGGTGAGTTGCAAATATATGTCAAAATTAAATATGTCTTTTAAATGATAATTTATGTTTCGAAAAATTAAAAAAATAACCACCGTAAAGAATTTCATAATAAAAAATATCAAACAAATATTTACTCATTTGTATATATTGTTTAACACTTCAAAAAAATGATGAGTAAAAATTAAAATGTTACAAAATATCTTATAAATTTTTACAGATATATAATATTTTGTGTAACACTTTTTTTATTACATAATTCATAACATGTCTATTTTTTTTTAATTTTTCGAAACATAAACTATCATTTAAAAATATAATTTTTTTTTACTATTTATTATAATATCCCATAAATTGAAATGTCATGTCCATATATTAGCAATAGCGCAATAAGCCATTAACGCCATCAAATTGAATACCATAGCAATGGCCTTTTTTCCCACCGCCACTTTACTCGCTTTATCAGACTTTTGTGCAACTACTATTTATCTCTTTTTTTTTCTTTTTTTTTTTTTAACTCTGGGGTTTGGATATTAATATTATTATTATGATTTCCACTTCGCACGCTCGGCACGTGTGAGCAGGAGCTGACTCAGGGCTTGCCTGGCTGGCCGTTGTCCCCTCAAACCCAGGTACTGTCTTAACCGCGTCGCGTGACACGTGGCGCTTGGTTGTTCGGATTATTTAAGACCTTCTCACTCCTCCGATGCTTTTTTTTTATTATTATTAGTATTTTAATTTTTTTCTTTTCAAATTAGATGAATTTACAGTTTTTGTCCGTAAAATTATGGGGTAATATTTTTTTTTAATTCTTGACATCTAGAATAATTTTAAATCAAAATTGTACGTTTTAATTTTTGTTGATAATTTGTTAAAATTCTGATTATATTTTGTTTTAACTTTTGATGTTTAGATGTATCGAAGTCCAATCTTCGTTATAATTTTGTAAATTTAGACTCAAAAGAAATCACTAACATATTATGACAAATGAAAGTTACCTATTATGTTTATCCAAAAAAATATATATTTATTATGTTTAGATATAAAATTATCTATAAAAAAAATTTATAAGATATCGGAGAAGTTATGACTTCAGTCCTTTTCACTTAAATTTTTATTTCACATAGAGCACACGAGTACTTTTACATTAGATTTTAAAAGCGCTTGGTAAGTGATACAAAGTAATACAAATATGAAAAGAAGGTATCGAAGTGGACTCTGCAGTGTTTAACCTTAAAATAAGAATAGAAGGTTGGTAAATATTAACTAAAAACATATGCTCCTTTAGTGAACTACTAAAAAATCACGTCCAACAATATTTAATACATTCTAGGTTTGCTGTGACCATTTAGGGCACGCAATTTGTTGTATGATGTTGTGTTGATATAATTTATATGTTATCTAAGTATATTATATAAAATAATAAAAAAATAATCTCGCATATTAGAATAGGTAATACGGTTTAGTATAATTTTTTATTAGACGTATCTCACAGTACGGTAACTTCAGCGTTCTAAACATCTTACAGTATAAAAAAATATAGAGAAATTATGGCATATACTTAATTTTAACATCTAATTTAAATAGATGCTCAATCTTTTGAAAAATATAACAAAATACCAAATTCATTTAATCCCTTAGTGGTAATTGGAGTTAATTAATTTAGAAATATATATATATATAAGTAATTGACTATTCATTCAATTATTTATTTTTATTGATATTTATCTATTTTACCCAGAAAAATATTTTCTGTGCACCAAAACGTTAGACTATGATCTAAAAAGTTGCAAGCTAGAGATACATGTTGGAGCTTCTACATTCTATATACTTGCGAGGAATTGCTTCTCGAGATGGATTGATCATGGAAATTGATATTGGATTCTGTTTTGCAGTATTATACAGCGATTAAAATCACGATTAAATAATGACGTATAACGCATGCATGTAATGTCTTAGCAAGAGTTGCTAGGTAGCAAGAGAGCTATGCGGTTAGACATGGACAGTAAACAACACACACACACATATCTATATATATATATATATATATACATACACATGTATATAAACACACACATATCCATATACACAAACACACACAAATATTTTTCCTGTTGTCCTTAGCTTGCAGAATCAAGACCACATTTTCTAAACAACCTAATGAAAATGAAACCCCTTGAATTCCTACCGCACATCAATCAATACGTAACGCACCTGCAAATTAAAGCCAAATGAAACCACACACATCATGCTTTAACACAGAAATTCTCACTTCAGTTCCAAACACGATCGAAGCAAAACCCAGCGAGACGAAGAAGCGGGCAGTCACAAGCCTGCAGGCCCCAACCGTCGGGCATTTGGAAGGACTCCGATGATCTCCTACAAATCACGGTCGATCGCTGATCGATGCCGTCCAAGTCGAGGAAGCCGAGTCGCTTGCCGATAGATCGAGCTGCTCCACCGCCGAGGCAAGACGTACGTACTCCTTCGCCGTGCTCCTCGCGCGATCTCTTCGGAGTCGCAATGCGACGTGATACGTACCCATCGGCACTTCATTTTTGGGTTTCGAATTGAAGACAATTAATATCATCTTTTTAGATTTTTTTTTTAATTTTCTAACCTTTTATTTTTTGTTATCAATTCACAAAAGTAACGCTAAATAAACGTCTATGTGAGTAGCACATGTCAAATTCCGTTCAATTTTGAATAGATGTTTTCAAAATAGTTAATGCAAAAAATAAAAATAAAATGCTAAAATAAAGCAATAATTTGAAAGGCTACAGATTAAAAAAAAAACAAACAAACAAACAAACAAACAAAAAAACCTTAATTTAATTGTTGTATATTTCTTTTAGAGAATCTTAGTTACTTTGTTCACTAGCTTGTCCTTTTGCTGGTCTCTTGTCAAACATCCTGCTTTACCTTTCGATCAGTTATAAGAACCCAAAAAATGTGGTAAAAGCAGATGAACATAAAAAGTAGAAGATCGTACAAGGAATATATAGATACACACACTAAGTTATAGCACTCTCAGACAAAAAGCTTTCAAAGTCACAAAAAAAGTTCTCTAAAGCCCAAAACTAGCGACGATGCTTTTAGAAAAAAAATAAAATAAAATGCTTAGAAACAACTACAGAGATTGAATGGAATAAAGGCTCCACATTTCCAGAATTATAATAGGATAGGAATATTGACTAAAATAGTATGTAAACCTTATTGATGTTATGATGAGACAAAGAGATTCCTATGATATTACTTAAATCTTAAGTTTTGCTTTTTGGTGTAAGATTTTGAGAAAATATCGACAGCATGCAGCGTAAATAAAATATTAATGTACTAAAGCTAGGCTAATGATAATTACACACCTAATTATAAATATTTTTTAAGAGGTAACATATTAGTTAAAAGAAAACTAGAGTCACCATTTGTGAATTAATGACAACTCTTCCAGGTGTCTAGCCAAGAATGGGACACTTTATCTGAATTATCATTTATAAGTAATATGGAAACAAATAATTTGAAGACTAAAAAGTTGTTGGGAAATTTACAAAGTTAGTACAGTTTTTTTTTTTCTTCAATATTTCAATGTTCACAATTTGACTAGACATTTCTTATTCTAATACACAGTTGAGTTTCTATCTGGTACTTTTTGTGCGTGCGCGTGTCAAAATTACGGTAGAAAAGAAAAAAGTGAAAATGAAATGATAAAACTCAAGATAAGGAAACAAGTCATCATTAGCTTTGTTTATATATATATATATATGAAAATTGATGTTGAAATGTGGGTTTTCCTGTGGAAGAAATTACAAAACAGGACGTCTTTTTTGGTGAAGTCTCGAAGAAAAACTACAATAAACAAACTAACATGGAATTTCTCATAACCAACTATACGTCGTTTTCATGAAAAACGACATGTTTTGAGCTAAAAACTGCCATTTCTCAGTATATAATTATAATAGAAGCGGACAATATATGCATTACTTTTCAGTTCAACAGTCTTATCTGTTGTAACAATGGCTGGTCCTTCTTCTTCTTCCACTTGTTAGGGAAACGCGTTACTCAAGCACTAAGCCAAAAATAGAACAATAACAAAAATAATCATTATATAATCAACATATGATTTAAATCATTCCCTTTTTTAAACACACACACATTCCATTTAAGTTGAAAATTTCTTAGAATTACTCATCTCACACTCCTATAAATTTCAAAATTACCCATAATTTTATAACTTATAAGAATGTGATTATTTCATTCTTGAAATATCTTTTCTCACCTACTCGTTTTATTTATTTTGTAAACTCAACTACTAATTTATTTCCACAATCTTTATTTTTCCTCTCTTCCTTTTTGCCACGAACCAAAGCATTAATTTATTCTTACAAGCTTTTTTTTTTTTTAAATCCACCCGCTAATATATTTCTTTTCTACAAGATTTTTCTTTTTTTCTTTTTAAAAACATTAACTCAAGTAATTAAGAATTATATATGCAAGATAAAGTCTATATAATGAAAACACTAACAAAATATTCACAAACAACAAAGTGTATAGCAATTAATATATAAAAGCAACAAATTATCATTAAAATATACTAACAAAAGTTAGGTAAATATTGTTTATGTGTTTCTTGCAAAAAATGAAAAGTCTATGCATTAGGGTTTTTTTTAATTTTTTTTTCTTCTTAAAGATAGGTTTTGAGGAGGCTGTGTTAGAATAAAAAGAGAAGATGTGACATTAGGGGTGGGTGCGTAGAAAAGAGTGAGTTTTTTTATTTTTTATTATTATTGAATGTATATAATTTTGTAATAGGTATTATTGTCATTCTATATAAGAATGTTTTAGTAGTAATAAAAATTAAGTTAAAGGGGTGTTTCGAACGAGAAAAGAAGTGTGTGAATAGCATCATCTTTCAAACATATATAGCACTACACCGAACGTATTATATATAAAGTAAAAATTAAATTAATTAATTAAGAGGGAATTGCACAAAAAAAAAAGTCATTTCAAATTTCTACTCGGTTGATTTTTATTTGATATTTATAGTGTAAACAAATGTACAAAATAAAAAGTACAAAACAAACGGTAGATTATTAATGAGTAAAAAAGGCATCTAAAAATCCCCAATCTCTTTGGCATTCTCTAACCATCTTCCTACTGTTCTCTTCACATATCAGTCAAGAATGCGGACCATAGAACAAAGCCCATTAGATGTAAACAGCCCAACATCTTTCCATGTTCACTTGTTGGGCTTTTAACGCGTATCCTTCTGTTGAACTGTTCACAACAATATCCAGGTGGTTGTCTTCTTTTTAAATAAGATAGATAGGTGATATAAACCAAAAAAAAAATGGCATTAAAAGTGGCAAATGGTTGATTCTCCGCATGAATCTCTCTCTCTCTCTCTCTCTCTCTATCTCTCTCTCTCTCTCTCTCTCTCTCTCTCTCTATGCCACCTCTTTGGTTCTTTGACTCTTTCCTATATTTAATTAGAACATGTTATCAAATCAATTAGTACTAAATCGTTAATAATTTTGCATAAATGGATGAAATAGTCCAAAATAATTTGGCAATGGCGATATGGGTTTTTCCAGCGCTTGCATCCATTTTGGTGGCCAAACCACTGAAATTCTCGTGCCTGGAAATTAGAAAGAAAAAAAAAAAGATGAGTAAAGTTAAGGAACATTTTCAATTGGGAAATTTGTACTCCAACTTAAAGAACTACGCATACTAATTCAAACTTAAAAGACCCAATATATGAAGACAACTAATCATTATTAAAGATTGATTTCATTAGTTAACATAAAATCATAAAATATACCATATAGATAATTTTTTTTTTTTCAGATCTTTCCCTCTCAACTTTTTAAAATTATAAAAAATTATCGTAGGTATTAAATATTTTTTCACACTTCGCTTCCTCAAATACAGAATAATTTTTTAAAATCTTTAAATTTACTTGATATTTTAACAAAATTTTCATATTTGATCCTTCAAATTATAAAATATTTAAATTTAATTCACGTATTATTGAATTTCTTTTCTTTCATATCCCTAAACTCACTATTTTTTTTTACCGTTTATTATATAATATTATTTTGAGTCAAGCTCAATATTGTAAAATATAAACAATTTATTAAAATAACATGATTATTGTTGTGTAACCTATTTCTAGATCCGTCTCTCTCTGGTCGTGATAATATTCGAGTAAACATATGACATTTTTTTTTTTTTTGTAAAACCTTTATGATTGAAAGAAAGTCTCGACCGATCAAGATTAAAAGACCTGCAATATCGAGGTCACACAAAATATTGCATAGAAATTATAAGGAGAGACACATAAACAAAGAAATAAAAACAAAACACCGTAATTATTTGAAAAAACAAATAAAAATAAAATAAAAGAATTATCGTGAGCAACACCATCACAACCATATATAAGGACTCATCACCCTCAGTAATATTAGAGGAAAATAAGATAGCCACGATCGCTATAGAATTGGGGAGAAATAGCGAAAATTGCCGATAATTAAGTCGACCGTATTGTTGTCACAACTCTGCTGTGAAAATGCTATCTCCCACCAGAGAGTCTGTCTGTGCAGTCACCTGAAGATCAGTATTGTGTCACTAAAAAAAATATCTGTGTTGGCCAACAAGTCTTGAAATTGAGAGAGGGAATGGCCAGAGGAGAGAGTGGTTTCACGATGAAAAATAAATTCATTTTATACACATCATCCAATATAAAATCTACATATATATATATATATACGTCATACACCATGTACAAGAAATATCCATCTTCAAATAAAAATAAAAATAAAGAATTAAAACAAAACAAAATCCCACAGACAATTTGACACGGTCGGTGTTACACTTCACATATGTACATAATATATAGCCTAGCCTAGTTGACCTCTGGTATGCTCTGAAGGGCGGGCCTCCAGGACCGTTGATGATCCAAGTGAGGACCATGATCAGAGCGATCATGACCGTTGATAATCAAATGGGCCATAAGCTGCTCCGTAGACAATCCCTGCACCCCCACTAGCCGCTCCAGCTCCCTCTTCGAAATCCTGATCTTCACCTCTCTCCCACTACTACCAGGATCACGATGATGATCATGATCATCAGAGCCTGATCTCATCTGATGATCATGATCATGATGATGATGATGATCACTGAGAAGCCGAAGCCTCTCCGTAGCATTATTACCGCACCGCTGCGGCTTATAATTATTCTCTGCCGCCCAGTCTTCGCCGGCCCAAACCATATCATCAGATTCAATACGCCTCAAACAGTTTCCCATAAGTTATATATATATATATATATATATATATATATATGTCAATTGTGATCAGTTTGTGGCACTGATTTTTTTTTTTTATATACTTTTTGGGGCACTGAGAGAAAAGAAATATTGAAGAGAAGAGAGGTTTGTGTTGTGGATGTTGAAGCGAATATATAGGGGTTGATATTGTTGAGATTTTGATTTGATCAAATAGTGTTGAATTGAATGTATTCGAGGAAGGTCACATAATTATTAACCAAAGCACGCAAGCTTAGCTTAGGATAAGGACCGAGTTTTTGCTTTTTTCGGCGTGTGGGACCCAATTGATTAGTGAATATGAGGACGTTACGGCCGTGTTTGTTTTGTAATTAGTTTCATGGCCGACTCCACTAATGAAGCTATAGCTGGGCTGGTTTGGTCGGTGAATTGAAGTGTGGTTTAAGATTAAGAGAAGCTTAGTGGCTCACGGCTTTGAGGCATTGTGATCACTTGTGACATATTTGCAATGGTGATTATATATTGTTTGTGACTGACCATGCAACACACAAAAGCTTGTGTTTGGTCAAAAGTCAAACTCAAAACAAAAACCTGAAGTCTGAACTGATTTCCTTTGATTAGTGAAACTATCTTTTGTTTGTGGTACTGTTCTAAGAAAATAGATTAACTGTGTGATCAATAAATAATGAATGATATTATATGGGTAAAAAGAAGAAAAAAAAAAAGTTCACTACCAAAAGTACATATGGAATATGAAATAGTTAATTCTGGCTCCTATGTCTCCAAATGATGATCATGTCGAGAGATAAATACTGATTTACTATAAGTGATTAAATTTTTTTTAGAATAACTATGATCTTAAAAAAAAAATATATATATATATATGAATTGTTGTAATATTTGTCCTGCAGCAGGAGATGTGAAATGAATTAGAAGAAGCATCTTTCTAGGGACGGGACAAAGAAGGTGTGAATATGGATTTGTAAATGGCATCTTTGACCTTTGGTTTTATTTCGTTAATTCCTATGATATTTCCATTTACAATTGGACAACATTATTGAACAGTTCTTTTTCTTCAATATCTCTATCATTAGCATTAATTTCTGATCGAACTATACACTTGGGTTTTTGTTACAGAAGTCAAAGTTAACCTTGCAGTTATGCCAAGTTATCCATCTTTTTCCATATTGAAAACATATTTTGGGACGTCATAATTAGGACACCTAATGAACTAACTAAACCCCAGTTGTACATACATACATACATATATATATATATATATATATTATTTAGGGTCAAACTCAAACACATGTGGCTCACTCAGGCAGACATTTCTTATATATATACCAATCAAAATAGATTTCGATATCTTCAGATGACACTGAAATTGTCCCAAATAATAACCATATATAAACTATTTCTCTTGATTATAGCTTGATTTTGACTCTGTGACAAAACAATGTATGTACATTAGATAATCATTAATATGTGAATTCTTAGATATACATATATACGTGTTTCAAGAATTACGTTATAAAGACGGCTTGTTGCCGAGGTTTCTTTCATAAGTTACATCACTCAGATATATATTCTCCAAATAGTTTTTTTTTTTTCCCTTCCAATAATTGAAACCCATTGGACTAATAAATATAAGATTGTTTCATGTTAGCCCATCGAAAATGAGAGATAGGTATTTCTATCAAAGCAAGTGTGTGTGAGATAGAGACCACAGAAATTTTTGGCGACAGGGAAGTTATAACTAGCTAGATTTAATTATCATGATAATTTCATACTATATATTATAGCGAGTTTATCAGTTATGACTAAATGGCTATTGAAAAAATTAATGCATGACGGAAAAATTAATAGAGAGATTGTTATTATTAAACTAAAAAATTTAAATCATTAATTTTATTTCAGTTGAAAAATAAATGATTTTCATTTAAATTTCAATTTAAACTGTCATTTAATTGGTAATATTTGAATTGAAAATCTTAATTTAAGGAGATATTTTTAAATTGGAAATTAAAAAAAATATTTTGATGAAGTAAGAATATCTAAATGTGAATTTAAGTTGAATATTATCAAAAGTTATTGTCAAACAATTATTTTGACTAAATGATAGATGAAAAAATTTTAGTTTGAACCACGAACAAACCGACAAGAGAAAAATTAATAATTAAATAGACTATTAAGCAAATAGCTATTTTTTAATGATGTTAAAAATATAACTAATTTTTCATTAATTAAAAAAATAAATATTATCTTAACTACATGATGTTGTGATTTTATCTCTATACTCTTAATTCTTTAAGGTGCTGAGCTATCTTTTTTTTTAATGGCTATTAATTTCCTTAAAGTATGAGATCAAATATCAAATACATGCATAGGCGGATCTACACGGGGGCCTGTGGGGGCACATGCCCCCCCTAAACTTCTTAAAACTTATACTTTAGCCCTATAATCAAAGAAAATTTTTAAATTAATCCCTCACAGGCCCCCTCTGAATTTTTAAATTTTATATTTTACCTCTATAATCAGAGAACATTTTCAGATATATCCTTCTTGTGCCCCCATTTAATTTTTTATATTTATAATTTTGTCTATAATTGTTTGTAAAAAAATTCAATTTCACCCAATATAATTTATAAATAGATATAATTTTTTTCTTTTTATTTATCTATAATTTTATATATTATTGTTCCTCCACTGGATTAGAGTTCTAAATCCGTGCCTGAATACATGAACCCACAAATAAATTGTTAAATAAATTATTTGGACTCCTATCTTTAAAAGATTAATTGGTTTTTGTTAGAAAATTTAATTATTGCAAGTCCAGGCACAAAAACAGATATGCGTGCCAAAAAATATTATTAAAAGAAATCATGATAGTATATATATGAAAATCCCATAACTAGATAGTGCCTGCGCATACATATAATGATAATTTCCTTTAAGTAGATCACCACGACGCCATCACATGAGCTTTAAAAAAAATTCTGTAGCAATATATCACTGGAGAAATTTGATATTAATTATATATAGTTAATGTATTTACTGATCCTTCCAATATCAACCACATTAATTATAGCTTTTTCATGATCACCTATTGTGCTAAGCCAATCTCTTGGCTACGAGTGGCGTCTTATCCTAATCACTCAGTGATAATTTTTCAATATTCATATGTTTCTCTTCTGTCAAAAAAGGCGAAACTTGCTTCCTATAATTTGACCACAACAAAACCAAGAGAAAGAAACTAGTCAAGGAACGGAAGTTGATAAATATACACTTCTATATATGGAAACTTGACTCATGAGAAACCATATTTTACTATACAATTAATACCAACTAATTATAGAATCATGTATGCCGGGCTTTTTGTTCTTTAGTTTAGTTGTATCAACTAAAATATTTATTATATATACGCAGACGTGCGCTTATATATATATATATATATATATATATATACAACAAGATTAGATATTATTATATTATAATTAATTATTATATTATTATATTGGAGAATTCTGTAGTGGGAAATGTTATAAAACAGACCAATAGGGTACAAAATAAGTGTTGTTATTGGCTCTTATTGTGGTTAACTGTTTTTCCTACAACATACAATACTATTCTATATTTTTACTCATTTTCTTTTCTTATTTCTTTTTCTTCATCTTCCTTGCCTCCAATCCATTGAAGATCTGCAACGAACAACTCTTCTCGTAAGAAAATATTCCCAAAAGGAAGAGAGTCTCTTCAGTTCTACGAGGATCGAAAACCATAAACCCGACCCGGACCGCATCGGAGCTTGCAAGTCGACTCGTCGCCGGCGATGGAAGAACCTACCTCGGACGACGTCGTTTCGTCGAGCGTCGTGGATTTGATGCTGACTTCGCCGGAGAATAAACCGAACGCGCGAGTCCCGACGCTTGGAGTTATGCCGAGTAACGACGCACACTGGAAAGAGCTCCTCCACCAGTGTGCCCCATGGTTGCACGCTGGTTTTTTGGTTGGTTTAATGATTTTGATGATAATGGAGCTTGTAGGTTTGATGATATTGATGATAATGGATTTGGGTGTTTGCAAAAAAAAAAAAAAGGATATGGGAGGAGGAGGAGAGATGTCTTTTTTTTTTTTTAAATGATATTTTAAATAGAGATCAAGTGTGGTAAGATACGTGTTATCTTTCATGTACTTTCAGATAGTATCTGATCCAAATGGTTTCCCATGAATGGGTTTTTATTTTGGTTCCCATGACTGAAGTTTCCATTATATGATATATATATAGGTCTCTTCAAAGTTGTTTAATTTATTAAACTTCCAACAGGGATTTTTATTTGTGTAGTTAAATGTTTGATTTGACATCGAGGTCACTCCTTGATCTAAAGTTCTTAACTAGAGTCTGAACATATATATACAAATTTCATATCTTTTTCTAAACTGCGCCCGAATTAAGTTACACTACCGTAGTCCGCAGCTAACTAATTTATAGATGAAGTAATTTTTTAAAGGATTATGAATAACATATATATATATATGTATATATATATATAAGCAGATCATTCAAAATGTAATTAGTTCAACTTGATTATTTCAACTCAAAATGTAGTCCAAGAAATTTAATTTTTTCGAATATATATAGTTTTTCGCCCCGAATTTCGGCCACTTGTCATCATCATCATTAACATTAAGATATCAATAACATAAACCAAAAAGGTACATATATTGCTGGGAAAAATCATAAAATAAATATGTACTAACTAGTGCAAAAGCATTCAATAATAAACAATATTTGCCCTCTACAATAAGCTCGCCATCACTTATAAATTATATATAATTACATATTCTTGTTTCCTTCTCAATATTTTTAAAGATCTCGCCTGTATTATATTATATTGTATTTTATAAGAATAGCTATCAAACTTGGCACTTATATATGCTAGCATTTTAGCTGGCTGTAGTCATGTCGCACACTGAATTAAAGATCTCTTTTTAGGTTTACGTCTCATCTCATTAAAATAATTTACTAATCTGACCATATAAACATGCATGTATGATGTATGTATATACACGCACCAGTATATTGATACATGCTATGTAGTTAGTTATCGTACATCTATAACTTTTAATTTGAACGTAGATCATGTTTTTGGCATCTAATTAGGCCACCCTTCCAACACAACATGTATCGTGTTATACGCAATTTTTATATAGTTTTGTAACTGTATGTATTTTATATATATATATATATATATATATAATGTATGTAGGTATAGTATGTAGGTATATATATATATATAATCTATATATAATTTTATATATATATATGAATATAATGTATGTAGGTAAACTTATATGTGTAGATATAACGCCATTGATCAATCTAGCTATTAATTTGATCGAGTAATGTGTACACCAATAATTTTCAACGGATCTCATTAAAAATCCAATTGAGTTGGCGATAATATAGTTAAATGGTTGATATGAGTTATGACATTGATCTTTATAAAAAAAAAAAAAAAAGTGATATTTAATTACCATTGACGGTTGGGTATGCTTGTAATATATATTTGCATGTGTATATATATTTACATATATATGATATATGTGCGTGTGTATGTAGAGAGAGGGGTAGGTCCGTAGGTGCATGCGGAGCTTTGCCTAAATCATCAAATTTTAAATACGTGTTAATTGGGAATCCGTTTATTTTCCTATTTTCTCGTTTTTAATCCACTAAAATTTTGACACGTCATTTAAACAGAAAAACTTATAAAAAAAAGAGATTATTAAATAAATAGCCTATTTTTAACTTTAGTTTTTAATTTTTTAGTCAAAAATTTTTTTTGACTAAATAATACTTTTAGTCAGAACTCATTATATATAAATTTATCACCAATGTATTTTTAGTTACAAAAATTTCATTTCGTCATAGATTTTATTGTGACTAAAATTTCTTTAGTCACAATAAATTTCGCTACTAAAAGAAATTTTTGTGATTATAAATACAGTAGTGACATGTTTATAAGGAGTTGCACCACTAATAAAATCCGTCACAACAAAATAATTTTTTTGTGACTAAAGATACATTAGTGAGAAGTTTACAATGATTCGTGACTTAAAGGTTTCTAGTCAAATTTTTTTTTTTATTGTAACAAAAAGTTTGTAAAAATTCTGATAGATCATCTATTTTCTTTTTCAATATCATTTTTAACCATGAGTTTGAGACTAGTGAAAAAACAACTAATCTATTATGGTGTTCCTGACAAGTGTTCTACGAGATAGTTTACGTCAGGCGGGAATATCAGTGATGCAGTGAATGGATAAATTAAATAATGAACGAACTGTAAATAAATTACAGTAAGTAAACGACACTGAAATTGTTGACGCGGTTCGGCAACCTGCCTACGTCCACGGGACCTTACTCAGATGGTGGAAAGATTTCACTATGAAAACGTGCAAACGTGATCTTACAGTTCTAAGGACTCCCTCCTAATCAACCCATCGTCGTTTAACCCCGTCTCCAACTGTTGTGAGATCCACACAAGCTCCCCTTGTGTTCGAGCTCCCCGTTCCCACCGGAACCTCTCCCGAGGCCCCCTCTAGCACAATTCACTCTTGTCTCACAAAATACAAAAGAAAAACTCTCTGCTTTTAATCACTCAAGCTCTCAAACCCATACAACAGCAAATCCCAGCAGAGAGTACGTAAAGCACACACCCAAATAATCAGAATAATCAAACAGTGCATCAAAAGAAAAGATTACAGCCTTAAGTATTTATACTTTTCTTTTTAGGATTTTATCTCTTGATATGTGGCACCTTGTTGGATTTGAATAATCTTGGACGTGATCTTCTAGATTTAAATATATTTGGATATCTATAGTTATCCAAAAAAATTCGTATCTGCTGATTTGTAGCAGCCTCTTAAAATCTCAAGTTGGAACACCTTCTGGAACTTCTTCTTGAACACTTTCAAGACTACCTTGCCAAAAGTCAAACTCGATAGCAACGAGCTTCGAGATTCATGCATATCAAAATAGCATATATCACAATGGATATTAGCTTTTACATCTAAATATGTTTTGCCAATTATCATGCCAATAACACCTACACTAACAACTAGGTCCTCATGAAAACTCCACATATATAAATAAGATATTCCATAGCTCAACATGATATTGTTAAATACAATTAATTAGCGCATGTGGCCTCTAAATTTATCAGCTTGTTAGACGTATCATCTTCTTTCTTTTTTTTTTTTTTTTTTGTATTAACCCGTTGATTTTAGAAATTGTAGTACTTTAGCTCAAATGGAAAATGCCCGTCTAATTTTGGACGTAATTTAGCACGAGAGATGTTCCTTTAAGTGTATTTTTTTCATTTGATATTAAACTTAAATTAAAACTAATTAGAAAAGGATAACAAAAAAAATCAAAGAACAAAGTAAATCCAATATCATTCGAACTCCACATTCAAACCTCAAATTCGATCCCAACATTCAAACTTCAAATTTAAGCTCTAACAATTTCCCCAAATTCAAACAAACACTCGGAATTTTTCAAAAATGTCATCATATTCAAGCTCTGACAATTTTTCCCAAATTGATTCAATCTAGTTTTCACACAGCTTTAGCGTTTCTCTTATTCCTCTTCTATGGCAGCGTTAGAGGTTGTTGCAGATGAAGGGTATGAAGGATTTGCAAATATTCTTCAACTTTTAAGGTAATGAGATGTAAAATAGAAAAAGAAGAAAAAAAATGAAAATTTTATTTTTTTTTTATTTTCTTGAATTGACCAAAATATCTTCATAAGAAAAGTCTCGTGCAAAGCACGAAACAAGTTCCATTCAAAACTGGACGGACGATTCCAATTTAACCACAATGCTACAAGTTTTAAATTCAAAAAGTTCAATACCAAAAAAAAAAAAAAAAAAAAGATGAATCATTCAAGGGCCTCAAGTGGATTACTCGTTACATTATTATCATTAACCTCCTTCTCGCGAATTTATTAGTATGTGTTGTCCATATCCACGCACATGTACATTCCAAATTTTCAATATATTTATATCACAAACCACTAACCAGTTCTATAAACTAGTCAGAGTATTTAATCAAAAAAAAAAAAAGAACTAGTCAGAGTGTATGTACTTTTTATATATTAGATAAGAAATTAAAGTTTTTATTATGAGTCATGGCATTACTGACCATGCCAATTAATTTCGTGTAGGTACATATGTGACAGTCGACAGTCCACCTAAGCAAAATACGCTAACCGTCTCATTATGGTAATTCTCGTAACAAAAAGCACACAGGAATATTATATATAATTATCTAATTATATATAATATATATACAGTCAATTATAAATGGCTAGAATATATGTATGCATGTATCTGAGATCTAAATAGTACTATTTGTCATAGCCTGAATTAGTTCAGATTGTTAGGACCACTTTGTCCACTATATTACATACGTAGAAAAAAGAAGCAAAGGATAGAAAGACTCCTATACCCAACTCTCTGTTTTTTGGACCATTTTTTTTAAATGTGTTTTTTGGATTTAACACGAATTGCATGTTCGATGCACTATCTTCTTTCATGTACCACAGTGGCGTAAATAGTAGATCCATGAATATTCACAGTACATACAAAGGGTTAATTTTGAAAAATTTTACTAAGGAAATTATTGCGTTTATATATGTATGTATACTTACTTGGTGGCGTATGTTTAGGAACACGCAAAAAATATGTCAGCTCTTTTAATTTCAAATTATGCCAATGTCTTTTGCCAGACAATTTTGATCATTATTCTCTTTGTAGATGAGTAAACCCTTTGTTTGGGAAACACATTTCTCCCATTCCATTCCATTCCCATTTTTCATTTTTTTCAACTTTTCAAATCCTTCAAACTATTCCATTCCATTCCATTTTTTTTCAACCATTTTTTTCAACTTTCCAAATCCCTATACAATATCTTTAAATCTCAACCATTCATACTACCTCAAAATCAGCAAAGTCAAACCATTCTTACATCATTTTTACAAACCATTTTTAAACTATTCCAAACCATTTTCAAACTCTTTTTTCCATACCAAAAAATGGCCAAAATGACCAAACCAAACAAAAGTACTTTGGTCATTATGGATTTTTTTTTAAATTCAAATCACTATTGCTTTTCCTCAGGGAAAAAAATTATACTTGTGAGCATATAATATAACCCTTTCTGTTCTTATCATATATAATTTATACTTACAGAAAGTGATCATGAAGATTAGATTATACATTCTAAATACAATGAATAAAATCTTATCCTAAAATCATGTAAAAGGATAGTGATTATCTTTAAAAATTACTGCACATGATCATTTGATCTTCCAATATCTTACACATCAGATTGTATAATTTTCATTAATCTTTTATTGCTTTAGAGGTGTGATAAGATTGGATTACAAAATACAAGATAACCAAACCTTTGAATGGATAATAAAAATGTGAAAGATGAATAAATAGTAAGTAAACACACTTTTCATCTTCATTACAAATAATAGATTAAAGTCTCATGTATTTCATTAAAATTTTATATTTGTTTCTTGAGTTTTTTGGCAATACAGAATTTAGCCATTAAAACAGTTGTTGTATAAAATTTTATACTTTTTTTTATCAAAAGTTTAAAAGGAATTCTCTGGTGGGTTTTTTTGCTGCCACTAAAAAAAAAAATCAAAGTTATATTTTTTGCCTAATTTAATAAAATTAAAGGATAAATGGTCACAAATATAGGGTTTAAATATCAAAATGAAATTCCAATAGGAATTCTTATGACATGACCCCGAGTCCAACAGAGAGGGGAAAACTGAAAAGAAAGACAAAATATAAAATTAATGGGAAAGTGGAACTGTAAAAAAAAAAATTTAAAAAATTAAAAAAAAAAAGAGAAAAAAAAAAGATTTTGATACGTGCACTACACAAACACAATATATAATCTTAGTTTGGGTTGGCATCAATTCTGAAACTTGAACCCACCCACGACGTGTCTCTCTCCCTCTCTCTCTCTCTCTCTCTCTCTCTCTCTTCACTTCTCCCATGGCTTCCACGCACTCCGACTCAGCATGAGCCACTCCGGCTGGCCGTGCCCGAGGGCCTCCCTCCACCGCCGCCGACCCGCCATTTCCCGCCACCTCCGCCGCCGCCAACGCCCACGCTACAGGCTCGCTCCCTCCACTCCGCTCCTCCGCTGGAACTCCAACCTCCACCGCCGCCACCAAGACGCCAACGCCAATGTCAACGCCGCTTCTTCCTCCGCCGCCATCGCGATCTCCTCCCGCCAGCTCGCCGCCGGCCTCTGGCACCTTCGCTTCAGCGAATTCTCCTCCGCCGCCGAGCCCCCCCGCGATCGCCTCGCTCCTCCGGTGCGTCTCTGTTTCTCTCTCTCTCACTCTATTATTATTAGTTTCTATGAGAGAATTGTATTTTAAGCTTTTGCTCAGAAACTTTTTTTTTCCCTTGTGAATTGCGACTATTCTGCTCTGTTCTTTATTAATTCAAGGTTTTTTTTTTTTTTGTTTTAATTTTAAGGTTTAAAAACAGAATTGAAATTTGAGTCAATTAGAAAGTCCAATCACCTTATGTAATCTGATTCCGTATGTCATGAATGCATGTCATACTTGTATATGCTTTTTGTGTTGATCAAATATTTGTGTGTGCGCTAATCATATAGTTTACTCATTTGAGCCGTGAAATTCAAATTATTTTTGTATATGTTTGATTACCTAAAGTGATGGCCGTTCTGTTGATTTTGTCTAGCTTGAATCTGCTTTGCCATATCCCAATTGTGTGGCGGAGAGAGCTACGGAGGGCGAACCTGCTGGGTGCTCGAAAGACTCCGATGGCGATGTCTACTACGTCTTCAACCAGCGGAAGATTCTCACGAGCAAGCGAGTTACCGGCGCGTCTATCGTGTCGGAGTTGCAAGCGGAGCTGGCGAAAGCTAGATCCCGCGTTCATGAGCTCGAGGACAAGAAGCATTCCTTGAGGAAGAAAGTGAAGCAACTCTTGAGCAAGCTCGAGGAGGAGCGAATGCCTCGGCAGAGACGGGAGGAGAGGAAGAACAACGAAGCGATCAACGAGCTGAGGGACAGGCTGATCAGGGAGAGGAAAAGCCGACGGAGGATGGAGATTCTCAACACCAAGCTGGTTAACCAGTTGGCTGAGATCAACTTATCCTCCGAGCAGTTGATGAAGGACTACGAGGAGGAGAAGAAAAGCCGGGAGCTATTGGAAGACCTCTGCGACAAGCTGGTTCAACGGATCACCGAAGACAAGGCCAGAGTTGAGAGGCTGAAGAGAGAGTGCGTGAAAGTCGACGAGGAATTGGAGGAAGAGAGGAAGATGCTGCAGCTGGCGGAGGTTTGGCGTGAAGAGCGGGTCCAGATGAAGCTGGTCGACGCAAGACTGGCTCTCGAAGGAAAATTCTCCATGATGAACATGCTGATAACGGAGCTCGCTACCCTGTTGAGGTCTGCAAGTTGTAGCCTTGATGTTGGGGACTTGCAAAAAGCCGAGCAGATCCTACAGGCAGCGGCAAAGTCGTTGAGCGCTCAAGACTTTCTCGAGGAATTCACATACGTCCCGCCAAAGTCGAATGACATGCTCTCCATTCTGAGAGAGCTGCGAGAATGTGAAGGCAATGAGAGGGAGATCGGACCCTGCAACAGTCAAGCTAGCCATGATTCTGCAGTGGCAAGTCCTGAGATCAATGGCTTCGATAAGAGCCGCCTTCTTTCAAGTCGCTTCAGTGACTACAACAGTGCCTTAGAAGAAGTTGTCGCGGGGTGTGATGCCGCGAGTCGAGCAGGGTATCAGAGCTCCAGTCACTCGCCGGAAAGGAGTAAAGTCAATGCAGGTCAATGTTCTCCCATTAGTGCTGAGATGAGCGAGGTCTCGGCATCAGCCAAGAAAGTGAAGCACAACGTATCTCCCGCGTCGAAGATTCGGAGATCAAAAACCCTGGGACGGCGGGTATAAGATAGTTCTTGATGATGTAGACGATAGAAAGCTTTCAAATGGGACAATCTCTAGCTCGAAGCTACTTTGCCAGTTAGACCGCCGGGCGAATCCGAGCCCAGGCGCCGCAGCCAGCGGATCTCGGCGTGTTTGGAGAATCCGCACGTGGCTCGAGGGATGAAAGGATGCATTGAATGGCCCAGAGTGATCCAAAAGAATGTTTTGAAGTCTAAGATTTCAGAGGCAATTATTGAAAGCCAAAAATCCCAGTTACGCCACATTCTTAAACCCAAGTCTTGAAGTGAGCTTTTAAGTTCTGAATTTTAGCCCTTTACGTCTCTCATGAATTGTCTAAAAAAGCATACCATTTTAGAAGCTCTAGGGAAGAACAAACCTCGCAATCTATTCTTTCATTTCATCAATAGCCAAATCTTTGCAATTTTTTTTTTTATTTTACTAACTTAAAAATAATATGCTCATACCAGAGGCACAAAATAAAGATCAAGGTTTGCCATTAGTTCAATTGGAGTAAAAATGTACACCATTTCAACATTAACATTTTGCTTCTAACCTTTTTCCTTATGGAATTAGTAGAGATGAGACCCCATATGGCTGTTTAGTTTAGATGAGAAACATCTGGGCAAAAGCAGACGAAAGATACTATGTGTTTCCTCTTTGTTTGTATCTTTGCTTTGGGCCCCTCAAACCTCACACAAGAGCTCCCACAGTTACACACATACGAAAGAGAAGAATTTTTTTATTTATTTTATTTTTATTTTAATTTTTTTTAGCTGTGGCCAATGCCATGTCAAGCATGACCATTCAGACACGCAGACCAACTTGAAACATTATGATTGCGCTTACATATTGCTTTCCTTTCGAAACCAGACACTTCATGTTCAATTATTTTGCCTCTGTATATCGTGCCTAAACAGCCGAACATATCTTCATATCAAATTTACCATTTAGATCCTCTGTGTCTCTCAATCGTGTTAATCTCTACTGTGCATGAGTTATAAAGTACATTTTTCTCTACATTTTGAAGTTGCGATTCTACTGATAGATCGACGAAATGGGTATAATCTAGTTCTACTGTTATAACTAGTGTGATGACTGGTATGCGATCGAGTTTTTTTTTTTTTTTTAATTCTTTTTTCTTAAGTTATAGAGGAAAGAATAACAATGAAAATGATGAGAATTGATTGGATTTTCATTTCCCTGGTTGCACACTAATTAGAAGTACTAATCTTTACTTTTTGTGAGAAGAAAATTAAAATAGTCTATAATGTTTAGTACAGACAGCTACAAGTCCTCACTCTTTGCTACGGAAGCCCATAACTCAGCATTAGCGAATAATCAGTAGCAGTAAAAAAAAAAAATTTAAATTACTCAAAATACCTAAATGATAGGAACTTTTATGCCATTAGGCCATACAATGTATATTTGCACAAGTTGGCTGAGTTAAGTTTACAACCCAACGGCTCACTAGTAATGTGGCCAAATCAGATAGCAATGACAACAGAGATATTTTTGTCCACGGGAAAAATTCTGCTGTTTTCTAAAACATCTGTTGGAAATATCCATGTATTTTTGCTATAAATACATTTTCAAATCAATTAATGATCTAAAATCTAGAAATGCACTGATTATAAGTAGAAAACATTATATACTTGCAATTCTTGCTGTTCACTAGTTTTCGGCTTATTTTGATCATGGGTAGGATTTCTAAGTGGATTGTTAGGGCAACTCCAACCAGGACGGTATTTCAACGCCAAACTATATAATATGGAGTATTTGATGCTCCAACCAGCGGTATTTTCTTACGCTATATAGTTCAAATATATTTGTTTTTTAGCTTTTTTTTAATATTTTTTATAATTACAATATGGCCCTCATTATTTTTATACATATATTTATTTAACCCACTTTATTATATAATTTACTCTTTATTAATGATTTTTTTATCAAAAAATTCATAGTAAAGTCATATCCTAAATTTGACAATGACTATAATCAATAACTAATATCATTTAAAATAAACATACATAAAAAATCTTATTCATGAAAATAAACATTTTTTTAAAAATTTTTACATTCGATATTAGAAGAACATAAATTACACGCATTAAAAGAAGAAAAAACAACATTACAACTGTGTAGGGTGTAATATGTAATAAGTTATAAATTACTTAAAAGTAATTAAAAATATAGGTAAAAATAATATAGAGAGAATATTTTTTTTTGGAGTTAAAAATAGAGTTTGTGATTGGAGATAAAATACTGATTGATGGTGACATCTACTCTAAAAATAGAGTTTAAAGTGAAAAAATAGAGCTTGTGGCCTTACATTTCCGCACGTTATAAATTGAGCAATTTCATTTGTTATTGTTAATACATTAATAATGTATCATTATACACGTAGATAATGAAAGAGATGTATATATAACATTTAAGTCTCGAAGTATGATGTGACAACTATAACTTATGTTTATATATGAGTTATTTTGATGAGAATATTTTGCGTGAGCTTTGCTAAGACAAGACGCGCTTGTGGAGTCTGTCCATTCACAACCGTCGATGACTGTGATTGCACAGACGCCACACCCGCGTTGGTGCTGAGCATTTTCCATTTTGCGTTTATAGATTAAACAACTTGTTACGATACCACTTGGTGAGGCTAGGCCTCATTTGTTTGCCTAAAAACACCTCCACAATTGCACAGAACCTCTTTCGGCTCTAGGCTGGCCCAATATAAGCAATATATGAATAAATGTAAGGGAGAGAATTTTGCAGCTGTGTGGTTGTGTATCAATCTCTCTGATATTGGTCCTTTTCCCAATACTGGTTGGTAAAGAAAAATGTAGGAAAGAAAGGGGAAAAAAAAAGTCTAAAACAAGTACAATTTATACTCTGAATTACTCGCACTACTTGTGGCTAAACTATTTTTTGAGAAAAAATTAAGGAATTGGAATATTGTTTCATTTCAAGAACCCACAATTTTCGGTCTGTCCAAATGTGGGCATACTAATTAGAAGAAATTCTCTCCATCCAATCCTAATCCTTACCTTGTTCAATTTTAAACCAAACGCAGTCTTAGTCATGAATCACAAATCTTGTCAAAAAACTAAAACAAATCAAAGAAAGCAGACAAAGAAACATTATTTGACAAGGCTACCTAATTCATGTCGAGATGCTTTTGCTACGTAATATGATTTTTTTTTCCTTGTTAAGATGAACTTTAGGATATAATAGCTCTGAATAATGTAATAGTAAAGTGACCAGGATTTGATTTGTTCCCAATAGGCGCTTAACGTACCAAATGAAAAGATGTCAAGCAAATAATTAACTCATAGAAACCCCAACTTATCTCATCATGATCAAGAAAGAGATTTTCCTTTAGGTTTGCGTAACCTACGTAATTATTAAAAAAAAAAATTGCAGATTTTTAAGCCATGAAAATACACCCTATTTTGCTCATAGGTCAGTTAAGAAATTAGTCATTTTAAGGGTAAAGTTTGAAGAATTTAGTCATAAAATGTCAAAATTAAATATTTAGCTGTAATATACGTGTAACATAAATATAATACACGTATGTTACACGTGTAACATATTAAGTTATACGTATGTTACATGTAACATATTATGTTACATATATATTACGGCTAAATCCTTAATTTCATGAAATTAGTGCTAATTCTTAAAAATTAGCCAAAATTTAGTTAAATTCTTAAAAATCTCTTTTGTTTGGTCATTGCACCCCTCAAACTATAACAACTTTTTAAAAATATTAACTTATCTATCTCTTTGTTTTGTTGTTCCTAAACTACCCTTACTAAGATTACCCATTATTATATTCCACCGCTCGCATTTTCGCACTCACTCTTTTTATTTTTTACTTTTGAATTGTTTAGGATTTAATCAAAATTTACTTTTAAGGATTAGTCATAGTTTCACGAAATTAAAGAATTAGTCATTTTCATATTTAATACACGTGTATTAAAATTTGTTATACGTGTAACAAATATAAAAATGACTAATTTTTTAATTTTGTGAAACATGGATTTTTTTTTTTTTTTGGTCATACATTCACTCTCTTTCAAACACACACCACACACTAATGAACTTTGTCATCTTTTGCATACGTCAACTTTTATCTTCATTCGAATTTTACTTTCTTCATCTTTGTCCCCTTTCAATTCTCCAACCTTTCAAAGTAAATAAATAAATAAGACAAAAAAGAAAAGTGCTACCATGTTTTGATTGTTCATCTTTTAATAAATATTGCTTTTTTTTTTTATGAAATTGAGAGGGATTAGGAACGTAAATAAATAGTAATAAGAGAAGAAAATAAAGTGTATAATTTAAAAATATAAATAAAGTTGAAACCTAAATAGTGCGGTTGGTGTTTCAGATTAGATTGGATATGATTGAATTATATATGTGTGATTGAATTGGATTGTACAAAATATTATAACATGTTTGGAGTAGTATTGGATTAGATTTGACTGGATATAATATTTATTTTAAATTAAAAATTTTATTTAATCAATCAATTATAAATTATTATTTTTTATTTTTATTTTTATCAATGAATTAAATAATCAATTAAAGAAGTAGGGCCCATATTTTTTGGAATTACCCCGCGCAATCCCCTACTTTTTGAAGGGATAAGTTATTCCACTTACATGAGATTATTTTTTTAGGGCAATTTTAACAATCTCATCCACTTTTTGCACTAAATATAGCATTATAATTATATAGTCAAATCCAATCCAATCCAATCCCAAGCTACATCCTGCCCAACACACCCAATGAGCAAATTAAAGGATGTAGATAGAAACATCCCCACCAAAATTATAAATTAATAATTAGACAAAATAAAAAGAGAACAACGATGATGTTGGAGGATCATTTTTAACGGGAAAATTTGATTTAATTAATGCCACATTTGACATTCAAGTTTACAATTAATGTCACTATTGTATGTCATGCCAGTGTTTCTAACAGAAAATTGCTATGTTGTCCTCATTTTCCACTATTGTCTTCTCATTTGTGAAGAAAAAAAAAAGGACAATTCCGTCAATTTCACTAAAAAAAATGGAATGCAAACCTTCGTTTAAAATGACATTTTTCAAATTTTTCCAATTTAAACGGCTAAATTTACAGTTTGGGAATCGTTCCACATCACAATCATTTTTTTTCCCTAAACATAGTTAACTGTATTTTATAATTAATAAGTAAATAAATTATGCCACATCATTTTTATTGGTTTTTCTGTTGACGCAGCGATAATCGATTATTCATCAACTGAGATTTTAAGAGCTAGCAATGATTCATATAGGGTTCCAAGTTGTTAAATAATTTTGGATTGAAAATGACCTCACACCAACTTCTTCTTTTCCTTTTTTCCCCTTTTGATCAGAAAGACTTTTTACTTTTTTAGGCCAGGAATCTATAGATAACATGACGTCAAATTTATGCTGTAAGATATTGATGATTTAGATTGCAGCTAAACACAAAAAGAGTGCCAAACTTATGAACATTAATTGACTAACAAATTAAAGATCTATAGTGAGAGATAATTAAGGTAACATGATCCAAAATTTAAGCTAACGAACGTACATTGATTTTGGCAAACTGAGAACCATCGATCTCTACACTTTACTACAAATAAGAAAAATAAATTCAATATTAATTTAGTTAGTCTATTGAACTTTTTATCTCTATTATCAAAAAAAAAAAAAAAACACTGCGTCCTACAAGAAGAATACTAGAATAATTGCGTCAGTAATTTTCAGAAGCACAATTTTATGTAATAGATATGTCATTTTTTTTTATAGCTAATCAAAATTTTAAATTTTAGTGCCCTATTGGATCCATATTAATTGGATGATACATTAAACGCTTCGTATCAATGTATATACATTATCATCTTCATATTTTAATATATTCGAATTAACTAGACATAATATGCACACAAGTTTGTTACTCCTATATATGTTTTAATTGCCAAGATTGTTACTAATTATTATCACCTTAAGGTAGCAACCTTAAAATCTATACATACATACATACATACATACATACATACATACATATGTCCTAATTATCTACATAAATTAGGAATATGTGTCTTCTCCTGACCCAGCTAATCAACCTAACCCCCTTGAAAATGGAGCGGGATTAATTATGAGCTTCAATTTCATGGGACCCCATATATAACATATTAACATATATATGATAGGCCCAAGAAATAAGTACATATTGGCGTCATAAATTCAGGTGTATATGTAGACTTTTAATTTGGGGAACAAACTGTGATTATAGAATTACAAAATGACCAAAGTTATCTAAATATTGTTTGGCAATGAGCATTTATAAATGACCAAGGTTATCGTGATGTTCATATAATTATTTTGGCCGGAAACTACTCTCGATACTTTATGTAAAAAAAAAAAAAATGTTATGTTTTAACGACAATAAAGAAGGTGATCAAATTATTTGAGTGGTGGACAACAAATTGACTGAACACAAATTGTAGTGAGGGATTAAGAAAGCTTAATTAGTGCTTATTTAGCTGGCTAACTTTCCACAATTTGCTATATCACATGCATGCCATCAAAAAGCAAAAGTTTTCAAACTTGACAATAATAGAATAATCTCCCTCTCTCTCTCTCTCTCTCTCTCTCTCTCTCTCTCTCTCTCTCTCTCTCTCTCTCTCTCTCTCTCTCTCTCTCTCTCTCTCTCTCTCTCTCTCTCTCTCTCTATATATATATATATATATATATATATATAGACACATACACACACAGACACTCAATTTGCTGATTGTGATTTGTATCTTATGAATATATATTTCGAGTATAGTATGTAACCAAACTATGGGAAATTAAGATGTACACGACAAAACAAAATAATACATATACAAAACAACACTAACCCCGCAACTAATGATAAAAATTAATGCTATTTTAATCATTAGCGCCTGTTATAATCACTATTCAGTAATGATTCAATTTTGCATTACAAATCACAACTTCACATGTTTATGTGATTTTGATTGTTTGAAAAGCTAAAGATCAGTTTCTCATTTATAATATGTAGTACTGTGTGTTGTTAAGCCCTAACCATAATAGTTGTATATAGTTATTCTAGGCGCTATATGTATGATAGAAGAAGCTGTGGAAAAGAACGATTTACGGTACTTAAAAGAAAGATTTTCTAAAAAAATAAATAGCTCTGACAATTAAGAATCGTTCTTAAATCTTAACTACAATTATTTTCCATCAAGGAATTTTTCCTACGTTATATCATATATGCAAAAAATTGGTGAATTTAGAAGGATTGTACTCTCTCCAGGTATACATAAGCAATATTTCTACGCATATATACATAATTATATATATATATATATATGAAAATATAGCTGTCAATATTGCAGAGAAGATTTAAAGAGCAACAGTATAACAGTACGTAGTACTAGTACTTGATCGAGACAAGTGCAAACCAATTAAACCAACTCACGAGCACAGTGAAAACGACCTCACAACTAACTTAATTATTCAATATACGAGTCTCTCGTAGGTGAAGTTGCAGTGTACATCGTCAAATTTACCTAAATATGACAATACAGAATTATTATCCACCATAAATATTATAATATGCCATTTAATAATATACTATATATATTTTCTTTTTATACATATCCCTGACTTGTGCGGTAAATTTGTGTCCACAAGTAAAACATGCAAAAATATCACTTCTAATAATATATATATATTATATTTATTTATATATACATATATATATACGCACATATATATACTGTTTATAATATCATTTATTGTGTACGGTAATTAGCTAGGTGTTAACTAATATAGTCTCATCTGGAAATCTGCCAGTGGTGTATCACATGTATTTTTGCATGGTTTCTCATCAGAGTTTCCTGGTTGTTAGGAATATGAATCTATGATATAAACAAATAAATAATATGTATTATTTTAACATATATAAATACCTCTGCTTATATATATAAGCATATTCACCCACTTATATATGTAATAAATATATAAAATAAATAATTGCAAAAAAAAGTAGTTGTAGTAGTAGTCGTCCGAGATGCCGCAATGTAGTCCAAATGAGAAAAGGAAAAATAAAAAAAGACATGCATTTAACCCTTTTTTAGTTTCGAAAGGGCAAGATTCTCCAAAATCAACTTTTAATTATTAATATAATATTGTATGCAATGTTGTAGGGTTAAAGACCAATGGACAGGAAGTATTTGTTGAGCATATTATACAAATGATATATTTGGAATCTTTGACAAAAATGATCGATTGAAAATATACAATTTGCGTATGTACTTTTTATTTATTTTCTTTTTTCTTTTCTTTTTTTGGTTTGTCATTGGTGTATTATTATAAGCCTGAAAGCTAAACATTAATAAAGATAGTCTCTAATATTACACTTAATTAATTGGCATGTCGGACTAATCAACAATCCTACACGGAGATTCGATGATACTTTTTCTCTTTTCATCGTTTTTTTTTTTTTTGGCAATGAAAAAAAAAATTAGAGATTCTCTCAGAAAAGATATCCAGAAGATCTCCACCATTTATTTCATAACTTAAAAATTAAAATAACGGTACAAATGAACCAAAACTTTTGATAATACGCTTTAGAGAAATATATTTTATTAATGTTAGGTTCCATAGCGTCTTTTGATATGTTCACAATTGACCGCACTTTTTTTTTTTTTAAGACTAACTACATATGTAATTTTCAAATGAGG
The DNA here is from genome assembly GCA_018132145.1 of Boehmeria nivea var. tenacissima. Taxonomy (NCBI): domain Eukaryota; kingdom Viridiplantae; phylum Streptophyta; class Magnoliopsida; order Rosales; family Urticaceae; genus Boehmeria; species Boehmeria nivea. Next base: position 16,326,753 of record CM030877.1, on the reverse strand, counting down.
ATTAGAATTGAAACCAGATTAATAAATTATTTTACGCTAATTAGATATATAGGCTAATAGAGTTAGAGGCAATGTATAATATTAGTACTTCAACCTGGCCATTTGGAATAATAAGGATGTGTCTCTTATCACCTAATTTATAGTACAGAATAAGAATATCGACGTAAGGTATATATTTGAACACGATGATAATATAATTTTTTATTCAATCTATTCACAGAATAAAAATAATGTATTACAATTTTTTTTTATCTGTACCTCTCATTAAAAATGAGAATTATATAAGTATATATGCAATTCCTGTTGGCTAATTTAAAATTTTAGTTAGAATAAGAGTTAACTAAGCCACTGCTTCAAATAATCAGCTTAGATTTTAAAAAGGTCAATCAAATACTACTATATATATGAAGTCGATCGAAGAATTTTGTATATATATCAATAACTATAATTTCATATCTATATTTTAATAATCAATTCTTTTGGAATCGAAATATGACGGCGTTTTTCTTTATTAAAAAAAAGGCGAAAAAACTGAAAAAGAGAAAATAAAATCCAATAATTGAAAAATCTTTAGCTCCACCATGTCAAATAATTTATTTGTAAAGAAATATACAAACTTTAGAAATCGGGCCGAGCTTCATATAAATATAGTTTAAGAAATATAGTTTAAGATAACGATTAAGGAAGAATCATACTAAAAATAAATATATCAAACAACAAACAATGATCAACTCAAACTTAAAAATGATGTGATCTTTGAGTGTGAGAGACTTCCAAACTATATCATCAGATATGACGGCATTAATAGCCCAACTTGATAATTGCAATGAGGATTTTTAGAATATCACTTTTTTGCCATAATGATAATCTATATTTTATGTACATTGTATTTTTAATTTATACTTTAAAATTGACACTATAAATATATAGTGAAAACAAAAAAAATACATAACATATATTATTAAATGGCACTAAAAATAGCATCGTTTTGCAATTCAAAAAAAAAAATTGGTAACCAAACACGGTTGGTAATCTCTATTAGCAATTCCAATTTTCAAACATAATTATTAAATGAAAATAAAAATATGATATTTCTACGCTTAAATTTCTTTGGAATCTCTTCTATTATTATCACTTCGGCCTGAAATTCAAGGGAATCTATTATCTATATCTATATATATATATATATATATATATATATACCCATACATTTTGTTTTCCTTTTTGTTGAACTTTAAATTGATTTCGAAACATGTATATAGTCAATGTCTATCTTCTCTTGTCTCCCCACCCCTGGTTTCCAAATGTGTGGTTAATATGTTTTATGTTGGACTAATAAATAAATATATATATATATATATATATATATAAACATATAGAATATCTCTTGATAGTCTTTAAATGGATTTATCTTATTATGTGGTGGAAACAAAATCTACATAAACATAGATAGTGACAGCATGTCTACTGTTAAATTTTATTCTTTTAATTTAATTACCATGAAAGTACAAAGAATAATATTAGACATATTAATTTTTTTATTAATTTTTTTCATATGAATTTATGTGACAAGTCAAGTGCCATATTTTAATTCGTCGAGTATAACATCTTCTAAAACTTGCTAATTATAATATAACATGTAAATTAATATTAAAAAGTTCATAAAAAAAAATACGGGCATAGCTGATTCAAGAATGTATAGCTACAAGCCTACAAAGTGGCTAAAGAAAAAACATTTGGCATATGGGAAGTGCTACACACGCACTCATCTTAAGTAGTGGGTTTTAACATTACATTTGAGTAAACAAAATTAAAAAATAATAGTAATAATAATAATTTTCCTGCAACCGTGCAAGAATAACATGACATTGGGCCACACTAACCGACAAAGCCTCCAACAGGGAAAATAAAAAAAATAATTAAAAAAATCTGATATTTGATATTTGTCAGTACAAGAAAGCCTTCCAGTGTTAAACTAATCATACAGTCCAACTTTTTCACGTCAAATAAACCTAAATTATATAATACCCTATGATTCTCCCTACTACAATCATTGCGTAGGTCTCTGATCCGATGCCTCAAATTCACTAATTAAATATGGGCATCACATCAACCAAAAAATAAACAAATACATATACTTACTTAACCCCATCACATTGAAATAAACCCTCATTTCTTATAGTAACAAATACAAGATATTTGGTAGTTGGCAAAACGTAACACAATGTTGTTTGGTTAAAGCCTAAAGTGAATGGGATTTGTGTAGGTGATAGTGAAAAGTGAGCAATTTGTTATTGCAACACCATGAGTCATGAGAGCTTTGCTCACATGAAAAATACAATATATTGAGATTGTTTTTTTTTTTTAATTTTCCCTTTATTTTTAATTTGGTGGTTAATTTGTTTTGAAAAGTGGAAGGTAATGAAGAGGTTTTTTGGTGGTGGCTGAAGAGGCAGGTGAGATTCTGATTCTTCAAAACTGACACACACAGATCTTGTTTTTCCCTGCTAATATTGCCATCAATTCTCTTCTCTAATATTAGCTCATGGCAAAAATCACTTCCCTAATCCCATGACGAAATCAGCTTTTGATTGTGGTACTAATGCTTTTAAGCTGTCATGTTTTGATGAATCCATAAAAACAAAACAAAACAAAAAAAAAGTGGTGGTGGGTCATGCGTTTTTGAGGGGGTGTTAGTTATAAAAAAATAAAATAAAAAAAAAAGAAAAAATAAAAAGGAACAAAAAAGAGGACAAATGGAATTGTACTTGTAAAATTTTCTCGGCTTTGGAACCACTTGTCTCATATTGGATCTTATATAAGATCTAGGTCACGTTTATGATTAACAAATATTGAGATTGAATGAATGAACAATCAAAGTGGTTACAACTACTAATATTTTGTCTTTGTTGATTTTACAACTAAGATTACCTAGCTAAGCTATAGCTCCTATCTAAGACATTTATAAAATTTCTTATAGCCGCAACTAATAAAGTGAAATTACTAATTATTACGAAACCTTCTTATCTATGCTATTACGGACTAACAAATTACTGGGCTGCCACAAAATACTCTTAACCCATGAATTGTTCACCTGTGACTAAGTATAGTTTGAAACTTAAAATCATACGCGACAAGAAAGGATAAAAACTTAAATTTGTAAATTTTACAGCAATTATGTATCATTAAAGATATGGGAGTGCTATGGTCTGTCACATGTATACGTATACGTATAGATATACATATATAATAAGTGGAAGCATAGGATGCTCCATTGTCATGGTATATATAATATGTGTCCAATCTTTAGGCAGAGTAGGAGCAGGGCCCACAAACCATGGCAAAACCCAACGATTGGCCGTGGGTCCCACCAAGTACGGTCACTACAATCCGGGTCCACCCGACCCACCCTATATAAGTACTTTCAGAGATGGGTCCTCAACAATGGAGCAGCACCCAAAAGCATACAAAATATATGTTAATCTCCAACTCCAAGTCTACCACCGCAGTGCTCTATTTTTTGTCATATATGAATATAACTAAACAACAAATATGTTAAGCTCGGATTTTAAAGAAGGAATCATAATTCACCAGGATAGTATGTAATTACATTTGTAATAACTAACCTTTTCTAAACAACTAAGGGGTCGACAAATTTAAATTATTTTGATTTTAGTTCAAAAAATCAAAATTTTGAATTTAGATTGAAATTTTGAAATGTTATTTGGTTGTAAAATATGAATTGAGATTAAAAAATAAGAGTGCATTTTATTATTGCAAGCATATTTGGAAAAAAAAAAAGTCTTTTTATCATAGCAAAACTCTGCAAAAGTATTTAAAAATAAATTTAAGTGAAGCAAACAAAACATGCATTTAAACTAATTTCGATCTCCTATAATTTTTATTTTTCTCTTTTATTGTCCCCTAATAATTATTATAAATAAATAATAAAATATAATATGATTAAAAAATTTAAATATTTTTGCTCACGTACTAAAATCTTAATTATGAGACAAAGAATAAAGTAGAGAAAGATATGGGTTACCATTTAAACTTTAGTTTTTTTTAATCATCTAGCAGGAAAAGAAAATTATTTTTTTTAAAACTAACTACTGTCCAAACAAGCCAGAAATTGCAAAGTTTACCTGATGAACAATATTAGACTTTCAAGTTGTCTTTATTTTTATTTTGTTGTCAATAATTTCTCCCTTTTTTTTCCATTTTGGTTGAGTTTGGCCTTCCAGTTGTCAAATCTTTGACAATGAATGATGGGGAGGGAGATAAAAACTCACAATATTAATTGTTTTGTTTGCCTCTATCATTTTTAATATTTTATTTTAAATTTTCTTATATTAATATAATATCGTTAAATCTCAATTATTTATATCACATCAAAATTCATAAACTAAGACCATTCTAAAATAAAATAATTAGAATATTTATCTCAAACAACTCCTCTCAAACCATCCCATTTCATTCTATGCTATTCCAATCTTTTTTTTTTTCTAATCCTACAAATCATTCCATTGCATTTTACTTTTTTTCAACTGGACAAAGAATCAGACTTTAGTTCGCCAAAATGATGCTGAGTTTGAGGTTTAAAGATTTTTTCAAATCCTTATAAATATCTTTAAAACTCAATTATTTATACCACCTCGAAATTCATAAAATCAAACTATTCTACTCATTTTTCTAACTATTTTTTAAATCATTTTGACAATCCCAAAAAATAAAATGGGACCCAAATATACTCTCAATCCCACAAGTCCAAAGTCACAAAGTCTTCATGGGACCCACTACAATTCCATTTTGCACCATCCAATGTGGCCATCATGGAAGTCTTCTTTTTCTAATCCCTCCTCATTCCTAAATGGAAATTAATTATTTAACCATTTAATAAAATAAAATAAAACTAAAGACTTATTACGTTCTCAACCATCAATCGCGCATTACAAGCTTTTTTTTTTTGGGTGCAATCGTGCATTATAAGCTTATAGTTTATATTTTATCGCTAATGGTTTATACTAATATCAATTTAGGATTATCTATACAAATGCCCCCTAATGTTGTGCTATTGTTGCAGTTTGCACCCTAATGTTTAAAAACTGTCATTTTTGCCCCTTAAAGTATTAAAAACTTATAGATTTGCCCCCTCTGTCATAATCTGTAACAAAAATGGGTTAAATTAATTACGTAATATTAATCTGTTGGTGCCTGTACAATTTTTTAAGAGTATGAATACAAAATTTTAAAAGATCGAGGTGCATTTTGAGAAGAAAAGACGACATAAGGGGGTGTTTGTGAAAATAAATATAGAATTAATTACTATAATTTTCTTAATTTGAAAGCAGTTGATCTTTAAAAATTGTACAGGTGCCAATAGAATAATATTATGCTATTAATTTAATCTATTTTTTTTACAAATTGTAACAGAGGGGGCATATCTATAAGTTTTTAATACTTTAGGGGGCAAGAATGATAGTTTTTAAACATTAGGGTGCAAACTGCAACAATAGCACAACATTGGGGGGTGTTTATGTAGATAACCCATCAATTTATTATAGTCGCAATCATCAACTTCCCTGAAACACCCTTGACTTTTTCTCTTTCTTGTTTTTTTTTTTTTCCTCTCCGTCTTTCTAAAATTTTTTTGCCGTCACTGTTCAGACACGTGGCATGATAGAGAAATGTTGGATGAGTGGGACCCACTGTCGTTTTGGAACGGGAACGTCGTGAGTGAGTCGTCCTTTGGGATGATGAAACTGTGAAGCGCACCCACGTGGCTTTGTGGGACCCAGATATAACGCATTGGACGTGGTCACGCCTGATTTAGGTCTCTAGTGGGCTCCACAGTGGTGAAGTAAATAAAAACCAACGTGGATAAATCTAAACTCACGGTTGCTTTACAAATATGTCGTGTAAATTGTCATAACATTGACGTTATAGACTTCTAGAAGCGTTTTAAATTATTGAAAAAGAAACATAAAAGATATCGGTACAAAAATTTACTCTTAATAGAAAAATATTTGAACGAGTCATTTAAAATAATTATTGACTTTTTAAATTTCGAAGTACATTAAATAATAGTTTAGACTTAAGCACGTTACATTGGGATCAAAAATGTAAAAAATAAAATAGAATGAAAATATTTGAATAGTAAGGACAAACAAATAGTTAACCGTTAACCCTCGAAACTCTTTCAAAATATACAAATCTTGTTATAAAATTGATAGACACTGTTATAGAATTGTATAAAGTGGAATATGAACAAATATTGAGAGATATATAGAGGTAGACACAAAAAAATATATAAAAATAACTTTTTTCCCAATTATCATTGCATATTACATTTTGTGATGTAATTATATATGTATAGATATAGTGGTAGAAATAAAACAACAAAATTGTCTCATTTAGTATAAGCTCTGACAAAATGTCAAACTATACTAAGAAATAAATCTCATAATATTCAATGTGTCATAACAAATCTAAATATTTTTTGAGAAGTCATTGTACATTATTCTTCTATTACTATCTAACAACAAAAGCAAAACAGAGTCTTAGATCAAAATTAATCAATTATATGCAACGGTGCACGGTATCAACTTTTGATGAAATAAAGTTTTGAGTTCAAGTTTCGTTTAAAGTGTCTACTCTCAGATGCTTTTTGTCTTCACGAAGCGATCACGTACATGAATTTGATAATTCCAATTCGTTCGTAATTCTAAGGGATGAATTGAGTTTCTTGTAGGATGTTTTGGTGAGATAAAAATAAAGTAAATACACTAAATCACAAAATATTAATACAGCCAAATAACTCCGATTAGTTCGGTTGTCTGATTCTTTCTTTTCTTGTGCCAAAATTTGAGGACTTTACGTAACTGAAGACCACGATGGACAAAAATAACAATCAAAATGACCTCCAAAAACAAAACGTAGCTCTATTATAAAGGCACGTTCTCAAATTTTCTCACCAGGAAAACAATCAGAGGCTTTTCTAATTTCGTATAGATCAATGGAAAATTAGCTTAAATATAGAATATTCTGAAAATAAAACTAATAAATCCAATCTGTGCTAAACACGTAGAGTGGAAGGCGCGTGAGAGCAGAAAACGAAAACCACGTTGAAGTCTCTTTGACGAGTTACGTGACAAAACAAACCCTCTGGCCTTCTTCTTTATATTTTTAACCACACATGGACATTTCACCAGGAGTTTTAACAATGAATCATGATATCATGAAATGCAGACAAAATGCACTCGAAATTCACACCAAATGAAAATCACTCTCAGTCCCCTGTGATGACGTGGCACAGAGCCTCCGCGGCAACGCAATGGACACTCTTATTATCTTATATATAGCACCCCCAACCTTCCCCTCCCCGAAACCTATGCCAAAACTCCAAACCCCTCAACAATGGCGTCCTAGCGAATAGCAGTTCTTTTTTCTTTTTTCTTTTTTTTATTCAGCTTATAAAATACATAAATAAATAGATAGGGTTATAGGTTTGTGAGAGTTCTCCGATTATGTTCCATGGCGAAAGGCCGGAAACTGACGACTAGCCGAAGCGAGAGGTTGCTCGGGAGCTACGGATATGGCGGCGGCGGCAGCGGCGGAGGAGGAGGATCGTTCGGAGGCGAGCCGGAGCTCGGGGAGGAGGACGTGTGGTCGATGGTGGACGAGGACGCGCCGGCGGCGGCGGGAACGGACTCGGCAGGGGACGCGTACGCGGCGCCGGCGTGGCGGAGCCGCCGGATCCAGCGCCGCGGCGAGGAGCGGCAGGTGGGCGGGCTGTCGCTGGCGTTCGACGACTCCAAGGCGGCGTCGACGCGGATCGTGCACCAGCTCCGGGGGGGCGGGAGCGACGCCGCGTCGTCGCCCCGAGGCGGGGAGCGCCACGTGGCGGCGTCGGCGCCGGTGAACGTCCCCGACTGGAGCAAGATCCTGCGCGTCGACTCGGTGGACTCGCTCCACGACTCCGACGACTACGACGACTTCGGCTGCGGCGACGGCGGCGGAGAGGCCGGGATCGTGCCGCCCCACGTGTACTTGGCGCACAGCCGCAAGTCGGCGGCGAACTCCGTGGTCGAAGGCGTGGGCCGGACTCTCAAGGGCCGCGACATGAGCCGGGTTCGCGACGCGGTCTGGAGGCAGACCGGCTTCGACGGTTGAGATTAAGAATCAATCTTTATATATATAAAATATATATATTACATATATTTTTTAGGCCTGGTCTTTGTGAGTACTGTGACTAATCGTTGAAGGGTTGAGTGGGAGAGAGTGGAGCGGTGGATTAAATGTTGGTATGATTATTGGTATATATTTTTTGGTTATTGAATTTTCATAGGGCGATGATTCAGCTCGGTTGACTCGGTTGTTTGAGACGAGTTCACTCGGTTGCCAAAGGAGCCCAGATCAGGATGATTCTGAATCTCCAAGTTTGAGGTCCTCTGTGTTCTCGCTCTCTCTCTCTCTCCTCTGGGATTGGCATTGGGATTGGGATTGAAATTTTAGGAATATGTGTTTCTCTGTTTCTTTCTCTAGTGGTATCATCACATCAGTATCAATTGATCATTTTTCACAACTGTAGATATAGAGTTTTTGCTCCTTTGAGTTGTGTTTGTAGTGGATTTTTTTTCCCTCAACATAAAGCATATCCAGTGCTGTTTAGTTTCTGTGCCAAAAAATATATGCTTTTACGCACTAGCTAAGGCCATTTGGCAACATCTTAAACAAAATGTTTGTGGGTAAGTGCAGCTCACTTATGAGTTGTGTTCCTTCAAGATAACAAATCAGGTATCCAAAGTAAAACATGTAGGAAAACATCACAGCACTAAAAGTTTAAATTACTTGCTTAACAGAATAGTAACACTAGTGATGTTTGAATTATATTAGCATCAAATGACGTGACCAATAATTGTCAAATTTTTAATTAAAAGAAACACTACAGCCTATAGCTAAATTCACCAACTTAAAAACAAAAACTGCTTGTCAACTCACTTGACACGAAATACTGATACAGCATCGAAAATTTCAGTGAATGTATAATATATATTTGTTAGAATATATATCGCATTTTGTGAAAAATTTCAAAGCGCGCTAATATTGGTATATAAGTACAAATGAAAGCACTCATATAAAGGGCCCATTATGGGCCGAGCACCTATCGAAACAACAGAACAAACTGCGTGACATCATGAAGCGTGGAACATAAACAGTTTCATATAACCACTTGTTCGAACATTCATTTCACCTATTTTATTTTATTTTTTTATTTTTTTAACTTTTTTAATCCTCAAAACCATTACATTCTATCATTTTTTTAATAATTTTTTTAATTTTTTAAATTTCTATACAATATCTTTAAATATCAACAATTCATATTTCATACCACCTCAAATTAACAAAATCAAACCATTTTTATAATTATTTTTACAAATTATTTTCAAATTATTTTTAAACTATTTTTTTCATCCCAAAAAATAGAATGGAATTGCCAAAATGGCCTCACCAAACAAGGGTAAGTAACAGAGATGAAAGTATAAGTTATGATAATAAAATAATAATTCATCCAAACTTCAAATATTAAGAGGTGGAAAAGAAATTAATAAGGGGCAATTCTCATAATCTTCCCAGAACCATACCACGTGTTACAAATTGAGCTCTGAACAGGACAAAATAACTTCTTTAACCACATGTTACAAATTGGTATCTCAATTACGAAATATAATTTTTGTTGCGTCGAACTTCTTTAACTGTTGTTTTTTACGAATGGAAAAGAACATGTTAAGTCCAAATGTGGGTATTAGTAACCTTATTAGATGTTAAATTTTAAAATTTGGATAAAAAAAAATAACAAGGACAACAGAAAGTGGGACCCAAAAGAGGAGAGGGCAAAAACAAATGCTTTTAGTGGAAGGTGACAGATAATGGGAAGATGGGGTCATGGTGACACTAGTTGACAAGGTCCAAGAAAGGACGATCTTGCAAATAAAAATGGAACAAATGTCAAACAGTGTAAGGAATAGTGAGAATATGGGGCACCATTTGGCTCTTCTCAAGTCCCAACTTTTTCAAGAAAGGGACCCCCAAAATGTCTCTTCTTTTCATTTTTATTTCTTATGTTGGGCTCACATTTCACAACTCACAAGCCCTCACAGCCATTGGTTTTTGCTTCTTTTTTTTTTTTCTTTTTTAAATCATGTCCTTGTGCTTGTTGTATTATCAAGACTTTTGGATTTTTTTGCGGGGCCCACTTTTAATGACCAACGAATCAACGATCGTATTGTGTGAACTGTGAATGATTTGAACTCAGTCGTTTCATGTAATTGACACAAGTGGAACGTGAGAAGGTAAAAGAACCAATGTGTAATTATCGTTCAACGTACTTCGAATAATATGAACCTTTAAGCTTTGAAAATGACGAAGAAAGTCATCTCTCTTATGACTTATCCCAAAACAAAAAAGAAGATTTAGGGCCGATAATTTGGATCCAAACACAAGGCACGATACGAAGTTAACGGGTCTGTGTTCTCTTTTAATGGGTCTGGATCTTAACAGATCAGACGCGATTAAATAATAGGTAAACACGACACGAAAACAAAAAGACCCGCTAAGACACGATTATTAAATTAATTATAAATAAATATACATTTTTAACACCCATTTAAAATTTTATTTATTTATTATTTAATAAATTTTACATGCATGACATAAGAATTGCTATCATAATTAAATACATTAACAAGATTAGGTCTTTATTTAACAAAAATTACTTTAGATTTACAAAAATAATTAAAAATTTGTTGATTTAAACTCAAATATAGTTAATTGGGTCAATAGACAAGAGAGTGACACGACCCATTTAAACCCAATTATACACGACTTATAAATGGGTCGTAATTTGGTGACACGATTAACACGTTATTTAAATAGGTCGTGTCTGGGTTTTCCCTTCAGACACGATTAATAAATGAGTCGTGTCTGGGTCTGTTCAAAATTACTTGGACACGACACGAACACGACCCATGACACGAATTGCCACCCCTAGGAAGATTGACAACAAACTACTTCCAATAGTTATAACTACATTTTAAAGGAAGATTCTCTTGTGGGGTTTTTTTTTTCTTTTATGGGAACAAAAATTTGGATCGTTAGATTTACGTTTTTAGTGGCTCATACATCTTAAAACGGTAAATCTAACCATTCAAAAAAGTTTTCCACCATAAAAAAAAATCCATCGGAGAATCCCCCATTTTAAAAGGGGAAAATTCTAAAATAGTCTTCGTATTTTATCAAAAATTCAATTTCATCCTTGTATTTTTAATAATTCCAAAATGATCTTTTCTGTTTTTCAAATTTGTACAAAAATATCTGTTTGCGTTGATTAATGCTCGAAAATTTTCAAAAATGACAAAATTACTCTTTAAATAAGACAAAAATATACCAAAAATAAATAAAATAAAAACAAGACATTTTTTTTCTTCCTCTCTCTCTAAACAGGTTGGGCGATTTCAGGTCGCCGACGTGGAGGTTCGTCACCGTTGCGGAGGGTCGTCTCCGTCACCGAGCCCCAACCCAGACAGCCCTAACCCACAACCTCAACCCTACGGCCCCAACCTCGACACCGACCCCCAACCCCCACCATCTATCAAACCCGCGACCCCTCCGGCCTGCCATTCCCCAATCTCGCGACCGCTTGCCCACCGTTCGCAAAACCCGCGACGCCCCCAGCTCACCGTCCCCAAGCCCAATCCCAACCTCTTCCCCGACGCAGACCCCCAACCCCCTGCGATGCCGAGCCCCAACCCCGCCGGTCGCCAAGCTCACCGGACCCAACCCAAACCCCAACCCCAACTTCTTCCCCGACACCCCCCAACCCCCAACGACGCCGACCCCCAACCCCGACGGTCGCCAAACACTGCGACCCCCAACCCCCCGCCACCACTAACCCCAACCCCAATCCTAAGGCCGAGCCCCAACCCCACGACCCTAGCACGCCGTCCGCCAAATCCACGACCCCAAACCTGCGACCCCTCTAGTCCGCCGACCCCCAACACCCACGACACTGATCCCCAACTCTGGTGGCCCCACCCGATGAGAGAAAAAATGGGAGAGAGAGTAATAATAAGGGTTAATTTCATCATTTTCCCCTCTACTTTAACCCGAATCTCAAATTGCCTTCTGTACTTTAATTTTGTTACACATGTTCTCCTTACACTCTTAAAACGTTTCAAATTTGTCCTTCCGTTAACTTCTCCATCCAAAATTGTCATTTTCTATCCCAAATTGCCATGTGTCACATAATTGGAGAGGTTTTTGTGCATTGTAGGTGAAATTATATTTCTGTCCCTGTTTAATACTTTTCTTTTCTGAAGTTTTTTTTTTTTTTTTTGCTAGAAACACTTGATTAAAAAAAAAGTTTTTTCCTTCAGCTAAAAATTTGATAATTTTTTGTTTTATTTTTTTGTGCTAGAAATACTTGATTGAAGAAAAAAGTTTTTTTTTTTCAATCAAGTGTTTCTAGCACCAAAAAAAAAAAACCTTAAAAGAAAAAACATATCAAATAGGGACAAAAACATAATTTCACCTACAAATGCACAAAAACCTTTCTAATTATGTGACACATGACAACTTTGGATGGAAAATGACAACTTTGGATGGAAAAGTTAACTGAATGAAAAATTTGTGACGTTTTAAAAGTATAGGGGGAACGGATGTAACAAATTGAAGTATACGGGGCAATTTGAGATTCGGGTTAAAGTAGAGGGAAAATTATGAAATTAATCCTAACAATAATTAGAATTTTTGAATAAAAAATAATAAAATATATAATGAAAAAGTTAATTTAATAAAGGGTAATATTGTCCTTTCAAATATAAATATTGACCAAAATAGAATTCGGCGATATTTTTAGATCGATTTGAATAACAGAGGGACCATTTTGTAATTACAATATACACAAGAATAAAATTAGATTTTCGGTATAACACATTGACTATTTTAGAAATTTTTCTTAAAAAAATTATATTTTAAAGTATTAAATAACACTTGTCCAGAAATTTATGACAAAAAGATATTTATACATTTGTAAATTTTTTTTATGAGTTATTTGGGATAAACATTCTAATTATTTTACTTTGAAATAGTTTGACTTTGCGAATTTCGATGTAGTATAAATAGCTGAGATTTAAGATATTGCATTGGGATTAAGAAAGTTGAAAAAAATGGAATGAAATGTTAATAATGGAGGAGGCAAACAAAACATTAATATTCTAAATTATAAAAGTAAAAATTAAATGTTAAAATATTTCTTACAAATATGTCAATGTTATTTGTTATAAAATTTTTATAAGTACTGTTTTTTTAATATACTTTAAAATATGTGTTATTATTTTAAAGAATTATTCAATATTAATTTATTTTTACAATCACCCTATTTCCAATATCTTTGCAATTCATTTTTTAAATGCAAATTTAAGCTATGAGAAATTGGGGATATTCTAAAATAATTTTGCTCAAGTAATAAATGGTTGATGAAAACTGGTTTCTACCTTTTTTTTGAATCCATTTCATCACAGTTCAATACAGTTCAAGCATAGCGCGCAATCAATCAATTGAGTGTATTGAAATCAGACACGACTGAACGAAGGCAAACAAAAACGACAATATAATTAAAAAGCGACATTTGAGTTATATACAAACGGTAATTAAAAAATATACGACAATCTCCTCCAAAAAGGCAACAGTATATGCAGGACCTTTTAAAACGACAATATCATCAAAACGACAACAAAACTAAAACGACATTTTGAGTAAAACGACAATAAAGCAAAAAGCAACACTGATAAAAGGAAATACGAAAGTATCCTTAAGAAAGACAATGCTTTACGTCCGACCACTTTAAACGATAATATCATAAAATGACAACAGACTAAAAACGACCTTTTAAGGAAAACGACACTAGCTTCAGAAACGGCATCAAAAGAATAAACGAGAAAACCCTAGAGGAAAGACAATAATTTATGGCCAACCTGTTTAAACGACAATATCATAAAACGACTGCAAACAAAAACGACAATATAATTAAAAAATGACATTTGAGTTAGAAACAAAGCGTACTAAAAAAATTTAGGACAATATCATCCAAAAAAAGGCAACCGTATATGCAGGACCTTTAAAAACTACAAAATCATAGAAACGACAACAAAACTAAAACGACATTTGAGTAAAACGACGATAAAGCAAAAAGCAACACTGATAAATGGAAATACGAAAGTATCCTTAAAAAAGAGAATGATTTACGTCCGGCCACTTCAAACGATAATGTCATAAAATGACAACAAACTAAAACACGACCTTTTAAGGAAAACGACACTAACTTAAGAAACGACATCAAAAGAATAAACCAGAAAACCATAGAGGAAAGACAATAATTTATGGCCAACCTGTTTAAACGACAATATCATAAAATGACAGCAAATTAAGAAACGACATTGTAAGGAAAACGACAGAACGACACTAAAATAATAAACGAGAAAACCAAGACAATAATTTATGGCCAAGCTGTTTAAGCGACAATATCATAAAACAACAGAAAACATAAAACGACATTAGAAGGAAAAGCAACATTAAATTAAATAGACGGCACGAAAAGGCAATACAGCATTATCCTCGAGAAAAGACAACAGTACATTATGCACGGCTTTTAAAACAACAATACCATAAAACGACAGCAAGATAAAAACGACAATAAAGTTAAGAAGCGTCACAAAAAGGAAATACGACATGATCCTCGAGAAAAGACGAGTTTATTGTGAGTCGACCTCTTTAAACGACAAAATTATAAAACAAACACAAAAAAAAAAAAAAACAAACAAACAAACAAACAAACAAACTAATACGACAATTAAAAAAATGACAATAAAGTGCAAAATCTAAAAGAAAAGAATAAATATGACAATATCATCAAGAAAAGACAACAGTGCACGCACGACCTCTTTGAAAAAGTAAAAGGAAGAACGACAAAATCTGCGAACGTCAATAATAATTAGAAAACAAATGTTGAATGGAAAGCAAATGACAGTAAAATAAAGCAAGATTGAAGAAAGCATAAACTTAACCAACAATATCCTAAAAAGGAGAACAATATGGTAATGATTAAATTTAGTGGATTTGTACTATATTGTAAATATATGAAAATGACAAAAAATAAAAATAAAAAATCCATGGAAACGACATTATAGAAAACTAAAGAAAAAAATAAATTAATAAAAGACAAATAGTAAACAAATGAGATTATCTTAAAGGCAATAGTCAATACAAACGACTTAAAGGGAATACAAGAAAAGAAGTTAAAGCGGCAAGATCTACAATCAGGTCAGTAACATAAAAAACAAAAAATATCTATCATCAAGAAGAAACTACAATAAAGGAAGAGTTTGGATACAGATTGACAATAAGACCAAACAAGAAAGTAGTATCTAAAGGACAATAAGACCAAACAAGAAAGTAGTATCTAAAGGCAACACGAAAAAAAAATAAAAAAAGAGACAGAGAGAGATTGAAATGAAAACGACAGTCATTTTAAGACGAGCAAAAATTATACTCTAAATCTGACTCAAACGGGCTTGTTTCAGTGTTTCACCGTCAAGACGTTTTGGCACAATTGTGGATGATATATGGCATATTTAAATTATTGTATAGTGTGATACTAATTTAATCATAAAGAAATCTTATGAATTATAATATATTATTTATCCTATGTAAATAAACATGTCCTTGAGGTTGAGGAGAGACTTATTGAGTGAAAACTTCGAGTCCAAGACGTCCCCCCAAGACTCTTTTGGGTTTGTAGATATAAATGGGTATATGGGCTTGTTCAATTTGGGCCAATTTCCAATACACTCTGGGTTATTACGCAAAACATTACAAAATGGGGAATTTTGAAGAATGTTCCGTTTATATGCGCTTTTAATTTATACTATAAATATATAATAGAAATAAAAAGAGCACATCATTTAGGATATAAATTATTAAGTGGCATAAGAATAGGTTTGGCTTGAAATTCTCTCTTTCAAAATTTTATCAAATGAGAAAAAAATCCTCATATATAGGATTGAGACGTATAACAAAACAAAAATCCTAAAAAATTATGATTTGACTGCATAGGTTATATATATATATATATATACACTACATGTATACCTTGATGCATGATCAACTATAATTGAAAATATGCGAAGATTAGTGCTACACTACTTTAGTGCTCCAATTGCAATAATTGTCAAGAAATGCATTTCCTAAAATCTTCAATTACTCTTTAACGCATTATAATCACAATGCTTGCTTAGCTTATCTATTCATTCATAGGTCGAAATCATAAGAGGCGTTTCTCTCGATTTTCTATTGATAAATAATAATAATAATAAAGCTAATTAATAAGGGAAGGCCATGAGTTAAGCGATTCTACATAAGTATTTTTCTGTAACGAGACCTTGATTTTCTCGAGAATGCTAAGAAATTTAATCAAGCACTATAAGCAAAACCCATGGTCATTGTCGGCTACCAAGAGCATTGACTTCCTAGTTGGTTCTTTTCGTTCATAATTTCGTCGCACTGCTATGATTATTTCAACATTTAATTTGGTTTTAATATCTTCATTCATATTTAATATATTAAAAATAGATATATTTCTATGCATTTTAATCTCAACCACGCCCCAGATAAGGACCGCTCTTGTATTATGAGAAAATAATGGGGAAAAAAAAAGACCAAAAATGGTCATCATAATATCGTATGACAGTTCCTATCCAGGCAAATGGATTAAAACGAGAAATTATATAAATAAAAAATACTTAAATTCTACACACAATTTAAATAAATAATCAAATTTTTAAAAAATATAACAAAATATCGAAATGATTGAATTACATAGTTAGTATGACAGTTGCCTAAGTAGTTAAAATATGTACAAGTAATTAATAAATTAATTAGTTATTTAAATATATAAAATTTAAGCCTTTATTAAATTATGGATCAGTTAGGTAAATAGTCATTTTGGACGGTGTGTTTTTAAAAAATAGCCATAGTTTCAATAAATTTAAAAACTAGCCATAAAACTACAATAAATTTCTTACAATAACAAAAATACGTAAAAAAAAAAAAACCGTAAGAAATTTCTGATATTAGGCAAAAATTTTATAAGAAATTTTTTACATGATTAGTTTTTAAATTTTTTTAAAACTGTGGCTATTTTTTAAAATTATTTTATAAACAATGGTTTTTAAGATTCTTTAAATTATTGCTATGAATTGGATATATATTGAGTTGTATCACGTAGTGTATATTTTCATACCCAACAAGCCAACATTTAGTTTTTTTTTTTTTTTTTGCTGCGAACATTTAGTTAGTTACGGTATTAAGATATTGATTTAAAATATAAAAATCATTTAAAAAGAAAAGAATATCATTTTATTCCAAAAAAATTACACGAAATGATACCAATTAAGTACTGTATATTACATGTTTGGAAAACAAGGAGTGCTACGAACAAACGCACGTGACGCATCTGACCGATCGTGGCTGTCCATCACTATAAGGCCTACGGTGGATCCCAAGTAAAATCCAATATAATAGGCGGCTACGATTGGTCTGACAGAAGCAAAATTCTTGCAAAAAAGTACTGTATTATTACTCTCTTACCAAATTAAGATAGAATTTCAACACGGTTTCTCTCTCTCTCATATTGTATAATAAATTAATTTATAATTCAACGTTGCTGTCTATCCTGCTCATTCCGCACATGTTGGTTGTCATTTCCACTGTCCAAACCTCTCTCCTCCTAAACCCCACTCAACTCCAAACCTCTGCTTTCCTTCTTCTCCAACCCAAAAAAAAAAAAAAAAAACCCAACAAAATGGGTTGCTGTGGAAGCAAGAACAAGCCCACTCATGGATCAGCTACGGTCACCACCACCACCACCCACCACGTCCACCGTCCGATCCCAACCCCAATCCCAACCGTTAACCCATCTCAGCCCCACAAAGTCGCCGGCGCCGGAGCCGCCACCGCCCACCAGAACCCCCATCCCCCGCCGCATCGGCCCAGCCCTCGACCGCCGGCGGCCGCGGCCCTGGTGGGCCCGGCGGCGCCGCCGGGCTCGATCCTCGGGCGCGCGTACGAAGACATCAAGCAGCACTACACGCTGGGAAAGGAGCTGGGGCGCGGGCAGTTCGGGATCACCTACCTCTGCACGCACAACGCCACGGGCGAGACCCTGGCGTGCAAGTCCATCCTGAAGCGCAAGCTCACCAGCAAGAGCGACCGCGACGACGTCAAGCGCGAGATTCAGATAATGCAGCACCTCTCCGGCCAGCCCAACATCGTCGAGATCAAAGGCGCCTTCGAGGACCGCTACTCCGTCCACCTCGTCATGGAGCTCTGCGCCGGGCTCGAGCTCTTCGACCGCATCATCGCTCGCGGCCAGTACTCCGAGCGCCACGCCGCTGAGGTCTTCCGCGCCATCGCCAATGTCGTCCACATCTGCCACTTCATGGGGGTGATTCACCGCGACCTCAAGCCGGAGAATTTCCTCTTCGCCAGCAAGGACGAGAGCGCGATGCTTAAGGCCGCCGATTTCGGGCTCTCCGTCTTCATCGAGGAAGGTCGGTTTGAGTGTTTTTCGATCAATGTAGTTGTAGGGACTGGATTTTTTGTGCTGCCAATTCGGGTGGTATCGACTTAATTTGGATTCATGAGGACTTAGCTTTGCCATTGAATGTTGCTTCATAGACATTGGTTTTGATTTCTCTGTGTTGATTTAGTTTTCATTTTTCATGCGTTAGTGTTGTTTGAGAAATAAGTAGAAATTACTTTATTCTAAAAAGCTTAACACTTTAACCTTTGGGTTGGACAAAAGTTTGAGCCTTTGCTCTTTTTATTTCATTTCAAGTATATTCCAGATTTTCTAACTTTCTTTTAGAACGTGGAAAATGGAGATATATCACATCTCATTAAATCAATTTGAGACTTGTGATACGGAACGTGGGGGGTACTTGTTTGGATTTATGTTAAGCTTTTGTTGGGAATTTGTATTCTTGTTTCTGAAGTAAGAGAATCGGTTCTCATGCTTGACCTAATGATTTTATAAAAATATGTTCAGGGAAGGTGTACCGTGATCTAGTGGGCAGCGCCTACTATGTTGCTCCGGAAGTGTTGCGTCGTCATTACGGGAAGGAAGTCGATGTTTGGAGTGCCGGAGTCATCCTGTATATACTTCTCAGTGGCGTGCCTCCGTTTTGGGGTGGTGAGTGAATACAAGCTCCGCAGTTTCTTTCACGTGGTATCTTCAACAAAGAATTTGGATAAATATTATTTTCTTTTTCGTGTTGAATTGCAGAAACTGAAAAGGGAATATTCGATGCCATATTGGAAGGGGAAATTGACTTTGAGAGTAAGCCGTGGCCTTCGATATCAAGCAGTGCCAAAGATCTAATCAGGAGGATGCTGACCCCTGACCCGAAAAAGCGAATAACTTCTGCACAAGTTCTTGGTAATAAGCTAAAATCGTTCTTCTTTGTGTTATATTTTGAACGACTGATCTTGATCAAAGTTTCCATAAGGTCAGAAGCACTTGGAAATATCTGATCCATTATTACTTTTCATTATATCTGGTCTAGAAATGTGCCTGTTTCATATCATTGAGCAATTAAAAAATCTTGATATGTTTGGTTATCATTGCCGCTTTTTACGTATGTGCTTTTCATTTGCACCTTACGAACAATCATATTCTGTATTGTTAGATCATCCTTGGCTTAGAGAAGGAGAAGCTCCAGATAAGCCGATAGACAGTGCGGTTCTGTCTAGATTAAAGCAGTTCAGGGCAATGAACAAGCTCAAAAAGCTAGCTTTAAAGGTGATTTTGCGTGAAAAAGCTTGGTTCAGAGCATCTATTATTACTTAATTTAAAATTGCCTAGTCTCCTTTGTTATCAAAATTCAGCTGATTCTCAAGGTTTTAAAACCTTTTATCTTAACTAGATTGGCTGCGCTGCTAAAATTCATATAGGTCATTGCCGAGAATCTATCTGAGGAAGAAATTAAAGGTCTCAAAGCAATGTTCACTAACATGGACACTGACAAGAGTGGCACAATCACCTACGAAGAATTGAAAACAGGTTTGGCTCGTATTGGTTCACGGCTGACAGAGACCGAAGTTAAGCAACTCATGGAAGCTGTAAGCAATTTATCTTTGCAGAAGCACAAGCTTTAGGAGTTGAATGTCATCCCTTGCTTTTCCTTCCTAATACTGGCATTTTTGTGACTTTTGTAATAATCAGGCTGACGTGGACGGAAATGGCACAATCGATTACATTGAATTCATATCTGCTACGATGCACCGACACAGACTCGAAAAAGACGAGCATCTATACAAAGTATTCCAATATTTTGACAAGGACAACAGTGGGTGAGTTCAATTTTTTGTCAATTAATATTGTTTTTCATTGAGATAAGAAACAGAGTCCTGAAGTCCTCGTAGCCAACGTTAAATCTATAAGACATAATTTCCTAACAAGCTATACTCTTCTTGCTGAGTTATGCCACCTAGTCTTCAAAGAAGTTGACGAAGTTCATCTCGTAAACTTTGTAACAGGTTTATTACAAGAGACGAGTTAGAGACTGCTATGAAGGAGCATGGGATAGCCGAAGAAGCTAATGTCAAAGAAATCATCGCCGAGGTTGATACCGACAATGTAAGTTATTCACTTGAACATTGCAAATCAATTACAAACTCTATTATAGTTGTTTCGGTGCTGATACTATTTCGATCAATAGGATGGAAGAATCAACTATGAGGAGTTCTGCGCCATGATGAGAAGCACCCAACAACCAGCAATGGTTATTTAATCACGTTAGGTTATTAGTGTTCAACACAGATATTTGTGTTATTATTGATTATTGAAAGTGAGCTACTAGAGTGACCTGAATCTGTATAGCGGAATCACAGATTGTTAGGGTGATTTTTTTTTTTTTTTTTTGGCCATCGCTAACCTAGAATATGAGCCCTTATGAGTATGTGAAGCTGGAGAATTTTGAATTTGGATTGGAAGTGTAGCGTCTCTGCACATCTGGTTATTTTGACTAATTACATTGCCTGAGTCTATATATTAGATCTTTGGTTTTACCCATTAGCCTCAGGCCATGAAATTTCTTCTAATATATGATCAATCTTTTCCCTGGTCTCAGCATCAGTTAGTACTATCTTTCATTTTATGTGATTACTGAATACCAAAAAGAGAAATAAAAGTAAAGAAGCGTCTATGGGGGATGCCTCAGCTGCATATAGATTTGTTTAAGCAGACCTTAGCTCCTTCCTTTTTAGTTTTTTCTCCTCTCGCTCCTGTTTTGGGACAAATAAGAGGTAAAAGGCTATTTAGTGTTTAAGGGAAAAAAGGAGATAATATTTCACACACATACACACACACACACGCACTCATATATTTATATATATAAATTGAGTGCTCTGCTTGTCTGACGTGTTTGTTCAACTTGGGTTTTGTGACTGCCAGAGCATCAGGGCAAGGGTATTATTATTTGAAGCTTCTCTTTTTCTGTTCTTGCTTTTGAAGGAAATCTGACTGCCAAATGGCTGTTCTTATTGCTTACTCAGGCAGAGGTAGATAGTAAGATAGATAAGAGCATGCATATTTCAACTAAGCTCTATTATAAATACTGGAACTAAAATAAGATTGATGAGCAATGATTTCCTTAATCTCACCAATTGATTGGTATTAATATTTATCTATGAAGGATGGTGGCGAAGGTATAAGAATCACATTAAAATCATAACAAAGATTACATTCTAAATCTCACCCTTGATCATAGTAAAGTTGAAAATTATGACAAAGATGATCATGATTCTTAAGGAAATAAATCCAAAAAAAAAAAAAAAAGAAAAAAAGAAAAAATCAATTCCATGAAAATTTATGACAAAGACCACAATGCTAAGCAAAACTACACGTCATGTGAAGCTAATCAATACAGAACGAGTTTTATAAATACCACAAACGTAAACTTTATTTTGCACGCGCCTTCAAGAAAAAAAGAAAAAAAGAAAAATACAAACACACGTACATCAACATGTATATATATATAAACTGCTTTCCACTTAGCAGCACATTTTTCGCAGAACTGCAGTGAATCAAGGGGGTGTTGGTGTACTCATTATACGACTCCTTTTCCCTTCACCAGCTTTTTTTATTATTTTTTAGAGCCTCAAGAAGAGTTAATTTTAAAGCATTGATCCATAAACCCCATATAGTAATATCAGAGCCTATGTGGCCAGTCCTTCCAAGTGAAAAGACTAAACTCGCCTTGCTCAGATTGCCTTCACTTACAACCAAACGGGGGCTCATTTGTCCTCCAAAATTCAGACAAAAGTGTCTACAATGGCGAAAGTTTCTTTTTTTTTTTTTAATGCCTTAGAAAATCTGAGTCGTAGATTCATTTATTTAAGCCATTGAAAAAGTTAATCTTGACAATTTAGACTCGTTCTCCACTAATACTAATACGGGGATAATAACAAGTTTTTGAGTTTAAGATCAGAATGATGGTATCCAAGGTTTTAGTTTCATATTCCCCTGACACAAAATGCATTAAAGAGACAAGCATTTAAGTTCCATTGCACGTGAGATTGCATTTTGTACCCCACTAAAGGCATTTTATATTATATGCACGTGTGACGTGTGTACACATTTTCTTTATCAATGTTTTGCCTTGAAAATGAGGTCACACTCGCACAACACTCTGGTCAAGACAGACTCAACAAAATTTTCATGTTCCCTTTCAGTAATCATAACCCTTCTCAAGTTTGATCACTCTATTTTTTAGTCAATAATTTAAGAATTATGTGCAATCTTGTTTTGGACATCAAAGGTAGAGAAATGCACTTCAAAATAATAACAGGTTTTCACTTGTCTTAGAGGGGTATCTGAGTCTGAGGATGGTTCAATCTTTTTAGCTAAGATAAGAAGCCAAACACGTACACAAACATTAACTTGTTTTTCATATTTATACAAATTTGTATAAACGTGTTTTTTTTTTTTTTGGCTATTAGCCAGCTAACGTAACCAATGCTAAATAGAATATCATGACATTCTCTAATTAGTGCCATTTGTTGGTTCTTGTGATGAGAGTAGGTAAGTTGTGTTTTTAACTTGGAAAATAAACAAAACTATAATTTAGTTTCACAAAATATATGATTAATCATATCTATATATATATATATATTATTATTATTATGCCTCGGATGCTCTCCTCGCTCTTTGTAGACAAATGACCAGCATTTCCACTCACATAAGAGGACAGTTCATTTTTATGTATATTATATCAAAGAATGAGTTGTTATTTTCGATCGAAGAATTGATAAAACCATGGTAATTATATAAATGTTATATTCACTTACCTAGAGACTAGCATAATTGGGGACCAAAATATTTTAAGAGTTCACCTAAACTTAATTAACTACACTCACTTCTAAGTAAAGAACATGAGTGCAAGGCCCTTTTTTTTTTTTTTTTGGGTTGTAGTCTTTTATAAGTTCTAGTTTTCAGTGTTACACGATCGTTTATTTTAGGTTCTTAGTGTTGTTTGTCGATTAGAATATGGTTATCTTTTAGATAAACTGCTTTTAATTCACATATTGGATCTTGTAGTTACGTATCTCATGTGGGATGTTCAAGGAAAAGGAAAAGAGAGAAAAGATTGTGATTTGGGTGAGTTTTGAAAAAAGAAAATGAAATGTAATGTTGAGACTCAGAATCCAAAAGACAGAGAGAGAGAGAGCTATGCACGTGGAATTGCATGCCTAGACCTTGGTTTCTCTCTTTTCCTTTTACGAAAAAACATCTGAAACCAAAACCCAAAACTCACAAAACCTTCTTTAGTGATCAATATATTCCAAATCTAGGACACTAACACTACATGATCACTCATTTCCTTAATCCAATCTCATATAGACGTCTCTTTATTCTTATTCTTGTTTGAAAGTTTCCCAATATTGCGTACATTTGTGCACAATGTTCATAACACTCAAAGAACTACTCAACTAGTATTGATATTTGGCTTCTTATTCTCTATTTTGTTGCAATATCCTGAGGCTTTGATTGGTGAGGAAAATATTAGTGAATAGTTAATATTATGGTGGAGCTTCAACCTTGTAGTGCTAGCTTGGTCAATGCTTCTTCTGCACTAAGCGCGATAGAAAAGCAAGAAGTCAAAGGAGAGAGTAATGTCAACCATGTAATAGCTGAGATTTCTGCTGAGTTACAAAGGGAAAGACAAAAGAATGCAGAGCTTTTGGAGAAGATTTCTCTTCTTGAAGCCCAAATACAGCAAAGAGACAACCAATCTCTTCCAAATCATCAACAAGTATGCATTTTCTTATTCATTTATATGTGTGAAGTTTTTTTTTTTTTTTTTTTTTTTTAATTTAGTATATGATCAAAGGGCATTCTTCTGTTGTGGTTTATGATGTATCAGGGCCAAGTGGATACAAGACTAAAAAAGTTCAAGAGGCAAAAGACAGAAGTACTAACTGAAACTGAAAATGCCATAAAAATTGAAACTGATTCAGAGAAGAAGAATGTGACCAAATGCTTTGCCTTAGTCAACTGGATGAGCATGGATGAGACTCAAATTTCGCAACGCGAAAAGGCCAAAGATGACGAATCAACGGCGGATTGTGATCACAACTCAGAAGATAGTGATGACGAGGATGATAATTACCATCATGAAGAGGAATTTGCTATTAACAATGTGAGTGACCATAAATGTAGTGTTTTTGAGCCAAATCATGATACCAAAGAAGAGCTAATCTGCGATAGGAGAGAAGTTGAGAACATCAGAAACTACAAAGCAGTAACAGAAAATGTCCTAAGTTTTGGTACTAATTGTCACACAAGATCTTTGAACACATTAAATACCAAAAAGCCTCAAAAGGTGGCATTTTGTCCAAGAGAAGTGAAGAGGATTATTGAGTCAGAAGCTATTCGACAAGGCAATGCTCAGTCCCACACTGTAAGGAAGATCATCGTTTTCGCATCTCTCGGGATAAGGCACGGTTGCGAAGACATGTATGAGTTGGATTTCAATCACTTCAGCATTTTGAGGAAGGGTGAGCCATATGAGTCTCCTACTAATCCCGGGGTAAGAAAATTTTAATCACATTCAAAACCTTAACATAAACTGTCTGATTTTGGAAGCATTTAAGGGTGATATATAAGTTCAATGGTCCAATGCTATTCAATCATGAGGCCATTGTCTGGTTTATGTGACACATACCACTTGATTTTTCTATTTCAATGTATACTCTTCAAACTTGTTTTGTTATTAGGAGCATGTTCTATACGAGAATCCCCGATACCGGAGGAAAGTATTCTATCCAAACAAAGAGAACCCGACACTATGTCCTGTTCGGATACTTGAGGAAGAGAAGGCTATGCGGCCATCGGATTCTAGTTGCCCGTCATGCTTATTTCTGTGTATCAAGTACGGAGGAAGGACAAGAAATCTTCCCCAAAATGAGTAAGCAAATCCAGTTGAGCAAACACAAATCTACATATATTTTTCTTCAAGTTTCATAGAAGATCAATGCTATATATGTTGTTTATTTTTGGTTTTAGATATGTAAGGCAGAGAATGGGAAAGAACAAGCTAAAGTCTTTTGGACCACTTATGTGTCGAATGGCGATGTTGGTTCATATTCGAAGTGGGAGTTTCTTCTTCAAGGCTTTGGGAATTACACTTCTCTTCATGGCTGGTTTTCCTGATGACTTGGTTCAGAAGGAAACAAAGTACAGGAACTTTGACTTGCTTCAGAAATACTATAGGTGAGTGATATACTATCAAGTGATTGTTTCTTGAAGGAAAGAAAAATTAGACCATTTGGATAAGTGTAAATTGTCACCTTCCCATTACCTTCACTTGGTGTTAATGAATATACTACAGACTCTTTTAGAGATGTTTTATTCGATACTTCTATGTTACAGGACAGATGAGGAGGCCCAAGGAGAGGACTTATTTCTTCAACATCCAATTATGACTTATGATGCTGTAAGATTATATCAAATACTTGTATATGATTTCATTAATTTCTCTTGAAGTTAACTGTCGAACTTTCTTTAGTATTGCTGTGACAAAATGTCCACAAACCAATGCGAATTTGCGAGGCTATAATAGCCTCTAGACTCATCTAGGAATAGTTGTCATTACAATGGTATAATTTTGAACTCTCCTAGTTACTTGACTCTCTGTTCAAACAATGTTCAGTAAGTTTTTGCCATACCTCTTAACAGGCTAGTCCAAGTTCCCAGCACTTAACAGGAAAGACTCCTCGAACAAAATCGAAGGCGAAGAACCAAACCAACTCCAACACCAAGCCTCAACAAACCACGCAAACTAAACCCTCGATAATTATCCAACAACCGAGCAACGTTCATTTGAACTCGGGACCCCCAACTCAATTCGGGCTAATGGGGTTTGCCTCAGTCCACACTCATGCAATGGGGGCATTTCAGCCCATACCCTCTCAGCCGCAGACCCCCTTGGACAACACCCTCTCGATGTCCCTGAACTCTGCGATTGCCAATTCGGGTCCTAACCTCAACAATGTCTCATATCATAACCAATTCACAACACCATATCACCACATGTTCCCACATCAGCCAGCAAATGGCTTTGTCCCTCAGGCACTCATGTACTGGCCTCACCCAAACACATACCCTCAGCCACATTATGCCTTACCATATCATGGTTATAGGTCTTTCCCATCTCCTGGGAACTACATTTCCATTCATCCACAGCCTTATAATTACGCGAGCCACGCTTCGGGCAGTCATCCAATCTCCCCGAAACACGAAGAAGGCGACGGGAAACGTGGCGTGGCAGTGAAGGAGGCTGATAGTGACCATTCTGATAGCAGTTCAAGCAGTACAGAGCCAGCGGAGGATTAGCAAAGTGTGTTGGTTGCTTATTCATGTGTGTATTTCATCAGCTAGTGAAATGCATGATAAATTTGCTTGATCATGTAAAAGCAATTTTGGGCCTCTTCAATAATATAAGATCATGGCGCTTGTAAATATTGTTGATGAATAATGATATTCAACTCCACTACACTCACATATTAACGTGGTTGAGACCACAAATGGAATCTGTCTCCATATATGGTTAAGCCAGACTCGAATTGAGCTTCCATAATTATTATTATTATTGATGCACGAGCAATAATATTATTGCTTCAAAGTGGAGATCATAATTCCCAAAGCTACTAAAGGATCCACTAGTTGTATAGCCTTTGGTAAAAGAATGTTCCTTTTTTTTTTTTTCTTTTGTTTTATCTTCTTTAATTGTCACAAGACTAATGAATTGATTCAAGGAAACTATACATATTATCTTTTAACTGTTTTACCCAATCATTGCTCATAATCTATGGATATTACTAAGCCTACTGACTCAAGGACTTAGAAGCATCTTCCTTTGTTGATTGTTGAACCAAAGCTTATTTTGTGTCATAATTACATATAACTAATTTGAAACATCTTGGTCTATTGAGCATATTTTAAACAAGTGCCAATTTTATGTTGCTAAAGAAAAAGGGAAAAGCCAAATGTTATGATCGCTATATCTTATATATACACGCAAAATGTTTGTCCACTTGTGGAAGATGCTATTGAAAAGAATACGAAATGCTATACCATGTAGGGCTGTTCATAAATAACCGGAATCCGAAAGTAATGAAAGTTACTACAGTATTTAATTCAAGACTAATAATTATCATAACTGCCATTTGTACTACACAGTCCATAACAGACGGGGTCATGACATCATCCGTGACGTCAGCAACGCACGCATAACTTGCTCAAAGAGGATTCCTTGTTTCCGGTAATAAAAAACAATCGGAGTCTCTCTCTCTCTCTCTCTCTCTCTCTATCTGCTCTCTGGTTTCAAATTCAATCAATATAGACCTCCAGGCTCCAATAAATAATATTTATATATATAATCGACAAATGTCATACATATATTCAAACCAACACTCCATATATATATATATATATATATATATAGTTGAGGAGTGAAAACAGAGAGATAATTGCCCGACAATGGCTCTGCATATATGTATGTATATATATTATATCAGCGTGTCCCGTGAACGCGACGCAGATAGTGACCCAAAAGTAGAGAGAGAGAGAGATAGCGAGAGAGCGATATTCATATTATATCGCCCGCCATGGTTTTGTCCTTTAGTTAGTATTCATATCTTCTTCACCTAAAAATTAACACACTACTGTTTAATTTATGTGATCCATAAAGAAACATAACATTTATATGCCTACTGCATTTGAGAGAATCTTATCTTTTTCTTTTCATGCTTTTATCTTCTACTTTGGAGGGACCCCCCAAAGATGACGTCAGCACCATTAGTCCATTCAAGGTGGGGTCACAATTTTGGGTCCCACTCAAATAATGCAACTCCCACCGACATGATATCATTAGTAAACCCCCCCCTTCCTACCCCACGCCACCCCCACCCCCACCCGCACCAGCAATGGCATCAAGTTAATAAAAGCAAATTAATATGTACTTTATCTCGCATATTTATACCAAGAGGGCTTTGATAATTAGCACGATCATGTGTGTACTAGTTATAACAATGTACTTGTTTCATTATGTAATTGCATATATATATATATATATATATCATCCAGAAGCATAATCACATAGCAATCCACGCGCACGATCATCACCATTCACCACCGTTCGTACATGTACATCTCAACATTTTTTACCCTAACAACAACAACATGATCATCACATCACCATACAAATGGACATTTATAACATTAAAGCAGAGATCACTTCTTTTTTTATCACCACATCATGACATGACATGACATGCATGCATGCACTTTACCATTCCCATACAACACCATGGCTCAATGGCAAACCACCCTCTTATTCTTGAGACCCCATTTGCATTTGCATAATGATCAACCATCTTCCCAATAATGGGAAAAGAATAATTGAAAAACACACACAATGCTCTTGAAGCCCTCCAAAGTCCCTTAATTAACTAGTTATACATACACAAATTAAACCCTCACACTCGCACTCTCTTATAGTATTTAATTAATTCACTTTCAGTGGAGCTTGTTGGCGAGATTGCATTGCTTTCTGATCTCGCCTTTGGTGCCGGTGAGAGGGTTGTTCTCGGAGAGAATGGTGATGGCTCTAGAGAACTCCTTGAAGAAGTAGGGCTGGCTCTTCGCCATCTTCTTGACGAAGGGCTTGGTGCGCTTGTCGGTCGCCAGCTGGTGATCGACAAGCATCAAGCCCTTGTTGTCAAGGATGTTGCGGTAGTAGTTGTTGTCCAAGATCATCGGCGTTCCACGATCGTTTCTCACGTACTGCACCGCCTTGGGATCCGGGATCACGTCCGGGCACTTGTACAGCATGTGCTCGACGTGGTTAGGGTTCAAGGCGGGGTCCACCTCCGGGTACAGACGGTGGACCAGCTTCACGCAGTGGGTCCGCCCCACGCTGTGGGCCCCTGCATGCACGCGCGCGTCGGGTTCGGTGTACATATGTCAGTAAAAGCTAAATTATGATTTGAGATGATGGCTTATGATCAACTTGTTTCTTGGCCTAATATCATTATTTTATGATTAAAAAATAAACACACGATTCGGGGTAAAAATATGATTTTATTTCATCGGTAAATTATTTTTCACATCGGCAATTTAACTTTGGCACTTTGGGTGTAGCTAAGCTAGCTAGCCTTTTTTTTTTTTTTTTTTTTCCCTTGGACCACAATTGGATAAGCTTTTCAAGGCGTGATATAGATACAAAAATAGGAATAATGCATCTAATGATGAAAGTGACATATATACATCATGTGCATAAACATGCGCATATATATAATTAATTATATATGTTCATTTCATACATGAATCATGATACATGCAAATGTACAACATGATGTCTTGTTTTTAATTAAATTGTTTTTGCCATAAACATACATGATTATGTACACGCAAGAGTTGATTTTGATTAAGATAATTACCTAGCAAGGCAACAACTCCGGGAGTGTCAATGCCCATATCGGCAAACCTCTCAAGAACAACGCTCATGCTCTCGTTGTGGTCTGGCAGGTATTGCTCCAATATTTCTGCTCTGCTCTTCCTTCCATCTCTTCTTCCTGTTTTCAGGGGTATGTACGGCCCTCCAAGCTGACACCATTACCCAAAAAAGATAAGGATAATTTACTACATGTCACGAGGAATCATATATCTACGTATATAAAATTAGTATGAATTAAAAAAAAAAAGATACAAATTAGGAATCGTATCAGTGTCCCACCATTAATGTGTGCATAAAACTATAATGCATGTAGGAAATTTCCCTTTTAGATAAAGAAATTTTAAACGGCTTTTAAGACTAAGGACTAAAAGTGCCCATTTTTGCATAAAAAAAATATGAGTGAATACGCACATGTAACTCTAAGCCATGTTTAAGTTCAGATCTATAATGTCTGTTAACATCACATTGTGATAATCAATGAACAAACTCAAAACAAAACAAAAAAAAAAAGGAAATTTAAGCCAAGTCAAAAAGGTAATTATTTACCGCGGCAATGCCTTCTCTAGCGGAGAGAACAAGAATATCAGCACATGAAACGACACCTGGACACTCTCTCTCAAGAGCTTCCTTGACGGTCTCTATGTACCTGAAATTCCTCATCCCAAAGCTTCTGTCCATTTCCTTCTCAGACAACGACCTCCTTGTTGAGTCCAGCAGCAGAGATGCGTCGCATGACTATACATACAATATATATATATATATATATATATATTAGCCCATTTGATGAAACAAAGAGCACAAGTATTATATATATGTATGTGTGTATATGTGATATATGTACCTGAACAGCGCAGTCATGGAAGATGTTTCTGAGCCAAGAGAAAGCAGTGTTCTTGTGGCGTTTGTAGAGAAGCTTGACTTGCTCTTTGATGATGTCCTCGGCTTGAGGACACGTGTCCTTGTAGAAGTTCATCACAAGACCTGGGTCGGAGCTGGTTGCTTCTTCATTGTTCTCAGCCAAAACTGTCACGGCTGAGAGAGAAAGAAACGCTACCAAGAAGAAGAAGAAGAGAGATTTAGAAGTGCCCATGATTATCTTTTCTCTGCTTTTGCTTTGTTTTGGGCAATGGAAATGGTGCTTAAATAACGGCAAAGAAGGATAGTTTTGGGAATAAAGTAAAAGGAGAGAGAGACACTTGGCATGAAAAGTAATAAATGAAAGTTTTGGGGTTCTGATTTTGATGCTTTTTTGACTCTCAGACGTGTGGTTACTGCCGGTATTTACTGATATAGGCCTTGGAAACCTGGCAAATTTTGGACCTGTTTGGCATGAATTTGTTATTGTCAATATTTACTATAGTTAATAGAATATTAAGCTGATTTAAATTGAAGTGTCAAAAACTTGTTAAACCATTAAAGTTTTCACTTTTTACTCTTCTTCAGTTCTTCTATTACCTAGAAGAAAAGGCCAAAAGTCGGAGGTCGGAGCCAAAAATCAATCGTGTGAATGAAGTAATTGGGAGAGAAACTGCCCAAATTAAGCACTTATGTATGTGGGGATTATAAATGAAACGCTTTGCTATATATCTAGTTAATTAATGTGGTATTGAACAACTTTTCTATTTTTTGATAAATTAATTGTGGTATTAATTAGTGCAAAAGTAATTTGATCCATTGCCTTTATTTCTATGCTCACTAGCTAGGTGGCTTTTTATCTTCATCATCACTTTTATCCTTGTTTGTTAAGGGGTAGCAATTTTAATCAAATAGACTCCACTTTTTTAAATACATTTTAATAACAATCGAATACAGCTGAAAAAAATGCTAAATGGTCATAAATTTATGGGCTAATTAAGGATTTAGCCATTTTCCAATCTGTGTTTTAAAAATATAACCCACGTTTTAAAATATTAGTAATATAGTCATCAGGTCAATATCTAAAAATTTATGACCAAAAAAATAAAATTTGTGACAAAATTTTAGACAATATTGTCTGCAACAAACAATAAAAGTTTAATTAAAAAAACTAATGACTGCAGTCTCAAAATCCAGACACGAATGTATGACTATTTTACTAATAAAAACAAACATATGCTAGATGTTTAAAACTAAGATAAATGGATGGCTATTTCATATAAAAACCCTAAATTTTATTGGAAAACCTATGTGACATTTAAGTAAGGCAAGAGAATGAAATCGTATCTACTAATGACTTTGTTTTCAATTAATAAAAGGGAATTTTAAGAAAATAGTAATTCTTTAGAAAATAATTTTTAAAAATAGCCACAGTTTTTAAAAATTTAAAAATTAGTACTTTCAGAAATTTCTTATACGTATCGGATATTTTCTTCTAGCCATTTTTACGCGTAATTTTGTTATTGTCAAAAGTTCTTACATGTGTTATGGTTAGTTTTAAAATTTTTTAAAATTGTGACTATTTTTTAAAAACACACAGTCCAAAATGACTATTTACCTAACTCACCCTTAATAACAAAACGTTTTATCATTTTTTTTTTATCTTTTCGGTCATGTAGTATCACTATTTTTACATCAGTTTTAACTTAATTAACCTATTTGTTATGTGATAATACTGTGTCATAATGCTATATAAGAATATATGATTAATGAAGGCACTTACCAAAATTTTCGGTCCACCTTAATCTGCTTTTAATTTCTTTAATCAAAGGTAGAAAAAGAAACTAAAAATGGTGTATAAAAAACTTAAAGGAAAGTTCAGGTTCATATGAATCTTTTAATAATGCAGAACTAAAAATATCTGACTAGATTATTTTGGTGCATCATAAAGAAAATAAAATGATCATAATTTTATATAATATGAAATAGTGGACCGTATATATTTGGGAAAGAATAGGTAGCTAATTAAATATTAATTGATAATGGAACAACAACTCTTATAGAAACAAATCAAATAATTGATGTGGGGTCAGTCATAAAATTTTCAAACAACAATTAATCAAGATTGCCGACTACGTACTGCATATGAGTACACTATACATTACATATACACGCAGTGTAATGCTAACCATTTCAAAATTCACCTCAAATTTTGTATACCAGGTACGCGAATTATTAACATGTAATTGCTTATATATCAATAATTTTCTATAAATAAATTTATCTACTATATATTAACAAATCGCATATATGTGTTAGTACGAGAAAATCATATTTTTGAAATTTCTAACCTTGCATATATATATATATATATATATATATATATATATATATTACTCAGTCTCACACTGCTCGTGTATAAATACACATATACGTTTGACATTTCAACGATTTGAATAAAGTGGATCTCGAGGCAAAACCAAGCTTGAATTTGATGTATCCATTTAATATACAAGATAGCCCACCTATTAATATATATATATATATATGGCAATGTAATTGTATAGAAAAAGAAAAAAGAGAAAGCATGCGTGATCATTGGGTGTTCATATACGTATATATTTATATTTTCCATAATTATTACGGGAAAGGCTCAACTAATATGTATGTATCCATATTTCATTGCCAACTAAAATGTAGTCAAAGAAATTTTACCCCATATAATATAGATATAACTAATTAGGAAAACTACAAATCTAAAACTAAAAATAAAAACGATAAGTACGTCCAAGCATTTGCATTTTTACTCAATTGAAACAAGCTTGTTTGTGAAGCCTATCCCCTCGATATGCTATTTTTGTTTAGGAACAAAGACGAATCAATGTAAAGAAAGTTAAAGTCACAATACCTTTGGGCACTTTCATGTGGGGTATACTTCTAATTTCAATTATTAGTGCTAATAATAGTATAATACAAGTAAAAAAATGTTTTTGAGTACATAACAAGAATCTAAGAAGCTTATAGAAACGCTTAAGAGCAATGATGTGTGAAAGAAGTACAAATGGATATTTGCCTCCAATGAGGACATATTTGTCACTAAACATTCCAAATTAAAAAATAAAAAAAATTAAACTACTTTTTGTTTTTGCATTAACTGAAAGAACCTTCATTTATATTAGAAGCTAGGAAATTATATATGTGACAAGCTAGGAAATGTATGAGACAGCTCACGCAATATTAGAATATATAATAGCTCTAACCCCTAAAATAATTAATCACAAGAATGGCTACATTTATGTTATACCTACTATTGGGGTTATGTCTTTTTCTTTGCAATAGAGACTATAGCTAGGGCGTTGAGTGGAAAGCTAAATAACAAATACGGAAATGAATGTTGACAATTTTTCAAGAAATTAAAAGAAAGTTGATACCAACATGATGTTTTGAATTATTAGAGGGAAGGCTTGGCCACACTTTTTATGAAGGCTTTCAATCATCAAAGCCAGAGGACATTTTAAATTACATAGTCTTATTAACGAAGCAACTAATTTGGAGACTATGCATATACAATATACATATATAACGTGTATATATATATATACATGTTACCATTGTTACCTGTTTGGAAAGAAGATAATTAATAGATGCATATTATTTTAATTACTAAGTAATTATCATATTATTTTACTATATATATTTTATCAAAATTTTTAATCGCGTAGCGTTATTGGAAAAAAGTAAGGGTGGTTCAACAGTGCATTTCCATTCCCCATCCTTCTTTGCTCGCCAAACTCACTCACACCACCGACACTTCATTTTCTAATCCGTTGTGGACTTTAGTGGCCTAGGGAATGGGTGGGGACACCAATTACCCCACAAGTCTACTGACTCATTATGATTTGTGAGATCTATGATTATTCGAGTATTGACACTTTTAACCCTCTCATTTCATGTAAAAAAAAATACACATGATTTGATGTAAAAATGTCATATTGGGGGTGATCAAGATTGGTTAAACTAATTTTGACACTACGCCCTTTTGTTTGCTATTTGGTTTTCAATTTCAACTATATATATTAGTATAACCTGCAGTTTTGATATTCTAATTTCTTAATTTTTGTTTAAATATTTGACAATTCACATGCAATCTGTATTCCTAAAAATTTTGACAAGAATCCGAACGAGGGTCTATGACTTAAGAGTTAAAATTAAGAGGTCCAAAATGAAAGAATTATATCTATAAAATAATGTGTGTTCGGATACGGAGAGAATCATGCACGTAGTATCATCGTTGCCAAGGCAGCCACGTGAGGAATCTTAATTTAAGGCAGCAAGTTAGAGTAAATTTAAGTTTGTTGTCCTTGTTGTGCCTGTCCAATGGTAAATTATTGTTTTATATTCTAATTGTTGAAAGCTACAATCCAGCCACTCTGTTGGTACTTTTTTTTTTTTTTTTTTTTCCTTTCGGATAAGAAAATCACACAATTGAGTTTTACTTTACAGTGACACTTCTCAAATAGACTATAAAAGCTACAGTGACATGCGTGGCAAAAAAAAAGAAGCTACAGTGACATGGAGACCAGTCTGTTTAACTTTTCAGTCAAATGGCTGTTTAGTAATAATATAAATTTCATTCTTTAATAGTTTGTTATCCGAAAATAATTTTTGAGTATCAATTCATATTCAATTTTGAACTCTTTGTTGTTCTGACTATTCTAAGAGTGATTTGGTGATGAAATCAAATTGAGTTATTGTTTAGCAAAATCTTACATTCAAATCGATGTTTAGATATGAACGTGGTTATAGTATTTGAATTAAGATTTTCAGTGAGAAGATTTGCATTATGAATTCAAAATTTGAATTTATTTTTATAAAATTTGATGGTTTGTCTTTGAAATCCGATTTTTGTACGAACAAGTAGAATATTGATATTTAGCTTGTTAATGCTTTTTTGCCTTCGTGGTTTCCGAAGCTTTTTCCCTTGATTGTAATTGCTGAGTTAAACTGATACAAACAAGCT
Organism: Boehmeria nivea var. tenacissima; assembly: GCA_018132145.1. NCBI lineage: Eukaryota > Viridiplantae > Streptophyta > Magnoliopsida > Rosales > Urticaceae > Boehmeria > Boehmeria nivea. Next base: position 16,290,744 of record CM030877.1, on the reverse strand, counting down.
AATTTGATGACCCTCAACCATTATGCAAATTAAAATTATTTATGCTCGAGCAAAGAATCAGCAAACCAATGCCAATAAATGTCTGTTTAGTCCGAGATCATAGTCACTCTTGAACTTCTTGTACGATATACTGGGCCCAGCCACGCCAAAGATTTTCGCAGATAGTTAATGTTTCCGAGTTTAATGGTTCATATTCGTATAATTAAGAACTTCGGTGATCACATTGATACATCAACTGAAAGAGAAGAAAAATCTGAGAGATAGACCTTATCTTGTTTGCGGTTGGGCTTTCAATGTTTTTCCATCAATTATTTAAGGCTCTCCATTTCAAGGCTTCAACTCTCTTGCTTCATTCACTAGAAATGTCTCCTTTTATTAGCAAACTATTATTAAAATGATTTTAAATAATTGACCTAAACCATCTAAAACACCCTTTCGCACCGCGCTTATCAATTATCAATTTTCTTTTCTCATAGCAAATGCCATAATAGATTTAAAATAAAATAAAAAAATCCTGTGGCTATACATTAGTTATTATTCACTAAACTTGGTTGTATATTATTTCTCAATTAAGGAGATTATTCCAGCTCAACGAAAATCTGGCGTCCAACCAAAAAAATAAAGAAGAGATCCACTGTTTTAAATTACAAAATATAGCGCGTTGACACAAAATGATACTACAAAACCCTCAATATTTAATCACTTTTGGGCAATTTTCTCAAGCTCTTAACCACCCAAAGAATCTAATCTATTTAGTCTCCTACTACCAATGTGTTAAACTTGCCAGAAGCACCCTTGAAAATGTGGGTGTGAACAATTTGTTACCTTCAACACCTTCAACAGCTTTAATGCTTCAACTACGATTTCTATATCTGCGGTCTACATCTTACATCGGCAACGAGATGACGAATGTGCGGAGCATACCATTTCACTCTCTCCAAATGTTCTATAGACACTTCCCAACAGAGACCTGTAAACAAAAATCACGACGTCGTTTTATTTTTTTATATAGCCTTCTAAATAAACTGACATTATCTTAGTGCTTGGATTGGGCTAAAGCTGGTGTACCTTCGGATTTAGCAATCTCACTTATTGAGTTTGAAACATGTTCAATCCACGAACCCTCCTCGGAGTCGTTCACATTCCCATGTATGTGTAGTATCCCACCCTCAGTCCTGTTACCATGAAGATATAAGAATGAGCAACTATCTTAAAAAACGAACATGAAAAAAGAACGACACACAACGCTAGGAGATATCACCTTAATGCCCTGACAGCCGTGACCCAACTACCCTCGCTTATTGGAATAAGACCAAGACAAACTCGGTCAGCCACTCCCTGAAAGAAAACATTAGCGATTACAGAATAAGTATTTACAAGTTGAAAATTATGTGTTTTAACAGAGCCCGATTAACTAGTATTATGGCCTAGCTAAAATTTACAATTAAATAAAATCCTAACTGAAATCTAAAGTGTCTCTAGGCTGTCATTTTAGTATAGGCATCAATTTCATAGATTTTTTCTTCCCAATCTCTTAAAGACAAGATTTTCAATCTCATAGGGGGGGATTAAAGGAAGGAGTTCAATATTTCAGGTCCATATTTTGGGATAAATATTTCCAGTCATAATATAATCTGATTTATAGGTTTACAATAAGAAGGAAGGAGATGTTACCATACCTGAGGTGCCGTAGTCCTGTTATCTCCCTCCAGTACAATACAACGATCTTCTACTGAATTCAGTTGTAGATTCCGCTTAAGTGCCTCAACAGCATGAGGGTTCCATTCACAAGCATAAACTAGTTTTGCCTTGGCCCTGATTCAACCAACTTCATCATTCCAAGTAATACGAATTAAGATGCTTAAAGGAAAAAATATCAATTTACGCAGCCAGGTTATTGTATCAGATCAGGCAGCAAATGTTTCTATTGAAGCTTGGGGACAACAATCATTTAATAGGAGTAAAACCCATACACTAAGCCAAAACTAATCCCAACCAAAGTTGTAACCGTTTCCACTGCTAGATTTTAGTACATTCAAAAGCTCGAAGTTCATCGGATGTTTAAGATTTTCTTTCTGGACTTAATAAGCATTCCTAATTTTTTCTTTAGTGTACTCCTACTCCCATAAAATAAAATCTCTATCAAAGAAAAACCAGACAAATATGCTGATAGCATACCCGACAAGAAATGGTAGCACAAAGTACCCAATACCAGCAAACAAGTCCACAATGACTTCATCTGTGCAGGACAAATGGGCCATACGTCGCTTTTCAGACAGGTTACCCCAGGAGAACATACACTTGGTAGCATCGAAAGAATAGAGAATTCCATTTTCACGATGATCAACCCAGCCACTATCTCCCACTAGGATCTCCAAGGTACTATCTCTTGTACCTGTCGATGCAACTCGCCCCTATAAAGGACAAGCAAATGCAAGGCATAAAGTGAGAGAACCCAAGAAAGCAATCAGAAGATCCAATTTTGTACGGAAATCTCAATGGAATTTCTCTAACTCACTAAAATTTTCTATTTAGCTTAAATTTCTACACTTTTCGTGCCAATCGAAGGGAAAAACAACATGCTAACATCGTTTAGCATATATATAATTAGTATCCTGTCAAAATTCAAGTAAATAACTAACCTGACGAGCAAGACGGCAGGCATTAAGCGATTTGGCAATCGTAGGCCAAAGCTCTTTCTCAATGGAATTCCATAATGCATTCTTGAAAGATGATACTGGAAGCACGATAATATCCCCCAGTCGTTCCCACCTTTGCAAAGAGAAAAAGCTATCAACCTTCGGCTTGATTAGTAAGAAATATAAAAATGGTATAATACTGTTTCAGAAAAAAAAGAAAAAATATATATAAAAAAAAAAAGGACCCGGCAACAATAAAAACAATGTGAGGCTGCCAGCATCCTCATACCAAATTTCTGACTGAATAATGGATATATAACTGAGTCATATAGCATTATAACTAAAGATAATTTGCCAAAGATAAAATAAAAAAGGCAAAAAGAAAAGACCTTGTGGGTAGCTCCCCTAGAAGTGTGGCAGGTAGACCTCTATCCTGGATTAGAGAGGCTACAGCTTCATTCATCGTTTGAAAAGGGGATTTGGCAGATTTTCTTACTTGAACAACCTCATCAGCCAGCTTTCTTGCACGGCATCCTTTGAGAATGTTCAAGGCTTTCAAACATGTGAGATCATTGACTACTAATCCTTCCAGCTTAAATGGTTTAATTAAATGGCCATCTTGTTCTTCAAGTGTGTTCCCTAAGGAATCAAATACATTACAGAAATGCTGGTTGACTGGAAAACAAATATGTATTCCATCTTCTTGGGAGTAAACCTTCCTTGCAAAATCTAACCACCCAAACTTCTTTAATATATCCTTTCCTGTTTTGGCATGTTTTCTTTCAAGCTGTAGAACCCAATACGATGAAGCATGCTGCTTAGAGCTGTCATTTACTAAAGATAACTCACTCCCCAAATCCATGCCAGGATCGACAGTTAAAGTTTGAAGACATTCAGTTTGCAGGTTCTGAAAACCTCCATCTATTTCTCTCTTCTCCGCTTCATATGACTGAGAATTATGCCTTCTTCCAATTTCAACAGATTTAGGATTACCGTCCAAAGAAAACAGGGGAAGCAGGTTAATTTTCATCGGCTCACTAAACTTTGTTCCAAAAGCATAGCAAGCTGCTCCGCCACCAATCATAACAAGATCATCACTTAAAACATTAGCGGTGCTGCGCAAAAACAAAGCTTCACTGCTGGAATCAAGCTTTACGTGCCTCCATGATCTACAATGCAGATCTAATATTGATAACTCCTGAAAATGTTGCTGAACGGGGCAACCACCAATAACACCAATGTGGTTTCTATAAACGAACATTGAATGGGAGAACCTTGGATGTGGACCTCTTCCTGCAACCTCTTCCTTTTTCCATTGCAATGTTTCTATATTAAAACGGTATAAATCTCCAAGTGCTTTCTCACCATTAAATCCTCCAAACATATGTAGCTGAGATCCATATGCCACCATAGAGTGAGAATGCCGGGCACTTGGCTTTTCGCCATTGGCGTTCAACTCTTTCCACTGCATATTAACTGTGTCAAGGACATAAAAAGACGAAGAGACTGTATCACCGTGTAGTCCCCCAAACACATAGATCTTTCGACCTACAACTGCTGCAGCATGTCGATGCCTGTGCAAAGAGAGTTCATGAGACAAAAAAAAAAAACGTAATAAATTTGTTTACGATTTTCTTGTGAAAGATTCAAGGGATTAAGGAGGTGCATCATTTGCCAACTTATATTTCACATATTGATTTTTGGTTTATTGCCAAATCTATATTGGGGGAACCTAACAGATAAGTTAATCTCATGAAATCATGCTCACACAACATCTATGAACAGCGGTATAGGAAAAAAAAAAAGAAAAAAAAAAAAAAAGGAAAGATGATGGACACAAAGCTGAAAGTAAAAAGCATTACCTAGGAGGGAAGACATCACCAGAGCACTCTAGAAACCTCCATTCTTTTTTAGCTACATTGAGGACCCAAATGTCATTCAAAATATCCTCAGGACCAGCCCTCCCTGCAATCACAAACATACAATCACCAACCAAAGAAGCCGTATGACCCAATCGTGCAGACGGACCACCTTCTACATCAATTGCTTCCAATGTCCCAGTGAAAGGATCAAGCAGAAAACAATCATTTCTTCTTCCATGTCTTCCCATGCCACCAAAGCCACCAAAAACAATAACTCCACTGCGGATTTGGTCGCCCAATTTACACGCTGAGTGACCCCAAAGAAAAAGCTTTTCGACAGGTTCGCCAACAAACTCCATCTTAACAACAGGGAGAGTAGAACTGGGAACTTCAACGAGCCCTGCCAATGTTTCAAAGACTCAAACTTTGCTTTCACGTTAAATGGAAAGTTGTCCTGCAATCAAATGCATATTAGTATGTAATAGCACTGCCCAGAGTCTACCAAATACCAGATGCATTATCATTGCCCAAAAAAAAAAAAAAAAAGTCATAATCCTCAATCTCATTAATCCATCCTAAGCTGAGCTCGTACAAGAGAATCCATTAATAGAAAAATAAATAAAAAACCTCAATCAAACAGCAAATACGGGAGGCTTTATAAGTGAAACAAGCCACAAACTGCCAAAACCAGACTGCAAAATGCCATTGTACTGCCATTGGAATTAACACCTTTTGTTATCCTCAATCTCATTAGTCCATTCAGAACTCAGTTCTCAAGTCTAACCATGAAAGACAATTTCACGACGCAAAAATTCGCACAATCTAGTTCAAAAAGAATTCCTTTTACAGAAGAAGTGAAACACACCACAATACAATGCAATACAACAAACAGAAAATACCAATCTTTAACATAAATCAGAACCAAATTACCAGAAATAGCACCGTCTTCTTTCCCTTCCCGTTCAGCCTCAGCCTGTTCGCCTCCATCGTCGCCGCCGCAGACTGAACCATTCCCGCACTCAGCCTCCACACTCGCTGATCCAAAGCCACCACTCCGCAGCAACGCCTGATAAAACCCCTCGGTCCTCCTCCGATTCGCCGCCATTTTCTCATTCGCCACCGCGACGACGAACCGGACGTACTCTCGAGACACCAGAATCTCGCGATCGCTCCCGAGCGGAAGCTCCATGCGAATCGAGCATCGGACCGCGACGATCACGCGCTTGCCGGCACTGGTGATCCCCGACTCTCTGAACCCCGAAGCGATCGCCGCCGAGACCAGAGACTGCGCCGATGACACGTCCCGACACTCCACGGCGAGAATGAACGGCTCGAACCGGAAGACGAGGTCGGAGACCGAGTTGCCATCGCCGCGCAGAGTCGACTCGGCCGGGAAGAGGAGGTCGACGACCGAGTCGGGATCGGCCGGCTCGTGAGTGATGTATAGCCACGAACCGCCTGAGGCCTTCTTCTTGGGCTTGGCTTGGGCTAGGGTTAGGGTTTGGGGTGAGGGTTGGGAAAGGATAGAGATACGGCCCGAGCACGAACTGGTGGTGAAGTAGGAAGGGTGAGAGTTGATGGCGTCGATGAGGTGGATTATTGGAGCGTCCAACGTACCCTTCGGTGATTTGTCTGTCTCCGACGACCCCAGTGACGCTAGCGTCGCCGCTTTTCGCCGCTCGAAGTCCATTATTTTCCTTTCTCCGTCGAGAAATCGCACTGCGCTGCGTTGCGTTGGGATTGGGTAAAAGCCCTCACAAAACCTCGAGCGAGCGAGCGAGTGAGAGGGTTTTTCGAGGGTAGTTTCGGGATTTTGTATTAATATTCCTCTCTACTTGCCATTTTTGTTTGCGTTTCTGTTGTCGTTTATCGTTTATCCATTTAACTGTTGTTTATTCGCTTTCTGTCGTTTTCTTTTCTTTTCTTTTTTTTTTTTTTTTTTTGGCTTATTTGGTATATAATCATTTTTTGTCTACGTTTTTTAGAATGATCAAAGTTTTCAAAAATTAATTTATTAGCAACTAATATATAAACTAAAAATATAAATATAAACACACATCATCATATAATTAAAAATTACTAATTTATTAATTAATTGAAACGTTTGTTATTTTTTTAAAATATTATTAAAAAATTGGCTATTTACTCATTTATTTCTTTGTTTAGGTGAATTAGCTAAATATGTCATTTTGAAAAAGTCTTTTAAATTTTAGCTAATGTTTCAAAAGTTTAAGAGAATAGTCATTGTCCAAGTACAAGAGGCATGCATAAACGTCATCATTGTAACTACTTCATATATAGCTTATTTTCTTAATAAATATTAACATTAGCAGTATTTTTAAATCATTAATTTTGCAAGCTTCTACTAATATCGTCTGGCATTCTTGTTGATTTAGTTTAGGCGTGTCAAAAAATTCAAGAGAAGAAACAAAATCGATTAAATTAAATTAAATCAAATTTAAATCGTTTGTTAGTTATTTGATTTGGTTTGATATTTTCAAATCAATTTGATTTGTGTTTGATTTAAAAAAAAATTCAAACTAATCAACTTCAATATATATATTTTATAACGAGTGAATAAGCTAAATAAGTCATTTTAAAAATTAACTTCTTATATATATTACAAGCATAATTTAGATCATCTCTAATGCAAATACAAATGCTAATATCAAATTTGACAAAAAATATATATATAATATTTGACATAGAACACGCCAATGCACTAGTGTCATTTTAAAAGCTATTTTTATTATTCTATTATTATTTAGTTGGTAATGATAGTCAATAGCAAGAAACACTATATGTAGTAATAATGACTTTTTGATATAAGAGATTTTTTTTTATATAATATGAAATTGTAATCATAGTTAATTTAATGATTAAAAAAATAATCAATCAATTCCCATTTTTGAATGTCAAAATTTAGCATTATGCTATACTTTGTGTCAAATTTGACACCAACTTTGGCATTTGCTAAATTTGACATTGGAAATAATATAGGATTGGAGAATAATTTTTTCACTCAAATACCAAATTTTATCATTGGCACATTAATTTTACATTGCATTAGAGATGCTCTTATGTATACAATTTGTATAATGTTTTTGCACGGATATATATATAAAATGATTTGTGGTTAAGTTATAAAACTAAAAAAATTATTTGTCGTTTTATTCGCTTGGATTGCAATCCAAATCACATTTTACTGTACACAACTGAGTTTAAGTTTAAATTTTTGTGAGTGAGTTCACTTGAAGCTTGGTTTAAAACAATTTTTTTTAGGGTGAAGTAGGAAAATACTCAGAAATTATAAAATAATAGAAGTAATTACTCATAGTTTCCAAGTAATTGAGTAATTACCCAATTCATTACTTGCGCATGTTTTCAATAATTAAGTTAATCACCATCAATCATCACTTTGTAAGTAATTAAATCATCTGGGTATTTAGTTGTATTATTCAAAACATTGGGTATTTACTTGAATTAAGTATAAAAATTGAGTATTCACTATAATATCTCTTTTTTTTTTTTTTTTTGAATTGCAAAACAAACAAGCCGGTCTCTTTTAGTCTCGTACTAATATAATTATGAATTTGTTATGACTAATTTGATCCTATTATGTTCTTGTATTAAAAGTTGTTTGAATGCAATTAAAAATATATATATATTTTTAATTCCATCGTGTATATAACATCAAAAATAAAAAACACTTTAGTCTTATCACAATTTACTGTGGCTCAAACTTCCTAAATCAATACAAATGTATATTAGTATACCATCTATAACATGAATAGGATTATGTAATACTACAGTGTGATTTTTTGTTAACCATGTAGTAGTATCTTTTATTAGATAAGCTGACATCTTTCAGCAGTTTTTACAATAATCCGAATTTCCAATTGAATCTAGCCATACATACCTGGTAGTCATTATAGAGTTTAGAATAACTAAAATGATAAACATGTTGCATCACAACAAATATCACCCGACATATTCCACTTGATATCAATCTAGTTTCTTCAACTTTATTGCGTAATAAACATTGAGAAAGTGAAAATGCATTTCATAAAACACCTTGCGGTAATTTTTGTATAATAGTTAACCTTTTTGAAACAATTATATACCACTTCACTACTTCTCTATTTTATGAACTCTCAATCATTACTCATATATTCTAATAAATCAAAACATGATCATCTTTCTATTTTTGTTATTTTAAAATTACCCTAAAAACAAACAAAATAAACAAGAATATACAAAGTTTAAAGTCTTTTGAGTGAGGTGAATTAAAACGAAAAACTTAAGAATCCTTATATGGCCTAAAGACCCCACCTCACTTGTTTCTCAAACGATGTGGGACTTTTTTCATTTGACTAATTTATGTCCCTTTTTGTATTGCACTTATAATTTTTACCCGTACTTTATCGGCATTTCTCTAGTGTTTTGTTTTTTGTTTTGTTTTTTTGTGGTGAGGAACAATTTTGGAAAAATAAATTTAATGATCTAGAATTATTCATCACCATAAAAATAAAAATAAAAACCCGCCTGAGAATCATCGTTACTTTACGCTATAAAACATATAGTATTTATTTATTTTTTGTTGGGCACTATAAACAAATAGTAGGAATCAATAGAGCACACAACTTGAGCATAAATTATTAAGTAGCACATACAATGTTACTTTTTTTTTTCCTTTTTGTTTCTTTTTGTTTGCCAAAACCAAAATCCCAACAATTCCTAACTTGATGAGAAACTCCATAGTTTAAGCCATAATCACTGTTTACACCACAATCACGATTATTAAACTGGAGAACTATCTCTTTACTCCACCATGATTAAACACATTTAGAATCCACGCATTTCAAGAATTTTTCTTCGGCTCGAAAAACCTTATTGAAATTTTATAATGCAATTTTCAATTGTTTGGCTTTCTTATAAGTCCATCAGCCATCAATATAATTTTCGCCGCACACCTTTCACCATGTAAATTAATGCGCGTGTGTAAACTTATGAACCCCCTAACAATAATGCATCTTCTTTCACAGAAAAACAGACATACCATGTGAATGACTCACTCTTCAAATGACATCGCCGTCTCTCATGAACGTACATATACTATTTGCATCTGACTTGCAGCCATTTGTGGAACCTATCCCATCTTTATAATTCCTTTTCATGTGCCTACTTTGTTTGTACCCACAGCAAACCACATTCTTCATGGAGTTATTATATTCTTCATGAAGTTATTCATATTCTCTTATTTTGATACGCTCGATCGTCGCTTTCAACCTCGGTGATAGTGATCATGGGCGAGAGGGGCAACATCTATGTCAACTTGTTGACTGTTGAGGTCGATGCCAAGATTCTCTAGTTAGCAGACCGCGAATTTGTCATTTGAATCTTGTTGATAGAAAGACTAAAATTAGATAATTTCATGTAATCAAGCTGTCTAATTTAGAAACGTTATAAGAATTAAGGAGCAAGACGAGATTAGCACACATTTGAGGGTCCGAAATGTGATTAACAAAGCTGGAAGAAAAACAAAAAGAAAAAAGGAAAAAAAAAAAACCCGCGAAAATTTCCCTGGCGCTTCAACGGGTGATATTAATCGAAACGGAACGCAACGACGTCGCTTATCTGCAGTGCGTTAGTTTCGGTCGAACGACAGAGTTTTCAGAGAGTATTGGATTGCCATTTGCCACGCTCCAGTTTCTATCGAGCACTCCTTCGTAATTAGCACTAATTAATTACCTTTCCCTCGCGTTTTCCTTGATGATTAATAATTTATCTGTTTGCACTATTTGGTGCCAAACAATTTGTTTAAAGAAATAGTCTTTTATTTTTTTTTTTTCCGTCAAGGTTTAGGGTTTTAACCACAATGCGATTGAGTTGAATCGGAATTGTTCATCTTTGATTCGGGGAGATTTTGGGTAAAGGAATTGCCGATCGGATTTGGATTTTGCCGTTGATGTTCTGGTAAGTGATTTTGGTGGTGATCTTGTGTGGGTTTTGATCATAATGTGATCGAAATTGGGCGTTTTTCATTTCTAGGGTTTCAGTTCAAGTTTTATGGAATTTTAGGTCATTGGTGAGATTTTGTTTGACTGGGTTGATGCCTTCTCGAATGAATGTTGTGCACTGTTATTTTTCAATCCCAATTTCATGATCGTCTTGCTCGTTGATGGGCTATATAGTATACAGTACTATTAGTTAGGGAATGAATATGCTTAATCAATTCAATGCTTGGGACTTTCCAAAATGTGAACTTTTTGTTGATTTATGGTTTCAGATCTCAATTGGTGCGTTGATGGCGTAGCTCAGTCGGTTTTTACTAGATTGTAGTTCAAGTGTGTAGTGTCGGTTGGAATATTGGGGAATCGGTGGTTGCTTTGTAGTGGGAGTTCAAGATGCCCTCTTGTTCGAATGTGAAACCCAACAAATCGGGGCACCTAGGACATCAGAATAAAGCAGGTTTGTCTGAGTGTCATGAGAGCCCTCGAAGCCCGAGGAGGAGGACAATCAGGACGAGGACGGGGACGAGGAAGAAGATGTGGATTTTAATCCTTTTCTAAAGGAAACGCTGTCCCCAGAAGCGTCGTCAAGCTTGAGCTCTGAGGTTGAAGGTTTAGATGGTGATGTTGTTGAGAGTAGCATTGCTGGAATTAATTCATCAAAGCATGCCAGCAAGCGGCGAAACTGTGATGGAGAATCTGAGCATGGGGAGGAGGAAGTAGTGATGCAAACTTCAGTTTTCAATGAAGGTTTATATGAAAAGGATTCTCAAGAAATTGTGGTCAGAAATCCCAAGGAGAATGCGTCCTCTTTGGTCTCTAAGCCAGGGAGTGAGGCTGTTCGAGAAAAGGAGAACAACTCAGGTAGCGGAACTGACGTTAATGGTGTTGTTGAAGGGGAGTTGGTTAATACAACAGATAGCCGGAGACTCGCTATAGATTTAGATACTGAAGATGCTATTTGCACAAGAACTCGTGCCCGCTATTCACTAGCTAGCTTCACACTTGATGAACTTGAGACTTTTCTTCAAGAAACAGATGATGAAGATGACCTTCAAAATGCTGATGATGAAGAAGAGTACAGGAAGTTTCTTGCTTCCGTTTTGCATGGCGGAGACGGAGATGGTCATTTGACTCAAGAAAATGATATAGCTGATGATGATGAGGATAATGATGCGGACTTTGAGCTAGAACTTGAAGAGGCACTTGAGAGTGACAACGATGAAAATACAACGGACATATCCAAAAGGGAATATGAGAAAGGGAGGCGGCCAGAGACTAGGCAGAATAGGCGTCAGAAAGCCTATGCTCAGTGTAAAAAGAAGCTTGCAACACAGACAAAGAGACCATTACGCCCCCTTTTGCCAGTTTTACCAAATGTACCAATTTCACACTTCTCCACTCAGGACCGGATGATGCCTGAGGCAGCTCCAAGCAGTCTACTTTTCTCCAATACAAGATGGTCACACAAATGGGTTCACTCAACAACAAATAGGCCAGCTTCATTGTTTGATTAACGAGCATGTGCAGCTACTTATTCAAGTGTTTTGCTTGTGTGCTGTTGATTCTTCTAGGCAGTACATTGCGTCTGAAGTTCAGAAGTTGATTCTTGAGATGCTTAATAAGCGTAATGAAGTGCTGACTTGGAAAACTGTACCATATCCCAGCACTTGCTTTTTCCCTCATTTCCTTTGCCCATCAGTGTCAGATAATGTACCTAAATTCTCTCAAGGGCCACACACTCTAGAGTCTTCTACGAATACTACAGATGAAGTGTGTTCTCTGAATAATGAGGCATCCACTTCGCAAAACATTCACCTTTCTAAAGGCAGATCTGAACGAGCTCGAACTGGTCAGGCAGATTCTCTCCAAAACATGGAGGGCTTCTTTTGGGTGCCTCATATAAGTGGCCCAATGGTAACTATACTTGATGTAGCTCCACTTAGTTTAGCTGGAAAATTTGTGAACGATGTAGAGAAGGGTATGTCATCAAGGTCGTGACTCTTCAGTGTATTTTCATGCACTTTCTTTTCCTTTCAAGTTTCATCTTACATGCACACTTTGTTCAAAAGTTGACCTTTTTTTTTTCCTTCTTCTTGAAATCACTTTTATAGCTGTCCAGGTAATCCGACAGCGTCAAGTGGAAAGTAGTTGCGAAGATCGGTTTGAGAAAGAGCCTCTATTTCCCCTTCCTGCTTACCATCTAGTTGCTCAAGCTAATTCTGAAGTATTAAGTAGAACCAGCCTTCCGGCTAATAGTGGCATGCCATCTTCTCTGAGTCAGCAACCACCCAAGAAGACTTTGGCTACTACACTCGTTGAAAGGACCAAGAAACAATCTGTTGCTTTGGTCCCTAGAGACATCAAAAACTTGGCTCAGATATTTTTCCCTTTGTTTAATCCGGCATTATTTCCGCATAAACCACCCTCTGCATCCGTTTCAAATCGGGTGCTATTCACTGAATCAGAGGATGCGTAAGTCTCATGCTTATTTACGATTTTCATTTTTTAAGTTACCAAACTATTTAAAAGTTTTGTCATTGTAAATGGTGCACATTTATTGACCAGAAGTGGGGAAATGTTGCATATTTCTAATGCTACGAAAAGTGCAGCATTAGTGAATTCCTGATGCATTTGTCATGCTTCTTTGGATTCAACTTAAGAAATTTATATCAATAAATTGGCTAAGAAATTCCTGATAATATATTATTTCTTGTGGAGTTCTTTTTCTGTTTTAGTTCTTTTAATCTCTTGACAGGATGCTATTCTAGTTGCATTTTCCTGAATATGATTCTTGTCTCTATGCATATAAACATTCTCATTTTCCCAGAGTTCAGGACAACATTGATAAGTACTCTTCCTTATCACCCTCCATCATGAATTCTGTCTTTATGGAAAAGTCTTTCATTGTAATACAACCACATGAACTGGAGTTTTGGAGCAATTTTTATTGTTAATTTATGATAGGAATCTGTGATTAACGTTTACGATTTTTATATGTTTACTTTTCCTTTACAACGTCTAGCTTATTATGTTAAATAGTCCATCTGACCTGTTACTGAAGGTTGGTATTCTCTCTATGAAACCAGATTGTTAGCCCTAGGAATGTTGGAATATAACACAGATTGGAAAGCAATTCAACAACGTTTTCTTCCTTGCAAATCTAAGCATCAGGTAATTTATTTGTGGACTATTAAAAAATATATATCCGTGAGTGAAATTTAGAGTTCTTTGTTTTGTCTGTTTAGCCAAGCTGTGTAGATTTTCCTAGTATCAGATTTAGAAGTGCTTTATTCATATAAGATTTAAGAATATTTAGCTTAGACTGAATTCTTGTCGTACCTTGAGGTTATATGATAGCAAATGCCATGAGACTGAATTAGACTCATGATTTCTTTGTTTTTCTTTAGATTTATGTATACAAATGGCCCCCGATGTAGTTCTATTCTTACAAGTTGCACCCTAATATTTCAAAACTGACATTATTACTCTCTGATGTTTTAAAAACTTATAAGTATACCCCCTCCGTCACAATTCGTAAAAAAATTGACGGAATTAATAAAGTAACTACAATCAGGTAGCAATTGTACAATTTCAAAAGATCAAACGTCTTAAAATAACAAAAATTATAATTTTATAGTTATTTTCACAAACACACCTTTATGTTGTCTTTCCTTCTCAAGTTGCACCTTGATCTTTAAAAACTTTGTATTCATATGCCCTGATGTTTGAAAACGTTACAAGTTCACCCCCTTTGCTTCAATATGTAAAAACCGAATAAGGGGGTAAATTGATGCATAGGGGGTGAACTTGTAACCTTTTCAAACATCAAAGGGCACAGGTGTCAATTTTAAAAGATTAGGGTGCAACTTGCAAGGATAACATCAGAGGGTATAATCCTTTCCTTTATCGTACATTTTTGTTCTTAGGTGTTTCAAGTAATTTGACCTTTTTGTTATTTGGTGTGGGCTGTTTCTGTTACAGATTTTTGTTAGGCAGAAGAACCGTTGCTCATCCAAAGCACCAGAAAATTCCATAAAGGTATTGGAAAATCTAGGCAGATTAATTTTTCTCTGATTCTTCTCTTTGATCTGTAACTGAATGCTGGATTGTTTCTTGAATATTTAATGCATTGATATCAATACCTTTTCACAAGATGAGTCTTAACATTAAGTGGCTTTTTTCATAGTCCCTCTATCTGTTTCGTTGTCTCCTTCCCCTTTGGCTCAATAAAACATCAAAACTTGTTTGATATATGCAAATTTAGGAATCGCTAAAACTGCAATGAATGTGGCTGTTGATTAGATAACTAAGGTCTATAGAGACATTACGGCAACAAATCTTCAATTTGATAGTTCAAAAATGTCCTGATTCTGCATGCAGGCAGTTAGGAGGATGAAAACCTCTGCACTTACTGCAGAAGAGATAGGTTGCATTCAGGAGGTAATCTTCTTCAAAACTTTTCTTAATACCCTACATATACACTTATAAATTTTAATTAGTAGTGCATTTGTAGATTTTAGTTGGATTCATATTAATTATATAGTTATACAATTTGTTATATGACCCAAATTACTCAGGCACTAAAAGTTTATAAGTATGATTGGATATCTATATGGCGATTCATTGTGCCACATAGAGATCCATCCTTATTGCCTCGACAATGGCGCGTTGCTCGTGGAACTCAGAAATCATATAAGCTTGATGAAGAAAGAAAGGAGAAGAGGCGATTATATGAAACAAATAGAAGAAGGTGTAAATCTGCAGGTTTAGCAAATTGGCCAAATAAAGAGGTCGGTTATCCTCATTTATGTTTCACGATATCATATGATTGTCTGGTTGGCCCATGACAAGTAGAATCCTTTGATTTGTTTGCGAGCAATTCAACACTTGGATTCTAGACTGTAGTTCCAATTTAGATGTGGCAAGAGTTTTGTTATATGGGTTATTGTCAGAACTAGAATACCTGAATTTGACTCGATCCTTGACTTTGCTCATAACCCTTATATTTCTTCACTGATGTTGATCTATGGTTTGTTGAACGTTTCTTTTGCTGGTGCAATCATACTGAAAAGTTTAGTATTTGCCTACAGGACTCTCAGGTTAAAAAAATCGGTGGACAAAATAAAAATAACAACGCAGATGATTGCATGGATAATGCTGGAAGAACTTATGTTCATGAGGCCTTTTTGGCGGATTGGAGACCGAACGACTCCAATGGACACTCTTGCTTGGAGTTTGCAAGAAATCCTCATAGTGGTATGCTATCACAAGGGGCTGTTCAGGAACAACTACACAATCGTAACTGCGGAAAAGGTCCCCAACCACAAACGGACAACGTGCAGCACTTTCCATCTATGTTCAAGTACCAGCATCCTTCATTTCATTTTGACGCTGTTAGATCACCCGGAGCCAGTACCTGTCAACCAAACAGCTCAGTTTCTAATACGACTTTAAATACCTCAAAACCCCTACTCTATCTTCGGCCATATCGTGGTCGTAGATCTTACGGTACAAACTTGGTCAAATTAGCACCAGGCTTGCCCCCTGTCAATCTCCCACCATCAGTTCGTGTCGTCTCTCAGTCATCCTTCAAGGGCTCTCCGCATGATGCATCTACATCGGCCTCTGCTGCAGGAGGCAGTGGCTGGTGATGCTGAAAAAGAGAGTTTAATGTCTCAAGTTCCTCATAATGGAAAGTTGGGGTTCCCTCATGTCACGAAAGCTAGAGAGAATAGAGGTTGTACCCTGAATGACGATCTCCCAAGTTCTTGCGCTGAAGAATCCGAGCTTGTCAAGGACAAATGTGTAGAGGATGAGAGTACTACCGATTCTGATCTTCAGATGCATCCTCTACTGTTTCAGGCCCCAGATGGGCGTTTACCCTATTACCCATTGAACTGTAACACCAGTAATTCCACTTCTTTCAGCTTCTTTTCAGTAAACCAGCCACAACTAAATCTTAGTCTTTTACATAATCCTCAACAAGAAAATCAAGTTGATTGTTTTACTAGATCATTGCAGTCAAAGGAATCCACCTCGTTATCACAGGGCATTGACTTCCATCCTCTTCTGCAAAGAACTGATTATGTGCAACTTCAATATCCTTTTGAGTCTAATCAAACGGAGTCTTTGGCCGACACTGAACCACTTGCTACAGGCAAACCTATCGAGAAATCTAATGAGCTCGACTTGGAGATCCATCTGAGTTCCATGTCCGGAAAGGAGCGATCTTGGGGTAGAGACGTAACGGCACATAAGCAAGTCAAATCAATTACACCAGAAACTCAAACTAGCAACAGACCACTGTATCAGCACGCTGAAAATCCTCCCTCAAACAGTAGTGAGCCCGTTTCTTGTGTCCACTCACCGGTTTTACCAAGTGATGAAGTTGACAGATATCTGGATGATATGGGTGACCAGTCTCATCCAGGAATTGTGATGGAGCAGGAAGAGTTGAGCGACTCTGATGAAGAAAATGAAGAAAATGTTGAGTTCGAGTGTGAGGAGATGACTGATTCGGAAGGAGACGAAGGATCTGGTGGTGAACAAATAACTGAGATGCAGATTGTGGTGAGTTTACTCTTTCTTTTCTTCCATTCTTTCTTCTCCTTTTATCCCCATGATATTTAGTTATCACGAAAGTCGGCCTGGTGTTTACCAGCTTCTAGCTTCATCGGAATTTTAATGAAAAATCAACTCATCACTTTTTAAACTTTTGTTTCTTCTTCTAGAAGGCAATATTTGAAAATAAAGGAGATAGTCTCATTTGGGCAGAATAGTCTCATTTGGGCAGAGTAGACCTGGCCGTTTTATTTAAAGAAGGCCTTTTCAATCATCACTAAAGAAATGATTTTGGCAAATGGTGTAACACGTTCTTTTTTGGTTTAACATGCCATTTCCATACTTTTTGTTAACAGGAACGGCCTAATCTTGCTACAGAAAGCGTTGACACAGTGGATTGTGATGGTAAAGGTTGTGAATCAAGAACCAAATCTCATTCTCAAGGCGATCCTCCCAATCCAGGAAAGAACACACCTTTCTTAGAGTTAGGTTTGATGAGTCAACGGAAAGACGATGCTAGTAATTCTTCATGGTTAAGTCTAGATTCGTCTGGTTCGCTGCATTGTCCTGCGAACGTAACCGAGAACAACCAAAAAGATTCTACAATTCTGGAGAGTCTGGCTACTAAAAGTTTGGCCTCATCTCGCCCAAGCAGATCTTGCAAAAAGAAGAAACCGAGTATGGATGAAGCGTTGGACATAGAGTTGAACTCGTGTCCTCCTCGAATTCCCATACTAAGAAAATCAAGAAAACGGGCACGCGGGATTGATGCTAATATGAACATAGAATTGAATGCACAAAACACTGAAGGCAATGGTAGAGATAGAGTTTCTTAGTTGCTGATTTTGCTTTTACTAACGCGTTCTTTAGTATCAGTAGGCCAGCAAGAGTTTTTTTTTTTTAATTTATTTATTTTTGGTATATTACTTGTTCGCTTTTAGTTAGATTTATCACTTCCATAAACAATTTAGCAATGTAATATACTAATATGTATGTATAAGGTGTAATGTTTATAAACATAAAGTTTTTGTCCGTTATCGCACTCTCAATTGCTCCGAGTCTATGATCGAAGAAATGAAGAATAATAACTCAACAAAAAAAACACCCCCAAAACTCTGACATTCGATTAATAGAAAAGAAACAAAAAAAAAAAACATATGACCATTAACATGAGGGAGCATACAGCAAAAGAGGGGATTTTCACAAAATATTGCAAATATAAAGGAAGATTTTTATATCGCAAGTGAGACCAGTGGCCTTGTGAAGTTGTTTTGGCTGCCAAGGGTTGCTAGTGTAATTCTTAAAAACTGAGAGGTATTAATGTAGTTTTCTCAAAAAGTAAAAACCCATTCTTTAGAAACTTTTGAGCCGAACGATACTATTTCTTCTTGTTTAACCGTCATTTTCACTCTCAGCTTCACTTTGATGAGACTCTTTTTGCCCAAAAGAAATCATCTTCTCTTGAGCCGAGCTTTTCACGTCGTTAAGCATTGCGCAAACCCTAGCTCCGACGACGTCGTTTTCGGCGCCGTTTGCGTCCACTTGAGGCGGGGCAAATGGAAGGCTCTGGAGCGACTCGCGCCGAGTCTCTCCGACTCGTTGGTGAGTCGCGTGATTCGCGAGTTTCGGGGATTCCCAGGTTTGGCTTTGGAGTTTCACGGTTTGGTCCGAGAGAAGAGGAGTTCTTCGCTGTTGTTGCAGTCTTCGTGTTCCTTGGTTCACGTCCTCATAGATTCGAGGAGGTTTGATTGTGGCCTAGCTCTGATGAGAGGTCTGATGCGTGAAAATGGCGTTAGGGCCTTGGACCTTTTGGAGGGTTTGGTTAATAGCTATGAAGATAGGACATTTGGTTCGATTCAAGCGGTTTTTGATGCTTTGGTTAGGGCTTGTGCTCAGCTTGGATACACCGAAAGTGCCTATGGAGTTATCAAGAAGGTAAGGGTTTATGGCTTTGGGGTCACAGTTCATGCTTGGAATAACTTTCTTAATCATATATTGAAGATGAATGAGACTAGTAGGTTTTGGAGTTTGTACAAGGAAATGGTCTCGTTTGGTTATGTTGAGAATGTTTATACTTTTAATTTGGTTGTTTATGCCCTTTGCAAAGAATGTAGATTGGTGGAAGCGTTATCGATGTTTTATCGGATGTTGAAGTGTTGTGTTTGGCCGAATGTTGTCGGTTTTAACATGGTTATAGATGGAGCTTGCAAGGTGGGTGATTTGGGACTTGCTTTGAAGGTCTTGAAGAAGATGGGAGTGATGTCGGGTGAGCTTGTCAAGCCTAATTCAGTCTCCTACAATTGTATCATTAATGGGTTTTGCAAAATCGGAGCTGTGTCGTTTGCTGATAAGCTTAGGAATGAGATGAGAAAGGCAGGTGTTGAGTCCAATTTGAGGACCTACGCGACTTTAGTAGATGGGTACGCAAGGGTTGGGAATTTGGAAGATGCGTTTAAGTTATGTGATGAAATCCTCGAGAGAGGTTTGACCCTGAATTCAGTTGTTTATAATTCGGTCATTCATTGGCTTTGTGCTGAAGGAGATATAGAGGGAGCTTCCTTGCTATTGTCTGACATGATTGAGAAGAATGTGTGTCCTGATTTGTTCACATACTCGATTGTCATTAACGGGCTTTGCAGGAACGGGAATGTGAATGAAGCTCTCAAGGTACATAACCGAGCTCTTGAGAAGAACATTGTTGAAGATACATTTTCTCATAATATCCTCATCAACCATATGTGGAAAACTAAAAATTTGGCTGGGGCTAAGCAGTTGTTGGGCAGTATGTTTGTTCGTGGTTTACCTCCGGACCTTGTGACTTATGGAACCTTTATTGACGGCTATTGCAAAGAGGATAACATGGAGAGTGCAATTCAAGTTTATGAGAAACTGATAAAGGTCGAGAAGAAGCCCAATTTGGTGATATACAACTCTGTCATCAATGGTATTTGCAAGAATACATCGGTTCATGTTGCAAAACTTTTATTAGGCGAATTACTAAGGATCGGAGTTTTTGATGCCGTAACCTATAACACCTTGATAAATGCATTTTGTGTCAACGGAGAGATTGACGAGGCAGTTGCTTTGTTTTCAGAAATGAGGAAGATGGGTGTCTCATGTAACGTCACTACGTATAATATATTACTCAACTTCTTGTGCAAGTTGGGGTGCTTCCAAGAGGCAAAAGAGCTTATGAAGGTGATGTTGTCTCAGGGTGTGGTTCCTGATTGCATATCGTATACCATTTTGATTACGAATTTCAGTAAGAATTGCTGTCCAGAGAAGTCGTTGAATTGCACGACTTAATGTTGATTAATGGAGTCATTCCTGATGATCAGACGTACAAGGCTATTGTATGCCTACTTCTTCAAGAAGAAAATGTGAAAAATTAGCTCACACAGATAGATTTCTCATTATTTGAAATTATCTCAGTTTGTGGGAGGTGTTCGTATGACCAATGTTGGCCTGTTTTTTGGTCCCATAACTTTGACCTAAAACTTGTACCCAAAAAATCTAGGTCCCAAAGTCATAGGGGTTTTATAAATATATACTCACGTTTACTAAGGCCCTGGATTTTCAAGTTGCTTGAGTCACAGTATAGAACAAGGCATGGTTGTATTTTCACTAGTTGTGTTCTTTGCGCACTGTTTGTTAAAGAGCCAACTATTTTCAAAAATCAAAATCTACTCAATGGATAAGAGTTGTTCACATACTATAACCATGTTAAGAAACGGTCATCCCATTAATGTTGAAGTTGAATGCGTTTGGCTCTCATTTTAACTTCTTATGTGGCCTTCTTATTCTTCTTCTTGACTTCCTAGTTCAATAAATGACGTCATGTTATTGGCAACGGGGATTTGTTTAGGAACCTTTTAAAGCAAAACTATTTGTATATAATATGAAGAGGATTACGTAGCAGGCAACGGCTATGCTTATGATTAACTATGCATCACGGTATCTTTTACTAGAGAAGTTAAATTTTTACAGTTACCAAATTTCACTTATTCGAAGAGGAATCCAAGTCGCATAGCCGCATATACCTTACAAAACACAATGCCAAACCAAATCACACCACCTCAACACGTACGACCCCACTAAAGAGAGACCAAAAAAAGTAGTAGTAAAATCAAATTCCATCACAAACAGCGGTCTAAAATCCTTATCTGAAAACCTCATCCACACTCTCCTCTCTCTCTATCCACTCCACTCATTTCCCCTCTCTCTCCCCTCCAAACCATACCCAACAACACCACCACACACAATCACACACAAGATAAGCCTACTCCACTTGATGAGAAAGAAAAAAAAAAATCAATCCCATCTCAAAAACAAAAACAAAGTAAAAACACAAAACACCACTGATTGATCATCATCATCATCACCATCATCATTCAGAGAGACACCTTTTTCTCTCTCCGCCATATCCAACAAACACCAACACCAACACCAACACAAAACACACAGCCATGGCTTGCTCAAATCTAACAATGTGGGCCACCCCTAAACCTTCCCTCTCCGACACCTCGTCCCTCTCCTTCCGCTCAGTCCTCAACCCCTTCCAGCTCCCCTCGGCCGGCCAGCCCGCCGCGCCCTCGAAGCCGGCCTCGTCCGTCGTCCACTGCGGCCTCCGCGAGCTCCGCGAGCGCATCGACTCGGTGAAGAACACGCAGAAGATCACGGAGGCCATGAAGCTCGTGGCCGCGGCGAAGGTCCGGCGCGCCCAGGAGGCCGTGGTCAACGGGCGCCCCTTCTCCGAGACGCTCGTGGAGGTCCTCTACAACATCAACGAGCAGCTCCAGACCGACGACATCGACGTCCCGCTCACCAGCGTCCGACCCGTGAAGAAGGTGGCCCTCGTCGTCGTCACCGGCGACCGAGGCCTCTGCGGCGGCTTCAACAACCAGATCATCAAGAAAGCCGAGTCCCGCATCGCCGAGCTCAAGGCCCTCGGCCTGGAATACACCGTCATCAGCGTCGGGAAGAAAGGGAACTCCTACTTCATGCGACGGCCGTACATCCCCGTGGACAAGTTCCTCGAGGGCGGGTCTCTCCCGACGGCGAAGGAGGCGCAGGCCATCGCCGACGACGTGTTCTCGCTGTTCGTGAGCGAGGAGGTGGACAAGGTGGAGCTGCTGTACACCAAGTTCGTGTCGCTGGTGAAGTCGGACCCGGTGATCCACACGCTCCTGCCGCTGTCCCCGAAAGGCGAGATATGCGACGTGAACGGCGTGTGCGTGGACGCGGCGGAGGACGAGTTCTTCAGGCTGACGACGAGGGAGGGGAAGCTGACGGTGGAGAGGGACGTGGTGAGGACGGAGACGGCGGATTTCTCGCCGATACTGCAGTTCGAGCAGGACCCGGTGCAGATACTGGACGCGCTGCTGCCTCTCTACCTCAACAGCCAGATACTGAGGGCTCTGCAGGAGTCGCTGGCCAGCGAGCTCGCCGCAAGGATGAGCGCCATGAGCAGCGCCACCGACAACGCCATCGAGATCAAGAAGTCGCTCTCCATTATCTACAACCGCCAGCGCCAGGCCAAGATCACCGGCGAGATTTTGGAGATCGTCGCCGGAGCCGAGGCCTTGATCTAGGCAAGTACGACGACGCGTCGTCTGTATAATGTATATTGCAAGCGTTATTTATATGGTATTTTTCTTACTTTTGATCATTGTTAAAACTTCACTTCTTCAATTTGTAGGTACTTTTTCTTTTTTTCTTTTTTTTTTTTTTCGGAGGAGGAGCGAATTCGTTTTGGAATTAATGTTGCACGTTTGAAGGGACGATATTTTTAAGCAAAGTTTTTTTTTTTTTTTTAACAGTTGATCATTGGATAAATTTCGTTGTAATTCTCTACTTTGCGTATGAACTTTGTGCAAAAATGAGAACTGCAATGCAATTACTTACAACTCCAATTTCGGTTGTTCCACTTTTTAAGTTTGCAATAATACACTTGGATATATAATGAACGGAATATATATGATTACTTTTGTTGAATTTTTTGGATTACGGTGTTCTTATATTAATGATATAAATTAGTGGTTGATGACTTTATTGTGCAAATTGGTTAGTAATTATAACATGTTACTGATTGAAGTTTCATGATTTCGATCTAATTGTAGAAGAGTTTCTTGGCGCTTACTCTAACTCTTCAATTGAACTCACTCATTGTAAAGGGCTATTTAAGGATGAACTAAAGGAGGAATGCCACAAACGAGGGACAATTTAAATTCTCATACCACACTAGTAAAAATGTCACTTTTCTAATTTCAATTTTGCCGATTTTTATTCGGTATCACGGTTATCTTTGTTATGATTAAATTACTGTTATTTTAGAGTGATATTTGTGAGATCTACCGTTGGAATTACAAAGATTTAACTCAATTATACTCGAATGATAGATTAGATTTCACTCGTATTATTATAAGGGGGCATTTGGTAATCTTAAGTATATCAGATGCCTAAGAATTTGATTACAGTAATCTGATTCTTAAGAATCTTAAATTACAGCATTTTGTTATTAACAGTAATATTTAATAATATTCATATGAATATTAAATTAATGTGCTTGGTTAAGTACGATAATGAATGTCATTTAAAATAAAAATAATAATACTCTTAAAATTAATTAGTTAAAATTTAGCGTCTAAATTTAAAATTAAGTTTGGAATGATCCAACCACTATTACCATACTATTAGCCAATAATTTTGATGAGAAAATGTTAGTCAATGACGTGGGTAATATGACTAACTTATCAAATTCATCACGCAATTATATAAATATAAAGCACAATAATTTACAAAACAACGGCGTTTTCAATTGCCAATTACGTGAGAGAATGGTGGAATACTTGAACCATTCCGTAGTTGTGTTTTGTTTTTTTAATAAAAGAGTTTGGATGTCTTAAAAAGGATAGCTGAGTAAATTTTATAAGATTATCGTATTTAAAAGATGACGGTAATATGAAAACCATATATTTTAAAGGTTTCAGATTACCATGTTTTAAGGGAATCTAATTCCCATGAATAAGATACCCGAGTATCTAAATTTTAGATTATCACTTACCAAACATGGTAATATTTAAGATTACCATTCATGATTTGAACGTGAGTGGAATTTGAAAAAAAAAAATCACGTTAACATCCATCTGCTAAAACGGACTTATATTTGAGAACATTGGAAAAATTACTTAATATGAGCATCATTAAAGATCTCCATCATGTGTGTATCACTTCTTTTACCTCATGTTCAAAATGTACTGAGCAGAATAAAGAATTTAAATCCGCTATATGATGATGATAAAGATCTTCAATTATTCCCTAAACGAAGCAATTTACTAAAGAGCCACTTTTTTTGTTTGTAAATGAGTGCTCTAAGGATGTGAGTATGGGTGAATTGATACGCCTCTTCCAATTACTTTGGCACATGGGCTTGAGGAGAATACCAATCCAACAGAGGAGCCCAATCCATATCCAAGTACCCAAGCCCAATTGAGGCCCAACTAATCCAAGAAGATGCCCAAGTACCTTAAGGACTATGTCGTTTGTGTCTTCCATTCCTTGTTGTCTTTTCTTTGTGATGTTAGACTTTACAATTTGGGTGTAACCAGTTTTGGTTGGTGATTTTGGAACACTCAGAGAACAGTACCTAGGGTGTGAGGTATATTTTCTAGACTATTGGATAGTTTTCAATATGAATGGAATTAAGACAATACTCTATTTCCCTTTCAATTTCTTCTCTAGCCCTTCTTCCTCCTTTTCTCTTATTTTGTTTTTTGTTTTGTTTTTTCGTTTTTTTCTTAATATGGGCAGGAATTGCGGGAAATTCCCGCTCATATTATGTGGAAAGTGGGATGACCTGTCCCATATTTTTGTGGGACGGGTCATCCCCTTCCTACATTCCCATTTTCCCTCAAAAGTGAGAACCCGAGCTTTGACACCATTACATGAGATCAAGTTTTCTTTACCAATCTACGCTACCAAGCCCAAATATCTTGAGATCCACACTATCTGTAACATCGTCTAGAAGTCCTTTTTGGCGATTTTATTCACTTTTTAGTATTTAACGTAATAGTGCATGCATATATACACACTTATATAATAACAATACATTTTGGTCTAGTGACAAAGTGAATCATATTTAATATAGGGTGAAATAGGCAAATACCCAAAATTTATATAACAATAAAAATAAATACCCAAATTTTTGAAGTAATTGAGTTTCTAGTCAATTTGTGAATTACTTGCATATGCTTTTGGTAACAAAGTGAATTACCACCACTAACTACTGTGTAAGTAATTACATCTTTTGGGTAGTTAGTTACATTTTTCAAAAAATTGGGTAATAACTTACATTAAGTTTTAAAAATTGGGTATTCACTATAATTTCTCTTTAATATATACCAACGATTAGCTAGAAATAAAATTGTGAAAGCTCACCCATGGTCAAGAAAACATTCATGTTTCTCAATTTTGGCAATATTCAAGAGTGTCACGATACCGTCAATATTCGACCATTATCGAGTGTACTCGACCAATGTCGATTATTTATTTGACTATGATGATTTTCAGTTCTATATTATAATCATTAAGGAGGTCCAATAATACATCCAAATTCTCGGCGCTTCTTGAGTAATGGCGATAACATATCGTTTACGGCAGGTTATAAGAAGCTTAAACAAAATTCATTAAAGTGTTAATTTTTGTCCAAATTAATTTCCCATGATTTTACAGTTTATATGTTTCACAAGTGCCGACCCCTTATGTTAATTTTGACAAAAATTAATAGAAATGAGCTAAGTACTAAGGCACACGCCTAATTCATTAATAGGGAAATAACTAAAAATTACACAACAATAAAAATAATTATTCAAAATTTTAAAATGAGTACCTAGTCAATTTATTAATTATTTGGATATAGTTTTGGCCATTAAGTCAATTACTATAAACTACTACTATGTAAGTAAGTGAACCATTTGAGCATTTTATTTTTCAAAAAATTGAGTGTTTATTTAAAGGTGAAGTAAGAGAAATACTCAAAATTTACACAACAATAAAAATAAGAAAATACCTAAGTTTTTAAAATAATTGAGTAACTAGTCAATTTATTAATTACTTGAAAATGATTTTGACTACTCAGTCAATTATAAAATATTCTCATCATGTAAATAATTGAATTACTCGGATATTTTTTTTTATATTTTTCAAAAAATTGAATATTTACTTAAATTAAATGTAAAAAATTAAATATTCGCTATAATTTCTAAAAAAAACTAAATGTTCAAAATTAAGTATTCATTATAACTTCTCATTGATTTTAAGAGTTTCTAAGTTTCTAACTCTTGAGTTCATTGAAATAGAATAAGAATTGAATCAAATCAAAAAGATTATTTTTAAACCTTAAAAGATATAATATTTTAGTGACAAAAAAAAAAAAAGTCCTTATCTTGGTCCAGCACATTGTTGTTGTTGTTTTTTTTTTTTTTTTTTTTTTCATTGCTTTGCAAATTTTCATTACTCATCATCGTTGGGACATTCACTGCTTTTTAGCTATTGTTTTGTGGCCATGCAAAGCTTGGCTTTATATATTAGATCCAATGCCATCCGTTCAGCCGAAACCAACAAAATTGTGGTGTTTGATTAAACTGGGATTCTTTTGTCTCACAAAAGACACCCAAGAAAAAAAAAATATAGAAGTAATATATATAATATATATGAGTTTTCTAATATGCACTTTTATTCTAACCACTTGATATTACAAACAGAGAAAAGTCATGATGGAGAGTGTTGTTTTGCTTGGAAAGATCATGAATTATAAATTAGAGGCTATTTCTCAATTCATGATGAGTATATTCTTATGCTAAGACAAGAGAATAACACTTCTCACAGCTGAACAACCTTATAATGACAACATTGATTGGTGCGATAATAGCTAAATGCAGAAGCAGTCTGACAATATAGCACATATGCGAAGATCTTTTTAAAGATGAAAATAACGTATATAATACATTATGGTTAATTCAGAGACTCACAATCTCACATATATAAGCGAATATATGGTTTACCAAGGTAATTAAACTTAGACCTTACTTTAATTTCCTCACATTAACACTTGAATATTTGGTTTAATGCGTTGGATCAAGGATAAACGTTTGCTTATATGTATAATAATTATGTGTTACAGATTATCATATTAGATTAAACTTAATTTAAAATATCTATAAACTAAGGGAGAATTACAATATATATATATAAGAATTACAAAAAAAATATATATATTTATATTATATATACGGTTTTTTAAATAAATAGTCATATTTTTATATATATTTTTAACAATTAGCCCATGTTTATTTTTATTAGCAAAATAGCCATACATTTGCGTCTAGATTTTTGAGACTGCAGCCATTAATTTTTTGAATTCTGTTTTTATTGTTTGTTGCAGACAATATTGTCTAAAATTTTGTGTCTCTAATCATGAAATTTGTGACTTATTTGGCTGCATATTTTTTTACTATTTATAAGATATTTTTTATTTAGTAATAAATTTTATGAAATTGATAATAGGCAATCATTTATTTGTGAGTTGGTTATTTTGTTAATGGATGTTAAAATTTTTTATTGTGTTTATTTCAAATTTTCTAAAATTTTGTGACTATAGTCACAAATTTTATGACTGTGTATTTTATTTATTTAGTCACAAATTTTATTTCTTTAGTCACAGATTTTTAGATGTTGACTTGATGGCTATTTTGCTAATATTTCAAAACGTTGGCTATATCTTTAAAACATATATTGCAAAATGGCTAAATCCTTAACTGACCCATATATATATATATATATATATACACACATATACCATTTAAGTGTTATTTAATAATCTATGCTTCAAACAGTGTCCTTCTTTAATTTTTACTTTGTGTTTATAGTGTAAAAGTAAGGACATAAATTAAAAGTACAATACAAAAATATCATAATTTATTAATGTGTAAAAAAAGGAGCATCCCTCAAAATCTCCCATCTTCTAAAATATGAATAATTTAGGCTTTTAATGTATAATTGTATAGGCCTTTAATAAATGAAGATTTAAGGATAAAAAATAGAAATATCAAAAGATAATGAAAAACTTATTTTTATATGTAGTGATTATGATCTTCTCATCATGCTTATCAGTTTCATTCTCTTTTGTCTCTTTAATAGAAAGTGCGAGATAAAATTAAAAATTCTCTTAAAAGAATGCGTTTATCTTAATTGGTTCAGGTATGTGAAAACATATTTATGTATTAAACGATTTTCGAGTTTATAAGTAATAGGGAATTTTAAGAAAATAGCCACTGTTTGCAAAATGATTTTAAAAAATAGCTACAGTTTCAAAAAATTTAAAAACTAACCATTTCAGAAATTTCTGACACGTGTCAGAAATTTCGTATAATAATTTTTATGTGTAATTTTGTTATTGTCAGAAATTTCTTATATTGTGTTATGGCTAGTTTTTAAATTTTTTAAAACTGTGGTTATTTTTTAAAAACACACAATTCAAAATGATTATTCACCTAACTGACCTTAAATAATAATAGTAGTTTTCTAACATAATGCGGACTTAGAATTGAACGTGACAATGTTGGTTATGCTTCGTGTGAGAAGCGTCTAAACATACAGAAATCTAACCTTTGAATTAAAAACTATTGTAATAGTATTAAAGGTAAGTAACACATGTATACTTCGCTACGAATTTCTTTAGGACTTATTCAACCAGACAAAAGCAGCTTACTGATATTATTCTAAATTTTCTTAAAGGAAATTTTAAGAAAATAAACACTATTTATTAAATGATTTTAAAAAATAATTACAGTTTTAAAAATTTAAAAACTAGTCCTTTTAGAAATTTCTGACAAAATTTATTAGAATTTTTTTACTGCAATTTTATGTGTAATTTTGTTATTGTCAAATTTTTTTTACATGTGTTATAGTTAATTTTTAAATTTTTTAAAACTGTGATTGTTTTTAAAAAGCACACAGTATAAATTAACTATTTACCTAATTAATCATTTTCTTAATAAAAACATCATTCTAAATACCTTTTTTTGTAATATTTTAATCTGTGTTTAAATTTTCCTATAGCAATTATTTGGAAAAAGCTTTTCTCATACTTAAGTACAAATTGCGAAACTAAACTTTTTGCAAAATATTATGATTATTTGAGGTTTATTTTCTTTGAAAAAGTTGATAGAAGCTGAAGAAACATGTGCTTAGCAAGTCAAAAACTGTGACTAATTTCCAAAAGAAGATCCTTTGAAGCTTGTAATGACGTGGCATTCCCTCATTGGATGAGGCAATTCCTGGCGGGGTAGCGTAGTTTATCAACTACTTTCAGCCTCTCAAAACCCCAAAATACAATATTATTCACATACTCCCAACCAATCCCCACCGTCCGATCCAAAATCTGTAATTTAAAAAAAAAAACCTTAATAAACGCTAAGCACACACACGTGGCTGAGATTTTTCATTTTCATTTTTTTTGGAAAAAATACCCATTTGCACCCCATATTTGTGCTACTTTTCTCGATAGCACCATATTATTTTTTTTCGACATGTTTGCACCCCGAATTATGTTACATCGACGACTTTGCACCCTCCGTCCATTGTTGTTTATTTTACCGTGAAAAATGCTGATGTGGCCTGAAAAATAATGTTTAATATTCTAAATGACAAAATTACCCTTTACAAAAATATTAATTCAACCTATAAATTTTTTAAAAATTACACGTATACCACAAATCTCATATTTATCTTCTCTTTCACCCTCCACTTCTAATTTCAAAGTAAAAAAATAGAAAAAAATAAAAAAACCTACAGGGTCAACAACAAAACTCAACCAAAAAAATTAATCCAAACAGTGAACCCCGACCACACCTAACCCCGGCGAACCCCGACCACGCCTTACCCCGGCGAACTCCCGACCGCGCTTGACCCCCGCGAACCTCGACCATGCCTGACCCTGACGAACCCTGACCACGCTTGACCCTCGCGAACCCCGACCACGCCTGACCCCGGCGAACCCTGACCACGTCTGACCCCTGCGAACCCGACCACACTTGACCCCGGCGAACCCCCGACCAGACCCTCCGTGAACCCCTGGCGTCAAGAAACCCCCGACCTTCTCCGACACCCTCTGAACCCTAACCCCCTCCGACCCCTTCGAACCTCGACCTCCTCCGACACCCCTAAAACTACTTCGCCCCCAAGCCCCAGTTCCCCAAAAGCTGAAATCTAACCAGCTCCGCCGTCGGCAACTCGCAAGGCCCGCCGGCTCTGCCGCCGCACGAACCCCCTTCCTCCCGAGCCCCGCCACTGCGCGAAACCCCTCCCTCCCGAGCCTTACCGCCGTGCAAATCCACTATGTCCCAAGCCCCGCCGCCGTGCGATTCCACTCTGTCATGAGCCCCACCGACGAGCTATTTCCCTCCATCCCAAGCCTTTCCCTACGCACGATTCCCCTCCCCCGAGTCCCGTCGGGAGATTCCTCTCCATCTCGAGCCCTGCTGCTTGTTTCCCTTTCTTCCCGAGCCCCCCATCCCAAGCCCTGCACTATTTTTGCATTAATTTTTCCAACTCTAACTAGCCGAATTTTTCAGCCCTAAATTTTCAATAATCGGCAAGAACACAAATAAGCCAAGTCAAGTTTTTTCAGCCCTTTTTTTTTTTTTTTTTTGCAGCCAAGTCTGAATTCGCCATTTTACCCTTTTAATTTCTCTAGAATTACTCAATTGCCACTCAATCTGACGGAAAAATAAACAGCAATAGACGGAGGGTGCAAAGTCGTCGATGTAACATAATTCAGGGTGCAAACATGTCGGAAAAAAATAATAAGGTGTTATCGAGAAAAGTAGCACAAATATGGGGTGCGGTGCAAATGGGTATTTTTTTTCTTTTTTTTTTTTGGGAGAAATAAACACTAAGCACACACACGTGATCAGCGAAGCACAATATTACTGCTAGCCTATTACTTTATAGTTTATTATACAGAATTTGTTTAGTAATAACACTTCCAAAATTTTTAGGCAGAATTTGATTGATTTGCACAGTTTCAGAGAGAAGAGAGAGAGAGAGGTTATGGGATCAATCAGAGCATGTTTCTGTGAATAATAATTATTATTTTTTTTGTTTTATTGTGGGCGAGAGAGAGAATAAAAATCTTGGAGAAGAGACACGACACAGAGACATTTTCTCTCAAGAACCGCCATGGATTTAGCTTTGTTGCAAGCTCAGAGTCAGAGGCCACTTAACTACAGAGCTGTGTTTCAAGAAAGAGGCGGTTCTAAGCTCAAGCCGTTTCTTGGGTCCTTTCAACATGGCAGAGTTTCTCTATTCGTTCAGGTATTGTTTGGCATATTTGTATGTACGTAAAGAAAAGGCGCACTATTGGTCAGTTTCTATGGTTTTTTTTTTTATTACTGATTCTGATCACTTGAGCGCGTTTCATTTGGGTTTGTTGGGGTGTGGGTTTTGGGGTTTTGGAGGTGGTTCTTCGATTTTGTTTTTCTGGGTTCCTTTCTCAATTTGAACTAGTGTTTAGTGGAGAAGTGTGACTGTGTGAGCTTGATTTTGATCAGTCTTGTGGATTTTAATTGTTTGGTATCTTTACCCTGTAACAAGAAGTCAATAACCAATTAGCAAATGTTTCGTTGCTGGTTTTCAATATGATCTTGATTGTTTTGTCTGAATCTTGAACAATTGTTTGAGCACTCGATGAAAATTTCAGTTTTCTTCATGGCCAAAAGTACACTCGTCTAGTGGGGTTTCGCATCGTATCATTGTTAATACATCAGGTAAAGTTAGCTACTGCTTTCCTCGTCTGGTTTATAGTTAGCCATATATATTACATGAATATGTTTCCTTTTTTGAGGGGTTATTTACACGTTTTGAAATCTTTTTTTTCTTGAAAAAAAAAAAAAAGAAGACTTTTCAAGGAGGAGACAGCGAAAAGTGTCGACTTCCAGAGCGAGTGGCCCTTCTCCAAAAGGGTTTTTGCCTAAAGGCCCTGCCGGGACAAGCACCCAGAAGAGGGACCAAAAAAATGAAGGGGACGAAATGGAATCTCCTAATTCGAATGAAGTTTCTGGGCCCAGCAAGAATGTTCTTGAAATGAAAGTTGATTCTGGGAAACGATGGGCAGTCGAGAATTCTCCGGAGACAGAACTTGAGGAAGAAGAAAGCAATGAAATTAATGGTGATGACGAGAAATTTTCATCGGTAAAAGAAGTGTCAGCTGTTTCTATGAGGGACCAAAAAAATGACGGGGATGAAAAAGATTTGGAATCTCCTAATACGAATGAAGTTTCTGCGCCCAGCAAGAATGTTCTTGAAATGAAAGTTGGTTCTGAGAAACGATGGGCAGTCAAGATTTCTCCGGAGACAAAACTTGAGGAAGAAGAAAGCGATGGAATTAATAGTGATGACGAGAAATTTTCATTGTTAAAAGAAGTGCTAGCTGTTTCTGCGAGCAAACCAGTGGTAGAGAATGGGAGTCTCAATAAGGTCAGTGAGGATGACAGCAAGGTACAGCTGAAAAAGCAAGATCCTGAAGGCGATAATGAGAACGTGAATAATGAAACAAATTCCAAAATTGGAGACAAGAAAGCCTCAGTGTATACAATTTTCGGCTCCGTGGATAAATCCGGTGAGGCAGACAAAGTGGTGGATAAAACCAGCAAGAATGATAAAGTAGTGGATGAAGAAGCCTTGAAACTAAAGTTTGAGTTGGAGGCAAAAAAGCGTGACAAGGAAATTGCAAGGCTTGCTGAGGAGAGATTCTCAGTGGGTGACAAGATATTTGCTTATCCTCCAGTGGTGAAACCCGACGAGGATGTGGAAGTTTTCCTCAATAAGAGTTTCTCTACTTTGGTCGACGAGCCAGATGTTCTGATCATGGGTGCTTTCAACGACTGGCGATATAAATCTTTCACCACGAGATTAACCAAAACGAAACTCAAAGGGGATTGGTGGTCCTGCCAGATACATGTTCCCAAGGAAGCCTATAAGATGGACTTTGTTTTCTTCAATGGGCAAAGTGTTTATGACAACAATGATAAGATGGATTTTGCCATTCATGTTGAAGGTGGAATGGATGTGTTTGCTTTTGAGGATTTCTTGCTCGAGGAGAAACATAGGGAACTTGAGCAACTTGCGAAGGAGCAAGCCGAGAAAGAAAGACTGGCAGAGGAGCAAAGAAGAATGGAAGCTGAGAAGGCAGCCAGAGAAGCTGATAGAGCACAAGCGAGGAGAGAGACTGAGGCGCGAAGAGAAAGCTTTCAACATTTGATTCAAAGGGCCGCGGCATCTGTTGAGAATGTTTGGCACATAGATCCTAGTAACTTCAAAGGTAACGATGTGGTGAGGCTGTACTATAACAGAAGCTCTGGTCCACTTGTGCATGCTGAGGAAATCTGGATTCATGGAGGGCACAATAACTGGAGTGTTGGATTGACTATTGTTGAAAGGCTTGTTAAGTCTGACAAAGAGGGTGGTGATTGGTGGTATGCTAAGGGTACATGTTCACCATTATCTTCTCGCTTCTTCTCGCTTATATAGATATATTTTAGCATTATTCTTTTTTTTTTTTTGCCTTTATCTTTATGCGTAAATGCTCAAGAATCATGCAAAGTTGAAAATGGCATCCATTTAGCAAGAAACTTTAGCCTTTTTCCTGCGTGTATAAAGCTTTGTTGTCTTACTTACTCTTTAAGGGATTGGAAATTTCTGTTAGAATTTGCATTGAGATTATGGTTATAGTCAGACTTATAGGGATTACTTTGTATTTCGAGGTTAAGGTGTTTTTCCTATAAGGTCACTTCATTTAGAACAAATTACTTATTGTTTTACCCACGTGATGCAGTTGTTGTGCCAAATAATGCATTTATTCTGGATTGGGTCTTTGCTGATGGACCGCCTAAGAACGCCAAGGCGTATGATAACAACCATAATCAGGATTTCCATGCCATAGTTCGATCGGGGATTCCTGATGAGCAATATTGGATCGAGCAAGAACAACAGATATGTGAGAAGCTCCAGGAAGAGAGAAGGATAAGGGAGGATGCTGTACGGGCTAAGGTAATTCGTGATTATGCTGATGGGGTTTAGTTATGTGTGGTTGTGCTTGTGCATGTTTCTTTGATCAATACTAAATTGCAATTCCTTTAACTTCCTGTCGTCACAGGCAGAAAAGACTGCACGTCTGAAAGCTGAAACAAAGGAAAGAACTTTGAAAAGCTTTTTGCTGTCTCAAAAGCACGTAGTTTATACTGACCCTCTTGATGTGAGAGCCGGAACTTTGGTTACAGTGTTTTACAATCCAGAAAATACAAATTTGAACGGAAAGCCTGAAGTTTGGTTTAGAGGCTCTTTTAACCGTTGGACCCACCGCATGGGTCCATTGCGACCACAGAAGATGTTACCTGTGGGTAACGGATCTCATGTTAAATGCGCTGGTGAGTTTGGACCAGTGAAAATTCTAGAACTTTTGAGGCTTACAGTTCCTTTCTTTTCCTGTACTCTACTGTACTTCTTCTTAAACTATTCACACTGTATTTGGCTCATGTTGCGACAATTTTTCTGGTTTTGCAGTCAAGGTTCCGCTGGACGCGTACATGATGGACTTTGTCTTCTCTGAGAGGGAAGACGGTGGAGTCTTTGACAACAAATACGGCATGGACTACCACATTCCTGTATTTGGGGGTATTGCAAATGAGCCACCAATGAACATTGTGCATATTTCTGTAGAAATGGCCCCTATTGCAAAGGTGACGTTAGCTCTAAGTGTGATGAGTCATTTTCTCCCGAAACAACAGCTTTTATATCTGAAATTTAGAAATGACGACTTTTAATTTCCTTGCTCGTCGTATACACTATGTGGCAGTATTTATATCCGAGAGTTGTATCCCACAATGTGGCACTTCTACTCATGAGTGATAATAATTCTGTTTTATCACCAGGTTGGAGGACTCGGTGATGTGGTTACTGGTCTATCACGAGCAATCCAAGAGTTGAACCACCACGTGGACATAATTCTTCCAAAGTTTGACTGTATGAATCTTAGCAATGTAAGCTTCGTGATTTCTGTAGCTTTTTTTCCCCGTAGATTTGCACAAGTAAGGCTGATTTCAATTCTGTCCAAAATACTTGCTGTATGCTGGCATAGGTGAAGGACTTCGGTTACAGTAGAAGCTACTCGTGGGGTGGGACTGAAATAAAAGTATTTACTGGGAAAGTTGAAGGGCTCTCGGTCTACTTTTTAGAACCTCAAAATGGGTATATATGATCTTATTTCACTTCGAATCATATCTCATCCGATTTTGTTTCTGTTGGAGTCATACTGCTAAACAAGGCTGACATGGCCAAGAGTTTTCTTCTCTTTGCAGATTCTTTGGGAAAGGCTGCATATATGGTTGCAACAATGATGCGGAGAGATTTGGTTTCTTCTGCCACGCTGCTCTTGAATTTCTTCTCCAAAGAGGATCTCATCCTGTAAGTTGAAACTTCATAGTGATTGCCTTGTTTGGACTTCACATCAGTTATTGATTTCTAATCGGTGCTTTGCTTTGCAATGACAGGATATCATTCATTGCCATGATTGGTCTAGTGCACCAGTTGCGTGGTTATTCAAGGACCATTATATGCAGTATGGCCTTAGCAACGCTAAGGTTGTCTTCACAATCCATAACCTTGAGTTTGGGGCACACTTCATCGAGAGAGCTATGGCATACTCACACAAGGCTACAACTGTAGGTTTTTGGAGTTTGCTAAACCTATTGAAAGCACATGATTTTGCATGCTCTAATCATGTTTTTGAATACACAGGTATCTCCCACGTACTCAAGGGAGGTTTCTGGAAATCCAGTGATTGCCCCTCATCTTCACAAGTTCCACGGGATAATAAATGGAATTGACCCAGACATATGGGACCCGTTTAACGATAAGTTCATTCCTGTAAGTATATTTGTTTTGTGCTGCTTCCTTTTTACTTATTACATTTTATATAGTAGTTTATTTTCGTCGTGAATACATCCCTTTTAGCTTGTGATCACTAATTCTTTCGAGTTAAACTGTGTCTCATACACAATTCACGCTGCTACAATTTACAGGTACATTACACGTCCGAAAATGTTGTTGAGGGCAAAAGAGCTGCCAAGCAAGCCCTGCAAGAAAGGCTTGGTCTTGCAAGATCTGATCGCCCTCTAGTAGGTATTATTACACGCTTAACGCATCAGAAAGGAATCCATCTCATCAAGCATGCAATTTCACGTACCTTAGAGCGCAATGGACAGGTTAGCTTTTCTTACCTTTCTTGTTTTCAAGTTAACCCATTGTCATCATGCATAGCAAAATGTCTGGATTTCCAATCCGTGCTTGAACTCTGATCGTATGAACATCAAAGAGGTCATTTCATGGTGATTTTCGTAATCTTGAAAGTGTATAATCACTAGAAGTAGCCAGTGATCCTTGTAACAAAAGAAATATTATATCAAAGGAGTGTATGATGGCAGGTTGTGCTCCTTGGTTCAGCTCCTGATCCTCGGATCCAGAATGATTTCGCAAATTTGGCCCAAAATTTGCATTCTTTGCAAGGTGATCGTGCTCGCCTTTGTTTGACTTATGATGAGCCATTGTCACACTTGGTATGTTCTTTTCAACCTTTACCCATTGGCTTAATTTTTTCTATCATTTTTTATTGTATATCTAAATCTCTCATTTGCATTAAGACACCATTCAAACCAGCTCATTTGAATTATCTTTCAGATATATGCGGGTGCTGATTTTATTTTGGTCCCCTCAATTTTCGAGCCATGTGGACTGACCCAGCTCATTGCCATGAGATATGGTTCAATACCTGTTGTTAGAAAAACTGGAGGTGTGTAAATATCGTATCGATTTCTGCCGAATGGTGATGTTTTAAGCATTTAGCAGTTTTACTCTCGTAAGATCTTTACGTCTTTTTGTTAGTTCATTTAGAGTATCATGACATAAGTCGTGACATCTCGTTTTGGTGATTCATTTTAAATGAAACAAGGTATGAAATGGAAAAGGACTACTTGTTGACAATCATGGATCATCTTTTATATCCAATGTCACCGACAAGAATTTTTGGCTTCCTTCGTAATTTGTGATATTCAAAAGCAACCCTTGAAAATGTCGAATTTAGTCCTTAGTAGCTTCTTCACTTGACGTTAGAGCTAAAAGTGTCAACTTTCAATTCATATATTTCTTTGCATTTTAGGGCTCCACGACACCGTGTTCGATGTTGACCATGATAAAGAAAGAGCAAAAGCTCAAGGTCTAGAACCGAACGGGTTCAACTTCGATGGAGCTGATCCTGGTGGTGTTGATTATGCTCTCAATAGGTGAGTAGTTTTTATCCTCGGAAAGGCTCTGTGTCCAAAGTTCTCTAAACTGTAAATCATACAGAACAATACGACATTTTTCGTTGTGGTCTTGACTCCATTTCTCAGTCGACCGTATCGAAACTATCATGCTGTACTAACATGGTATGAGAACGTGTTGTCCTAAAGTCGAAACTCTGCTAATTTCATTATCTTTTAACAGGGCGATTTCTGCTTGGTACGAGGGCCGAGAGTGGTTCAACTCCTTGTGCAAGAAGGTGATGGAGCAAGACTGGTCTTGGAATCGGCCAGCCCTTGACTACATGGAACTCTATCATTCAGCGAGGAAAATCACTTAAAGGTCCTGAGGTTTTGTTCGTTTCTTGTGTTGTACAATCTTTGATCAATTCTTTTTCAAAAGCTGTATATGTTTTATAGAATTTCCCTAATTAATATAATTATAGTGTGACGTCAGTTTATAGGGCTCAAAATTTTCTCGTGTAGATTTACTCAATAAGATGTCAGCTTCCAAGTATTTGCATCTTTTTTTGTCTACTGAGTTTCATTGCATTAACTAATTGTTTACTCTCACATTGCGAGTCAGCAAAACAAAAAAAAAAAGATCAGTATAGTAAATGCAAATTACAGGCCAGAGCATGAAGGCTTTGCCAAAGATAAATCTAAAATTACCTTTCTTTAACTTGTGCATACCAGACTTTTTATCTGAGCCAAACTTGAATTCTCTATCTTCATCTTAAATGCCAAAATTGATGACACACAAAGATAAAACTTGAAATAAAAGGCTCTTCAGCTTTTTGCCAAAGGCGGTCGGGTTTTTGGAGTGGCAGACAATAGTCTTTTAACTTTGATTCTAAAATCTGTTGGGATTTTCCACTTATGAAAGTGGAACAAAAGGATTTATTTATGATCTTGCAATAAGAACTTATATTGGAATCACTAGAAAGAAACTAAAAATTATGCTAACAAGTAACAACAGCCCCCACCCACAAAAATATGATCTAATTCTAATCGTTATTGCGACAATTAAGTCAAAAACTGGAAATGCAATTATTGAATAGAGTAGAGGCATTAAGGCTTGGTTACAACTTAAGCTGAAAATACAGAATACAGAAACGGTTAATTTACAACGGAAACAGTTAGTTAAGGAACCGTATTTTCAGTTTTAGTTACAACGATGGAACTGAGGTTGAAAATATTGGAAAGCAAAAAAACTGAGTGGATTCTTTTCAATTAGGCTTTCATGGTCCTACTTATCTCCAGAAAAAAAAGAAAAGTGGAATTTGGGGTCTGAATGTAGTTATCACATTTCAAATCAAATAGATCCTTTATTATTATCATTATTATTTTTCGATGGTTCAAAGCAAGTTCGTTCTTCAATGATTAGTAGGTCTTTTTGGTGATAAAAGTAAAATGTTTGCCACTAAAGACGTTCTCTTACTAGGATCCCACGGAATTGTACCTATCAATATGATATGAAAATTTTATGTGGGTTAACATCATTTCAACTTCCTTTTAGCTAAAGAAACCTCTCAAGTTCATTACTATATAAACCCTCTTGCCAAAATTTTCCCCCCCGCAAATTTTAGGCAAAAGAATTTTCTAATTTGTGCTAAAAACCTAGCATAGGAATGTAGGATTAGTGCGAACTTCAAAAGGATTAGTGAAAGTTCAGAAAATAATATTGAGAACTTTTTAGTTGGATTATTGATTAAGGAGTCATTTGAATAGCAACTCAAATACTAAAAAATAAAAAAGATTCATCGGTACCAATGTTTTTAAGTAAAATACAAAAAATTAGATTCAAGTATTCTTATTGGGTCAGTTAAGGATTTAGCCATTTTACAATCTATGTTTTAAAGATATAGCCCACGTTTTGAAATATTAGCAAAATAGCCACCAGGTCAACATCTAAAAATCCATGACTAAAGAAGTAAAATTTGTGACTAAATAAATAAAATTTAAAGTCATAAAATCTGAGATTATAGTCACAAAATTTTGAAAAATTTGAAATAAACACAATAAAAAATTTAAACATCCATTAACAAAATAACTAACTCACAAATAAATGATTGCCTATACAACTAATTAATAAAACTTATTACTAAATAAAAAATATCTTATAAATAGCAAAAAAATATGCAACCAAAGAAGTCACAAATTTCATGATTAGAGACACAAAATGTTAGACAATATTATCTGCAATAAACAACAACAACATAATTCAAAAAATTCATGACTGTAGTCTCAAAAATCTAGACACGAATGTATGGCTATTTTACTAATAAAAGCAAACATAGGCTAATTGTTAAAAACATATATAAAAAAATAGTTATTTATTTAAAAACCGTATTCTTATTATAGAAAAAGTAATTTTTCAATTCTCAATGCAATTCTTATGTGTTATAATCTAAAAGGATCAGTCAGTCTAATAGTCATTTTGCATAATGCGAATTTAAAAAATAATCATAGTTTCAAAAAATTTAAAAAGTTGCCGTAATTTTTTTTTTTTACAAAATAAGAAAATTTTTAATATAATAAAATTACACAAAAAATTTGCTCTATAAAATTTCTTACCAAATATAATAAATTTTTGAAATGATTATTTTTTAAAAATTTTAAAACTGTGAATATTTTGTAAAGTCATTCTCTAAAAATTAATTATTTTCTTAAAATTTTCAATATAAATAGTTAAATTTTATATTTAAATTCTTATCCAAATGATCTTTTAATAATCTCCGCGCAGATTATTTTCTCCGTTCTCTCAGTCTCTCTTCATCACCTAAAAATGTATCACTGTATAGCTTACCAAATCTGGCACGCATAATAAAGAGAAGAACACAAAAGGGAATGATAATCTAACAAAAGTGTTCATAAAGTTGCACAAAATATTAATTATGCTACCCCATCTATTTTTATTTTTTATTTTTTGGTTTTTGGGTTTCATGAGTGAAAGTGGAGATTAGAGAAGATTAAAAAAAAAAAAAAAAAAAAGGCGTTGATCCACAGAGCCTATCTTGGGTCACTTTCCCTACAGACCTCCTCTTGATTTGAGTTTTTGAGTAGACCCCTCAACTTGCCACAAAAACCACATCCGACTCACCTATTTCTTGGCCCCACCCACCCCTCAATTTCAGTCACAGTCTCACTAACTCTACACTCTCAAATATTCATATACATATATATTTACTTTTGCAACCAAAAAAACAATGCCTACTATTGACCTCATAATAAAATACATCTTGAATTTGATGTCTGGTATATTTTACTTCAAACTAATTTTTCCATAATTTCATGTTTACAATCAAAAGCAGTTTGGCTATTAAAATTTTTTTTTTTGGTAACGTTTACAAAAACTCTCCACCAATAGCAAATGAGTCTAACTCTACACTCTACAGTTACATATCCCAAAATAATGCATCAATCCAGGTCTTTCTTGAAAGAAGTTACACACAGCTTCACTACTCGCTTCTTTCATTTGCACAGGCACAGCTATTTAGTGAATTTTGCTTTTGTATTCATTTATTTGTT
Organism: Boehmeria nivea var. tenacissima; assembly: GCA_018132145.1. Taxonomy (NCBI): domain Eukaryota; kingdom Viridiplantae; phylum Streptophyta; class Magnoliopsida; order Rosales; family Urticaceae; genus Boehmeria; species Boehmeria nivea. The sequence goes on along the minus strand of CM030877.1, from coordinate 16,249,747 downwards.
TGTTTTCTCCGAAGCATAAAGCTATTTGGTGGCTGTGTGTGAGCTGTTGGGGATGGATAAGGGTACCGAAATCCGTGAAGTGAAGGTTCAAGGTTGGGCTTAAACCAATTCTTGGCCTCCACTTTTCCAAATAAAAAAAGCCAGTCTTTTCACTGCAATAAAATAGTAACACTACCATTATTTGATTAGCAATCCTATTTGATTCAATTATGTCTAATTTTACTCTTTTTATAAGTAAGTTTCATATTAAATGAGACTTATAAGTGAAACATATTTTTGTATTAAAGAATAGAGTTAGATCCATTATTAAATTCTCTTATGAGAGAATTTTAAAATAAAATCATTCTTGATGTTATTTAATAATCTATGTCTCAAATGGTGTGCTCTCTTTATTTCAATTTTATATTTATAGTGTAAATTTTAGAATATAAATTAAAAGTGCAACATACATTGGGCATAAATTATCATTGGTAAAAAACGGAGCATTCCTCAAAATATCCCTTCTCTTATTACCATGTCATGGTCAATAGACTATGGACCGTTTGAATATTAATTTGGATAAAAAAAATTTGAAATTATATTCTCTTGTAATAATACTAAAATTAACACAAAATCAAACTTAAATCTTTTTGTTACAATAAAATGTGATTTGAATTCCTGTCTAAGGGAACCTCTAACCGAGAGATGCATATTGCTATTTTGCATTTTTGCATCATCAAGTGCTCCAACCAAGAGCCATTTCCAAAAGCATAATTACATTTTGCTCCAAAAGTGAATAGTAGTGGTACAAACTTACATTACTACTGTTCATGATACATTTTTTTAAATTTATTTTTTAATCCTTTAACTTTTTAATATTTTTAAATATAACCATATCTTTAAATTATAAACAATATTTATTGTCTAAATATTATTTTGAAATTACAAATATAATTAGAAAATAGTAAAATACTTGAACATGAAATATAAACAAAGACTAAAAAATTTTAATAAATACATACATTGAATAGAATTCTATTTTAGGTAAAAATACGATTAAAAATTACAAAGACATAAAAATAGATAAAAATTACCAATAAATATAACAATTGGGCCTAAAATTATTTTTTATTATGGGCAATTAGTAAAATATTAAAATTATAAAAATTTAAAAATAAACTATTATAAAAAATTAGTGTGAAAAAATATATTAAAAATATTCTTTTTAATATAAAAAATAAAATTAAGTTAAAGATAAGAAGTATTATTCATTGATGCATAATATTATTTTGATATAAAAAAATAGAGCTTTGCATTTCCTTATTAGAGATGGTCTAAACCGTCCTTACATATAGAGGGGAAAGTTTCTTGCCATAAGTGGTAAACAATATAGCTGTGAATGTGATTAGACCTGCTTTCTAATAACTGGGTTTAGTGCCCCAATACCTTCCTCGTCATTACGGTAGTTCATTCCTTTATGTTCCTTTCTGTGGACTTTTTTTTTTTTAATGATTTTTATCAAAAAATAAAAAATAATAATAATAATAATAAGAAAACCCACCTTGAAATGTAAAGTTGTAATGATGATATATTAATGCGGTCTATTAAATAAAATAAAAATAAGTGTATAATTTATTATAATCAATAATTGTCACATCATTATAATTTTTTTTTCCAAATTTATGGTTGTATTTACTATAGTATAGCGTTATTTAATAGCTAATGATCATTACCTGAAGGGAAGGGTTGAAAATTGTGGGAAGTGAGATTCTCATAAAAAACCATCGTTTTCTTTTGCAGTAGCAGTAGCAGTAGCAGGGCTTCTGATAGGGCACAAGAAATATATAAAATAAAAAGAAATCCATGCCAACCAATATATGTTGTCATTTTCCTCAGTTTGCTGTTGTACACAGAGTACCACTCTGAGAGAGGCCTTGAAATCTGTGATATGCTTTGGAGCTATTCAGCCACACAAACAAAGAAAGGGTTTTCACAACCTCATTCACAGACCACAGACCTCTCTCTCTCTCTCTCTCTCTCTCTCATTAAGCAAAGTTTCTTGGTGGGTTTTTTCTTTTTCTTTTAATAAGCTCGACTCAACAAGACAACAACAACAACAAAAACAAGGTACATAATAAACCATTTGAGTTCTCTTTGCAAAAAAGTCCTACTTCTTAAGGTATTGAAACAAAGACAAGGTAGATTCCTGATATTATTCCCATCTGCTCCTTTATTATGCCTTTTAATTCCCGAGAAAGAGATAAAAAAAAAAAACTCTTCTTTTCTAAAGTAACCCCCTTTTATTTTCCATATATTTATGAATGAACTACTAGTACTTTTCTCTCATATCTCTATCTCTATCTCTTTAACTTGAAAAACTTTGGTGTTAGAGGGGCAAAAAAAGAAAAAAAAAAACGAAGAGCAAAGATGGAGGATTGGAAAGGTTTCATGAGCACCAAAACAAGAGGTGATAATAGTGAGGATTTTGAAGAAGAAGATATGTGGAATCAATATAGCCATGAAGATCAAGATCACTATTCAAGCCCAACAACAACAGTGAACAACCCAATATTGCTCTCCTCTGGCTCTTCTTCTTCTTCTTCTTCTTCTTCTTCTGCATGGAAACTCTCCAGCAAAACGACACCAAAAAGCATCCCAAGAAGAGCTCAAACGACAACAAAGAAGGAGGCCAAAGTGGTTCAAGTCCAACAATCCTCGGCGCCCATGAATATCCCTGACTGGTCGAAGATCTATGGCAAGAGCAACAACGCTTCATGGGCTTGTAATGATCATGATGATGATCGTGATCGTGATGATGATGATGATGGTGATGATATGGTCCCACCACATGAATGGATTGCTAGGAAGCTCGCAAGGAGTCAGATTTCATCATTCTCAGTGTGCGAAGGCATTGGAAGGACTCTCAAAGGAAGAGATCTCAGCAAGGTTAGGAATGCTATTTTGACAAAAACTGGCTTCTTAGAATAATAATTACTATTATTATTATTATTATAACTATAAGAACTATATATTAGTATTACGTATTATTGTATTAATGTTAAATGCGAATGAAAATTTTCTTGCTTCTTATTTGGCGTCATCAACAGTAGTTTTGCGGCAGAAAGTATAACATTATTGTTGTTTTTTTTTTTTAATTACTAGTCCCGGGGACCCATATGTCATCTTTTATTTATTTATTTTTATTTTATTTTTTTGGGATTTAGTTTTCATTATTGTACTAATATAGTATGGAAGTGTACTGAGGCCAGTAGTTGAACTAGATTAGTCCCTTTAAAGAAAGGTCAGAGTTGCCTTTCTTGGTGCTCTTTAGATGAGGGGAAAAAAAAAACAAAAAAAATTTGGCGGCCTCTGCAATTTTGTCTTGTTGCGCTTGAAGCAAGATACGTTAATATATGAAATGAAATTAGTTTAGTATTCTCTTTTTTTCTTTTCTTTTTTTTTTTCATTTAAAATGTATGACTGTTTATTTAGTTATCCGAATAAAAAAAATTTGAATTTATATTTTTTGGACTAAATCAAACTTAAATTCTTTTATTATAGTAATATGTAATTTGAATTTCTATTTAAATGGGTCTATTTTTTTCTCTGATGATTATTGATTCTCATATAAATGTCGTCATCTTTGTTATTGGAAAATACTATATCCGATGGATTTAGTTGAAATGTCACAATTTTCTTCTCAGTTTGTCAAAATACGAAAGACATCTCTTTTGTTTTAATTCAATCAAAACTATACATTTTGTTGACTTCTTGTTGAGTTAAATTTATAATTATTTTGTGAATAAATGAATCGTATAAAATAAAAATTAAAAACCCTAACTATAGTTTAATTTAAAACAAAAGTTTTTTTTTTTTGCTAACATAAAATTAACAAAAGGTATTGTTTTTTATTGAATTAAAATTTCGTGGAGTTATACTTTTTGTACAAATTGAACGGAGAATCATGGTATTTTGACCAAAGGAAGAGATGTGTATTATTGGTATTTTCCCTTATTATTTCGTATGGTGATTTTGTCCTCTCCAAAATTTCAATTTTTGTTTTCCTCTGTAATCATTTCCCTAATTTAATCTTATTTTATATGTTTAGGTAAAGTTTCACTATTATATTAATTTATGTCTATCTAATAGAAAAGAGGTTTTGTTTTTTTTTTTTCTAATCAATTATTCCACTAGTATATAAGCATTGCATCATGAAAATGACAAGCTTTTTGTTTGTTTCGTAATTTATGTATTTTTCACCTCTTGATATTTTTTCGTTTTTCACCCCCATCCTACACTTTGACCACTCTCAGGTGCTACCTAAGTTATTTTACTATTATTATTATTCATTTGTTTCTTTTCCTAGAATTTGGTATCATATGTTATTATGTTTCTTCTTCACAACCGGGAGCATCAACATAAATTCATGTGGTCCTCATAGCCATAGGAGGAACTATTACTCATTAATCGATGCAACGCTATATCTATATGCAATATGGTTATAACATGATAACTTCAAATAAATAAAATAAGACAATTGTTTCACATAAAAATCTAGCACTATAAATTTTATATAAAGGGTTATTACTTACACATCATCATCATATGGGATTGTGGGACATACCAAAGCAGAAATTCAGTTCAAAAGTTTGTCTCTGCTTTATTGCGGTTGAAGGACATTGTATATGATATTTATATATCTGTGTTTGCGTGTGTGTGTGACATCAAAATTGACACTTTACCATCTCTTTTCCTCGTCTCTGGACTTTGTTGGTTGACATGAAAATTTGGAGGTACACGACAGAAGTGTGAAAAGCTCGGAAAGAGCTTTGGAACTATTATATCATTTTATTCGGACTAATTAGCTGTACAATCTTGGGTTGAACAAATTATCACAACAAGAATATCACATGCCATCACTGAAAATCACAAAAGTGTATATCACCAAGTGCATGTATTGTTGAAACTTATTGTCACATAATTAGGAAATAGAGAGCCAAGAAATAATGACACAATTAAGAAACAAAATTGCACGTAGCATATGGAAGTCCGAAGTGGTTTTTTTATTTATTTATTTTAATCTTTTAGATTAGATGATAGTGGGGTATCTGCTTTATTAACTCTAAATCATGCGTTAAAGATTTCAAAGCACTATGAGATAAACGTTTGCCGTACCATATATGTAATGCAGAACCCTAGGTCATGAATTTTACCAATGGGAGCGTCATTTGTGTAAATCTAATATAATCCAATGCGTGCACGAGAATTCACAAACACATATTGGCGTCCATATATATAAATAGGACATAAAGATTACTTTGGTTCCTTTAATTTATTGACAAACCAGGCAAAGCAAGTTGTCTTGGACTATGCATTGGAACAAATTATGTTATCAAGCATATAAACCTTTCCTTTTGTATTTTCGGCTTAGAATTTCACACAATACCCCTTAAGAAGGGCATTTTAAGTACTTATCCACAAAAACATTAATATCTGAACTGTCAAATTTAAATTAGTCTCGGTAAAAAAAATGGCAGATAGGAAGGCAAAAAAAAAAAAAAATCCTGAAGATATGGTTACATATAAACGTGAGTCTCACACATCAAGAAGCAATATTAACAAAAATACTCTTTAGGGATCGCCCTAATCATGATCGTTCATCCACTCCCTTGCATAACCACGCATTTATTTCAACTTGTTGATAAGGGGGCTTTTCCAGTGAGGGTTGGGATTTTTTTTTTTTTTTTTTAGAAAATTTGATTTTGACCATTAGATTTATCCTTTTATTTGACCCCATATTTCAAAAATATATACTTGATGATTTATAATTATTCCCGACTAAAAAAAACAACCACCAGAGAAGTCCTGTTCGTAAGTCGTTATTACCTTTTTTTTTATCCTTTTAATTGACCCCATGTTTCAAAAATATATATTTGTTGCTTCTTTCAACTCTTTCACTTGCACATTTTAATGATTTGCGTTCTATTTTCTTGGAGCCAAAACGTGAAAGAAAGATAAAGAATCTAAAGATTCAAAAACCCTTTTTTCTTCATCCGAATAATGGGCCACCAATAATGTACACATGAAGATAATCAAGAATCATCTTCCGATTCCATTGCTCTGCCCTTGCATGGACAGATTTTAGATTTCTTGGCATCAAATTATCCATATATAACCGTACTATACTCTTGTTTGCCAAAAAAAAAAAAAAAAGGTACTATACTCTAGAAAGAATCTATAAATACACATATGCGTATCAAGCAATACTAGCTAGCTAATATATAAAGCAATCGAGATATCCATATATATCCATATATATCCAAATATCCCACAAAACCAACTTCATCATATTCCATTGTCTTGTTGCAATTATCCCCTTTTGCCGGCACAGAGATAATATATATATATATATATATATATATATATATATATACACGTCCCTTTCTCGCTCTTCTTTTTTTTTTTTTGTCGTTTTACTTTTTTTTTTAGGAAGTTGATAAAGTTTCTTTTCTTTTACTTCTTATCTCTACTTTGAACATGTTACACGTACTTAAGCATCCTCCAAGTAATGAAGAAAAAAAAAAAAAAAAAAGAAGGAAAGCAAAGCATAATAAAAAAGAAAAACACCCCAAAAATGACGGCAAGTTGACAGAACGACAAGATAAAACGAAAATCGACGACTAATTTTTTTTTTTTACATTCGTAGACTCGTGTTTTATTTTATTTTATTTTTGGGCTTAAACTGTTTTCTAAATAATTGTTTCAACAGTCCGGTGTCATTTCAACTTTTTGTTGTTTTTCTTTCCTGTCGTTTCTGAATTTTTATTGTTTTTCAGTTGTCGTTTTTTGTTTTAATTTACTTTTGTCATTTTGTCGTAGCCTGATGTCTGCCTTTTTGCTTCTTGTCGTTTACTGTCGTTATGGTTTGTCCTTTCCTATAAAAAAACTTTGCTGTTGCTTTTTTTTTTTTTTTCATGTCGTTTTTTAAAATTAATTTATCGCCGTCTTTTCATTACCTGACATTTTTCTAATGTAACGTTGTTTTTTTTACTTGTCGTCATTTTAATTTCAACTCGCCTGCATATTTCGACATTTTCTGGAATTTAATTCTCGTTTCTCATAATTCAATTGTTGTAATTTTGTCTATCATTTCTCAATTATTGTCGTTCTTTTTAATTTATGGTCTATGTCCCACTAAAAATTCTGTGCTATTTGTTTTTTCGTTTGTCGTTTATTTTAATTCTGTCGTTTCTAATTTGTCGTTTATTTTAATTCTGTCTTTTTCAATTCCATATTCTTTATCATTTCCTTTACATGTCATTTATTGTGTTTCAGTTGTTTGTCAATTTCTATTTGTTTCATTTTTTGTCGTTTCTATACTCTTCGTTGTTATATTTTATTTTTATTTTAGTATATTATTATTTTTTTGAAACAGTTATATTTTATTTTTGCTTTTGTGTTTTTTGAAATTTCATTTTATTGTCGTTTTTTGTATTCTTTGCGATTCTGTCGTTTATCAACTTTTCTGTTTCATTTTTTATTGTCACTTATTAAGCATTTATTTTTCCATTATGTCGTTTATCAACGTTTTTGTTTCATTTTTATTGTCGCATATTAAGCATTTATTTTTCCATTATGTCGTTTATCAACGTTTCTGTTTCATTTTTGTTGTCCCTTATTAAGCATTTATTGTTCCGTTATGTATTTTTTATCGTTTATTCTATCCATATGGTTTGTCAAGGTCCTTGTACATTTTATGTCGCTTTTTTAATCTTTCAATTTTGCTCACGTATAACTTGTTATTCATCTCAATTAAAAAAAAAAAACTTGTTATTCATCTTAATACATCGTCGTTTTCGCATCCTACGATTTTTTTTGTCGTTTCCTCTTTTTTGTGTTGTATATTTCATTTCAGGCCAAATATCCGGGCTTGGGTATATCTGTCATTTCTTATCAAAACTTTGCTGTTGCTTTTTTTTTTTTTTCTTCGTCATGTCGTTTTTTGAAATTAATTTATCGCCATCTTTTCATTACCTTGACATTTTTCTAATGTAACGTTGTTTTTTTACTTGTCGTCATTTTAATTTCTACTCGCCTGCTTATTTCGACATTTCCTGGAATTTTATTCTCGTTTCTCATAATTCAATTGTTGTTATATTTTAATTTTGTCTATCACTTATCAATTATTGTCGTTGTTTTGTTTTATGGTCTATGCCACTAAAAATTCTGTGCTCTTTGTTTTTTCATTTGTCGTTTATTTTAATTTTGTTGTTTTTCAATTTGGGTCTGTTTTATTTTTTTTGGTCGTATGAGCATGAATTTAAATTCCATTTTGTTGTCAGTTCCGTATTCTTTATCGTTTCATTTTCATGTCGTTTATTGTGGTTCAGTTGTTTGTCAATGTCGCTTTGTTTTATTTTTTGTCGTTTCTGTACTCTTCGTCGTTACGTTTTGTTTGTGGTTTTTGATTATTTGAAATTTAATTTTATTGTCGTTTCCATATTCTTTGTCGTTTTTGAACTTTATTGCGATTCTGTCGTTTATCAACTTTTCTGTTTCATTTTTATTGTCGAGTATAAAAATTTATTTTTCCATTATGTATTCTTTATCGTTTATTTGTCGTTTTCTTAATCTGTCAATTTTGCTCATGTATAACTCGTTAATGTTATTCATCTTTATATGTCGTCATTTTCGCTCCCTACGGAATTTTATTTTATTTTATTTTATTTTTTGTCGTTTCCAACTTTTTGTGTTGTATATTTCATTTCGGGCCAAATATCCGGGCTTGGGCCTGTCACTGGTTCTTTTTGGGCCAAATAAATGGGCTCTCGACTACCAATGGAAAAGCCCATAACTCAATGCAGAGGCTGTGACTAGTCTCTAAGCTTCTGAGTTCTCAACAAACTAGATTTTTGGCCAATGAGAAAATTGTCTCTTAAACATAATTATGAATTTTAAGAAAAGCAATTAGTGGGTCTTCGTCTTCTTTCATGCAGATTTCAAGCTCAACACCTTATTAATTTCTTCCTTTTCTTTTCTTTTTCTATTTAAACAGCAGGTAAATACAACTATACAGGTTTTTTTCTGGGTCTTTTTTTTTTTTTTTAAATGTACACCACTCTTCTTTTTTTTTTTTTGGCCACTAACACCACTGTTTCTGTTAATTCCATTTTTCCCCCCTTCTTTGGGAAAGTGAGCTCAGTAATGTCGGTGAAGAGCAAAGGAGGAGATTTCAATAGAAGGACAGCTTTGCCCAGAAAATGTGCTCTTTTGCTTTGCTTTGGTTGCTTCTGCGCTGGAATGTTTTTCACAAACAGGTCATTTCGCTTTGAATTCTTTCAATTGCTTTTTCCCTTGATTACAATGAGTTTTACCTTAATATTATGGCTTTTTTGTTAGGTAAGTTCAGTAGATTGTCAGATTTGGGTAGGTTTTAACAAACAAACCTTAAATATTGTGTATTTTTTTATTTTTTATTTTAGCCGGTAGAGTTTTGTAAACTCTGTAATGTTGTGGCATTGAAATTGTTATGGCAAGAAGTGCTGTGTACTAACGTAATTATGCAAATTATCAAGTTTGGGCTTATTTTCTTGGGATGAATGTTGATGTCATGTTGTAGCTATATTTAAAATTTTGATCATATTGTGCTCTTGTTATGAGGAAGACTGAGAAATATGTGCATTGTCACATATCCATATTGTTCTTCCTGTTGCTTCCTATGGAATTAAAGATTCCATATTGTCTGATGGTTTTGCTTCATGAGTGACATAACATATTTTGGCAGCGTAAAGCTATTGTGTAAATTTTAATAACAAATTTTTTTTTTTTTGCATCAGGATGTGGATGGTACCTGAAGCTGCAAATATTCCAAGAACATCTCAAATTGGAGATAAAAGGTCAAACTTGAAATCTGAGGATTGTGATACAAAAGTTGTAAGTGTTTTTTTTTAACCAGTCATATTATGTTGCAAGAGAAATTGCAATTTCTTTTTTTGTTTTTTACACTTTACTATCTGATTATGTATAATTACTTATTTTATCTTGATATCTAAAAAGGTTGTAAAGCATACATCCAATGACAGTCTACAAGAAGCTTCCGATACTCAACATGTCATCCAGTAAGTTATTCTAGCACTTGTTCTTGTGTTATTTGTTAATTTTAGTCAATTTTATCAACAGCAAATGCAAAAGCTTATTGCTGATATAACATTCAGGATGCTAAATAAGACGGTTTCAGATTTGGAGATGAGGTTAGCGGCTGCAAGGGCAGTGCGTGAGTCTGTAAATAACGACTATCCTGTATCTGGGGACTCGGACACCATTAACTCAACTTCAAAAAGAAAATACTCAATGGTGATAGGAATCAACACAGCATTTAGTAGCCGGAAACGAAGAGATTCAGTTCGTACGACTTGGATGCCTCAAGGTACTTTTGAATATTCTGTTTCAGTTGCTTATTTAGCTAAGGTGAATGGGTTCTGATTGAAAAATATTTACCAGGTGAGAAAAGGAAAAAGTTGGAGGAAGAGAAAGGCATAGTCATTCGCTTTGTTATAGGTCATAGGTGAGATTTATGCCTTTCTCTGAGCCATTATGAAATGAACAAAGATTGTACCTAATGAGAAAGTAACTAGTTCCCGATGTATTTTTAGTTCAACATCTGGTGGTATCCTTGATAAAGCTATCGAAGCAGAGGAGCGCATGCACGAAGATTTCTTGAGGCTGGTGATTTTTTGGTCCATTTAATTTTATCTTCCATGTTCAAAGTCATCTAGAACTCCAGATTTATCTTTTTGCTTCATGTTTATTTAAGTCAGTAGTCAATATATATGGTTTTGTATAATTTGTTTTTGTAATTTACGCAGGACCATGTTGAGGGTTACATGGAATTATCGGCGAAGACAAAAACCTATTTTATGACTGCTGTTGCTTTGTGGGATGCAGATTTCTATGTCAAAGTCGATGATGACGTTCATGTTAATTTAGGTAAACACAAGTCTCAACGTTTTGTTATATACTTAATCCTCAATCATGCATCTATTAATTGTTGAGTTTCAACTCGTCATGCACAATTATTACTTTGAAAAGCTATTTCCTTTTTCAATTTTAAATCAATGGCACTTAGCTCTCGTTTAGTGATAAAAGATGAAGAGTACTTGAGTCACCATTCAAGTGGGGCTGTCTCAAATAAGCAATTATTTGAGAACCCGACCATCACTACTATTGCGCAGCCCATCTCATCATTTTGTTTCTGAACGTATTGAGATTCTTCTCCCCTTTATTTACCACAGGAACACTTGGGATGACTCTAGCTAGGCACCGTATAAAACCTAGGGTTTATATCGGTTGCATGAAATCTGGACCAGTCCTTGCTCAAAAGTAAGCATACTGGTCGAATCTTTCTTGCCTTTTGTGTTGAGTAATAATAAGTTTCGGTTCTTATATCATAATCTCTGTCGTAGGGGAGTAAGATACCATGAACCAGAGCATTGGAAGTTCGGTGCAGAGGGGAACAAATATTTTCGTCACGCTACAGGACAATTATACGCAATCTCAAAGGAGTTGGCCACTTATATTTCAATAAACCAGTTAGTTCCTACTTGGTCTTTATTCACTGGGATGCATAAAGAAATTTCATTTTGTTGCATTAATGAGTTTACAATTTGACATTTTAGTAAATGACATTCGCCAGAGAGCTCATATTTAATCAGTTACAAAAATTAGAACTAGAGGCCGTGATTTTTGTTCTTCTTATTCAACTTTGTGCTTTACATAGTTGGGGATCTCCTTTGGCATGGTTTTTATGGCATATATTTTGGCCCTTCTTTTTGTTGTTCAAATTCTCTCAGGAATGTTCTACACAAATATGCCAATGAAGATGTTTCAATAGGATCTTGGTTTATTGGTTTAGATGTGGAACATGTGGACGATAGGAGACTTTGTTGTGGTACACCACCTGGTAATACGTTGGAAATCTTTATTTCTCATACTATCTTTTTTTTGTTTTCTTACTTCTGCAAATATTATTATTATTATTATTATTTGCTAAGAACTTCTAAAATTAGTTGAGCTCAGGCACTTTAGAATTATAATTGAATTCATCATCGGACCAGCCTCAATATGTTGGCTATGAGAAATTCTGTTTCATTTCAACACAATAACAAAATGCATTAGACCCGACTGTTCAATGGAAAAGTACTGCCACTTCTTCTCATTGTTTGTTGGGAAAAGTAGAAACTGAAGAACTTGCTGTCCGAGCAGAATTGACAGTGCAATTGGTTTCTGCAGACTGTGAGTGGAAGGCTCAGGCAGGCAACATTTGCGTTGCTTCGTTTGATTGGCGATGCAGCGGGATTTGCAGTTCTGTCGAGAGGATCGCTGACGTTCACCACAGATGCGGCGAGGACGAGAACGCGTTATGGAGTGTGAGCTTTTGATAAAAGTGCAACTGTTCTTACAGACTTTGATGCTGTTTTGAGTAAAGAAATTGTAAAACTACTATATAGAATCACTATCATTATGTAAGAAACGGGTGTCACTTCTGGGGTCTTTCTGTGTCTTCTTCCAAGCAGATCAAAATTCCTTATGGACACCGTACAGGAGTAACAATAATCGACTTTTGACACGACATTCTTTATCTAGTTGGGGAGCTATTTTGTGAGTTCTGCCATTATCATTGAGCTCCATTATAGGGTTCTTGGAGTAATCTTTTCTTCTTTTGGGCAGCTTTTCTCTTTGCCCTTGTCATAATAAACTGGCATGTACATATTTCACTTGGCCAACATTGTTGTTTGTAATTTTGATATTCTTTAATGAAAAAGAGTTCATGTTGAGCTTGTTATATTCACAATATTGGTGCTATGCATGAAAGCATTGATACTAGAAATGAATGTCATTTTTTTTTTTCTTTTTTATTTTCTACAACAAGAAAATCAAATTCGATAAGGGAATTGAACTTGAAATTGATATTTGGTATTGAAATGAATGTCATTTTTTTTTCTTTTTTATTTTCTACAACAAGAAAATCAAATTCGATAAGGGAATTGAACTTGAAATTGATATTTGGTATTGACCGTTACAGTAATAAAAAAAAAAACGAAAAGAATATGTTATTCAAATAACACTGCAAGATATACATTTACAGATATTTGAACTTTATGGTACATATCGATATGCAATTCAACAGCTGAAAGATTAAAGTAACAAATGCATTAATGAAGAATCTCTGACAGTACTTTGATAATCTGCTGGGAAATCCAAAATCTAAATACATTGAATAAAGATTCTAATTTACACACAAAGTGCGCATAACCTTTTGTGCTCATGATGTTTTGCTTAAAACTCGTAAAAATTATCTTCCAAAGTGACCTTGAAATCTTTCTGCGCGTCTTTTCTGTTACTATTAATGAAAAAGCTTTGATATTAGTCTTTTAGGCTTATTGAAAGAGAAGAAGATAAAAGAATAACAATAATAATAATGCTCATTAAGACTACGTAACTGTCAAGAAAAACAAAAGTGTATAGTCAACAATTATAAATGAACTAATCACACAAAACAGCCCCACTTTAGTTAAGCTGTTATCTTAACCTTTTCCTGATTAAGTGATTATATCAGGAAGAGATAATGGACATAATTAAAAAGCCTGCTTTTTAGCAATCGATCTCAACGTGAAAAGAGCTTCAGGACCTGGAAAATCAGTTCAAGAACTCGTGTTGAAACAAACCATAATAATAACAATATCAAACATGCACAGAAGTCTTTTTCCTAATTATTTATTTGACTCGTTAGAATTACATTATAATTAGTTTAAGGCGGTAATTAAACAATAAATAATCCGGATATATAACTGTACATCAGACCATTTGACATATATATACATTTAAAGGAGCAAAGTTTATAAAGCATATATACTTTAACATGTGATATTGGCACGGCTCAATCAAACAACAGATCTCTACAAACTAAAGCACTGATTTCTGATTGAACCGTACCAATATCTCATGTATACGCTTGTTAATAACACTTACAAGCTATATATTTAGCAGAAAAAAAAAAATCATTGAAAACTATATATATATATATATATATATATCTGCATACAAACATCTATATATTAATGCTAGTTTATGATCAAACTCCACGAATAGTAACACTCTCACTCTCTGTCTCTCTCTTCAAAAGATTAACCACATCACACATATCTACGGCTATATGTGGACGCTATAGTTATGTGTAAGTGTGTGCGTTAAATACGTATACATTATATGAAGTTTGATGGAAGGAGAAAAAAAAATACGGAGACATATTTACCTTAAAAGATAATAAGTGCTAAATATATAGACAACAATTAAGAAACCAGACCATACACACGTCTATACATACAAGTGATCATGAGATCACAAACAAACTAGATGATACGTTGACTGAGAAGCATGGCGAATCACAAAGGCTCACAACATGAAGAAGATAAAACAATAGGGTTGTGTTTTTTTTTTTTTTTTTTTTTGGTGAGTAATGAAATATAGGATATGAGATGTGTTTGTGGGAGTGAATAGAGAACCTCAAATATACTAAATAATGAATGAAAGAGAGAGAGATTTGTAATAACATGGCAGGTGGGCTGTGACCTCTGTCTATGTTGGCATTGAATTTTGCCCACCAACCCTACAACGTAAAGAGGTTGGCCACATTAAATTTTCAGACCTTACAAATATTTTTTTTTTAAAAAGGATCAACAACAGTAATATATATTGTGTGTGATAGCAAGTCATATTGAGACAATAACTCCTCAACTCTCAATCTTTCTTTTCTTTTGTATTTATGACGCTTTTGTGGTGCCACTGCCACCCACATTTCAAATTCAAAAAACATATATCATCGTGTATTATAATTACATTTTATATATATATATATACATGAAATGTTTTATTGCCTTGTTGAAATGGGATGTTGTCTTATGAGAGAAATAAGCAATAAAGGTCTAGCTAGGTAGAAATCTCTAGGCTAATTAAGGCAATAAATGAATAATTGAAAAAGATGTCACTGAAATATCATTCTTCCTTTAAAAGGCAAATCGAAGTTTCCCTGAATGAGTGTGGTCGGTCAATGGAGAAGGAAGGCCTATTACTGACAATAACTAATTTGGTAAAATTATTAAAGCGCACTTTGGGAAATTATAATGTAAAAGAGCACTACAAATTTCAAATATGTATATATATATATATATATATTATTGATGTTTAAGAGAGCACTACAGTACAAGTATTCGGATTAATTTTCGTACACCTCGACAAATTTAATTTCAAGAAATTTGTTTATTGTATTAAGAGTAAGTGTGGTCCAAAAAGTTTAAACACGAAAAGAAATACACCATTCGGACTCGAGAACTTTACCAATTAAACCGCATTATTAAGAGAGCACCATACTTATGTTTAAATCTAAATCTTCTGTCTATTTTTAAATCTAAATCTATTTTCTCCGTCTCCTTCTTTGTCCCTATAAATAAGATTTTGAATCTAAATAACAACAGTTATTGTAAAATATAATAAAATATAAAGTGATTAAAAATTTAAATATTTTTGCTCAAGTGTTAAAATCTTATTTAGAGATAAAGAATGAGACAGAATAATAAAACAAAAGGTTTGGACTTCTTATTTTTGCCATTGCAGCTACTTATAATCACGAGTGAGTAGATGAACAAAAATATTTCAAAAAGTAATTAGTAGGTTTCAGATAACTATTAAGCATAGTTAAATTATATTTGTTATAGTATAAAATCAAATGTTGACCTATAGATGGTAAATTAACATTGTGTCACAACATGAGGTATTGAGTTCAAACCTCTACTTGCATTTCCTAATTATAACATGTGTTCGACCCTAAACATCATGAGCCTAAATATTCACATGTAGGGTTTGTTCAATAATGTTAAGAGTATAAAATCAACTATTGGTCCACCTTCTATATCAGCCTAAGCTTATGAAAAAAACCCTTAAACATTATGAGCCTAAATATTCACATGTAAGGTTCGTTTAATATTGTTAGAGTATAAAATCAATTATTGGTCCACCTTCTAAATCAGTCTAAGCTTATAAAAAAATCCTCGTTATGAGCCTAAATATTCACTTGTACCAAGGTTCGTTCAATAATATTAGAGTATAAAATCATCAACTATTGGTCCACCTCCTGTATCAGCTTAAGCGTATGAAAGAATTGCGACCCATAAATATTGATATGCTAAATTAATGTATATGACTCAGAGAATATTTTTCCAATGCATGGCAACACCATCACGACCAATTTGCATATATGTATGGAAAGAATTTGTATATATATATATACACACACATTTGATGACCACACAAAGAGATAAATATGCCAGCAGATATCTGTGTTCTTCATAAATGAGGAATTATAAATTAGTTTATTAGTGTAGGCATAGTTGTTAATGTTATTAAAATGTATCTGGTGTTTGCCTGTCCTGTGCCCGGAATGTCCTTTGTTAAAGGTGTCAAGTCATCCTCGAAATGGTTGGGAAAGAATCATATAGTACTTCTTGGCGGGTCTAACATTTATAATGCATTGACTTGATTGGACGCTATTTATTTTTCATGGTATGGAAAAGCTCAAAAGCATTTTAATAGTTAGAACAAGATCCATATACAACATCTCATAAAAAAAATAAAAAAATATAGATTTTTATTTTTTATTTTTTTATGTATGTAAACGGTCTTAACTTTTTACAATCGCGCCCCGATAAAATCATCAGTATGCGCTGAAAAAATGAAAATTTATCTGGTCCTCTTTTAAATCTTATCTTAAAAAAGCCAAGAATTTTATTAAGATAATTGAGAGTTTAATCAACCCTAAAAGCAACTGAGAGTTTAATTATTATTTCATTTCTCGCATTACATACCCATCGGTAGTGTAAGGTAAATACTTTATCATAAATGTGAATATGTAACTGTGAAAAGAGAAGATAATATAAAGGGTGTGCAACTAGCTTCTTTGGAGCGCTAGATATATCCAAGTTTTTAATAAATATCAGAGTCGGAGATGCAAATGTGTGACATAGAAAATATCTGTTCTTTTTTTCTTTTTTTGTCCTTTAGGTAATTAGTCATTAACCATATATGTTTAGGAAAATTCCACCAACTTAATGCACGGTAATCACCACAAAAAAATAAAAAATAAAAAATGGTAGAAGTATGGGACCCTAAGTCTTAAATCATGGTCTCCAAGTGTCCCCTACAAACCTTTAGCATCAAGATTTCCTGTTGGGGCAATAAATTCTTGCCACATGCAAAAACTAACGTATAAAATTACTTATATATACATACATATATATATATACATACAGCTCTAGTGGCGTAGTTCAGCGCGATAAGTAATTTATGTTGATATGTTTACATCCTGTGTATTAAGATGAAGAAATGTGAAAGGACTAGTCAGAGTGCGTTCAAGAACAAAATTGTACCCAAAAAAAAAATTACATTTATTGTTTTCGTTGCTCTAAACATCGTAGAGAATTAGGCTAAAGCCTGAATGTATATATACTAGTACGATGAAATATGAACGCATTTATGATCTCCTACATGTTATATGTCAAAGACTTCGAAATCATATTCAATATTTCACAATATATGCGATCTAATAATTAAACATACCCCAAATAATGCAAAAAATTAGTACGAGATATTAGACAAAGTTAAGACCAACAAGATTTATATTAATATAAGATTGTCCAGCGTGTGCAAATACATATCAGCAGCGACACGGTCACTCAAGATTGTGACAATTTAGTAATGACATGATTTAATTACTTTTCAGGTAGTGCATATATACATATATGTATATATATGTGTGTGTGTATGTGTGTTTGATTCTAAACAATGTTGGACATATACAAGCTGATAATACTAATTATGGACCTAAGGTGTGTGTGTTATATATATATTTTTTCATTTTTTTAATGCTCCATTACTGCAATACGATGAGACCAATAAACTACCATGAAAGAAACACATTATGATTCAAATTAACTGAACTGTATATATGGTCTTTGGGTAGTACTATCTCCTTAATCGGACCCCACGAAAATTATTTAATTTTGTCTCATTTTAGTCTATGTACCTCAACTACATAATGTCCTACCAATTCCTAGACGGAAAATATGATTATTGGTCATGCTAAAAGATTCCATCGTAGAGCATATGAATAGAACACCGGAAAAATGATGATTACACACACCAATGAGATAATTTCAAGTTTATATATATAGGTGATACTATATACATTTGGAAGTAGAAACTTTCATACATAATATTCATATTCATACAAGGAAAAGAGAATAGCTATAAGCCAAAACGACATTTAAATTATTTACTTGTCTCATTCACTTACTATTATGAGCTCAGATCGTCTATCATCATCTCTAATCCTCTTAATGATATCATAACAACTCATCAAAATATTTTTATAAAAAATAAAAAAAGTATTAATCACGCATGTAGAATTTAAAGCAATTTATTAGAGAGAGGGAGAAGGGGATAGAGGATCTAAATTCTACTATTATACCTTAACTTGTAACTTAACCAAAGTATGTGACATGTAGCAAATACATGCTATGAATATGAGAGTTCAAACTTGAACTCAACTATAAGTGACCCAACATGCTCAAGCTCGCGCATATAGCTAGAGGTTACAGTACTCTTTGGTCAATATGAGAGGCCGCGACTCTCATCCAGTGAGGTCGCCATTCTCATCCATGAAGAGTTGCATCAGCATGAAAAGTTGTGTCGTCAAAATACAAAAGTTGGCACAATCTCTTGTAATGAAAAATCAAAAGTGAAACATTTTTTAAGGAAAGAGAGAAATTTCTATAGAACCAGGTACCTTCTTTTAAAAATAAATGGCTCTTAATACGTAGGAGAAAGCAAAGACGCTCTAGATAGTAGCGGGAAAAGATAATAAATTAATTAATGTATTGTGAGATTATATGTGGTTGTCAAATTTATAAATATAGTGAAAATACCCCTCCGGCCCAAATCCTCCTAAGGTGGACATATAGGTCATGTTTTCGCTCGAACCATCAAAAACTTGGGTGTTAATCTTCTTTTTTATTTTCTCTATCTACTCTCGTGTGTAATGTGACAGTCATAATCCCTTAAACAAAAAAGATGGCAAGACAGGATAAGTTGTGCAATCTCGTACCGCTTGGGTCAGGTGATGGTCTAATGTAAAGGTTCCGAGGCCGTGCCGGTGCGAGACGGTACGGTTAAAGAGAGGCATACTTAAAAGATATGATGATGGTACAACATATGTCAATAAGATGCTTCTTCTTTTTGGGAGCATATCTTGTAAGAACTTCAAAGTTAAGCATGCTTGACCCGGAGTAATTTAAGCGTGCTTGTCGTCGATCCGAAAAGTAAGGTCTATTTTAAGAGCTTCGGTAAATATTTTTACTGCATTAAAAAGTGTCTTTTCAAATTCATAATGCAAATTCTTTGTTAAATTCCAAATCAAATTGTTATCCAAACATTGATTTAAACTACAATCTAAATACAAAATTTGACTTTTTTTAATTAGTTTAAATCGACCAATTTATAGGTTTAAACAAGGTTTAAACGATCAAAACAATCAAATTACTTGAAATAAATTAAGGAGGAAGCAATTAGTAAATTGAACTGAGAATCTAAGCCCATTGGCCAACTATATAACTTACTATGTGCTGCGGAGCTCTAATTACTTTTTCATTATTATTATCTATAGCACAAACGAAACATTGCATCTGCAAGTAGAAACAGATTCATATATATATACATATATATAAGGAAAGAGTAGAAAAGAAATATTGGCAAGTACCATCAGTTTCCAATGAAAATAAACCCAAATAACCACTTGTGAGTGAATGTTCTGTTTTCTTCCAAACAAAGGTCAGTTTATATTCTACATTTGTTTTCATTTGAAAACCCTTTCCAAATTACACAAGAGGCGCTCAAACCACTTCATTCCAATTCATACTCATCGATCTTGATCAAACAAACGAAAAACCCTAGTTTGTCACTATATTTATGTACAATTTCCTTCTTGATATTTTCTATTGTACTCTTCAAATTGCAATTTCTTAAAGGATTGCAAACTCGACCAAAAACTTCATTGATATGTGCAATGGTTTATCAGTACTCTCTTATCTAGATCTCTCATTAACCCCACACGTCTATTATTTCTTAATTATTCCATATATGTACGTACTTATTTTACAGATCACAAAACAAAAGTAGGACAACATATAGGGAAACTCGAATTAAGCAACAAAAATTTTTTGAAAAAAATATATATTATTTATGATTCAGTGGTTATCGTACTTGTGCCAACATAGCAACATGAAAATGCACTTCCTTAAAATGTATAGCCTTGACCTTTGTTCCTTAGCCATTGCAACGCATCTTTTCTTCAAGCTCAAACCCTTCTCATTGGTACTATGCCCTCTTCTCGATGCTTGCCTTGACATTGGCCTAAAACGACACCGTCGAATCAAGATCTTCATTCTTCTTCTAGTTCTCTGGTAATTCCATATACCTAATTGCTCTACACGGGCGCAGTAATTTAGGGTCGTTGAAGAGATAATAATAATTATTATTATTATAATAATGAGCTGGTCAATATAGATAGCTAATTATAAGCCACTAAATAAGGAACGAGAGAAAGAAAGAGATGGATATATAGTTCTAGGGAAGAGAGAGAAGAGTTGTTCTTTTCTTGCGATTTTTTTTTTCCTAGATTATTCTCTTGCCATGCAAATCCAAAATTATAAAAGGGTGTTGCGGAATGCTTTTTTTTTTTAAACATATTAATAATTTATGCTTATTTTATGTTGTATTTTTAATTTATATCCTCACTTTTATATTATAAATATAGAATAAAAATTAAATAAAAAAATCTCTAAAAATATAAATTATAAAATGACACTTAAAATAACCTTGTTTTATAATTTTTTCAAATTTTAAAATAGTATGTTTGTCTTATCCGTATTTTATTAAAAATAATTATTATTATTATTATGTGACATGATTAGAATAATATGATAGTGGGCTTCAGGGTCTATACTAATCTGTGACTTGTGCAACCCCACGTTGCATGTTGGCAAGAGCGTCCACATATATTTTGTGACGCTGGTGATTGTTTTGTGATGTCAAATCAATACCTTTTCTATGATGTTTTTTCCCCCACTAAGAACCTTACGTTATAAACTTATGATTGAACTGATGAATTGGCCATTGGGGTGACCTTTTCTTTTTCTTTTTCTTTCTTGTTTTTTTCCTCATCACATTACATGATACCATATACTAATTCTAAACACGCGCATGGCGCGTCTAAGCTCAATATAATTTTTGTCGTGATCTGATCTCTGCAAATTATTTTGTTTAACTTTATATATTTATAAAATAAATTTTGCATATTAGAATATGATAACAATATATATTTTCGTGTGTGTATTTATCATTTTATCAATTTAAGGGTCGATATATTGTTTACAAAAGTTTGATTCGTTTATAGCCCTATCTAAAATCATATAATTTAAAATTTATTTCTAAATAAGAGTATCATTAATTATTTCGATAATATATTATTATTTGTTTACCTAATCTAATTTAATGTAATTCATTTGGATTTGGTCTAATTATGGGATTCAACCTTAGTTTTTCTTTTTATAAGTTCTCGAGATTGAATTGTTTTACAGATTTTAAAATTTCAAATGTATTGAGGTTATAATATTTCTAATCCGTATTTATTAAAGGGTGAAGTATGATGATAACAAGAATTTACACTGTAATAAAAATAAATCCTCGTATTTTTAAAAGAATCGAGTAATTAATCAATTCATTAATTCTTGCATATATTTTTAATGACTTATTCAATTACTAGTTGTTACCACCATGTTAATAAATTGAATTATTTTGGTATTTTGTTATATTTTTAAAATATTAAGTATTTATTTAAATTAAGTGTTAAAATTTTAGTACTTATAATTGTTTCTCTTTATTAAGATATTGTATAGGGATTTGAAAAGTTGAAAAAAATGGTTGAAAAAAGTGAAATGGAATGGAATGGTTTGGAGGATTGAAAAAGGTGAAAAAATAGAATGGAATGGAATGAGGAGAATGGTTTCCCCAAACGGGGGGTAAATTTGATTATATTGAAACCAAATCAATAGTTAATTTAAGCGAAATTATTCAAAATACTTTGATTTGTAAGACACTCTTTTATTTTTATATTATAACTTTTGCAACTGCTTTTTGGTTTGATTACTGATGAGGTAGGGAATTAGAAAAAGATTTTGGGCATTTATCCACTTTCTTTTTCTTTCAAATATTGGATATATAATAAAATGGGGACTAATATTACAACAAACAAAAAAATGGTGATTATTGGATGGACAGATTAACATCGAACTTGAAATTCTGTATGATTACTTAACGATGTCGTTTTAAACCCACTTTGGCGATGGGGAAAGATTCACAAAGATTCATGGAAAATTCTTCGGTGAGGAACAACCTTTCGTTCGGTCCCATAGGGAATAATTGTTGATCTTTTACTGCATAATTAAAAGGGATGAGGTACACCCTCAAGCACGTGATTACAACCAAATTCAGTCAAAAAAATATATTAAAAAAAATAAGAAAAGAAAAATTATTCCACAACGAGTTCTTGTTCACCATTTTACTCATTGTATTGTTCTTAAGAAAAACCAAGAATATTTTTGAGAGATCATTACTTATTAATCATTTTATAAACTTCATAAAATTAGTTTTTTAAACATATTTCAATAATAATTTCAAAATTAAAGGATTGGAAAGGAAAAATAAGAAGCATAAACCATGACGATAAATAGATATGGCCATGTGTATGTTGTACATTAACCAAAAAAAAAGTGATTTGGAGACCTAGGCAGCACAATTAACGAACAAACAAACTTGCGTTGCAAGAGATACTATATAATACACACACACACAAACAAGTTTAGGTTCCGTATAGGCATCGAAAAGAAACTCCAACAAGTCTCTTCGCAGTTAAGCCCAAGAAATTGCTCATTCCATCACGATTCTTATAAAGACCATTGATCTTTTCCCTCTTCGTTTCTTCTGATTCTGACCCATTTGTTGGTTTCTCGATCACCACCCAGATTTGTCTATCTTTTTCCTTTTCTTGGAAAAACCCTCGTCGAAACCATTTCTTGTTTGGTATGCTTTTTGGGTTTCCTTATATATATATATATATATATTTGGTGTGTTGAAGATGATTTTTTGTTTCTTTCTCTTCTGTGGTTTGTGATGTTTCGTTGCATGAAATTCGCAGAGAGTAGTGGAAGAGGGAGTTTCGCCATGGCCAAGACGTCGTTCAAGCTCGAACATCCTCTTGGTTTGTTTCTTTCTAAATTTAATATTGAGTTTTTGGCTGATTGTTTCTGGGTTTCTTGTTCTGTTTTTCTTTTCTTTTTTTATAAACCCTAAAAAGAGGATTTTTGTGATGGCTCATTTTGGTGTAAAGGGCAGACACAAATACAATTGTGTTATAAAGTTTGTAAATTGATTTTTTTTTTTTTTAATTTGAGAAATTGGATTGGAGTGTATTTTTTATCGAATTGTATTTGGTTTATTTTTAGTTGCTTCAGTTGATCATGGCTTGGTTTATGCAGTTTTATTGCGATATTTATATGTTAACCGAGTGTGTTATCCCTCTTTTTTTTCTCATATTAATTGATAATGTCTTGTTCAATTCTTGAGGTTTATTGCTATAATCTTTTGTGCCATACGATTTCCTTATGTGATGATTTTGGTTCTTGATATATAAATGAATAAATAACAGAAAGGAGGCAGGCCGAGGCTCTTCGCATCAAAGAAAAGTATCCGGATCGGATCCCTGTAAGATTTTTGCTCTTCTTATCAAGATTGGTTCTCTTTTTACTTTAATTTGTTTGGTCCGTCTGAATTCGATTACGTCATTCAGGTTATTGTGGAGAAGGCGGGAAAGAGCGACATTCCTGACATAGATAAGAAGAAGTTAGTAATCATCCGCCCTTCCGTTTCAGTTATTCTTTATCCGAATTAGGACTCTGTTTGCGTTATAATGCAGTTGATGCAATCCTTAGCTGTTAATCATAACGTGTTAAATGAGCAGAGTGCATTTTATAGCTTAACATAGCTTGTTGTATTAGTTCATTGAGCAAGTTTGATGGATAAGTTGGTTTTGGAATTACGAAAATGAAATGAGATAGATGAGGTAAAAGCGAAAAACAAATGAAGTTATAGGGCCGTAGCAATCAGGGCATGGTGCTAAGTGATGTTTTTATTGAAGTGCTGGTCTAAGCAGCAAATTGCTACGATGAAATTGTTTCGAAAATCAAAATGTTTTATTTGATTGAACCATTCCTTCGGTTTTTTTTTTTTCAATTAGTTTTGCATAATATGAGATGTTAATCTAAGTTGATGCCTTGAAAGGCCAAATTAAAAAGGAAAATATTCTTGCAGGGGTTGATACCCTTCTGTTTTTTGGCTGCAGATACCTCGTGCCAGCGGACTTGACAGTCGGCCAGTTTGTATATGTCGTTCGGAAAAGGATCAGTCTTGGTGCTGAGAAAGCTATATTTGTCTTTGTGAAGAACACCTTACCTCCCACTGGTAAACTCAGCAGTACATTTATATTGAGCTATTGTATTTCTTACCAAATTGTGTTTCATAATTTATGCCTCTTTTTCACAGCTGCATTGATGTCTGCTCTTTATGACGAGCATAAAGACGAAGACGGATTTCTATACATGACTTACAGCGGAGAGAACACCTTTGGTGCCTTTTAACTGCCAATATGCTGTGTAAAAAAAAAAAAAAAAAATTGCATACGCCGTGTGTGAATAGAACTTGCTAAGTGTACATTCCTGCATCGTGTCTTTCCGAATCCATGTTCTTGTCCGGTTATGATTTGAACTCAGTTGGGATCGATAGACGATCACTATTGTTCTGGAAGTATCTGATTGTGTACGATGATATTTTGAGTTGGATTTTGAATTGATGCATTTTTAGTCTCCTTTTTCAATTTAGGTTCTGGTTGAAATCACTGCAAATAATCATTAGACTTCTTGTGTGGGACTACATGAATATGCCAACCACTCGACGAGAACACAGATAAGAAACCCCTATACAATAATTCAGGCTTCAAACCATTTTGGAGTTTTACATTCAATTAGATTACAGGAAAAAATATCACTACACATGTATTCGACAAAAGAGTGGAACAGAACAATTGTCCAAGTTGATAAGCAATATCCTTATTATTTCATTTGGGGGAACCTTTCTTCTGGCACTGATTCTTGATCCATTTGAAGCCATTGGTGGTACCACTTTTGAGCTTTTGAGCACCTGCTAGAGCTGCGGTTTTGACCTTGATAAGTCCACCCTTGCTATCGCCTTTCTTGTTAGCGCCACTTTCCTTTTTGGCTTTGGCGTTTTCATCCTCTTCTTCCATTGCTCCTATTCCCCCGGCACCCCATTGGTCGGCCCAGCTCGGCCCTTCACTCGTCATTCTTCTTCCATCGCGATCCAAAGATTAAGAACAGGAAACATAGCAGATTAAGATGAGAACATTTAAAATCTTACTAATGGCTTTGTGTATTTGTTAAATAACAATGTAGAGATTGGTTTGTTTAAGCATTCACATTCATGAAGAGAGGTTTGTGTAACACATCCATAAGAAAGATAACCGGATCTATTCCCAACAAGCTAAAAACGAAACTTATCAGAAGGTTTCTATGTCAAATCAAGCACTTGCACAGAAGAACATAAAAAATGAAAACGTCTATCAAAGAGATAAAAGAGAGAGATCAAAACTAACACAAACCGAGACTTGACAACTACAAAGCTTGAAGTTGCAATATTAAGAAGACAGAGATTGAATTAGTACCTGGTGATGAAGAAGAAGAAGAATGTGTCTTGAGAAAGGTGTTGGCAATGTTGTTAATAGAGAATATTAGGTATAGCCAAGTAGCTTTAAACCACAAGGAAAAAAGAAAAAAACAAAAGGGCACATGTGGATGGGCTGTCTTTAATCAACATCTTAATACACACTTCTTTAATAAAGAACATGCCAACTCACCCAAGTTTCCTTCAGGAGAAGCAATTGCCTTTTTGGCTTTTATATCTCATAATCAACTTTGTTGTTGGTGACTTTTTTTTTAATTATTATTATTATTTTAAATCCTAATCATGTGGAATCTTCTGCTTCTTCTTGTTAATTTTGGTATAACCGAAGAGAAAACTCATTCATTTTCCTAATAAAATTTGCCCTCAAGTTTGGATTTAAAGGATGTTTTGCTTTGCCTCTTCCCACAAGCAACTGAACAAAAGTCTTTTGCTCAAACACTGCACAATCTATCAATTTCGATGACCATCACGTAATGATATTTAACAACTTATTTTTAGACCTTAATGTGTACTCAAAAGTTAAAAATAAAGGAGGCCAAACTAGTGGCCATCCACTTCACATGTGGACTTTGGCGTCTTTTGGACTAATAATTGACTACTTGCAGTTCTTTCTTCCCCCAATATTTTCCCTGTTAGATTTTACAAGTCCGTACTGATAAATCCACCAAATAAATTTTTATTTCCATTTTGGCTAAGCCTAAGCGAATCCCACGAGTCAATCAAAGCGAATCCACGTCACGCTAGGTCTCTCCTTGAAGTACATCCTCAGCCAAACGTCTCAAGGCCAAATGGCCAATCATATTGTGAACCTGAAAATCTCCACTATATCACGCAGTTATTGCTACTTTTGGAAAAAGTGAGTGAGGTAATTCATTCTTTACGTTTCATGAGTCAAGACCATAATGGGGAACACAATAATCAATTGGGGTTCTCTCTGGTGCTAAGCCCTGTTACCACTGCATTGCAGTCAATTGCGATCCTTTTTTTTCTTTTTTTCTTTTTTTCCTTTTGCTTTCATTGAGTGCCTGAATATGGCTTACTTCTACTTGGTTCTGAAATTGTTTTCAACTATGGTAAAATTCTCTTTTTCTCAAGTGAATATTGACATTTTTTTTTTAATCCTTTACGATAAATTGTACAACTTATTGACGAGTGTGGTCTATGCAAATAGGACAATATTTTTGCTGGTGGTTGGGACTACAAGCTCGGATGGAAAGATATGCAAATAGGGTAAGATTTTTTTACCAGTGGTTGGAACTTTAACATATTTCATTATAACATGTTCATGGTAGAGATTTAGCAGTGCCACTCAGTCATTTCTTGTTACATTCCAAGTTATTGATATAAAGCTAACAATATAGGAAGAATTGATGTATTTACAAATATCATTTGCAAATTGTGGGTGAGATGACAAGAAAACTGATATTTGATGTAGATTTTTTTTTTTTTTTTTTTTTTTGCCGAAAAAGAGTAAGGTGACCAAAGTGATTACTGATGACCCTATGTAACGAGAAATTAAGAACTGGCTTAACTTGTTCACATCACCTCAAACTCCACGAAATAATCATGTAACAGTTGTCCCATGGTTTTGTCGCTAATCTCTATGCATGGCACTCAATGGTCATCAAAGTACCTGCTATATCAATGTAGTCATTAACTTGTGAAATCAATAAAGGAATTAATTTCCCTTAAAAAAAAATAAATAAAGGAATTAATTACCTACAGGCCGCCGTAGTCATAAAACTAGCGGCCGTAGTCATAAAACTAGCAGTTGGGAAATGAAAGGGCTTTTTTCACTTCAATATGGGATGATTTACCTTGATTTTTTTAAAAATCCTAATTCATTACAAAATTTACATCATCACATACGTTGGTGTATATATAGAATAGGCATGTAATTTCGAAGACGGATAAGCCGGTAAAAAAATTACCCGTCCCGGTTTTCAGGTAAAAATACCCAAATTTTACTCGTTGGGTAAAAGTTGGGTATACTGAAAAAATTCGGGTAATTGAAATTATAGATATATGCTATAGTTCTTTCTTCTTCTTCTTCTTCTTTTTTTTTATACGATACTAAAGTGCAAGGCATGATTATAGTTAAACTATGCTCTATTTTAGATTTTCAGAACGTGATATATATTTGTAACAGAGACATTAAACTGTCGTTAATATGCAGTTAGTTCAACCCCTTTTGTTTGAATTATTTACGTTTGCGCTGTGTCAACTACTTGATATTCTTCACTCTTACCCATACCTTTCTACCCTGAGGGATATTTTAATTTTTACGATCAAGACATGTCTCTGCATGCTTTCATTTTGACGCCCTATTTTTGCCCATAACATTCAATAAAGAAAATGAAGGTTGTTAAAGATGCAAAACATTTGAATGAGGCAAAAACTGATCATCAAAATAGCTTTAATAGTTAGATGAGTTCATGACTCGAGTGGCTGTGGCTGATGCCAAAGTGAAAAACTTTGAAAAACAAAACAAAATTTGTTAGCAACAAAGATCAATACACCGAGCTCAGAATACCTCGCAGTCCTAAACGACAACAAACCAAACTCCGATGCTATATCTACACTTTCTATGTATTCAACTTCACAACCTCGCACGCATAATTCTATCAACACCATCAACTCTCACAACTAACTCATAAACCAACTACTTGGACTTCCTAACGGACTTCGATTTCTTCATCTTCGACCTAGACTTGTCGTCCACGCTCGTCGTCCACGCGTACCCGCTAGGAATGGCAAAAGGGTCGGGGTTCTCTGTCTGCGCCGTCGCACCGCCAATTTGATGGTGGTGGTTGCTGCTGCTTGCTGGCCGAGGCCGACTGGCTGTTGTTTCGCCGCAGCCACGAGGGTGCGGACAATGTTGATGTTGATGTGGATGTGGATGTGGATGGTAAAGACTTTTGGTCATCTTCAGGGTGGCCTCTTGCTTGGCCTGCGTGGAAGAAGTGTCTGGGGCTGGAGAGTGGAGTGAAGAATTGCTCAACTGGTTGGAGCTCAACGAACTTTGTGAATGTTATCACAACTCTCACTGTGGGGACCACCGGGATCGCCAACTGTTCCACCGAGGACAACACAAAACAAATAAACAACACAACACTAACCTTGGATAAATCAAACAACTAACAAGTTTATATATTTATAGTTTTTGGAAAAAGAGAATTATATTGTTGTTATACGGCCCTAAGGTCCCACACACACCCACCAATTCCAAACGTTAAGTTCTCAGGACTGTGTTCTTGATTTCGACACGTCACTTTTGTGACGTGGCGATATCAAAGGTCAAACGAAATTCACTATATTATTTATTTGATTTGAAAGTGGAGACTCAAAGTCGGAATCAAAAGGGACAAAACTCTGGCCCCACGAATTCCATGTCCCGTCCAAGAGGATATCGTATCAACTGGGACCCAGGGTTCTCATATCACCGTCGGATTCGAACCGGACCCACTAGGGGCCTTCCACGTCAAATCAGACAAAAGCACTTTCCACAGTACAAAGTCCCATTGGTCAAAAACGCTTGTTTCAGTTTGGAGAGACCGAGTTAGCGTGGCATCAAAAGCACCAAAAAAGAGCAAGCCCAAACAGAATAACCGCGACTGACTCTACACAAAACCACAAGACCCCGTGGGTCCCACCCACCGAAATTACCTAAAAAACCAGCCGTACCTTGACCGGAAAAGTCCCCGGCGGGAACTTGGTGGTGAGAAGCTCCCTCATCCTCCGCACGGCCTTGACCTTGTTGGCCAGAATGTCGAGCAGCGGCAACAGCTCCTCCGTCTTCAGCGGGAACTGCTCCGTCAGCCACACCGACGGCCTCAGGCTCCGCACGTACTCCTTCTCCTTCGTCGCCGGCGCCGCCGCCACGCTCCTCCTGGGCGGCTGCATCGCAGCCGCGGCGGACGACGGGATGACGTCGACGCTCTTCCTCCCCGCCGCGGCGGACGAAGGGAAGATGTCGACGCTCTTCCTCCCCACAGCCATGAACTCCCTGTCGTCCCTAACGAAGCTGCTGTGCCTCCGCTGATCGGGCGGAGCTAGGAAGCTAGGATTCTCGGCCACCAGAAAGCCGTCGTCGTCCTCGTCGAGCTCAAGGGGGAGGACGTCGGCGGCGTTGTCTCCTCCTCCGCCGGCGACCTTCCTGGACCGGAAGCTGAAGACCACGTTGTGGACTTCGAAAACCCTAGCTTTCCACTCGCCGATGGTCTCGGTCTTCTCTTGCCTCCGCCAGTTGGTGCGGCCAACGAGCTCGGCCTTGGTGACGTCCATGCCGGGGCGGTAGACGCTGGTCTGGGCGCAGAAGCCGGCCATGTCGGACTCGCTCATGGGCGCGCCGGCGTTCTCGAAGGCGTCAAAGATCCGGCGCGTGTCGCGGTTGAGGACTAGAAGGGAGCCGGAGGGGACGGCGTGGGCCTGGTCGCCGTCGCCGAGGAAGAGGAAGCTCTGGTCGGCGCGCTGGATCTTGAGGCCGTCGAAGCCGGCGAGGGAGGTGTCGGCGCGGAGGTTGCCGTCGCGCTTCCAGATCCGGTAGGTGTCGGAGGGAGCGATCTTGCCGACGAAAGGGATGACAGAGCTCTCGAAGTGGAAGGAGATCTCCATGTAGAAGTCCCGCATGCGGCGGAGGACGGCGACCACGCGGGGGAGGCGGCGCCGCCACTTGGCCCACGCGCCTCGGTGGTGGAGGCGGAGGAGGACCACGGCCACGTCGGAGCTCCGTCGGCACATGGCCTCCTGGAGGGGGTTCCACCCGGCGGAGTTCTGGAGCGACACGTCGGCGCCGGCGGAGGCCAGCGCGCGCGCGGCCGCCACGTCGCCCAGGCGGACCGCGAGGTGGAGCGGCGTCTCCCGCTGCGGGACGTCGCGGCGGTCGAGCGCGGCGGAGATCTTGTCGGCCAGGCGCTCCTGCGCTAGCGACTCGGCCTCGGTGTGGATCTGAGTGGGATCGGCCAGACGCGGCAGCGCCGAGACGTGGCGCGAGAGCGCGGCGTGGTCGCCCACCGCCACGGCGTAGTGGACGGGGCTGTGCGAGTAATCCTGCGGCTTAATCGCCGGAAACGGCGTCGTTGGCTTCGACATTACGTGGAAAGACAAAACAAGTGTTGATTGTAGAAAGAGTGGCGGCTATTGTTGGCTAAGAGAGTGTCGTTTTACTTTTTTCTTAAATGTTGCCTTGTTTAGCTTAGCGACTCATTTCGTTAGCTCATTGGGTGGCGGGACTCGGGAGTGGAGAGAATGAAAAGAAGATCTTGATATGATATGATATGGGAATGTTATTGGGAAGAGCGAGAAAATGAGAGGGTAAGGGTAGTTTCGTCTGTTTGTTGGGTTATTAAATTTCATGGGGAAGCGTGAAGGGTCGATGAAGACTGAATACACGCAATCGGCGCGACTTTTGCTAATGTTAAGCCATCAGAGAGAAGGAGAGACTCGCATCGTATATATTAGCTTTTTCTTTCATTCAAAAATGCTTTCTTTTCTTTTTCCTTTATTTTGCTCTTTTTTTATTTATTTATAATTTTACTTTCTTTATGTGTGTGTTTTAATGGGAGAGTAATGTTGGCCTCACTGTGGACCCGTGATTCAACTGTTCCTACATTTTCTCATAAATACGAGATTTTGATTTCTGGGTGAGCTTTGGGGAGATCTACCCATTCTAATTCTGTTATTATTGCATTTTTCCTTGTTTGGTTGGGTGTTTTGTTTTAGATTTGCGGTTCGAAATAAGAATAAGTCACGTTTTTAAGCATGATTCTAATAAGTGAAAAAAACAATAATAATACATACTATCAATGTAAGTCGTTTTCCAACTTTGGCTACTCAAGTAATATGGCACCATTTTTGTCAGACTATGTTCAACGATGTCCTACAGGCTACAACTCAATTAGCACGCAGTAAAACTTTGCGCTTTAACTTTTACTAGAGCATAATTGATTGATGATATAGCTAGCTTTTCATATCCTTCTCAACCAAACAAACATAAACAATTACGCTCAGCAAGTTTAGTACTCAAAATTACCAAAATCAGAACATTACGTATAGTTTTGTAACTTTGCCCAACTATTTAAAAAGTTCATTTTTTTTCAGGCACTACTACTACATCTACATGGACCAAAGTATTTATACACGAACGTATAAAATATATGGAATCCCAAAAGTAGCCACAGGGCAAGAAATGTGTAGGGGAATTATGCATTGGGGACATTTGCTGTTTGTGTTATGTTGTGTGTCTGAGAAGTCAGAATGATTAGTTGCGACAGTGGCGGGACATAGGCGCGCGCGCGCGCGCGAGAGGGTGGGGACCAGTGGGTAGCTATGGTGACAGAGCGGAGAGATCAGAAGCCGAAGACGACGGAACACTCTTATTGTCTGTGTGTTTGGTCGAATGCGTGCGTGCGTGCGCGTGTCTCGTCTGCCAACAGGGGACGAACGTGCTTCTCTTCACAAACACAGGTTCATCTATTACTTAATTACCCATTTCACTCTTTTCTATGCTACCAATCCAAACACTAAGTCTAGTTTAGTGCTATTAAATGGTTTTGGTAACAATAATTGTTGATGCTCATGCACCGTCGTGCTCTTACTCTTGAGTCTTATTAACGTTTATAAATAAGAGAGTTTGAAGCAAAATTTAATAAGAGAAGAAAATGTCTCGAGTTGTATGTGACCAGTGACGGCGATGACATACCTGAAGATTAAAAAAAAAAAAAAAAAAAAAAAAAAAAAAAAAGGTAAGTGAAGTGACTATTGTGACCTGTGACTAATATATATATATATATATATAATATATATATATATATGTATATAGAGCTGTATAGTCAAATTTATTTTTTAATAATTTTGTGACTAAAAAAAAAGATGAATCTTATGATTCATTTCTCAATACGGCTGCTGCGTAAGATTTTTTCTATCAATGAGTGTGTAGTGTCAGATAATCAGATGTGTGGGTACGAGTGAAATCAAGCTCTATGATTAAAATTGAGTTAAGCTAAAGTATCAGATCAAAAATATTTGAGAAATTATAGTGAATACCCAATTTTTAAAACTTAATGTAAGTTATTACCCAATCTTTTGAAAAATGTGATCAACTACCCAAAAATGCAATTACTTACACAGTGGTAAGTGGTGGTAATTCACTTTGTTACCAAAAGCATGTGCAAGTAATTCACAAATTGACTAGAAACTCAATTACTTCAAAAGTCTGGCTATTTATTTTTATTGTTATATAAATTTTGGGTATTTGCCTACTTCACCCAAAATATTTTAATACATGTATCATTGCCACGTTATTAATATTTTTTAATGTTTATTGTACAGTATTTTAATACTCTTGTACATCAATTCTTTCCCTTATAATCTCAACTTAAATATTACAATTAAATTCATATCCAAATATTGATTTGAATTTCTCTAATTTGTAAAATAAATAAATATATAAATAAAAACTAACAAGGGTATTGCTATTAGATGACAGTTGATGCACCATTCAACATTTACCAACATCTATAAAATAACTTTTGCAGATTGATACCCAACACATCAGTGATAATGCTACAATTGAACTTTCAACGAAGTCATGCGGCGATATACGACAAATCCCATGCTTTGCACAAATATCTCCTAATGCCTGTCGTTATGTATATTACTCCTTTTTTTCTTTTTTCTTTTTTTGCCTTTTCCTTTTGTCTTCTCTTATTTGGACTCTTACCTTTTTTTTTTAGGCACTTCACAGCTCTCACCAACAGCATGGTTCCAAATTATTTGATCCTTAGTTATATCTTATTGTTGTTATTATGACTAGCACGGGTCAGTACTGACTTTGGACTATGTTTATAAATAAAAAGGTAACCAATGTTTTTCCTGTTGTGTTTTGTGTTTTTCCGTTTTAATTATTGGTTGATATTTGGGAATTTGTGTTGGAAATGGGAAACCAAAGAGATTGGAAAAGATTTGGAGGAACCAAAACAGCCCGCCCAATCCCATCGTCACCTTTCGGCAATATGTTTGATTTCTTCTCTATTTGGCCCCATATGTTCCTTACACAATCTACATGTCCATTTTTTTTTTCTTTTTTGACCCCCTTATTTATGTTTTTTTTTTTAATTATTATCAACCTATTCTCTACCATTTTTTTCGAAAAGTGCCAGTTGCCCAGTTTGATCGTTTGCCTGTTAGGTACTATTTGGTCAAACAAGATATGTTAGTTTTGAAATTGGTGTTTTTATACTAGGAATCTAACACACAAACCTAGTTTAAAATAAGATCGGCACATTATTCAGAAATGCCTATAAAATTATGAAGGATTTAGCCATAATTTTATGAGATTAAGGATTTAGCCATAACATGTAACATTTTATGTGACATATAACATATATACGTGTAAAAAGTGTAACATTACATGTAATGTTACACTTTTTACACGTATATATATTACATGTCACATAAACATGTTACGACTAAATCCTTAATTTCGATATTTTATGGCTAAATCCAAAAAAATTACCCAAAAGTTTAATTAAATGTCTAAAAAACTCGTTATTAAAAGACTTTATTTTGTTAATTATCATAAAAATTTATATTCATGTTTCATCTTATTTAGTTTTTTTTTATTATACATGCATTGTAATTAATAGACTATAATTCCAAGAGCAATATATAACAAGGTAGATTTGCTTTTTAGGTTGTTCGAGGAGAACATGTTGAAAAACATAGGCCATAAATTAGTTTTAAAATTCAATTTTTGAACGTTATCACATTCATTTCTGCTCATAACATCTTTGTTAAATTTGTTTTCTAAAATTCTGCTGCACGATATTTTAGAAAATAGATATTAACTTTTTTCAAGAATGCCACAAAGCAAGTTTGTGCAATATAAATTCATTAAAAAAAAGAGAGAAAAAATTTAGTCTAATGTCACTATTAAAATCCAAGCTCATAATATCCATATAACTATCACGGTTACCATCCTACCTTTTTTAATATCAAATTATTATTTCGTTATTCCTGGTGTCTTCTTTATTTATAATATAAAAGATTATGTCAATCACATTCGTTTAAAAAAAATGACAATTTTTTTAGGGGAATTTTGAGGGAAGTTTTTACACAATGAGTCAATAAATAACCTTTTTTTACACATATATTCAACATTTATAAATATTATTATATTTATCCACTTTGATTACGTGGCATATTTTTTTGGACCCTTTTACCCTTTAGTTCTAGGTATACCCGGGTATACGTTTTATTTGTTTGAAAAAGAAACTATATATATTATTTGTTATGTAATAATTAAATGCAAATAGTGTGAGATTTATTAGGAGCTGATCAATCTCCCATCCCATGCTTGATTTTTAGTTGGCAGTATACTAATTTTGAATAATAAATTACTTAAATATCATAATATACTAAATATTTGAATATTAACATTTTTCCCAACTTTGAAGTGACACATTCAACTTTGAAATGACCATCTTTTAGTAAAAACAATACCATATTAAAAAAAATAATTTTAGATTCGAAAAGGTAAAAAAATAAATATATCATAACACTGATATTACAAAATAGCAATACAAAAATAATAACATATTAAAAAACTAATATTATATTAAATGGTTAATGTCATATTAAAATCTTAACATGTTAAATAATTGATGAGATAAAAAATAATATCATATAAAAAAAGTGATTTTCAAAACAGAAAAAAAAATGAAAATTTTAATATGTCAGTGTTATACACTTATATTGTGCTTGCTAGGAAGCGAGATGGCTCAAGGTGACTCGGCATGGCTCACGGCGAAGAGTGAAGATTGCGGCGGCGCGAAGAGATTTCGCGTAGCGTTGCGGCTCGGCAAGGCTCGTGGAAGAGAGAGATCGTGCTCGTGGCGGTGCAAAAAGATTTCGCAGAGGCTCGGAAGAGAGAGAGAGCTCATGACAACGAGGAGATTTTGCGGAGGCTCGGCTATTCAACGAAGCTCGGAAGAGAAAAGCTCGTGGCGGTGCTAGGAGATTTTGTGTTGGGGGTTGGTTTCGCCGGTGGGTTTTGTGGGATGGGTTTCGGCGGTGGGTTTTTGGGAGTGGTTTTTGGCGGTGGTTGTTTAGGAGTGGATTTTACCTTTTGTTTGGGATGTTACTGCTTTTTATAATGTTTTGAATTTCAAATCAGATTACATCCGAATAAAGGGGTAAATTTTTCAAATTTTTTTATTTGTTTTGATATTTTATTCTATTTGAATTTTAAAAACATAAGATATATATAAACCAAAATGGGTTGAAAACATGGGTAAAATAATTAGGGTATTATTGACATTTTAATTGGTAGAATGAATAGATATAATATATGTTGTAAAACTTTGAATAAATGTGTAATATTAGGTTGTAAACTGACTATATATGTTAATAGCTTAGAATATTCTTGGTATAATAATAATCTATGCTCTATGTGTGTTATATTTTTAATTTATACACAAAATTTAGACTACAAACATTAAGTTGAAATAAAGATAACATACCACTCTGAGTATAGATTATTAAAGGGGGATTTTGAAGAATACCTCATTCTTGACACAATGATAATCTATACCCCATGTGTGTTGCATTTTTAATTTATACCCCAAAATTTACACTATAAATATAAAGTGGAAATGAAGGGAGCACACCACATGGGGTATAGATTATTAAATGGCATCAAGAATGATTTTATTTTGAAATTCTCCCATTATTAAATAACATCAGGAATGACTTTATTTTGAAGTTCTCTCCTTTTGTTTTCGTTAAGTCGAAATTCTTCTTGTCGAGAATTCAAAGTTTCCATAAAAAAAAGGGAGAATTTCAAAATAAAGCCATTTTTTATGCTACTTAATAATCTATACCCCATGTGGTGTGCTCCCTTCATTTCCACTCTATGTTTGTAATGTAAATTTTGGGGTATAAATTAAAAGTGCAACACACATGGGGTATAGATTATCATTGTGTCAAGAATGGGGTATTCCTCAAAATCCCCCTAAAAAAAATTGTTGGCTCAACTTGGGATACCGCACCAGTCGGTCCATTTGGAAGTTAAGGAGGCCCTATGGGCAGGCCTAACTAAAAGCCCATGAGGCCCAATTTTGGGGTAATGAGCCCCTACTAAATTGGGCCCTACTTGTGAGCCCTTTGACCAATCTTTCAACGGTCACCTTGGAAAGCAACATCCAACAAGTGGCCACCAATACCATTGGAGAAAAGTGAAAACTGGTTAGTTCATATGATCTATCAATCCATGCTTCGTTCACTGTACCTATTCCATCATACTTGCGTCCTTTGATTTTTCCTCGCAGCCAACCATCGTTTACTATTTAGTATTTACATTCAAAATCAAACAAAACGCGTTGATAGTTATTCACCATTGATTGTTATGATGAATCTGAAGATACTCTGTCCTCTTTTTTTATCCGTCTAATAAATTATTTTAAATTCTACACGTGTAATTAATATTTTTTTATTTTTTAAAAAATAGGTTGTTATGATATTATTAAAATATATAGATAAAATAATATGAAAGGGGATAAACAATGTGAGCTCTGTTATGATTACTACTCACGGATCTCTCATTAATTAGGTTCACTCTTGTAAATTTGAAAAAATAAATTATGGATCGTTAGACCTGAATTTTTGTAGTTGTAGGGTTCCAGTGAAAAAATTAATTCGGCAATTTTGAGTCATTGTTTATATGTGAACGTCACATTGAAAAATTACAGAGATCTGAAATTTATCCATAAAGTAAATTTAGTTTTCTAAAATTATTTCTAATTAATTGACGACCAATTGCTACAGAATCTTCTTCTACGTGTGCATGCGTAACAATAGATTAAAAGTTATTTGGTGATAATATGGTGCTATTACTTGACAAATGTAATTATTTTACTACAAATAACAAAAAATGGCCTTTTTGTTTATTTAATTTGATTCCTTGGGGACTATAAGTCAATCCTGATGACGCTGTCTTATCTAGTGTGTGTGTGGGTCCATTAATGCCACACACCAAGCAAGTAACAACCAAGATATCTCCAAGCTCTTTCCCGATACTTCCAAGAACCCCAAACAAAACTCCAACTTCCTGGGACTTTCACTAATTCCGCAGTGTTTTTTTTGCACCTATATATATGCACAATCTAAACGGTATTTGTATATCTCATCTCAGCATTACAATCAAACTTCCTTGGTCACTCTTTTTGACAACATAATCAGAAAATATCATCTTTCATGGCTCTTTTTTTCTCAGGCATGTTTGGTTGCTTCTCCGACTCTAGCAACAGAGTCTCAGCTGCTGGAGAGGACTTAAATCAGCGGAGCAAACCAAGCGGAGAATTGGCTAAAACCTGTAGCCAAACAGCCAAATCCAAGAACAAGGATAACAAGCCAAGCCCTCCAATCCCAGTCAGCCATTTCCCTGTTGGAGTGTATTTTTCTCGCTTGTAATTTGATACAAACGCACATGGTTAACACTATTCTTTGCCAGGATTTGCTAGTCCCTTGTACCATTTGTTTATTTGTTGTCTTTTTTTTTTTTTACAGAATTTTCCTTCTCAAGATATTGAATATAGGATTGTATTTTTTATCATTGTTTTTATTATTTTTTTAGCTCTGTATCACAGTATTAAGAGGATTGTATCGCATTAGTATCTTTAACTATATACACTGAGTGTGTTGTTAATATTATCAATAAATGACTCGAATCATATATTTTATATTTAAAAGCTTACCTTCCCAGCTTCCCTACACTATGTTGCAACTTGCAACAAAGATGCTCAAAATTTAGTGTAGTATAATATTATATATATATGTATATAGTCAAATAGAAGTACTAATGACCCCAAAAGTTCTTCCAACTCCATTAAATATAGACTATACAGTACTGCAGATTGGTTGATGGTAATAATGTTGAAATTCAATGATTGACACGATAATTTATTTTTCCCAACAAAAATCAAGGGCAAGCAATATATAACACCATTATTTTTTATTTTGCAAATAACACCAATGAGTATAGGCAAATCATGCCCCTCCAATGTCCTCATATTTGCTGCATGACTTCAATTTGACATTACATTTTCTCTCTCAACGTTTTCTTAATGGCATTTATACAATGGCAACAGAGAACCAATAAAAAAAGGGGGGTTCAACATTTATAACTTTTGTTTGGATTTAAAAAGTCAACATTTATATCCAATCATCATACGCAATACCCAAAAAAAATGTTATCTCTAGAAGTAGAAAACATAAAACTCTTCCAATCTTGATTTTAGATTAGAAAGCAGAGTTAGGTGAAAGCGTGAGTCAACATTCATTCATAAAGAAAATGGAGCTGTAAATGGAGAGAGTGAGAGAGAGAGAGAGAGAGATTTGAGGATTCATTTCAAAATCCCACATTTATTTTTTCAGATACGAGGTTTTGCAAGTGAAAATACATCCACACACACACAAAAGAGTACAATATTTCACCTTTTCATTGTGAAAGTAGACACAATTTAAACACCTTTATTAAGAATTCACCTTTTATTTTTGACATCGTTTTCTTTGCAAAAAAAAAAAAAAAAAAACTTAGAAATAAGACAAACTTAGGAGACTTATTTTTTCAAACTGATTAGAGGTGCCCACAGGAAATCAAATACATGCAACTTGATTGATGGTGGTAATCATTTCTTTTTTTGTGTGTTTATATTAAATAACAATTGTTGTTATGTTAGATAAGAGAAGCTGCATGACCTGAGCGTGGAAAAACAGAAGACTTTGTGCTTTTGAGAATTACCCACCAGACATTCCAAAATGTGCCCACCAACCCCAAAAAGAAAAAAAAAAAAAAGTGTAATTAACATTCATAATATCAGTCCTCACCAAACCATTAGAAGCTTCACATACTAGACTACAAGAAATAATTGAAAATTCCCCAAATCCCATTAGTTTGATTGCTTTCACCAATTGTCAATTTGTCATTATTACCTTTCTTTCATCAGTGCCATAGTCAATACTAAATCTGAAGAAGTATTGGAGGATAAAATGCAGTACTGTAATTTTGTTCATAAATGTAAAAGGAGATTTGCCAGTTTGAAAGCAGATACTATAAAAGCCTACACTAACTATATACAGCTTGGAATAATTCAGTCTTGAAGAGGCTTCAAGTAGCATAATGTTGCACCTTATAGTTGATCTATGTTAATCACAATTATATAGATTGTGTGGTCCACTATACCTAACTAGATATGGACTATCCAAGAAGGCTTTTCCATTGGAACAGGACAAGAAAGTGTGCTAACAACAAAGTTTATTAAGGAAAAGCCACAAGTGAAAAGAAAGCATAAAATGGTTACCACTGATCTGTCATAAGGCCCCCCCTTTTTTTTTTTTTTTTGTTTATTTTGTTTGTTGAGATGGCATAATGAAGTGTTGTTTTGTGTGTGAGATTGTGGTGGTTGAATTGAAGAAACTAGTAGTAGAAGACTTGGGACACTGAATGGGAAAGTTTGTCTGGCAAAAGGGAAATAATAGAATGAGTAGATTGATCAAACTCAAAGTAATTAAATTAACCAGCAGGTGAGCAATAAATTACTAGCAGATGAGCAGATAAATTACTTTATAAAAAAACTAGCAGATGAGCAATAAGTTACTTTATCTGGTTTAGAAATGTTGTTAGGTGAGGTAAATGTTTTCTACCATTCAATCCCCTAGGGAGGAAAAAGGAAAGGAGTAGATAAAATTAACTGATAAAAACCTACAATAAAAAAAAAAATTGTGTCTTTTATCAAAATTGTGACAATGATCGTAATTTATAATTTAATAAGATTAATACACCGTCTCGTAACACCATCGAAGCTTTTAGCTTTATAAATGCTTATTATGTCGTATTATATCATAAACAAAAAACACATAAATACTTCATAGCAATGAATGATCATACATTAACGGTTCGAGAAAATTATAATTTTTTCAACGACTGATTCCAAAGAAAAATGAAAAAAAAAAAAAAAGAGGAAAAGAAAATTGCAAACTTCTATTTTTGTCAACTAATAACTAATAGAGAGAAGCCATAAATGGTAGTGAACCCCACAAAGGGCACACAGCCCACAGAAAGCCTCTTGCCTTGCGTCCTTGGCTCGCCGTTACTCTAGTCTCCTCCACGCTTGTGAAATTAAATTTACAACAAAATATTAGAGTTAATTGAAAAAAAAAAAAAAAAGCTCAAGAGAGAAAATTAATTGAGAATTGGAAAAAATATTTTAATCGGAATGCAAATTTAAATTTCTTTATAAAGGAACAAACTAAACATGAATTTAAATAACAACAGGTGATTAAGTAAATTTTTTTTTAATTTCTATCTAAACAAACCCAAATAAATACTCATGTTATATTGCTTAGTAATAATGTAAAAGCCTAATCAACCTTTAAATTTGGAAAATTTATCACAACGTGTAACATTTACTTATTAACCATCACTCCATCAGTTATCAACTACAAAACAACTGACAAATCTGACCAAGTTTTTTTTTTTTTTTTGCCAAATTAGATTATTTAGCATTTCTTAATTTTCTCTTGAAAGAAATTCTCTTGTATATTACTCGGTTCCTTTCAATGGGG
The DNA here is from genome assembly GCA_018132145.1 of Boehmeria nivea var. tenacissima. NCBI lineage: Eukaryota > Viridiplantae > Streptophyta > Magnoliopsida > Rosales > Urticaceae > Boehmeria > Boehmeria nivea. The sequence continues at coordinate 16,208,170 of CM030877.1, read as the reverse complement.
CTTTGCAAATTCTCTCTCTTCTCTCTCTCTCTCTCTCTCTAAGAAGAATAGGGAAAAACGTGAAGCCAACATTCTGCTCACCTAACATTTGCATTTACACCTCTCTTCTTCTTCTTCTTCTTCAAACCAGTGAAAACTGAATGCTTGTTGATTCTTCTTTCTCAAAGTTTGAATCTTTTTAACCCAAAACTAAATCTCTTTCTCAATCCTCGCAAGTCGCAACTAAGAAGAGACTCTCTCGGCATTCAATTCACACTGTTCCAGTGGGGTCCACCCACCCGCCATTCTCGTCCGCTTGACAATGTGGCATCTCTGGGTTTCACTTTCACCAGGATTCACCAACCTCAATCTCTCTCACCACTCTGTATTTGCCTAAAAGTTTTTACTTTTTTGTTTTGTGGGTTCAGAGAGAGAGAGAAAGAGAGATTTGGGTGGTCTTGTCATTGGCTATGGCGGCTCTGAATGGTGGTGCAACCATCTGGGGCTGTGCTCATCTGGGGGTCTCGGATTTGGGGTCTAAAAGTTATGGGATTGGCTTGAATTTAAGGTACCAATATGATGTTGAGAGGTTTAGGAAATGGGAATGTTGTTGCTTTGGCGGTGCTTTGGCTCAGAGAGCTATAACTCCTGTTGAAGATGAGAAGCCTTGTCTTCCTGTGGCTGACACTCCCGCTCCTCTTGAAGCCTCTGATGATGGGAATGAGCCTACTGGGTTTCACAAGGATTTGAATCTTCTTCCTAGTAAGTTTTACGTCATCAAGATTCAAGGCTTTTCCTTTTATGCTTCACTGTTGTATTGTTATTGTTGTTGTTGTTTTATGGGGTGTTTCAATTGTTTTATTGGGTATGGGATGGTTTCTTATTTTGCAATTAGCTAAAGTGTAGGAATTTGGTCGTTGAAGAGAGTTATAGTTTTGCTTGAAATTGATGTCTAATGTTGATGCTTGCTTCCAAATGTGGACTGAATTTGGCTGTAATTGAGTGCTTATCTGGGTGGATTATTAAAGCATATAATTTTGGTGGTTTGAAATCAGCTTTAGTCTGATTTGGAGCGAATATATCTCCAATCAATGTTTTAATTTGTTTAGGATGTTCTTGAGGCTCTAAGGGTGTGTTTGGTTGGGTTGGGTAGATGGAGAAGTGGAGGGAGAAATCAAATCTCTTTGTTTGGTTAAAGGGAGGAGAGGAAGGAAGGAGAGGGGTGGAGGGAGATGCTCTTCCTCCAGGCCCACTAAATTGCATCCTTTCCCTAGTGAAATGAAGGATGCAACCTTTCCATCGCCTCTAATAAGTAAAAGTCTAATTTTACCCTCTATAATAATTAAAAACAAATAATAAAGAGACAACATAGTAATTGCACAAATAATTATTTTCCACCCTTCACATTCTTCATTCTTCTAACTCTCTCCATCTTTCCTAGTTCCTACTGTAAGACTTAATTAAAATTTTTTGGATGCAATATGAAATTACTGTCTTCCCAATTGGTAAAATGTCATAGCAATGTTGAACTCTGGGCCGAAGCAGCTTGTACTTCAATTCAAGCCGCGCCATTAAGGCACTCTCCCTTTTTTTTTTTTCTGTTTCAATTACTCGAAAAAATTCGATTGTTTAAGGTTTAAAAGGTGTGTCCACAAAGAATCAAATTGACTTTTCTGTAGTGAAGTATAAATATCTTTGGGAAATGATACGCTGCTAATTGTCATTTTTTTCAATTCTCTCCAAAATGTTTGTCATTTGACCTTGGTGTCTTAAATTTGGAATTCAGAACCGTTGACTGCAAATCTTTCTTATTCTCCCGGTGATGGTTCAAAAGTGCGAGTCGCGTACCAGGTAAACTGCCTGATCATCTTAATTGTTCTTGGTGAGCATGTTTGTCGCTTTCGTATTATCCTTATGGTGGCTTATTTATCTTTTTAGGGTTTACCTGGAGCATATAGTGAGGCTGCTGCATTGAAAGTTTACCCGAAGTGTGAAACAGTCCCATGTGATCAATTTGAAGCTGCTTTTAAGGTTTAAATGCTTTGCTTGTGGTCTTAAATATCGCAAAATTTTTTTTTTCCTGCTTTTAGTGACTGCGATCGGTTTAATCACAGGCAGTTGAACTATGGTTAGTGGATAAGGCAATTCTTCCTATTGAGAATTCTGTTGGTGGAAGCATCCACCGTAATTACGATTTGCTCCTCCGCCATAGGCTTCACATAGTCGGAGAGGTGCAATTGCAAGTCAACCACTGTCTACTGGGATTACCCGGCGTCAAAAAAGAGGAGATAAAACGCGTTTTCAGCCACCCACAGGTCAGTATTCATGTTTCACAAGTCTGGCAGTAATCATTTTTCATCCTTCCACAAGTGAAAATATGGCAGAGAACTGGCCATTATCTTCTGGTATTTTCCCGTGGAAATTGTGTGATCGGGATTCTCCATTCTTACTTGCAGGCTCTTGCTCAATGTGAGACGACGTTAAGTAATTTAGGCATCGTCAGAATCAGTGCGGATGACACTGCTGGAGCTGCAAAGGTTATGTCTGCTTGTTGTCATGTTAAATTCTACTATGTTGGCATGAATTACAGTTGGAGGCTAAATATTTTAATTTTCATTCAGATGGTAGCTTCAGCTGGCCAAAGAGATACTGGCTCTATTGCAAGTGCTCGAGCTGCAGATATATATGGGCTTGACATTCTTGCAGAAAAAATACAGGTAAGACTCCGTTTTTAGGTCCATAGCATGATATTTTGGGAATTTTTAAATATTTAATTTCAGCTCAAAACCTTTTTTAAGTCTTTGAGGTAGTTCAGATAAAACTACTAATAGCCTTCCATATCTGCATATTTTCTGGCTGGGTTGATAATCCTCAATATACAGCTTGTGAAAAGTTATACACGTGATAAATCTTACTATTGTGGTAGGCTCATCAAGAATTGATATAAAAGTTCTTCCTGATACTAAAGTCTGGTGATGTCAAGTACTTGTCGGCACCCGTTTGACATACGCACAAAGCGTGCAAGAACTTTTTCCATGATTGGTTTCGCAATGCAAATGTATTTACAACACATTTCATTTTCTGAAGGTCTTTATCAAAGACTACTACAGAATGATGAACATTTTTAGTTAAGGCTTGAATCTGACCAATCTGCTAATTCCTAGTTCTTTTAATAGCGAATTTTTATTCTCAACCGAAAAAGAATCCTAGCTGTTACGAATCTATGGCCATGGAATCTTAAGGTGATCTGTTATGACCTTGCCAAACACAGGATGATGACGATAACATTACTCGTTTTCTGATTCTTGCGAGAGAACCCATAATTCCAGGAACTGACCGGCCATTTAAGGTAGAGTTACTCCTTTTTCTATCTATGATTACAGCTTTGTAGAGTATACTCATGTATTTTTGTTATTGTTGTGCCTAGACGAGCGTAGTTTTCACTTTAGAGGAAGGTCCCGGAGTACTATTCAAAGCCTTGGCGGTGTTTGCTCTGAGGGACATTAACTTGACAAAGGTATAATAATGCAAGAAACTTAATTTACTTACTTATATTTGATCCCTACATCTACAGGCTTCATTAATTAGTATCTCTCTGATGTAATTTCAGATAGAGAGCCGCCCGCAAAAACAGAATCCTTTAAGAGTTGTCGACGATTCTAATGTAGGGAGTGCCAAGTAAGAAATATTTCGTTTTACACTAAAAAAAAGCTTATCAAGTGAAGATTCCGTATATTTATATACATTCACATGCTCGTATTATTAGGTAAAATAACGGCACATTGTGAAGAAAGATCAACTATAAACTTAAAACAAAACCATAAAAGCTAAGGGGAACGTTAACGATGTATGTTTGTCTAAGTAAAATTTCGCGAAGCCAACATGAATATAGTTTGAAGTAAAACGCCTATAGTGTCTCTTAACTTTAATGTTAACAAGCTAGAGTCAATTTTTGAGTTGAAAGAAAACAAAAGGGTTGGTTAAACTTCTTAAGGAAAAAAAAAAGTGATAAACGTGGATTTTTCATTCAGCAGAAATTGATTAATCTAATGTACCAGGTATTTTGATTACCTCTTTTACATCGATTTCGAAGCTTCCATGGCAGAGCCCCGTGCTCAATATGCTTTGGCACATCTACAGGTAAGTTGGTCATAATCCATGTTACTATTTGTTTAAAAATACAATGTTGCCTTATATTTCCATGGTTATGACCTTTTACCCTCCAAATTAGCATAACCAAAAGCCATAACTCAATACACTTCCAGAGGTTTTTACATCTAGATAACATTTGTATAGTATTCAGACCTTTAAATGTCCATGAACCTCTTTCGTTTTTAGTAGATTTGTCAGTTCAAAGATCTTGTTTTATTTGTTTATTTGGCATCTTGATGATATCTTCTTTGACAAGTTATGCCGGGAAACATTTTAGTTCCACCAACCGAAAGAAAAAAGAGAACATGTGCTTTAGGACACATTGAAAGAAAACTGACTGAAAGATTGTTTGTCTTGCAGGAATTTGCAGGATTTCTTCGTGTCCTCGGTTCCTATCCAATGGACACAAGTCCTTGAGAATTGAGAGATTCAAATGGGCAAACTATAGTGTCACATATTCGTTCCGGGTCTCGGGAAAAAGATGCAACCCGAGTTCGACCTATGTTGTGAATACGTTCTGATCTTGTGAGGGCCGCCGATGCCGGTACAAATAAACCTCCGATTTCACTGATAAGTTTCCCAATTAGGAGGGAAACAGTTCCATTCAAAACCGTTCCTTTTCATTTTGATTATTTATTTTTGTAATGTAAATCATTCTTTTTGTCCATCAGGTTTTGGTGGTATCTCCCCAGTGAGTGATAATACTTGCATAGATGTGAATGTCAATGCGTGAAATATAAGATATTTCCCTCTCTTTTTTCACTTTCTATTATGCTTTGTATTTTCCCTTTATCTAACTTTAGCAATTATCTGAAAAAAAAAAAAAAAAAAAAAAAAAAAAAAAAAAAAAACCATGTTTTCCAGACTTGAAAAAAGATATCAACTTGCTAAAGCATAAAGCCGTTTTCATTTCTTTATTTACGTTGTTACTTCTGCGGCCTTTTTTCTGCTAGTGTCCATGAAACAGGCTGATTTTTTTAGTGGGCAAAGCATAGACACAAAACATACCTACAGATCAGATCAAAGGCAACAATCTCGAACATCAAGTTCTTACACGCAATCCGTTAACCGGCGAAAAAAAAAAAAAAAAGTCCTGACATGCAATTCATAGTAGTTTTACATAACTACAACAGTTATTCCCGGGTCACTGCAAAACAAGACACCCATATTTATTCATATAAGGTAGTGTCCACAGATTAAATGCTTCTGAAGTACATAGCATTGCGCAATTAGTTATGCAGTTCCTTGAGGAAATCTTCGTTGTCAACCAAGACCTACAAGCACGGAACAGAAGAACCGTGAGATGCGTTCGACGATAATCCAAGGCAATTGATACATTAAGTTTAGTATATTAGTAATCTTCACTTAATTGTTAACTTGAATATTGAAATATAAGAAATGAATAAGATGTTGCGGACACTCACGGTTTTCCAGCCATCTGGATCCAGAAAAGAGGTGATCTTGGTGTTGATTCCGGGAATTGGTCCTGGTTGTCGAGTTATCTTGCCCCCGAGCTCTTGTGTAACCAAGCTCACAACCTCACCACTTTTGTATACATCATCGGTGCCGATAGCAATCTGTGTTAACACAAGCATAGTCTCTATCAGGAAATTGTTCCTTGACTGAGGGGAAAAGAAAACGACACCCGAACAGGGAATTGTGTTTCATTACCTGTGCATAGGCATTACCCTTGGTATATTCAGTCACGCCGTAGTTGTAAGTCAACTCCAGAACAGTTGTCTTCTCTTCTTCGTCATACCCCAACATGGCAATGGAGTACTGCAAAGTGCACAGAATCAAAAGAAAAATTATGCAGGGATTGTTCAAAAAAGCTCAACAATGACTTAAATCATCCTACCCATCAAGCTAAACTGATGCTCAAGTAATGAAACAAACCTTGTACTCAGGCCTGTCAGTCCTCTTTACAACTCGCATGCCCAAAGCCTGCATAAAAAGAAAGGCTGAACCAGTTGGTATCTTACACTATCTTACACACAACTCTTCAAATGTTGAACAGGAATTATCCTTGGCAAAGATAATTTTATAAAGGGATAGAACTTAATCACCTTTTCGTAAAACTTGATAGAGCGCTCCAAATCACCTACACGAAGCATCACTTGACAAAGTGGCTCGGGGGTTGATTCTCGTTGAATAAGCTCAAAAATGTAACCATCAGGATCCTTCACAAAGGCAATGACGGTCTTTCCACCTTTCACAGGGCCCGGCTCCCTGGTGATATTTCCACCCTTGGCCCTAATATCTTCAACGAGTTTGTAAATCTGTGTAGTACAGGGAACAAGATTCAAAATATCACTATCAAAAGACAAACTGTAATAACTTCTAACCAAGCAAATGAGACTTACATCTGGAGTTGCAATAGCAAAATGTCCAAACCCAGTTCCAATATCATATGAAGACACCCCATAATCTGTGGTCATCGAAAAAATAATCCCTTTAGAAAATATATCATTTTGAAGTTAAGCCAACATTTATGCTCCTATGGCAGAGGGAATCCACTTCATCATTAGCAATTAGTTTACTGAATGAAACGTCTACTTTCAGCCTTTCAGGTATCAAAAGGGTCTCTCGATTTCAAAATTCTCAACTATTCGTTAATGGCTTAGCCAAATCCCTCTTGTTCCTTCTACAAATCAAACAAAATAACATAGAAATATCAGGCTTAACACCTCTGGACGCAGAGGAGTCGTGAAAGAGAAGTTAAATTCAACACCAGTTTTAAGGACGTAAAAAATCAAGTAACTACATGAATCAAATCTTCTTTCTTCAGGTTTGTGTCACATCAAACAGTAAATAACAAACGATCCTAAAAGCTAACAGCTAACTTAATCACTTTTTTCCCCAAAAAAGAAAAGATTGGACGAGATTAGCAGCATTACTGTAAGTTAATTCCACGACAAAGTGAGATTCTTCAGGTCCAAACCCGAGAAAGGCATTCGAGTATTTCTCCTCCGGAATATCCCTTTTCCTCAAGAGCTTCATTCCAAAAGCTTCAGTGTAAAACCTAAGAACCCCAAAAAACAAAACGAAAGCAGAAATGAGAACCGAAATCAACAGAGCAATGAGAACAGTACGCAAATCGCTACAACTATGAACTATCTCAGAGCTCACTTGATTGTGCGATCAAGATCGCCAACACGATACACCACGTGAAGCATTCGACGCTTGTCCTTTCTCGGCCATTCCAACAACTCAGCATTTGCAGCCACAGCTTCAGAAGCCTCAGCCATTTTTCACCAATCCTCTATATCTGTTTCAAAATCCAAAACGAGTTCAGAGAAAAAAGCGAAACTCCGATTACTCTGATCTCACTCACAGTGCAGTGAAAAACCACAAATAGAGCAGTTTAGCGATCGTCGAATCAAAAGTTACACATTTCTGAGGAATCTGATTTTCCAATCGACAAAACCTCACACCATAATTACAAACCTTAAAGCTGAGAGAGAGAGAGAGAGAGTGAGAGCTGTACCAGTGAAGCAGAGAGAAGCCATATGGAAAGCCCTAGAAATCACCGCGTCACAGACGAGAGACTTATAAATTAGGGTGAGTTGCAAAAATAAGTGAAAATTAGATGTTTATTTTAAATGATAATTTGTATTTTAAAAAATTAAAAAAAAAGTTATGTTACGAATTATATAATAAAAAAGTGTCACATAAAATATAACAGATTTATAAATATTTATAAGATATTATTTAATATTTTAAAAAATAATAAGTAAAACTTGAAGTGTTACAAAATATCTTATAAATATTTACAAACGTGTTATATTTTATGTGATATTTTTTTATTATACAATTCGTAATATGATTATTTTTTTAATTTTTTGAAACATAGACTGGATTTTAAAAATGATTTTTTTTTTTTTTGCTATTTCTTACAATTTCCCTATAAATTATAACGTCTCTGGCGGTGAGATTTGTTAGCGTGACAGGCTTGTGATGGTGTTGTGTTATTATCAATTTATCACGGACGTGTCAGTCTTGGTAGTTGGCAGTACCTAAGGAAAGATATATCATATATCTGAGAATTTGGGAACGTGCTTTTTGTTGTTTCTGACCCGATTTACGGGTTACATTCAGAGAAGCAAAGCAATGAGGTAAGTTTTGCATTTTAAACTTTTGCCTAAGAAAAAATTTTAGTTTGCATTTATGGTTATTTATACAAACACCTTCTAATATTGTGTTATTATTATAATTTATACCATAATATTTAAAAGTTATTATTTTATCCCCTAAAGTATTAAAAACTTATAAATATGCCTCCCTCTGTCACAATTTATAAAAAAAAAATAGATTAAATTAATAACGTAACATCAATCTGTTGGCGCCTGTACACATTTTTAAAGATCAACCGCCTTTAAATTAAAAAAATTATAGTAATTAATTCTATATTTATTTTCACAAACACGCTCTTATGTTATCTTTTTTTTCTTAACTGTACCTCGATTTTTTAAAATTTTGTATTCATACTTCATGATTTTATCTATTTTTTATTTTTAAAAAGTTGACGGGCGCCAACAAATTAATGTTTCGTAATTAATTTAATCTATTGTTTTTACAGATTGTGAAAGATGGGGCATATCTATAAGTTTTTAATACTTTAAGGGATAAAAATGATAGTTTTTAAATATTAAGGTGTAAATTGTAATAATAACACAACATTAGGAGGCGTTTGTATAAATAACCCTTGCATTTATACCTTAGATTGAGATTGCTTGTTTATGACATTTAAGTCTCTAGACATTACGTTGGTGCCTTGAAAGTTTGGGGCATTATAAAGTGGGCCACATGCGACATGTCCTTATATATAAAGGGGATAAAAGGGTAGATGAAATTATAAAGATTGGAGATTTGGTTTTTTGTTGGGTCAATTATTGTTAAAGTTAAGGTTAAAAATGATTATAAAAAAAAGGTCTTTTTATTATTAGCCTTATATGATAAATTGACAACTTGGAATCTTTGATTTTTTTTGCTAGGATGGAATCCTTTGATTTGATGTATCATATTTTGGCCCGCATGTGTAGTCTCGCGTGAGGAATCATTTTTTCTATTTGTCAGATAAATAATTATTTTTAAATGTTGTGTTTTTAAAAAGTAATCTCAGTTTTAAAAAAATTTAAAAATTAGTCATAAATAGTATTTTACACATAAAAAAATTGTATGTGCAATTTTGCGATGATAAAAAATTTATTACTAAGATAATAAATTTCTAAAATGAATATTTTTAAAAAATTTAAAAGTGTGATTATTTTTAAAAAATATTTTTTTAAATTATTTTTTAAAAAGTGACTATTTTCTTAAATTTTTTTTTTTTTTTTTTACGTTGAGAAAGACCGAAGGAGTGTGTTGTTCTTTCCATGAATATCACTTTTTTGGTTGAGCAAAAATACCTAAATGGCAGAAAAAAATGAATTATTTTTCAACGAATGTTTGTAATCGCGTTTATTTTTATATCATTCTCGATGACTTGTGTAATTATTTACATGTATCAACTATCAAGTAATAAATCCAGCAATTGTCTATTTGTTCTATCAAATAAAATTAATGGAAACCAAATTTCAAAAGTGATATGAACTTGTGTAAACTGTAAACCATCATTTTAACTTTTAATAACAAAAAATTGTTGAAATGGAATTAATAATGTTAAATTATTTAAATTGTTTACCCAAACAATCTACTATTCATTTCTTATAACTAAAAAAGTGAGCTGGGAATGTGAAATGGTCAATGGTGTCATTTCTTATTTCTATTTTTATTGAGATTTGAAAATTACTCCGTTTTCATGTATACATTTTACTTTTAGAATACTGCACGTTATATTTTAACCTTATAAATTGTACTGTGTTTATAAACATAGAGTAATACGTAAAGAGCATTAAATAAAGTATAAATAATAATGGTCATTGCCTTAAAAAAAGTCCATTTTCTATAATACGTTATATTTTCAATTCATCTATTTAACATATGTCTATATCTTTCAATAATTTAAAAGAAAATCTCCTTACAAATTAAAAGTACCAAACTGCCTTCTCCAATCAGATTTTTTATTCCACAGACAAACATCAACTCCCGAAAATTCAAAATATCTCGAAATTTATAACTCTCAAAGTTTTTCTATGAAATTTCAAAAAAAAAAAAAAAAGATAGAATTTTTGTGAGAAACGAAGAATAATCCATTCACAAAATTGAGCCGCCACCATCGTCGTTGTTCCTCAGTCACCCTGTCGTTGGCTTATCTGTAGCGACCAACTTCTTGCGCAGCGACCATCTTCGTCGTCATTTGTGGGTTTAGGGTCGCTGATCACCATAGCCTCGTCTTTTTCCTTAATTGTTGTTTGCGTTGGTGATATTTCACTTGCAGTGAAAAAAAAATACAAATCAAGGACAATTTTGACCTCGTAGCAAAATAATGTAAATAAAAAGACATTTCATTAATTTTCAAAAGCCATGGGACATTTATTTTATAATGGGTGATTCGAAGGCCTTCTGTCACAATTTCTCAATAATAAGTAATAGTTCTCCTATATAACCGGCTCTTTTTTTTTTCTTTTTTTTTCAAATTTTACTCTCACCAATTCTTATGACCATAGTAAATATTACCCAATTAAACCACGGATCATAAATGTCTAAAAGAATTATATTGCAATTTTACTAGGGAAATTTACGTCAATGTGATCAAAGTGAAGGGCTTTACAGTTTACACACTGACATAACGCGCTGAATAATATGCCTCGCCCCTCGCCACCTTTTCGTGGTTTTATATCTACATTTAAGGAAAATTTAAAAACATGCCACCTATTGAGGAAATTTTTAGATTAATGTCACTTTTGAAATTCATTGTTGCTTTTCTATTTTTTATTTTTTATTTTAAATAAAAGTGATGTTTCTCTAGTGGGCTTATTTTTGTGGAGAATAATTTTGGATCATCAAATTTATCTTTCTAAGATGTAAGACTCTTTGAAATAGTATTTTTGACGATCCAAAATTGTTTCCAATCACACAAAAATCCACCTGAAAATCCTCGATAAAATGTGTCATGAAATGCAAATAGAAGCTCAAAGAAGCATTAATTTAAAATTGAATTTGATCAAATGTCATCTTTTAAATTGTTGTTTTGATTGGACATCACATTAAACTTTTATTTACATTCAATGCCGGTCTTTTTTTTTTTATATTTAAGAAGTGGCGCAAAGATCTATCCTATACTACTAAGGGGGGATCCGTTTCTCCCCCCTTAGCTAAAAAAACGGCTCATAAGGGGATGCCACGTGGCGTCCCCTACGGACGACACGTGGCATCGTCTCCCCCCTTAGCTAAAAAAACGGCTCATAAGGGGATGCCACGTGGCGTCCCCTACGGACGACACGTGGCATCCCATAATTTTCTTTTTTTTTTTAAATATTTTTTTCTTTTAAAAAATTGCATTTAGGGGCTTATTTTAGGGGTTTTTAAGAAATTTTGGAGGATTTTTGTGCAAATTTAGAGGGACTTTTGTGCAATTTCTCTCTCCTCTCTCATCTTTTTCACTTTTTTTGTTCTAATCGTTTCAACGGCTATTTGTTTGGCGTAATGATCTCGAAAAATTTTTTTCTTGGCGCGGTTGGATTCAGAATATTTTTCTCGATCTTTTAACACCCAATGTCATATACTTTTTTTTACCGTATCTATTTTTTATTTATTTATACCTAAAGGCAAAAGTTTACACTTAGAAACAAATAAAGGACATCAGGTAGCGCATAGGTTATTATTTTGCAATTCCCCCTTTTCTAAATTTCCCAATTTTAAGAGCCCATGCCATCAAGCCTGGATCTAGTCAGGTCAAGTATAAAGCCCAGAGAGTTGGCGGGAAAAGCCCAATAGATAATTATCACAAAAGTTATTGGGAGATTTGGATTTAGAAGATTTACCTAAACAGAGAATGGGGTTGTCCTAATTATGAAAAATTGATAACTCAATTACCTCATAATTACTTAATTCTGCACATGTTAATTATAAAAAAAATATTAAAAGTAAACGAATGATTTGTCACTTTTTTATTTAGATGAGACAGTAAGCAATAGCTTTAATTTATAATTAACTTGTGAATTTATATTTTTAAAATCAAATTTGTTAATAGATTATTTAATTTATCATTACATTTTACAAAAATAATCACATGATTATTATTTCTATTTTTCTAATAAATTATGTATCATTATAAAACAAAATATAAAAAATAAAAGGAAAAATAAAAAGGTATAAACTTACAAATAACTTATTTAAAAGACGTAGATCAAATTCACTGGGTGATAAACGGTATTGGATCAAATTTTCTCAAGGTTATTCAATTGAGCACAAATCAATCCCTATATGCCATTCTCTTCCTCAATTCTTTTCATGATTTATGACAATACTTTGGCTCTCTCTTTGGATGCTCCTTCTGGTTCTGTATTCATTCTTGTTATTGTCAATATATATTCATTTATGGTCCATAAGCGTCAAGAAACATTCTTCTCAATATTCCACCTTTTGTTTGCATATAATATCCAAAAGAAAAAAAAAATGTAAGGACGGGAAATTTCTTAATTATTGTGAAATTATAGTTTTAACCTTGAGTTTTTATAGTTAAAAAATAATCCTTTAGTAGTTAAAATCGGTTCAAAAATATTTCGAACCTGAAATTTGGTCAACATTAGTAGATAGAAAGACATCATTATCTTTTATAAAAATAGCATTTTACTAAAAAAATATTTTCTTTTTTATTTCTTAATTTTGATTGGGCCAGTTAAAGAATTAGTCATTTTAAATATAAAGTTTAAATGATTTAACCATAGAATGTCAAAATTAAGGATTTAGCCGTAACATACAACATACATATATACATATTATGTTACACATATGTTACGGCTAAATCCTTAAGTTCATAAAATTAGGGCTAATTCCTAAAAAATTAGCCAAAAGTTTGGTTAAATCCTTAAAAATTTCATTTCTATTAAACATTTTTAATTTCTTAATTTTTATTTTCCAAAGAACACGAATCAGATTTAAAGAAAATTCCAAATCTAAAAGATTTATAATTTCTACATCATCTAACCCAAATGAGACTTCCACGCCCACGCACAACACTATTGGGGCAACACTGACGTCTTCACTCGATGCTCCGACAGCGCTACTACATCCCTGAACGCCAAGCTCCGGGACGTTCGTGCCGAGGCCTATGCCATGTGACAAAATCGCTCTGTTTCAATGGCTCCGAGATTAAAACCTTGACGAACTTCGAGTTCACGTGAAAGCCATTGGATGAATGACATGAGTCTGTGCCGGTTGTTGTAGTGTTGAGAGATGCCTTGCCGTCTGCGATGTTGCGGGCAGTAAGTGATTATTGGACATCACTATAGGCTTGGATCTGATGGACAAATTTAGTAAGTCAAAACAAGGCTTTGGATCTGAGGATTGTTTTACAAGCTCTCCTTATGGAAAGCAAGTTTTTATCGATGTTACGACAGAGGTCAATAATACGAAACACTTAGAGAAAATAATAAATCTTTATTAACCTCGAATATTGAATACAAGAGTTTACAATCAAGTCAATCTTTTCATCTAGTCTAAACTCTTAACATAGTTCTTAATTACTAAGACAAGTCTCTCTTAGCTAACAACCCACGCTTTCCTCTCTACGCCTTATTGATCATGTTTCGTACAAGTTAGAACTAACTAACCAAAATATAAGTTTCTGGACCAACCGGTTCTTTGGCTATTCAGCCGGTTCTTTTCCACATCAAATGTTATTTTTCCAGTTCCACAAAGCAGTCGACCGGTTCCTTGGCAAAGTTTCACTAAACAACCCCATCTGACTTCGAATCGTCTATCCTACCCATTTAAGGACCGTTCAAATAATCGATGTAATTTTTGTGGAAGCAAAAAGAAAGGCTTTGAAGAAGCGGTTTGGTTTTGTGTGAAATCATTGAGATTTGCCCATATCCATCCAGCCATATTTTAAGATTTTTTATCAGTTTAATATTGGAGTAGCAAATGGGTTTTGAATCTGAAAATTTATATACGTTTCTACTTGATTAGCATTTTGGTTTTTGTTTATGATTGTTGTTTGTTTAATTTTGGCACAGCAATTGGGTTTGAACACAATGGGCTTTATGAATTTGTTGCTTTGATTTTGGGAAGGGGGGTTTTGATGAATGTTCATCTTTTGGCAAAATAATAATCTATTCCTATTCTTAGTGTGTATTGCACTTTTAATTTATACCCTAAATTTCATACTACAAATATAGAGTTGAAACGAAAGTAGCATACCACTTATGGTATAGATTATTAAGTGACACGAAGAATGACATTGTTTTGCAATTCCTTTTTTGGTGAATTTGGGTTTGTGAATTTGAGATTTGAAAATTTTTTTAACTTAAAAGATAATTTAGTTTATGAATATCTTAATTTTGTTTTATTAATTTTCATGATTTATTTATTTATTTTATTTTAAGTGTAGTTTTGGCTATTTTGATAAAATTCATTCACTTTAGTCAGCTTACATCTAATAAAAAAGTATATTTTTGTTTAATTTTACCAACTAAAAGGATATTTAAGAATTTTAAAAACCTCAAAAACGAAATTAGAGTTTCAGAATAACTCAGAGATTATATAAAAATTTTCCGACGTTTGATTTCAAATATTTCTTTGCCGGCTACTCTGAGCAAACTTGTCACACTCGTAATAAAACTTTATTGTATCGCACTAATACGAATTTATAGTTTGGGAATTTATATTATATGCAATGGTGGCAAATTGGCAATGCCCAAGTATTATTCTTTTACTATCAACGTACAAAAATGTAAAATAAAAAAAAAAACTGCAACTTTTTAATAAAGCAACCATGATTTTAATAAACCCTGGGCTGTGGTCCCCAGGGTTTATGAACCACACAACGAATCTATCTCTCTACAAACCCCAAGAGCCAGTATTCAAATTTCCACATCCGACGTTAACCCATTGTTTTTCTATTTAATTATTTTCTTTTGTTAAAAAATATTATACTTGCTCTAATTTTTAGGAGAATTGTAATGTGATATGAGAATTAAAAAAAAAAAAGGAAAAAGCGATTTTAGATTGTGAAATTTACTTTTTCAAAACAAATGACATAGTACGTTATGAGTTATTTTTTTGGTACCTCGTTACAAACTCGTCCCTATTTTTAATCACATAATTAATGTTTCGGAAGGTAATTTCAGATGAATATGCTTTTATTTTTTTATGCTGAGAGAAAGAATATGCATTTCGGTCTAAGATAGTAATTATTATATTAGAGATTATTAAGTAAATGACATGTTTTTACCTTTAGTTTTAAGTAATTAACCTGAGTTTGTTATAATTAAGTTATTAGCCTTTAGACAATATATATTGACTTTCTTGCCCTTTGATACATGAGGTTGGAAGAAGAGTGATGAGGGATAAAAATGAGATTTCATAGGGATTTGAGGCTAATAACTTAATATTTGAATTCTTAGGCCATTTTCTTAAAACATAGACTTTCAAGTGGCTATTTAACAAATGAGCCTTTATTATTATTATTATTATTATTATTAGCATTAATGATTAAACTATCAAAGCTTGGAAGTTGCCATGCATGATAAGCAACTACACTTTATTTAATTTGTACTTTTTGATCTTTCAAAGCACTTGGAACGCTCAAAGCAAGTGCTAGCACAAGTTGATTGAAAAAAAGTTAAAAAGAACACAATATATAGTGAAAACAATGTAACGTCACCAAGTCAACCTCTCCATCAATATGTTTTCTCTTGAGACTATATAGAGTCACAAACAAATTTTTAATTATCAATTTATCATTATGGGCCACCAACCACATTTATATACTGTAGTAGTGGAACCATATTTGACGTACGACTACGACTAAAAAAGTCCTATAAGTTTTCTTTTTTATCTTTTCTATATTTGTTTTTTCTTACGCACTTTATTTTTATTTTTTTCTTAAAACCTTTACGCACTTTCTCTATATGAAGTAGAGCTTGTGGTAGCCATAAGCCATGGCTGGAATGTAGATTGATTATAGTGGCAAATCAATAGCAATGCCAAAATGTTATATTGTGGAGCCAAGTCCATCAGTGTTTTGATCCACTTTCAAATAATTACAACCAACGATTGTGGCTACTTCTGGCATGAGTAAAAATAAATAAATACAACTTTATCATTTAAATAGTTTTGAGGACCAGAAAAATAGACATATATTCTAGGCGACCAATATTTGAAATCAATATTATATTTTAAAAAGGATAATTATGGTATCTATCGAGTATTGACTATTGGTATCTTCTTTGAGCTCTGAGGCTACAACTAAACTGAGTGCTTTGGACCATTTCTTAAGCCATAAGTTCGTTCAACTCATGTCACAGTCACATGATCCTGAGCCATAAACTTTTGTGTTTAATCTGAACCATGAGACTTCGCTTATACAAATAACTGAACCAAAATAGCTCATATATATGCAAGAAGACAAAATATCAAAGAGGAGAAAAATATTGGGAATGATAACACCAAAACATTCCATAATTATGCTATGCATGCAATTAGTAAAATAGCTTATGCGTCATTAGAGGGAAAATCAAGTACACTAGATATTGGACCTCGGACAATTAATAAATCATTTTTCTCCAATAGTTTGAATTTTAAACGACAAGTCATCCTTTGTTTTATTTTTATGTAAAAAAAAGTATTCACTAGTTTTTTAATGGAAAACATGCCCTGTTGTGTTATTACATCAACGTTACATTTCATTGCAATTTATTATGTAAAATCTATAGCTAATATTCTAAAGAATAATTGTCAGATTATATTCTTAGCCAAAAAAAAAAAATCAGATTATTATGAATTGCTACCGAAATTGGTATTGCGCTTTAACAAATAATATTATGTAATATTTTTTATCAATGATTTATATACATGCATTAATACAGAGAGTCAAAGACTAATGATCAACCATTAGACGCTTATTATTATTATTAATTAATGAAAAAAATAAAGGGAAAAGACGCAGAAGAATCTAAGCTGAGAAAGGCCCAAATCTACACGTATCAACCCAACGCTTGCCGGGCTTGGGCGGGCCACGTGACGAAAGCGATGACAGAAATTGAGCACTATCCAATCAGACTCAGCCACGTCAGCAACGCATTTGACTGTCGATCGGACTAAATAACGTCCAGGTTCAATGAACCTAGAAAGCCGCCCTTTTGTCAGGATTTCTATTTAATCATATACAAAACTGAAAACCAACACAAATCACAAACACAAACGGAAGAGAAGAAAACAAGAAAATCCCAGCCTGAGGAACCACAAAAAATAAAAAGAAAAAAGCTCGGTGAGGAATTTTCTTTCGTTGCGACAATGGCTCTTGCTGTTACTTCTTCTTCGTCTACTACGATCTCTGGGCGTTCCTTTTCCCTTTCAAGTGTCTCGTCCGAGCCCAAAGGTACTTTTTTTTTTTTTTCGTCATTCGGTTAGTACGGGTTTTTAGCGTTCAATTCTGTTTGGTTGCTGAGAAAAAAATAGAGATGAAGACGGGAAAATGACCTTTGAGTTATAGAATTAAGTCTGTGAACAATTCTTTATAGATCCGTTGCTACCTGGTGCTTTTCTTTCGAATTCTCTGTTTTTCCTCGTTTAAATTACGGATTTCTCATTTTTTTAAATAATTTGAGAAATGAATTCACTGGTTTTTTAAAAACCCTAACTTTTCTAATTTTGTTTTCGTTTGAGGCATTATTATCCTAATTTTTTTTTTTTGGGATAATATTTTCAGCTCCGCAGATTGGTTCGGTTCGGATATCGGAGAGGTCTCATGGCCAATATTCGGCGTTGAATATATCTCAGAGAAAGAGCGCTGTGAAGCCTCTGAATGCTGAGCCTAAAAGAAATGATTCGATCGTCCCTTTTGCTTCAACAATAGCTGCTCCTGGTAAAATGTTTTTTTTTTTTTTGAAATTTAAATCTTCATGTTTAAATTTTTGTTTTTGGTGTTACTAATTATAAGTTTGACTTTATCATAACTGATAATTGTTCGATTTTGCAGAGGTGGAAGAGAAAGAAAAATCAGAAGCCGTGGATTATGAGCAATTGGCTAAAGACCTTGAGAATGCTTCGCCGCTTGAGATTATGGATAAAGCCCTTGAGAAATTCGGAAACGACATTGCAATCGCATTCAGGTAAATTTTCATTCGTTCACTTAGATCAGTTTTTGGAGTTTAGGCTCGATTGTTGTTTGTCTTGGATTGAATGTTACCTTGTTTTGACGATTGATTCTCCTTCGAAATGTGATTTTGAACTGGTACCCACAAATTATACAAGTGCTTTAGTGATGATTAGGTGGTCTTTTGTTTTTGAAGTCTTGCTTCATTAGAGAAACATTTTGTGTCATTGTATAGATATTCATGTGAAGACGTGTTCTGTTGTTCAGGTTTACTAACGGTTTCCGATTTGTTTTTGCAGTGGAGCTGAAGATGTTGCCCTGATCGAGTATGCGCATCTAACCGGTCGACCCTATAGGGTGTTCAGCTTGGACACAGGGAGATTGAACCCGGAAACCTATCAATTCTTCGACACCGTTGAGAAGCACTACGGCATTCGCATCGAGTACATGTTTCCCGATGCCGTCGAGGTTCAGGCACTGGTGAGGAGCAAGGGGCTGTTCTCGTTCTACGAGGACGGGCACCAGGAGTGCTGCCGCGTGAGGAAGGTGAGGCCCCTCCGGAGAGCTCTAAAGGGCCTAAAGGCCTGGATCACCGGCCAAAGGAAGGACCAGTCTCCCGGCACTAGGTCTGAAGTCCCCATTGTCCAGGTCGACCCCGTGTTTGAAGGCCTTGACGGTGGAGCGGGCAGCCTGGTGAAGTGGAACCCCGTGGCAAATGTCAACGGAGGGGACATATGGAACTTCCTCCGTGCCATGGAGGTGCCTGTGAATTCACTGCACTCGCGAGGGTACATCTCAATCGGCTGCGAACCCTGCACGAGGCCCGTCCTGCCTGGACAGCACGAGAGAGAAGGAAGGTGGTGGTGGGAGGACGCCAAAGCCAAGGAGTGTGGCCTCCACAAGGGAAACATCAAACAGGAAGATGCAGCTGCTCAAAACGGCAACGGAGCCACCCATGCCAACGGAACCGCCACAGAGACCGACATTTTCGACTCGCAGAACTTGGTCACCTTGAGCCGGCCCGGGATAGAGAACCTGACGAGGCTGGAGAACCGGAAGGAACCATGGGTGGTCGTCCTCTACGCTCCGTGGTGCCCCTTCTGCCAAGCCATGGAAGCATCGTACGTCGAATTGGCCGACAAGTTGGCCGGCAGTGGCGTGAAAGTCGCGAAATTCAGAGCCGACGGCGAGCAGAAGGAGTTTGCGCAGAAGGAACTGCAGCTCGGAAGCTTCCCCACAATACTTTTCTTCCCCAAACACTCGGCTCAGCCAATCAAGTACTCGTCGGAGAAAAGAGATGTTGATTCTTTGATGGCTTTAGTGAAAGCCCTTCGGTGATGCAAAGAAAGCCATCTTTGTGTCACGATGAGTGAATAAGCGGTGTTGTTACTTATTAAAATATAAAGTCCAGTGCGCATGTATTTTTGTAGGCGAAGAAACGCACTGATTCGAGGTTGAGTCAATACAAAGTTGGCAAAGCGATTGAAAAAAGGAAAAGAAAATAGGGTCTTTGCTTCGTATTAGCTAGTAGGCTTTGTTGTGTCTTTCGTGTAAAACCTGTATCTCCGTATGACCCAAGGTTTATTTTTCCGAGTGCTCTGTATATTGGTATCTATGTTTTTTTTTTTCTGCCGTGTTTCCTTAGAGTGTCGTTATAGTTCCGAGCCAGATATAGATGCTCAAAGTAATCTAATAAATAACACTTCGAGACTCAGATATATGCATTGGTAAAATTTCATGTTAAAACAAAATAACTTAATTATTTTCGTACCAGGATCAGCCTTAAGAAATTTCTCCAATGCCTAACTCTGCTGGAGTTATCCTTGAAATGAGTATTGGGTCACTAATTCAAGTTATCCTTTAGGGCCTTGAAATTGCCAATGTCACTCTCTAATTCAATTGTTAATAGAGTAATTGACACCAATGGTCTCCTAAGTTTATCACGCTTTGGCAAGTTGGTTCACGAAACTTTTTTATAAATGATTACTAATTTGCTAATTATATAAGTTAGGCAAACTATCAAAAAATATATATATATATCAAAGTCCAACTTGCAGTACATGACAAAGTGTAGGGCCTATCGGTGCCAAATACTCTTGTTAATACTTGACAAGAATCTATATTCAAATGCAATCATTGCGTTACCAATGTATTTACCACAGTCCTACTCGAGCTTGAAGAGTAAGATACTCTCTCAACATTAAGAAAATGTTTTTTCTCATCTAAGTTAAATGAATTCATCAATTTGTTACTCCTTGTTTGGGTACTCATTTTATTCATTTTATTTTATTTTTATTTTTTTCAACTTTCCTAATCCTCCAAACTATTTCATTTCATTTCAATTCATTTTTTTTAACTATTTTTTTCAACTTTCCAAATCCCTATACAATAATTTTAAATTTCAACCATTCATATCACCTCGAAATTAGCAAAGTCAAACCATTCTTACATCATTTTTATAAACTATTTTCAAACTATTCCAAACCATTTTTTCTATGCCAACAAATGGGATGGAATGGCCAAAATGACTAAACCAAACAAACGGTTATTTATTAGTTTATTTTTTTTTTCATTTCAATGTCTTCTTGTTTATCTAATTAAAATCTAAATTTAATAAGTAAATAATTTAAATTATTCAATTGTGCTGTAATGACATCATAAGTTCGTTGTTTGATAATCGCTTTTATATGAATAATTGAACAAATTTTTTTTTTCTATATTGTTTTATTTTGCGGTCTAATCTGCTGGTACTTTCTGGTCCTTTTCCGCCTGATTTTTTTTCCCCTGAACTTTCGCTTTCCTTGTACAGTGTCGTTTTTACTGTATTATGTCGTTTTTCAACTATGATTCTATGTTTGCAGCCTAATTTCGTCTCTCCACTATGATGTTGATTCAAAGTAAGATGTCTTCAAAGTTCAGATCATTAATGTATTATTGTCGTTTTCCCCTCTATTATGTAGTTATTCTTTCTAATGTCGTTTTTTGCGGTCTAATGTGGTTTGTCTATTGTGATGTGGTAGCCATTTTACAGCCGATGTCATCAAATCATTAACTGTTATACTTAATAACCGTTTTTATGTGAATTATTGAATGAATCTTTTTTCTTTTTTTTTTTTTTAGGGTTTTGCGGCGTAACCTGCCCTTTTACAGCCCTTCTTTCGTTTCCCTCAAACCCGTTCGTGTATTATGTCGTTTTTACTGTATAATGTCGTTTTTTAATTTTACTGTCGTTTTGAGAGAAGATGTCGTTCTCTAGTATGATGCAATCTTCCTTTTCCCGTGTTTTTTTTTTTCATTTCTTTAATGTCGCTCCCTACTATGATGTCGTTTTCCATTTTCTTGTCGTTTTCCGCCATATGGCTGTGAAAGATTGGAAAACAATAAACAAAAAGAAACCACACCATAGTAGCATAGCACAAACCAAAATTTGAAAGAAAAATCACCAAATCAACTTAATCAGCACTAAATCCCCTGAAACATTTTACAACACCACAATCACAATCTCAATTTTTTTTTGCATTCACAATCACAATTACAAACCAACTAATCACCATATCACATAATTAACAAAATCACAATTACCACAAACTCTTTTCCAACAACACATTCAATATCACAAAAATTTTCAATAACAATATCAAAATTGCACTGTTAGCATTGGACTTGAAATTGTCATGAATACCCTCTTACCTAGCTAACAATAATCAAACTCTAAATCATTCTAACTCGTGCTTGAAGACTGATAATATATAATTCTTTCAATACAGCGAAAACGACAATAACAATTTGCGTTGGTAAACACTAAAAAAGCTACTGGTTGCTTGGCAAAGGCTTAACAAGCCGCTATAAAAGGAAAAGAATAAAAACTTCCTTGGAAGTTTGAACCTCTACAGGTTTTGGTGAGTTCTCAAAGTCACTTTGTTTTGTTTATGTAAACAGAAACATTATTGAAATACTTAGAGCTAGCTGAGGTAAGTACTGAGTGGCCTTATTTGGAAATTGGTAGATCATATGTTTCATCGCTATATTGGAATTTTCGACGTCCTTTTCTTTGCTCCTGACTCCTGTGACCTGTGTCCTTCTGTTTTTTTCCTTTCTTTCTTTTTTTTGAATGAATGGACATTTATACTGAGAATTGCCATTATTGTCTGTCCACGTAGAAACTACAAAGTAATTAAAATAATGTGATAATGCATGCAACAAAATTTTGCATTGAAAAGCTCGATAGTGAATCAGTACCGGACAGAAATTTGGACACACACTTGCCAGCACCAACATAGACACGTAGTTTTTGCAAAAAAAAAAAACATAGACACGTAGTTAAAGACTACACACATATATATATATAAATATAATATGATATAATGTAATATAATATAATGCAATCATTTATTCATACGCTATTAGTGTTTTTTGAGCCAAAAAAAATTATCATTCATTATGCATTTATTATATATATATTATTAAATTCTTCTTCTATTTGTGGGATTTTAGGCACTTGGAAGTGCAAGTAGCAGCAGAAATAAAAAAACAAAAACAAAAACAAAAACCTAAACGTGAAGTGCAAAAAGCTATTGTGCCAAAAGCATCTGCCCTTTTCCCTCGAACCATCATCACATTTTCTCTCTAGTTTTTTTTTTAGCTATTCTCTATGCTCAGTTATAATAATTGTTTTTCCTTTAATTTTTTTGAGCGTAAAAGCTCCGACATTTTGATCAACTGTTTTTTTTTTTTGCAATGTTTTCTTAATATAAATCTCCTTTGATGTATCTTCGAGTTTTTTTTTGGCTGGAAAGGTATATCTTCAAGTTATATAGTAGCTGAGCGACCCAAAAGAAAAAGAAAACAAGACATCAACTACGATGGTAGTTGAACAGTACTGGTCAGTGTTCAATACTACAAACCGATTTAAAACACAAACTTTATTACCAACAAAGTTGGTTGAAAATTTATATATGTACCCACTAAAAATACCCACCTTTAGCACGATATTCTCTATTCTTCGTAAAAGCAACAACGATTCGTACAAAGAACTTATTATGTCGTTTTATTTCATGTCTTTTTGCTTGACATAGTTGGAGCATCTTAATTCTTGAAAGTCTTTTATCGTAACTTTGTTAATTGTTAATTACTTTAAGACTCTTCCAATATGGCATATTGCAAGTTTGGAACAAGCTAATATTTCCTTTTTTTAATAACCGTTTCTGCCTCTCTAGAATATAAAGTTGCTAAAATATCCTCGTTAACTACCTACCTACTATTATTTATATATTATGAATACTTTTGATAATTATGCAGCATGCATAATATTTTAATATTTAATTTATTAATACTTAAATATATTGATGACCGTTAAGATCATCTCCAACCAGGAGGTGCAAAACTCTATTTTTTTAATGCCAAAATAGCATTATGCGTCAATGAACAGTACCTATCATCTCCAACCCAATTTTATTTTTTATATCATAAAGAATATTCTTAGTATATTCTTTCACACCAAATTTTTATAATAATTTATTTTTAAATCTTATAATTTCAATATTTTACCAATTGCCCACTATAAAAGTTAATTAATATATTATTAATGTAATAATATAAATTAAAAATATATATATGCATGAAAATGGACAAACTAAATGCATATTTTCTCTATTGCATAAAATATGTTGATTTATTTATAATAAAAAATTTACAAAAAATAATAATACGCAAATAGGTTACATAAATCTAAACATTACACCTCATAATTGAATAAAGAAAACAAGCCACCACACATTTCATTGATATAAATAGATATATTTAAATTTAACTCTTTGTTTGTATTTCATGCTCAAATATTTACCATTTTTCAATTATATTTATAAGTACAAAACAATATCTAGACATGCAATATTGTTCAAAATATAAACAATAATTTAATAATAAGATTATATTTAAAAATATTTATAACTCAAAGGATTAAAAAATAAATTAAAAAATGCATCATGAATGATAATGTTGTAAATTTACAACATTACTCATTTACTTTGATATCAAAATGACATTTTGCGTTTAAAAATACATCACAATTAGAGTGAGTTAGTGATGCAAAATGTCATCATTGCAATTTTGCCGATTGGAGATGCTCTTATTGCAATTTACCAATTGCCTACATATTTTAAATTACAATAAAATTTTTTTAGAAGCCCAATTTGAAGTAATTTTTTTATAAGCACCTAAATGTCAAACTATTTCTCTCTAATAGCTCAATTTTTAAAAGCAGAGTGACGTGACCCACAATATATAATGTATGAATTGTTTTATATTTCTGTGTCAGCTCGTGACTCACTGATGGGAGCTAATCCGTACTTTGTTTGGTAGCCCAAAAACACTGTCGTTTCTTGTGTAGTTGTGTTATGCTGTGCCCTTTTAGTTTATATTTATTAGTCCTTTTCTTTTATCTTTTTTTTTATAGGAATTTTTAGTTTAGTCCTTTTCTTGCTGGCAATGTTTTTCACATCAACGCATATTTTTGCCCCACTTATGTAAACCTATGGCTATATAGTATATGCCACATATTCTTTTCTTGCTTGAACTTTTACCCTTATTTTCAGGACTATAAATTAATATTATTTATCATTCCACTAAAATAAAAATATTGAGTCCTAAATTACATTTGAGTATCATCAGCCTACCTTATATATAAGAAAATAAAGAAAAAACTAATGGCTTCTTCTTAACAGTGTATTAAAAAAAAAAAAAAACCGAGGTTTGAGAGTTAAAACTTAAAACCGCCAGGCAGTCAGTCACCACGTACTCTCTCAATTTTCTTTCATAGTTTCTAAATTTCAATTGGCATTTAATTAGTTTTGTCTTTCAAATCCAAATCGAATCATTAATTATAGGGTGTATAAGGTCAGAAAGGGTGATGGGATACGAAGTTGAAGTGAAGCTACAAGTGTCCAAATTGAATGGACCTTTTGAAATCTCACATCATAATTCATAAAGCCACCTGCAATACAATGCCAGCCTGTACATTCAATAATCTCTTCTCTTTTTCTTTTTAATCATTAATTTTTTTTATTTTTTTCCCTGTGAAGTAATAATAATTCGTCCATTAAATCATTTAATTATGATTTTTTTTTCTTTCTAAAACTCAAAAAGGTCTATAATATTTCGTTTGAAGAAGAGAAGAGATGAGAGATTACGAATGACCCACATGCAATTTTTGGCTTATCAAATGTTTTGTTTTTATTTTCTTTTGAACTAGATACTTCCATTTTCTTTAGCTTGTTGTTCTCAAATATTTTTTTTCTCTTAGTTATAACTTTGAAATGAAACCTTTTTTTTATTTATAGAAAATTACAAATTTATGCTCCTTTGATTTAATATTTATAAAAATATTTAAAATTATATATTATTATTAATATTCAATCAATATTCATAGTTTTCTTAATTAAATTATATTTTTATTATGTTTTTATTCTTATATAGATAATCAAATCATATCTAATTATTTTAAGGGTCAGTTAGGAAAATAATCATTTTGAACTGTGTATTTTTAAAAAATAGTCACAGTTTCAAAAAATTTAAGAACTAACTATAAAACTGTAAGAAATTTTTGATAATAACAAAAATACACATAAAAATACTGTTAGAAATTTCTGACACTAGGCAAAAAATTTGTAATAAATTTCTTACATTGCTAGTTTTTAATTTTTTTGAAATTGTGGCTTTTTTTAAAAATTATTTTGTAAACAATGGCTATTTTCTTAAAATTTTCTTATTTTAATCAATGTATTATTATTATTTTTTTGTCATAACAGAATTTTGTGAATGTTTTAATTATTGATCGCTATGTTACTTCTATTAGTTTTTGTGTTAAAGTATTTTATTACTATAAAATTTAGATTTTCTATCAAGCTATAAAAATATTTGTGTGAAAATATTTTATAATTGACAAATTCAAGTTTTATTGATTTTTTTTCTAACCTATTTCGATTTTCTATCAAGCTATGAAAATACTTCTATAGAATTATTTCATTTTCGACCGATTCGAATTTTCTATGATAATACTTTTAACATAAGTAATGAAAATATTTTATTTATGATCAATCTGGATTTTCTATGAAGTAATATGCACATAGAAATAATGTTTAACTACTAACAATAATTGGTATCGGGTTTTTAAAAATTTCAGATTTTTGTAGAGATTTTTTCCCATAAATTATAAATTTGTTGATTTTTTTTTTCTCCAAACGTTGCTTGGTATTTAGCTATTATTTTTCACAAATGGATAAATAGTTTTCAATATCAAAATATAATTTATAAAAACCCTAACTCACAAATTAGATTTGTAAATATCTATATATTTTGGTATATATTGATATGATAGTCTCTCTTATTTTTTCCCAACCGGAGTAAGAGCCAGGCTGGGCATTGGACAAGTGTAAGACCTCACTAATTGGTCCTGTAATTGGTTTTAACTTTAATTTACTAGTAGTTGGATCTAATACTATACCAAAAACAACACGGCATTTATATTTTAGATAAATATTCTATCCAAACCCTAACCATATACAGATTTGTGAAATGATCTTACAAATTATAGAACCCCACTGAGATCTTTGAATACCATTTAAAAGTGTCTATGCACACGTAGTTGCGGGCTTAGCCTACTGTTAATTTCATAGCAAACTCCCAATTCATAGCAAACTCTTATAAAAAAATGTTGAGTTTCATATCTCCTACCTCTAATTATCGAAGAAAAAAGTTCACAAACACTAAACCTATTTGGTATGACCATTAAATATAGTATTTAAAATGGCTTATGGCTTTTATAGTTAAAATTATTTAAATAGTCCATATTTAACTTTAGAAATATAAATGTTAAAAAAACATTTATCCCTTTTTTTAGGATAACTGTTTGGTGGGTATGATTAAGAGGGATTTCATAGGATTTGACCAATATTAGTCATAATGTTATATTCGTGGTACGATGACGTTGAATAATTAATAGTGAAACCCACCAATATTACAACAAACATGGCATACTATTAACTACAATTCAATATAATCGGATAATATCTAATTCAACAAAACTTATTCAAACCAATCGTATCCAATCCGAAAATATCAAATGCACGGTAAATATTTCCATTTTAATCATTTTTTTAAAATTTCAAGATAAAATGTTTAAATCTCATAATCTCCTTAAAATTTGAAAATCAACCACCATTAAATGATCACATTGAAACGAGTAATATTATTTGACTTAATCATGCCCAATTCTACTTTCTAATAAGAATAAGTTCACATAAGTAAGATTTACTTTATATTTATTCTAAAGAGTAGAACGGAATAAAATTGAGCTCATAATCTGTTATTATTTTTCCATTCAAATGGTAAACAAACAATGGCTGAATAAGCATATCAACTCATAACCTTTTAGAGGAACTACATCTAAAAGGTTATCGTAAACGAATTTTAACTTAGGAACTCAAAATAATCCGACATTCGTCTCCAACTAAATCCTGAGAACTCACATTGCAATTACCATTAAGAAAATAATAATAATAATAATAAAAGAAAGCTTTTACGGCAGTGGCAAATTGGCAATGAGCACCAACCCGCTTAAGAGGGGAAAGTATCAAATTCAAAAGTGCAAAGTGCAAACAGTACTTTACTCTCGTGCCTATTTCTACCATTTTAGAAAATTCCTTTCGTTTATTTATTTACACGCAATAAATAATAATATAAAAAAAATAAAAAAAAGCAAGAAAACACAGCAACATGTCGTCAGCTGAGACAGAAGTCCCCAAACTCACTCAGGTATGTTCAAAACCACACAACAAAGTTTCAAATCACTTGTCTTCTTCTCCACTTCTCACTGTTAGATCTCTTCAGCTCAACAATCCTTCCCAACCCCAGAATTATTATTAAATTAAAACCAAACCCAATTCCTCCGTTTAGAGAAGAAGATAATGCAAGACTCTGTAGTGTCTGAACCAGAACCAGACGACGACGAGCCCAACCTCACCCACCTCCTCTCCAATGGCGTTCACTAACCTCACTCTCTTCCTCGCTCTCGTCTCCCTCCTTCCCTTTCTCTCCCAAGGTAAAACAAACCCAAAAAAAAAAAGAAGAAAGAATCAAAACCTCGAAGCTCAAACTGACTCTCTGTTGTTTGTTTGTTTGTTGGTTTGTGTTTTTCACAGGCTATTCGAAAGAAGACGCAGAGCCGTACGTGGGGGTGAACATCGGGACGGACGTTTCGAAACTCCTGTCCCCGTCTGAGCTCGTTTCGTTCCTCAAGTTCCAGAAGATAAGCCACGTCCGGCTCTACGATGCGGACCCGGACATCCTGTCGGCGCTGGGCGGGACCAAGATCCGCGTGACGGTGAGCGTCCCCAACAACCAGCTCATCGCCGTGGGGTCCTCCAACGCCACCGCCGCCGCGTGGGTCGCCCGCAACGTCGCCGCCTTCCACCCTCAGACCCTCATCTCCGCCGTGGCCGTCGGCGACGAGGTCCTCACCACCGTCCCCTCCTCCGCCCCGCTCCTCCTCCCCGCCCTCGAGTCCCTCCACGCCGCCCTCGTCGCCGCCAACCTCCACGACCAGGTCAAGGTCTCCACCCCTCACGCCGCCTCCATTATCCTCGACCCCTTCCCTCCTTCCCAGGCCTTCTTCAACCAAAGCCTCGCCAAATTCCTCGCCCCTCTCTTGCAGTTCTTGTCCCGGACTGGGTCGCCATTGATGATGAACTTTTACCCTTACTACGTGTTTATGCAGAACAAGGGCGTTGTGCCTCTGGACAACGCTCTGTTCAAGCCGCTGACTCCGGCGAAGGAGATGGTTGACCCCAACACTCTGTTGCATTACACCAACGTGTTCGATGCTATGGTTGATTCGGCCTATTACTCGATGAGGAATCTGAATTTCACCGATGTCGAGGTTCTCGTGTCGGAGTCCGGCTGGCCGTCGCGTGGGGACGCGAAGGAGCCGTACGCGACGGTGGACAATGCGGACACGTACAATTCGAATCTGATCAAGCACGTTCTGGACCGGAGCGGGACGCCGCTGCGGCCGGAGGCGACGCCCAGCGTGTTCATCTACGAGCTCTTCAACGAGGACTTGCGGTCGCCGCCGGTCTCCGAGGCCAATTGGGGGCTGTTCTACGCGAACTCGACGCCGGTGTACTTGCTGCACGTCTCCGGGGGAGGCACATTTTTGGCCAACGACACGACGAATCAGACTTACTGCGTGGTGATGGACGGGACGGACGAGAAGACGCTGCAGGCCGCGTTGGATTGGGCTTGCGGGCCGGGAAGGGCGAATTGCTCGGAGATTCAGCCCGGCGAGGAATGCTACTATCCGAACAATGTGAAGAACCACGCGAGCTATGCGTTTGATAGTTACTACCAGAACGAAGGGAAGGCCTCTGGGTCTTGTGACTTCAAGGGTGTCGCAACTATCACCACCACTGACCCAAGTAAGTGATTTTGAGTGTCATTTTTTAAAATTTTTTTTTTTTGGGGGCTTTGTAGTGTTTAATTTGTTGTTGTTGAATCGATGAGTTATAGCTGCAAAGTTGGAGGCTTTGTTTTGAATGTGGCACCAAATTTGTTGTTTATTTTATGAGTGTTAATTGTTGTTGTTGTTGAATGGATGAGTTTTGGCTGCAAATTTGGAGTCTCTGGTAAGTAGCTAGAAATGAAGTTCCAAATTAGGCTACAAGGCAATCATGGAAAGGGTAAGAGAGGTTTATTGGCTGTTAAGGTTTTGAAATGAGTAAAAATTTGGCAATTTAGAGAAAGTTTTGGATGATTTAAGGGGGACTAGTGTGAGGTTAGTTTCTCAGGATGGAGTGGCATAATATGGAAAGTCAAAGGGAAAGAGGTTAAACTAAAGATCTCCTTGTCTATTTACTTAATTAGGAAATTAAATAAAAACTAACTTCACCAAGAAACAAAGGGGTATAAATTTTTCGTAGCTAGTTTGAGCATTACTAGATGTTGTAGACTTGTCGTAGTAGGTAAAGGTATCACTTTTATTATTATTATTATTGCTGTTATTTTAGACTTCTAAGACTAAAGAGTGGTGTATTGTGGTTGTGGTGGTACCCGCTTTCACTCAACTGGCATGGAAATATTCGATCTTCTCTCACGGCATTGTAAATGCAATGACCTTTACAATATGGAATGATTCTTTCATGATGTATGAATTTCTTTTTTCTGTAGCCATTGTTTCTTCTATTTAGTACGAAAAAAGTGGCAAGCTATTCTCTTAGATTCTGGGCCTAAAGGGATAAGATTTTCTCTCAGAAGGATGTCGGTTCTTGCAATGAAACAACTCTCATATTACTCATTGCCATTGCATAATATTGGCTATGTCACTCTGCACTAAGTGAAAAGCACTTTGAGCCAATATGGGCTCCTCTTATTTTGTACATTTTCTTTTGTTTGTATATTCACATTTATGGATTCTAATTTCTCTCTCTCTCTCTCTTTTTTGTTGGTAATGTACGTCTCAGGTCACGGGAACTGTAAATTTCCTGGAAGGTGAGAAACAAAATTTGGTCAGACCAGACTAGACTCTTCATTGTTTCTTTCTTTTTATAGCGGAAAAATAATTGGCAATAATTGATGTTCTTTATCTTATGTTGTGTCTTTTTCTCTAGTAGATAGATTGATATTATCAAACAAGACTGGTAAATATCGAAAATGTTGGGCTTAGTAAATGTGGTTTTTGAATGTGCAGTAAAAAAGTGAGCAACAAGACAAGGCAAGATCAGGTGTCAAACTCAACACACGTAAGTGGTGCTGCGGAGAGATCAAGGTTCACTAGTGCCTTGAGAAGCAAGAAAACAAGTGGAATCGTTGTTATCACTAATATAGCTTTCTCTTGTATGCTATTATTCTTTGATCTTATGACTCCATATTGAGGTAAAGAATAAAGCTTTTTTTTTTTTTTTTTTTTTTTTTTTTTTGGGGGGGTTGGGGATGGTGGTGGGGGGTTCTCTTCGGAATGAATTGTAATCATGTAATGGTCATTTGTTGATGATTCGGTGCTTTGTATAATAGGAGCATAATTTTTGGACGGCTTTTATCAGAGATCAGTGCAATCCAAAATGAGTTTTAGTGGGACGTTTCGTTTGTAATCAACATGATGATGGCTAAAGAAGATAATGGGTTCTTAACAAAATCAGTTGGCTAGTTCTTTGTCTGGCTGTAACAAAAGCTAAAATCTAAAATATTTTATTTTTTTATTTTTCTCTTTAGAACTTTAATTTCTGTTTTGCTTGTAACAAAATCAAACAACATTCAGTTGAGAGCAAGAAATGAAAATGTTGGGACTTGGAGAGTCACTGTATTAGCAGTTAGTTGCCATTTGTGTGGTTAAAAGGAGGGAGACTTTAGGAAAGTTTCACTTTGGGTGATTTGGTCAGATGTGGCATTGCAATTTTTGCACGTAGCTCGTGCAGGTCACAACAAGGGTAAATTTACTTAACCGGGAAGAATATAGTTTTTTTTTTTTTTTGGTTTAATTGTTAATTTGTAAATTATTAATAGTAATTTCTTTTTGTTATTTGGTTTAGGGAGTTTTTTTAAAACTTTATTAATATTAATTTCTTTTAACAGGGAGTTTTTATTAATTTATCCTTAATTTAGTTTAATGGTTTGTTATTTTGTTAATTGTACATTTTTTGGGTGAATTTCAAATTTTAATTATTTTTAAATTAGCAAATTAGTGAATTAGAACATTAAACAAATTAACGATTGAAAAAAGAAACCTCAATTTTATTGCATAAATGATCGTAAATTACAATTTTCAACAACTGCTCGACGATGGAGGGTCGTTGATGTACAAATTATCGAAGTACTCCGTTAGTAATTCGGAGTTCTTCGTTGTCTCTTGGGTCCGGCGTGTTGCTTGATCCCAATCCTTTGTAAGCGTTAGCATCTCGATCATATCTGATTTCTGTGACATCCTACGATCGTCCAACTTTCGCCCGTAAGAACTAAATACTGCCTCTGATGACACCGTCGAAACCGGTACGGTAAGGACGTCGCGTGCAAAACGTGAAAGTACTGGAAAGGATAATTGG
This sequence comes from Boehmeria nivea var. tenacissima, assembly GCA_018132145.1. NCBI lineage: Eukaryota > Viridiplantae > Streptophyta > Magnoliopsida > Rosales > Urticaceae > Boehmeria > Boehmeria nivea. The sequence goes on along the minus strand of CM030877.1, from coordinate 16,175,749 downwards.
TTATACTTCCACCAACTTAGAACATTGAGGTTAAAGACGGTCATCTCAACCCAAGTCTCGTTCAAATATTTCTCAACCTCTGTACTTTGGGAGGCAGATCCACTACTCGAAGATCTCATCGCTAAAAACAATCGAATGGTCGCATTCATCGGCGAATAGTGCGAAGTTGGCAAATCTTCTGGCGATTGCGGTTGCTTGTATTCAGACTTGTATTCCTCCTCGTAAGCCCTGTAAACTTCATAAAACTTTTTTTCTGTGTCTTTAAAATCTGACTGAACATAGTTAATTTCCATATTTTGACCTATTAGATCTAGACAATCATAAAGTGTGGACATTTTTATTCGTGGGTCTAAAATTAAAGCGAATGAGTATAAGTATGGGATAGTTCCCCAATACTTCTTGAACTTCGCTTCCATCTTAGCAACCACCTGACCTAATATTGGGTGATTCCTATGATCCTTAAAACATTGAGACATCTCTAATAAGTAATGTATTGCATGGTGACTTGTTGGAGTATAAACAACAGATAATGAAACAATGCAATTGTAAAAAATTTTGAGAACAGAATAGAAAGCTTCAACAACGGCCCAATCCTCCTCCTCCGTCAAATATGCCGCCCCGAGTTCACGGTGGATCCATGCCGTGAAAATGGCTTTGTACTCTTAATACTTTTTCAAGCATTTTGTATGTCGAATTCCAGTGCATTGGCATGTCTACGGAGAAGGTCCTTTGCGGAAGACAGCTGCGCCTACAATATCTTCTAAACGAAGCAACACGGTGGTCAGTACCGTTTAAGTACTGTATACAAAACCTTATCCTGTTAAGGGGATCGTTAATCATTTTCATACCTGATTTGACAATTGAATTAATAATATTACACGCGCACCTCTGATGAAGTAGTTCATTGTGGTATCCACTTACTTGAGGGCGTAGGGTGTCGATTGCCCTGTTGTTCGATGACTCGTTGTCCAACGTGACCGCTACTACTCGGTTTTGGAGGTCATACTCTGCAACAACATCCAAAATTCTCTCGGAAATATTTTGGCCCGTATGGACCACATCAAACATACGAAAACCGATAATTCGTTTCTGTAACACCCAGTCGCTATCTATGTAATGCACTGCAACACTAAGATACTTCTCATTCGCCCTTCCGCTCCAAACGTCGGAAGTTAGGGCGACACGGAAAGTACCTTTCTTTAATTCTTCTTGCAAAGCGGTCTTCCTCTTATTATAGTATTCTATTATGTCGTTTTTAGTGGTTACCCTAGAAATAGATTGATACTGCGGGCACAAAGTCCTAACATATTCTTCATGCGCAGGGTGTTCTCCTATATTAAGTGGAGCATCCGTAGTACAAATATATTTTGCCAAAGCTTCTCTAGCTACTCGAAGGTCGAACGTACTTACCTGTTGGTGTGGCGCAGCGATGTGTTGCATTCTCATCTGCGATGTGGCGCCAGTCGATTTCTTCCTCTTCAGACGTGAGGTACATGTCGAGGCCTCATCCGGCTCTTTCAGACGCTGTGGGGCTTTCTTCTCCATGTTCACCCACCGAACAATGTGTCCGGTACGAGATGAAGTATGCTATGAATCTATATATATTCTAAAAAAAGGAAAATAATAAGTGAAAAAATTCAGTACAAAGTTGCATGGAATTAAAAGTGGATTAAAAATTTCATTCATACCTCCAAGATAGGAATGTGCTTCTCGCACAATAATTTTTCTAAAAGTAAAAAAATTAATAATTTGATTGAATATTAAATTTGTAAATAATTATAAAATATTATGTATTTTACTAAATAAATATATTCAATTATAATAAATTATGTACTATATGAATGAACTTTTTAGTGGGAGAATTTTCGAGAGAAATTGAGAAAGATGGATTTTTGGTGTGGGAAGGAAGGAGGAGGGGAGGGGGGGTTTTATAGTGTGAAAATGGGGATTATTTTATGTTATTTCTACAGTAACTTTATTCATTTATTGTTTTTCAATCTAACCGTTGACGAACGGTAGTATTCTAATTCATTATAGACCGTTGGATTGCCACATCCAACGGCTCAAGTTCATTTTTAAAATTAATAAAAACGGAAACCGAATTGGGTAAAAACGGATACGGTTAATACCGTTTCCGTTTCCGTTTCCGTTTCCATTCCTGTAGAACGAATTACAACCCACTCTACGTCCGTACGAACCCTCGACCCTCCGTCGCAGATCTACCACTCGCCGTCGCCGTCGCATTCGCCGCCATCTTCTTCTTCTCCGGCGCCAAAATGGTCCTGCGCTTTCCCGAACCCCTGTTACGGGGTTTTTCAGGACTTTTCACCTGCTAGGTTTTATGTGTTTCTGATAGAATGAGAATGAATAGGTTTTATAAACTTTGTTTAGTTCTAAAAGTTTCATGCTTGTTTGTTTGGACTGACTCAGTATGTTGTCATTGGCTTTGTGGGTTCTTTTTGGGGTTTCTTGTGTTTCTTACTGTTAATGGTAAAGAGTTTTTTTTTTTTTTTGGCAAGACTAATGGTAAAGAGTTTGATTCGTTGTTGTTGTTGTTTTGCTGAGTCTCATATCTATCTGTAATATTATTAACTATATGCAGAGGACGTTGGTTCTGGTATGAGTTTGAATACCTTAAAGATTTTAAGCTACACTGTTTGGTTCCGAGAAGACCTGGAACTGCAGAAGAGAATGAAAGCTCCGGAGACCTTTATTGAACTGCATTTGCCCGAAGTCATATGCTTCCAGTTTTTGATCATTTCTTAAAAGGGTGTTAGTTGGAATTGTAGCATTTGTGTTTGTATCTTTTGCTTAATTTGTAGCTCAGCGTCGCATTGCATTGCATTGCAGGAGGTTACCACAACATATACTGCATCTGTCAACAATCTGGCTGGTCGAAAGTATACGATTGCTCTGCTTCGAAACAAATGGCGTTTTTGAATCAATACTTTTGCATGCAGGTAGATAGATGGCTTTGCTACAAATATATGATGTCTTCGAGCAAAGAGGAAGATTGAGTTCTAAATTAAATGTAGAATTAAAGATGTTAGTATGAATAATAAACCAGAATCGCCATTCTTTGACAGGATTAGGGGGTCCCTTTTGAGTTCTGATTAGTTAGATCAAGAATGAGCGAATATGCTAGTTTGAATTGCATATGGCTGCTTCTTCTCATCAATTTACTGTCAGTGTAATTAAGTGTTACCGATTCACATAGTGAATCCTAAAATTTCATGTTAATTGCTGATCACTGTCTTAGTTGGACCTATATTGTTATACATTCTTTAAGAAATCCCTTTTGTTGGGTTTGATGAGTTTTCACTTTCTGAATGATTAAAATTAGAATAACATGACATAGGATTTCTTGTTCCCTTTGGCAACTTTATAATGGGGAGAGAGCTTTGTGTTGCTGATACTGAAGTCCACAAGGACAAGCCACTGACCATTGCCACTAGCCATCTCAATAGCCCCTGCCTCGCTCCTCCAAAATGGGATCAGATGTTTAGCAAAGAGCGTGTAGATTACGCGAAAGAATCCCTCGACTTTCTCCGGGATTCTGCCCGGCAATGATTGTTGCTATCCGAATAATGTGAAGAATTACGTGAGCTATGTGTTTGATAGTTACTACTAGAAGGAAGGGAAGGCCTCAGTGTTTTGTGACTTCAGTCTTCAGGTGTGTTGCAACTATCACCACCGCTGACCCAAGCAAGTGATTTCAAGCGTCCTTTTTTTGGGTTGTAGTGTTGTATTTGTTGATGTTGAATGGATAAGTTTTTACTGCAAAGTTGGAGGCTTTGTTTGAGTAGCTAGCAATTATGTACCAAATTTGTTGTTGAATGTTAATTGTTGTTGAATCATGAATGGATGAGTTTTGGCTGCAAAGTTGGAGGCTTTATTAAGTAGCTAGAAATGAGATACCAAATTAGGCTAGAAGGCAATCATAGAAAGGATAAGAGAGGTTTATTGGTTGTTAAGGGATTGTAATGAGTAAATATGACAATTTAGTGAAAGTTTTGGGTGATACAAGGGGACTTAAGTGAGATTAGTATCTAGGGACTGCTTATACAAATTCATTGATTGCCGTTTGGACACCAGAAATAAGACGATGGAACCGTGCGGTGGTGGGGATTCCATACCTTGATATTGAAAAAGAAAGCTCATACAAGATTTCACCTAATTATGAGGGTTCTGATTTCGTGCGACGATGCAGGGATCTACTTACCATTGCAACCCGTAAAGATATTGTAGAACTCCCAGCAAGAACATTCTTTGCTCTATCTGCCCAGTCGAAGTCCCCTCTGTTCGAGTCCAAGACCAGTGACGCTTGCGTTCATGCAAGCCAGTGTCAAACTCAACACACGTAACTGGTGCTGCAGAGAGATTAAGGTTCACTAGTACCTTTAGAAACAAGAAAACAAGTGGAATCGTTGTCATCACCAATGAGCTAGTTCTATTTTTTGTTGTAGCTTTCTCTTGTATGCTATTCTTCGATCTTATATAGAGGTAAAGAATAAAGCCTTCTTTTTTTTTTTTTTCTGCCCTCTATGGGGCCTCTTTTGAATGAATTGTAAATTGTAATCATGCAATGGTCATTTGTTAATGGTTCGGTGCTTGGTATGATAGAGGAGCATTATTTTTGGACGGTTTTTTATCAGAGATCAGTGCAATGCAAGATGAGCCTCGGTGGGTTTCGTTTGTAATTAACATGATGGCCAAAGAAGATAATGGTGTCTGTTCAAGACAGTTGGCTAGTTCTTTGTCTGGTTGTAACAAAAGCTAAAATCTAATGGCTTTTATTTTTGTTTTTTACACGTTTAGTTCCTGCTTTGCTTGTGACGAAAATTAAACCACATTGACTTCAAAGCAAGAAATAAAAATGATGTTGGGACTTGCAGAGTGCAGTGACTCACTGCACATGATTTTGTTGAGGTTTGTAAATGTAAACACTTGGTAGTTTGCTCAGATGTGGTATTGAATTCAAATCCAAAATTCAGATTCATTATAAAAGAGAAGATTTGTGTTGAGAATTGAAAAAATTGCTTTTCAAAATAAAAAATAGTTGAATTTAATTTTTTGTATTGAGTAAAATGCATCGGTAGATATTTGAATCTAATTTTATATGATTTGCTAATATATATATATATATATATATATATATATATATATTTGGAAGATGCTAGACCCTGAATTAAGGCTGAAGTGTACGTGAAAAAAGAGTTTAGACCTCAAATAATAATAATAATAAACAAACAGAAAAAGAAAACTTTTAAAGACCATTTTCAGATGAGCAAAAAAAAAACTATTATTTGATGTTTGTGGAGTTCAAATGCGTGCCAGTTATAATACATTTTATTAATCTTACTTTAGAGAGAAAATAAAATAATTAACCCATAATTCTTCTCAAACTATCCGCCTTCAAATCACATAGCCATAGCCCATAGGTATTGCATCGAATAATTTTGGTACATAAGATTAGCTAACGGTTAGCTGCTAACCCAAGTAAATATCTTTGTTTAGCAACAAAAAATAAATATCTACTTCACCCATATGGGTTTTTTTGTGGTGGGAAACAATTCTGAACCGTCAGATTCATCTTTTCGGTGAGTCCCGCATCTTAAAATTGTGAATCTCACCATTCAAAATTATTTCCTACAAAAAAAAAACCCACTACAGAATTTCCCAATTTATTAACCGTACTCGTACATTCTTTACCCTAAAAAAAAAAAAAAAAGGAGCGTGGACGAGAAAAGCGGTAAGCAAAGAGTTTCAAAGTTTCAAACTTTTTTTTTTTTCAATGTCCATTACCTTCTCCATCAAAACCCTTGTCCGACACAGTCTGTTTCACTTTCACCCACCAAATCCTAGAGTTACAACCCTCTCTCCGTCCGTACGAACCCACTCCCACTCCCACGCAATGTCTTGGGCATGCGATCGTTGCACCTTCCTCAACCCTCCGTCGCAGAAGTCCTCCTGCCAAATCTGCCTCTCGCCGTCGCCGACGTTCTCTACTTCTTCTTCCTCTTCTTCTTCTCCGGCGCCGAAATGGTCGTGCAAGGCCTGCACTTTCCTGAACCCCTACAGCAAGTCCAACTGCGAGCTCTGCGACGCCAGAGCTCCGGCCTCGTCCCTCTCCGCCTTCCACGACCTCACCGACACCGCCGCCGCCGATCCCTCCGTCGGCTCCGTCTTCTTGCCCCTGCTGCGGCCCTGCAAGAGGACGAGGGTTTCTGACCCGGTTCGGGTCGACCCGGAACCCCACCAGCGTGTCGCCAAGGCCTTAGATGGGTCCGCGACCTGTGTTGGGTGAGTTTGTTGGATCTTCATGTTTGGCTTTTCTTTATAAAAAAAGTTGGGACCTCCTCTTTTTTTTTTTTTTTCCCCTCTCTCTCTCTCTTTTCTGGTGAGATTTTGTTTGGTTATTGGGTTTTACAGGACTTTATACTTGCTAGGTTTTGTTGCTTTTTTTTGTGATAAAAGTTACACGTTCATGGAAAGAGAATGAGAATGAATAGCTTTTTAAGCTTTGTTTAGTAGTTCTAAAAGTTTCATCCTTGTTTGTTTGAATTGGCTCAGGATATTATATTTGGCTTGTGAGGTTTTATATTATTTATTTATTTTGTTTTCTTGTGTTTCTTACTGTTAATGTTGACAAGTTTGTGGGTTTTTTTTTTTTTGTTTTGCTACGAGTCTCATACCTGTATCTAATACTATTAACTTTGAGCAGAAGACGCTGATTCTGGCATGGGTTTGAATACCTTAAAGATTTTAAGCTACAATGTTTGGTTCCGAGAAGACCTAGAACTGCAAAAGAGAATGAAAGCTCTCGGAGACCTTATCGAACTGCATTCTCCCGAAATCATATGCTTTCAGGTTTTGATCATTTCTTAAAAGTGTGTTTGTTGAAATTGCAGCATTTGGGTTCGTATCTTTTGCTTAATTTGTAGCTCAGCGTCGCATTGCATTGCAGGAAGTTACCCCCAACATATACTGCATCTTCCAACAATCTAGCTGGTGGAAAGTATACAATTGCTCTGTTTCGCAACAAATGGCTTTTTCAAATCCGTACTTTTGCATGCAGGTAGGTGTTTTTGTAACAAATATATGATGTGTTTGAGCAATCTAAGAAAGATGCTGTGGTGATATTGAATTTTAAATTAACATTGAAGATGTTACTATTGATAGTAAACTAAAATCGCCATCTTTAGTGCTCTGATTGGTTGGATTAAGAATGACCAAATATGCTTGTTGAATTGCACATGGCTGCTTTTTCTCATCAAATTTACTTTCAGTGTAATTAAGTGTGCCACAGATTCACTATGTGTATCCTAAAATTTTATGCTAATTGCTGATCACGTTTTCTTTGTTGGACCTTTATGGTCACTTACACATGCTTTGGGAAATTCCTTTTGTTGGCTTGACGAGTTTTCACTTTCTGAGTTATTAAGATTAGAATAACAGGACATTGGATTTCTTACAGCTAAGCAAGCTGCCAGTCAAATCGTTCAGCTGTAGGCCCTTTGGCAACTCTATAATGGGGAGAGAGCTTTGTGTTGCTGAAATTGAAGTCCACAAGGACAAGCCATTGACCATTGCCACTAGCCATCTCGAAAGCCCCTGCCCCGCTCCTCCAAAATGGGACCAAATGTTTAGCAAGGAGCGTGTAGATCAGGCGAAAGAAGGCCTCGACTTTCTCAAGGAGAAACAAAACGTGATTTTTGCTGGAGACATGAATTGGGATGACAAGCTGGACGGTCAGTTTCCTCTACTCGACGGATGGGTTGATGCTTGGGAAAGGTTAAGGCCAGGGGACAGTGGATGGACATATGACACCAAGTCCAACCAGATGTTGTCTGGAAACCGTACCTTGCAGAAGCGCCTTGATCGATTCGTTTGCAAGTTGGATGGCTTCAAGATATCTCGGATTGAAATGATTGGGATGGATGCTATACCAGGTCTGTCCTATATTAAGGAGAAGAAAGTGAAGAAAGAAATCAAAAAGTTGGAGCTTCCTGTTTTGCCTAGTGATCATTATGGCTTGCTTTTGACAATCTGCAGCCAATAGTGTCTGTATGGTGAAGTAAATGACTTAAACCATAAGAAAACATAAAGGGTCGAGTCTATGTCTATTCTTGGTGTTTTTTGTGGAGCTTTTGTGTGCATGCATTATTATATTCGGCGTGCAGTTTTGTATAGATCACTGGCTAGGTGATTTCTAAAGCTCCTGCATTTTGTATGGTAAACTTTCAGATGAAATGGGTACAGTTTCAGTATCTTGTCATTTCATCTCTAGCATGAAGCTGTGTTTGTAATCATTGGTTTTCTTACTTTACATGAAATCGAAAATGTAGGGATATCAATCTCCATGTCCTAACATCACACAGTTTTACTTGGAACAAACAAATTCATATGCTAAGTAATTTACAAAATCCTGCTTAAAAATGTACGAGATGTTGACATAAAAAAGCAATACAAGCTAGTTATTTTAATCATATGTAAATCGAACTGCGTTATTTATTATGCTGCAACGAAAAGCAGAGGAAATAAATTTGAGATGCAAGCAAAGAACAATGGCTGACGTAAAACCTTATCAAAAATATCAGGTCATTATTGATGTCAGTCGTACATCTCCGGAGTAGCAGGTCCTTCAAGCCTTAGATAATCGTAGAGAATTCCACAAAGTGCATCCCCGCCCCGGGACTGTGTGAGAAATATGAATTATCTCCCTTAACCAACAAAGATGACGATATGTCGGCACTAAAAAGGCGATAAAGTCCATGTATCCCATGCCGGCAAACTGTGTTGTCGGCACCTAAGTTCAGTATTTGAAATACCGCGTGTGCTTCATCAATGTCATTGACATGAATCTACAAACACGATATCAGAATAAAACTCATGTAGCAGCCAAAGTCTATATACTTTAGTTTATGCACTTTTTTTTTTCACTCTCTATACCTCAAGATCTGAACGTGTTGCCGATGCAATGGCAAGCCTCAGCTTGTATGTTCCGCTGGTTATTGATTTGAGATTGAACTTGATTGTCCATGTTGAGGCAATATACTTTGTATTATCTGCGTTTCTCCTGTAAAAGCCAATGTTTTTTTTTTCTTCTAATTAGTCCACAAATTTGAGGTTTAATCTTTCTTCAAAACCGAGTGCTGATCTAGAGAGACCTGTCGACATGAGCAAAGAACCAATCTTTCTTCGGATCACTGACACCGATAGTGAAAGTTTGGTCAGATTTAGAGTGAATATCTGAGTATCTGTCCCACAAGCCATACTGTCTATACCTGTAAAATAGTACACCACAAGAAACTGACACTTCAACTTTTAATCCATTCTAAACCTGCCATTGCAGAAAGGGGCTCTGGTCAATTTGCTTACTTTTCGGGACTGTTAACAAATAACTTGTTGACATACATCGGGTTCACATTGGGAACATAGTACCCGATTGCAGTGCGGTCAGGGAAGCCGATATCCCATATTGTTGGACCATCTCTCAAGGGAACATAAGTCAGATTACCGAGTTCTATTTGTGAACCTGAAAATATTTTCACCATGAGTACCGTTCGCATTAGCTAAACGAGTTAGAGAGCAACATGTTGATTGTTATTCTTAGATTTCCATTAAGAGAACAATTTTTATCAAAATACCTGCTGAGATAGTAATTAGTTTTTTGTCAAGGTAATCGCCTATGAAACCCGGAACCCAGCCATGAAGCCTGTAAACTCCTGGGATGGCATTCTTGATAGTGAAGTTTCCAATGGAATCAGTTTGTACCCAAAACTGATAACCCTGCTGATGAAATCCAAAGTGTTGATCTAGTTACTAATCCTACATTTCGTCTCAACATAAAGTTTGGCCAAGTAACAACCGTAGGAAAATTTGAAGTAATTGTCAACCTTGCTTTCTGTTTGCCAGGACCCTTCATTTTTCGCCTGCTGATAGGCCGATGTATGCGTATTTTGCAGGGATTAGAGAATCAGAGACATACCTGAAGTGGTGTAGAGTTTGAATGACTAGTAAAAACCAATAAATTTTCCTCTGGTCTTTTCTTTTTGACATTAGTGTGAAACCCTTTGTTACCTGTCTTGGACAAGAAGTCTTCCCGAAACTGAACCGCGCTCATTAGCGTTAAGATAGTAGGGTGACGAAACAAAGTCATACGGCCATGCAGCCTCTTCTAACAGCCTCTAGGGTATACCATGTATATTTAAAAAGAAAAAAAAAAAGGCTCTAATTAATAGTAACTGGATAATGCAGGTAGTGGCAAGATTTAAGATTGAAATCCTTCTTATAGAATGGATCAATTTAGTACCCGTTCTTTTGCATTGATCCACAGACTGTGCGCATTCGATAAATCTGATGTAGAATTAAGGTACACAAAGAATGGGCCAAAAACCTTCCTCCATGTCTCTCCTTGTTCAAAATGAGTTAATATGTCTTCCCCAATATAATGCGTCCCATGCAACATCTGTATATATATATTGTCACAATTATTTAACTGTTTTACCTTGTGAACTAGAACTTTGATTGTAAATATTAATTACACGTGTAAATTTTAGTAAGTTCAAGTTGCGAAATCACTGACAATTAGCCCTTTTCTAGTAGTTTTCTTGTGACGGAAGTAAGCGAGCGTTTACGAACTGTTTCAAAGTGAGAAACTTAATTTACCGCGAGGCAGGTTGGGCCGGTGTGGGCTGTGAGATTTTGCTTCGTAGGACCACCGTTACGAAATTCATGGCTAGGAAAGATGATCCAGAATCCGACAACAGGTTTGGAACTTATCCATCCGTGAACTCCACCATCTTTGTTGTCCACCGAATATTGGTACTTATCATCAACCTACATCGATAATTCTACAAGTTAATTAGGTTTCCTTAAATGTAGTGTTAAACTAGATCTTTATATTATTTCTCGCACTTCGCCTTTAAGATCCGGGTTGATGGGATTCACTAGCAAAACTGATTCAGGAACTATAAGCTGTTTGCCTCTGTCTGGAAGCAGATCCTCTGGCATTGGCATTACTCTTTGTTTATCATCAGAAATTGCCATAAAGTGGAACCTATATCAAGTAAAATAATAAAGCATAAACAAGCAAAACTAGGGACTCCAAATAGGAGAAAACAAGATAATGTTTTACTTCTCTTTCCGCAATTTGAATGCCATTCTTGTTTGAGCAAGGTCAAAGGCACGGCAACCTGAAGGCCGCTCGTATATTGCATAGCAGTAGAAGCCCGAAACACCTGCTCTAATTATGTACCTAAATAAGGTTTGCAATTTAGCAAGACCCCATATTAGCCAAAAAAAAAGGAAAGAATTATAGGGTGTGTAAAAAACAAGAATTTTCAATAAGACCTTATATCCACGCTGAGTGGCAATATATTGGCTCTTGTAGATGGATCGTAGGCATTCCTGAATGAAACCTCTATTTGGTCATTGCTCTTATGGATGACACTATATTCAGCTCCTGTCAGTCTGTATTTTTTTATTTTTTATTTAAAGTCACACACAAGAGGATATAGTTAAATATTATCATCTCTGTCACACTATCTTCTTTAATCGGTTTCTTTGTAAAGAGTTGTAGTTCAAAAGTTTTACAAGTGATATCTGTCTTTGCCTCCAGGCAAACTCCAATTAGCATCCCAGTATCTGCATATATTTCATACAGGACTTGTTTTGCTTAGGCCATAAAATGAATAATCATCAATAAGCTCCAACTTGTTCTAGCTCTTATGGCTAGCAGAGTTTGAATCATACCCTCTTGTGGAATCATTAGATTTCGTGTCGAAAAGGTTGTCAAGTCCTCCATAGGCGATACCGGTTAAGAATCCTTGTGGCTTCGCAATCGTAAGCCTTACCAGTCCGTTGTCCAGTATAACCTATTGAATTAGCAGAGTTAAAAGGGTTGCGAAGTAAATTAAAAAAAAAAAAAGACAAAGCGAAGAAGAGTGAGACATATGTTTTGTGAACGAACTCACATTAGGACCTTTGACGATCAAGCTCACATTTTTCCTTGACGTCATGTATTACTGTTATAGATTTGATTTCTTGATTTCAATTGGATATGTATGTACAAAGAAGAAGCTGTGTTGTTGATGATGGGGGTTTAATAGTTAGTAGTTACGTTGTTAACTAAGGATATTAATTAGTCTATGCCAATGATCAATTAGATGTTCTTTCTCTTGTCATTTTGTCTGCAAAATCGATTCTAATTTAGATGAGTCCTAGGTGGGAGAGAATATATGTATTGATAGCGTATGATTATATATATATATATATATATCTCGAGTTTGACGATTGCTATTTTATATCTCTCTTTTTGTATACTAATCCTCGGCATAACGGGTTTTATAATAACGTTATCATATGAACTTGTACTTCAGTAAGAATATGAGATTAATTAGTCTCTAGTAGCTTTGCTCTGTTACATCTATGGCTCATCTTGATCCTTTGATTATTGTATTTCGGGCTAGCTCTGATGTCGTTTTTGGTTAAAATTGTACTTTATTTATCTACTTATTTATGGACACAAAAATCTGTTTTAAACTGCAAATGTTGTTTTTTAGTGAGCAAACGAAGGAATAGGAACGGCGTGTTAAGAAATAAAAACAAATTTGCTGAGGAGACATAATGCAAAAATTATGTCGTTTTTCCAATCAAACGACAGGACATTTTAATGATAAAGGATATTGCACTTTTTGGCTGAAATGCGGTTAAAGTTCTCTAGAAACTTCATGTTCTACACTTTTAAAGTTGAAAATATGAGAGAATTCCAACAGATACCATGAAAAATGACAATATCGAGAAAAACGACATATACTAAGGACAATTATGTCGTTTTTTCAACCAAACGACAGGAAAATTTAAAGATAAAGGGTGTTTCACTTTTTAGCTGAAATGGAATTGTAGTTCTCAAGAAAATTCATGTTCTACATCTTAAAGTTGAAAACCTAAGAAAAATCGTACAGATACCAAGAAACGACAATATAGAGAAAAAAAGTAATATTCCAGGGAGAATCATGTCGTTTTTTAATTAAACGACATGAAAATATAAAGATGAAGGATATCTCACTTTTTAGCTGAAATGGGATTTAAATTTTCAATAAAATTAATAATTTACATCTTAAAAGTTGAAAACTTGAGAAAGATCCTACAGGTTCCAAGAAAAACGACTAATACCAAGAAAAATTATGTCGTTTTTCCAATCAAAAGACAAGAAAATATAAAGATAAATGATGTTTTCGTTATCTGGTTTAAGCGGGCTTTAAGTTTTCAAGAAAATTCATGTTCTACATCTTTAAAGTTGACCACAAGAGAGAGATCCTACAGTTAACAAGAAAAATGATAATATAGAGAAAAACGACATATACGAAGGAGAATCATGTTGTTTTTCGAATCGAACGACAGGAAACTTTAATGATAAATGATGTTTCACATTGGCTGAAAGCTTGAAACGGTAACTAAGTTTTCGAGAAAATTCATGTTCTACGCATCTTTTAAGTTGAAAAACTGAGAAAAGTCGTACAGGTACCCAGAAAAACGACAATGAAGAGAAACGACACATTACAAGGAGAATCATGTCGTTTTCCAGATTAAACGACAAGAAAATTTAAGATAAATGATGTTTTACTTTTTTGGCTACAAAGGGATTTTTTTCATTTAAATTCATGTTCTACACAACTTTAAAGTTGAAAACTTGATATGATCCTACATATACCAATAAAAACGACAACATAGAAGAAAACGACAAATACCAAGGAAATCTGTCGTTTTTGTAATAAAACGACAGTAAAATTTAAAGATAAATGACATTTCACCTTTTGTCTGAAATTGGGTTTTAGTTTTCAAGAAAATTGAAGTTCTACATCTTTAAAGTTGAAAATACACAAAGCAGACATATGGTTTGTGAACGAACTCACTTTAGGACCATTGACGATCAAGCTCACCACACATTTTTTTTTTTTTGACATCATTTATTACTGTGATAGATTTGATTTCAATTGGATATGTATGTACAAAGAAGCAGCTGTTTGTTTGTTGAATTGGATGTTCTTTTCTCTTGTCATTTTATCTGAAAACCAATTCTAATTGATGAGTTCTAGGTAGGAGAGAATATATATACTGATAGTGTATGATATTATAATATTATATATATAGTTCGAGTTTAACGATTTCTATGTTGGCTGGACCATTAAATGTTAGAAAGGAAACAAAAAGACAAAATGCGGTGAGCGTGGATCGAACACGCGACCTTCAGATCTTCAGTCTGACGCTCTCCCAACTGAGCTATCCCCGCTAGTTGACAGTATTTTATGTTTGGCTACAATAAATATTAAAAATTAAACAAAGAGGACGCAAAATGCGGTGAGCGTGGATCGAACACGCGACCTTCAGATCTTCAGTCTGACGCTCTCCCAACTGAGCTATCCCCGCTTCTTGTCTAGTTTATTAATTTTAAAATTAGTGTTTTTGTTTCTTTTTTTCCTTCCAACACCGCGAAAGCAAGCAGAAATATTCACTCGGATGGAATTATTATAAGAAGATAGAGAGAGACTGGAAAAAAAGAAATAAAGAAAATGAGATCTTAATTCTTAATAGTACTATGCTGCAAAAAGGGTTATTGTTAGTTATGCTATACGAGAAAGTAATTATAATATTAGCAAGATTTTCTAAATAAAATATAGAAGATACTTTTCAAAAAATTAATCCGGTGATATCAACAACATATTCAAAAGTAGGTCTCACCTGATTTTCTAACAAAATTTTGTAGGACCAATCATTGAAAGATTAAATTAAAGTACTTTTTATCAAATTCGTTGTTTGGTTATATATTATTGTGGAATTAAAATAATAATAATCATTGAGCCCTACCAAATTGGACTCTAAAGCTATCGGATTTTTGTTTTGATGGAGCAAATCATGATAGTCAAAACAAGCTTAATAGGACATAGTATCCTTAACGGAATCAAGATATACTACTCTCAAATTGCGGTCAGTGTATAGAAAGGGAGACTTTTAAGAATGCTATATTTTTGGCCCATTAATAATCTATTTTTCATTTATATTGCGCTTTTAAATTATGCATCAAAATTTATACTAAAAAAAAAGTGAAAACAAAAAGAGTATATTACTTTGAGCACAAATCATTAAATGACACTAAAAATAATCTTATTTTACAATTCTCCCTAATTAGAATGCGCCGCATAGCCCAACTTTAAAAAGAAAACATGTTTAAAAAGTAAAATATGATTATAAAAAGATTATGTGATACGTTTCTATTGATGACACAATAATAATTTGAGCTGATCCATCTTCTTCCGTAACCACGTACAACTAGAGAGGAGTAAGTTGTACGCGTAGTAGTGATTTATTATTACCAATTTGCTATGCCTACCACTCCGTGTCACCGAACCGTTGAAGTAATGAACTTCCTTTCCATCAATTAATACCCATATGAGGAATGTACCTACACACATTTATTTTTCACATTTTAGCACCGCTGTTGTGTAACATAATGTACTTGTTTATAAACACGAGTTATCAATTATGAATTTGGATATGTGAAAAAAATACACATCCAAAAATAATCAATGTACGTTATTTTATGTTTTATAAAATCGAATAATATATGGCTATATTTTTGCAGAAATAGTATTGACACATATAGATTAGAGGTGCTCTAAGCTCTTCTCAGTTCTCACAGTCACATGCACTCTTTGACTCTATAAACAATGATATTACTCCAAGTTCAAGTGCACGTGAGTTAGATTAAACTCTAAGAGTTCAACATCACGAGACGACAAAATAGACTTATCAAACTCTCGTTTTATTTGGTTTCCAACATGAACTTTTGGTTTAATTAATGGACTAATTCAAGGAAATAAAATAAAAAATAAAAAACCCCGCCAATGTGATTCGTAGGACACACTTCTGTGATTGTACTGGATCATTTAAGGCACCGAAATTATTTTTTTAATGTTAATTTTTTATTCATTTTTATTTTTATTTATTTATATTTTATAACACTGAGCACAGTCCACTGACAGCTCACAAGTCATCTATCTCTCTCTCTTGGCTCGCTTACAAAAACTGACCTCTCTCAGCTCAGACAAATCCACTACACTACACATTCAAAAAGCAGAGTGAAAAGAGAAAAAAAGATAGATTTTTGACAGGGAAAGGGAGATTTCAAAACCCCTCTCTACAAGGGTGTTCTTGAAAAAACCACTCTTTCTTATCGTAGATCTACTATATAATATATTTCGTTTATATCATTGTATTTGTGCGCATTATAGAAGAAGAGAGTCCAAGAACAATGAAAGACCACAACTTTCTCTGTTTCCTTGTTCTTTCAGTGCTTTTCCTTGTTAACAATGGCGTCAATAGCGAAAACCCTTATAGGTTCTACACTTGGAAAGTCACTTACGGTGACATTTATCCTCTTGGGAATAAACAACAGGTATTGCTTTCTTTTTCATGACATTTTATTTTTTTTTAACATAATGCTTTGTTTCAATGGTTCATTTTTTAATGTATTTGGAAGTGAGAAATGAAGCGCTTTAATAGTACAGTTGATAATTTTGGTTTTTGATTGCAGGGGATTTTGATCAATGGGCAATTTCCAGGGCCTCAGATCGACGCTGTGACAAACGACAACTTGATCATCAACGTGTTTAATTACCTTAACGAGCCATTTCTCATTTCATGGTATTTATCCCTTATTTATATTTTCTCTGTTTCATTTCTATGTTTAGAGTTTTTCATCCACTGAAAATAGTTGTAAGCAAGGTACGTGATTAAAAAAAAAAAAAAAGAGAAGCGTTTGTCTTATGAAATAATTGGTCAAAAGAAAAAAGTTTGTTCCCTTTATTCTGAGTCTTGCCAAATTTTTGGCTCCAAGACGATATTGATTATTTTTGTGATGAGGGACTAATATCTCCTTGAGCACCGAAAATCAAGCGCTAAGAAACTATGATTAAATGCAGGGTTACTTTGGTAATTTGGCTGTGAGAAAATCCTTGATTAGTGTGAGGGTGCCTTTTTTCTTTCAACCCAATAAATCTAATAAAAAGAGTTTGGACCGAACAGAATCTTTTCCTTTTTTATCAATTCTTTTGTCGGATTGGATTTTTAGATCACATTTAATCAAAGTATAATAAAAGACATTAGTTCATTGAACTATAAGTATTTCAAATACTGTATTTGGTTAGGAAGGTTTTTAATGAACAGATCTTGGCTCTCTAACTAATCCAACCATAGCCACGCCGTGTTTTATGGTACGTCAAATTATTTGTCTCCTTAACATGGCTATGATTTATGAGACATTAAAATATTCTGCTTTATTACGGTGAAATTAATAAAAAATGTTACCTTCCACAAGCTAGATCTCTGCCTCTCCATCCCTACATTAAGTAATAAATACTATTAAAATGCATGTTGTGTGGAAGCCATAAATAAGCCAAAGACGAGACGAGATAGGATATTTCAACAAAAATGGCCATGTGATGTGCATTTGTGTCCACTAGAAGTTTTGTTCTTGTTACCACTTTTTTTCTTTATTCAACGAAAATTCATGCTCTTAGCTGTGTATTTACGTGTGGGGTCCTCCACAATGTAGATGCATGTCCTCCGAATAAAAGTGAAATTTAGGGTAGAGAATTTCCTCTAGTTTTCGCTCAATCTTCAATGCAGTAGTTTACTGCTTGACCAAGCCGATATGTGTCCTTAATAACTGCAACTTTGATCTTGACCGTTAGTGAAAAAAAATACCAAAGGTCGATTTGGTAAGCAATTCAAATAACAAAAGTCAGTTCGTGTTGATTTGAGTTATTGTTTAGCAAAATTTTATTAATTCAAATCAAAATTTGGTCAAGAGTTTTGTTGTACTATTTGAATTGAAATTGGAGAGATATTAAAACACTGTAAAAAGAATAGTTAAGTTGCTTTATCTAAATTGCTTACTAATCGTGGAACGCTTATGTTAAAAATCTAATGCCGTGCGTTGATATTTAGCTTTGTATTTTTGTTTGACTTTAAAGTAAATAGATTGTGGTACTAATAAGCTAGTAGATGAATACATCACTATTAGTTTTTTATTTGAGAATTTGGAACTTACTATAATATACATAATGCATTCATCAAAGTAATTAGTGTGAGAATCAATCAATTTGCTACTTTGGTGCTTCAGGGACGGATTGCAGCACAGAAGGAATTCATGGCAAGACGGAGTGTACGGAACAAACTGTCCAATCCTACCAAGGAGGAACTTCACTTATGTTCTCCAAGTCAAGGACCAAATCGGAAGCTATTTCTACTTCCCTTCATTTCTCTTCCACAAAGCCGCCGGCGGTTTCGGCGGCATCAGAATCTGGAGCCGCCCGAAGATCCCCGTCCCTTTTCCGCCTCCTGCCGGAGACCACTTCGTCCTCGCCGGTGACTGGTCCAAGACAAATCATGCTGTGAGCACACTATTTCATGCTTTTCCTTTTTTCAGCGCGAAAAAATATGGTATCAGAGCGCATGGTTTCGAGTTTGAGACTACTCTTCGGGAGAACTGGTGAACTAATTTTTTTTTTTCGTTGGCCTTTTTAGCTAATGAGACGGATTTTGGAGAGCGGTCACAATCTTCCCGCCCCCGACGGGCTTCACATCAACGGTCGAGGTTGGAATGGCTACAAATTCAATGTTGATCAAGGTACATGTGCACACGAAATTAAACTCCGAAAAAATTGGAGATATCCTCGCGCAGTGACCTTATCGTTTTCGGTTGAATTTCTTTCTTTTTTTTTTTCTTTCAGGGAAGACGTACAGATTTAGGATATCGAATGTGGGGATCGCGACGTCCATTAACTTCAGAATCCAGGGCCATGTTATGAAGCTTGTTGAGGTGGAAGGATCTCACACTCTCCAGACTAGCTTTTCGTCGATCGACGTCCATCTGGGACAGTCCTACTCTGTTTTGGTCACGGCGGATCAGCCTCCCAAGGACTACTACGTTGTCGTCTCGTCGCGTTTCACAGCTCGAGTGCTTACGACGACGGCGGTTCTTCACTACAGCAACTCTTTTCAGGGAGTTTCTGGACCCGTCCCTGGTGGCCCCACAACTGAGATAGCTTGGTCCCTCAATCAGGCTAGATCTATCCGGTATTTCTTCGCTCCTTTACTTATCCGTATTAGATTAAGATTATTGTTATTGACTAGTAGTTGATATAATCATGTTGAACTCATCAAAGTAGAGTCTTAGATTTGCTACAAAAACATGAATGAGAGTGAAAATAAATCACTCCGAATGGACATGCCAATTTTCGCTTAACTTTGTTCCTTTTACAATTTTCTGGTGAATTAGTTGGAATCTAACGGCTAGTGGACCGAGGCCTAACCCTCAAGGCTCGTACCACTACGGTGCGATCAAGCCAAGCCGTACGATCGTGCTCGCAAACTCTAACGGTTTGATCAACGGCAAGCAGAGGTACGCCGTCAACAGCGTCTCCTATGTCCCGCCGGACACTCCTGTAAAGCTCGCTGACTACTTCAAGATTTCCGGAGTCTTCAACCTCGGAAGCATCCCGACCAATCCCACTTGGGGAAGCGCCTACCTTCAGACCTCCGTCATGAACGCCAACTTCCACGAATTCGTCGAGATCATCTTCCAGAATTGGGAAAATGAGGTTCAGTCTTGGCACATTGATGGTTATTCCTTCTTTGTTGTAGGGTAAGTTCTTTTTTTTTTGGTTCTAAACATTTCAACTCCACGATTTCTTTTTTTCCCTGATTTTTGGTCATACCATTTCGTAATAATAAATCAGGATGGATGGAGGGCAATGGACACCGGCCAGCAGAGCAGGCTACAACTTGAGAGACGCCGTTGCACGTTGCACTACTCAAGTACTTACGCAAAATTAATTATATTATTCATCATCAATAACGATAATTAAAAAAAAAAAAGTCGTTACACTATACATTTCCTATATTTTACTATTTTTGAGACACGTGTTGGTTTGGTGTAGGTTTATCCGAAGTCGTGGACCGCGATCTACATGGCATTGGACAATGTGGGAATGTGGAACATTAGGTCGGAGAATTGGGCTCGGCAGTACTTAGGACAGCAGTTCTATCTCAGGGTCTTCACCTCCACAAACTCGTTGAGAGACGAGAGCCCGATCCCCAGAAACGCTCTCCTCTGTGGTCGTGCTCAAGGCCGTCGCACGAGGCCTCTCAGAGTTTAACTAGCTCAGTTTTTCGGAGTCAGGGACGACATTTTTTTTTTTGGTCACGAGAGGGTGACTTATGGTTTTTGGCAAGGGATTAATTGGGTTCCTTGTGAGAATTTATGTTGAAAAGCTCCGCTTGAGCTTTCAAGGCTACTTTATATTTCTCTTTTTGTATACTAATCTTCGGCATCACGGATTTTATAATAACATTATCGTTTGAACTTGTACGTCAGTAAGAATATGAGATTAATAGTCTCTAGTAACTTTGATCTGTTACATCTATGGCTCAACCTGACCCTCTGATTATTGTATTTCGTGCTTGCTCTTATGTCGTTCTTCGTTTAAATGGCACTTTATTTATTTACTAGTGTGGCACAGAAATCTGTTTTAAACTGCAAAAGTTGTTTTTCAGTGAACAAACGAAGGAATAGGAACGGCGTGTTAAGAAACAAAACCAAATTTGCGGAAAAGACATAATGCCAAAATTATGTCGTTTTTCCAATCAAACGACAGGAAAATTTAAAGATAAAGGATATTGCACTTTTTAGCTGAAATGGGATTTCAGTTCTCTAGAAACTTCTTGTTCTACACTTTTAAAGTTGAAAACCTGAGAAATTTCCTACAGATAACAAGAAAAATGACAATATAGAGAAAAACGACATATAGTAAGGACAGTCATGTCGTTTTTCCAATCAAACGACAGGAAAATTTAAATATAGAGGATGTTTCACTTTTTGGATGAAAATGGAATTGAAGTTCTCACTAAAGTTCATGTTTAACATCATAAAGTTGAAAACCTGAGAGAAATCGTACTGATACAAAGAAAAACGACAATATTGAGAAAAAAGACAAATACAAAGGAGAATCATGTCGTTTTTCGAATCAAACGACAGGAAAATTTAAAGATGAAGGATGTTTCGCTTTTTAGCTGAAATGGGATTTAGATTTTCAACAAAATTAATGTTTTACATCTTAAAAGTTGAAAACTTGAGAAAGATCCTACAGTGTCCAAGAAATACGACAATATAGAGAAAAACGACATATACCAAGGAAAATTATGTCGTTTTTCCAATCAAAAGAAAGGAAAATTTAAAGATAAATGATGTTTTCATTTTCTGGCTTAAACGGGCTTAAGTTTTGAAGTAAACTCATCTTCTACATCTTTAAAGTTGAAAACCTGCGAAAGATCCTATAGATACCAAGAAAAATGACAATATAGAGAAAAGCGACATATACCAAGAAGAATCATGTCGTTTTTCAAATCAAACGACAGAAAAATTTAAGACAAATGATGTTTCACTTTTTGGCTGAAACAGTAATTAATTTTTGAAGAAAACTCATGTTATACATCTTGAAAGTTGAAAACCTGAGAAAATCGTATAAGTATCCAAAAAAAAACGACAGTAGATGTAAACGACATGTTCCAAGAGAATCATGTCGTTTTCCCGATCAAACGACAGGAAAATTTTAAGATGAAGGGTGTTTTAGTTTTTGGCTGTAAAGGGATTTAAGCTGTCAATGAAATTCATGTTCTACAACTTTAAAGCTTGAGATGATCCTACAGATACCTATAAAAAGCGACAAAAAAGAGAAAAACGACATATACCAAGGAAAATTGTCGTTTTTCCAATAAAACGACGGTAAAATTTAAAGATAAATGAAATTTCACTTTTTGGATGAAATTGGATTTTAGTTTCCTAGAAAATTGAAGTTCGACATCTTTAAAGTTGAAAACCTGAGAAAGATCCTACATGTACGAAGATAAACGACAATATAGAGAAAACGACATATGTCAAGAAAAGGGATAAAGGACATCTTAAATGGAATGCCGTCTTTTTTAATTAGATAATGTAAGATTACAGTTCTCGTTTAACTATCAAGCTAGAGGTACTTTACGTGACAAAGTACACGTCGTTCTCAGTTCTGAACGACATAAACTCTTAGACAACAATACCGTGTCGTTTTCTTAAAATTTATTAAGCAAACTATAAATCGAGAAGAAACAGCATGTCCAAATCCTAAGACAGTTTTCTAATTGAAGATAATATAGAAGTTGTTTGTGAAAGCTTTTTCCCCACAAAATACATGTCGTTTCTAGTGTAAATGCAATAAACTTTTAACAGCCAAAGCCATGTCGTTTCTCACATAAACGACATGTCGTACGTGAAAAATGAAATTTGAATTCAGAGGACTATTAGATTCTTGTATTTATTTTATTTTTATTTAGAATGATTCCTGTAGTTTTCATATCTACAGACTCCCATATATACCCCTACATTCCAACTTTGGCTTTCCATACGTTTGTTCATATGAACTTCATATTACCGAAGACCTGTACAGCGGGTAATGAAACTGAAGGTCACAACACAGAGATTCAGCTTTCTTTCAGGTAACCAATTGGTCAGAGTTTTTTGTTTTCTTTCATTTTTCTTTTTTTTTTTTTGGTTCAAACAAATCACCAATTTGCCACTCTAGAGATTCCACAACGTTAATATAACAATTTTTTTCCTCCTTGCTTACGACACAACCACAACATATGTCCATGCCTCTGCCGATTCCCACCTAAAGAATATTCCCACATTTTGAAACCGCCTCTTAATTCCTCTCACATAATCTCTGTTACCACTTTAGCAACAATACATTCACCAAAAAAAAATAAATAAATAAAAATTTAGTTTCATTTCACTCTCTCTTTTTGGCCACATTACTCCACCCCCGGCTTACGTCACCGTGGGGTGTCGTTGGCCAATGCCGGGCCACCGTGACGCCGTCCACGCTGACGTGTCGCCACCGCGATGAAGCCCGACATGCGAAGCATGTTTACGTGGCGCTTTACAAATCCGGGGATTAGTATGAAAGCGAGTAATAACTAGTGATGTATGATTTTGAGGCCGAATTTTAAGTAACAAATAGTCTTTCATGGCTTGAATTAGGGGAATAAGTATAATAATATTTTCATTTTAAAAAAAAATCTCCGGGAATGATAAGAAGTGTAATTTGAATCGGTTATTGTGAGGACTTTGGTATATATGTTTCTTTAGGAGACGCATCGCTTAGGTCATGATTATTATATTACATAATTTGCATTGTTGGTATGTAGTACTTTTAACGTCTGCTTATTCCTATATTTTGTTTTCTTCTCAGAAATATTATTATTTAATGCAAAGTTTTTGAATACGTTATAGAATTTGTTACTAATGGTAAACTTAGTTTAGTTGACGTGTAGTTCATTTATTCCAATATTTAATATGGAGAATCCTATTACCACTACGAGGAAAATAACAATGAAGAGAAGTAATAATGTATATTACATATGTGTATCTAGTTTTTGTTAGTCAATTAATTTCTATGGTGAAAGGAATTTCTTTGGTGGTGTTGAAGAAACAAAAGAATGTCTAGGAAAAGACCTTCACAAAAAGAATATGAAATGATATCAGAGATGAAGCTTTTTAGAGATAATTGAGACCCCTAGTCCTACACTTTTATCGTTCACTTTTTCACCTCTCATTTTCACCCAATCATGAAGACATTTTTGAACTAGAAACCGGGCCTGAAATTCCGTGTCTTATTGTTTTAATTTTTCTTCTTTCTTTTTCACAATTGAAACTCCAAAGGACCAACTGACCACACACCCCCTAATAAAGAGAGGTGAGTAAAATATTATATATATCGAAAAGCAAAATTTATATACACATATATATAAATAAAAAAAGCTGAAGAAAAAGACAAAGCTACGCAACAGAAGTCTTACTTAGTATTTATTCTCTTTCTGTTGCAACCCCTTGGACCTTCTCACACCTCTCTATCTCTCTCTCTCTCTCTCTCTCTCTCTCTCTCTCTCTGCTGAGACAGCGAAGAGAATAATATCTGATGATCAATATGGTCGAAGATGATCATGATGATCATGATCAGAGAAGTAGTAGTAGTACTAGTCCACTAAAAAGCTCTTCTTTTGACAACCAACAACAACAATATTATTATCAATTTTGTCCACAACAATATTACTATATTCAACAAAATTCCATGAGATCAGTGATGAGCTCTCGATCAGCTGTTACACAGCAACATGATGAGAGTGGTTTGACAGATATGAGCTTGAAATCGACAGCCGTTAGGCCTTATATTCGCTCGAAAATGCCGCGCCTTCGATGGACGCCGGATCTTCACCGCTGCTTTGTGCATGCAGTTGAGCGCCTCGGAGGAGAAGATAGTAAGATCTCTCATGATTTTATTTGTTTTAATTAATTAATTACCGAAATTTTTTTTTGATCAACTTGTTTGAGAAAATTTATATATTTGTTTATATAATATTGTAGGAGCAACTCCAAAGATGGTTTTGCAGATAATGGATGTGAAAGGCCTTACCATATCTCATGTGAAGAGCCATCTTCAGGTAATTTGGAATGGTTAATGCCTCTTTAATTTGTTTATGGGGAAATTTGGTCAAAAGAAAAAAAATATTCTTCAAGCTGTTTGACTTTGAGCTGAGAGATGATTATCCTTTAGTTTTTATTTTTTTGATATTATTTAGAATTTTTGTCCAGAGAATTGAAAATTTTCATCTGGGTTTTCTACGTTACAATTTATTCAATTTACATGGACAGATGTACAGGAGCATGAAGCATGAGCAACTGATTCATGGTATGTGTACAAATAATCCCTATGCCACTACTTACTTATTGGGCATAAACAAAATTATAACAATTCATTATATATACATTTTATCAAGGAGAAAACAAGATTTTTTCTTCAAAGTATTATAATATATATATATATATATATATTTATATGTGTGTGTGTGTTAATTCACAAATTTACTGGCTAGGGTTTAGTCACACTTAGCATAGCAGACAAAAAATAAGTGTCCACTACTCTTTCTACCGAGTCTAATTATTTCCTTCCTTCCTTAATTAATTTAAAAAAAAAAATTCTAACTCCTTTCAAATTGTATTTTCCTAGGGATGGTTTATTTGATTTGTACTTTGTCTTGAAGGTGTACTTAATTTGTCGCTCCAACTAATTAAGAAACCATGAACTCAGGGGCATTTATATATATATATATATATATATATATAGTGTACCCTGATTAGTTAGTTATCGCTTCTAATTAAACGTGGCTGTGGTTCTTAATAAGAGAAATGTGCAATAATAATTTATTATTCTTATATATAGAATCAGCTATGGCGGCGAAAGAGAGTGAAAAGGCAATGGTTTCCCAGCATTACTCAACACATTTGGACCCGAACAATTATCAACAAAATTACTTCCAAGAAAACAGTTGCATTGGGCCAGTGCATCTTCCAGTTTACTATCAGAGCTATGGGACTTGTCACAGCCAAGAGCTTCATGATCTCAAGAATGCCAACACTAGTATTCCCGGACAATGGTAATTATTTACATTACATTTGTTTCCTTTCAAACAAGCTGCGCTGAAGAGAATTTTTCATTTATTATTTTCAAATGATATATATAAACAAGAATATTACCCACATGTATATAATATAATTAAGCAGCTTTAATACTTCCTTACAAGGTAATTTATAAGCTCATAAATAATTAATTATAGTCTCATGATAATTGACCTCGTTGATACCATATAGGATTACTCATCAAATCCAATTTTATGTTTATAGATAGTTTTGGTCACTCTATTATCGTGAGATAAATGACAATGTTATTATAACTATATTGTGAAAAATTG
Source organism: Boehmeria nivea var. tenacissima (assembly GCA_018132145.1). NCBI lineage: Eukaryota > Viridiplantae > Streptophyta > Magnoliopsida > Rosales > Urticaceae > Boehmeria > Boehmeria nivea. Next base: position 16,149,838 of record CM030877.1, on the reverse strand, counting down.
TGTGCAACTCGATCAAACTACACGAATTGTCTCGTAATATACGCAGAATCCCAACGTAGGTCCCGCGTAAGAGATCCGGTCTTACGAGCGCGTGTCCTGCTCTTTGCCGTGCGTCTCAATGTACATCGAGCGAAGCAAGAAATTATTAGCCAATTACGAAAATTACATGATATTAGGAGAATCAATTACGCATGTTTTTTTTTTGGTAATCGATGATCTTGTGTTATAAGTTAACTTTGTGGAATGGTACAATTGCACAGGAAAGAGAAGCAAGAATATATGTGGAATGGGAAGAAAGTGACGGAGGCAATGTTATCGCCTGATGAAGAGGTATCAAGTAAAAGATGGGAATATTGGGAGCAGAAACCGAATTCCTACATTATCTTCAAGGATCTACTCAAAAGATGCACTGCTCAAGTACTATTTCTACTCTACTACTAATTCACTTTCACTCTCTCTCTCTCTCTCTTTTTTCTATAACATAATATTAGTCACACACAAGAGACACAGATACATATGTATATATATTCTGACAGCGCATGGAGGCACATGGTGATGATACACACAGACACAATCTCCTGAACAGTGCATGTAATAAATATATTCCATTTGATGTTATTTTCAGGAGGGCAATGAGAAGGGAAAAGAAGGGTACAATTCAGAGATAGGCAAAGATGGTGAGAAGGGCAATGATAAAAAGTTGGAGGATAAAGCTGCAAAGAGGGTTGTGGACGTAGACTCCACAGCAGTGGTGTCTCTTTCGCTCAGCTCAAAAACCAAAACCAAAGCCAAAGCCAAAGCCAAAGCCAAAGCCAAAGCCTCGCAGTTGTTGTGGCTCGATAGTCAATTAGCTACTGCGGGGAATCCAGAATATTATGCCAATCATGTCTCTCTTGAGCTCACTCTCGCTCCAAAGTCTTGCATATAATCATCATAACCTTGTTGGTCTCTAAGACTCTCATGATCATGACTTTTTTTTTTGGTGTTTATCCCAAAAAGTTTTGCAATATGCTCGCAGTTAATTAGTTTTTAATTAGCTCTAAATTAAGTCTTAATAGAGATTAATAATGAGGTGCAGTGCAGTACGGTGTCACATTCTACGCAGGCTCAGCTAATTATAACATTTGTAACAATTTTGAAATTAGCTATCTTTTTTTTTTTCCTGATAAATTCATGATTGGATCTAAGTAACTGATGAGGTGCATATTAGTAATTTTAAAGGTAAAGTTTGAAAGATTTAGCCACAAAATGTCAAAATTAAAGATTTAGCCGTAACATACGTATAACATAAATATGTTATACACGCGTGTAACGTAATATGTTACACGTATGTTACGGCTAAATACTTAATTTCATGAAATTATGACTATTTTTAAAAAAATAGTCAAAAATTTGGTTAAATCCTTAAAAATATAACATTTAGGTGAATGCTAACAATAAATTTAGAGCTTTTAAGTAATCTATCAAAATTTTACATGTGATCAAATAATTTTAATTGATAATATATCAAAGCTTGTTGGAACGAATTACAAATTGATTCCGTATATAAATATGAAGGCAAGCCTTATGTGCAATTCAAAATCCAATAAAATATTCGCTCCATAAAAAACAATATATATGCAATATCTTGTACCATGAGCATAAAAAAACACATTTGGGACTATCACATGCCGTACCATTATTTGGCACCCAAAAGAACTAAACCTTAGTGGGTTTTGACTATTCAATGAATCAATATTCTCTCTCACTCTCTCCTTCCCCTCTCAAATAAGAGTGTTATTATTATTCAGACAAACCAGAAGTGATTAATTACATGAGATTTTGGTTACCACGCTCAATTAAATTAGAAAGATAAATCGATTATGATATCAAATTGGCTGGCTATATCCCCTTAAAATTTTCTCAAAGCTTATTGGCAATATAGTAATACTTCAATGCAGCACCGCATCATCTTCATTTTCATTATTTATGATTATGCACTTGTATTAATGTGTATCTTGAATTTTAAAAAATACCAAATTTGTACAGAATTTGAGCAAACTTAATGGCGATGGTTAAGACAACTTTAATCTATAAAGATGCATCTACCAAAACACTTTAAGGGTGAAATTCTTTTTACCAGAAATAAATCATATTAATCGCGGTAATTTTAGCTAGCGCCGGCGTAGAGTACTATTCTGTGCCTTTCTAGTATTCTAGATTTCTAATCCTGATTAAAGAGATAATTGAGATTATATTTCAATTTGTAAATAAAGCTGAAATTTTAAGATTGAATTCAAGTTGTACTGCAAGTAGCTGTACTAGGATGTGTGAGAGTACTACTTCAAAGGAAAGAGAGAATAAACTATACGACTTAATAAAATCGTCAATGATTATACAATCGAAATTGCATCAAAAGTTATAATTCTTGCACTTCATTTACGGAAGAAAAAAAAACGTACAATTAACAAATTACTCAAGTAATGATACATGGCCAGTAATTATTAGTGAATGAAAATATGCTATCCTCGGAATCATCCTTAAGTTGTCCTTCAAATTATATTTTGATAACTCATCTAATGAGTAACAGTTATTAAAAAACAAAATATCAAAAATTTGGATAAACTATTAAAGTGTAAGTGATAGAGACAGTTTTGAAGACAGTCATTGGAGACAGCAAATTTTTATTCGTAATTAGTTAGTGAATTGCTATTGTAAATATTGTCATATTCCGACGATTTGTAACTTGGATACTTGACAAATTTGTAGAGTTTTCTAGAATAAGTGATATATGATTAAAATTGAGTAGAGCGACAAATTGTTTAATTTCTATTATTTTATTGTTGTTGTTGCGTCTTGAAATCCAATTTCGAGTAGTTTGAACCTTTGAATGTGGAACTGGAGTCCACAAAACAGAAAATTAATATAAATAAGAGTTGCTGAAGTTGGAGTAGTTTGTGTTTCAATATTAGACGCTAGCAAGGTACACTAAGATGATTAATTAGCCTCTTTTCTATGTAGAAAGAGACAAGAACAGGAAAAAAAGGAAAATCTCTCTCTACATATAAGATTTTACCTAATTAGAAATTACATTAAGCTTTTAAGAAGATAAGCATGATTGATTGAGCTTGAAAAAGCCTAATGGTATTCTTAATACGAAATGTTCTATGACAATGAGGAGCGCAATAAACATTTAAATGAGATAAAATGCAATAACATAAAATAAATAATGGAAAGCAATTAATGACATAAAATTAGTAACACAGTTCGGCTAAATTACGCTTATGGGCCTCATCCAGATGAAAAACAATTTACTATTAGAATCAACAAAGTACATCCGATCTTCTACTCCTAAGAACTCCCTCTTTATGTCATCGTCATTTTCCTCCGTACACCTTCATGTCTAGAGAGATCTCTTTTGAGATTCCCTTCTCTCCAATTCTCACAAATTTTTTACCAAAATACAAAAAAAAAAAAAAAAAAAAAATTCTTTGTGTAATTCATTCTAAGCACTCAAACCCAAAATACAATTATAATTCACGTAAAGAGAATTAAACACCCAAAAAATACACATCCTAATTAAAAACTCTAAAAAAGCATATATAATATCTCAATTTTTTTTTTTGTTGCGCTCCAACCAAATCTCTTCAAATCGTGGCTGAATTTGGGTAAAATATGATGGTTATGATTCTTCAGCTCGAAGTCAATAATCCTATGTGATCTTCATTTAAAAGTGAATAGGATCGTATCTTGAGATATCAAAATCGTTGGTACAAAATCTGGAACGAAAATCTTCTAGAACGCCAGTAGAACACTAATAGCAAGTTCCATAGAATTTGAGATGAAAATCATCTAAAACACTGGATTGAATATCATTGTTCAAAATCTTTAATATATAATATCTTATTCTGTTATCAGCGTCAAAATATCATCAACTGAAAATAATCAAATATTATCTCAAATAAAAACACATTTTGCCAAAAATATATCAACACAAACAAATACACTAACAGAGCTTATACTTCTAAAGGGCGACGAAGAGGATAAGGATATAATATATGTATATTAGAATAAATTATTTAAGTAGATGAATAATTAGAAGATAGCTTTTTTTTTTTTCAGTTAAAAAAACTTAAAAAGAAAATTTTTATTACCAAGAAAATCAAAGTGCAACGTGATATTTTAATAAAATACATAAATAACGATGGTATTTTCTCAACATTAAAACATGATACATACATTGTTTGTGGCAAGTCAGTCCTTGTCGACATTGCCACTCAGACCCAACTCAAATAAAAATTATTAACAAAGATTCATAAAGCAGAATAATTAGTCCCAACTTTTTGCTGACACTTGATTGGTCACATGGCATTGAAATGGATATTAATTACACCTCATTCGTCTGCTTATGTGGACAAGAGCTTCCACTAAGTTCATACATAATTTCCATTTTACCAAATTCCACACACTGACTACATAACTAAAAGTAGAACGCCGGAGAAGATTTTTTCTTGGATTCAGACAACGACACAGGCCTACTCATCCAACTTTAATCTCTCTGCCACCCATATTTTCAACAATAAATTATATACAAAACTTCACCCACTACTCCACCATATAATGCTACTTTTATATTTTTGGTTAATTTACAAACAAACAGTCTGATTGCGAGGAGACAAGTGGATTTTATAACATTTTTCTCGTTAGCTGTATCGTTGACCGCACAAGATAGTATTAGCTGGACAAATCTCGGCTCGACTCGGATGCTCTCTATACTCCCTCACCACACACTAAATTAGTGACTGTTTGTTGGCTATAAATAGAGGACGCGTTAGGGCAGTGAAAGACAAGCGAGTAATACTGGGCTTGAGCTGATCTTACTTAGTACACAGCTTGCCATGAGTAGTAGTAGTAGTAGTAGTACGCTTTGCATGGCTCTGCTTGCTTTGAGCATTGTCTGTGCTTTGAGCGGGACTGGTCATGGCGGGGAGTTAGTGGATGAGAGCAGCCATGGCCGTGGCGATAGTGATGAATATTGTTCGCGCAGAAGTTGGCGGGGTTGTGGGAGTTTTTCTGGCAGGGGAGGTAGTGCCGTCAGCAGTGCTGGAGGAGGCGGCGGCGGCGGCGGAGGAGGAGGTGGTGCTGGTGGAGGGGCCGGTCACGGGAGTGGTTTTGGCGCCGGGGCTGGCGGTGGGGACGGAGCGTTTGGCGGTGGTGGCGGCGGTGGAGAGGGTGGCGGAAGTGGCGGTGGTCTTGGTGGTTCCGGTGAAGGGTCCGGTCACGGTTTTGGTGCCGGTGGTGGCGTAGGTAAAGGCAGGGGTACTAATGGCGGAGGAGGTGGCGGGGGAGGAGGAGGAGGGGGCGGCGGCGGCGGTGCCAATGGAGGTTCCGGGCATGGGAGTGGCTTCGGAGCTGGCTTCGGTTTTGGCGGAGGAGGGGGCGGCGGTGGCGGTGGTGGTGGTGGCGGCGGGGGAAGTGGTGGGGGAGAAGGTGAAGGACATGGTCATGGTGAGGGTGGTGGGTTTGGAGTGGGGAGCGGCAGCAGCGGCGGCGGCGGCGGGAAGGGAGAGGGCGGAGGAGGGAGTGGCGGCAGCAATGGGAATAATGGGATGGGAATGGGGTTTGGAATGGGTTTTGGGATTGGTTTTGGTATGGGAATTAATGGTGGGGCTGATCAAACCAACCATAGTGATACTACCACCCATAATGACACCACCCTTAAGCCTTGAGCCTTAAGCCTTAAGCCTTTGCCCACGCTTGGAGTTAGTTTGGTGCTATTATTGTTGGACATTTTCATGCAACTCAAAACTTTTACGTGTGTGTTCAAGAATGTTTGTTTGGGATTAATAATCTCTCTTTTCATTGGAGACTTATAAATAGATCGTTTCCTTTCTTTCTTTACATTCTGATTCTCTGCCTTTCCGTTTTTAGTTTGTAGATCATGTTCATGCATAAAAACTTCATAACTAATATACGCAAATGCGACTACCGAGGAACTATTACTTTGAAATCATGACATGGGACATTATGACATATAGCATATTAACAATTTAATATAATCAATGTTTGCAAATGAACATGATGTGAGAAAGGATATTATTCTACTAATTAGGAGACAATGATCAAGCACTTCCCGGAAAAAAGGAGACAATAACACAACAACACTGTTGACCGTAGGAAGATTCCCACCACTGCTAAGCGAATTTGTAATAAGAAATCCTTAAAACATATCCATTTTCTACACTTTAGGGTTTTTTTTTTTTTTTTTGCAAATATTTTTTTTTTGGGTTAAAATCAATGATTGGTAATTATGAAACCTTATTTATATTGTTGATTCTGCTGGTCTATAAAGAATTTCCAACATTAAAAGAGGAGGGATTGCAAAGAAAATATAATTTTAATTGTCATTTAATAATTTATGTTTAAGTAGTGTGTTCTTTTGATTCTATAAATTACAAATATTATGAAAAAGACATAAATTAATAGTTTGCGAAAAATATTAGTCAAAATATACAAGAGAAAACCTTGGATGGCAAAAGTAGCAGCTACACAACTTGATATACGAACCCAGTATTGGGCTTTTATTTAAACATTTGGGCATCAAAATTGAAGCCCAAATTCTTTTGTTTTTGTTTGTTTGTTTGTTTGTTTTTTTTTTTGAGTACTAAAGAATTGCAAAATAGAGCCAATTTGTGATCTAACTATTAATTTATACCCCAAACTAATCCTGACCGTTTTTGTTTTAATCATTTTTCCTGGACGGACAAAAATACCCTTTCTCTTAAGGGGTTTGAGAAACCATTGCATTTTTTTCATTATCGTTCTCTCCCTAAATTTCTCAGCCTTTCTCTAGCTCTCTTAGTGGTCCTCTCCAACTTGGCTCCGATTGTCTCCGACGAGCAGCGTCTACGCCATCTTCAACCCTAACGGTGACCTTCAGTTCGTCGGAATCTCCAGGAACATCGCCGGCGGCGTTCTCACTCACTGAAAAACGAGGCTGGAGCTTTGTCCCTCCATCAAGGTCTTATTTTATCAAGGAAAAATGTATGGTATTTTTTCTCTTTTGTGTTAGAAATAAGGATGTGAACATGATAATATATAGGAAATGTTGTTTGATTGAGTTTATGTGTGCTTGGAATTAGCTTTTCGTACAAATATTGGGGAATACTGAAATGTATACATACACTTTCATTCTTTTAGCCCTTATTTTTCATTTTTTTCTCTTCAATTTAAGTTTATATATATTAGCCCGAGAGATTGAAGGGCATAATTTTAGTTGTCTCTAAATATGTTATAATGGGTTTTAAAAGAGCAAAAAGATTTGTCAAAAGATATTGACTATTGAATAGCATGAGTCATTACAATGTGCATTGAGAGCAAAAGTATTGAACTATTGCATCATTTCTTGAGATACGTTATGGTAGATATGAAATGAAAAATTAGAAATTTGAAAATTTAGCACAAACAGAGGATAAGAACGCAAAAACAAGTTCTGACGAGCTTATTAGTCAATTTTTCACCTAGTATAGCATTTGTTTTCATAATTATAGTTCATGAGCATGATTTTTGAGAGTTTGTTGTATATTTGTCTGTGATGTTTGAATTTCTTTTGGGTGGTCCTGTTTTAGTCATTTTTTTGATATTCAGGGACTTGTTTTAATTATCAAACTATACATTTTGTTTTGGTAACCCACCGAGTTACCATTTGGTAACCTACTAGATTATTATTAAACTAACCAGTTCAATTACTTTTATCAACTTGAAAATATTAGCAATTTGGTAGTAAACTAGCTAGTAGTATGTTTCTAGTAACATTTTGTTTTTGTAACCCACGTTACCATTTTTGTAAACCCTTCAACAGGGAAAAAAAAATAAAAATGGAACTTAATAATCAATAAACAGATAATCTCAAACTCCACCTTAGTAATCAGTGAGTTGGTAACCTATTAAGTTACCATAGAGTAACTCATCGAGTTACTAATTAGTAATCTACTGATTTACCATTAAATAACTCACCAAGTTACTTGATGGTAATATTGAGTCATTTTAAACTCTAAGTAGATGTTTTTCTCATCCCATCATCCACTATGATTCACAAACACATTGAACTGGAATTTATGTTTGCAAACAAATTAAATGAGTTATTTTTTATAAGTAACCATGACAATTTTAATAAATAAATAAAAAAAGAACCTATCCTTGAGGTTAATATATACAGGTACAAGTTTAGAACATATGAGTTTGTTGATGGTAACTTAACTTTCTGATTTGGTGACTCAATAGCACAGTGAGTTGCTATTTGATTACCCACTGAGTTACCATTTTATTTTTAAGAAATTCACCAGTTATATGTATTCTGGTTTGATATTACTATTTAGTAACCCACTAAATCATTTACTTTTGTGACAGTTTAGAAGACACATGAGTTTTCAGATGGTAATTTACTAATTTCAACCTTTTGATTTGGTAACCCACTGAGTTATTGTTTGGTAACACACTGAGTTATTGTTTGGTAACCCACTGTGTTACTGTTATCTTATTCAGTTTTTTGGTCAGTAATTATTTCCTATTATGTTTCTAATAACTTAAAAATAATAGGATTTTGGTGAGTTACTAGTTGGTGACCACTAGTGGTTTTGGTAACAAATTATTCTGGTAACCCACTGAGTTACTGTTTAGTAACCGACTGAGTTACTTGATAGTAACTATGGCTTGTCGATAGTAACCTACTAAGTTAACATTATATGTTGCTATGGTAAATAAGTTTAATTACGTTTATGACTTTTTTGTTTTTTGTTTTTTTTTTTTTTTTTTTTGCAGATGTGGAGACTTTGAATCGATCTGAAGAATCGCTTTAAAGAAAATTGCAAATTCTTGTTTAGTTTCAAGTGATAGAAGAGATGAACAAGAAGTTGAGTTGGTCCTATAAACAAGTGTTTATGAATACATGTTTTGGACATTTTGTGATTAACATAAATTTTATTGTTATTAAGTTTGTATATTTTTAATGAAATAAATGTAAACAAAGTAATTAATTGAATTGTTGGCTACTCTCAAATATTATTGGTTGAATAGCTTTGTTTCGGTTTCTCAACAAGTAATTTCCATTTTGTGTTGCATTTTGATGGTTTATAGAATTCAATTAATTTGAATTGATGTATTTGCTACTCAAAGGTCATTATTCTCTATTGGTAATTAGCTTTTTACTAGTAACTTGTATACAGAGTATCGTCAACATTCTATTTTGGTAACCCACTGTGTTACTATTTGGTAACTCATTGAGTTACTTGTTTTGTTTTAGTTTATTTTCTAACTTGTTTGGTTTTATGTATAAAAAAAAAAGTATTATTACTAGTAATCCACTGCATTATTAGATAACAACCCATGAGTTACTTGGTGCTAATGGAAAATGAAACAATTACCACTTCAAGTTGAAAACTTTTTTATTCTTCAATATTTCATGACGAAATATAAGGTCTAATAAAGTTGAATAATCAAATAAATTAGTGGGTCACCAACTGAATTATCATTATGTAAATATGTAATTCTTGGGTTACTAGGTATTAACACATTCAATTACTATTTCATTAGTAATTCATAGAGTTACTAGCTGGTAACCTACTGAGTTACTAGATAAGCAATCGACCAAGTTATTAGATGGTATCATTAAGTAATCTATTGATATAATAGATAGTAGACCATCGAATTACAATTGAGTGACCAATTGATTTATTAGTAGATAACCAACCAAGATTTTAGATGGTAACCGGCTTAGTTATCATTAAGTAACCCACTGAGTTATTTAATGGTAATCTACTTTTTTCTTCATTTTCTTATACAGCCTACCCAGTAATCTCCTTTATAATTCTACCATGCCCTTTATTCATAAAATGCCACAAACTCAAACTTCTCTTAGACATTATATCAAACACCTTGTTTTATAACACATAAGTGACATGATTCTAAGAAATTAAAATAGCCAAACGATTAAAAGAAGAAAAAAAAACTGTAGTCCAGAACTATCAAAACTCAAACTTCTCTTAGACATTATATCAAACACCTTGTTTTATTCACATAAGTGACATGATTCTAAGAAATTAAAATAGCCAAACGATTAAAAGAAGAAAAAAAAAATTGTAGTCCAGAACTATCAAAAGCAGAGAAGGAAAACTCTTTATTTTCTTTGCTTATTCAATCATGGTACAAATTATTTTGGAAAAAGAAATCAAAATCATGAATAAATAATCAAATTATGAATAATAATGAAACAAACAAAGAAAGAAGGATCTACGCCGGCGAACGCCGCCCGTTGATCTACAGTGCTTGAAAGCTCCGACCATTGATTCTCGAGCCTTTCGATTCCTACCCCAGCTCTGTCAACGATTGCAAGCTTCAAATATTGCTTGAAGGAAGCTCGTTCTTCGTCTCCATTTTCTGAAAATAGACAGTGATCGAGATAGTTAGAGTGAGAGCCAGAGTGTGACGATAGCGAGCGAAAGCACGACGATTGCGAGAGTGCGACGACTGTGAGTAGTGGCTCTACCATGACTGGTGGCTGCGAGAGGTATTATACAGTGCTCGTATTGAGGTTTTGGGAGAAAATAAAATTATCGTACCAATAGTTCTTGATTTCCGGCGACAGAGAGGTCCGACAAGAGAGGTAGGAGGTTGGATGGAGTTCTAAGGACTCCATTGTTGAAGTCTTTCAAGCTTTCAAAAAAAGCTTGAAGAGAAAAGAAAATATTGTCTGTGTATTATACACAGGGGTAATTTTGTCTTTTAAAATTTAATATTGTAAAAAACGGGGTATAAATTAAAAGTGCATTTAGAATGGGGTATGAATTATTAAGTGTCCAAATTTGGGGTATTCCTCAAAATCTCCCCTTTTAAAAAGAAAAAGGAAATAGAAAGAAATTCCAAAAAAACCCAATAAACCTTTCATACGAGTAACCCGGCCCTAGAGGCTAGAGCATTCCCGTTCGCAGCTTCCCAAAACCCTACCGGTCTCCGCCGATAAACCCCACCGGAACCCTAAGAATCGTCAAAAACAGCGAGCCATGGCGGACGTGGTGCAGTATCGGCTGGAGCGCATGGTCAACGAGCTCGACGACCTCGAGCGGCGCGGCCTCTTCACGCGCCGCGAGCTCGCCGAGATCGTCAAGCAGCGCCGCAAGTTCGAGTACCGCCTCAAGCGGCCCAGCCCGCTCAAGCAGGACTTCCTTGCCTACGTCGAGTACGAGACTCACCTCGACTCGCTCCGGCGACTCAGGAAGAAGTCCGTCGCTCGGGAGCTCAAGAAGCAGGGCATCGACGCCCCGAAGAAGAGCAAGAAGAAGTCCGTCTCGGACTTCGCCGGCGTCGCCAGAATCGTCGAGATTTACAGGCTCGCGGTTATGCGATACAAGGGTGATATTGATCTCTGGTTTCGCTACCTCGAGTTCTGCAGAGAGCGAAGGAATGGAAAAATGAAGAAGGTGACTTTTTCGTTCTTTAAATTTCGGAATCAATGAATGTTGTGGCTCATGTTGAATATCTGTTTTGTTTCTATTTTGTTATAGCTTCTCAGGAGAAGATTGCTTTAGTTTTGCCGAAGTAGAGCTTGGTTTGGTTTTTTGGTGTTTGTTTAGTCTCTTGGTTTCGTTTTGTTTGGTTGCTGGGAAAGGGAATGAGAGAGGAAGTGGAAGTTCAAAAGTTGAAAGTTGAAGTTTTTATGATTTTGTTAATCCTGGTTTCATTTGTTTATTCAGCCAAATTAAGTTCATAAATGAATTATGTTAACTAGGTTTGTCAGGTTTAGTTTTTGTAATCAGGAGATTCATTACATGTGTAATTTGCAGGTCCTGGCTCAGGCTATTAGGTTTCATCCTAAGGTACCGGGACTTTGGATTTACGCCGCGGCTTGGGAATTTGATCAGAACTTGAATGTGGCCGCTGCTCGAGCTCTGATGCAGAGTGGGTTGAGAGTTTGCCCTTCTTCGGAAGATCTTTGGATCGAGTATCTACGGATGGAACTCACTTATCTTAATAAGTTAAAGGCCCGGAAGGTTGCCCTTGGAGAGGACGAGGGGACTTTGACCCGTAATCAAAGAGCTGCGGACGAGAAGCAGTGGAGAGATGAGAATGAAGATTTATTTATGTCCCTTAACGACGAAGGAGAAAAGGATGGAGCTGATGGGGAAAACAAGGAGAAATCGGGGAAAGTGGACGTCTTTCGAGAGCAAGGATTCAACATTTTAAAAACTGTATATGCCGGAGCGATTGAGGCACTTCCTTCTAGCTTGGTCCTGAGAAAACGGTTTCTTGAGATATTGGACGCAGTAGACCTGGCTCATACAGAAGAAATGCGTGAACAAATTTTGAGTGAGATGAAGAGAGATTTTTCAACTGAACCTGAGTATTGGGACTGGCTTGCACGACTTGAATTTGGTCCTGAAAATACGGATGGGATGAGTGAAGAACTCATGCGTTCTCGAACACAAAAGGCAATTCAGGTATAGGTTTATTTGCACCACATTTCTTATTCGTTTTTTTTTTTTTTTTTTTTTTTAATCATGTAGCAAGGGTTCGTATTAATAGTTTGTCCTGTTTTGTCTTTTGCTTACTAGTCTTCATGTGTAACTGAAGTGGACTTGTATGGATATTCTATTTCTAATTATCTTTTACACTTTGTTCCAATAATCTTCTGATAATATTCCTGACTTTATTGTGACTAGGTATATGAGGAGGCTCTTAAAGCTCTGCCTTCTACCAGAGTGTTTGATCTATATGCAAAGTTTTTGATGGGTTTTATAATTCCCCTAGAAGGAGAGACAGTCTTTCGATTATCGGGTATATCTGCAACTTACGTATCACGTCTATTGATTGTGTATGAGAAGGCTGAAGCAATGGGTTGTCTTACGGAAGAACTTGCTTGCCAGTATATTTCATTTTATTTGCAACTGGGCAAACTGGATGAAGCTAGGAAATTGGCCAAAATGCTTTGTCAGAAGTTCTCAGATTCCATAAGTTTATGGCTATTAAGGGCTTCAATAGAAGTTAAACACGTCACAAGGAATTCAGTGTCACCAGCTAAAGCTGATCTTCAATCCATCTATGAGCTAATAGAGGATGTTTTGACAAAAACCCCTATTTCAAAAGCTGAGAGCTTGTGGCTGATGGTGTGTAGCTATATATTTGTTGGTTTTTATCTTTTTGTTCTAATGTTTTGGTTCAGATTTCATCTAACAGCTCTCATATTGCAGGCACTCAAGCTGTTTTTGACTCGAAAAGAATATTTTGACAAGCTGGTAGAGATGTCTATTGTATCGCTAGCTAAGGGCGGAGGGAGTGACGATGGGTTCTCCCTCTCATCTGCTATCGTGAATTTTGTTTGCCAAAAGGATGGAATTCAAAATGCAAGAAATATATATAAGCGGTACGGTGTTATTAAAATGCTAGTTATCTCTCTGGTTGCATATCTTTTCTGGTGGAAAATTGTTCATGCTTATAATGGCTCTGCATTTCAAAACCTATGCGATACCATAATATAAACCAGTGCGTTTCAAAACCTACGCGATACCATAATATAAACCAGTTGCTAATACCCCTAGTTTATGTTGGTATAGTAAAAAGAATTCTAAGCTGGTGCTTGCTTCTATTGCAGTTTTCTTGCTTTACCACACCCGGGGCTTGCTATATACAGAAATTGCATCGAGTTGGAAAGCAATCTAGCATCTGTTGGCGATAAAGATGGCCTCGCAAATGCCCGGAAGTTATACGAATCCGCACTCACAACCTACAGCCAAGATGTGAGCCTGTGGCAAAACTACTATCGGTTGGAGACAAAGGCAAGTTTTTCTAAACCCTTAATTAGAGAATGAATAGATTGTGTTGCACCGTTATTTCTTAAAGACAAGTCTCATTCTTAGTTCATGATAAATCATTTCTCATGAGTGTGAATGTTCATCTGTTCTTGCAGATGGGAACTTCTGAAACAACTAGTGCTGTCTACTGGCGCGCGAGAAAGATTTTAAAGGACGCTTCTGCTCTCATGACTCTGGATTTATGAAAGTTCATTGTACATCCAATTCAATTTTGACCTTTTTCTTTTCCTCAAAAACATTTCGTTACTACAGTAGAACAAAGACTAGAGAGGTGTAGCATTTGTAATGTTGGAAGTGAAATCGAGTTTTTTTCCTTTTGCCCATACATCACCAATACTAATATGCTCTTACATGTTCATCCAATTTTGAAATCTGGATGGGGCTTTGATAAATATTTTAGAGCCCCAAACAGACGATGGCTAATTTTATATATCTCAATACATGAATGATTAGAGGTATTACATTTACATAAAGAGAGTTTGGATTGTGGAAGAGTGTAATCATTCCGATTTCTTTTTATTGCTTTTCCTTTTTTTCTTTTTTCCTGTTCTGAGGGAGAAGACTTGGCTGCTAATAGAAACCACTAAAGCTACACTCTGGGCCACTGTGGACTCACTACCTGCATTATTCAAGCAGCAACTGGATCAAAGTTCTATCTCTGCGACTTAAAGACATATAACAAAAACCTTCTCAGTTCTCAGGGAAAATGATTATCCATTCAAACTAACCTCAAGCGTGCTAAACACTAATTGCATTCGGCTCGCGACAACCGACGGCTCCTCTGCTCGGCCCACCACTGCCATTTGCTCTAGTTGAAGCGTCTTCACGGGAAGCCTGCAGCAGATGCAGAAAAACAATTGAGGGAAATGATTAGTGCTAATTGACTGTCTTATATTGAAAAAACATGTTGGAAGTCGATAGATTGTTTCAGATATTTGGAGAAGAAATAGAACATTATGCCGGGAGCAACTTACCATGCCATTCCTCGAACGAAATATGCGTTTGCGATGAGAGCACAGAAGCCCTTCCACTGAAGCCGTACTTCGTCCGACACCGGTGGAGTTGATGACCACCGAACTACCGTCGGTTGCGGCGTACACAAGATGGTGATGAATATAATGCTCAACCACAGAATGCACTCATCAACCTGTACCGACCGAACGAACAAACAAACCAAAAAGAAAAAAATAAAAAGGGCAGTTTTAGACCTACTTAAACTCCAGCGTAAAACTACAAGTTTAGTATAAATTGAACAAACTGACATTATAAATCCATTAAAGGGTCCGAATTTTGCTTTTACCTCCTCTGAGGCAATCCTGGATTTCAAGCTGGTATTGCCTCCGAAACTCCGCATTGCCTCGATTTCGACACCGGATTCTTTCATATCAGCGAGCTCTTTCCGCAACCCTTCATCAGTGCAGCCTAGTGCATAGGCGTTCACCCCGGCACTGATAAACTCCTGATCAAACCCAAGAAGCCGGTAATTCCAGAAGGACAAACCAACTTCAAAACCTCACAAAAACCAACATATTGATCAATCAAACCACTGAAAAAACATATTATACTTTTAGGTTGTCACCTCCTCCGCGGTCAACCACGTTCCTGTACCGCCTGAAGAGGCTGATCGCTATGTTGCGCGAGGAGCGGTACTCGTCGCCTGATGAGACCGAATCGTCCAACCGGCACTGCGACATACCAAAATCACAGAACACACATGAACAACCGCTTGATTAAAAATAAAAACCTAACCATCTTTTAGAACTGACTAAAAAAATGGGCACTTACAAGCCATTTCTTTGAGGCCATATGGTGAGAAACATGATGGTTGTTGAGGTGAAACCTCTCTTTCCATGAAAACAAGGAACAACTTATTGTGGAATTACAAGGGCTCTTAAACAGCCTGTGAGTTAGTGAAACGTTACAAAAGGAATTGGCATGGCCATGTGAGTCTTGAAGTCTGTTAGAGTCTGGATATGTGAGGCACTTTGTTGTAGCTCTCGTTGCACACAGCATCAACATGTTTAGACCATGATACTACTATTATTATAATTGCCTTCACAAATTAAAAAAAAAAAAAAAAATTCAGTGCCCAGTATTAGGTGCTAATCAAACTGCATAAGGGATATAACAGATTTCTGTTAATGACCAGAAAAGCTGCTTAGTTTCGTTGGTTAAATATTGATGATCAGATATGAAATAAGAGAAACTGACCAAGATTAATCGACCGTCTCAGGGTTTGGATAGCTTAGAAACAAGTAAGCCTGGTCTACAAGTGAAGAAAATCAGAAGAGAATTATCGAAAAATAACTAGAGAGCAAAAAAAAAAATCTGGAGGATCTTTAAGCTTATAGAAGCCACCAATTTGATGAATGGTTGGCGTGAGAAACTATAACGTGGGGGACTTTGCAGTTTGCCATTTACAAGCGATAACGACGTCGTTTATTTTTTAATTTTTTAATTTTTATCTGATTTTGGATATATACACACATACATTTGGTCATGTTTGGGTGATATTAGAAGCGACAAAAATACAAAGATATATTTGATGATCATCAATCAGCCTCGTGAAGCTGTCATTGTGGTCGACTTTAAGAATTGTGAGATTCGTACGCTTCTTGTATTAGTGCTTAACATTCAAGATTTGAGATATTAGCACTTTCACTTTCGAAGTTAACCCTCTTTGAAAAGAAAATTATATATGCATAACCAAAAAAAAAAAAAAAACAAGAACAATTCGACATAATCTTATAAATCACAAGTGCTTTTGATCATGATACATGTAACATGTTCGTTGTAAAAAAACGATCTGAGACGGTTGAATTTATTTCATCTAATAATTATTATCAATGGACATGATTTCATTATTTTCACTTATTAAATACTGACACTGAGTATTTTTATATCGAAATTCTTTTGAATTTGCTAATATAATTTTTTTTTATTAATATTATGTTGGAAGATGTTGGTAACACCTGCTTGCAAATTTTCTTTTGAGGAAAATATTTACTTTGCTTTTCACAAAAAACAAATACATTGAGAGCCGAAAATACATTGAGGGTATTTGTCGTTTAACAAATATAAAATAAATCTTCAAAAAAATAATCATCTTAAGCAATATATAATCATATTCGTAACCTTCAAAAGCTGTTTTTATAGGCTGGGAGTCTGGGACTAAGAAAAATGTAATCATATTCGTAACCTTTTTAGGACAAACCTACCAAATCCAAGCCAGTCTCATTTCCATGGTTAATATTCCCATACTACCCTTTACACTTGCAGCGATCCATCAACCAATTAGGTGGGTGGGTGGGTGGGCCAGAGACTCCAATCAGCTGGCGCAAGATCCACAACACTGAGCCAAAAATCACATCACTAATCATCATTGTCTCAAGTCTCAACCGTCGGATGAGACTCAAGCTCACGGAACAAGGGTGTGAGTGCGAAGCACCGGAACGGGAAAGAGAGAGAAGTTGTCGGGTAGTGCCTCCACCACTCACTTACGATGGGGTGTTCTTTGGGAAGAGAAACCCTCCTCCACCCACTGCTCTCCACTCTCCACCACCAACCCTCTTACTCTCTCTCATGTATTGTCAATATAAATATATATATATATAATAATTCTAAAACAAATATTCGACTACGTTATCTCTCTTTGCCTTGCCTTGTGCACAGACACACACACATATATAAAAGCCTATCTCTGTCTTGTGTCCTGAGATGCTCATTTGGGCTCTCAGATTTGCTTTTTTCTCATCCCACTAAAGATAGGCTTTTTCCTTTGCTCGGTAAGAATTCTCTCTCTCTCTTTCTCTTTTGCATTTTTGGTTCTGTCATCTTTAATCCAATAAAATATAAAATGAAGCACACAAACACAAAAGAAAAAAGTTGATAGGATTGGAGATCTGGCACGTTCGGTTGCCTTAGCTAGTCTTAGATGGGTGAAAGTATGGATGAATGGGATCTTTATACATTTGTATTCGATTCTCTTACGAAACTCTATGTGACGTTGATTGAATACGTTGTTTTTCAATGCCAAGTTCTGGGCTTTTTGGTTTATAGAGATAAAGCTTGGAGCTTTATTGGGTTGCACAGAATTTGCAAGATACCCCTGAAACACTAATCGGGAAAAGATTTGGATAAAGCTAAAGCTGTGTTGGTGATTTTGGCAATGTCGCAATGTAATGACTAATCGTACTTAATTTCCACTTTGGAGCTTTCATCAAAATTCTTATGTTTGATTCTTTCTCTGCACATACTTACGATTTCCTCTGAATGTGGTGATTTATTGCTCTTCAAAAATTAATAGTTTTATTATTTTGGGTTTCGCTTCGTAATTTGTACATACTACTGCCTATTGGAGATAGATTATCTATATGGTTTTTGTGATATTTATTTTACCTGAAAACTTTACTGGTTATGTTGATCTGGAAAGAAAATGAGAGGGAGTTTGTGGCAACTAGGGCAATCAATCACCCGCCGCCTTACCCAGGCCGACAAAAAGGCGGTGGCCCGTCGATACTTTTCTGCCGAATCCGAGCTCAAGAAGACTGTTCTCCACGATTTCCACGTCGCAAATGGCGGGAAGATGGTGCCGTTTGCCGGGTGGAGCATGCCCATCCAGTACAAGGACTCGATCATGGACTCCACTGTCAACTGCCGGGAGAATGGTAGCCTGTTTGACGTGTCGCACATGTGCGGGCTGAGCCTCAAGGGGAAGGACAGCATCCCATTCCTTGAGACCCTCGTCATTGCTGATGTCGCAGGGCTCGCCCCTGGCACTGGGACGCTGACTGTTTTCACGAATGAGAAGGGTGGGGCTATCGACGACTCGGTGATCACCAAGGTCAAGGATGACCACATCTACCTGGTGGTGAATGCTGGGTGTAGGGACAAGGATCTTGCTCACATTGGGGCGCACATGAAGGCTTTCAAGGCCAAAGGTGGTGATGTCTCATGGCATATCCATGATGAGAGGTCTCTTTTGGCTCTTCAGGTCTACTTTTCCACCTTTACTTATTGAATTATTATTTTTTTTTGGGGGATATTCAATCACCCATGAAGTGTAGTCTTCACTTCATTATCTGTGTTAAGTATCAACCTTTATGATGATTTTTTCAACAAATTATGTCTATTAGATTCTTTGGAGGCCTAATTTGCATTTTGTTGCCTCATGTTTTGTCTCTCTGTTTTTTCCTTCTGTTTCTCAAGTTTCAAGTAAAAGAAACAAACATATGAAGTACTGAAGTAGTGCATTCTGATAGAGATTATTAATCTAAACTTATCATGTCTCGTTGCTCGATTACTTATCTGGCAACAACATTTCTCATATAGCGATGAAGAGGACTCGCTACAACACCGCTCTATTATTTCTTTTTTAGTTATAATGTTCAATAACCGTGACGGTAATTTCTGTTTGCAGGGTCCTCTTGCTGCCCCAACTCTTCAACACTTGACAAAAGCGGATTTGAGCAAGATATATTTCGGAGATTTCCAGGTATTGGATATCAATGGATCAACCTGCTTTCTCACAAGAACTGGGTATGTTTCACTTTTCATATGTATGACTCTGATCTAAAACTATCAAAAGTTACCTTCAATATGTGTCTATAAGAGTGAAACTCAATGTTGCTACCATATTTTGAGCTTTGTTTTCTATTATTTTTACACACATTCTTCTGTGGTGATTATATGGAAAAATAAAAATAAAAAGAATCAGGGAAGCTACTATCTTTGGACAGTCATTAAGGACATTTCAAAATTTCATTAGTTTCTTTCTGCTGAGCTATTTAGGTACACTGGTGAAGATGGATTCGAAATCTCAGTCCCTTCTGAAAATGCGGTTGATCTTGCCAAAGCAATCTTGGAGAAGTCTGAAGGAAAGGTGAGACTGACGGGGCTGGGTGCACGAGACAGTCTGAGACTGGAAGCCGGGCTGTGCTTGTACGGCAATGACATGGAGCAACACACAACCCCTGTTGAGGCCGGCCTGACGTGGGCCATAGGGAAGCGAAGAAGGGCAGAAGGCGGCTTCCTCGGCGCTGACGTGATCCTCAAGCAACTCGCGGATGGTCCCTCGATTAGGCGTGTGGGGTTCATCTCTTCAGGCCCACCCGCGAGGAGCCACAGCGAGATTCAGGACGAGAAAGGCCAGAACCTCGGGGAGATCACCAGCGGAGGGTTCAGTCCCTGCCTCAAGAAGAACATAGCTATGGGGTATGTGAAATCCGGGTCCCACAAGGCGGGGACCAAAGTGAAGATTTTGGTCCGAGGAAAGCCCTATGATGGGGTTGTCACAAAGATGCCATTTGTACCTACAAAATACTACAAGCCATCCTAAACTCAGGGTGTGGATTTTCTCTGCAAGAAATAATCTAATGTTGAACATCTTTTTTTGATTTAAGAAGGAAAAAAAAAAAAAAAAACTTGACTGATACGGTCAAATGCTACACGTTCAGATTGGAATGAAATGTGTTTTTTTTTAGACTGGGCTTTGATTGTGTTCCATTATTAGCAATAATTAATATTTGAGAAAGAAATCGCTATAGATTATTATATCTTACAGCGGATGAAAAATTCATGTCGTAGAATATTTCAATTTTCCATAATTATATCCAGATTTTTCTTTATTCAAGAAGAGCTATTTGAAATCTCTAGATGGCCAAGGTTGAAGTCAATATTTGAAGATCCAGCATTTTGTCAAATTCAAAAAAACATCATGAACATATATGACTCGTAAGTTTTCAGAAATTTCAACAGCACAAAAATGAACCAAATAAACCAAACTTATGGAATTATTCCATGGCCCAACTAACCTTTAAATAAACTAATTTCCCTCATTATACAAAACCCAAAAGATTGTGATTGTAGTAACTTCAACATTTTGGCCTTTTTTCTGTTGTTTGACAAGAAAGTTTCAGATGGTCAGGGCGAGAATTATTCAAATTCTTGTCAAGATTAACACCTTAATTTGGTCAACATCGCATGATCTTGACTTATCTCTTTCAACCCGCATAAAATTAATACCAGCAGTTGCAGATATTCAATGACCACTCGTAATAGGAAACTCAAAATGTCACGAAATAAAAAAAAAAAAACACAAATAAAACATTTGTCGCATCATTCAAACAAAAACTCTCAGTACGTCAAAAACGTCGAATATTAGCGTTTACACTAAACTAACTCGAAGTCGAATATAAGAGTTTACGCTAAACTAATGGATTTTGTCGCATCATGTCACTGAACAAATATATGCTACTCAATTATCATACTGAGATTAGTCTTTTTTTTTTCCAACCAAGTTTTCTTGCTACTAATACTAGTACAATGCACTTCTCATGAATTTGCTAAGCAATTATTTTCCATGACGTCTTGCGAATTCATCAATGCAGTTCCATTAGATTTCCACCAAAATCCATTAGATTTGCATATTAAATTTTATTCTGATTCCCATAATTCTGATATAACATAAAAACGGAATACCAAATACCATTATTAAACCATAGAAAGCCTCCCAGAACAATAA
The DNA here is from genome assembly GCA_018132145.1 of Boehmeria nivea var. tenacissima. Taxonomy (NCBI): domain Eukaryota; kingdom Viridiplantae; phylum Streptophyta; class Magnoliopsida; order Rosales; family Urticaceae; genus Boehmeria; species Boehmeria nivea. The sequence continues at coordinate 16,128,475 of CM030877.1, read as the reverse complement.
TCCCAGTAGTCCCAATAATAACAAAAAAATTGAACAACTCATGAAAAACCAAATTTGTGAAGAAAACATTTTTGGACAACGTAGATATGAATAATATGGTGGTCATATGATACATACTACTATTATAAATTAAAACCTTTATTTAGGTTTGAGAATAAATCTAAAGTACGTTAAACTAACTGCACTGTATATACATGTGATCACATATATATATTTCTACAAATTGCACCAAACGAATTAATCAAGCAATAAATTAAAGAATACTCCTAGAATAATTGATCACTGATCAAAACAGCTTGCTAGCGAACTCGTCAATGGCGGTCCCATTAACCCAAGCCGACTCCGACTTCGCGGCGATCTCCGCCATCTCCGGCAAGCTCCGCCCCAGCTGCAACGCCACCTTCATCCGAAACAACTCGCCGTTTTCTCTCTCCTCGCAGTCCTCCTCTTCAAGCGCCTCTTCGATCGTCTCTTCCGTGAGCTTGAAGAAGCCAGCGTTGTTTCTGTACATCTCGAACACCATCCCGACTTGCCCGCCGTGCTGGAGCGCGTGCACCGCGCTCGCCAGCGACCCGGCCGCCACCGCCGCCACCGCAGCCAAGTTCCCGTGTCCCGCGAAAGGCGCGCTCATCGCCGCAATGCCGCTCAGCAACGGTCCCGAAACCGCCAACGCCTTGTTTACCTTGAGCACCAAGTTACCTAGCCTTTCGTAGTCTTCTCTGTCTTTAGTCTTCAAAACCTCGACGATCTCTCTCATTTCTGATTCTACTTCCTCGCTCCATCCGTTACTTCGGCGGTTTGGTCGGCTTTGAAGGGACGGATTTTCCCTCGGCCACCAGACCGCTGGCTCGAACCTCTCGGGGAACTTCTCGAGCATGACGCCGAGCAGCGGAAGCGGGAAAGCTCGGTCCAGAGACAAGACCTTCTCCATGGCCTCGCTCACGTCGGTCTCGCCCGGCGAGCGGAGAGCGAGAGTGGTCTGAATCTGCGTCCGGAGCTGCCTGAAGAGCCTCGAAGCGTTGCGCTGCTCCTCGGCGAGCTGGGACGGCTGGAACTTGCTCATCACGGCCGACATTCCCGCAGCGGCGGAGAAGAGCAAGGCCGAGGAGAGGTTGAGCGCCGAGAGCGACGCTCCCGGAGCTCCGGCGGCGGCGACTCCGGCGAGCGTGGTGGCAGTGAGGGTGATCATGTTGACGGAGCTGAGCAGCAGGGCGTTCCAGTTGTCGCGCTGCCGCCCGATGTTGTCGTGCATTTCGACTCGGTCCGACACCGCCTCGAGTATCGCGTAGAGCTCGGCTGTGGCCATGGAAGTAGCAGCAGTGTCCGGGGTTTGTTGATCATCTGGTTTTGTTGTTGTTGTTGTTGTTGTCTTAAACGCGACGTCGTTTGAGCTTATCTGCTCGGTCGCGAGCTGTTTTTTTGTCGTTGGAGCTGCGAAACGGATTTTGGGGATCAGATTCGGGAGTTGAATAGCGGCTTTAATTGATCTCTTTGAAGAACAAGAAGATGAGAATACCAAAGATGATGCTTGTAAACAAGACATTTTTGCTTATGATTTGCTTTCTTAATTTTGGTTGTGGTCTACTGGTTTTGGTTTTGATTTGAGAATGGATATATGTGATAGTGTGTTGAGATATGGTGTTATTTATAGCCATTAGATGTGGTGGTGTGACGGGTGAAATAGGAAAGATACCCAAATTTACGTAATAATAAAAAAATACTTAAATTTTAAAAGTAAATGAGTAACTGCCCTGTTTTCATTTACGTTTTAGAGTTTTTTTTAGGCGTTTAACTAAATTTTTGGGTAATTTTTTAGAATTTAGCTATAGTTTTACAAAATGAAGAATTTAGTCACAACATGTAATATTTTTTGTAACATGTAACTTATATACGTGTAAAAAAATATAATATTATTTAATGTTACATTTTTTTACACGTATATAAATTACATGTTGTGACTAAATTCCTAATTTCGTGAAATTATGGCTAAATCCTTCAAACTTTACCTTTAAAATGACTAATTACTTAACTAGCCCGTTAGTTAATTATCACCCATTAACACTATATATCAATTACTACTATGTAATACTATATACCAATTACTACTGCATAAGTAATTATTTTGTTATATTTTTTAAATAATTAAATATTTATTTAAATTAAATGTTTGAAAATAAGTATTCACTAAATCATTTGCAATGCAAAAGTATAGGTAAAATATTGAGTGCCCAACGAGGAAGACTAGACTAAGCCAACTGGCTGACCCGTTACTTTTTCTCATATTCAAAATTTATGTTTGGGAGATTGAGTCTAGTCTCTTATTGCATTTGCAAGTACGTAATAAAACCAACAGAGCTTTCACTCTACTGATAATTTGAGTAAGACTTCGTCTTCCAAACTTGAGCCACCATATATATATAAGAATAATCGTTTTAGTTGGGCAGTTATTATCGTTAATGAAATTTAAGGAGCAGGTTTGATAAAGGATTTCAGAGTGAAAAGTATATGCTCATTTTAGGTGTCTTGCGATGTGTGGGCCAGCCTCATTACTACACGTGTTTTGAAATTGATTTATGTTCTTGAAAGTGGCTATTAGTTTGTGGAAAAAAAAAAAAAAATATATATATATATATATACCCGTGAAATTGATAAGATATTGTTTGTGCAGCAAATTTATTTTGGGCAAACATGTAATTCTACTACACTTAATTTTTTTAACAATATCCTCGCGAGAGTTTAAGATTGTTCCGTAAAGACTCTCTTGAGATCTATAGACAACTATAATCCTTATAAAGATTTTGGTTTTCTTAGGGAGGTAAACGACTCAAGAGGGTTGTTATCTCTAACATGCCCAAAGAATCTTGTTTCTTGCGAACAAGAATCATATAGTTAGCACTATCGTTTCGTAATCGTCATGTAAGTGAAGAAATAGGTTTTACATTGTATTGAACCAAATAAATAAAGGCAATTTGTAGATCAATTTCTCTTAAAAAAAATAAAAAATCAATTTCTACAAGCTATATGTTACATATAATTACCACAATGAAATGTTTTCATCATTTTTCGATATAACCACAAGATTGTTTAATTTTTACGAACGTTATTTTTTTATTATTTTAAAATATGTGTTATTTTAAAAGCATAAAAATAAAATTGTTATAAATTAATTTGGTGGATATCGTTTTTGACTATCATGAATTTATTTTCTTACAGTTGACACTTTATCAATTTCCACACTAAATGAAAATATATTATTTCCATAATTTCTCTTGTGTCTTATCTCTCTATTTTTACAATTTCTATTAGAATTTTATAATGGTTGTTCTTTTTTTTTTTTTTTGAATTTTCAGCAATTTCCCCATATTTGAACGGGTCGGGTTGATCCGAAGTTGGCCCGGTTGAATCAGCGACCGGACCCGAAAAAAGGGGCCCATGAACAGAAGCCCCAATAATCATGTTTATGTCCGATCTCATCAACCTCTGACTCCGCTTTTCAATTATTTGATTTTCTTTAAATATTTTTATGATTTTTGGTCTTCGCTCCTATTCCTCTTCCTCGCAACACACACACTCACACAAAGAGAGTGTGATCTCTCTTTTCAACAGAATCGAATTACTCGAAGCTCTGTGTGTGTGTGTGTGTGTGTTTATATCTCTCGGAAACAGAAATCGAAGCGAAGAATAAGTCATGGGGTCGATCGCCAAAAATGGTCTGCAACAATTCTTGGTACAGCTTCAGCGACATCCCCTCCGAACTAAGGTCCAGTAACCCCAACTTTTTTTTTTGTTCGTTCATTGGTTGTCAGGTTTTTTTTTTTTTTTCGAAGTCTTTTTGCTTTATCGTTTTTAGTTCGTTAGACGAGGGCCAAAAAAAAATATATATATATTTTCTTCTCTGGGTTTTCATTATTTATATATTTTTTGATTTGTTTAAAAGAAAAGGGAAAAAAAAAAAAACCGACTTTGTATTCCTTTCCTGTTGAAGGTGATTGCTTTGACCTTTTTTTCTTTTTTTTTTGGATGGCAAGAGCAGGCAATTCTAGCGGGGGTGTTATCAGGGGTCAGTGATATTGTCTCTCAGAAGCTCACTGGAATTCAAAAGCTACAATTGAAACGGATTCTTCTCAAAGTGGTAAAAAGCAAGCTCACTGGCTTCTTGTTGACAATACTATGGGGTTTGAATTTGTAACACTTGTTTGTTTTTTGCTTTAACGAACTAGGTATCAACAATGATTTTTAACTCTGAAGATTGTGAATCAAAGCTTTGAGCTTGCAATTCACTTAATACGAACTTGTATTGAGTATTTCGCCGTTTCAGTTCTAATTGTCTAATGATGTTATGAATTACAAACTGGGAAAGTTCGAAACTCACACCATGGATTTTGGGGCAACTGTTGAACCTTTGAATCCAATTGCATTCATGGATTCTAGCTATATATATATATATATATATATATATATATATATATTAAAACATTGCTATATTCTTTAGGCAGAAGGCTTTCATCTTTTAATGTCATGTATTATAGGCTTGGGACAGTTTTAAGTGCCAATTTGCTCATTTTTGCGTGTGTATTTGCGTTCTCATTCGTGTTCTGATATTTTTGAATGCAGCTATTTGGAGCTGCTTATTTGGGTCCATTTGGGCATTTCATGCATATGTTACTTGACAAAATTTTCAAAGGGAAGAAGGACTCGAAAACAGTAGCCAAGAAGGTACGCTTCCTAATTGCTGTAACGCAACAACGCTACGAATTAATGAGTTCTAATATTCTGTACCCTTGATGTAAGAATGATCAATTATAAGTCTTGCTTTTCAAATGAAAAATGTTTGTTCTCCTAAATGTTTAGGCATACTTAAACGAAGAACCACCAGATTAGCATTGAGTGTCTGTTTTTAGAGTAAATTCTTCCAGATAACTATTGCTTGTCATACAGTTTGGTACATAAGCCGAAGAGAAGAGAAAAGAAAAAAATCAATTGAGGAAGTAACTCTTAAAATGCCTCGTACGAATGATTTCAGGTGCTGCTTGAACAGCTGACTGTTTCTCCTTGGAACAACTTTCTTTTCTTGATGTACTATGGGTTGGTTGTGGAGGGTAAGTTAATATAGAATCATGTGACATTTCATTTATTTATTGATATTTGTTTGATACGCATTAGATAATGGTGAAGCATAAAGGGTTAGATGTGAATCAGTTCAATATAGTGTTGTTGGCACCAGAAAGTCTTTTGAGTAATCCAGGTTTGACTTTCTTGACATAATGGTACAGTCAAATAGCTCTGCTTAAAAAGTCAGCCTGAAAAAAGAATGCCAGTTAGCAGACATAGTATGAACATTTCACAGTGTGGCATGAACTTTTCTGCTCATTAATTTATGAAAAAAAATGTGAAATTTTCAGGAAGACCTTGGGATCATGTGAAAACCAAAGTGAAAAAGGACTATCCGTCTGTACAATTCGCTTCATGGACGGTATTAATTACCCTATGCTAAATTGTTAAATTAAGACGATGGTATTGTTTTATAATCTGACAGCCTTAATGAAACAAAATCGCGCAGTTCTGGCCCGTCGTGGGGTGGATCAACCACCAGTATGTGCCGCTGCAACTCAGGGTTGTCGTCCAGAGCTTAGTTGCGTTTTGCTGGTACGAAAGTCTCCATTTTTGCCCCTTTTTTTTCGCCATGACTATTTTGATCCGTGACAAAAACAGTGCTTGAGCTTTCTCTCTGTTTTTGTCTGCTTCAGGGGAATATTTCTTAACCTCCGCGCAAGATCTGTGGTTGTTACCCAAGCCAAAGTGAAAGGAAAATAAATTAGTTGTGAGCTTCGGATAAATTAAGCTAGTAGACAATATGGTCTTTCTCATATTAGCACAATTATGAACCTTGGAATAATTGATTCGATCTGATCGGTTTGCTTGTTAAATGTAAGGTGTCTCAATTATGTTTATTGATAAATAAGAACATTAATGTTTATTCCCATGGTACGTAACAGGTCTCTCTATCGTCTTGTTGCATTCACTGGAAAAATAAATCTTAGAAAGACAGAAATTAAATAGAATAGATCATTGGGATGTTTTTAATTATATCATAAAAGAACTTCCTTTGCAAAATAATATACATAATTGCATATATATATATATATATATATATATATATATATCGTGTTTCACATTACACCTTACTTTTAAAAAGCTGAGAAATATGGTATATTAATGGAGCCCACAAACAGAAGCCCGAATCATTCATGTCCCGATCCCACCTATCGTTATCAATGATCAATTATTTGATTCCTTTACGTAGTTTTGGCCATCGCTCCCAGAGTATGATCAGTTTGTGCCTTTGTTGTGTTGACGTCTCTCAAAAGCTGATAAATTCATGGGGGTCGATTGAGAACAGTGTTTGTATTATTTCTTTATTTGGTTTTTGATTTTTGTGGCAAGTGCAGGCAATTCTAGCTGGGGTTTTAACAGAGTCCAGTGATGTAGTCTCTCTGAAGCTCACTGGGATTCAAAGCTTCAGTTGAGAAGGCTTTTTCTCAGAAAAAAAACATCACTCGTTGACTTTTTTGACAACGCTGTACATGGGGTTTCAGATTGTGACTCGTTTGATTTTTGCTTTAACAAACTACGGTTTCGAAAATGACACTTCGGCTCTGAAGATCGTAAATGAAATGTGTGAGCTTGCAGTTCACTTCAAATGAACTTGTGATGAGATTTACAAAATAAGGAAGTTCAAAACTTGCACTGCGGATTTTGGACCAATGGTTGTCTTTGAATCTGATTACAAACATTAATATGAACTATACATTGTCAACAAACTGGCGATTAATTAAAATTCCAGAGAGACCTTCGGACTTTGATCAAAATAAGCATAAGTGAGAGTTAGGCTGCTAATTATTTGAGAGTACTCCGAAGGATATGTTACTTGACAAAATTTTCAAAGGGAAGGACTCAAAAACAGTAGCCAAGAAAGTACGCTTCTTAATTGCTGTTACTCCAAAACGATGAGGGAAGACTTCTTATACTCCGTTCTCGTAATGTGAGAATGACTGAATCGAATTCTCTCTTTTCAAATGGAAAATGTTAGCTTTAACATCAATTGCCTGTTTTATGGTAGATTTCTTTGAATAATAACCATAGCTTTTTATATATTTTTAGAGCCGAAGAGGAAAAAATAAAAAAATTTTAGGTTCTGTTGGAACAGCTGACCGCATCTCCTTGTAACACCTTTCTTTTCTTGATTTACAATGGGAATGTTGTGGAGTGTAATTAAGTTGATACAGAAACATGTGACCTTTTATTAATGAATAATGCTTAGATATATTGTGCCAGTTTGGCATTGCTGTGCTTATAAAAGAAGTGCTTCAAACTGTGCTGATGAAAGAAGTTGCTGAAGTTATAAGCATGTAGGGTGTTTGGTTATTTTATTTTTAAAACTGCTGTTAAAATAGTATGGGTATGTAAAATTACCAAATAATAATTTTAGAAAATCATTTAGTGGAATATGGGTAGTTAATTAAGGATATTTTAGTAATTTAAACTGGAGAAGCAGTTTCGGTTACAGAAAAGCAGCCTTTAACCTGCTTCTCAAATTATACTACGTAAAAGCAGAAACGGTTACCTGCTTCTTTAAGAAGCAGGTTTACCAAACGCCTATAGCTGCTTTAGATTGTTTTATAATCTAAAAGCAGCCTCCAAAAGCAATGCCAAACTGGCCCATTAACTTTTTAATACCAACTTATGTGGCAATTGATGTGTTATGTGTTTTAATTGGTTGAATATCAAATCATTCTACCTGGGTAATATACACTTACCAATGCTAATATGGAACCTAAGTTGGTATTAAAAAAGTTAGAAAAAACATTGGTATGTGTAGCACTTAAATTACTACTTTATAGATGATGCTAAACAGATATTGGTGAAGCAAAAGGGATTAGATGTGAACCAGTTAAATCTAGTGTTGTTGGTGCCAGAAAGTCTATCGAGCAATCTAGGTTTGACTTTTTTGACATAATGGTATAGTCAAATCGCTCTTGTTCTTAAAAAAAGTCAGCCTGAAAAAAGAATGAACATTTCACATAGTGTGGCACGAACTTTTAAGCTGATTAATTTAAGAAAAATTTGCTGGAAGACCCCGAGGTCATGTGAAAGCCAAAGTGAAAAGGAGTATCCAAATGTACTAAATCACTTCATGGACGGTATTATTCGATACTAATTGTGAAATTAAGGCGATATTTTTAAGACAACAAATGTATTTGCTTTATAATCCGACAGCCTAAATGAAACTAAATTGCGTAGTTCTGGCCTGCCGTGGGGTGGATCAACTTCCACTACGTGCCGCCGCAACTCAAGGTCGTTGTCCAGAGCTTAGCCGCGTTTTGCTCGTCCTAATATGCCATTTTTTTGCTCTTTTTCTTCTTCTCTGTGACTGTTTTGATCTGTGACAAAAAATAGTACTTGAGTTCTCTCTGTTGTGCGTTTGTCTCAAGGAAATTATGAGTTGTTTGAATTGCAATATGAATAATTTATTTATTTTTTTGTTTAAACCATGTTACTACACTAATTACACTAACAAAAAATCAAACTTAAATTATATTGTTACAGTAAAATGTGATTTGAATTTGTATCCAAAAGAAGCCAGACCGAGCTATGGTGCTACCAAAGCCGAGTCGGAAGAAAAATAAATTTGTCCCAAAGCTTTGGATTTCTTGAGCTCCTAGTTTCCATTCTTTTCTTTTTTTAATTCTTCAGTGGAATATTTCACATGATAAGATTGGCTTTCTTGCTGTTAAATTTGTTTTTGTCTCAACTATGTTTTTCTCTATCATGTGTTGTTGATAAATAAGAAGTGCTTATTGTCATGCTACGTAACACTGTAATGTAATGTCTATTGTCCTGTTGCAATCATTGGAAAATTGAAATTAATTAATCTAAATCAAACAAAAATTAAATAATAATGGTTGACATATATTCTTCTAATACAAGCTGTCTTTGCATACACACGTTTGGTTGAGGTCACACGTGCTTGTCATGGGGGACATCTCTTAAGCACAGGTTTAGGAACATTGTGAACCATACATTTTGGTGGGTTTTTGTTTGAATTATTGGAATAAACAAGGGTTTTAGGTTGGACTAATTACCTTGGTTTTATGTATTTATTTTATTTTATTTTATTATTTTAATGGTCTAAGCTTGGATGTATTGTTGAATACTTGAATCCACGCTAGCCACTACATTTTGACCCAAATTAATCTTACCGGACTGTGTCTCGTAGCTGACCATTGCCAAAGTGGAAACTATATATATCCTCTACAAAACCAAGTCTTCATTACAATATTGTAATCATATTACTTTCTTAGTAACATTTTGGTTCTTGTAAATAACTGCGTAATGAATTGTCAAAATCTTCTTAATATACAAGCATTTGCTAAAGGCAATTTACTCTTCTTTTTTCAATATTTTTGTAGAATCAGAATAATCAAAGTGTTTGATAGTAAACAGGGCCAACTAATTAAATGTAATTAGAAAGTACTTATCTCTACCTTAGAGCAAAAACGTATGACTGTGTTGTTAATTGTTATGTACTTATATATACTGCAACCAAAAAAAAAAAAAAAGTGAAGACGGGAACTTTTTACGGATATGTGTCATCTTTTTTCAGATGAACAATTGAAAGTTTAACAATGTATCTAATAATTCAGAAGAAAAACTGTTGCATGAAAACAAATTATGGGATGTGCTGTATCTGAATATTCCATATTATGCGGCATTTATTAATTCAAGAGAGAAATATATTCACGTGCATAATTAGCAAATAGTTAAAACATAAAACGTACATAAATAAGTGATTAAGAAAAAAATCATGATGTGTGTTTTAAGAAAATAGTCACATTTTAAAAAAATTTAAAACCTAGCTATAACACATGTAAGAATTTCTGATACTAACAAAATTACAAATAAAAATTACTGTAAGAAAACTTCTGACACGTGTAAAAATCTCTAAAATGGCTAGTTTTTAAATTTTTAAAATTGTGATTATTTTTTAAAATTATTTTCTAAAAATAATTATTTTCTTAAAATTTATATATATATATATATATATATATAAAACAAAACTATATATGCGTTGAACATGCGTCAACATCATCGTAATTGGTAACAACATATACCATTTTACAAACGTACAAAGCCAAGTCAGTTTTTTGTCCCAAGGTGCTTTGACCTCTCTTAGGGTTAACTAATTACTAATAAAAATTATACATATTCCACTCGTTAAGGGTGTTGAAAGTCAATTTGCTAAAATTCCGAATCCCAAGCAGCCAATTAGAGGGTTTGGACCAGAAATACGAAATACGAAAAGACCAAATATATATATCAGAAGCGGTCTAATTGAGGCTTATTCAAACCGTCAAAGTTTTACAACACTTTCATTGACTTTGTCACGCCCTCTATCCTCTCTCCTTATATAAACACCATCTCTTCGTTTTTCATTCCAATTCACTACACTCTCATTCATCCAAAAAAAAAAAAAAAACGCTCATCATCAAACTATTTTCTCCAACAAAAACAACAATAACAACAACAAAACCACCACAATCTTAATTATAGCCTCATCAGCAACACACGTACACTAATAAAATGGCAACACTTCAATCCACAGCTGTGGTGTCACAAATCCAATTCAGCTGTAGAAGATCAGCCACAAAATCCTTAATCAGCTTGCCCAAAATCCAAAACCCTGGATCGGCTCAAATCTCTATCCCGAAAAGCTTGCTCATGAGTACTACTTCCACAAAGAACACCACCACTACTTCTACAACTGCTTTTCCAGATATCTCCATCAATCACGTCGACGATCGGACGGCTGAGATGCTATCAAAGATGTACGCGGTCATGGAGGCCGTGGCCGACCGGGTGGAGATGCACCGCAACATCGGCGCTCAGCGCGACAACTGGAACAGCCTCCTCTTGACATCTGTCAACTCAATCACCCTCGCCGCCACGGCAATGTCCGGCATCGCCTCCGCGGCTCCCGCGGGATCGTCCGCGGTGGCGCTGAGGCTCGGCGCCGTTGCGCTCTACGTTGCGGCGACGGGGCTGCTGGCCGCGATCAACAAGATCCAGCCCTCGCAGCTGGCGGAGGAGCAGCGCAACGCGGCCAGGCTGTTCGAGCAGCTCCGCAGCGAGATAAGGACGAAGCTGTCCCTCGGCGGCGTCACGGCCTTCGACGTGAGCGAGGCCATGGAGAGGGTTTTGGCTCTGGACAAGGCCTACCCTCTCCCCTTGCTCGGCGCGATGCTGGAGAAGTTCCCGGAGAAGGTCGAGCCCGCCGTGTGGTGGCCGACGATGAAGAGGCAGCAGAGAAAGAAGCAACAGCCCGGCGGAGCCACCGCGAACGGTTGGAGCTCGAAGCTGGAAGAGGAGCTGAGAGAGATCTGCGAGGTGATAGAGAGGAGAGACGTGGACGAGTACTTGAGGCTGAGCGAGAAGGCCTTGAAGCTCAACAAATTCCTTGCCATCTCCGGGCCGGTCCTCACGGGCTTCGCGGCCGTGGGGACGGCTCTCTCGGGCCACTTGGGGACGGTCCCGGCTGTAGTCGGGGTCCTCGGCGGGGCCCTGGCCAGCGTGGTGAACGCGGTGGAGCATGGCGGGCAAGTCGGGATGGTCTTCGAGATGTACCGGTGCAATGCCGGGTTTTTCCGGCTGGTGAAAGAGACGATAGAGTCGAATCTGAAGGAGAGAGACGTGCAGAGGAGAGAGAACGGCCAAGTGTTGGAGATGAAAGTGGCTTTGCTGCTCGGAAGGAGTCTCTCGGAGCTCAAGAACCTCGCCGATAAATCTCGGTCCAGAAGTGAGGCCAACAATGTCGATTTTGGTTCGGATCACTCGGAAGAGTTCGCCAGCAAGCTTTTCTGATCGATCGATCATCATGATTATCGATTGATCGTTTTTTGACGGCTCTGATCATGACATCTGATAGCAATTCTTGTGCATGAGTTGTAGATATGTAATACTCTAACAACAATTCTTTGATTCATTAAATTAATTAATTAATCTATCAAATATTTAGTCTCATTTTATTCATTCTATGGTTCTGTAGCAGTTACATAAGCATGCATATAGCATCAATACACAAACAGTGCAAGTGATGGCATAAATTATGTTGACAATAACAATCAAGTATGTAAGTGCCGCTTTGTTAGACGGTGTTCTCAGTCAGTGTTGTAACACTGTCAGAGAACACTGAAGTAAAACTAAAATTGAAACGGAATTAAAAAGGAATGAACAGTAAAGGTAAATGCTGAACATAATAAAATTGACACACAGAAATTGGTGACGCAGTTCGGCTTTCGCCTACGTCTGCGGGGCCTTGCCCAGATAAAGTAATCCACTATCAAATAAGAAACGAGAACACCTTCGACAATTACAAGATCTTGACTCCCTCTCAATCTTCTAACTTCGACCTCTCGTGACTCCTAGTGAACTACCCGACAAGCTCCCCTTGTCTTACAATAAACCCTGACGAGATCCCCTCGCCTTACAAGTCACACATCCCGTGTAGACTCTCACCAATTTCTTTTTACAAAAATTACGCTCAACACTCAAACCCAAGGTGTCGCAACACCATGGGAAAACACCTCATACGAGTGTAAATAAAATCCCAAGAACACAAACCCCGACTTTGTGTTCAACACTCTCTCTCTATAATCGCCCACGGTCTCTGAAAGAATACGATACTATGTACAGCCAGCGAATTAACAAAGAGAGAATAATCTTCATAGAAAGAATTCCAACCTTCCACAAATAAAATCGGGAAATTGCCAGATATAAAAATCAGGAAATTACCAGAAATAGATCGGGTGTCGCAACACCCTCCGAATCACATACTTTCCATCTAAAGAATAATCAACCAATCAGAAAAGATCTCCACGAATTTGTCATAGTGAATCAACAATAAAATTGCCAATTAATAAGAAATAAGTTGCCAATTAAATGCCAATAAGTCAACACCAACAATCTCCCCCTTTGGCATTTTTGATTGGCGAAACACTATGACAAACAATATCGGTTTTTGAGTTTCAGAAACAACCAGCAGCAAAAACAGAAACTAAGAAAACCGGAAACTAAATGTAGCAACAGAAGTGTAGCAACAACCAGAATAAAAATAACAGAAACACCAATATCCACCGATATCCACAACATATCAACTACTCCCCCTTTTTGCCATCAAAAAGAGACAAAAACAGCACCAGAAGCAAAGTCAAGGAGTAGGTCCAAGAGGCTGGGAGGATGTTGGAACATCAGATGGTGCAGCAGCAGCAACACCTGGAACATCACTGGAAGGTGTGACACCAACAGGAGGAGGATCAATAGGCGGCTGAACATCCGTGCTAGAGGAGGCAACACCAAACCCCAACGAGCGAAGAAAAACCATGATCTCAGACCGACGAACCACTATGTTCCGTTCCTGGGCTTCCAAAAAGGCTAATTCAGCGCGCAAGAATCTGACCATCTCGGAAACAGCAGGTGTCTCAACACTCTGCTTGCCACAAGGAGGAACATCAGGAAAAACTCGCTCCTCATCAATATCCTGAGTGTGCTGCCCCTGGAAAAACTTCTTACTAATCACGAGAGAACCAGGGATTTTCTCACACAACTCCCCCTCAAAAGTAAGGGACTGATTTTGGCTCTTCAGAATGCCAAAAATCAAGGATGGATAACCAACACATAGGTTAACTGATGTAGACTCAGCATGGCGCGAAATGTGACTAAAAATTAGCTCACCTAAATCAAAAGGAATTCGAGTACCAATCTTGTATAGCAGAACTGCAAGAGACTTCAGCACATTCGATTTGTGATTGGTAGGCACCCAGTTGTGTATAGCAATCCGGTGAAGCATGGCATACTTGGTAGAAAGCTGCGAGGCAGGAAAGGACTTTACAGTACCCCAAGAAGTGCGAACACCTCCAGTAAGTGTTTGGACAATCTTATCATAGTCCGGAACAAAATCAGCCACAACCTCACGGTTACTTTTCAAGTAATCATTGATGACAGCAGGAGAGAATTGTATAGTATGTCCGCGAACAAATGCCTGCCCAAACTCGTCGGAAGTAGAGTTGAACATACCCTTTGACAAGTTGGCATAAAACTCTAGTACTACCTGCTTGACAAAAGAAGATACCTCTGACACAGAGATAAACAGATTCTGCTCCTCTAAAAGTTCGACAATCCCCGTGTTATCAAACACTTCTCTCAGAACGGGGCGCTCAGCAACAAATGAACGGGAACATGCTACACTCCAAAAAGGCTTGAAAGACTCAGTACGAAAGCTGATAGACTGCACAGTACCTGGATTAGGTGTTGTGACACCAGTTGAGACACCAGTTGTGCTCTTGCTCCCCCTTGACCTGAGATCTTTCTTTTTGACAGGAGCACCAGTAGAAACGGATTTTCCTTTGGTAGTAGCCATCTGCTTCTTCCTCTTCTTAGCAACTGGAGCAGGATCCTCCTCATCAGATGCCAAAGCAGCATCTATTTCCTCGTCATCATCCGAGTTCCACTGACCATCGTCATCATCTTCATTACGAGCGCGCTTCGATGACTTTGAAGGTTCTGCTCTAGGAGAGCGTCTTGGAAATCCAGTGGGAAATCGATCAGTGAACTTGGAAGTACGAGCAGGCATGTTCTCACCCGGTCCAACAATAGGAGAAGGATCTGGGCCTTCAAGAGGGGGTGTTGGAACACCGGCAGAGACATCTTCAGCAACCCCAGACTTCTCAACCACAGTTTCCCCAATTTCAATCGCAGACTTCTCAACCACAGTCACATCCTCACCAATCTCCTCAGGCACAATATCAACAGGTACATCAGAAACACCAAGATCAGGAGGAGAAATAGGCACACCTGAGATAGGAATATGATCCTCTGAGAGTGGAACAGAGGTCGCCGTGGTGTCCGTCACAGGTGCGGCAACAGTGGGAGCAGAGACATTTCTTGATTTTTGAGCACGAAATTTTTGGCGCGTATATTTGTTCGAAAAATCTTCGAACCGAACTGCTCGCGCCGGAGGATCGGAAGGCAGAGTTTCCGTTGCCGGAACAACGGCATCAGGAAGAGCCGTCGCGGAGATGCTCCGAACCGGAGAATCCGAGCCTCCCGTCTCCGATTGGTCCTTGGAAACAGAGGGCTTTTTCTTTGAGGGAGCGGGTTTCTTCACCGCCGCACTTTTCTTCGCCGGAGCGGCCTTCTTCGCCGGAGCAACCTTCTTCGCCGGCGCTTTCTCCTCAAAAGACGAACCCTTGGAGGTTCCACCACGAGTCGAGACCATT
Source organism: Boehmeria nivea var. tenacissima (assembly GCA_018132145.1). Lineage (NCBI taxonomy): Eukaryota > Viridiplantae > Streptophyta > Magnoliopsida > Rosales > Urticaceae > Boehmeria > Boehmeria nivea. Next base: position 16,113,143 of record CM030877.1, on the reverse strand, counting down.
GTTGCAATCAAATCCAAAACCCGACCACACACGAGGAAGAGCAACAAAGAAAAAATCCGACCACTCACAATCAACCCAAACGACGAAGCACGAAAAAGATTTGTGCGCAGAGAAATCAAGAAGAAGCGCAAATGGTGTTTGGAAAAACAAATGCAGAAGGAAAGAATGATAAAAGGAAACCAAAATGAAATCCCAAAAATAACTCCCTCCGAAAAACTTCTTTGGGAAGTTATTATGGGGTCCGCTACGGTGAGGCTCCCTAAAACAAGTGCATGCGTGTTTTTTTTTTTTTTTTTTTTTTAAACACAAAACGACATGTCACTTTACCATACAGAGGCCAATGGCAGCCCTCAGTGTCTCAAATCTATTTTGATCAAGACCTTTTGTAAAGATGTCTGCAAGTTGCTTTTCCGAAACGACGTGCTCTAGGCTGATTGTTTTCTCTTCAACTAACTCACGAATAAAATGATGCCGGATATCAATGTGTTTAGTTCGCGAATGTTGCACTGGATTTTTTGAAATACTTATAGCGCTCATGTTGTCGCAGTATAGTGTTATAACACCCTGTGAAACACCATAGTCGTTAAGCATTTGTTTCATCCACAATAATTGAGTGCAACTACTCCCGGCAGCAATATATTCTGCCTCGGCCGTTGAGAGAGATATTGAATTCTGCTTCTTGCTGAACCATGAGACAAGATTGTTTCCCAAGAAGAAACATCCTCCAGATGTGCTCTTTCTATCCTCCGCATTTCCAGCCCAGTCGGCATCGCAAAAACCAACAAGACTAGTATTAGAATCAGAAGAATACCAAATACCGTAATCTGCTGTACCACTTACGTACTTGATTATCCGTTTGACTGCTGTAAGATGACTCTCTTTAGGATTTGCTTGAAAGCGAGCACATACTCCAACACTGTAGCACAGATCTGGCCTACTTGCAGTGAGATACAATAGACTACCAATCATACTCCTATACAAGCTTTGATCAACTGATATCCCTCGATCATCTTTTGTAAGCTTGGTATGAGTTGCAATTGGTGTTCTCTTGTGTTGAGCTCCTTGAAGTCCAAATTTCTTTACAAGATTCCTTGCATATTTGCTTTGAGAAATGAAAATTCCATCTTGTAATTGCTTGACTTGTAGACCAAGAAAGTATGTAAGCTCTCCCACCATACTCATTTCAAATTCAGCCTTCATGTGTTCTACAAACTCGTCCACCAGGTGTTGCGACACTGAACCGAAGACAATATCGTCAACATAAATTTGAGCTATAATAAGATCAGATTTCACCTTTTTGATGAACAAGGTTTTGTCAGCTCCCCATCGACTGTAGCCTTGATTCAGTAAGAACTCTGTCAACCTCTCGTACCACGCACGTGGGGCCTGTTTTAGTCCATATAAAGCTTTCTTCAGTCGATACACATGATCAGGATGATGTGGATTCTCGAAACCTTTCGGCTGAGCAACATATACTTCCTCATTAAGAAAACCATTGAGGAAGGCACTCTTTACATCCATCTGAAACAGCTTGAACTTGAGTGAACATGAAATAGCAAGCAATAATCGTATGGACTCAAGTCTGGCAACTGGGGCAAATGTTTCATCAAAGTCTATACCCTCAATTTGAGTGTATCCCTGTGCAACCAACCTTGCCTTATTCCGAGTAATATTACCTTTCTCGTCAGATTTGTTCTTGTAGATCCACTTTGTTCCAATGACATTGACGTTGCTTGGTCTGGGAACTAAGTCCCAAACATCATTACGCTCAAATTGAGCAATTTCTTCTTGCATGGCTGCCACCCAGTACTCGTCTTCAAGAGCTTCTTTAATATTTTTAGGCTCGACTTTCGAGGTAAAGCACACGTTTCCGATAAGCTCCTGGTAGTTAATTCTCGGCTTTCCTCGAGTCTGGATGCCATCTTCTAAATTGCCAATGACATCTCCAGCGGAATGATTCTTTTGGACCCTTCTCGAAGGAACTCTACTTGGTTGATTCTGATTTTCAGTTGGGTGTTCTTCACCTTCAGCGTCTGGAACACCTGCAGAAACATTGTCAGAAACACAAGTAGGTGCAATGTCTGGAACATTGGTAGCAACACCTTCACTTCTGGTTATAAACTCGGTACTATCTTCTGAGTCTTGAACCTCTTTTGGATCGTTTAAAGCATCATCAACAGTCACATTAATGGATTCCATGACTGTTTTGGTTCTCTTGTTGAAGACTCGATATGCTCGGCTATTAGTAGAGTAGCCAAGAAAAATTCCTTCATCACTCTTTGCATCAAGTTTTCCTCTGTATTCACGATCATTAAGGATGTAACAAGTACTTCCAAATACATGAAAATATTGAACGGTAGGCTTCCTCCCTTTCCAGATCTCATAAGGTGTCATGATCGTACCCGGCCTCAAGTACACCCGATTGATGATATAACAAGCAGTGTTCATAGCCTCCCCCCAAAACCTGTGAGAAACACCCTTGGCATTCAACATAACCCTGGCCATTTCTTGTATAGTGCGATTCTTTCGCTCTACTACTCCATTCTGCTCTGGGGTCTTTGGGGCTGAAAATTCATGAGCAATTCCATGTTTGTCACAGTATTCGGCAAAAATAGCATTTTCAAACTCCCTACCGTGATCGCTTCGGATCCTCACGATCTTTCCAATGTTGCAACACTGCTCAGTTTGTAATCTGGAACATAGAGCTTTGAATACATCAAACGTGTCAGATTTCTCCCTTATAAACTGAACCCAAGTGAACCGAGAGTAGTCATCCACGCAAACAAAAGCATATCTCTTCCCTCCAATACTCTCAACCTGCATAGGACCCATAAGATCCATATGAAGAAGTTCTAGAACACGATTTGTGACCAGGTGTTGTAACACCTTATGTGATGCCTTCACCTGTTTACCTTCAACGCAAGGTCCACAAAATTTCCAAGAATCAGTCTTCAACTCTGGAATTCCACGTAGAGCTCCTACGGAGACAGCTTTCTTCATGCTCCGATAATTCACATGTCCAAGCTTGTGGTGCCATAACTCTGCCTCATCAACAGAAATCTTGAGACAAGTTGCTGGTGGAGTTAAAAGATAACAGTTGTCAGGTGAACGAACACCTTCCATGATACTCTTCTCTGACTCATCTACCACCAAGCATTTGTTCTTGGTAAATCTTACAAGTAAATTCTGATCGCACAGTTGGCTGATACTAATGAGATTAGCCTTCAAACCTTCAACAAGCCACACATTGGATAATTTAGGTAAGCCGGGAGCACATAGATTACCTTTACCAAGAACTTTTGCAGAAACACCATCACCAAAGGTCACGTGATGTGATCGTTCACACGGTTGAATATTTTCCAGAAAGCTCTTTTCACCCGTCATATGTCTTGAACACCCACTATCAAAGTACCATGACTGCCCAGTGCTTGCTTTAAGAGAAGTGAATGCAACATTACACCTGCTTTCAATCTTCTTAACCCATTCTTGCTTGGTACTTCTACGAGGTTGAGATCTCTTTTGATGCTCTCTTCTAAGATCTGCAAAAAATTGAAAACAACGTGGCCTAATATGACATCGTTTGTTACAATAGTGACAAATAGGAGTCCATCTTCCTCTTTTCGTTTTGCCTGATGTTCCAGCAGGTGTGGCAACACACGTGTTACCAGGATTAACAACAGTAGAAGTTCCAATGGATGATTCAACAGCTCTTTTTCCTTTCTCATCTCTTCCTTCATCAATACTGGATGAACTTCCTTTAACAAACACCGTTTGTCCATTTCCAGTCTGTCCAGAGTATCCAAGACCAAAATGCTCCTTCTCTGTTTTCCCTGTAGATAGAATCTCATCTAAATTAGAAGAACCAGAGTTTAGCATTTTTACCAGCTTTTTCATCTTCTCTAGTTCTGCCTTGAGTGTTGCAACACTTCCCTGGCTTTCGAAAAGTTTTGACTCCAACTCTGAATTCTTCTTTTCCAGATTGTTCTTCTCGATGATTGATTGTTGAATTTGAGCAGTCTTTCGTTCACAGATCTTTGTAAGTTCAATCCACTTAGTGTGAATCAATTGATAGGCTTCAAACAGATTATCTTCAGTCAAGTCATCATCATCACTGCTTTCGTAGACAGGTGTTGCAACATCTTCAGAAACACCGGCAGTGATCTTAGGTGAACTTGCAGCACATTCTTCAACAACACCATCAGATCTGGAAGCAAAAGCAACAAGATTAGTTTCATCCTCCTTACTACAATCTGAATCCTCATCACTCCAAGTCGCATTTAACGACTTATTTTTCTTCTTTAGGGTATTTGCACATTCAGCTTGTATGTGACCAAAGCCTTCACATTCTCGGCATTGAATCCCCTTGTTTTTAGCATTAGAGTCGGAGTTGTTGTTGCTTGTACTGGACTTGAATCTAGAACCTGCATTAAAATTGCCAGAGTTAGGGACAGTGTTTCTTCTGGGTGTAGGAACACCAGTTGAAACACTGCTGGAATTTTTATTCCTCAAATAGCCTTTGTTTCTGTTAAACTTTTTGAGGACTTTTGAAAAATTCTTGGACAAGAGCACCATAGATTCTGTAAGGTCATCATCTTCATTCCAGAAATCTTCTGTTTGATCTTCACGATTTTCTGCTTGAAAGGCGATGCCCTTTGACTTCTTATCCCCTCTTTCTTCATCAAGGTTCATTTCAAAGGTTTGTAAAGAGCCCATCAGTTCTTCAAGCTTCATATTCTGAACATCATTGGCTTCTTCAATGGCAGTGACCTTATACGCAAATCTCTTAGGAAGTGATCTAAGAGTTTTACGTACAAGTTTTTCCTCGCTATATTTCTCTCCAAGGGCAAAGGCTTCATTAGCGATGTCACATAGTCTTGAGTTGAAATCACTTATCGACTCATCTTCTTTCATCCTGAGATTTTCAAAACGAGACGTTAGAATCTGGAGTTTTGAAAGTCTCACAGCCTTTGTACCTTCATGTGCCGTTTCTAAGATCTCCCAAGCTTCTTTAGCCACCTCGCACGTTGAGATGAGCTTAAATTGATGAACATCGACGGCACTAAAGATTGCATTCAAGGCCTTGGAGTTACTGTTCGCCAATCTATCTTCTTCGGTCGACCATTCAATCTCAGGCTTCTTGACGACCTCATTTTTGTCATCTGTCTTCATGGGATGTTGCCAACCAGTCAATATGGCCCTCCATGCCTTCTCGTCCATGGATTTAATAAAAGCTTTCATCCGAGCTTTCCAATAGGAAAAATTTGTTCCATCCAGGAGAGGCGGACGTTGAACTGAGGCTCCTTCCTTCATAAATTCCATCTCGTCAAAGTGGAACTGAAAAACTAAGGATCTCGCTTAAAGCACAAGCGACCTGCTCTGATACCAATTGTAAGTGCCGCTTTGTTAGACGGTGTTCTCAGTCAGTGTTGTAACACTGTCAGAGAACACTGAAGTAAAACTAAAATTGAAACGGAATTAAAAAGGAATGAACAGTAAAGGTAAATGCTGAACATAATAAAATTGACACACAGAAATTGGTGACGCAGTTCGGCTTTCGCCTACGTCTGCGGGGCCTTGCCCAGATAAAGTAATCCACTATCAAATAAGAAACGAGAACACCTTCGACAATTACAAGATCTTGACTCCCTCTCAATCTTCTAACTTCGACCTCTCGTGACTCCTAGTGAACTACCCGACAAGCTCCCCTTGTCTTACAATAAACCCTGACGAGATCCCCTCGCCTTACAAGTCACACATCCCGTGTAGACTCTCACCAATTTCTTTTTACAAAAATTACGCTCAACACTCAAACCCAAGGTGTCGCAACACCATGGGAAAACACCTCATACGAGTGTAAATAAAACCCAAGAACACAAACCCCGACTTTGTGTTCAACACTCTCTCTCTATAATCGCCCACGGTCTCTGAAAGAATACGATACTATGTACAGCCAGCGAATTAACAAAGAGAGAATAATCTTCATAGAAAGAATTCCAACCTTCCACAAATAAAATCGGGAAATTGCCAGATATAAAAATCAGGAAATTACCAGAAATAGATCGGGTGTCGCAACACCCTCCGAATCACATACTTTCCATCTAAAGAATAATCAACCAATCAGAAAATATCTCCACGAATTTGTCATAGTGAATCAACAATAAAATTGCCAATTAATAAGAAATAAGTTGCCAATTAAATGCCAATAAGTCAACACCAACAAAGTAAATTATATACGCGAGTTATAAAGGTGTTGGTCATGAGCTAGATAAAGTGAGTATTTCATATTTCGAACAATTGTAATATATTGTGTGAGGGAAGAAACTAAAATAAGCATCGATATATATATATATATATATATATATATATATATATATATATGTAAGGATGGATGAGAAGTTGTCAAAATTAGCCTGCCTTCGAAAAGTTTAATTACCTTAAATTACATGTCGACAAAACAATTGAGGCCGGAAAAGAAGACACCAAAATTATAATAACCGATCTCGATTTCAAAGTTGAATCTCGGATATAGAACTCGTTAATAATCATATACAGGGAAAAATTAAAAATAATCCCTATATTTTGTAAAAATTTAAATTTCGTCTCTGCATTTTGAAACATTTTGAAACTATCTCTCGTTTTAGCAAAAACTTTCAAATACATACCCCATAAAATTTTTCAGTATTAATTAATTTGTACGGAAATATTAGTTTCTCATAAATTTTATAAAAAATGCAAAAAATCTTACATATTCACTAAAAAAAACTACAAATTAACTAGTCATGATAATTCACACGTGATTGTGACTAAGTGAATATTTGAATAATTTTGCAGGTTTTAAATAAAATATATGAACATTTTTTAGTTTTTGCAATTTTTAAATAAATTTATGAGATTTGTAATATTTTCTTACAAAATTTTTGCACGATATATATATATATATATATTATTTAACGGTTTTTTTAAATAAATAGCCATATTTTTATATATGTTTTTAACAATTAGCCTATATTTGCTTTTATTAGCAAAATAGCCTAACATTTGCGTCTAGATTTTTGAGACTGCAGCCATTAGTTTTTTGAATTCTGTTTTTATTGTTTGTTACAGACAATATTGTCTAAAACTTTGTGTCTCTAGTCATGAAATTTGTGACTTCTTTGGCTGCATATTTTTTTGCTATTTATAAGATATTTTTTATGTAGTAATAAGTTTTATGAAATTGGTTGTATAAGCAATCATTTATTTGTGAGTTGGTTATTTTGTTAATGGATGTTCAAATTTTTTATTGTGTTTATTTCAAATTTTCTGAAATTTTGTGACTATAGTCATAAATTTTATGACTGTGTATTTTATTTATTTAGTCATAAATTTTATTTCTTTAGTCATAGATCTTTAGATGTTGACCTAATGACTATTTTGCTAATATTTCAAAACGTGGGCTATATTTTTAAAACATAGATTGTAAAATGGATAAATTCTTAACTGGCCCTATATTTAAGGAGACATTTTAGTAACTAAGAGATAACTTTGAAATTTTGAAAAACTAAAAAACGAAACTGAGATTTTTGCAAAGCACGGAGGTTGTTTGGAGTTTTTCCCTCGTAAATATAACATTTATGAGTTTCATTACGAGTACTTATGTTGTTCAGATTTCTTTAGCAAAAAAAGGCTGGGCATATATATTTGTTAGCAATTTATGAAGTTGGAATGCGCTTTACCTGCTTATCGTGCACTTATTATTCATGGTTTTTATATGCATCACGTGTAAACTATATATTTACTTTAATACATGTAATTAGCTGTCAATGTGAAATGAGGGAAACAAAATAAGAAACAACTATAGGGGATTGTAAACGTTATTTATATGTAGCTTTAAGGTCGGAGAAAAACATGACATAATCTCGCAACTACATTTTAAGTGTGTATCACATTGACATTTGTATATATTGTATATATATATGTGTTGCAGATGTCTACCACACTCCATACTGTAGCAAAAAAAAATATCTGCTTGTCGTTCTTTCAATTTTACGTACTATTTAAGCTCTTCTGCTATTATGTGATATATATTTGGATAAGATACGTTAGATTAGATTATAAGAAGATGCCTTCATATTAATTTACCATCTTCAACTTACTGGGCACAAAGAAAATTAGTTGAAATATGCGAAAATTGACTCGAACAAATGTGGTTATCATGAAACCAAAAAAAAAAAAAGCCCTTCGTACTAATACTTATCGGAAAAGATTTTCTGTTTTGTTGGGGATAGTTAATTGTTTCATACTTCATTTTCCCTGTGTAAACGAAAGAACTTCAAAAAAAAAGAAAAAAAATCAAGCCCAAATTGGCAACTGCTCAGAATCACTTTTGGACTGATCCAAAACCAAGGTTGTAGTATTGGGACTGATTGTGTAAACTCGGTTTGCTTTTTCAAAGCCCACTTTTTCATTTTTATTTTTTTATTTGATTTGTCAACCCCCGCAGATGCATACTCCAAGTCAAACCGTGGAAAATATAAATTTTATAGTTATATTTATAATTACACCTTTCTGTATCACGTCACTATTCATGTTGGGCAATTTTTATACTATCATCAATAGATCATGGATGATGACAAATGTACGCGCACGAATGGTCAACGAGCAGCTCGACGACCTCGGGTGGCGCGGCCTCTTCACACGCCGCGAGCTCGCCGAGATCGTCAAGCAGCACCGCAATTTCGAGTACCGCCTCAAGCGGCCCAGCCCGCTCAAGCAGGACTTCCTGTCCTACGTCGAGTACGAGACTTACCTCGACTCGCTCCGGCGACTCAGGAAGAAGTCCGTCGCTGGGGAGCTCAAGAAGCAGGGCATCGACGCCCCGAAGAAGAGCAAGAAGAAGTCCGTCTCGGACTTCGCCGGCGTCGCCAGAATCGTCGAGATTTACAAGCTCGCGGTTATGCGATACAATACCTCGAGTTCTGCAGAGAGCGAAGGAATGGAAAAATGAAGAAGGTGACTTTTTTGTTCTTTAAATTTCGGAATCAATGAATGTTGTGGTTCTTGTTGAATATCTGTTTCGTTTCTATTTTGTTATAGTTTCTCAGGAGAAGATTGCTTTAGTTTTGCCGAAGTAGAGTTGGGTTTGGTTTTTTGGTATTCGTTTAGTCTCTTGGTTTCGTTTTGTTTGGTTGCTGGGAAAGGGAATGAGAGAGGAAGTGGAAGTTCAAAAGTTGAAAGTTGAAGTTTTTATGAATTTGTTAATCCTGGTTTCATTTGTTTATTCAGCCAAATTAGGTTCATAAATGAATTATGTTAACTAGGTTTGTCAGGTGTAGCATCAAGGCCTAAATGTATTTCTAAGACAACTAATGTATTTGCTTTATAATTCGACGGCCTAAATGAAACTAAATTGCGTAGTTCTGGCCTGCCGTGGGGTGGATCAACTTCCAGTACGTGCCGCCGCAACTCAAGGTCGTTGTCCAGAGCTTAGTCGTGTTTCGCTCGTCCTAAATATGCCATTTTTTTTCGCTCTTTTTCTTCTTCTCCGTGACTGTTTTGATCCGTAACGAAAAATAGTGTTTGAGTTTTCTCTGTTGTGTGTTTGTCTCAAGGGAATTATAGGTTATTTGGATTACAATCCGAATAATTTATTTATTTTTTTGCTTAAACCATGTTACTACACTAATTACACAAACAAAAAATCAAACTTAAATTATGTTGTTACAGTAAAATGTGATTTGAATTTGTATCCGAAAGAGGCCAAACCGAGCCTATGGTGCTATCAAAGCCGAGTTGGAAAAAAAATAAATTTGTCCCAAGCTTTGGATTAATTTCTTGAGCTCCTAGTTTCCGTTCTTTTCTTTTTTAATTCTTCAGTGGAATATTTCACATGATACGATTGGTTTTCTTGGTGTTAAATTTGTTTTTGTCTCAACTATGTTTTTCCTATCATGTGTTGTTGTTAATTGATAAATAAGAAGTGCTTATTGCCATGTTACGGTAACACTGTAATGTACTGTCTATTGTCCTGTTGCAATCATTGGAAAATTGAAATTAATTAATCTATAAATCAAACAAAAATTAAATACTAATGGTTGACATATATTCTTCTAATACAATGCGGTACTTTGCATACACACGTTTGGTTGAGGTCACACGTGCTTGCCATGGGGGACAGCTCTTAAGCACAGGTTTAGGAACATTGTGAACCATGCATTTTGGTGGGCTTTTGTTTGAATTATTGGAATAAACAAGGGTTTTAGGTTGAACTAATTACCTTGGTTTTATGTATTTATTTTATTTTACTTTATCATTTTAATGGTCTAAGATTGGAAGTATTGTTGAATACTTGCATATCACGCTAGCCACTACATTTTGACCCAAATTAATCTTACCGGACTGTGTCTCGTAGCTGACCATTGCCAAAGTGGAAACTATATATATATCCTCTATAATACCAAGTCTTCATTACAATATTGTAATCATATTACTTTCGAAATGCTAATAGGTGCTTTTTGGGTTTTTCTTAGTAACATTTTGGTTCTTGTAAATAACTGCGTAATGAATAGTCAAAATCTTCTTTAAATACAAGCATTTGCTCAAGACAGTTTACTCTTATTTTTTCAATATTTTATGTAGAATCAGAATAATCAAAGTGTTTGATAGTAAACAGGGCCAACTAATTAAATGTAATTAGAAAGTACTTATATCTACCTTAGAGCAAAAATGTATGACTGTGTTGTTAATTGTTACGTACTTATATCTACTGCAAAAACAAAAAAGAACAAAAAAAAGGTGAAGACAGGATTACGGATATGTGTCATCTTTTTTTCAGATGAACAATTGTAAGTTTAAACAATGGATCTAATAATCCAGAAGAAAAACTGTTGCATGAAAACAAAGTATGGGATGTGCTGTATCTAAATATTCCATATTATGCGGCATTTAGTAATTCAAGATATATATATATATATATATATATATATATACTAAAACTTCCCGTGCATAATTAGCAAATAGATAAAACATAAAACGTACATAAATAAGTGATTAAGAAAAAAATCATGATATATATATATATATATGGGTCAGTTACGTAAATAGTCATTTTCAACTGTGTATTTTAAGAAAATAGTCACATTTTCAAAAAATTTAAAAACTACCTATAACACATGTAAGAAATTTCTGATAATAACAAAATTACACATAAAAATTACTGTAAGAAAACTTCTGACACGTGAAAAAATTTCTAAAATGGCTAGTTTTTAAATTTTTAAAATTGTGATTATTTTTTAAAATTATTTTCTAAAAATAACTATTATATATATATATATATATATATAAAACAAAACTATATATGCGTTGAACATGCGTCAACATCATCGTAATTGGTAACAACATATACCATTTTACAAACGTACAAAACCAAGTCAGTTTCTTGCCCCACTTAGGTGCTTTGGCCTCTCGTAGGGTTAACTAATTACTAATAAAAATTATACATATTCCACTCGTTAAGGGTGTTGAAAGTCAATTTGCTAAAATTCAGAACCCCAAGCAGCCAATTAGAGGGTTTGGACCAGAAATACGAAATACGAAAAGACCAAATATATATATCAGAAGCGGTCTAATTGAGGCTTATTCAAACCGTCAAAGTTTTACAACACTTTCATTGACTTTGTCACGCCCTCTATCCTCTCTCCTTATATAAACACCATCTCTTCGTTTTTCATTCCAATTCACTACACTCTCATTCATCCAAAAAAACCATTTTCTCCAACAACAACAACACAAAAAAAACCACCACAATCTTAATTATAGCCTCATCAACAACACACGTACACATCTAAAATGGCAACAATTCAATCCACAGCTGTGGTGTCACAAATCCAATTCAGCTGTAGAAGATCAGCCACAAAATCCTTAATCAGCTTGCCCAAAATCCAAAACCCTGGATCGGCTCAAATCTCTATCCCGAAAAGCTTGCTCATGAGTACTACTTCCACAAAGAACACCACCACTACTTCTACAACTGCTTTTCCCGATATCTCCATCAATCACGTCGACGATCGGACGGCTGAGATGCTATCAAAGATGTGCGCGGTCATGGAGGCCGTGGCGGACCGGGTGGAGATGCACCGCAACATCGGCGCTCAGCGCGACAACTGGAACAGCCTCCTCTTGACGTCTGTCAACTCAATCACACTCGCCGCCACGGCAATGTCCGGCATCGCCTCCGCGGCTCCCGCGGGATCGTCCGCGGTGGCGCTGAGGCTCGGCGCCGCTGCGCTCTACGTTGCGGCGACGGCGCTGCTGGCCGCGATCAACAAGATCCAGCCCTCGCAGCTGGCGGAGGAGCAGCGCAACGCGGCGAGGCTGTTCGAGCAGCTCCGCAGCGAGATAAGGACGAAGCTGTCCCTCGGCGGCGTCACGGCCTTCGACGTGAGCGAGGCCATGGAGAGGGTTTTGGCTCTGGACAAGGCCTACCCTCTCCCCTTGCTCGGCGCGATGCTCGAGAAGTTCCCGGAGAAGGTCGAGCCCGCCGTGTGGTGGCCGACGATGAAGAGGCAGCAGAGAAAGAAGCAACAGCCCGGCGGAGCCACCGCGAACGGTTGGAGCTCGAAGCTGGAAGAGGAGCTGAGAGAGATCTGCGAGGTGATAGAGAGGAGAGACGTGGACGAGTACTTGAGGCTGAGCGAGAAGGCCTTGAAGCTCAACAAATTCCTTGCCATCTCCGGGCCGGTCCTCACGGGCTTCGCGGCCGTGGGGACGGCTCTCTCGGGCCACTTGGGGACGGTCCCGGCTGTGGTCGGGGTCCTCGGCGGGGCCCTGGCCAGCGTGGTGAACGCGGTGGAGCATGGCGGGCAAGTCGGGATGGTCTTCGAGATGTACCGGTGCAATGCCGGGTTTTTCCGGCTGGTGAAAGAGACGATAGAGTCGAATCTGAAGGAGAGAGACGTGCAGAGGAGAGAGAACGGCCAAGTGTTGGAGATGAAAGTGGCTTTGCTGCTCGGAAGGAGTCTCTCGGAGCTCAAGAACCTCGCCGATAAATCTCGGTCCAGAAGTGAGGCCAACAATGTCGATTTTGGTTCGGATCACTCGGAAGAGTTCGCTAGCAAGCTTTTCTGATCGATCGATCATCATGATTATCGATTGATCGTTTTTGACGGCTCTGATCATGACATCTGATAGCAATTCTTGTGCATGAGTTGTAGATATGTAATACTCTAACAACAATTCTTTGATTCATTAAATTAATTAATTAATCATTCTTTGATCTCGTTTACCCCATAAATTCCACTATCACTATCAGATATTGAGTCTCATTTTATTCATTCTATGGTTTTCTAGCTGTTACATAAGTATGCATATAGTATCAATACACACAGAATACAAGTGATGGCATAAATTTTGTTAACAATAACAATCAAGTGAATTATATACGCGAGCTATAAAGGTGTTGGTCATGAGCTAGATAAAGTGAGTATTTCATATTTCGAACAATTTTAATATATTGTGTGCATATGATTTGTCTATATATGTAATAATTAGATAGCTAGTTTTTCGTATCCTGAGATGTTTGTGTGAGGGAAGAAACTAAAATAAGCATCGATATATATCTATATATATATATGATATATATCTATATATATATGTGTGTGTGTGTGTGTATGGATGGATGAGCACTTGTAAAAATTAGCCTGCCTTAGAAAAGTTTAATTACCTTAAATTACGTGTCAACAAAACAATTGAGGCCGGAAAAGAAGACACCAAAATAATAAGAACCGATCTCGATTTCAAAGTTGAATCTCGGATATAGAACTCGTTAATAATCATATACAGGGAAAAATAAAAAATAATACCTGTATTTTGTAAAAATTTAAGTTTCGTCTCTGCATTTTGAAAAATTTTGAAACTATCTCTCGTTTTAGCAAAAACTTTCAAATACATACCCCATAAAATTTTTCAGTATTAATTAATTTGTACGGAAATATTAGTTTCTCATAAATTTTATAAAAAATGCAAAAACTCTTACATATTCACTAAAAAAAACTACAAATTAAGTAGTCATGAATTCACACGTGATTGTGACTAAGTGAATATGTGAATAATTCTTGCAGGTTTTAAATAAAATATATGAACTCTTTCTAGTTTTTGCAATTTTTAAATAAATTTATGAGATTTGTAATATTTTCTTACAAAATTTTTGCACGGTATTTATATATATATATATTTAAGGAGACCTTTTAATAAACTAAAAGATAACTTTGAAATTTTTAAAAACTCAAAAACGAACTGAGATTTTTGCAAAGCACGGAGGCTGTTTCGAGTTTTTCCCTCGTAAATATAACATTTATGAGTTTCATTACGAGTACTTGTGTTGTTCAGATTTCTTTAGCAAAAAAGGCTGGGCATATATATATATATATATATATATATATATATATATATATATATTTAGCAATTAATGAAGTTGGAATGCGTTTTACCTGCTTATCGTGCACTTTTTATTCATGGTTTTTATATGCATCACGTGTAAACTATATATTTACTTTAATACATGTAATTAGCTGTCAATGTGAAATGAGCGAAACAAAATAAGAAACAACTAGGGGATTGTAAATGTTATTTATATGTAGCTTTAAAGTCGGAGAAAAACATGACATAATCTTGCAACCACATTTTAAGTGTGTATCACATTGACATTTGTATATATTGTATATGTGTTGCATATTTCTTCCACACTCCCTACTGTAGCAAAAAAAAATACAATATCTGCTTGTTGTTCTTTCAAATTTACGTACTATTTAGTATTTAAGCTCTACTGCTATTATGTGATATATATTTAGACAAGACACGTTAGATTACAAGAAGATGTCTTCATATTAATTTACCATCTTCAACCTGTTGGGCACAAAGAAAAGTAGTTGAAATATGCGAAAATTGACTCGAACAAATGTGGTTATCATGAAACCCAAAAAAAAAAAAAAAAGCCCGTCTTCGTACTAATACTTATCGGAAAAGAATTTCTATTTTGTTGGGGATAGTTTAATTGTTACATACTTCATTTTCCCTCTGTAAACGAAAGAACTTAAAAATAAAAAAAGTTCAAGCCCAAATTGGCAACTGCTCAGAATCACTTGTGGACCGATCCAAAACCAAGGTTGTAGTATTGCGACTGATTGTGTAACCTCGGTTTGCTTTTTCAAAGCCGACTTTTTCATTATTATTATTTTATTTTATTTGTCAACCCCCGCAGATGCATACTCCAAGTCAAACAGTGGAAAATATAAATTAAAAACTCTGTTTATAGTTATATTTATAATTATACCTTTATGTAGCACGTCAGTATTCATGTTGGGCAATTTCATACTATCATCAATAGATCATGGATGATGACAATAGTACGCGAATGGTCAACGAGCAGCTCGACGACCTCGAGCGGCGCGGCCTCTTTACACGCCGCGAGCTCGCCGAGATCGTCAAGCAGCGCCGCAATTTCGATGACCGCCTCAAGCGGCCCAGCCCGCTCAAGCAGGACTTCCTGGCCTACGTCGAGTACGAGACTCGCCTCGACTCGCTCCAGCGACTCAGGAAGAAGTCCGTCGCTCGGGAGCTATCAAGAAGCAGGGCATCGAGGCCCCGAAGAAGAGCAAGAAGAAGTCCGTCTCGGACTTCGCCGGCGTCGCCAGAATCGTCGAGATTTACAAGCTCGCGGTTATGCGATACAAGGGTGATATTGATCTCTGGTTTCGCTACCTCGAGTTCTGCAGAGAGCGAAGGAATGGAAAAATGAAGAAGGTGACTTTTTTGTTCTTTAAATTTCGGAATCAAAGAATGTTGTGGTTCTTGTTGAATATCTGTTTCGTTTCTATTTCGTTATAGTTTCTCAGGAGAAGATTGCTTTAGTTTTGCCGAAGTAGAGCTTTTTGGTTTGGATTTTTGGTGTTCGTTAGTCTCTTGGTTTCGTTTTGTTTGGTTGCTGGGAAAGGGAATGAGAGAGGAAGTGGAAGTTCAAAAGTTGAAAGTTGAAGATTTTATGATTTTGTTAATCCTGGTTTCATTTGTTTATTCAGCCAAATTAAGTTCATAAATGAATTATGTTTACTTGGTTGTCAGGTGTAGCATCAAGGCCTAAGTGTATTTTTAAGACAACTAATGTATTTGCTTTACAATTCGACGGCCTAAATGAAACTAAAATTGCGTAGTTCTGGCCTGCCGTGGGGTGGATAAACTTCCAGTACGTGCCGCCGCAACTCAAGGTCGTTGTCCAGAGCTTAGTCGCGTTTCGCTCGTCCTAAATATGCCATTTTTTTCGCTCTTTTTCTTTTTCTCTGTGACTGTTTTGATCCATGACGAAAAATAGTGCTTGAGTTTTTTCTGTTGTGTGTTTGTCTCAAGGAAACTATGAGTTGTTTGGATTGCAATCCGAATAATTTATTTATTTTTTTTGCTTAAACCATGTTACTACACTAATTATACAAATTAAAAATCAAACTTAAATTATACTGTTACAATAAAATGTGATTTGAATTTGTATCCAAAAGAG
Source organism: Boehmeria nivea var. tenacissima (assembly GCA_018132145.1). NCBI lineage: Eukaryota > Viridiplantae > Streptophyta > Magnoliopsida > Rosales > Urticaceae > Boehmeria > Boehmeria nivea. Next base: position 16,096,618 of record CM030877.1, on the reverse strand, counting down.
GCCAAACCGAGCCTATGGTGCTATCAAAGCCGAGTTGGAAGAAAAATAAATTTGTCCCAAGCTTTGGATTAATTTCTTGAGCTCCTAGTTTCCGTTCTTTTCTTTTTTAATTCTTCAGTGGAATATTTCACATGATACGATTGGTTTTCTTGGTGTTAAATTTGTTTTTGTCTCAACTATGTTTATCCTATCATGTGTTGTTGTTAATTGATAAATAAGAAGTGCTTATTGCCATGCTACATAACACTGTAATGTACTGTCTATTGTCCTGTTGCAATCATTGGAAAATTGAAATTAATTAATCTATAAATCAAACAAAAATTCAATACTAATGGTTGACATATATTCTTCTAATACAAGCTGTACTTTGCATACACACGTTTGGTTGAGGTCACACGTGCTTGTCATGGGGACATCTCTTAAGCACAGGTTTAGGAACATTGTGAACCATACATTTTGGTGGGTTTTTGTTTGAATTATTGGAATAAACAAGGGTTTTAGGTTGAACTAATTACCTTGGTTTTATGTATTTATTTTATTTTACTTTATCATTTTAATGGTCTAAGATTGGAAGTATTGTTGAATACTTGAATATCACGCTAGCCACAACAATTTGACCCAAATTAATCTTACCGGACTGTGTCTCGTAGCTGACCATTGCCAAAGTGGAAACTATATATATCCTCTACAATACCAAGTCTTCATTACAATATTGTAATCATATTACTTTCGAAATGTTAATAGGTGCTTTTTGGGTTTTTCTTAGTAACATTTTGGTTCTTGTAAATAACTGCGTAATGAATAGTCAAAATCTTCTTTAAATACAAGCATTTGCTCAAGACAGTTTACTCTTATTTTTTCAATATTTTATGTAGAATCAGAATAATCAAAGTGTTTGATAGTAAACAGGGCCAACTAATTAAATGTAATTAGAAAGTACTTATCTCTACCTTGGAGCAAAAATGTATGACTGTGTTGTTATGTACTTATATAACTAGTGCAAAAATAAAAAAGTGAAGACGTGAACTTTTTACGGATATGTGTCATTTTTTTTTCAGATGAACAATTAATTGTGAGTTTAACAATGTATCTAATAATCCAGAAGAAAAACTGTTGCATGAAAACAAATTATGGGATGTGCTGTATCTAAATATTCCATATTCTGCGTAATTTAGTAATTCAAGAGAGAAAAAATATATAAAAATACTGAAACTTCACGTGCATAATTAGCAAATATAGTTGAAAACATAAAACGTAAATAAATAAGTGATTAAGAAAAAAAATCATGATATATATATAGGTGAGTTAGGTAAATAATAATTTTCAACTGTGTGTTTTAAGAAAATAGCCACATTTAAAAAAATTTAAAAATTAGTCATAACACATGTAAGAAAATTTCTGACACGTGTAAAAAATTTATAAAATGACTAGTTTTTAAATTTTTTGAAATTGTGACTATTTTTTAAAATTATTTTTTAAAATAACTATTTTTTTTAAATTTCATATGTATACATAGGGCCAGTTAAGCAATTAACAATTTTAAAGGTAAAGTTTGAAGGATTTAGACATAGTTTCACGAAATTAGGGATTTAGCCATAGCATGTAACATTTTTTTGTAACATGTAATATATGTATATATATACATATCTAAAAAAATGTAACATTAAATATAACATATAATATTAAATGTAACATGTAACATAAAATATTACACTTTTACATGTATATATGTTTCATGTAACAAAAAATGTTAAATTTTATGGCTAAATCCCTAATTTCGTGAAACTATGGCTAAATCTAAAAAATTACACAAAAGTTTGGTTAAATGCCTAAAAAAACTCATATACATATATATATATATATATATATAACTATGCGTTGAACATGCGTTAACATCATCGTAATTGGTAACAACATATACCATTATACAAACGTACAAAGCCAAGTCAGTTTTTTGTCCCAATTAGGTGCTTGGGCCTCTCCTAGGGTTAACTAATTACTAATAAAAATTATACATATTCCACTCGTTAAGGGTGTTGAAAGTCAATTTGCTAAAATTCAGAATCCCAAGCAGCCAATTAGAGGGTTTGGACCAGAAATACGAAATACGAAAAGACCAAAATATATATATCAGAAGCGGTCTAATTGAGGCTTATTCAAACCGTCAAAGTTTTACAACACTTTCATTGACTTTGTCACGCCCTCTATCCTCTCTCCTTATATAAATACCATCTCTTCGTTTTTCATTCCAATTCACTACACTCTCATTCATCCCAAGAAAAAAAAAAAAAAAAAAAAACTCATCAAACCATTTTCTCCAACAAAAACAACAATAACAACAACAAAACCACCACAATCTTAATTAAAGCCTCATCAACAACACACGTACAGATCTAAAATGGAAACACTTCAATCCACAGCTGTGGTGTCACAAATCCAATTCAGCTGTAGAAGATCAGCCACTAAATCCTTAATCAGCTTGCCCAAAATCCAAAACCCTGGATCGGCTAAAATCTCTATCCCGAAAAGCTTGCTCATGAGTACTACTTCCACAAAGAACACCACCACTACTTCTACAACTGCTTTTCCAGATATCTCCATCAATCACGTCGACGATCGGACGGCTGAGATGCTATCAAAGATGTACGCGGTCATGGAGGCCGTGGCCGACCGGGTGGAGATGCACCGCAACATCGGCGCTCAGCGCGACAACTGGAACAGCCTCCTCTTGACGTCTGTCAACTCAATCACCCTCGCCGCCACGGCAATGTCCGGCATCGCCTCCGCGGCTCCGGCGGGATCGTCCGCGGTGGCGCTGAGGCTCGGCGCCGTTGCGCTCTACGTTGCGGCGACGGGGCTGCTGGCCGCGATCAACAAGATCCAGCCCTCGCAGCTGGCGGAGGAGCAGCGCAACGCGGCGAGGCTGTTCGAGCAGCTCCGCAGCGAGATAAGGACGAAGCTGTCCCTCGGCGGCGTCACGGCCTTCGACGTGAGCGAGGCCATGGAGAGGGTTTTGGCTCTGGACAAGGCCTACCCTCTCCCCTTGCTCGGCGCGATGCTCGAGAAGTTCCCGGAGAAGGTCGAGCCCGCCGTGTGGTGGCCGGCGATGAAGAGGCAGCAGAGAAAGAAGCAACAGCCCGGCGGAGCCACCGCGAACGGTTGGAGCTCGAAGCTGGAAGAGGAGCTGAGAGAGATCTGCGCGGTAATAGAGAGGAGAGACGTGGACGAGTACTTGAGGCTGAGCGAGAAGGCCTTGAAGCTCAACAAATTCCTTGCCATCTCCGGGCCGGTCCTCACGGGCTTCGCGGCCGTGGGGACCGCTCTCTCGGGCCACTTGGGGACGGTCCCGGCTGTAGTCGGGGTCCTCGGCGGGGCCCTGGCCAGCGTGGTGAACGCGGTGGAGCATGGCGGGCAAGTCGGGATGGTCTTCGAGATGTACCGGTGCAATGCCGGGTTTTTCCGGCTGGTGAAAGAGACGATAGAGTCGAATCTGAAGGAGAGAGACGTGCAGAGGAGAGAGAACGGCCAAGTGTTGGAGATGAAAGTGGCCTTGCTGCTCGGAAGGAGTCTCTCGGAGCTCAAGAACCTCGCCGATAAATCTCGGTCCAGAAGTGAGGCCAACAATGTCAATATTGGTTCGGATCACTCGGAAGAGTTCGCTAGCAAGCTTTTCTGATCGATCGATCATCATGATTATCGATTGATCGTTTTTTGACGGCTCTGATCATGACATCTGATAGCAATTCTTGTGCATGAGTTGTAGATATGTAATACTCTAACAACAATTCTTTGATTCACTAAATTAATTAACTAAGCATTCTTTGATCTCGTTTACTCCACAAATTCCACTATCACTATCAGATATTGAGTCTCATTTTATTCATTCTCCGGTTTTCTAGCAGTTACATAAGCATGCATATATAGTATCAATACACAAACAGTGCAAGTGATGGCATAAATTATGTTGACAATAACAATCAAGTAAATTATATACGCGAGTCATAAAGGTGTTGGTCACGAGCGAGATAAAGTGAGTATTTCATATTTCGAACAATTGTAATATATTGTGTGCATATGATTTGTCTATATATGTAATAGTTAGATAGCTAGTTTTTCGCATCTTGAGATGTTTGTGTGAGGGAAGAAACTAAAATAAGCATCGATATATATCTATAGACTGTAATGCTCCATACCTATCGGTGCTTTGCCAATAAGTGTAAGAAAGATATAATGAATTACTCCGCCAATAAGTGTAGGAAAAATATAATGAATTATTATTACATACTTTAATAGTATTACTATACACTCTTTTAGTGTTATATTGGCTCATCACTAAGTGGAGCATTGTAGAAAGGTATATATATATATATATATATATATAAATACATACGTGTGTGTATGGATGGATGAGCACTTGTCAAAATTAGCCTGCCTTCGAAAAGTTTAATTACCTTAAATTACGTGTCAACAAAACAATTGAGGTCGGAAAAGAAGACACAAAAATAAGAACAGATCTCGATTTCAAAGTAGAATCTCGGATATAGAAATCGTTAATAATCATACATAGGGAAAAATTAAAAATAATCCCCGTGTTTTGTAAAAATTTAAGTTTTATCTCTGCATTTTGAAAAATTTTGAAACTATCTCTCATTTTTACAAAAACTTTCAAATATATACCTGGTAAAGTTTTTCAGTATTAATTAATTTGTACGGAGATATTAGTTTCTCATAAATTCAATTAAAAGTTATAAAAATTGCAAAAAATGCTTATTTGCAAGTTTTAAATAAAAAATATGAAGATTTTTTACCCTTTGTTAGGGGAGAATGTTTTGGTCATTCCATCTCATTTTTTGGGATAGAAAAAATAGTTTGAAAATTGTTTGGAAAAATGATGTAGAATTTATTGACTTTGCGAATTTCGAGGTTGTATAAATGATTGAGATTTTAGATATTATATAGGGATTTAGAAAGGTGAAAAAAAAATTAAAAAAAACTGATTGGGTAAAATAAGGGGGCCAAACGGGGAGTTAATTTTTGCAATTTTTAAGTGAAATTATATGATTTGTAATATTTTTTACAAAATTTTTATATTAAAAAATATCTCAGGGTATATATATATTTAAGGAGACCTTTTAATAAACTAAAAGATAACTATGAAATTTTTCAAAACTCAAAAACGAAACTGAGATTTTTGCAAAGCACGGAGGTTGTTTGGAGTTTTTTCCTCGTAAATTTAACATTTATGAGTTTCATTACGAGTACTTGTGTTGTTCAGATTTCTTTAGCAAAAAAGGCTGGGCATATGTATATTATATATTTTTAGCAATTAATGAAGTTGAATGCGCTTTACCTGCTTATCGTGCACTTATTATTCATGGTTTTTATATGCATCACGTGTAAACTCTATATTTACTTTAATACAGTAATCAGCTGTCAATGTGAAATGAGCGAAACGAAAAAGAAGCAACTATAGGGGATTGTAAATGTTATTTATATGTAGCTTTGAAGTCGGAGAAAAGCATGACATAATCTCGCAACTACATTTTAAGTGTGTATCACATTGACATTTGTATATATTGTATATGTGTTGCATATCTGCTTGTTGTAGCCAAAAAAAAAATACAATATCTGCTTGTTGTTCTTTCAATTTTACGTACTATTTAAGCTCTACTGCTATTATGTGATATATATTAGATAAGACACCCTTAGATTATTAGAAGATGTCTTCATATTAATTTACCATCTTCAACCTACTGGGCACAAAGAAAAGTAGTTGAAATATGCGAAAATTGACTCGAACAGATATGGTTATCATGAAACAAAAAAAAAAAAAAAAAAAAGCCCTTCTTCGTACTAATAATACTTATCGGAAAAGATTTTCTATTTTGTTGGGGATAGTTAATTGTTACATACTTCATTTTCCTGTGTAAACGAAAGAACTTAAAAAAATAAATACAAAAAACTCAAGCCCAAATTGGCAACTGTTCACAATCACTTTTGGACTGATCCAAAACCAAGGTTGTAGTATTGGGACTGATTGTGTAAACTCGGTTTGCTTTTTCAAAGCCCACTTTTTCATTTTTATTTTATTTGTCAACCCTCGCAGATACATACTCCAAGTCAAACAATGGAAAATATAAATCAAAAACTCTATTTATAGTTATATTTATAATTATACCTTTATGTATCACCTCACTATTCATGTTGGTCAATTTTATACTATCATCAATAGATCATGGATGATGACAATTGTACGCCAATAAATTGCACAAAAATAACAGAAACTTTCACTTTGTGATCCCCATTATATTATATAAGCATTCACTGTTTGCATTTGTGTGAAGAGCTTATAAGATGGTTATTTGAGGAAAGAAAAATTGAATAAAGAAGCCCAAAGAAATTAAATAAAATTTGTGAGTCATTTTACATTATTGTGTCAATGAAGCATAAAAGATTCATAAATTAATTATATATAATGAAAAGATGAAGTGTAGTATAAACTATAAATATTTGCAATATTTGACCCGTATTTGCAAATTCAGGTGCATTCTAAATAGTGCATATATTCATGTGGATGAAAATTCCATGCTGCTACCACCAACCTTATTTATTTCCGCACAGTGATTAATAAGGAAATATACATGTATCGCTCTATCTTCACAACTACTAACAATTTCTAAAATAATTAATGCCAATACTACTAGCTACTGATTATAACATTCTCCAATAGTATTCAAGCTTTTAACAGCCCTTGATTATGGATCTGGTTAACCACCAGCTATTATAAAATCATATATACACACACATATACATATATACAGCAAACAAAAAAAAAAAAAAAGGCAGATCAAAGTACTACTAAACTTTATTAAGATGAGCATAGAAGTAACTGGATGGGTAACCTAACGTATCAGCTGGCCACATGATAGCTGGCTTATATAGAGACCGGATTTAATAAATTACAGTAAAATCTCGATTAAATAATATTTGTATTCGGTCTTAATTCGAACTCAACGTACTAAATTAATAATTTATTAAATTTAAAAAATAATATATTATTAAAAAATCCTTAAAACTCGCTTGATATATAAATTAATAATTTTTATATATAATATTTTTTAAAACATTATTTATATATTATTTTATAAAAGGGTCAGTTAAGCAATTAGTCATTTTAAAGGTAAAGTTTAAAGCATTTAGCCATAATTTTACGAAATTATAGATTTAGCCATAACTTATAATATTTTATGTTATATGTAACATATATACGTGTAAAAAGTGTAACATTAAATGTAACGTTACATATAATATAAAATGTAACACATGTAACATTACATGTAATGTTACACTTTTACACGTATATATATTACATATAACATAAAATATTATGGCTAAATCTTTAATTTCGACATTTTAGGGCTAAATCCTAAAAAATAACCCAAAATTTAGTTACATAGCTAAAAAAACTCTTTATAAAATAACATGTAATTTACTATTTATTATTTTTAAAAAATTAATGTCGATGTGCATTTATTTAATTTATAAATATATGAAATCATAACAATTGTTTGTAAAACAATGTTAAACATGACACATAGGATAAATAGGAAAACTATCTTGATAGATTAACAATTTATTAATAAATTAATATTTTATTAATTTATCGATAAATAAATAATTTAATAAATTAATAAATTTTCTTGGTCTTGAGGCTTTTAATTTATTGAGGTTTTACTGCACGTATTTTTTGTTTTTGTTTTTGTTTTTTTCATTTTCCTATGGGCTCGCTTGAAATAATTGATGTAATGTACTGATTTTTATTTGTATTACTCTATAGCCTATAGACATGTCAACATTGTAATAATTTTCCATAGAAAAACAAAGCTACCCCATTATGAATTGTTGGTATTTATACATATCAATTTTGTTGGGACGAAAAATAGACAAGTATAATGAAGCTAGTTCCTATAAATATGATACACCTCATAAAAAGGGTAAAATCTTCAATAGGGAATGCCATATGGTGAGAAACAATAATTGAGTCGTGAAATTTACTTTTCTATTAATTTTTCACTTCTTAAAAAAGTTAATATGACGAATAAGACTATTGATGCATTTCATTATCTCTTCCATGAGGTTATGGACTCATTGTAATCAGTATCTTATTGAAGAATAATTAGTGCATGAGACTTCAAGATATACAAGGAATATTTGCTCAACTTTTTTTCTAAGGGAAAATTATAAGAAATAATCATTTTGCTTTTGTAATTTAAAAATATGTTCAATATTTATTAAAACATAAACAATCAAGTGATTATAAGAGTTGAAGTTCATCAATGCATACTATGACTATTTTATTTTATTTATTAAACCATGTGTTAAAGTTTTAAAAACTTTTTTTTTTCAAAATTGCTTATGTAGTTAATTCACTCACTTTTAAAAAACCTTTTCGAAAAAAAAAAAAGAAACTAAAACTAGTCTAGAAAAAGGGGGTAAAAAGCTTTTTGATTAAAAAAAAAAGATTACCAAAATCAACTAATCAATGGTAGGTTGGTGAAAAAGCTTATCCAATCTTAACGGTTTCTTTGCTAATTCTCTAAGCAAATATTCAAAGTCAAAAGATTTAAAGGAAAAAAAAAAAAAGAAGAAAGAAAGAAAGAAAGATCTAAAACCACCAAGGAGAGGGCTTAATTAATCTATTCATTACAGTCACTGCTTCTGCTTCTGGTGAGCTAATTACGAATTTAGCGGTAATCTCTATATCACTGTTAGAGGCCAACTATTAAAAAGATAAATAAATAAATAAAAAGTCTTTTAAGTTTTAACTTAGTTGTTTATGGTGCTCCATTATTATACAACCATGCTAGATTAATTCTGTCACAGTCCCAAGGAAATATATTTCCACTTGAGTTTTAACTCAGTTGTTTATGGTGCTCCATTGTTTATGGATTTTGGAACTCATGTGAAGTGAACAGACTTATAAATAATAAAAATTATAAAAGTACAATAGGATGAAATTATAAATAATAAAATAGACTAGTTGAGACTTACACATACAGTTGTAGCCTAATAATGAATGCAAATGAGCCAACATGACCTAGAAATCATTTCACTGTGACACATTCAAGCTCAATTCATTAGCACTAGACGTGATGGGCAGTTTCTACTGGATAATATACCAATTTAAGAGCCTTTATATCCTAACTTTCCCAGTGGTTTACGGGCATAGCACTGACTATAAGACTATTTATATATATATATATATATTTTTTTTTTTTCATTTTTTTCATTGTTATGAACATCACTTTCCTCTCTTTTTTTATTATTGTAAAGTGATAGCCTAGTTCTGTTGATCTTCACGTGGTTTCAGAAATGGGCTTAAGGATAACGAAGTTCAACAAACTTGCTTTTATGGCAACACTTGCTTTTATATGCAAAGCACAAGTCATATTTTATCTATGGTATGACCTATAAGTTATATTCGTTAAAAGTTTGTCACATTTTTAGATACGAAAGAGAAACATTTGGTATAATAAATCATTTAAATTTCAAACAAAATTCCTTATTTAGAATGAGTTTTCAACATGAAAACATATCGCCCAGTTTAAAGTAGCCACAATCACCACATTTATACTTCATCAAATTAACCACATTTAGTTGCTTCCATTTTCATATAAATCAGGCAAAAAAATGTTAAAGTAGTTGCCTTCTTGTTTAAGTCACTTCCTGACTGGTTAGCACATTCTGGTAAGCTTATAATAATAATAAGGATAAATTTTACCTTTACCCCCTATACTTTGGGTGTTATTTCACTGTGGTCCTTATACTAAAAAACGTCTCATTCGCAATCCCTATACTATAAAAATGGCTCAACTTGATCCCTCCATCCAAATTCCGTCCAGTTTTTAACAGAAAATCATCATGTGACTAGCATGTGATGTGTTGAATGAGGATAAAATTGTAAATGAACAATTAATATCATTAAACTCACATTTTTCTTTTTTTTTTTAATTATGAAAACAAAGGATTAAGGTTTTTGATTGAGGCTAAATCTTAAATTACAAACCAAATCTCAGATGATATCAATGGTTTACAAACCATATCTCGTATTATATACCAGTTTAATCATGAATTTACAATGCACAAGTACAAATAAATTCATATAAGAAATTCACTTAACACAAAATACAATCCAGACTGCCTCCCTGATTTAAGCTAACCGACCGTCCCCGCCGAACCTCGACCGTCCCCGCTGAACCCGAGTCGAATCCCAAGCCAGCCCCGCCCTTTCAAATCCAAGCAAACCCCACTGCCCAAGCCTTCCCGAACCCCGTTGCTTGCCCAACCTGAGCCAAATCCCCAGCCAATCCCACCCTCCCAAATCCAAGCCAACCACTAGCCAAATCCCCGCCAAACCCCTCCGCCCAACCCCTCGCCACCCCGAATCGCCACAGCGCTCTTCCGCGTGTTGCCAGCCCTAAGTGCCAACTCCTATCTCTCAACAAAAATCAAATCCAGATATGCACAAAGAGGAAAAAAAATGATAATCAAAATCCCCACCCAGAGCTCGAACTGCCGTGCAGCCGAAATCCATATCGAAAGCCCGAAACACACGCCGGAAGCTCGAACCCACGCCGGAATCCCCAATGCCAAACCCAAACCCCCGCATGATCTAAGCCTAAAGCCCCAACCTCGCGATGCTCCTCTGTGACCCCAACCTCTACCGCCGAGATGCTTCCCCACCGATCTCAAGAGAGAAAGAGAGTGTTGGAGAGGTCGAGAGAAAGGGAGAGAGATGCTTAGTTTTTTTGTAAGTCCGCCCCCCCTAACTCCGCCCTGTACCCCGAATCGACCCCTGCCTAACTCCGCCCTGAACCCCGAACCGACCCCCGCCTTACTCCTCCCCGAACCCCGATCCCCGTCTAACTCCGCCATAAACCCCGATCCCCGACCCCTCGTTCGAACCCCGACCCCCAGGCGTGAACCCTTGCCTACCTCCATGCGTCGCCAACCCAAAGTCGTCGTCGCCGTCGCCGCCGCCGCCGCTGCTAACTCCGAGAGCAAGAGAGAGAACGAGAGGGATTTTAGAGAGAACGAGAGGGCTGGAGAGGGAGAGAAATTAGGGCTTTCTTAATTTTATTAATAATAAAGTAAAAAAATAAGTTAAAGAATTAAATAATAAAATTAAAATTATTTTATTAAGGGTAATATTATAATTTAATATATTATATAGTTTTAAATTGAGACACGTCATCCAATGCCGTTTATTTTTAAACGGAATATAAACAGAGGGATCGATTTGAACTATTTTTATAGTATAAGGACTATAATGAGTCATTTTAGTAGAGGGACCACAATGAATCAACACCTAAAGTACATGGGGTAAAAGTAAAATTTATCCTAATAATAATTTGCCTCTGCAATTATTGTAATTCTAAAAAGTGAAAGGACCTTACAATAAATACAATTTTCTAAATAAACAAATCAAAGGACCACCATCAAAATTAAAAATAAAAAATAAAAGAAGCTTTTGAAGCAGAAAGATACAATACAATACAAATGCAATTAGTATTAGAGAAACAAAAAGTCTCTCTCTCTCTCTCTCTCTCGTCAATAAACTTCACAACAATCCATTTCCCAATCTCCGAATTGAAACAAAGAGCCCTCTCCGATCCTCTACACCCAATCTCAGGATAACAAACCCACAGCCTTACCCAGAACCCGCCATCACATCGCCGCCTCTGATCGCCGCTTCAATCGGAAAATGCTTCAGTTGCTGTTCGCGGTGGCGCTGTCGGAGATGGCGGTGATAGTGCTGCTGTCGTTCAAGACGCCGCTGAGGAAGGTGGCGATCATGGCGCTGGATCGCGTGAAGCGCGGCCGAGGACCGGTCATGGTGAAGACGGTTGCGGCGACGGTGGCCGTGGTCCTCGCGTCCAGCCTCTACAGCATGGTCAAGATCCAGAAGCGCTGGATCGACGACGGAGCTTCAAACCCTACCGATCAGGTCCTCATGGCCAAGCACCTCCTCGAAGCCACTCTCATGGGTGAGTGACTCCATATTGATTCGGTTTCGATAAAATTTCTAGGTCTTTTTTATTCTAGGTATTTGTGTTGATCGTTGTTTCGTGATTAATCGATGTCTTTGCTCAATTCTTTGTTTCTGATTTTGATCAAATGTGTAAAGATGATTAATTTTGTGGTTATATATATTTAATCAAGATCACAAGTTTTATTTTGTGTGTATATATGTAGTTTAGAAAAATTATGAAGGTTATCATTATGTGCTTTTGTTTCGTTGAGATCACTGTTTCATTGGTTGTGCTAAATTTGTTCAATAATGTATCTTTATTTTTCTCTGGATCTGGTCGGGTTGATACTGAGTTGGTGATCTCTCAGTGATCGTAGAATCAAGAGTATATGTGAACTTGAAATTTTCAATTTCATTGTTATTCATTGCAGATCTGATAAATTAGGTAACTTCACTGATAACTAATTTTAGTGATTAGATCTTCTATGGCCTCTGTTTCATGTGCCTCATTGAATTAGGACCCACTTATGAAACAATTTATCTCAAGAATAGATTTTAGTGTTAAAAGCTCGAACCTTTTTCATTGGATTATATGACTATTTCATTTTTTTCTTCAGACAGGGAATAGTGAAAGTTTGGCAGCCGTATATGAATCAATGTCTCTGGGAAATTGTTGTGTGTGTCATACTTTTAAAATCGCAATAATTAAATTCATTGTAAGGAATAATAATTTGCTTCCATGTTTAAGGTGTCATTTTAATCCTAGGATTGATGGATGCGGGAACTATATTGATTAAGACATACTTTGTGAAGGGACTGTGCGTCTTAGTCGACTATAACATCTTTTCTGGCCAACTAATTTAAGAATTAAAAAAACAGAGGAACAAACAACATGAATGCCAAACACAAAAGAAGCATCATATGGAGACTAGTCTATGATCTTAGATTATCTAAGTGTTAACTCTGGAGTTTACAGATTGCAATTTTGCTTCTGAACAAAGGATATGGGACTTTGGCCGAAACCTTTTTATTTCTGGAATCAAACTTTATTCACTGGATAAAGTGCTCGGAAATTCATTCATCCCAATTAATGTGTTGATCACTCTTCCTACCCATTTTCTCCAACTTTAGAATTTTCTGTGGTAGATATGACTGTGAGTGTGAGGGGTTCTCCCGAGTCAAATAACTATTGTTAATAAGTGTCCCTTTTGGTATGATTTGTTTTTCTTATTCCCCTGTATTCTATTCCTTTTTATATTACCGTTTCTGTTGAAGTCCTGCTATTTCCAATTTGTTTACTTGGAAATTTTAACTCTTTCTATCTACTTTTGTGCAATGATTATCTGATATATTGCAAGGAATCATTCTTTTCTTATGGGAATCCTACACTGTGTAACGTTCTCTCTTCCACATTTCTTGACATTTGTGTATAATTTCGATTTGACTCTGATTTTATTGTTTATTTTCAACCATGGAATACTTGTTAAATTGTTCTAAATTTGGGGCAACCACTTGCAGGATCATGTCTATTCCTCGTTCTCATGATAGACAGACAGCACCATTACATCAGAGAACTCCGTATGCGAAGGAAGACTATGGAGGCCGTTAAGAAACAGAACCAAGGGTTCGAGGATAGCAAACCCGCCGTTTTTGATGAGATCAAAGTCAAGGAGGAAGAGGTGGCCAAGTTGCAGGATAAACTCAAGCAGCTAGAATCTGAGCTTGAGACGAAGACAAAAGACGTGCATGCTGCAGAAGCTAATGCAGTTGCTTTGCGGAAACAATCAGAGGGATTCCTTCTCGAGTATGATCGTCTACTGGAGGAAAACCAAAATTTACGCAATCAGTTGCAAACTTTTGACCGAAGATTGTCTCGCTCGGGTAGCAAGAAAAATTCTTAAGGAACTCCGCTCACCTCTTAAAAATCGCCCATCTCTCAAAATTTTTTAATCTTATACTTCATAGTATTTGTTGCGAATTTAACGATGCATTCTTTACTAGATTTGAAAGTTTTAATATGCATCATTTGTAAGTGTGTGGAAAAGCGAAAGAAGTAAAAAAAAAAAAAAAGAGAGAAAAATAGGGATTTTGATTGGTTACTCTTTTTTGTGTTAATTTAACTGAGTTTTGGAACCATAGTAGAATGGATGAGTTGTGGCATATAGAAAACTTCAATTCCTTAATTTTGTATCTTATGCTATGTTCTCTTATTATGTAAAATCTGACGAACTCATTGGCTGGGATGCCAAGAAATAGTATCCATAAATTCATCAAATTTCATGATTTTTCTTTTTGTTGTTGTTACATAAACATATTTTACATTAGCTATGTCCACTAAACTTCAATTGGTAAGCTTTTGCTTCGTGGATTTGCCATTTACTATTGATGATCATGGTGATGAAAACATATTGTTGTATTAGAGAAGTTATGTAACATCATTGTTTTTTATTTTTTTGCACCTGTAATTGTTAATTTGTTATGCGTTACTAGTGATGATGTTAATAGGATTCTTATGCTTCGTAGTTCAAGGAAACAAAAAAGAAATTAAACATAAGTAAACACTGTTAATTAGTTAAATACAGGACTCATGTATCATCAGGCTGATGATACCGATACAAACAGCTCTCTGGACCACAACATATAGTCAGGCTTCTTATTTTAATGTTCCTAGCTAGAAGGTGGAACACTAGTAATAATCAGAAGAGGAATAATTTTTGCCCAAAAGACTATTGGTATTGAGTGCTGTGAGCATCATTAAGCCGAGAAAGACCAAAATGGAAAGCATTGAGAGCACAAGCATTAAGCCGGAAGCTATGCTAGTTTTTTCCTGGCGAGAATATTCAGCAGCAGCCAAAGCCACGAAGGTCAGAGGGAACGAGTATGCCCACCAAATAACATTGAACCTCCTCATCGATTTCTTGAATAGAGCTGGCCTGCAAGCCTGTTTATCACTTTTGCTGTCAACGAATCTTTATATATATATATATATATATATATATATACACACTAGTAAAATCACGTGACATGCACGTGAATAATTTGATATATATTTAGTTGAAATATTAAATAAAAAATGCTAATAAAACATTTAAAAAGGACTATTCATTAATTATTTTTTCTTCTACCATTATTTTTAGAATATATTTGTTCTTCTAGATCTCATTTTATTCTCATTCTTGATTAAATTTTTTCAGGTCTATTTTATACACTTCTATAATTTGTTTCCTTCTGATAAAATTTTACATAAAAGTGTCATCTTAAAATCAAAGAAAATTATGATCATCCAAAATCGCTAAATTTTAATAATGATGATGAATTGACGATGATTTTGAGAAACAACTAATTGTCAATATTTTTTTTATTTTACTAACCAACTATGTGGTATAATAGATAAACTTCCCATGTCATTAAAAATTTTAAAATAATCTATCTAAAGTTGAAAAATGATTAGGCTTATAATTAGTTTTGTAAACTACAACAAATTTTTATAATAATAATAATTCTTTGTATGATCTATTTATCTTTATTTAAGACAACACACTTTTTTCGTCAAGAGATTAACTCGATAAATATAATATTTTCAAAAGTTTAACGACAAATAATATAGTAAATTTATTATTTTTAAAAACTTTAGTGACAAAAAAGAAATGCACATAAGTATATTAAAAATTATCTATACACGTTAAAGTAGAGAATAAAGATGACAAAAGTGAAAAAATGAAGTCATTGTTACAAAATTGGGATTTAAATATTGGGCTCATTTGTTAAATAGCCACTTGAAAGTCTATGTTTTAAGGAAATGGCCTAAGAATTCAAATATTAAGTGATTAGCCCCAAATCCCATTCACACTACTTTGAAATCTCGTTTTTACCCCTCATCACTCATTTGTTACCTCATGTAACAGAGGGCAAAAAAGTCAATAGATATTGTCTACAGGCTAATAACTTAATTATAACAAACTCATGTCAATTCTTTAAAACTAAAGTTAAAAACATGTCATTTACTTAATAATCTCTTAAATATTAGATAAAAGAATGTTAGAAGGTATAAATGTGTCTACATCATTAAATTATTTTTTTGGCCAGTTACCCTAAAAAAAATTGAAAGATAGATTTGTGATTGAGTCTATGAGAAAAAAATAGACTCCAAAGTGATAAATATTAGAATTAAAATTAATATAAAATCATAAAAAAAATATATTAGAGTGTTAAAAATTTTGAGAAAGAGAAAAATGTGAAAAACATGAAATACGAAAATAGAAAGGTAATAGGGGAAAAAAAAAGGAAAAAGAAAAATAGTTGTGCTTTTTCGGGGAGGTCACATGCAAAGGAGAGAGTGGGAGAGAGAGAGAGTTGGAAAAAGATTAAATAAGAAAAAAATAATAAAGTAAGAAAGAGACGGTAAGAAGTGGCGCGTGAGAGTGAAGGAGGGAGAAAATGCGTGTGCAAGAAGGATAAAGACAAAACCCAAAAAAAAAACCTAAAGCCTAATCATGTTGATCACCTCTCTACTTATCGAGCTTTCTTAATAATGGTAATGGATATATATATATATATATATATATTTTTTTGTGTGTGTATCAAGAGTGTATCAAAGTCTAGAACTTGCAAAAGTTTTAGGGCGGCTTTTTACTTGTCTAAAAGCTGTCATGATCAGTAGTGTAGCGGGCAAAATTGTCGTGAAAAATTGGACGTCTCAAGTGCAATAATACTATGTAGATCTTTGGGTTAATTTGCTATGTGAATGTGCTAATGTATATTGATAGACAAATGTTTAATCGCCCACTTATAAAATTTGAGCGAGAATTGTTATTATTAGTAATAATGTTTTAATGCATGTCAATATATTTTTATCTTATTATCATCTGACAATTTTATTTTATCATGCATTACTAATTGCTTTATTTTCAAATATTTATCAACATTCAAAACCTATATATAGTTATAAGGTAGATGTGATGACTAATTAAAAATCTATGACGATAATTAAAAATATATTGACGTGTGTGTGTGTGTGTGTGTGTGTATATCACGTTTATATATGTTTTAGTTGTTGTTAGTAGAAAGAGTGCAAGTTTACCAAGGAAGTGAAGAGGAACAAAGAGAGAAAGAAGAGCATCTTGGAGAAGGTATCAAAGCCTCCGGCTATAGAAGTCCAGGCGAGGCTGGCCAAGCTGGGCGCGGCGGAGAAGAGGAAGAAGGACGGCCTCATCATGGCCGGGAACCTGCCCCCGCCGGCCAGGCGCTGGTAGAGCGTCACAAAGAGCACCAAGTAGTGGGCCATCCCCAGTGAAAACATGAACAAGGCGCTCTCCTTCCACCCCATCCGCGCCGCCGCCAGCGCCCCCGCCAGGTTCCCCACCACCGACACCTGGCTCGTCGGGTTCGCCACCATCGACAAAAACCGCTTCTCGGTGGTGAACCACTGCCCGTATATCTTTAGGTCCAGGGCCAGGATAGGGACCGTGAACACCCACCACAGAACCTGATAGATATATATTAGGAATATATTGCGCACAGAATAATTTAGTTTTATCTTAAAATTTGAAAAAAAAAAAAAAAATCTCTAAAGTTCCTATCATACTTCAGCGAACATTCTTGTCAGCGTTTGTCTCAAATGGTGATTATATTATAAATATTTGCCAGAGGTTACATAACATTTTATTAGTGAAAAGAAAAACTAAAATCTAAAATTTGACCAATTAGCTGTGTTACACATTTGTTTGGAGATCACATCAAAAGTATTTACAACATAAAACCAGGTTAATAATTTGATAATAAACCATCAAACTACAACCAAAAAAAAAAAAAAAAAAAACACCGAAAGTTGTTGAGATTTTTCTTATAATAATACCTGACAGAGGAGGCTTTTGGGGACGGCGGTTGTGGGGGCGGACTGGAGGAGGAGGAGGCAGGAGATCCAGGGGGCGTAGAGGTAGTTGGCTCCGATGTGGTGCGAGAACTCGGCTCGCACCAATCGGAAGTGGCGGAGGCAGCGGAGGAGGTAGAGGGCGGAGAGAGAGAGCATTGCGAGGAGCGAGAGGCTCCACAGCAAGAGGAAGGTCAGGGAAGGTAGGGTTTTGAACAAGTGGTGGATGATTAGGGTTTGATCGGAGCTTTGATCCTCTGTGTGGAGCCTCAGGATCTTCCACAGCAGAGCTTGAGCTCCCAGAGACATTGTTATCCTGAAATAGCCTGCATGGATGCAGGTTAAGATGGACGGCTGTGATGATGATGGTGGTGGTGATGAGCGCTTAGTACTGGTCTCGTTTGCATGAGTACTTATTGATTGTGACTTGATTAAGTGGTATAATTGGTGTTTTGTTTTGTGCGTCTCCCATGTGATATTATTGGTGATTATAGAGAGATATTTCAAAGTGTGGATAGTAGAAGGTATAGTGATATGGTGATCTGAGTTTCACTTCGTTGCTTGGATTGTGGGTTTGTATATATAGAGAGAAAAGTAAGACAAGAAAATATATTTTTTTTTTAATTTTCTGAAAAATTGAGTCGGCATGCATACATAACATTTGGTGTATATATATATGGTCACCTCATCTTCTTGGCCAAGTGTGAATTATAAATTGGAAAGTTGGAATATGGTTTATAGGAGTAAAAGAATGTATAGATTATTGCATCTCATAGCAAAAGGTCATCTTATTTCGATTATCGATTTTGTCACTTACCAGCAAAGTGGATATCTAGCTCATGTTGTTGCTTCCAAATAGTATATAGATAAAACATTAAGGCATAGCATAAGAGCGCTTAATTATGATGAAGCTATACATAGCTAGACTAGACTACGTACGTACTTCCTTAGTCAACCTCTAAGCCTTAAAATAAAAACAAAAAACAAGAACAACTAATGGGTAGGATAATGCTCAACTAGAGAGTTGAGTTGGGCATTGTTCAATTAAAAGAGGCTTATAACAGTTTTAGGTTTGCCTTTTATCTGATTGAAATTTTTGAAAAAGTCAGAGAAGTTAAGGATACCTCAATGTGATGTCAAATTAATGCGACAATGACAAAATTTACCACTTGTTTGGGGTGAATATTTCACCTATTCCATTTTATTTTTTGGGACTGAAAAAATGGTTTGGAATGATTTGAAAAGGGTTTGAAAAAATGATATAGAATAGTTTGACTTTGTGAATTTCGAGGTAGTATAAATGGATGAGATTTAAAGATATTGTATAGGAATTTGAAAAGTTGAAAAAAATGGTTGAAAAAAATAGAATGAAATGAGATTGATTGTAGGATTAGAAAAGTTGAAAAAAAATAAAAAAAAATAGAATGGTATGGAATGGGTGAAATAAGAGGGCCAAACAAGTGGTTAGTATACTAGGAAAAAAATTGTCCTAAATGCAATGTTATATTTGATGTTAAATTCGACAAATACTAAACTAAACACTACATTTGAATCGAGTATTATATAATGTAGAAATTTAGTATTTCAAAATGTTAATTGATTGATTGATTGGTATTTTAGCAATAAATGTGAAACTTATGATGATTATAATTTATATTTAAAAAAAATCTCTTACCAAAAATTAAACTTGCAGTTTTTTTTCCATATATTGGCAACATTATTTTTTTTATTAGAATTTGCAGCTAAATAATAATAAATTAAAAAATAATATTTAAAACAGCTAGCACTAATATATTGGAGTACTGATGCAAAATATAACATTTTAACATTGAGATTAATATTTATATTTGGTATAATTAGAAAAACAAGTACGCGGATGATGTCACTTGTGATCAGATAGACCACTTTCTTCTCAATATCCTTAATTTTTTTTAATCATAATGAAGCATTTTCTATTTGATTCTCTAAATATTGCATCAAGACTAATTTATATTCTTAATCTTGTTAATTTTAATTTGATCAATATAGTATTAGCAGTAGTAGTTTCTCACACAATGACAAACTATTATATATTTAGTAGTTTCACACGAAAACAGACAGTACAACTCGCCATCAACAACCATAACCACGTAAAGCACACCATTCATTGATTAAAGCTGTCTCCGATCTTCATAATCGGACAGTAAACATGATTAATCCAAGATTACATTCGTTGATTAAATTTATAATACTACGCACAGTTTCAATTCCACTAGCCAACTTAATGAGCTAATTCCTTCTTTCCAACTGTCTGAAAAAATGTATTTAATTCCAAGTGGAGGAAGTTTTAGTTGGATGATCATTCATGAGCAGCCAAGCTTGAACTCTTTAGCTACATTTTCAGTGATATATTTACATGGTGTGTTAAATTAAATAGTATATAGGCGCTAAAGCAATTTTGTGGCCAATTACCACCAAGTAGGAATACGCAACGAACATGAGATTAATTAACAAATAATGTTAGAACTAAAGTGAATGGTCCGTAATTGTTTAGTAATTAAAGAAAAGAGTACGGAAAAGGGAAATTTGAAGATAAGGCAAGTTGTGAGTTGTGAGTTGTGAGGATATAATTAAAATCGAAAGAGAGTTTATTAGGACAATTGGGGTGACAGTGAAAAAGTAGTCAATCTTGTTGCTTTTCCTAATTTTGATTGTGTGGACACCACTTCGAATTCATATGTACATTTATATTCTACAATTGTATCTTATAAATGTGTATGTATATATACTCTTATTAACTTAATGGATGTTAATTGGTCGTCCTCAGTACTCTGTTACCTTGGCCATTCACAAACGTTCTTTCCGATTATGAGAGGTCACGCCCTTCAAGAGTAATCACTAAACACTCACGTGCAATATAAGTTTATGTATATATGTATATGTATTGACAAGTATATACATTATAATATCTTCGCATATACACATTAATTATACTATCTTCATTGTCTTGATAAGCTGATCACAGCCACATCATTATAATTTGGTTGCTTGTCTTGATAAGATATTTACAAAATAGAATAACCTATATTTGGGATTAAGTGATCTATCTCAAGCATAGTTGTTTAGCCTAATCCCATATTATCACTTGATGATCTGTTTTCTTTTCATATTCATCGCAAATTTATATATATATATATCTAGTATATGTAGTCTATGCCATTTTTTTTTACACTTTTGGCGCACTATATAACCGTATTATAGAGTAAATGCTCTATTTGATATTTGATCTTTTTTTTATTTTATATTTTAAAGAAGTAACTAATATTTTTAAAAATTGAGAAATTAGTCATCACTCATTAACTTATAAAAAATTAAAGGCATAAATGTAAAATCATACTATCATGTAGCTAACAACAAAAAGAAATCATTAAGCAAATAGTCATTTTTTAAATGATATTGAAAGAAAATAACCAATGTTTTCATTAATTAAGAAAATAATCATTTTTAATTATATGATGCTATGATTTTACTTTTATGTCCTTAGTTCTATAGAGTCTAATGATGCTAGTTTCTTAATTTAACGTTGGTAATTTATGTGAAATATAGACCAAAAAATTACTAAATATCAAATAGGCCCTTAATAAATAAATAAAAAGCCTATTTACTTAATAATCTCTATTTTCCTAATTAATTGAAACATTAGCAATATTTTTCTTATAACATTATTCAAAAAAGTCTATTTACTTAATAATCTCTATATTATGATATGAAATATACTTAATACAATGCAAATGGTATTATTTACTTTAAAGACTAAGATTATTTTTTTATATATTTTTTACACAATTTGTACAAATCCATATTATACAAACGTGTCATTCATTTATACTAATCGGAATAACTTAAATATTAATGCTTCTACGTAGACATTATCATGCAGAATTGATGCATAGAATAAATTCGGAGCCAAATTTACTTTAGTTCACTGATCATGAGAATTTATTTTGACTCTCAATGTGTAAATCAAGGTCCACCTCTCTTCAACGATCAACAGTGGTTAGCACCAACGATTTGCAATTTTTGCATGATTAGAAACTCAAGAAAAATATCAACCACATGCACAGCTTATTCCGTGGGGCAGTACTTTCAGGAAAAGAGGAAAAGATTTCCAAATTTCTAGTTCAAGCTTAGTATATTATATCTGAACATTGATCATATAGCTAGGTTCAAAATAGCGGTCAGGACTTAAAATAAGAAACAAAAAACAAACATATCATATTCTCTTGTCGCTGATGGTATCGAAAAAATAAATCCTGTGAGCCAGACTTAATTTCAAAAGTAGAGGCGTAAGTTGTTTGGAGAAAATTTAATCTCATATCAAGTTTTACATTTAAATATACAACTTATGTCATTATTGTATATCATACTATTTTTTTTAGATAATTAAGTAAATAGTCATTTTCTAAATGATATTTTTTAAAAATTGCTTACGTTTCAATTAAATAAGAAATTAGTAATTTTTTTTAACTACATGATGATGTACATTTACATTATACCCTTAGTTCTCTTATGTATTAGTAGATAATAATGTAATTTTTTGAAACTTTGGTCACTATCTTAAAACATGAACCAATAAATAGCCAAATACCAAATAAAATATTTTTTCATCACCAAATTACTATGTTGCTCTCTTTCCTCCTCTTCTCTTCATCATTTATAAAAAAAAAAAGTTATGATAATAATGAAAAATAAAGCAATTCGGTCAAATTTACTACTAAACGATGACATGGACTAGAACAATTTTTTTAAGTGGCATTTTTCAAACAAGTTGCACATAAATGACATTTTTCAAAATTTCCCATAAGTTTGGGACTAGGCCCGTGGGCCGCCCGGGCCCGACCTAAAATTTGATTGTTAGACGTCATTTTTGGCCTGCGAAAAAGGGCGGGCTCGGATTGGGCCTAATTTAGTTTGCTCACGGGCCGGCCCATTTCTTAGAGTGGGCTAGGCTTGGGCCTACATGCATGGCCGGACTCGATTTATTTTTTTCGTTTTATTTTTTCAATTTTTTATGTAAAACAAAACTGTAATTAAAAACTAATAAGTAACAAGGACAATTTTGCTTTATTTGTGTAAATTTAAAAAAAAATCATTTTCACTATTATTTTTTCTCCCACATGTACAACTAAAGACAAAGCAATGATAAGTAAATACTACTCATATTTTCTTCTCGATTGTACTTTTTTTTACCAAGATTTTGTCTCATTGATTTTTTTTAGAAGGTAGACAGTCATAATCTATATATAAAAATTCTCTTTCAGTTCTCAAACACAAGTTCCTCTTCATATTTATTTTTTCCCAATTTGTTATATTTTTAATGCGCCATCGGGCCAGCTCGGCCCGCCCATTATATTAGACGGGCTAGACCGAGGGATTCAACTTCGTGCCGTGGGCCTAAACGATCCAGGATTGAATGGGCCGAGCCAAACCGAGTGGCCCGTTAAACCACTATATTTAGAAGTAATAAAATAAGGGAGAATTTCAAAATAAAGCCATTCTTGATGCCACTTAATAATTTATACCCCATGTGGTGTGCTCCCTTCATTTCCACTTTATGTTTGTAGTGTAAATTTTGGTGTATAAATTAAAAGTGCAACACACATAGGGTATAGATTAATATGGTGTCAAGAATGGGATTCTCAAAATACCCCTAATAAAAATTTTTTAACAAGGCATGGATTGGATACTGCAATTTTGCCCTTAAAATTATGTTTTAGTGCTTAGTATTGATATGGATTACTATTAACAAGGATTTCCCTAGTTATAGCAACATCCAAAACTTAAACAAAAATTTACTTCAAAAAATAATTATAAATTGGTCATAAATGACTCGTTGAGGCACATATATAGCGGTACTGTATTAAATGTATTTTTTGTATTGTACAACACGACAATTTAAACATATTAAATATTGTAATATATTACTTAATACAATAAAATGATAATATACGGTGCACCAACCGTGTCATTTATAGTTAACATAAGTTTTAATTTGCTTAGTAATGAGGAGAATATTAAGAAAAGGATAAATATTTAATATCCAACTTTAATATTTGATGATGGACTATGATGTAACTGAGTTCTACTTGTGGCAAAAGATTATCCGAGTAAATGGAGATTTTGAAGATCACTAGCTTCCTTAATGTGGGAAAGGATAAGATTGTTGAATCTTCCACTTTAGCAAATATTCAGTCTAGATGCATTTTGAAAGTAGCCATGAAGGATGTGCGAAAAATGTTAGGTATTGCGTCAGCCAAAAAAGAAATAATAAATCAATAAGCTTTAGCTTAAAAAGAAGGGGAATTTTTTAGTGGTTCTTTTTTTTGTGCTAAAAAATAATTTTAGACCATCAAATTTATCTTTTAAGATGCGCTAAAAAATAATTTAAGATGCTGAAAAATAATTTTAGACCAACAAATTTATCTTTTTAGACCATCAAATTTATTTTTGTGCTGAAAAATAAATTTATCAAATTTATCTTTTTGTGCTGAAAAATAAACTTGACGGTCTAAAATTATTTCTCATCAAAAAAAAAAAACCATCATAGAAGTATCCAAAAAGAAATCAATAAGCTTATTAGCTTGAAAAGAAAAGAAAGTCTTGCCCATTAAGACACTATCAAAAATAAAAAATAAAAAATTCCTACCCATTACATTAGTTTGACTTTCATTAAGTTACAAAACAAAGAATTAAAAACGGGACTTCTTTGGTGGGAACTTAAAAAAAAACAGATGGGTGGGTATCATTTTAAGCATTTTTATTGCCTGTTAAGTAGGATATACATTAGCTACTATGGGTATTACCATATCCAATTATTTTTCTTATTTGTTTCTTCTTCCCTTCCAGTTCCACTCTCAGCCATAAGCCTATAACCATGGCTGTTCTTAAACGGCACTATAGAGTTTCCGGCGAGTTTCAAAGCACTCGATTTGAAGAATGAATCCATCATTGCAATATCTTCAAACAAACACCTCCGAGGAAACCCCATAAATCCCGCCCAAAGACCAAAGGTTCAAGTTTTATGAGCATCACGACATCAGCAGCCCAACTTCTTCGGCGGTGGTGCCGACTTGTTGTCGTTGAAACTCGAAACTAGTCTTAGATCCTGTCCCTAAGCCTCCTCGACTTCTCGTCACGCATCTGCCGCCGAGCACACAGTCTCGTCTTCGCTGCCACGCTCGTCGTCGTCGGAGAGGAGAGCGACGCCGAGAAGGGGGTTTACTTGTCGTCGACCGGGACGCCGAGGGATGCTAAGTTGTTGCAGCTCTTGCTGGCGTTGCTGCCTTTTCCGGTCATGTCTCCGGCATCGTCTTCATCATCAGAGAAAATTGAGTTGATTTGATTAATTAAAATTGCAAGTTTTTTTTTTTTTTGGACTGCGAATCTACTGTTAATGTTAAAAGAGCAAACTTACAAATTAATAATCCACTGCTTTTCATAGTTTTTAAATACCAATACACATTCGATTAATCCACTGTTAATTTAAACATGAACGGTCTTGATTAATCTACTTTAGGCGTGCCCTATCGGTATGTTTTTATAGGCATTTCCCAAGTGAGAATCCCCGATTAAAAAAGCAATAAAGGGTACTTTTGCGTTGGGGAACGAAAAAAAAATTCCAACGGTGGGAAACAATTTAACAAGTATAATTGGCTCTCAAAAGTGGATGCACATAAAATGATATGATTCTTATCACAGCCAAACTATTCTTTTTATCCTGTCTCCTTCATGTCCTCAACCATTTTTATCAAACAAAATTTAGCTTTGTAGTTTGCACACAAATAAAATGATTCATTGAATCAAAATCTAGAACTACAATTTTTACCCAAAGCATACAACTTTATTCTCATAATCCATATATTAATGTGACTTTCTTTTAAAGCTCAAAATACCAAATCTTTGGCAAAAACAGCAAAAATTAGGCAGATCTTGTTCTCGGAGTCGACATTAACGTCGATTTCACAGGCCCACTCGTCGAACTCAACGGGCTCGAGCTTCTTGCTTGTACTGATTGGGAGACGAACCTCAGCAAAGCTCGGTCACAAAGACGAAGTTCGGCGACGGAGACAACGTCAGTTGTTCTCGTTGCCATATCAAACATCCAAATGAGCTCGTAGACTAGTGACTGAAGTCGAGAGGGGTGTTGAAGGTGTCGGTAATAATGGGTCTGCTTCATTCTTAAACCAAAAATAAATAAATCTAACTAAATATTATAAGATTCAAAAGTTTTTTAAAACTTAATTCACCACATTTCGCCACATAATGCCTTCTTTTTCCTTTTTATTTTTTTTTAAATTAC
Organism: Boehmeria nivea var. tenacissima; assembly: GCA_018132145.1. Lineage (NCBI taxonomy): Eukaryota > Viridiplantae > Streptophyta > Magnoliopsida > Rosales > Urticaceae > Boehmeria > Boehmeria nivea. The sequence continues at coordinate 16,070,380 of CM030877.1, read as the reverse complement.
GATTAAGAACTTCCTTTAAGGGATTTTAAAAAAATTTAAAAACAAAAAAATTAATTAATTTTTTAATATACTTTATTATCTTATTTTTAAATAATTTTTTACTTAAAAAATTTATACGTGTTCTAAGCGTTTGCGCTAGTTATAAAAACTAGTAAATAAATAAAGTGTCATCAGGGAGATGAGGGAAGAAAGGTCCAATTTATGTGCACTTCTTTCAAGAGCCAATCATAATTGTTAAAAATCTTTCTCCACCGTTCCCAACGCAGAAGTCCCCATAAAATATATAATAAAATATATGTTATATTTATTAAATGGGAAGAATGACTAGAAAATTGGGCAGCAACAATGCGGCATTGTTGGCATGCATGCTTGCTTCCAGTATTTCAGGTAATGGAAAAAAAAAAAAAGAAAAAAAAAGAAAGCCTTTTAGATTAAAAAAAAAAAAAAAAACTACATATACTTTTTTCCGTTTGACGTTAGTGGCATATTCTATAATTGAAAAGTTTTTGTTTATCTAGTTTTATTTACGGACTGATAAAAGTTGGATGTGTTGACTCATTATGACGTCCACCAAAATATTTTGTATGATTTTAATTAGTGTTGGACTGATATAATTAGCTCAAGTTGTAGTTTGTGGCTACTTATGCTCACTAGGAAAGATACGTTCATTTTCACTTCTAAATCCGACTTTCCTAACCAAAAATAATGAGCCGAGTATGAATAAAAAACCATAATTCATTGTTCTCAAATTTGACCAATTACACAATAATACATGGCTTTGGTTACATTTAGAGGGAATGGATAAACCTCTTTTCCAATCCCTACCTCTTCCTCTAATACCACAACTATATCTCTTTCTCTTCCTATCCTTACAATTTCTCAAAGCATTACTAAATTTTGTGGGACATACCAAATCATCCAGACACCTAAACCGAATCGTCTCCATCCCTATCCCCTTCCCATTTGTGGGCTCATTGTCAGAAACCCAATCACTTTCCGGGCCACAGCACAACTCATTGGGCCCATCTTCGGCCCAACTATCCCTCACGGTAACCCAACCTTCCTCATTGGCCCAATCATCCACTCCCCAAAACGACGCCGCATTGCCTCCGCTCAACCGTTTAATCCTCTCTCCCGGATTCCCCGACCCACCTTCGCAACCCGAACTCATCCCCACAAATTCATTGCACTCCAACACACTCTTCGGACTATCCAGCTCCAAACCCGACCCGATAAACCCATCCGACTCAGTTCCTTCACCGACAAGAAAAGGGTGTTTCAAGAGCTCGCTCGCCGACCACCTCTCACCGGGCTCTCTCCTCAAGCACCTCCCCAAAAAGTCCCTCCCTTCCTCCGACACAAACACAGGTATTTCCGGCCCATGACCCGAAACCCCAACCCGGTAGAGCACCGAAACCGGGTCGAGCCCTTCGGCCCACGAGACCCGGCCCGTCAACATCTCGACTACCGTGCACCCAAAGGCCCAAACATCGGCGGCGAAGCCCTGCTCCTCGCCGCGCGCCACCTCGGGCGCCATGTACGCGGGGGTCCCACAAAACCCCACCCAATCCTTACCCGCCACGTGGCAATCTCCCACCCTCCTCGCGCACCCAAGATCGCCGATCTTCAATCCCTGGCCGGTGACCAGAACATTCCCGGCCTTGACGTCGCAATGCGCGATGCCTTGCGCGTGAAGGTACCGAAGCCCCAGGAGAATCTCCCTCGCCGCGGCTCTGGCGGCGGCGAGGCTCAGCGAGCCCCCGCGGCGGCGGAGCTCGTCGGAGAGGGACCCACCGGGGGCGAGCTCCATGAAGAGGTTGAACAGTCGTCCCTCGCCGTCTGGCCCGCAAGAGGTGTCGAAGCCCTTGTAGGCTATGACTCTCGGAGAGTCCAGCGAAGACAGAATGTTTCGCTCTCTCAGGAGACAGTCCGACTTCGAGAGCTCGACGGACTTGACGGCGAAGACCTCGCCGGAGCCGCGGGCCGTGGCGACCCACACCGCCGCCGTCGAGCCCCGCCCGATGGCTCGACCCCTGGTCCACTCCATGAGGCGAGCCAAGCGATCACTGCTGTTTGGTTGTTTTTTGGGTTCGGTTTTAGTTCGGTCTCTCTCTGTTTTCTTAGGTTAGGGGTGTTTGTGAGTTCGTTCTTTCAGTTGCTCAATGGTTGGTTATATTATATACCTGGTGATTTGGCTTAACGCGAAAGCAAATGTTTTTCTTTTTCTTTTTTATTTGATTTATTTTTAATTTCTTGCTTGGAGTATAATTTTGAAAAGAATTGGAAAAAGATAAACCTTTTTGTGGGGTCAGTTTGAGTTTGTGATAGATTATAGACGGATTGGATTGGGCGGTCGCCGTCTGAAGAGAGAGAGAGAGAGAGAATAATTAGTGTTTTGCTCTTGTTTGAGCGATCCACGTGGCAAAAGGAGGAGGGTTGTGAGTTGTGACAACCTATAAGGCCGGCGGTTATTACTTGGCTTAGCCACACCAAAAAAATATATTTATTTATAATTCATGGGCATGTGGCGGCACGTGCACACGTGCGAGGGGTTAGGGGAGAGTATTGGATTATAGGTACTTAAGACTTACTTACCTTGATAGGGTGGGATTAATTAGCTTAGGCTGCTTGTGCTTTGTGTTAGGTACAATGGATTGGGTAATCCGAATGGTATATTCCCTTCATTTTATGATTTTAATTTAGGATTACACATTACTTTAGAGTTTAGATTACTTTTGATCAAGTACTTTCCATGTTACTCTTGCATTAATGGTAGATAATTCTTATCCCATCATGATGACTTTTGTGCGCCGTTGTTTTGGATAAGTTTTTAGCAAAGCCAATAGTAACGGGGCTCACTACTTATTAATTAATCTGATTGAAATAAAGTAGAAGAGAAACCAACTTCCCAAAATCACACAGTTGAACAATTCGTTGCGGGAGATGAATTCCCTTTTCCCCTTTATATTATCTTTGATGTCAATAGTTAGAAACCAAATTAAGTGGATTGGATTGAGAATGAAGTTTACAAGAACAAGAAGCAAAGGCAAAAAAAAAAAATGAAAAGAAAAGGCAATTATGAGTTGTAAGATAAAAGGCAAAGGCAAAGGCAAAAGCAAAAGCCGCCAAAAGGAAAACACATTCTCTAGCTAGCAAACCAACAACCAACCAACCAACCAATCAGTCCAAAGTCTTAAAATACCGTTACACAACACTGGTAACAGTTAGAATATTATATCTTTCTTTCTTTTTTGGACGGCTGCGAGAGTGCGAGATGGGACTTTGCGTGCGCGCTGTGGCTGTGGCCGTGTGGGACGTGAATGCAAGAAATTCTTGGAGTTGTGGCCTTTATGTGAAGTGTGAACCAATCATTCACTCGCTTTCTTGGCATGCAAAATAACCACCAATTATATACTTGCCTTGCCTTGCCTCTCTCTCTCTCTCTCATATGCTTTTGTTGTGTGTGTAAATATATAGGCTTTGTCAGCTGTCAGCTTTCGGCAAAAACTTTATTCTTTCTTTTTTTTTTGTGTGACATGCATACCGTGGCTTTATCTCAGACAGAAATGCGTTATACAATATGGTAGCTAATGACTCTTTTTCTTTGGATTTCTTTTAACTCTTTTCCTTTCACATTTTGCTGGCTCGTCCATGATCATGTGTTTCATGAGCTGTGACATCCTGTTTTGGGCCAACGAAGTAGAGGTGTTGAACGATTAGAATTGTTTGTCATTTCCCATTTTGTAAGACTAGAATCAACCTGATAAATTGCGCGCGCAGAGTTTGAGATAAAATGCGAGCTTTATGTTTGTAACTGAAAACTATGCCATATCTATAAAGGTTCCTAGTTTAATGACGCTATTGGTTTACTTACCATTCAAAATTTGATAACTAACACTGTGTAGGCTGCAGTATGGTTTTTTGTTACACGACGGCAATAGATGGCTTTGCAAATACACATTCTTTGAACTTCTCTAATAATAGAATAGGTGCATGAATATGGACTGGCTTTTAGACCATGCGATACATGACTATTTGGAAGCAAAAATTCTCACCTAATAACCAATTTTGATTTATTTATTTTTCCTCAGCATTTAGTACTAAAAAAATCAGGAAAATCGGCAAAAATTGATTTAATGAGATATCTTACAGTAGCACGCCATGAACATTATTATCTAGGCCTCAAAATATGATCAGTCATTTGTTGATTTTCACGTACTAATTGACCAATTGTAACTCGTAACGAGGACCTTATTTTGGTGATTGATCAAAGTTTCAATTGAGTAGGTTAACAAGACGTAGTCACATGCATATCAAATTTTTCGGTTTAGCTACTAATTTCGATGAATAATTAGTCCCGAATAGGACAGTCATATTCATAAAAAGTTATTCCTTAGAAAATTGACACGTTAACATCTTCTTAATAAAAAAAGCCAAAAATTATTTCTTTTGAATGAAAATGAAAATGTGTCTATTTCCATATATGGAAGATCAAGTAAGACTTCACAACAGATCAGATCCATCGGCGTGCCATCCAAAAGTTCGCATAGTACTGATGTCAGGGTGTGTTTGGAGGAGGATAAGGAAATGATAAATTGGATTGGACTAAATTTAAGAACGGTTCGCATCACCATTTGAATGATTTTGTTAGACTTTTATCTCATGTTGTATTTTTTAGAGGATTAAGTAATTAATCCGGAATTAACCACTTTATATTCTATGTTCAAGGTATAAGTAATTGACATCAGAATTGCGGGATCCACTAAAAAAATAATTTTTTAAAAATTTTAAAATTGAATTCAAATAAAAAAGTTATATATGTAAATTTTATCATTTGTTTTAAATTTTTTAAACAATAATTTATAATCCAATATAATATTATATTATACATATGATAACAATAAGAGCTGTGCTAAGGACAAACGCGAGTATCGCACCGTTAGGCCCACAATGACGGACGGCTGTGATTGCACAGACGCGGATATTGCATCTGTGCTTAGCATTTTTCTAACAATAAATTTATTCCAATCCACTTCCATGGATCTATCATACTAAACAAGTACTATCCCATCCACCAAACTTACCCTTAGTATCTTACTTAAGGACACTAACTAATTAATCGTATACCGTATACGTATCTACTTAAAGCTCCTCCTTACGGATACACTAGTCATCATATTAAATAAGGCAATTTAGGTGAGAAATAGTATTAGCAAGCAAAAAAACAAAATGTCACGTGACAACTTGATGGTTGATATTCCTTGTTATGCAAAGCTGTTGTGTTTACGGCACGTCAAAGTAATGTTACTGGCATAATTTAAGCAATCTTTTAAATTCAGGTTTCTTAGGACCAATGGTATCGCTACTATGAAGGTTATTGGCATTTTGTATCTTTTACTTAATGGTTTGGATAAAATAATGGACAAACATAGAGTATGATATATTGCATTTGCACCAATTTAAGGGTACCTTTCCCAACTCTTGAAACTGATGATATTGAGAGGATAAAAAGCACAAATGTAGATATTTACAAAACACTAATTTCACAAGCAGACGCCAAAAGCCTAAAATACAGTAACTCAGTTTGCGATTTTCTTAAGAGGGTACATAACAGCTAGTAAATAAAGACGGAATGTTTGAGACAAAGGGCTGTAGCTAGTCTCTTCATGCTGCCTCTGCAAATCCAACTCTCAGTTTGCCGAAATCAAAGACGGTATGGTATCGACCCATGAAGACATCACCAAGAATCCTGAAACATTTGATCGCGTCCAACAGAGAATCAAAAACCAAAATATGTAGAAGGTTAAAAGGACAAACAACTTCTTTAGAGGATGTTTTGGAGATGATTAGAAGTTATACCAGAGCGGTCCACGAGGAGGAGGAACATCCAAGCCGGTGAAACCGCTAATGCACTGAGCTTGAGCACCCTCACCAACCTTCAGTATATACTGATTACATCATCCAAAAAAAAAAAAGTCGTCATGATAGTAAAGTTTAGTAATGCTTAGTTTGTGTATTTTTAGTTAAAATAAAGATAACCGAGGAGCAAAGTTTTCATCTCATCGCCTCCAAGATTTGAAAAGAAGTTGAAGACTTGTAATAATGCAACTAAATTAAGTTTTTTGTAACCATCTAAAATCACTTGAGTTGTATAAATAAACCTGGACGTGCAATCATACCTCCTGTGGGGACAGCGGAAAAGTTTTACCACCAATGGTAAAGGAAATTGTGGGCATTCGGGAAAGGTTTCCGCAGTCAACAGCTGATTCTCCCATTGGGCTTGGCATCCGGTCACAAAGCTACAATGGTAAAGCAAAATGTAATATCGGCAAGAGAAGCAATGCTCTTAACCAATACTGGAGCGAGAATTATGCATGTAACATACCTCGTTGACGTAGTTCAATATGCGCTCTTGTGTCTCATTCTGCTCAAGCCGGTTTTGCATCCACACAACAGCCATTTCACAAGCAGAGCACATGGCATCACGAAGCATGCCAGAAGATTTGCCATTCTCTTCAACAACACTCTCAAGGCCAAAGCTAGAAATTAAATATATGGCAAAAATAAATTTACCACTTTAGAGGGGATAAATAATTTCAACCAAGAACAGCCAGAGATGTTGCAGCTTTTGAAACCACAATAAATGAAAATAATATGAAAAGAAAAATCACGTCTCCAAAAATTAATAGTACATTGGAAAAAACAACTGATTCTAAAAGTGAAAACAATAAATAATTATATCAATACTAACCCAACACTGCGAGTTCCATCAAACGCGCACAACCCAACTTGGGAGCAGACCTTCTTAGGGCGCACCTGTCAAGGCAATAGAGAAAAGAGAAACTCAGCAGAGTAATTTCAGAACAAGTCTACACCAACACCATTAAGCCACTCGAACTTGTTACTCATGATGTGAATATTTCAGATATATCTGACCAGTCAATATTTCCTATAAAATAAGACTCAGCAGTACCTCTGCCATAAGCAAATCTAGAATGCTTTGTCCATACTGTTGAACTACTGCTTTGCACTCCTTGCTAACAACTCCAGAGGCTCCAATGGCATGATTTATCATGGTGATCACAGTCTGCAAGACAATGGAGAGAAAACCGTCAACATGAAGCCTAAACATATTAATAATAAAAGTCAAGTTGCTATATCAGATAGACTTCCGTAGTACATCAAGTGTCATAAATCATAATCCATTTTCTCCAAGATTGATGAAGCTTTCAAGCAAAGAAGAGGTATATATTGGACCTTTGACGATGTTCATGAGAAAACAAGACTGACAAATATCAAATAGCATAAACACAGTAAAAAAGTTCTAAAGATTTCAAAGCAATCAAAAAGCTCAATTCTGCAACATTCATGAAACGACAGTGCTCCCATAATGAGACAATTTTCAATTAAAAAAAATGGAAATGTTTTCCATCATATTCCTATTATACTTTGGAATTTATGCAAAAGCATCAGCGAAAGAAACACTCACTTCACTCATGGCAATTTTTATTTCTCACAAATTATATTCAGCCAGACAATAAAAAGAAAAACTAGAGCTAGTGTGTCCTGCAAGAACTCGTTACAATTGTATATCCTAGAAAATGCATCATTCTCAAAAGAGAGGAGGAAAAAAAAAAAAAAACAAACAAACAAGGAGTGACTTGAATAAGAAATACATACTGTTGGACCAGCCAATAAAGAAGTGCCAGAATCCGCAATGGCTGAACAACCGCCACCACAGTATCCTAAAATACAGGAGATTTGAGAGTTAAAAAATAAAATACAAATAAAAATTATATGTGAATATTAAAGTCATATTTATGCATATGGAGAAACGTACCAGTTGTTTTACCATCAATAATTACATCGCCCATGTCAAACTACCAAAAAAGTGAAGTATTAAGCAAAGTGGGAATGGTACTAAAAGCTTCAGTTGGTTCATAGTTAATATTTTATTTTGAGCTACCTGCCAATATCCTTTTCGTGTTACGGGGACATAAGTATGCTTTCCCTTGAAGTGACTTGGATCGACTCCTCCGAAGACAAGTTCACCCCCTTCTTGATCGCCTGCCTTACGATTAAGCCAGAAAGAAAACACCGGTTCCTTCACAAGACCTTGCTCAACCATGTTATACCTAAAAGACAAAATCTCTTCAATTCCAGAACTGCACATTCACAATTAGTTCAGAAACTAAAAAGCCGAAATCGAAAAGGGAATGCTCACCATACTGGGACGGCATATCCAACTGATATCTCTTGGAATCCCAGTCCTAATATCCCATCAAACTTGGCCACTATAAATGTGACACCGGGCATACTAGTTGCTTCAATGAAGTCCTGACAACAATCGATACTTGAGCACACAATGATGCGGACTAAGGTAAGAGCTTTAATAGTAAAAATCTCAAGATTACCTGCTTCTTCACAACCAGGTCACCCACTTTAACATTGTCATTACTATAGAAACCTGAAATAGCTCCGGTTCCATACTGAATAGCAGCTGATGTCCCTGCACAATGATCACAGAAGATTAACTGACAAACTTAACCGACTATAGGATAATTTTGCAAAATAGGTGTATGAAAAGTTCAGGCAGAAAAACAAACCATTCTTCTGATAGCTTTTCGATTGGCTCGACTTATACTTAGCATGGAAATAACAAGCAACCTGCAAATATGAAAAACACATAAAGTGCATTTTTTCTCAAATAAGGGTCAGTGAACAATGTTTTCGACATCTCACCGACAAATAGCACTTGGTTGACGGCACCCAGAGATTAGAGCTGCCGGTGTCGAAAATGACAGTGAACTTCTGCGGAGGGGTACCGATTGCAATTTCACCGTAGTACTGAGCATCTAAGTAGTTCTTCAACACAACAATGTCGGTATCTGGACCGTCACCGAGATTGCCACCGAGGTGATACTTTCTAATCGAAGTTCTCATAGACTCTCGCTTCTTGGAATCCAGCTGCGAAGCAATCCTATCGTTCGAGTCCATGTGCACCTTTTTCAGTCCGATCCTAAGCAAACCATCGCTGGCAGACGCAAGAGACAATAACAGCGTCGAAACGAAGAAACATAGCACAATTGCTTGATGTTGGGACCCATGTTGACCTATATGAATCAAGGCATAAAAACTCAGGTTCACAAAAGTTAAGAGAACATCAACCAAAGAAACATAATGGGGGCTCGGAAAATGCCTAATGTTGATGATGTTTAAGCAAGGAACCCAAAAGAAACAAAACTAACGCAAATCACAGTTTTCATGCTTGCAAAAACTGTTTCAATAAGATAGGAGTTGAAAACAGGGCAAGGGAACGTAACACCCCAACTCAAAAGAACTTTCTTTGAGAATGTGATTTTCTTTTAAAGCCAAACAGACCCTAAAAATGGTAACTATTGCTCATATATTCTAACTATCGAACTCTGTAACGTTGCCACAGACTGTCAAACAGTTGCATAGTGTTATAATAACCATAATTAAGCCTCCTAAACATCTGAGTTTAAACGTCTGGATTTTTTTTTCTTTTTTATTCCTTTTCAAAATCTTAAGAATAAAAAAGAAAAAGAAAAAAAAGACACATCACACATTTCAATACAAGAGCTTCACGGATACAAAAATGTATATTCTGCAACATAAATAAACCAAGAAAAATGTTTCTCAAAATTTTCATTTCCCTCGTTTTTGTCGCTGTTATTAATGAAACGCAGCACCTATTCCACAAAAAAAAAAAAAAAAACCTGAATATGCATTTCTCATTGGAAAAAAGCCTGTGCAAAAGCATGCAAGGATAGCTATTTCACCAAAACGAAACCAGAGAGATATGAGAAAATACTAAAACAGCAATTAAATCATGGAATGAACAAATTGAGTAGAAAAAGTCGACGCCATTACTCACACCTTTCTTTTTTTTCTTTTTTTTTTCCCTGGCAAACGAAGAATCAGAGGAAAGTTGGCGAAGAAACAGAGAGAGACGAGAGGGCATTTATTAAACTAGAGACAGAGGAAAGAGACAACAAAACAAAACCACCTGCCACTAGGTGGGCCCAACGAAGGAGGCGTATAAGGTCGGTGGTGGTTGAACTTTCAATCTCAGCCGTCGATCGTTTGATTAGCGAAAAAGTCCCGCCTTTAACCGTCGGGATTTGATCAGCTCCGAGTTCGTGTCCACGGGAACACGATGGTCTCGTTTCTCCGGAGTTTGTGAATGTGGTGGGGGGCAAAATCGTAAAAGCGTGATCAAGGGGAATTCGGGCCGTTGATCTCGTGGCGGACGGTGATGATGGCCCTTTTGCTTTTGTCTTTTTTTTTTTTTGGGTAAGACTTTTGCTTTTGCCTTTTGGTGGTAACTCTTTCGTCTTTCGGTGGAAAACGACGACGGATTAAAGTGGGGAGCGTTATAACTGAATGCTTACGTGGCATGTTTTTGGCGCTTACGTGTCAGTTTGGGCTTCGTATTATTTTTGGCAGCCATTGCCCATTGCATGAGGCAACACAATCCTCATGGATTTCATTTGGCACTTTTGCAAATATATGGGCTTTACTGAGGCGATAAGAGGCTTTGCGTTTTGCCGTTTTCGTGCGTCTTGTAGTACGATATGATAAATTAAAAGTGTAACACACATTGAGTATAAATTATCATTGTGTCAAGAACGGGGTATTCTTCAAAATACCCCTTTCATATATAAGGTTGTTTAGAGAGAATATTGTAGATATAAGTTAGAGAATTGAAATTATTACGTATATAAGTTATGTGAGTTGAATGTACTAATATATCCCTACATGACCAAATAAATATTCTCTGAAAATTAAAAAAAATAATTACCAAAATTATTTCTCCCGAAATTTTGGGTTATCCATATTCAAAAATCAAACAAAAAGGGCAATACCTCCCTATGTCATCTCAGCAAGCATTCAAATTAAAAAAAAAAATCGTCTGTTTCTCCCATAAAATCTCAGCAAGCATTCAAACTTCAAAAATAAAAAAAAAAACAAAAAACAAGAAAACAATCGCCTGTTTCTCCACGAAATCTCCACTACCAGCATCTCCAACGACAAAAAAAACAAAGGGCAATCTCATCTCCACCGGATCTACAAGGTTGGGTTTCATCTTAGTCGGATTCTCCACGGTTGAGAAATAATCGGTACCGTGAAATGTTTTCCTCATCATTTTGCATTCTGGAATTTTTTTTTAAAAATTCTTTATAAATTCCCGTCTTCAATATTCCTCATTCAAGCAGATTCAATAACCCTAAACTCGACTCTTGGATTTCTTCGACGTCTTCGACCGATATATGTGTTTTTTCTGTCATTGTAGAGCAAAACCCCCGATTGTGAAACAAAGTCGTCGTCGGGAAATCATAGGTAAAACAAATACCCGAAATTTTTTTTAAATTCTCAATTTAAATTAAATTTAAATTTTAAATTTTTAAATTTTTTTTTTAAACAAGAAACTTATATATGTAATATTTTATGACTACTAACTTATATATGTAATTATGTGTTGAAACAGCCTTATATATGTAATTTTCCCAAGAAATATGGCAATTTCTCCCATGGGATGGAGCTCCATGGGGCTTCGCCCCATATAAAGCCAGGATAGAGGGACTAAAATGAAGAATAGAGTGGGGATATATTTTATTTTCTCCATAGAAATGGAGCGGTGATGGAGAATGTACTATTCGTCCCATCCCCGCTCCATATACTTATATATAATATATATATATTTTTTTAAATACGTTTATATTTATATATATTATTTCTTTTTTCAACATATTATTCAATAGTTATAAATATTTCTCAAATTCTACATCTAATGCATCAAATTAAATTATATCTATTTCAGCCATTAGATTTAAAAAAACGTCATTAATTATAGTAAGTTTAAAAATTCAATCCTTCTGAATAAATTTAAAAGAAATCCTATTAATAAAGAAACTAATCTATATTACCTAAAAATGATTTTCAAAATCTCACGCACGTACCAAACTTTCTTCTTACTCTTATTGATAGTAGGTCTATCTCAAAGCTATATAGATGCTATAAGGACAGATAAGAAAAGAGAATTCTATTTAGTTTTTACATTTTTATTTTGATATTTTATCGACTTTTTAGGTTTAGTTTTCGGGTTTATTTAAGATTATTGACTTTTAGAGGTTTATAATTTGTTTGCTTTAGACTTATTGTTTGTTTGAGCAATACACTAATTGTGTTGCAATTAAGTTTTTTGTTACGATTTAATTTAATTTTCAGCATTTTATTGTGATGAGATTTTTTTAGTGTGTGTGTGAATATATGTGTATATATATATATATATATATATATATATGGCCAGTAAGTAATTAGCCATTTTAAAGGTAAAGTTCGAAGGATTTAGCCATAGTTTCACGAAATTAGGGATTAATTAGCCATAGCATGTAACATTTTTTGTTACATGTAACATATATACGTGTAAAAGTGTAACATTTTATGTTACATATTACATAAAATGTTATATTTTTTACACGTATATATGTTTCATGTTACAAAAAATGTTACATGCTATGGCTAAATCCCTAATTTCGTGAAACTATGGCCAAATCCTAAAAAATTACCCAAAAGTTTGGTTAAATGCATAAAAAACTATATATATATATATTAATTATAATAGATTAAATGAGCGGAGATGGGAAAACTATCCCCATGAAGATTTCCATCCCCAGTTCTTTTTAGACGAGGATGGAGTGGGGATGGAGTACTATCCCTCCATGGGGATTCCTCATCCCCATCCCCAGCTCTTTTTAGATAGGGATGAAACGGTGATGGGAATAGTTTCTAAGACGGGGATGGGGATGGAGGACGCATCCCCAGGCCCACCCCGCCCCACTGCCATCACTCACTTGATTAGTAATTAGCTTTTTTTTTTCCTTTTTTTTTCTTTTTCTTTTTAAAACTTACTAATCAGTATTCTTAATTGGAAAACTGTAGTGAATTTTTTTTTTTTTAACAAAAATTACCGTGAACTCTTGTATTTTGTTTATTTTGATTCGGAGTTGAAATAAATCACACATTCCTCCGAATCTTTTATTTGTGACAGATATTTGGATACTGGAAACAAAAAAGAAAAAAGGAACAAAGAAATGCTCTTCTGTTGCTAGTTCTCTCTACATATGGTTCTGCTAGATAGGATTGAAACACCTATGTGTATATATATGTGTATATATACATACATACATACTGCAAGGATTGTTTTGGTATAATTGAATACAATAGTAAGATTTTAACTGCGATTATGAAATTCTTGTGTTTTAAAGAGGAAGATTTGCGAAATTGATATGTTTAAGTATCTAACAATAAACATATGCCTTCACGTATTCACTATATTTATTTGAGACAGTATTATAAGAATTGAAATTGCTAACATTAATGAGTAACAAACTATTTCATAGGACAGTTCATCAACATTGACAAAGTAACATTTCCATACATGCTTGTTATAGTTTTAGTTTTTTGCACAATCGTTTTAAATGACTTGGTCATTGTGCATCTATACATATAGATATAGAATCATGTATATATGAATCATTAAAGAAAAAGGCGTGGATATGTATGGGACTCGTTTCTATTTAAGTCAAAGACAGAAATAATGAAAAGGTTGGAAAGGAATTGGACAAATGACAAGAAAATGTTGCCCACAAGCAAGCCAATAAACCATAATATATTTTTGACTATTTATTTAAAAGAAAAATGTGGACCAATTACCAAACGACTAAAGTTGGCTTGTGCAAGGAAAAGAAAAATGGAATTTTGTAGAAGCAAAGAAAGCTTCAAAGTTTCCTCTTATCCATGACCACTCGCTCCACAGCGTAGACCTCAAGAGTCAAGTGCGTGACAATTGACACCATGATTTATATGCCATTACCTCTTTTGTCACAAATGTCAAATTATGCTTTCAATTTTTCTAAGATGCTTTGCTAATTTTGTCTTAAATAAAGTGGGATACGTACCCCCCATAATTTCCTCGCCCACTTTAACAGAATGCTGAGTTTGGGGCCAAAAGCTTCCATTTGTTCACGTGAAAGATGAAGTGAAATAAACTCTCATTTTCGAAGACATATTGTGTTAATTAGATTTTGATATTGATTATCAATTTATAATGTGTTGATTTTGTGTTAGTTGCTATAGTTGATATATTGTGTATAGATATATTTGTTAATTGGAACATTATGTAATAAAAAGATGACAGGAATTTAAAAAATAAATAAATAAAGGGAAATCATAGGAAATAGCCAAAAAAAAAATTGTTTTTAAAGTCCAGCCCATGTTTTAAAAAATTAAAAAAATAGCCATGTTACGAATTATATAACAGAAAAGTGTCACACAAAATATAACACATTTGTAAATATTTGTAAGATATTTTGTAACACTTCAAGTTTTACTCATTATTTTTTGAAGTGTTAAATAATATCTTACAAATACTTATAGATCTGTTATATTTTGTGTGATATTTTTCTGTTATACAATTCGTAACTTGGCTATTTTTTAAATTTTTTGAAACATAGGCTATCATTTAAAACAAACATTTAATTTGGCCTATTTTTGCAACTCATCCATAAATAAAAGACAGCCAAGATGGAAAACGACAATAAAGCAGATAAACGACAGAATAATTAAAAACGACATTAAATTCGATGGAACGGCATGATTATAATTACAATAGTAAAATAAAAACGACAATAAAGTAAAAACGAAATTAAAAAATGCAAAAAAAAAATAAAGAACAGAGAAAATTAAAACTACTTCAAATATAAAATGACATGATTAGGAAAACGACAATAAAGTCATAAACGACAGAACTATGAAAACGACATGAAACGTATGAAGAAATTAAGAAATAAATTAATAGTATGAAGTATGCAGATTAGGAAAACGAAAATAGAGAAAAAAATGCAAAAAATGGTTAAAAAAAAAAAAGGGACAAAAGACGACAGAAAGGTAAAAACGACATTGAAAATATGAAATGACATTAGCGACAATAAAATGAAAAACAACAGGATCTGAAAACGACATGAAAGTAAAAACGACAACAAAATTAAAAACGACAGTATATCTGAAAACGACAATAAAATGAAAAACGACAGGATAGATGAAAGCGACAACAAATTAAAAACGACAGAAATATTATAAATGACAGGAAACCAGCAAATGATCTGAGTCTAGAAAACTACATAAAATTTAAAAAAGAAAAATGGGACCGTTTAACCCCAAATAAGAGGCAAATTTTATATAGAAGCTAGTAAAAATTAAATAACTAAGTAACGGAATATCAACGATTATACGATTTGTAATGAGAATCTTAACTAGTAATTAATAACTACCACCAAATGTAGCAGTTAACAAGAATAAATTATATTTATATACAATTCAAGTTAAAATTTAATGAAAGCTAATATTTTAAATCAAACAATACTAATCCAAGAATTTAGTTGGTATATATGAATAAATATTTAAATGAATCAATCAATTCGTTAAAAAAAAAATTACACCTTGCCTCTTCAAAAATATTTTAATCTCGATTATCATTGATCACGCAATCACCACAACGATAGCAAATATTATTGTGCCTAACTCGCATAAGCCAAAAGGTCTCAAAACTAATAAAAACATAAATTAATTAATCAAAGGCTTGTATACGCCTATGTCGTCCTCTTTATTTAGTGCCATATTTATGTACCAATTATCGTATTATATTTTACATTATTATATATCGCTTCATTGTATCTGTATGTATGTAACGGCATTTTTCTTATCGGTATGAATTAGTCTGGGTAGAGATACAAGGGAGATTGACAAAAATATTCAAACTTTTAACATATTTTCTAATTATATCTTATTACGTAGTAAATTTATTGTTTTTTTTTGCTCTACTAACTATTACACACAAACAGCAATGAAAACATCATCAATACACCATATATACTTTTCAAAGTTGTAACGGCTATACTCATTTCTTAAATGAAAAAGCCCAAAATAAAGCTGAGCACATTGCAATTGCAATTACAGCGGGCTTAGAGTAGGCCTGTTTTGTGTCGAAATTCAACTCTGCAACATTTATAGGTTGTTTGGGTAAATTATTTGAATGATTTAGCACTATTTAAAATAATTTTATTCGAATGATTTTCTCATGTTTGCCCCATTCCATTCAACCATTTTTTTTCAACTTTACTAATCTATAATCCATCCAATTTCATTTCATTTTTTTTTTCAATTTTTCAAATCTTATACATATTTTTAAATCTCAATCATTTATACCACATCGAAATTCGCAAAATCAAACCATTCTAATGGTTTGCCCAATTTTCAAACTATTTTTCATCCAAAAAATGAGATAGAATGGGCAAAATGGTTTGCCCAAACATAAATGAAATAATTTTAAATAGTGCTAAAATATTCTAATGATTCACCCATTCAACCCATTATATATCCAAAATTTATATATATGCATGCTTGACTTGTAGACAACTTAAATTGCAAGTGAAATCTAGACTACCATTTGTTGAGATGGTTTTTCTTATTTATATCCTGGTCTTAGAATGCAACAGATTTTGGTCTATATAATATAATTTAATGGACTATACGACATTTAATATGTGTGTTGATAGAAGTGAAATTGAGCTCATCCTTGGAATTGAGTAATTTCGAGTATAACTGAGTTGAATCTTTTTAGTTTTATTGTTGCGTTTTAAAATTTCTCAAATAATGATGAAGATAAAAGGTGTGATGATACGTTATTTATTTATTTTCGAATACGAAAGGGAACTAGTAAAGTTGAAGTATAACCTTGTTAAAATGAGTGTGATAAATCAGATCTAGTATTGCTGAATGCATAAATACAATCATATCCGATAAAAACAAGGTAATTACCCATTTTAACGAAGGCAAAAAAATGGTCAAACTAATACAAGCTAATTATATTTTAAACAACCGAGAGGTCCATACTGTATTTATTTATGTCTAAAAGAGTGTTGAAGTAAGCGACCAATAATTACGCTCAACTACCACAAGTGTAAATTAAGAACTTCCATATTGCTACAATCCCAATGAAGTTCCTTGGTTTTTGGGATATGCTAGAGCCAAATCTTATATATATATATATATATAAACTACTTTCGTAATCTTTCATACATATCGATACTTCATATAACATTATACAAAAGGGATATAACGTTATAAAAAGCTATTGTAACGAGTCTAAAATAATCATTAAAATAATTTTTTATCATATTATATTTATCTTTTATAATATTATATGAAACACTGATAAATTAAAGTATTACAGAAAGACACACATACATATATTAAATAAAAGGTATGGCAATCTCTTAAACCAAGTTAGTCAAACAAGATCAATAGTATCAAGATCTTACGGTTGAACCTAATGTCATCTCGAAATACTATCAAACGCAATTGTCTTCAACTCAATATTTTCATAAAATAATGAATCATAACATAATTAAATCAGATACAATTGTGTCTAATTGCAGTACTCATTGTCTCGGCCTCGTTTGCTAATATTATTGAATTGACAAGCAAAGAGAAATACTAAAGAGTACTGGGGTTATTAGGCTAAAACATTCAAATGATTTAGCACTATCCAAAATTATTTCAATTTTTAATAACAAATCAGTGTTGAAGTTAGTTTAAATAATGCTAAACACATTTAAATAATTAATTTACTCAAACAACGCAAAACTGTTTATCTCTTAGGATTTTTGGGAAGCATAACCATTGGCTCCTTTAAGACCAGTTGAGTGAGTAGCTGATCTTTTGCTTTCCCAAGCAATATATATTGCATTGGATTAATCTACGCATTAACTCCGATCACCAAAAATATCTCTAGGGCACTCAAAATCAGGACCCAAAGAGTCAACATTAAAATGGACCATTTATGCGTCACGTTCGTACCCAAACAGATTGTTCATTTGTCTTCATCATGGTTTTTGTGCCAAAGCCATCGCTCATTTGTCCCCGAGTTTACTCAATAATACTTATTGTATTAGTATTAGTTATTACCACCTTGGCCTATACCTACTCTATTTCTTATTTTTCTTAAGAAAATACTTTTTTTTTTTTCAGTAAGAAGAATATGTTCTATTTACTAGAAATTTGATAGTGAAAGTGAAGTATGAGTATTCGTGAACCGCACATATATATCCCACGTCTTAATCCAGCTAGTTTCTAGATGCAATGCATATATATATATTAATTATATATAAATAATTTTTCAAAGGCATTAGATATGTCTCGATATGAAAGTTTGAAATACGTTCACGTTATTTTACATTAAGTTTCATCTTTTCTTTTCCAAGGAAAAATTTAAGCTGAAAATATAAAGGAAAACCACACGGCAAAATCATCAACCTATTCAATTTCAACCCCCATTGAAAAAGACTCAAAATATATACCAACTCTTAAATATGCTGATACAACTAGAATACTATTCAGCAGTTCATGCGGGAAAATGAACATATATATAGTAGTAGAAACTAGAAAGGGGGAAATATAAGAGACGAAACCGAGACTCTTTCGCTCACATGCAAGCACGTGGTATCATAAAAGACTTGTTATCTAAGTATCCAAACACAGCCAATTATAAGCTAAGCCTATGGCTATGTCGATGATAATACTACAAAGAAAGATTAGTCATTAAAGAGTAAAAGATTCTAGTACGGTGGATGAGGTACGGTTTTAACTTTAAAGCCCACAATGTTCCACGTTTGGGGTTTCCACTTTTCCACTTCCCCACAGCTTAATGTATTACATATGAGAAATGAGAACACATGATTGGATCTAATTCCGATGACGTGACGTCATGTTAATCAAAGCTTTGCACGGAAAGTCAACAACGTATCGCACTCGTCCAATTGAAAAAATTAACCATCCCCTCCACTGGGTCCCACTCCGACACACACGGCACAAAATATATTCACACGAAACCACTACACCACACCACCCTTAAAAAAAAAAAATTAAGTCTTTTCTTTCCTTCTTTCTTAATGTTTTGGTTGAAATTTGACCAATTATTAAAGACCATTCAATGTCTCATCTAAGTATTGAAATTGAAGTACTGGGAGAGAATACGT
Organism: Boehmeria nivea var. tenacissima; assembly: GCA_018132145.1. Lineage (NCBI taxonomy): Eukaryota > Viridiplantae > Streptophyta > Magnoliopsida > Rosales > Urticaceae > Boehmeria > Boehmeria nivea. The sequence goes on along the minus strand of CM030877.1, from coordinate 16,051,259 downwards.
AGTTGCCAAGAAGTCTCCTCTGAGTCCACGATTTATTTATACGCGTTCGATTACGTGTCAAATATTGCGATGGCCGAATTTCTTGACTGTGTTATTTTCATCACAATGGACCACAAACCACTGGATCACATAATCCTTTTCTCTTTCGCTTTATTTTTCTATTTCGTCTTTCTTTGTAAACAATGACTTGTGTGTCCGTTTGTTGTGACGTGGATTGATTGGCAAGATTATTACAGATAGATATTAGAAGGAATAATGATATGATAAAAGTCAGATAACGTACAAACAAAATTAAATTAGAATACTAAAACTGTGTAGGCTGATTGTAACTGTTTCGTTTTTTCCTGTGTATTTACTGAAAAATGTGAACAAAATTATTTCAAAATGAAGCAATAAAAGAAAAGAATAATGCTTAAGTTGACTTGTCATCTAAGCCCTCATACCCTCTTCCCCAACAAACAAACAAAAACTATGGACAATGTTACCCTTGGTATCTCTCTTTCTCCAACCAAAAACGAACCAGCAACGTGTAACAAAAAACGAAAAAAAAAAAAAAAGTGACGCTAATTAACAACAAATTAATTAAGACCAGATACACAGTGGAAAAAAAAATTAACCCAATTGTCTCTAATTCCCCGGAAAACTTGCATTCTTGCTGTTGTTGTTGGAATTGCTACTGGCGTTACCGGTGGCATTGCCGCCAGCGTTCGGCTGAGCTCCGCCGATGATGGATGAGATGGCTGCCGCGAGCGCCGCGGTGAAGTTGGGGTTGGCGGTGATGGCGGCGGTTGCGGCGCTCACCGAATCGGCCAGCGACGCGTGCTGCGTCTGATGCAGCTGCGCGGCGGCGGCGGCTGCGGCCTGGTGGGCTAGCTGCGAGGCGGAGACTCCGGGCATCTGGTCGTGCTGAGAGGACAGCTGGAGACCGGAGAATTTGGACTGGTTGTAGAGCGAATGTCCGAAAACTTGCGGCAGCGCGCCGTGCGGCGGCATCGGTAGCTGCGGCTGCGTCTGCTGGACCGCGCCGGGGAAAGGGACCTGGAAATGGGCCGGCGCGGGGCGCTGGAACTGCAGGGGGTTGGGGTTGTTGGTGAGGTCCAGTGTGACGGTCGGGAAGGGGGCCGAGGCGGAGATGGTGGCCATGCTCGACGACGAGCCCGGGAGGATGGCACGGGCCAGGAGGTTGGGGTTCATGATCCCGTCGGCGCTCGACATCGAGCCCGAGAGCAGCATGTTCGCCGCCGCGGTGGTGGTGGACGCCATCGCCATCGCCGCGGGCGGAAGAGGGTGGTTGTGGTTCCCCTCGTACGTCGTGATCAACACCGTCCTGTCCTCCGCGCAGCGTTGCACCTATAGATAATCGGAATCAAACGAGCTGATCAGCCATGTTTAAATAGGTTAAATGAATTTTCTCGGCCATCAAATTATAAGTTTTGTTTAGCTCAACGTACTTGTTTGCGAACCGGACAACCAACTGCCATTGTACATCTGTAATAAGCTCGAGGACACGGATTTCCTTTCGCCATTTTTTGCCCGTATTTCCTCCATTGGCAACCATCAGTTATCTGCAAGTACATACATATAACAAAGCATTTTAATCAAATCAACTCGTGACAAAAACTATCACCTATGCATGTATTTTCTTATAGATTAATTAACATGTTGTATTAATTACCATGGGAGCTTCCGAACGGGCTCGGACGGAGACACGAGCCTTCCTCATGGTGGCATCGGCGGACTGCTCGATCGGCTTATTGTTAGTGGAAGGGTTGAGCTTGAGGGCCTTGTTGGGGCCCCACTCGGAATCGGGGCTCTCCTCCCTGCCGATCCGCTTGCCGTCCGATGATCGGAAGTTGGAGCTGTTGTCCTGGAGATCGAATTGAGCTACGTCCTTGTTCTGAGGCGTCGCCGAGCGAGTCCGGTCTTCCGACGACGATGACGAGTTGTTCGACGCTGCCGGGTCGTCCGTGGCGCTGCTAGGCCCCAAGTCCAGGAACTGCCTCTCCTGTTTTCTCTCCTCCTGCTCGCCTAGCTTTCCTTCAACGTTCTGATGATCAATGAGTAATATTGAAAGTTAGTTCAATTATTGGATTTATGTCAACCGAGTGTGATTAATTATTTCATTAGTAATTGATCAATAATCACCTCGTGCTCTTGACTGGTTTCGGCAAGGTTAGCGATCTTCTGATGCTGAGAAGTGACGGCCACAAACTGCATATGAAGAGCGCTGTAATTGCTTGTCACTTGGCTGAGCATTTCTCTCAGCTTCTGATTCTCAGCGTTCATGCGTTGAAGTTGTACTTGCAATTGTGCCAACTAAAAAACATCATAAGCAAAATAAATAAATATAATTGGAAAATTATCAAGCTTTGTCCAAAACTTCTTAAACGGAAAAGAAAAATTAATTACCTCAATCTTGGATCGTTTATCTTCCACATCCGATGAAACCCCATCATCCACCGTTGATTGATCGCTTCCAGTATTAGCAGTAAGAAGGCCTAAACCAGTCTATACAATAAAATCCAACAAATACAAAATAATCAGCAACAATGATAATTAAGGAAATATCGTTATAAACTAACTATCAACACATCGATATATTGTATATATATATATATAAGAAACTCACATTGACATCGAAAGACGGCCGTGAGGGCTGGTCGGCGAGAGAGTCCTCCTTCTTGACGGCAGCGACGGTGGCGGATTCGCGATCGTCGTTGACGGGGCGTTTCTGATTGGAGAAGAAGTCAACGACTCCCACGGGCGCGCGATTGCTGTCGGCGCTGGTATCGGACGGCTGGTGGTGCGCGAGCTTGGCCGGGAAGTCGACGCCGGAGAACATGGAGTTCCTCTTGGCTTCCAGTTGCTTGTTGACGAAGAAACCGAGGGAATCAGAATCGAGTGTTAAACCCCATCCTTTGTCCATAAATTAGTTCAGAAAATATGTATTGAAGAACCAGAAGAAGAGAGAACTGAAACAGCAAGAGAGAGAGAGAGAGAGAGAGGTAATTTGATATTTTTTGGTGTGTGGTTGTTAAAAGTCTGTGAAGTCTTTAACCGGTGCAAATGGCTCGCCTATAAAAAGGGTATGGATTTTGGTAGAGCGTGGACCAAAGGCTTGTTCTCATGTATATTGATTTTTCTCGGTGGGGACTGATCGAAGTTGCGTCAGACGGTGCGTCAGTTGCCACGTGGCACTCGGCTTCGGGTCGTCGAGCCTAGCTCCGATACTGATGGATTTTTGTTTGACCTCTCTCTCTCTCTCTCTCTCTCTCTCTCTCTCTCTCTCTCTCTCGCTCCTCAGTCCTCATTACAACGTCCGACCCGACCCGGAGATCTGAGAGGGTCCTACCGGGTTTGGGTGTGTGGGGCCCGGTGGTGGGGTTTCGTCTACATTTCGTCAAGGAAGAGTTTGACTGGTTCGTAAATCAAATCACAGAAGAAAAGAAAAAGGGTAGAGAGAGAGAGAGAGAAAGGGTAGAAAATGAATCCACCGCCCCGAATAGTTCGGCGCCTTCCACGTGAGGAAATTAAAAAGAAAGTGAGACCGAGATTAGATTAGAGAAAGGAGAGCCTTGAGAGTTGAGAGAGAGAGAGAGAGAAAAAGGAAAGCCAAGTCAACAAATTTGACGGCCCGGCTCTTTCTTTTCTTTTACTGTCTCTTTTGCCTCTAATGTTATTCAACGTTTTTTTTTTTTTTTACTTTTTTAAATATAAGCTACAATCAAGTTAAATTGATAATCTATTTGTTTTAAATATTTAAATGATTTAAAATTATTTGACCATAAATATTATTATATAATCAAAATAATTTTAAACGTTTATAAATTATTCAAATATTTACAAATATTTACCGGAGTCTGAATTTGATTAAAAATGGGATTGCGGTGATATAATAACCGGAATAATAATGATAAAAAAATCAACATTTCTGAATTTCATTTGGCTAGAGAGAGTAGTGCTGCTAGGCTAGGGGGTTAGCGGTGACTGATGACCGACGACCGGGTGGGGCAGTGGCCTAGTCTCAATGTGGGCCCCACAAACTGCAAGTGTGATTGTTAAGGTGGACATTTCTTGCCACGTTTTCAGATCTGCCCACACCGGGGCTCGGCTGGGGGGTGTTGCCTTGTTGACTCTTTGCCCGCGTGGGACCAACTCTTTTGCTTGATGAAAATTGAAATATACTAATATTATTTTTGCATAAAAAACTTTGGTTAATCTCTTTAGTTGGCTGAAACTGAGTCAGTTCGGTTGCACTTTCAAATTAAAAAATTTAGATTATATTTATTTTACTTGAAAAGGTCAAAATTTTGTAGTTAGATAATTTAAATTGTTGTTTGAATTGTTATCAAATTGAGAAATTTTGAAAAATATTATTTAGTCATTTAAAAAAAATACTGAATAATAATTTTTATTACATGATTTGAATTAAAAATTTAAATTCATTATCAAATAATCGTAAAAAGATAAATCATAATCAGTTATGTTGTCAGTGATTTTTCGTCAGCGGATGTGTCTTCGGGGGCGGAGTATCCGAGGCACATTTGGTGGAGGCACAAGCCCTCGATTCCACCAGCAGAGCGATGTCACCCCATCACAGGAGCTTCCCCCAGGCGAAGGACGGACGAAGATTAGCGAAGATGATCCTCGATCCTACACCCCCGAGTATAAACAGGGCACCGCCGGAGATAGTGCTAAGTTTCTGACAAGCCCCTCGAAGAGGAGTTGGCGGACAAAAAAGACCAAGGATCCCCGAAGGTGATCCATCCCTGAAGAGCTTGCAACAGACGAAAGATCGCTCAAGACAGACTCGGCCCTCGAAGCCAGTGACCCCCGGTCATAGAAAGTCTGTTCGCGGTAGCTTAGATCTCAATTATTTTCCGCCTTTTTAACCTCAAATATGGGATTTACTGTAACAGCAGCTTTATCCTGCAAAGTTCAGGATAATTGCTCCCAACATATGTGCAGCTTTATTAGGTGAACCAAACCCGTGAAATATGGGATTGGATATTTTGTTTCATTCTGACTGTAGCCTCCTTCTTCGATCTATAAGAGAAGGAGGGAAAGAGGAGAAAGGGATCGGGAAAAACAATAATAAGAGAAGGAAAAATCCAACTATACAGTGGACATAGGCTATTACTCCGAAAGAGGGCCGAACCACTCTAAAAACTCTCCTGCCTTTTTACTTTTCCGTTCAACTTTTATTTTCATTACCGCATCACATCCTAGAGGTGCGGATCTCGTCGTTGGTTCAAATTTCACACCAATAAGTTATATCTAATATTTTGGATACTTTATTTCTAACAAGGTAATATTATATTTAATAAAGTTCCATCTTCTCATATTTTATTTTATTTGGCATTTTCCAAGTTTCTTCTGCGTTTTCCTCTTTGTTTTTTACTTGGCAAGTTGGCATTTTCCACTCATTTTTCCTTCAATTTCTATTTTTTCAAGCCTCCCCTTGTGAACATTGGAAATATGATCTGCAGGGTAGGTTGATAGTCTTTTGTTGCTAATATTGTTAAGAAATTTTGGATGGAATCGCGAATATTCCCCAAGTTATATAATTTTTGAAATTGTCTTGAAACGTCGGTATTAGTTCAAAGTCCACTTCTTTGATTAAAATATTTTATAAACTGCTTACGGACTTTGCTATACTTTTCTCAATATCTGAAGAATAATAGAACAACCTTTAAAAAATACTAATATTTTATTCAGGTGAAAATGAGCCAGTCGTGTATGGATAAGTACTTGTTGAAATAACTTCTTTTTAATTCTGGAAGATGAAAATTTTCCTTTTTCCTTAAGAAATTATTTTGCTAAAAAAGTGGGGTTTCTTTCTTTATCATTTCTGAACCAAAGGTTAAGTGACAACTAGTTAGCTAGTTATTGTTTCATAATCATAATGAGGTCGTTTGATTATAACATGGTTAGCCACTAATATACTGTCTCCATCAAGTAACAAATTTTTGAGAAATTATAGTGAATACCCAATTTTCAAAACTTAATGTAAGTTATTACCCAATCTTTTGAAAAATATAACCAATTACCCAAAATATGCAATTACTTACACAATGGTAAGTGGTGGTAATTCACTTTGTTACCAAAAGCATGTGCAAGTAATTCACAAATTGACTAGAAACTCAATTACTTCAAAAGTTTGGGTATTTATTTTTATTGTTATATAAATTCTGGGTATTTGCCTACGTTTTTTAGGTATTGGAAATTTTTGGTCTCCTATATTTAGTCAAATTGGTTACGTAAGTTTTGTCATGCGACCCTATATAATGAAAGACCACAATTGTCTTATCTTCAACAATTAATCGTGATAGATGATTTGATATATTGTAGGATTCAATTTATTTCAATAGAAAATAATGTAATAAATTTTAAACTAATTAAGGCTATAAATTAAGTACGCATAATTTTTTGTTTGACAAAAGAAAGATGCTCTCTTAAGTTTGCCAAGCGCTAGCATCAAATGCTTATTATTATTATTATTATTATTATTATTATTATTATTATCAACATGGAACTTGCATACTCATTTTAAGAGTTGGATTTTTAATGTAATAAATAAGCAACATACACGCGATTTAGCAAAAGCATGAATGCTATAATGTTGAGAAATAAATTTTTTTTTATTTAATAACTCCAAGCACTGCAAAAGAATGGCGCGGAAAATAACTTTTTTCTTGTAAAAAATAACATTTAAAAGCATAATTGCTACTTAAGTAGTCTTGAATTCTGATATCATATATATTAGTATCTTTCATCACTTCAACCTAATAAAGACCGAGTTTTATTTTTAATTTTTATTTATTTTTCAATAATTATTAGTTAAAAGGAGAGATTTGAAGAAATGCCTTTTATAAGAGTCAATAAAGATTTATAGATAGAAAACTCAACCTATGATAACAAATTAGGTAGAAATTATTAATGATACTTACACTAAAGTAATTAAACTTTTGTTTTCATAAATAATGATACATCATCATATTAGAATAAGGCTGAGAAAATGAGAAAATAAGGATTAGGTCATTACTAACACAATGACGATGTCTGTAGACTTCAGTCCCAGTTCATCATCAATGGTTTGGACCGGGTACAGTTTTCATTAGTGCAAAAAAGTTAAAAAATAAAGGCCATTTCGATCCCATCCCATACTTTAAAAAAATGGTGAAGTAGGCAAATATTCAAAATTTATATAACAATAAAAATAAATACCCAAACTTTTGAAGTAATTGAGTTTCTAGTCAATTTGTGAATTACTTGCACATACTTTTGGTAACTAAGTGAGTTACCACCACTTCTCACTGTGTAAGTAATTGAATCATTTGGATAGTTGGTTACAGTTTTCAAAAAATTGGGTAATAACTTACATTAAGTTTTAAAAATTGGGTATTCACTATAATTTCTCTTAAAAAAATTAGCTCATTTAATCGAATCAGTTAGGTAGATAACTATTTTAGAATTTAGAGGGAATATTATAAAACATTATCAAAGTTTCATAAAACTAGAAAATAGCAACAAAAAAAAAAAGCTTATTAGCATTTTTTTTATCTTTACAAAATTACACATAAATTTATAGTAATAAATTAGTGAGTGAAGTAGAAAAATACCCAAATTAAAGTTACACAACAATAAATATAAATACCAATTTTTTAAAACAATTGAGCACCTGGTCAATTCATTAATTACTTGCATATGATTTTGACCGCCCAATCAATTACTTAATTACATAATTGAATCACTTTAGTACATTGTTATATTTTTCAAAAGATTGAGTATTTATTTAAATCAAGTATTGAGAAATGGGTATTCACTATAATTTCTCTATTTGTATTACCATAATAATAAAATTTATGAATTACTTTTTCTTAAAATTTTGAAAAGTTAATGGCTATATTTAAAAAAAAAAGACTTTTCTTTAAAAATCCCATATGATGTTTGACGGTGTGATTGATTAAATACTAATTAATTGTATGCTAAAATATATTCGGAACTATATACACATTTACATATAAAGCAATTGCAGCAAATAACACAAATTTCTTATGAGTTTTTAAGTAATAACCCATATTTTAAAGTATTACAAAAAATAGCATTCATCGAAGTTTTTCAAACCAAAAAAAAAAAAAAAGAAAAAAGAGATATATTGTTAGAAATTATTTTATATCATATCAAAATTTTAAAGTAACCAATATTTTAAAACAACACTTAATTTTGATATATTTATGCAACTCATCCTTAATTATATCCTCAAATTTCATAGATTGAATGTTTGCTGAAAAGTGTTAAAAAATCACATACTATACAAAGAAGTCAACATGATTGTACATGTATTTCCTATCAATCCAGACATCGGTTTAAAATTATCAAAATACCATCAATCTAGCTATCCAGTCCAAATGAGCCAAAGTTTGAGATAAGTACCATTTGCACTTACTATTTAGCATCAAAAAGAAAAAAAAAAGAAAAAAAAAAGAAGGTATTATTCGCTTTTTGGCGCCCATTGATCTTACCATGCATGATACAATGAATAACCAACAATTACGTTCAAATACAGATTTTCAACTTTTCGTGACGTTCTCTCGCTTTATTGTCTTTAAATCTATTCAATATTACTTTTGAAATTTGTTCAAGACCGAGAGAAAGAAAAAGAGAAAAAAAAAAGATAACCAATATAGGTTTTCTATATGCTTGTAGCCCCACTCAATGGAGAACCTATATTCACTTGGCTTTCTTTCTTAGCCTTGACTATACCAACTAGAGTTTTATTTGGAAAGAAACTACTACATCAAGCTTTGAACGTCTTTAAGAATCGGCGAAAATTGTCGGCCAAAATTTGACCATTGGGTTTGATCATCAATCAAACTACTTTCATGCACATATGGTTATGCTTTTTGCTTTTATATATAATAATATATGTAGTTCACGTGGCCGATTTTATTATAATATGTACGTAACTTTCTCTTCACTTTTTCTCGCTTGCCAAACTTATTGGTTGGACTTGGAATCCATCCAATAGTAGACGATTATTTCTCTGTGCATGCCGTTGTCTTTTCATGAAAATTTTGGACAAAAAAGATAAAAGGTAAGCAAATATAATATATATATATATAGGTTCTTTCTATTCAAACACACGGCTAGCTAGTATCAGCTGTCTCCAAAGAAAGAAATGTGGAATTAAGGTACTACTACAAAATATGTTTTTCCTATGGAAAAAAAAAATTCCTTTCAAAAGGGGTAAAATACTATAAGAAGAAGCTGAAAAGTAGTATTTTGTTTATAGCTTGAAATAAAACAGATTTTAAACGTGGACGGTTTTAGAGTTTTACTATTTGTTCTTTCTAATTTTTCTCGACGTACGCACGTGCGTATACTATTCAAAATCTTATACCTTTGTGTACTATATAAATTATTAGTAATTTCCAATAGGGTATATAACAGTTAGGCTATTAACACATATATTGACAACCGCACGAGGTGATCAACTACATAGTATTTTTGATAAAATCCAATCTATTCCCTAAGTGTTTGTATTTGGTTATAAAAAGTAAATAATATACCCAAAAAAATAATTAGCACTAAAGAAAAACAAGAACAATCAGAGTCACTTTCCAGTGACAATCCCTTTTGAGGACGCCAGCTAGTAAAAAATAATGAAGTGAGCTTAAACACCATTAATATATATTATTGGAATATGTATAAGATTAATAAATATAATATAGTTCTTTTTTTTTTTCTTTTGTGTGGCCATAATCGGGTATTCACAAGACTAATAAGGCGTAATTAATTTGTCCGGACTATGTACAGTTCTTCTTATGTTTGCCATTTAATTCTTGAAATGTAGCTGATCTGTCAGCACACCAGCGTGGAAATCTTAGTGTAACAAAGTCAATAAAAATTAATTTGAAGAACAAGACTACCTTTAAAATGGTGTGTAAGATTAATTTATCGTTCGTAGCAATGTGAACACGAACAATATACTTCTGTTTGCACGCACGGACAACTAGTTACGCTAACCTTTTTTTTTTTTTTTTTAAGCCAGAAAATTCATTGTGAATAAGTGAGATAATTTTGGGATTTATGAATTGAGAATAAACTTCCATTTTGATGAAGTAATATCTGTAACGAGAGCTTGTACGAATCAATATAACTAATATTATTTTATCCATGAGTTATGCCATGTATTTCTGCCTACTGAAAAAATTATTAATGGATTAAGCAAAATTTAATTATAATATATATTCTCCAATATATAGAGAAATAAGAGATTATCGAGCAAATAACTATTTTTTAGATGATTTTAAGATAATAGCCAATATTTCTATTAATTAAGAAAATAATCATTTTCTTAACTACATAATAATGTGATATTGCATTTATACTTTAATTTTATAAGGTACGTCTAATAGCTAGTTTTTTATTTTTTAAAAATGTTAATAATTTTTTTAAAATATCGATTAAAAATAACCAAATATCAAATAGGCCCGAGAAACAAAAACATAATTAAATCAATAGTGCAGGAGTTCATGTTACAAGATCTAGTTCTTGATCTCTATTCTAATATAAACGATCAGTCTTCTCTGTCCATTCCCAAATCACGTTCGAATTTTTAAATATTTTGGAGCACTCAAGAGTTCCTCAAACTTCTTATTGTTATTTGTTGACATCTTGTTGCTATATTGTATATTTTGTTTCTAACTGCATATAAGTTATTTTCTTATATATAAACTATTTTCTCTATAATAACGAAGACACTAATAAAAACGGGCCTAGGAATAATATATTACCGGAGATATAAGTTATTTTCCTAGTAATAATATTACATCATTATCTAATTTACGTAGTTTTAAATAATATCCATACATATTTTTAATAATATGCCTTCTAATAATATATTACTTGAGATATAAGTTATTCTTTAGTAATAAGTTCACATAATTATCTCATTTACAAGTCATAAACAATATAGATATCCTATTTTTTTATAAATACAAAAATGACTAATAAATGATATATATATCCCCCATAATAATTAAAGTGCGTTGTATGATAAACTACGAATACACTTTTAATAAACTACAAATACACATCAATCTGCATAAATCATCACCAAAATACAATTATCTTATAAATTTTGTTTTGCAACAAAATCAGAGCTAAAAGAACATTAATTACCCAAATTTTGTGTAAAAAGTCAAATCTCGTGACAACCATTTTCCAGGAACTTACAAGGACATTTGAGTATGAAAATAATTCCATAAGAATGAGATATGGGTTGAGTTTTAATTTTCCGTTTTTAATCAATCTAATGACCGGATTCATCATTTGGGTCAAATGTGTGATTATGAACATCCATGTCATTTTTTTTTTTGTAATTGGTACTCTCATTTTTTACATTTATAAAAATGTTAAGTTTCAAAATAGATTTGTAAATATCTATTTAATTTTTAGTGGATATAATATTATCCCCCATCAAATATATCTTCATGAATGGTGATCAATACAGGTATTGCAGTCAATTCTTTAAATAATGTTACGTAGCTTAACGTCATATATGTATTATAATGATGAGTAAAATTTTACCCATAATTGAAGGTACACGTAACCATTATATAATAATATATGTATATAAGTATTAGCCCCCGGATAATTTATCTACTGTATTTGATTTGCAATTTGCATACAATTCTAGCTAGCATACGCAATTGATAGTTTTTTTTTTTTCCAAGTAAAATGACTAGCTATCGTCATTTAGCGGACTTTTTCAAAGGTAAAAAAGACTTTAGTTATACTAACTAGTAATTATATATGGAACTTTTGTAACTTTTGAAAAAAAAAAAAACTATAGCTTTATCTTTCTGGATCACGTTATGAGTTATGAATCTGCCAATTCTATTGATTTTTTTCAAAAACTAATAATTAATCATCCCTAATATTAATTAATTTCCCTTAGAAAAAGAGAGATCTACATATCTATATATATAGATGATGATCTGTCTTAGTCTTCCGAGCTTCTATAAATGTTACAATATTATTAGGCATTGCCCATAAGTACGCAACATAGTCGTCACCACATTATCACTCTTGTGCAACAAATTAATTACACTTCATAGAGCGCATATATATATACATATATATTTATATATCACATATACATAGACATTATGGTGTTGATACATACATTATGGTGTTGATATATATTATTAAATTTGTGCTATATATATATATATGGAGACTCCATAATGGAGTGGTGAATGATTTTTGTTACGGAAGATCTGCATCACATAGGGTTAGATATAAGCGTCCAAAATAAATTTCAAAATGTCAATATCCCATCTAATTAAACTACCAAGATTTTCAAACCCCAACAGCAAACAAAATCAGCAGAGAAGAAAAAGACAGAGTTGACTCGGATTTTAGTTGACCATGTTGATCCGACCCACGTGGCTACTTGCATGGCGTAGAAATTCGGTGTGTGGTTAGGTTTGACAGCCAGGACTATATAAGATAGTCCTGACTATAGACAACCACGCTTTCTCTGTGTTTATATGTTTAGATATAAAACAATATGAAAAGTTTTTGCTCACATTTATATTACGCATATACCCAAAACTAGTAGTTCAATGATGCTTTTCACACATTATTATAAGGGTTATCTACATAAACGCCCCCCAATGTTGTGCTATTGTTGCAGTTTGCACCCTAATGTTTAAAAACTATCATTCTTGCCCCCTAAAGTATTAAAAACTTATAGATATGCCCCCTCTGTCACAATTTGTAAAAAAAATAGATTAAATTAATAGCATAACATTATTCTGTTGGCACCTGTACAATTTTTAAAGATCAACTGCCTTCAAATTAAGAAAATTATAGTAATTAATTCTATATTTATTTTCACAAACACCCCCTTATGTCGTCTTTTCTTCTCAAAATGCACCTCGATCTTTTAAAATTTTGTATTCATACCCTTAAAAAATTGTACAGGCACCAACAGATTAATATTACGTAATTAATTTAACCCATTTTTGTTACAGATTATGACAGAGGGGGCATATCTATAAGTTTTTAATACTTTAGGGGGCAAAAATGACAGTTTTTAAACATTAGGGTGCAAACTGCAACAATAGCACAACATTGGGGGGCATTTGTATAGATAATCCTTATTATAATGTTAAATACATGGTTATGATTGTTAGTGTCTTTTTTTTTTTTTTTGCCCCTTTAATATGAATTGCTTAGGTAACTACCTGATTGAATATAATTTATAATTTCTTGTGACAAGTCATCTCTAAGTCTTTATTTCAACTCCTCTCTATGCCCTTGATCATGATTTGATTATACTTATATATATATATATATATATGTAGTTTTTTTTCTTTGTTTATTTACGCGCGCGGTTCAAACGGATTTCTCTCAAATTTCAAACCCCCCATTTAATGCCGACAAATTCATGATAGTCACAGCTATGGATGTTGTGAAACGTTGAAACAAACAACAGCGTTTTAAGTCTTTAGTGTCACAATTAGAGGAATTGCAAATAATGTCATTTTTAGTGTTATTTAATAATTTATGTCTCAGGTGATATATATTTTTTGTTATCCTTTATGTTTGTAATGTAAAATTTTGAATAAAATTAAAAATGTAATACATATAAGATATAGATTATTAAAATGTCAAAATATAGGCATTCCTCAAAGTCCCCCGTCAACCAAATAGCAAATTTTGTTTCTGATTTTTGGTTGCTTATTTATTTATATGGGTCTTTAATTATCATAAAACAAAATAATAAAATCAAAATAATTTTAACGAATATTTAATATATCTTATTATAATAATTTATCTTTTTATTATTTTATTTTTTTTTTCAATTTATTACTTAATATGACTTACAAATACAATTAGTATACTGAAAAAAGCCTATTTATATATTTATTTTTGTTCCGTAGCTATCACATGTATAAGAACTAATTTAACGGGATTGAACAATATTTTGAAATTCTGGAAGCTTTTTTTTATTTATTTTTTCCTGTTTGGTCCTTTTGAGATTTCAATGCCCATTTTAATGATGCAAGCGACAGCTTGCAACTTGGAGCTTGGACTAAAAAATTGAGGAGAAACTGTATAACTTGGTTTTATTTTCCTAAAAATCAACTGTGGCTTTGATAGAGATATATATTGATTAATGGCTTTTGGTCAACATGGTCATGCTTCAGGATTAATTTGGATCAATCGACCTCTAGAGTCTACATTGCCTTACCCTAAACTGTTTGAAGGGTTATTTATAATAATTTGGCCGCATGCATCTAACAAAAGTTGGTATAAAAGACTGGCGGTATTAATATAATCGCTTTGATCAGAGGTTTAATCAAAACTTTGAATAATAAATTAAAATTGTATTGCCAAATTAGATCTTGATTTTTGTAGCTATGCGGTCATCATGCGATAAATGCGTAGAGGATTGAACGGGTTAACCTATTTTATAAAATAAAACGGACGTTGAAGGACTGAAAATTCTAGTGGGATCCAGTGCATTATCATCATTAATACGGTCACGTTAGTCAAAATAACGGGAAATTTACAAAGCCAAAATTACTTTTTTTTTCTTCTATACACTATAGTCCATATTTCTTTTACTTGGTTTGTAATAAAATTATGGTAAGGTGTTGCGCCACAAAACCGTGGTACAAACACAGTTGGAGATTGTCAAAATAAAATAAACCTTAAAGAGTGTATATTCATCACGTTCTTTCCTTTCATGATCTGTTCTCAAAATTTACGATGAGACTAATCGAAAATATAGAAAGCTAAAATCATATACATTTTTCTTTCCATACATCACGTCTTGTAAACTTGGTTTGTAATAAAACTAGGGAAGATATAATTGCAACATAAAACGTACGGTATATATAAACGCAGTTGGAGCTGGCCAAAGTGAAAAAAGAATAAAGAAAGAAAAAAAAAGTACTTTTGAGCTTTTTCATACTCTTTCCTTTCAATTTCATGGTCCGGTATTTGATTAATTGTTTCCCATGTCTCCTCTGCTGGTCCATATTGAGAAGCCACTAAAGTTGAAATCAATATATGTCAAAAAAGTTATATAATATTAATATTATTAGGGTACGGATTGGTGGTATGTTGGACCGTCCAAAATCAAAGAACGAGAAGAGCTAAAAGACTTTGCATAGACAAACGTACATCAATTTAGGGCAAATGTCGACCAATTTGCAGATAAAAAAAGTACATAGAGAGTGGCATCAAAAATTGAAACCTTTCACACGACAATATAATTACTTTGAGTGTGAATATTAATGGTCTGAATATTCAAGTATTCCTACTTGAGGACGTTGGTTTTGGTTAAAAAGTTGGGCTCTTTTACTTTTTGGGTTTTCCATGCAAAATAGAGATTATTAGATCTTTGAGGAAATAAGATTATAAATTCAGCAGAGAAATGGGAATGATGTAATATTCAACAACTAAAGAAGCATCTTTGTAGACCAAGTAATCAATCAAAGTCCGTTATTATTTGCATATTTATGCCTTAATGGTTACTACTCTTCAAAAACGTTGCCACTAGTACTAGTCACTAGTCAGCCCATGCAGCAGCCAATTTGGTTTGATTGAGCGCTTTCCATTTATTATTAATCCCTTTGACGGTGAAAATTAAAAAAATAAAAATAAAAGAAAAAATGTGGAAGAAAGAAAATTGACAATAGCATTGGCTTTGAGTTTGACAACTAATTTTTGGCCACAAAGTCCATGCCAATGTGAAGAAGACTATTGTCATTTCATATAATTTTTTGTAATTAATTTTAATATTTTTTTTTTTGGGGAACCTTGGGAATTAATTGCTAGCTATTTGCCATAATGTTTCATGTTGGTGGCTAAGGAAAGTGAGGAAAAGCTAGAGGCGGAGAAGAAACATTACCAACCAATCGCGTGCTAGATTTTCTCAATTAAAACAAAAAAATTGCTTTCAAACACTATTTGATTGTCGTTTCCTTTTGGTTGTTAAACGTCACTGAAGACTATGTTATTGTTATATAGGAATTAAGGTGAGTCTTTGTAGGTGTTATAATTCATAGCAAAGAAAGTTTTGAGGATAGATCTTCATTTTAATGCAGAAAGTATTCTTGGACTGTCTTCTATTTAGTTCCAATATTTTTAGATGGCAATTCACATGATATATATTAAGGATGTAAACACAGCTCTATGTGCATCATCAATTTCAATTCCATGATCAAAACTATCTTCTATTCTCACTCCACATTCATATTTAAAATGAAATGGAGATAAATGTGGATAATCTCCGCTAAAGAATTTATATCCATCATCGAAATATTTAATTTGTTACATATATAAAAAAAATTTAATGACATTTTTTAGAAATATAGTTTAAAAACATTCATAATCATATAAAATCTAAGTACAAGAAAAAACAAATAATAGATACATTTACTATATTTTAAATCATAGTTTCAATGTAGCTTATGGAATCTTTTTTGAGATATTGATAGTTGATAAATTTTAATTCAAACTCAAGGTGATATACAAAATTAACATATATCTTCTTAAAATGCATACGTATATGGAGTTACGTATATAGAGAGAATAGTGCTCTTTTTCTGCCCGCTCTATTTAGACTTTGAGAATACATTAAACTTCTATCTCCAATATAGTATTATTCAAATTTGATCTTGGAACGAACACTACGGATCTCTATTCCCGCGGACAAAAATTAATCTTTTGTATTATTGAATATTTTTCAAAAATTCCAACAAGACAAGAAAAGAACTTTCATAGGCCATACTTACTTTACTTGTTTGCTTCAGGAAGGCGGCTTTGCATAATCCTTTTAGTAATTACCAATACTTTTCTAGCTGGTTCTTGTTTTTTGGTCTCATCTTCTAGAATGAGCTTGAGTTTTCTTTACAAAGGGATGATGTTGTTTGGTGTAAAAGAAGAAACGACACAAATTATAACCATTTCTTTTTTTGTTTTTTACCCACTTAAAATAAATGTCGTTTATGTTTCCTTAATTAGACGTCATGTTTGTTTCATTTTCCTTACATTGCCTACTGCTTAGCCTTACTGATTTCATGTCGTATTTTCTCTGAAACGACGTGTTTCTTACATCGGCAAAAACATGGCATTTTCGATAAGTCGTTTCTTATGCCAAGGCCTCTTCAAAACATGGCATTTTATGAACAAGAAAGAGCCAAAGAGAACAATACGACTCATATAATGAAAACGCAGTACAATACGTCCTCTATACCGCAGGATTTTCTGTAAGGTAAGGTAGAAGAAATATTTTATACCATTTTTTTTAACAGAAATATTTTATAGCTTGAATGAACCTATACATTACCCAATTGAGCGACCATTGATTTCATGGTGCAAATGACTTGTCAATTAAAAACGACCATTGTGATCTTTTTTTTTTCATGACCATTAATAATTTCTACTCCATATAATATGTCTTTTAATTCCTATTTCATGTTTGTACTCTAAAAATATGAGTAGAAATTAAAAATAAAATACAAAAGAGTACAATTTAAAATAAAAAAAGTATCCTTCAATGGTTGTGGTTAGGATCATTGCATGAGAAAGGAAATTTGCTGTTCTTAATTGACTCTCTCCTTATATATCTTTAAATTACAATTGGACAAACTCATCCATTTTTAATAAATTAAAAAGAAAACAAAAAGGACAAGTAAGCGGCCAACAGGCTTCTATTATTGCATGAGCAATTTTGATTTGGGTAAATTAATTAAATATGCCAATTTAGAAAAGGCTTTTAAAATTTTAGTCAATATTTAAAAAATAAAAAATAATCATGGTACATGTATACAAAATATATGGATAAACTTAATCCTTCGTAACTACTTAATGATTATTTTTTTTCTTAATAAATAAAAATATTAATTATATTTTTAAATCACCTAATTAAAATGACTATTTTTTATAGGGGAATTTTGAGAAATGTCCCTCGTTTGACATAATGATAATCTATATCCTATGTGTGTTGCACTTTTAATTTATGACCCAAATTTCACACTACAAACATACGGTGGAAACAAAAACAGATATACTACTTGAGTATAAATTATTAAATAACACAAAAAATACCTTGTTTTGTATTTTTTTTTAATAATAATTTTCCTTTCATTCTACTCGTTTGTAGAATGTAACAAAGGCGAAGCCCATCACAACTTTTTCTGATGCATTTAAAACGGGCCTTGATAGCTGGACTACATGTTTTGGAGAGCCTAACCCATGCCCACACTCTTCCACCATAGATCTTTATTGGGGTCATTTACATATATATTCAATTTGAAACCTAATATTACATATTTGTTCAGGGTTTATAATATATATTAAATCTATTCATTCTGGTAATTGAAAAGACTATAATACCCTTATTTATCTTTTAATCTTTTTTTTTTAAAGAAAAATCTAAAAATTAAATGCCAATATCTGTTTTGATAATTTGAAATTGAAAATTTAATTTATAATTGCAATTCCTTTAAATCAGCTATATTCCCACAATCCTACATTTAAAGCAAAAAATCAAAAACCCACTCTCTCAATCGGCAGACTTCAGACCTCCCATCTACAAAATCAAAAACCCACTCTCTCAATCGGCAGACTTCAGACCTCCCATCTACAAAATCAAAAAGCCACCCCTAAAAATCCAAAACTCACAATCACCTTTGTTATTCCAAAATCCAGAATTGTGAAAACACATCCTTAAATCTCAAGAAATAGTGATGAGTGCTTGATCTTGGCAAGTGGCAATGTCTAACGACATGGCTAATGGCTAATGCTTCATGCAAATGTGTCTGCGCTTCAACATCGTGGTCGTGGATGAACCAACGTCGTCAACAAATAATAGCATAACAGTAATATTCTTGTATACACGTATATAGAGATATATAAAAGAGTAATTGTTATTTTTCAATATTTTTAAATTTAATGTTTGTATCGAGTTTTTAAAATCTCGTATTATATAACTATAATTTGATTCTATCTTTTTAATTTTATATTATATTATATTTTTAATATTTATGTCGATCTGGGAGTTTCTATACAAAATATATGAACACGGATATTGTTTATAAGATATAACATCATGTTAAATTGTTGATTTATCGACGTTTATGATATAATAGTTGACTTAAAAATTAATATAATATTTATATATGCTATATAATTTGATATTAATTTTTTAATTTTATATTATATTATATTTTTAATATAACGCTATTTTGGGAACTCATATTACAAAATACATTAATATTATTGATATGCTATATAATTTAATATTAAGTTTTTAATTTTATATTATATTATATTTTTAATATAATCTTAATTTTGGAACTTCTACAAAATCAGGTTAGGATATTTTTTCAAAAACAACTGCAATTACAATTTAAATAGGCATGTAACTAATTCTCTAATTTTATGGAATCAAATAAAAATTGATATTTTCCCTATAAACTTATGATAACACGTTCTTTTTTTTTTTTAAGATTATTTCACGTTTCTCATCACACATTTATTCATATTAAAGTAAAAAAAAAATTAGCACATTTAACAACTAATTCTCCAATTTAAGGGAGTCAAATAAAAAACGTATATTCTCTCTACATAATTTAGGTATGGGTCATTAAAAAAAAATCAGATAAGGGTAAAATAGTCTCATAAAAAATGCCACATAAGCATAATGAATTGATATGATAATAATTGTAATCAATGTATAAATTTGTAATATAAGATCCCAAAATGACTAATGATGTAAAAACTTCTCTTTATTGGGGGATTATAAGGAATGCCATCTTTTGAGAGACAATGATAATCTATATATGTTTATTATGTGTTTGCACTTTTAATTCTTCTTTAATTTATACTTCAAAATTTACACTATAAATATAGAGGAGAAAAAAAAAACACATCACTTGTGGTATAGATTATTAAGTGGCACTTAAACTAACTTTGTTTTGCAATTTCCCCATTTTTTTTGTCCCTTTCCTGTCTTTTTTTTTATCCGAGTAAAATTTTGAAAAATAAGAAAATAATTACTTATTATCAAATATAATAAAGTACAAAGTAACATTAGTCATAAAATACATACATATATATATATATATATGTATCCAAGTGTCCTTATCAAGGTAAAAATAATAATAAAAAAAGAGAAATTATAGTGAATACCTAATTTTTAAAACTTAATGTAAGTTATTACCCAATTTTTTGAAAAATATAAGCAACTACCCAAAAGATGCAATTACTTACACAGTGGTAAGTGGTGGTAATTCACTTTGTTACCAAAAGTATGTGCAAGTAATTCACAAATTGACTAGAAACTCAATTACTTCAAAAGTTTGGGTATTTATTTTTATTGTTATATAAATTCTGGGTATTTGCCTACTTCACCCATAAAAAAACTGTTTATCTGAACTTCGGCTAATATATATTATTACAATTCAAACTTATAAATTAAGATAATGAAAAAAAAAGAATAAAATGTATGATGAGGCATATATTAGCTCTTCATTATTTTCTACTCAAAAGCTGGTTTTTGAGGGGTTTTGTGGTGTTTTGTTTAAAAGTTTTTGGTTATGTTTGCTGAAAATTTGTTAAACTGGGGTATCATTGAAACTTTAAAAAGTTTAATGGTGTAAATTTATTCACGTAAATGTAATCATATTTAATTCAGGGTAAAAATATATTTTTATACGCAAAGTGATCAACACATATTTGAAGACATGAACATTTTTGGAATTAATATTAAAAATATAAGAGTTATTTTAGAATTTTAAAAATAAGAGAATAAGTCTAAAATTTAATCACGCAAGTCTAAAATTAAAACTCAAAGATTTACCCAAGAAAATATGTTAAAAAAAAAAAAGCGTTACATTGGCTTTACTGGAGGGGTACTTACTGGTCAATCAAATCTTTGCTTTTTCATGAGACAGCATCATGTGTTCACTTATCATTACTTGGTCGAGCGCACGCTCATATTATAATCCAAATACACTATGTTCTTCGTTTATTTTTCTATCAAATAACTAAAAACAGTTGTTATAAAATATAAATATAGACCAAATATAAAAGAAGCACGTCACTTAAAATATAAATTATTTAGTGTTATTTAGAATAATTTGTTTTTGAATTCTCCCTTTTGCTTTCCTCGGACCTTCTACAAGAAAATGACGCACTCAACTCAAATGTCACAACATTTAACATATCGATCTAAACAAAACCCCTGCATTCATATACTGTCAAAAACCGCCAGAAACTCATAAAATAAAATAAAACTAAAGCGCACATACACATGTAAAGCGAAAGCCAAAAGAAAGAGAAAGCATCCAAAGATAACCAAAAGCAAAAAGAACAAACAACCAAACACATTCTCTCACCCTCCCTTGTCACACCACTCCACTTTACGCCTCATCAAACCACTTTAAGCCTTAAACCCTTCCGACCAAGTAACCAAATCTCTCTCTCATTCTCAATAACACACCAAAATCACCAAAAAAACATTTTCCCACAAATGGATTATAATCCTTTCATTCACATCCTAATTACCACAACATTTCTCATGCTCACAACCCTAACATTAACAAAGGCAACGTCGTCACCACTCCCATGCAGAACCTCATGCGGCAAGGTCCCCATAAGCTACCCTTTCGGCATCGACGACGGCTGCGGCAGCCCCTACTACCGCCACCTCCTCGTCTGCTCCGAGACGGGCGCGCTCGAGCTGCGAACGCCCTCGGGGCGCTACCCGGTGCGCACCATCGTCTACGGCGCCGACCCCCACGTCCTCGTCACCGACCCCTCCATGTGGAGCTGCCGCGACGGCGCCAGCTTCCGCCCCACGCGCCCCTTCAGCCTCGACGCCAGCACGCACCTCGCCCTCTCCCCGCGCAACGAGTACCTCTTCTTCAACTGCAGCCAGCGCCACGTCATCGTCGCACCCAAGCCCGTCTTCTGCGAGCGCTACCCCGAGAAGTGCGACTCCTCCTGCGACTCCTCCAGCTACCTCTGCCGCCACCTGCCCGAGTGCGACGCCCACGCCGCGGCCGTCAACTGCTGCTCGTACTACCCGAAGGCGACCGAGTCGCTGCGCCTCATGCTGCGCTACTGCGCGAGCTACACCAGCGTGTACTGGAGGGACACCGGCACGACGCAGCCATATGACCAGGTGCCGGAGTACGGCGTCAGAGTCGACTTCGATATCCCCGTGACGACGAGGTGTCTTCAGTGCCAGGACATGAACAAAGGTGGAGGGAATTGTGGCTTTGATGTTCATAGTCAAGAGTTCTTGTGCCTCTGTGGGAGAGGCAATAATGTCACCACTTTTTGCAACGGTACTACGTACTACTATCATTATTGTTTTTAAACGTTATTATATTTTTGGTTGATTTGTGAGAGAGCTGGTTAGTTTGTTATATATATTTAAAGTTCATGTGGTGCCAATTGTTGCAGATCATAGTGTCAATCAGCATAGGAGAGTTGGAGTTATTGCAGGTGCTAATTTTTCTTTGTACTTTATGTGTTTAGAATTTTGGTAATTAATGAATAGTTTATTGAATGACCACTTAATTATAAGTAATTAACTCACATTGTTTGACAATTACAGGGACAGTTAGTGCAGTGTCGGCTGCTGGAGCGTTAGGAATAGGAGCTTGTGTTTGGTACTTGTTCAAAGTGAGAGCAAAAGCACCAGTAACATGTGGAGTCCAAAGCAACGAGAACAGGCTTTTCTAAAGTTAAAGATATATACAATCACATAACACTTTTTTTTTTCTCTGATATTATTATCTTAATTATTATTCATGAGACTGCCCTGTCCGAATCTCTGGTTGAGTTTTGTTTCTCCTTTTTTCCAAACCGTGATATATACTACTTTGGTTTAATTTTTTGTTGGCTACAAATAAAATTTTATTCTGATATCTTTGCTATATATATTTAGGTTACTTTAAATCAATGTACCACATTTTGAGAGAGAAATATATGTACTATCGTTAATAATCTTGAAAGAATCAAAACATATGCATGTACAGATGACCAACAACAGTACAATCAAAACAAAAGACTATCTCCACGATTGCCCTATTTAAAAAACCACCCACAAGCACAATCACAATCACATTGAAAAAAAAAAAAAAAAAAACTCGTCACAGATTTACAAGCTATCTCCTTGCTACAAACTATAATTTCCCATGTAAAATACACAATGCTCAAAATGGACAAAAAAAAGAGTCAAATTTAGCGGGAGTTAATTAAGGAGATCGTGATACAAAACTAAACCCAATCAACACCAAATTCAATCAACACGCTTTACCAACAACACAAGGAAGAGGGCCAGCACTTGAGGTCAAAGCCGGAACCCTAGCTCCTCCAGAAACCTTGAAGGCTTGCCTCGGCGTGTAGAGTGGATAGCAGCTCCCCCAGCCGGACTGGACGAAGAAGGCGCCGTTCTCAAACACGTCCCTCGACGACCGCCATTTCCAGCTCTTCCAACCGCCTTCGACCTCCCTCTTCGTCACCTCTTTGTTGTATGAATCCGAGGAGGCGACGAAGTAGTTTCCTTCGCTGAAGATGGTAGGGTTTGCGCTTCCGCCTATCGCGTACATCTTCCACTCGTCGTACCGATTGTTCGCGACGTGGGCGTATCCAAACCTAACCCTGCTCATGAGAACGTTGTTGAGATTATCAATTGATCATGTTGATTATTTAGTACTAATTTAGTTGTTGCCTGTAGTTTGTTTGTTTTTTGTTTGTTTTGGCCTTACCTTGGCATTCTTTGAGTAAGGCCAGTTCCAAAGCGGTTGAAGGCTATTGTCACTTTTATAACTTTATCAGCAGTGAAGTCGTCGTTGTGTCCAAGTAGCATTACCTATATATATGTATTAATCACAAGTGATTTGTTAAATAAGACAAATTAACCAAGATTATTACAGGATAGGGACCCAGATCTAGTACTGTTCCCAATTCGGTGTTTCTGTTGTCCCTACAAAAAGAACGCATCACATAATCTTCTTTTAACCATATTTCATTTTTTAAAACTCTAATCTAGGTACAAATTCATATACAAGATGATAAATAATTAGGTATCAATTAGTGGCATGTTGACGGGTCGTCTAATGATTGTAAGTAAAATTTACTTAACATTAATGATCATTATGGCCGGAAATGTGGAATCTAACAAGTCAAGGTCAACTAAATCTAGTTATTTCTTAATGGCCAAGTCAAACATTTGACAACACAAAGAATCCGATAGTGAAGAAAATCATGACGAAATCATTTGCCTAATAAATAAGAATCTATAACATGGTTTCCACTACTAATTATTAGTACTTACTAAACTCTAACTAATTAACACGTCTAAATATTCCTTCAAAAAACACTAGCACGTCTAAATTAATAAAGCTCGCTGGAGACATTTTAACGGAGTTTGAAAATAACATCACAACCAATTAATAAAGAAACAATCTTTACCCTTTCAGTTTATAAATTGACATAAAGTTATTAATTTCCACGTACCTTATCATGCTGAGAAAAATAGTTGTTAGAAATAGTAACAGCAGTGGAGGCATAAACCACGTCAATAAGGCCATCGCTGCTCCGGGCCAGAAAGCAATGGTCGATCCACACGTGCGAAGACCCGAACACGCTGATGGCGTCTCCGTCGGAGCCTCGCCGAATCCCGACGTGCGTCGGCGAGCTCCGAACCATGCCGTACTTCCCAGGCTCACAGTCATGGACACTGATCCCATGTATGATCACGTGGCTAACGCCCTGGACCGTGATGCACGGTCCGTACGCGATCTCAACATTAGCCCCTCGGCCGTCGATGGTCTTGTAGCTGTTGACGATCAGCTCGTTCTTCAGCCTTATCACCATGTCCTCCGCGAAGACGATCCACAGCGGCTCCGCCTGGACCGCGCCGTAGCGGAGCGTCCCCGGCTTGGGGTCCTCCGGGTCGTCGGCGGCGCTGGTGACGGTGTAGATGCTCCCGTTTTTCCCTCCCAAGGCGTCGCTGCCGAAGCCGACCGCGCAGTCCGCCAAGGCCTGGCGGTCCGACGCCCAGTTCGGCTTGCCGCGCCAGCACGAGTCGATCGCGTTCATGGCGTTTGTGTTGTTGAGGAGGAGCTTTTTTGGGAGCTTTGTGTTGGCTTGTTTCGGGTGGGTGTTTTTGAAGATTAAGTCGGTCTGTGAGGCTTGCATTGTTGAGGCAATGTGAGTTAAAAGACATGAAAGGAATATGAGAATATGGGGTATGGAAATATTTGCCATAGTTCAGCTATGTGGGTGAATTAAGATAGGGTATGGAAATGTTGGTTAATTGAGAATTTGTGTAATATATATGTGCGTGTGTATATATCATGAGAAGGTGGTGAACACGATTAGTGTGATCTTAATGTTAGTGGTTATGTGGTATGGTTAATTTTGGGGGTTCTATTAGGACGTGATTGCACGAATGTGTGTAATTAGGTCGGTCCGTATTCGGATAGTTTATGACCTATTACATAGCCTCACTTGGGTTTGCGCTTCTGAAGATCTACAAGATTATAGAGGGAGATTTTCAGGAATGTCTTTTTTTATATATTAATAATTTATCCTTTTGTATGACACTTCTAATATTATTTAATTATTTCTTACAAATCATTAGGGACATAGATTATTATATAATACTTAGAATGAATTTATTTATTTATTTTCAATTCTCCAATTATTTATAAAGAAGAGAATGTCGTGGGAGGGTTTTAAGAAATTTTATCCCATTATTTTAATTTGTACTGTTTGGGGAAGTTGATCTGACTTTTGCCTTTTTGGCTATGAAAATGTCGAATAAAAATTTATTGAAGTCAGTCATATTAGGACTTGTTGATTAATATTTGTGTCAATGGGTATTTGGTGAGGCTAGATGACTATAGATGGCAACATTCGTGTATCTAAGGGAGACTATTGAAGAACTGAATTGTCAGCATAAGAAGTGCATGAATGCCGTTTGTCGTTTTTCACAATCTAAAGTTGTTTCTCTAATCGTTTTTGTTTTTGCACTAAAAATGTCGTTTTTCTAGTTTTGTAGTTTGTAGAATTTGATATCTTTTTAGTTTTTTGTCTTTTATGCTACTCAGATGTCGTTTTCCTACCCTTGCCGTTTTCAATGCTTAGTATGTCATGTTTTTTAACTCTGATGTCGCTTTTTTCTATTTTTTATTTCGTTATATAAGTTATTATATCGTTGTTGCACTGTGGTGTCTTTTGTCCAGAATTTTGTCGTTTTTTCATTCGACGTCGTTTTCGTGAATATCAGCTGCTGATGTCGTTTTTATTCTTATGTCGATAATATTAATAACACATGCTTTTTCGCGTCTCGCACTATGCCGTTTTCTAAACAGTAAACTCTGTTCTAACATTTATGACAATGTTTTCTATTTAATGTCATTTTATTAATTACTATGTCGTTTTTACACTCGTCATTTCTTGAATTTTGTCGTTTTTTACCTTTATGATGTCGTTTTCCTATTTTGTCGTTTATATCATCGTACGTCATTTTATGTCGTTTTCACCTTTATGAGTTGCTGACTATTTTGTTTTCTTAATTTCTGTCGTTTTTTATTTACGATGTCGTTTTCTATTTTGTCGTTTTTATCATTGTCCTCTTTATGTCGTTTTTTATAAGTTGTCGTTTTTCACTTTTGGTCGTTTCTCTTCTCCAATGTCGTTTTAGCAGCAAGTTATTTATTTACGATGTCGTTTTCGTTTTGTGCCGTTTTTGTCATTATGTGTCGTCTTATGTCGTTTTCCTAACAATTTGTCGTTTTTCACTTTTTGTCGTTTCTCCCTCCAATGTCGTTTTGCTGCAAGTTATTATTTTTTTTTTCCTGTACGTAACTTTAACCTAAAAACAATATAGCATACAAGGAATTTTCAGTTATAAACTACACAAAATTAAAAAAACATCATTATATTTCATTATATACGCATTTTATTAAATAGAACTTCAATTCCATTTATATGCACATTTTTCAATTTGTATGTACAAACGAACAAAACATAAAACTAAATATCAGATTTTATAAGCTCATGCATATCATAAAATTACACAATCATCTAAATGAAAAATAATAATTTAAAATATTGAAAACTTTTGTTGAAAAATTTGTATAAGAATCTAAACTAGTAACACAGTTTCTAAATATCTTGATGTTCCATTTTTTACAATGCTTCTATGAGTGAAAATCAGGGCGATCTATGCATTTGGCTCCTTGCTTTCTCAAACTATTATGAGTGAATTCCTCCATCGCCAGTACCCAATAGAAAAGTAGCTTGTAAGGAAGGTTTAACATTCTTATTTCTAATAATTTGTAAATTATTTGATTGTTGATTTATCCTAATGTTTGGAGCACTTTAGAAAGATAATTGTGCATTTATAACTTCTAAATATATACATTCGTTATACCGATATGTATACAAATCGAAGACCTTATTATTATTTAGAAATTCTACAAAAACAAAAGGGGAATTCATCCTTAAACTATTAGTAACTATTCATAACTTGACGATTTGTAAAAAAAAAAAAAAAAAAAAAAAAAAAAAAAAAAAAGGTATTTTATACAAAACCGAAGGGATGTATTTTGTATTAATCATCCCTAGGCTTTAGTACAAAATACAAATCACTCAAACATGACTTCATGACATAATCAAACGAAGCTTAGTTAATATGTATCAACAAGGCTTGCCCACAACACAGCGAAGAGGACCTGCTTTGGAGGTCAAAGCAGGAACCATAGAGCCTTGAGCGACTTTAAAGGATTGCTTCTTAGCGTAAAGAGGGTAAATACTTCCATAACCAGATTGCACAAAGTACGCACCGTTTTGAAATACATCCTTTGAGGACCTCCATTTCCAGCTCTGCCAGCCCTTATTCTTGCCGCCCTCCCTCTTTGTCACCTCTTTGGAGTCGCGGTTGTCGGGAGCCACGAAGTAGTTCCCTTCGCTGAAGATCGTCGGGTTCGCGCTGCCGCCGATTGCGTACATCTTCCACTCGTCGTATCGGTTGTTCGCCACGTGGGCGTACCCAAACCTAACCCTAATAATTAGTAGGCATTAATGTTGATGTAAGTACTGCAGCTTGTTCATGAGGACGTTGTATGTTTTGTGTGTTTGCTTTTGCTTGAATGGCAAGAATGGAAATATTGTAGAGAGAAATGGGTTTAATTAGCATTGTTTTCTCACCTTGGCATTCTTTCAATAAGACCAGTTCCAAAACGGTTGAAGACTATAGTCACTTTCATGGCTTTGTCAGCGGTATATTTGTCATTGTGACCAAGCAGCATTACCTATTTATAATTACATGTATCCATGAGTACAAATTGCAGAATATTTTATTATTATTAGTCAGTAATCTTATAATAATAAGGTTAGCAAAACAAATATTTATGTGATAATTGTTTAATGATCTATATTTATTGAACAGTTTCAATATTAAAGGCCTATTTTTATGAAGAATAAGGGTGATTCAATGCTTTATAATAAATTCTATGTTTGTTTTTTTCTTTAATTTCATATTTTGTCGATATGGAACTTTTTTGCTATTCCCATTTTAAATTATATTTGTCTATATATAGTGTTTTGTAGGAGATAAGCAATGGAAAGAAAATTAACATGACTAGGATTTGGAAACGTACATGTGTTCAGTTGGTATTGGGACTTGAATTAAAGGAAAAAAAAACACTCAGCCATATATTGGGGCAACTTGTATCATTAATTTTATCAATAGTTATTATTTATTTAATGAGTCGTAAAAATACGATTACTTGAGGACGAGACACCAGATTTTCATTCACTACTTTTACTTGACTAAGCTCTTTACTTATATAATTGAAACTAGCTAGGTTCATTTAGTTAGTACTGATACCTTATCATGCTGAGAAAAGAAGTTGTTAGAGATAGTAACAGCAGTGGAAGCGTGAATCACATCAATGAGCCCATCACTGCTCCGAGACAGAAAGCAGTGGTCAATCCAAACATTCGACGACCCGAACACGCTGATCGCGTCGCCGTCGGAGCCTTGCCGGCGTCCCACGTGCGTTGGCGAGCTCCGAACCATGCCGTACTTCCCTGGTTCACAGTCATGCACACCGATCCCATGTATTATCACGTGACTAACGCCCTGGATCGTGATGCACGGTCCGTACGCTATCTCAACCTCAGCCCCTCGGCCGTCGATGGTCTTGTAGCTGTTCATGATCAGCTCGTTCTTCAGCCTGATCACCATGTCCTTCGCGAAGACGATCCACAGCGGCTCGTCCTGGACCGCGCCGTAGCGGAGCGTCCCGGGCTTAGGGTTCGCGGGGTCGTCGGCGGGGCTGGTCACGGTGTAGATCCTCCCGTTTTTCCCTCCCAAGGCGTCGCTGCCGAAACCGACCGCGCAGTCCGCCAAGGCGCGGCGGTTCGCCGCCCAGCTCGACTTGCCGCGCCAGCACGAGTCTATGACGTTCATGGCATTGTTGTTGTTGTCATAGGCTTGCATTGTTGAGGCAATGTGAGTCAAAAGACATGAAAGGAATAAGATTTGTTTAGGGGCTAGAGAAAAATAATTAGCCATATTTTGGGTTATGTGTTGAAGCTAGCTAGGGTAAATTAGCAGATGTTATAATTCATTGAGGATTTGTGTGTGTGTGTGTGTAATATATACGTACATTAGAAGATGGTTTACACGATTAATGGTTTGGATTATATTAATGTGTTTTGTTTGGTAAGATTTTTGGGGCTCCACTCAACGTGGTTGCACGAAGTTAGGTCTGTTGACATTCATATCATATGGCCTTGGTTTTAGATTTTGGGATACTAATTAAGTACTAATTGAGGGTAAACGGTATGTATGTGTGCACTGAAGATTATTGGTGAGACAGAGAGTAGAGAGTAGAGAAGAATGTTGTGGGGGATTTTAAAACTCTTTGTTTATTATCTATTAGCCTAGGGGAAGTTGAATTGACTTTGTATATTATATATATATATATATATATATATATATAATTGTGCAAATGGATATATGGGGTGAGGTTGGCTGGTCCGTAGATGGAAATTCTCTAATAATTACATTTAAATAATGCTATTGTTTAAGAATCTTTTGGAATTAAACGGTGTTTGATTGTGAATTTTAATAAGCCTTATATGAAATACTTGTTTATTCACAAATTCTTTAGTTAATTAACATTTTTAGTAATTAGTTTTTGAAGCTTGCTTCTCAATTAAACGTTGTTATAGTTTGATTAGCACGGTTAATATTATAGTTTTTCGAAATCAAGACGACGAAGAAACTTTTAAAATAATGTAGGTTGTTGGTAATTATTTGCCGTCAAATTTTTGTTAGAGCATTTCCAACAATGGAATTCCAAATTCATGTCTCGTAATAGTAAAATGAGTCAAATTAGATAAATAGTCATTTTAATAATGTAATTTTAAGAAATAGTCATAGTTTAAGAAAATTTAACAAATAATCAAAAAAATTTATTACCAATGTAAGAAATTTCTTACAACAAAATATCACATATAATTTATTATAAGAAATTTCTTACGAATGTAATAAAATTTATGAATGACTATTATATTTCTTAAAATTTTGAAATATTGGTTATTTTTTAAAATCAACCTCTAAAAAATGACTATTTTCTTAAAATCCTTAAATTATTATAGTTGATGTTTAAAAAAATTTAAAAATAGTCATAATTTACTAGTAAGATATATGAATGAACTTCATCCATTATAATTATTTTGATGACTATTTTTTTAATACTTAAAAAATAATTTTTACTTTTAAATCACAGCTAACTGGATCAACTATTTCTTATAATTTTCTAATTATATATTTGAATTTTGATGAAAGCATAGCTTCAAGTGTCTACAATCGCAACTATATTGATAAGGTTCCAATTAATATTTTGAGAAAGGCACGTTATATGAACTAAACAAAATTGAGGGGTTAGTTGATAAGCAATGCTAAGTATTAAAAGGGAAATTGTAAAATATATATATATATATATATCATTTTAATTGTCACTTAATAATCTATGTCTCAAGTGGTGTGCTTTCTTAATTTTTATGTCTAATGTTTATAGTACAACAGTTGAGACATAAATTAAAAGTGCAACGTAAAAAAAATATAAATTATTAACGTATTCGAAAAAATACATTCATCAAAATCCACTAAAATTCAGGCGAATTAATTGCTCTCAAAACTATGCATATTGTATATTATGTACCATATACATCATATATATGCAACGTCATCGACTATTTTTTTTAATTCTGAAACATACCGACTTAGAATATTGTAAATTGATAAATGCGAGTGCGGATTTAAAGTTCTAATACTTAAAAAAGCATGCATACAAGATTAAGAAAAGCGATTACAGAACATGCTTAGTTACATATTAAAATATAAACTGTAAGTATCTCTTAGAGGCGCAAAATTAAATATTTATAATTGCACGTTACAATTGAACTGAAGGTGCGTAGGCGATAAAAAAATAATAATATGTGGCAATCATTCTTTATTTCTTTACCTTTACGGGTACATTTGATTTATCATATTGTATAATTACAATATTGTGCAGTTTATATGACTTTTGTGTTGTATAAATATATCATAGAAACAATAAAAACAATCTTAAAAATTATGATAATACAGTTTATTATGGAGATTTTTTTGTCATAAATAACATAATTTTTATTGTATTAATTAACATGATTTTAATGATACCGTAATTACTAGTTAGCATAGCTACACATTCCGTACACACAAGAAGTCCCTTTCTTGCACCTGTTGTTGCAACTCCCACAGTTCTTCTCATTGGTCCTAGGGTTCACACACTTCCCTTTGCAACAAATCTCCCAGAACTTGCACTTCTTCCCACACATGCCGCAGTTGAGCCTGTCCGCCGAGGTGTCGACGCACCTCTTCTTGCAGCAATCCGGCCCCGCGCTGCCCTTGGCACGGCACATCCTAGGGTAGTTGTTGCATGTCATCACCGCCGTTGGCCTTCTCGCCCTTGAGCTGGCAAGGAAGCGGCTTATCGTGGTCGTCCCTCGAGGTATAACCGATTTTTCGGTGACGGTTTCAGTACTATTAGTACTACTAGTTATGCTACTACTGGCATGACCATTTTTGAGGATTGATCGTTCCTCTTGTGGTGGTGAATAACTTGAAGAGAGATCATCTATGGCTAAAGCCAAAGACATGGTTGTTAACACTAGGAATATTGTGCTTATTAGGGTTTTCATTTTTTTTTTTGATGACTAAGAAGAGCTAGAGAATGAGAATTACGAGGAAGATATTATGACACACAGAAGAATTGAAGGTGTTTTGGATGAGAAGAACGTAGGTTATTATAAGTGTATATATAGGTCACGAGAAATATTGACCTTAGGGCTGAAACCAGATGAACTCGTTAAATTATGTTGAAAATAATTTAATTGTATGCTATGCTGGAATATTTGACACATCTTTTAGTGGGTTGGTCCAAATCAAAGGACTTCAAGGGTGTTCAGAAGTTAGGCGACCGTAGAATTGTATACTTTTAATTAGGCTAGAAAATAATCAGAAATGTTGAAGGATAAATCAGTATACGCGTACGTGTTGAATACGTTAAGTAGGCAAATTAGGAATTCGTCTTCCTGATTATTGTTACTATGCAATATACGTCTCTATTTATTGATTATATCCCGAAGGGCGTCTATGTAATTATAATTATAAAAGGAATATTATAGTTATTTTATTAATAATTTTATTCTTTAATATACTAAACAAATTAATGAAATGGTAGAAAGAAGTAAGAACACGTGCATTAAACATTAATCAAAATACTGTAATTTCCTTGGCCAAAAAAAAAAAATTAGGACAACAATTTTTACCAAATTATAGAGTATGAACGCAAAAATAAAAGTTACAGCAAGAAAAATTAAACATGCAAACATATACACAGGCACACACAATTTATGTGGATGAGATTTTTTTTTTTGGTGGTGCTCTTCTATAGCTTAAATATACATATATATATATATAGGGAATTTTAAGAAAATAACGACGGTTTACAAAATGATTTTAAAAAATAGCTACAGTTTCAAAAAATTTAAAAACTAGCCACGTAAGAAATTTCTTACAAAATTTTTGCCTAGTGTCAAAAATTTCTGATAATATTTTTATGTTTATTTTTGTTATTGTTAGAAATTTCTTACAGTTTTATGGATAGTTTTTAAATTTTTTAAAACTGTGACTATTTTTTAAAATCACATAGTCCAAAATGACTATTTACCTAACTGATCTATATATAAATATATATATATATATATATATATATATATATAGGACCTACGGTCACCTTGGGTCAATTTTCCGATTGTACAATTTGTATATAGTGTTGCAAAAGCAAAATTAAGAGAAATCTATGGGGCGCCGGTATTATTTTTAGTATATTGAAACAATGTTGAAATTGGTCCGGTATATTAATTGGAGATATATATGTTGGCTTTGCAATTTGCGAGGCCGCCTTTTGCTGTATTCAAAAGGCTTAATTAAGAAAACTACATACAATATTAGTCCTTTCATTTTTTCCAAACTGAAAATTGAAACCGTTACAAAAGCACTTCTTTGTACTCCGAATTTGACTTCTATATGATATAGCGTGTGAGCTCACAGATTCAATTGCTTCGCAATGTTGCATTTCTTGACAAGATCAGTACCTTCCAATTACTATTAGCTTCTGATTTGGTTTGTTTCCCTTTTCTTTGTTAGTATTCAAAGAAGAAAGAGATGAAAATCATTGTATATATATTTGGTGTATAATATTAAGAGTTTTTTAGGCATTAAACAAACTTTTGAGTAATTTTTGAGGATTTAGTCCTAAAATATTAAAATTAATGATTTAGCCATGTAACATTGTGTAACATAAAATGTTACATATTGTAACATATATTATGACTAAATCCTTAATTTCATGTATGGCTAAATCCTTCAAACTTTATCTTTAAAATGGTTAATTGCTTAACCAGTCCTAATATTAATCATCATGTTGTTTCTTATTTATAAAAATTTTCTACTTAATTATATAATAAAATTTGTGAATTTATCACTCAACGATCTTATCATTTAACATATATATAATATCGTTCTCGAATATCGAATTGACTGGTAATATTAAAGTATTCTCATGACTTTGGCTCGATATCTTTAAAATATTTAATTTGACAGAACTTCAAGTTTGAATTTATAATAATATTGTAAAAAATAAAAGTCATCTATATATGATTTTTCCAGGAAATTATTCAAATCTCTATCTTTTTTCTATTTTGTTTTTCTGCTATTAATTAGACAGCATTCATAATTAAACAGTCCCATTTCTTTTATTTCTTCCGCAAATCAGATGAATGAGAATCTCACTCTAACCTATCCAAAGCTTTTCTTTAAATTATTAGCATATGATCTCTTTATGATATAGGTTTTTTTTATGATCTCTTTAAATTATCACTTAAGTTGCTGTTTCTAAGTTAAATAGCTAGATTAATATGATCAATAAAGAATAAATGATATTGTACTAATTGATAAAGTAGTTTTTACTATGTCACTTTATTCTATTATCAATTACAATGGCACAAATAAATTTGGATCGTCCCAGTCTAAACATAATGCTTAATTGTACAGATCATTCAAACTCTCATCGTTGAGTGCCTTAATAAATTGACGTCGCCGTTAGTTATTCAATAAATTCTGGTATATATTTCTTTTAGGACTCAACATGTAGTTTTACAAGTATTAATAGTGTAGGATGATTTCGGTTTTATGGTCAATTAAACTCTTTTGAATTCTAACAAACTTAACCTCTATGGCCAACCTAATATTTTGAAGCAGTAAAACGTGATCATATATCTCTATGCATGGTCACGAATATAACTATATATATATAGTAAAATCATCAATTCATTAAACGAGAAAGCATATGCATGCATATCTTTTATGTCTATATATATGCATGCCTAGCTTGCCTTTATTACATTAAACACACAAATTAATGTATAAACTAAACACGATAGCCTTCATGAAGCAAAGGTCTTTTTCTAAGCAAACGAAAACAAATAAAAAAATAAAATAAAAATAAAAATCTACGCATACCCTTAAGCTAAAAAATAATATTTATTTTTCTCTTCATCGATTGATGATTATTGTCTTACTTAATTAAGCATAAATAGCAACAATTTAGTCGGTAATTAAGCATAGCCGCAGAGGCCGTAAGAGCAAGAGCTGCCCTTGCCGCAGTAGTTGTTGCAGCGTCCGCAGTGCCTCTCGTCCTTAGAAGGGTTCACGCAGCGCCCTCTGCAGCAGACTTCCGAGTTTTCGCACTTCCTCCCGCACTTGCCGCAGTTGAGTTCGTCGCTCCTCACGTCCACGCACTTCTTGCCGCAGCAGCTGGGCCCCGGGCTGCCTCGGGCCCGGCAAACCCTCGGCGACTTGTCGCACGTGCGCGCAGGCTTAATAACCTGAGCCAGGAAGCGGCTCGCGGTTAGCTCTCCGAGACCGCGCTTGGCGGGGAATGGGAAGTACTCGTAATTAGGGTTATGGTGATCACTAGTCTTAGTGTTAGGTGTTGCTGAAAGAGAATTGATATTGGCTATTACTATGCCCATAAAAAACACTAGTAAAAAGGCGAGTGAGATTTTTGGTGACATTGTGAAATATTGGACGTATATAGTACTTTCAAATGTTCACTATAAATGGGAACTTATAATATCACGTATTATATGTTGGTCTATATGTGTGTAGTTTTATATGAAAACCATTTGGGAACTATTAGGGGTTATTTATAGGGGAAAAAGTACCATATATATGGATGTCTTCATCAATATAAGTAAATGGAAGTTATGCATCCAAACTTGATTCCAAAATGCCAATCTGTTGGGTTGGGTATATGAATTTGGGAAAGGGAGATGAACCAGGAAATTTTGTTCAATATTATGTTTGGAATAATTTCAGTATTTAAATCATCATCAGATAATATATAAGCAGCATGACGAAATCAATTGTACATGATATGATGAAGAAAATATTTTTCTTGTGCTCCAAGCCCAACATATTTTATATGTATTATATAAAGTTATTGGATATGAAATTTATTGTGGCACACATATAGGAATCTTTATTTTAGTTTTTTTCCTATGTTTGTTCCCATGATAATATTTTACCTTATAATACTTGTTTAATCAGCTACTTGTTAAAAGATGTACCATCTCAATTTTAAGAGATATACCTAGATTTAGATTTTTTTTTTTTGGCTAAAGCCTAGATTTAGAAATTAGTTCTAGCCTACAGAATAAAATAAGATAAAATTATATGATATTTTAAAAAATCAACTTTATAAATTAAAAAAAATTATACTGAATTCTAAATTTTAATGCCTAATTAAATAAACACAATCTTTTGAAAAATATAACATAATACATAAAAATTTATGTTAATTGACTGAGGTCAAAATCATGTACATGTAATTAATAAATTGATAAACTTGAGTATTC
The DNA here is from genome assembly GCA_018132145.1 of Boehmeria nivea var. tenacissima. Lineage (NCBI taxonomy): Eukaryota > Viridiplantae > Streptophyta > Magnoliopsida > Rosales > Urticaceae > Boehmeria > Boehmeria nivea. Next base: position 16,014,662 of record CM030877.1, on the reverse strand, counting down.
AGTTTTTTTATGAATAAATTTTGAAAATTTTCCTACTTCAAAATAAATTGCATGTACGTCACTTCTCATCAACGCAAATCCCACAGCCCACGTTTTTAATTATAAGTAGAGAACTGCATTGTGGATAATTAGTATAGAGAAATCCATGGACAAAAGGAAATGAAGAGGAAATAAACGAAAAGAAATCGGTTAGAAAAGCACTTCAAACTTTCAAAGAACAAATTAAACCACACCTAATTACAGAAGTACATAAACGACGTCTCTATTGCCTTTTGACCTTGACTCTATATATATATATATATATATATATATGTATATATATATATACACATATTAGCTGATCAATTACATACTGAGTCAAGAGAATTGCGAGAGTATACAATAAATAAGAAAAGGCAAATTTTGCACTAAAAGTCTAAATCGTGATTAGAAGAGCCTTAATTTGATCTCGCTTTAATTATCATCTAAAATATTTCAAGATTTTTAAGACCTACACAGTTACCGCATTAATCGTTAATTATAAAGTAATTTTGATGAATGCCCTTTTTTACACATTAATAATTAAGCTATGTTATTTTTGTGTTGTATTTTTAATTTGTATCTCTATTTTACACTATAAATATAGAACAAAATAAATAAAAAAAGCATACCACTTAAGACATAAATTATTAAGTAACACTTAGAATGACTTTTTATCAAGAATTTGTTTTGCATGAAATACTATTATTACTATTAATATTAAAAATAACTATACATATGTTTACACACGAATTAACCACGCTGCAAAAGAAAGTAATTGATGGAATTATCGTGCTATTGAAGAAAAATAAATAGACGGTCTGGTCTGTAAACAACAATTTGATCAGTTGAGAGAACTCAAGCAACGGCTTAATTCATAAAGTTTATCGGTTCTAAGTACCTTCCCGAAGCACATGATCATAGGTTTGACATTGATACATATTTACATATAAGATATCATGTACCTACAATATTAAATAGATGTATTGGTATTAATATGCATGATTTGCACCATAAATTACCTTCTTTATATGCTAATAGCAAGTTGCAAAGATTATGCGAACGCACCAGCTTCTCCATAGGTTGCAACTTTTATAAAGCAGCATACATCACCTTCCAATCCCCACCCAACACACAAAATTGTAATGTATTTAAGGAACGCATGCCTAAGAAGATAAGGAAGCAAATAATAATAATAATAATAATAATAAAATTACTGAATAAAATGACAATTAATTAGTCCAGTCCCACCTTGGTTAATTAAGGAATCATGCATAATAATCAATAACAAGGCTCAATATTTATTTTCAAACTCGAGCGTTGAAATTAATAGCTCGGCTTATGCCATGTAAACTTGAATAATTCACAAACAAATTAACCCAATTTTGGAACAATATTTAATCTTTATTTTCTTTTTTCTTTTTTAAACTAAAGTATATAATACGAAAGTATATATCAGGGGCAGCTCATAGCGCCTATAAATGTAACGCCTTTACCGGCCATTGAGCTAGCTTGGTTTTTGATAAGCAAAACAACATCCAATTTTTAATTTTTTTTGCATGAAATATTATATAGTATATATATGGAAGATCATGCATAATTGCACATCCCAAAAACGCAAAGCTCTCCTTTCTTGCACTTGACATTGCACCCACCACAGTGCCTATTATCAAACGACGAATTCACGCATTTCCCTTTGCAACAAATCTCGGAGTACTTGCATTTGTAGCCACACATGCCACAGTTGAGGCGATCCGTCTTCACGTTTACGCACTTCTTCTTGCAGCAGTCGGGCCCTTTGCTGCTCTTCAGCCGACAAACCCTAGGAAACTTGTCGCACGTCATGCTCGCAAGAAATCGCCTCGTCCCACTTGGAGCGCTCGAAGATTCTTGTGTTTCGGAAAATGCAATGTCGTTTATAGCCGCATTGACTACTATTGAGAGAAGTACTAGAAAGAAGAGCATTAGTAGAAGTTTCATATTGGCTACAAATTGTAGATGTGTTTAATCAATATTGGTACTTCCTAAGGAATTGTATTTTGTTTTATTTTTGGAGGAGCGACGATATGGCATGGGGTTTTTATAGGGTGAAAAAATAGTGGCAAGAGCGTTGACATTAATTGATAGGATAATGAATCTGCAAGTCTTACTTTCTACGTGTCTAAATTCGTAAGACTACTTAGACATTACTTAAATTAAATCTCTCTTAGTAAGAAATTATTTGAGTGTATATACAGAAAAGTAGTCGCCCTCAACAAAATTAATACACAACTGAAATTTTGGACTTACCAAGTGTTTTATATTCCATAGTTTCCATATTATTTAATTGATCAGATGTCTTAATTATAAGTTTAACACTATCAATGGCATAAACTTAGGAGAATTCTTGAAGTAATTCTTAGTGTTTAACTCTTTTAGTTTATAACCACATGAAGATGCGTAAAAAGATAACTTTTGGAGAGAACGTGATTGAGAGTTAACTAATAGTTAGATGCCAAGTGTCGGACGTGTGATTGGGGCTATAGGCTGAGAAGCTTTTTCCTTCTAAACTTTCTCTTTTTGAGAGTTATGTTCCTGTGGTCTAAAAAACTAATTTATTTATTCTCTCTCGTACTGATTAATGCCTAAGAAATTATAAATATAAGCTACTAGGCTAGAACGACCAATAATATTTCTGTTCAAGTTAATATAAATTAAAGAGGATGGCAGCTACAGAAAAAGTATGAAAGAGAAACAAAAAAGATGATTTGGGAATAAAATCTGAATCATTCAACATCTATGAAAACAAGACAGTAAAGATTCCCCAATTTGGCAAGGAAAGCACATATTCTCAACTACAAAATACTACTCAAAGTATAGCAAAACAGTAATAATAATAATAATAATAGTATTTAAAGATTTCAATCATTACATCAATGTGCCAACAATCCTACATTAGGTCATGAGGCCAAACTATTATAGATATAATTTTTTTAATTCTTTTCTTAAGTATTATTTTTTTTTCTTTTGGGGGGATCAAAAGTGTGGCTGTTTCATTCTGATTTTAATTTATAACTAGCATGATGTTATTTTCATATCTGCCACATGACTAAACTAGCTAGTAGGTAGCCAAAATCATTTCTAAATGAGAGCTCGCCCAGAGCTTAATCACCTATTCAAGTACTATTTATTTTCTTAATTGGTAGAAATGAAGGCCATAAAGACTAGTTCTACTCATTGCCTATTTATTTTGAGTTTAATAATCTGCCCATGTTTCATCACTGCTGCCCAACTAGCCTACAACTACAAGCCGCAAAACTCTCCGATGAAATTCGGGCGAGAAATAATTCAGGTTTGGAAAGATATTGCAGGTTAATCAAATATCAATACTCTTGATAATTATTCTTAATTCTCATGTGCAGATCAGATCAGCTGATCAAGACCCTACTAGTACTGAATCCACAACAAATCTCAGATCATGGAGAGGTCAAAACATCACCAATCTTCAGTACCATCAACATCGTCTCTTAAGAACCGTAAGATTGAACCAAGACTTCTGAAATCTTATTGTCTAGAATTATAAATTTTTTATCATTATTTTTCTAAATTATCTGTGGCTAATTAACACTAAATTACAGGCACATGGGATTCTAAATATCATTGGATGGGGAACTTTATTGCCTATTGGTGCTATAATAGCAAGGTACTTCAGAAAATTTCCAATGCATTGGAATGAATGGTATTCTTTTCACGTAATGTGTCAAACCGGTGGATATCTTTTGGGCACGGTCGGATGGTTCATTGGGCTATTGGCTCCAAATTCTTCCAAGCAATTACATAGTCCTCGTGATGATAAACCACATCGAATACTTGACATCATTATATTTACATTCACAACTGTACAGGTAATAAATTAATGGTCTAGTACTAATTAATCCTGTGACTAATGTATAACTTGAATTTTTTTTCCCTCTTGGATTTAGTAGATGCTTGCCATTTTTTGGCATCCGAAGAGAGAAGAGGGATATTGTTTTTATTGCCAAAAAAGCTGGGAGATATACCATCAAGTTCTTGGGTATGTGTTAATTGCTCTGATCATAGCAGATATATTCCAAGGAGTCAAGTATCAAGCTCAGGCTTCAAAATGGAGATGGACTTATGTGGGAATTCTTGGAGTTTTGGCTCTTACTTCTATATCATTGGAAATATATAAAAGGGTTAGGACCAAAATACTTCAGGAGACGGTTGAATTGAATAGCAATATGTACACGTCCCCCTAAAGTATACACACAACACAATTGAATTTGTATCTATGTTGTATTTATTTTCCCACCATTATTTCTTTCATTTTTATTTTTTTTCTCTCCGAAATAGGCATATTTGCTTCTATAATTCTATAATTTATCATAGTTTATAAGAGAGAATTTCACATTGCTCCCAATCTTGCTGGTTATAGTTTACGCTCTAGAACGACCAATTTTATCGCCTTCTTAACTTTTTAATATTTATTTAAATTTAAAGTAGTAAAAGCATAAATTTGACATTTTAATTTTACTTAAAATTTTTTATTAATTGAAGTTTTTTAAAAGGGAAATATCTGACCATAACTGATCGTGTATCAGTTGAAATGATCAAATAATATAATAAGAGAAATTATTGTAAAAAAATGTATAAGTTTTAGATAGGGAATAGTAAAAAAAAATTCGTTTTTAAAATACAGTTCATGTTTCAAAAAATTTAAAAAATAGCCATGTTACAAATTGTATAACAGAAAAGTATTGCATAAAATATAACACATCTGTAAATATTTGTAAGATATTTTGTAACACTTCAAGTTTTACTCATTATTTTTTGAAGTACTATATAATATCTTACAAATGTGTTATATTTTGTGTGATACTTTTCTGTTATACAATTCATAACATGACTTTTTTTTAATTTATTGAAACATAGGCAATCATTTAAAACAAACATTTAATTTTGGCTTATTTTTGCAATCAATAGAGTCAATTACTTACATGGTGCTGATCGCACCGAATTATCAAAAACAGATATAAGTAATTCTTGAATTGACTAATAATTCTATTATTTTGAAAATTTGAAAATTTTATTTTTATTTCTGTATAAATTTTGGATAATCGATGGATTTTTATTTTTCTTTATTTCATGACTTGTGTAGGTGTGTTCGAGATTTTTTCAAAAATACCCAATAATCGGAGAAACTTGAAAAATATTACTTTTGCACCACTTGTTTTGAAAAATGCCACTTTAAAAGAAAAGTTGCACTTCACGCTACCTTTTATTAGTAGGGAATTTATTGAATTGTCCCTCTTTTCTCTACAAATGAGAAAGACAAGAAGGAAAATAGTAATGTAGTAATTTAATGATGAAAAAAGTGACATGATATGTAATTGTGGCCTAAGTTATAAATTTGGATGTGAAATGTAGTATAATATCAAATTTTCTCCAAATTTTTTTAAAAAATATTATCTGACTACAACAGACTAGACAACTTTTGGGTTGGGCTCCGAAAACAACGGAGCATTAGGCCTTAATCCACCAAGCCCAAGCTCCCAGCAGTCGTAAAACGACACCGTATCAGCCAGCGCCAAGACGATTCGTCAATCAAAACAAACAAAAAAATTTTCGGCACCAATACCATCACAAATCACAATTCACAGTCGCAAGCAACACTCGAATGAACAATCCAGACGAACAGAGACAGAACATCGCCGAAGAAGAAGATCAGAGACCCAACCCCAACCGGCCCGACACCGATAGCATGGCCACCTCCGCCGCCATGGACGGCGTCGCCGCGGCGGCGCTCCGGTCGGTGCTCCAGCGCGTCAGCCAGGCGGCCGAGAGGTCCGGTCGCGGGGCCCACGCGGTCCGCGTGGTGGCGGTGAGCAAGACCAAGCCGGTCTCCCACCTCCGGCAGGTCTACGACGCCGGCCACCGCGTCTTCGGCGAGAATTACGTCCAAGAGCTCGTCGACAAAGCTCCTCAGGTCTCTCAGGCTCTCTCTCACTCTCTCTCTCTCTCTTTCTTTCACATCCAAACGCGTCGATTCTCAAGCCTTGATGTGTTCACTTTGGTGGCGAAATTTGCAGCTTCCGGAGGATGTCGAGTGGCACTTTATTGGAAATCTGCAGAGCAATAAAGTTAAAATGCTTCTCAGTACGATTACGTCTCTCTCTAGGGTTTCGGGCATTGTTCTTTCGATTAAGCGTTTGGTTATGAGCGAAAATGGAGGTTTAGGAGTAAATTTGTGCTAATGTTCAATCTGTTGTTGTGTAGATGGTGTACCAAACCTCGCAATGGTGGAGACTGTGGATGACGAGAAGGTAAACACTGAACACTTATCTTGTGGTACTTTTATTGGGAATGTGATTTCAGTGCTTAATTCTTGACGTTATATGTAAAAAGGAAGTACCTTGTGATAAGTTGAATAAGAATGCACAAATTTGGTTTCGATTTTTGTTTTTCGTATGATTTATTTGCTAAACACTTGGTGTTGCAGATTGCGAATCAGCTTGATCGTTTTGTTGGAAGTTTAGGAAGAAAGCCTTTAAAGGTCATGGTCCAAGTTAATACCAGTGGAGAAGAGTGTAAGTTCTCTTGTTCTTGCATTTAGAATCTGCAAATTCACTTGGCGATGTATTGTCATAACAAATTCACTTGGGTTTCAAAGTGTCAAACTTGTTTTTAGTAGAAAAATATGTTACTTGCCCAATCAGCATTGGATGAAATACTTACGGCAGTTGTCGGTTATTGGCAACATAGGCTCTTAGTAGAATAACAGAATTGGTTTAGTGCCTTTGTTTTGGCTATGTGGTGGATCATCTTGCTGACTTTTAGCTGTGTGCAACTTTGTAACCAAAGGAATTCTTGTATCTGTTACTTGAATGAATTAGTGATGAATCTTGAATCTGATGTCTATTCTTGTAATAGCTTAATGTAATCTTTCGAAAGAGAGTTTCACAACTTTTTCATAACTTTTATGCTATGGCTGTGGAGTAGTTCAAAAACTTAAGTTGCTGTTTCATTTCCAAGGTGTGGCCAGAGATGCATATAGGGATCAATGTTTGTTCTGCTTTTTTCATCATGAAATGTACTCCCAATGTTATAAAATTGATGCATAATTTATGTTCGTCAAATATTGTTTCTAAGGTTTTGTTGGGCGTCTTCTAAATTGATGCAGCAAAATTTGGTGTTGAGCCCTCTGAGTGTGTGGAGCTTGCAAAGCATGTTAGTTTAGGATGTCCAAATCTTGAGTTTTGTGGCCTAATGACAATTGGTATGCCAGACTATACATCAACCCCAGAAAATTTCAAGGTGATATATTAGTCTCATGGTCAGCCCACATATGATTTCATAATTATTCTCGTGTAAAATTTCAGCTTTATTAATATATTAAATCAAAGCATGTCTTGTTAGACATTAGCAAACTGCAGAAGTGAGGTTTGCAAGGCACTTGAAATTCCTGAAGAGCAGTGCGAGCTATCAATGGGCATGTCAGGAGATTTCGAACTAGCTGTAAGTATTGATTATTCTCAAATACATCCAACTGTAATTTTTTTTCTGTAGTGATAAATTACATGTTAAGTGTTCAACTAGTTGAATAAACTGGATGATTTTGCAGATTGAAATGGGCAGCACTAATGTGAGAATCGGATCTACTATATTTGGGGCAAGGGAATATCCGAAGAAACAATCATAACAGACTTCCAGAATTGATCATTGTTCTTATTGTAATTTTACAATAAACCATAAATTGGTTTTTTCCAAGGTGTAATTCAAGGTCTATTTGACATGATTGTCAAATGGTGTGTTCATTTGGGTTATGTTTAACTTTTTTTTTTTTCTTTGACTGCGGTTGTGTTGTAACTTGACATATCAAATCAACGTGAGTAAATTGTTTTTTTTTTTTTTGTTGTCTGTTATTAAGTTGATCTTATGATAATAGCAAAATAGCAATAGAAAAGAAGTTGAGTTTTTCTTTTTCTTTTTTTGGGGTTTTTTTTTCCAAGTAATTTCTCACTTCCATTCGATTATATGTATGTGATGATCATGTTAAAAAGATGGTCTATTGTCATTTAGTCCTGAGTTATGTTAAAGTTTTTTTACTTTTAAATATTTGACGTGCTTAATATTATATATATATATATATATATGTATATATACATACACATATATATGTTATTGGTCTCGTGTATATATTTCGCATTGATTTTTATTCCTCAGTTTGATGTCGTTTAGGCTGAAATGCGGCATTGAGACCCAAAAAAAAATCTCTTATTTTCTAAACATAAAAACGACGCGTCGCTTGGACAAAGAACAACATTGATATTTTCTCTTTTCGAATTCAGCAAATTCGTCGTTTAAAAACGACATGCTATTCTCTTCTTTTCTTGTCGTTTATGCATCTCAGTACAAAAACGACATGTCGATTTTATGAAAAAAAATTCTATTGTCGTTTCCTTAAGATGATGACTTGTACAATTGCACCAAAAAGAAAGAAAATAAAATAAAAGATTTGTAGTCTGTGGCTTAATGCCTATGACTACGTTGTCTTTTATCTGTTAAACGACATCTCTTTCAATCCTAAAACCTAACGTCGTTTTTCCTTAAAAACAGGACCAAACAACACTACTTTCCAATCTTTGAGTGCACTGTAGTGTACAATTCGTTCTCACCACCATGAAAGTCTCTCAAGCTATGGCCTAGAATCAATGAGGAACTATGAACAAGCTAAACCCTTCATTCTTCAATGCTGTAGAGCAACAAGCGCCTGAACTTTCAACATACTCAGCAACCACACGAGCCTTCAACGCCCTCATCGCCCGTCTCTCGTCGCAAGGCTCTCACCATGAAGTTCTCGCCAACTTCTCTTCTATGCTCAGAGCCAATACGTCCTCGGACACCCACACTTTCCCTAGCCTCCTCAGAGCTTGCGCGTCTCTGGGCCTGTTTCGCCTCGGCATTTCGATGCACCAACGCGTTGTTGTCAATGGGTTCTCTCCGGATCCGTACATTGCGTCTTCTCTGCTCAGCTTCTACGCGAAGCTCGGGCGCGTCAGTTGTGCCCGCAAGGTGTTTGACGCTATGCCTGAGAGAAACATTGTGCCTTGGACTGCCATTATCGGATGCTATTCACGGGCGGGGGATATCAGCGAGGCGTTGTTGTTGTTCGGAGAAATGAGGCGCATAGGAATCGGGCCTAGTTCGGTTGCGTTGTTGAGTTTGTTTCCTGGTGTTTCGGAGCTTGCTCACGTGCAGTGTTTGCATGGTTGTGCGGTTTCATTTGGTTTTGAAAGCGACGTTAGTTTGATGAATTCCGTGCTAAATGCATATGGAAAATTTGGAGGCATTGAGGATGCTAGGAAGTTGTTTGACTCTATGACTCAAAGAGACGTGGTTTCGTGGAATTCTTTGATGTCTGGCTGCGTCCAGAGTGGGAATGCCGGAGAAGTTTTGGAGCTTTTTAATAGGATGAGAGTCGAAAGTGTAGAACCTGATAAACAGACACTTGGTTCGCTTGTGTCTGCGAGCGCAATGCAGAGTGATCTTAAATTGGGAAAACTTGTCCACGGGAAACTTTTAAGAACCGGGTTTCAGTTGGATTGTCGTATAGAAACAACACTCGTAGTAATGTACATGAAATGTGGAAATGTTGGTAATGCTTTTGAGATATTTGAGCGGATAAAAAACAAGGATGTGGTCTTATGGACGGCGGTGATCTCGGGACTTGTACAGAATGATTTTTCAGATAGAGCATTAACTGTTTTCTTCCAGATGCTAAAATCAAGAATAAATCCATCTACTGCTACCATGGCGAGTGCTCTCGCAGCTTGTGCAAAACTGTGTTCTTTTGATCTGGGAGCATCGATTCATTGTTATGTGCTACGGCAAGGAATAGCTCTAGATACCCCTGCCCTCAACTCTCTTATAACCATGTATGCAAAGTGTGGGCGTCTGAATCGAGGTCGTGCTATTTTCAAAAGGATGGGAAAAAGAGACTTGGTTTCTTGGAATGCTATGGTTGCTGGGTATGCTCAAAATGGCTATTTATCGGAAGGCCTATCCCTTCTCTCTGAGATGAGAACAACTCTTCAAAAACCGGATTCATTAACTGTTGTCTCTCTTCTCCAGGCCTGTGCTTCTATTGGAGCACTCCATCAGGGGAAATGGATCCACAACTTTGCTATTCGGAGTTGTATTAGACCGTGCATCAAGGTGGACACAGCTCTGGTCGATATGTACTCGAAGTGTGGTAACCTGAACAACGCTCAAAAGTGTTTTGATGAAATGTCCGAGCATGATATGATCTCATGGGGAACGATTATCTCTGGATATGGTTGCCATGGCCAAGGCGAGACCGCTTTGAAGATGTATTCAGAGTTTCTGCATACTGGGATCAAACTGGATCATGTCATTTTCCTCTCAGTTCTCACTGCTTGTAGTCATAACGGGCTTGTCAACCAAGGTTTGAGCATATACCAGTCCATGACTGAAGATTTCGGCATTGCACCAAACCTTGAACACCGTGCTTGCATCGTTGATCTTCTCAGTCGAGCTGGAAGGGTGGAGGAGGCATATGTATTCTATGAGAAGGCATTTCTAGAACCTTCTGTTGACGTTTTAGGAATACTTCTCGATGCTTGTCGAACTAAAGGAAACACAGAACTTGGTGAAATTGTTGCGAGAGATCTTCTCAAGTTGAGACCTGTTGATGCTGGAAATTACGTGCAATTGGCACATAGCTTCGCATCAATGAACAAGTGGGAAGGTGTTGGAGAGGCATGGACCCAAATGAGGTCTCTTGGCTTGAAAAAACTCCCTGGCTGGAGCTTTATCGAGTTAAATGGGACTATTGAGACATTTTTCACGCGGCACAATTCACATCCTCAGCTTGAGGAGATATTGTTGGCATTGGAGACATTAAGGTGTGAAATGAGGAAGATGAATCATTACGTTATATCCAGCCAAGTACATGATGTTTCTTGAAGAACTTCCTTTGGTTTTCATAAGCCATTTTCAATATGTTATGGAATGTTGCTATCTTTTAAATGCTACAATCCAGCTACGGAAATGCGAAATGGGTACGCCTTTTCTCTTCAGAGCCCTTATCTCTATATGACACAGAAAAAACACTGGACCTTCGTACTCTTCTGTCTTTTATAACATGATTCCAGTCTTGGATGTTTTTCTTTTTTGTTGTTTTCTTTCTTTTCTTTCCTTTCTTTTCTTTTCTTTTTTTTTTTTTTTCAGTAATGTTCGCAGAAATCATGAGCATGAGAATACTGACAAAACTATTCTATAGGAATTAATATGAATAGTACAATACCTTCCGAATGGTCAAATTCTATTGTTACGTATAAACTCATTCATGGCTCATCTTATTTGCTCTTTGCTTGCCTCGTGTTATGGTATCTTTAAAACTTCCATTTCCAAGACTAGTTTTGGACTTGACTTTCAACAAGAAGTCTGTTTTTGCCTTCTTGCGTATAGTGAAAACTTAAAATATATCTATATCTATATTTATATCCATATATATATATATATATATATATCTCGGTGAAATGTTGTTGTCAGAACTAATAGTTGGAAAAACTAAACCTTTCCATTTGCGTACGGCAAGTATGTGGTAGCCAAAAGAGAGAGAGATAGAAACAAATCTAGGCTGACCCTTTTTCGTGGATCGTATTTGTGTAACCGACCAAGTTTTTCAGCAACCAACTAATTCATAAGCATCAAATTCAGAGTCTGCCATAAAGTTAATGCCATAACTTTAATGCATCTGACAGAGAGGGACAAGGACTAGTAACTACAAAGATGGCTCAATACATAGAGCAAATTGGCTGATATATATTTGTCAAAACATAAGTTGGATTTGGCTTTTCTAATTGTAATTACAGGCACATTTTTTATTGATTCTTGCTCGCGGGCCACATGATTTTCATTATACAACTGCAAAACTTATTGATAGGAGGAGACTTATAGTATGTGGAGTCGTGGATATGTGTTCAGTGCATGGGCCAAGACGTACTATTTAACTGCAAGTTGGGACTACTTTTGCTCAACCAACACATGTGAAAGGCTGAGCGTGGTCACACTCACCTGATGTTACTCTTATACACTAGTCTAGTGTAAATGAAAAAGGAGTAGAAGGGAAAGAAAAAGAAAGGTGAAGAGAAGAAGAAAGGTGAAGTGTTTCATTTAATGCATTTATATTTAACTTTCTTCCTAGAGAGAGAGATTAGATAGACTGAGAGAAAGAGAGAAAGAGAGTAAGAGAGAAAGAATGGCAAGTTCATTTCTCCTATTAGTAACAATAGTGCTTATGGGATTTGCAGTTGGAGTAAATAAAGCTAAGCTTTCCTATAACTACTATAAGTTTTCATGTCCGTCAGTGGAATCCATAGTGAGGACAGAGGTACTCAAATTTTCAGTGGCTGATGTTTCTACGCCCCCGGCTTTTATCAGGCTCCTCTTCCATGACTGCCAAGTTCAGGTACATGAATTTTAAACTTTAAAGCTTTTCTTATCTGCATGTTTGAATTCATTGGAAGGAAGTGAATCACCAACAAATACTTAGTTGAAATTTTAAATTATCATTGATTCACCGACCGTATACAAAGTGAGTCAACACACGTTCCATGCAAAAACTCAATACTTTTATTTCTTGTATTCTCTGCTTGGCTCATGTGTTGCGGAATTGTTCTTGGTTGCGTTGACCTTATTTTCGTACTATGGTTTTTGCCTGTCATTTCAAGTTTGTTTGTCGTACAGGGATGCGATGCGTCCATCCTGCTGAATTCCTACGAGTTGGCCAAGAACCCCGAAATGGTATCGTCAAGAAATTTTGGAGTCAGAAAGCTGGACAAGATCAACCACATAAAGTTTATATTGGAAATGGAGTGTCCTGGCCAGGTTTCTTGCGCAGATATTATTGCTTTGGCTGCCAAAGAGTCGGTGTTTGTCACGGGAGGACCCGACATCAAGATTCCCCTCGGAAGGAAAGACTCGTTTACGTGCAGTTCCCAACAGGCTGATGCTCATCTTCCTGCAGCAGGAATAGCAGTTGACGAATTACTTCGGATTTTTGCATCCTATCGAATGAACCTCGAGGAATCGATTTCGATATTAGGTATTAGACCTAATAGATTAAGTGAACGGTCAGCTCTAAATCAGTATAGTAGAGTTATCTAACAGTTTCACAGTTTGAACTTTGACTATACACTTCCTACTTCGCTTCAAGTTAATTTTTAGCAGAGAACTTGGAGTCTATAGCATTATCCTTTTTTTTTTTTTTTTTATAATTTTCACTTGATGTATTTCACTTCTAGTCGAGTCGAGTCATCTGTGTACAAGTGGAGCCTACGATCAATATGCCCCTTGAAAAAAATAACTGTGCTCGTGTAGTTGGTCCTTTAGAGACAAACCCTAACCCTCCGTTTGTGGTCCATGTCCTCTACTGAGCAAACCTTTGGGGTAACAAAGAAGCATATGGGCTGTGGCTTTGGTTTTTATGTTTGAACCTAGCAAGGATTATCTAAGAGGCATGAATTTCCTTCTTTTTTTTTTTCAATAGAAAATTAAGGCAGGCCGCAAGTTTTAAATATGGAGGCCCTGAGTATGGGAAACGCTTCAGATTATTAGGAAAGTTTTGCTGAAAATTACACCTAAGCAGGGGGCACATATAATCAATATAGTGGCAGTGTTGACCTTTTGGATTTTTAAAGCAAAAACTTTTCAAAATCAATGGACTGTCTTTTTCCTTTTGGTCATGCAAGATGCGATTATTGTGGTGGTTGGAATTCACTATAAATTCAGTACGGGTTTAATTAATGTGTTGTGGTATTGTTTTTTTTTTTGAAGGTGCACATACAGTTGGAGTTGGACACTGCATAAACATTGTGAACAGATTGTATGACCGAAAATCAGGTGACCAGATGAGCTGGGGCTTTAGAGAACTACTGAGGCTGAACTGCCCAACAAAAGTTCCTCTAACAAATCTCACTGTTTTTCCCAATGACATAACCCCATTGGCATTTGACAACCAGTACTACAAAGACATCTTGATGGGGCATGGCTTGTTTGGTATCGACTCGAGCATTTCTAGAGATCCTCGAACTAGGCCAATTGTCAGACGGTTCGCTAATGACCAAAGCTACTTCTTCCGGGTTTTCTCTTCAGCCTTTGTAAAGCTCTCTTCTACAAAAGTTCTTACCAGAGAGGAAGGTGAAGTGAGAAGGCAATGCTATCACAAAAACTAAGACTACGTGATATTACATATATCCTCTTTGTTGTTGTAGATAACTTATCTACTACTCTTTTATTGTCAAATAGTTATAGCTCTTTTTATGTGTATTAAATTGCATAGTTGTACACTAGCACGTTTACTCTGGCAGAAGTATAATTTATTATAGGCAGCAATGCATTACTTTTCTGACCTTAGTATGGAAGCATTTTCTATCAACTGAAAACTTATTACCACTGAAGCTTAATGTTGAAGTGGAAGTAAAAGGTAAAATACTCGCAATTTTACCGACTCGAATTAAAGCATGAGTGTAAAAAAATTCTTTAGTACCTCTTTCAATTATGTATTGAATGTGCCAATGTGGCTGGCCACTGAACAAACATAAATACCTATGTTTTTAAGACCACAAGGTCGCTCTGATCGAGTGATTACATTCAACTACTTAATTTAGTATCATTCTCTTCCCATCTTCCAACTTCTGTAAATTGGTCAAGCAGCTACGGCAACGCTAGCTTGGGTATCAAAATCTGTCGAATAGTATACAATATCAAGAAACCTCGAGAAGACCTCCATTATGTAGCCAAAGTTAACGTCATTTCAACTGAGTTAGCTGACGTACGGTTATTGAGCTGCAAGAGTATGAGCTAATGGTCATGGAGGCGGTTCTAGCAATGTTGAGGTATCAAAGCGACCAACAATTCCCTCGCCCAAAAGACGCATGGCAGCACCCTGAGAAAATTTCCTGGCGAACAGAAAACAGGGAACTGACGTAGAATTCGACTGGCACCATTCTGTTCTGAATTCGCTTTCATAATATACATGGTTGATGGCCTACAGAATTCGACACAAGTCCCATAAGAAAACAGAAGAGAGAGGACAGTGGAAGCATTGCGTAATTCAGAAACGTTAAAAGCAGTTTTTTTGTCAAAGAACGTGTAACACAATTGATAAACAACATTATACAAGGCAATATCTAAATTTTAAGATACTTGCTAAATGGGTTAAGGCAGTGATATCTATATTTTACTTGGAAAATCAGAGAAAGGCAGATCAGTGTCTTAACTATCCATTGTAAGCATGCAGAATAACAACACTAAGCATGAAGATAACCTGTATTTCCTTGATCCTTCGGGGGCCTGAATTTGCGTAAGTGAATGTAACAGGATGCCATCCTCTATTCTCCATTTTGCTCGCAGACTGATTCCAGAGAGTATAGGTCAATGTTCTCCGTTCAAGCTCACCTTCAAGATCATGCATCTAACAAGAAAACACATTGAACAGAAATAAGTAAGGAGTTGAAAAGGAATTCCCAACAATAAAAAAAGGACTCGAAAAGGAACTCGTCACCCACCCTAAACCATAAACAGTTAGAGGTTCTTTAGCAAAAGCTAAACAGCGAGAGGTTTAGGAAAAACCATCAAACAAAAAGAACATTGAAAAATAAGTATGCTTGAGTTATCGTAACACACTATGAAAAGGCCAAACTGAGAATCTAAACTCACCGCAAGTAGTGTCTGTACATAGTGTTCATCTGGGATACAGTTATGCTGCTTCTGAAGTTTCTGCAATAGTAGTTAAGCCAAGATTGAACAAATAGTCTTTTTTGAGCTTTTACAAAGTATAGGTATCTTTTGAATGACAATTTAAATTACAACATCGGCAATGGCATTGTCAGCATATGAACTTTTAAAAAACAAAGAAGTTACAGATCATAAAGATTATGAGAAAGAAGTAAACTAAAAGGGAACTTCAACAAATTCCCTGCTTCAAATGGATAAAACTAAAACTTACTAGGTTCAGCTTTCCCTTTTTGGTATCTACAGGTGGGCGTCGCTGCAAAGTCAAAGCACTCAAGTTAGTTTTTTTTTTTTTTTTTTTTTTTTTTTTTTTTTTTTTTTTTTTTTTTTACATTTTTAACTTTGGATCCCCAAAAGCACATCAGCAAGTTCTGATCTTGTGACAAAGACATGTACCACAATAGGGAACAAGTTTTCACAGTTTCTCCTTTGTTAACAAAACAAGTTTCTACAAAAAAAAATTGAAATGTTCCAGTCTTTGCCATCTTAAAATATTGATTAACATAACTAATTAGAAACTGAAACCATGAATGACATTTATCTCAATCAGTAGTAGTAGTTACATTTATTCACTTTACACGGTAAATAAAAAGGGCTTACATTTGAGGCATTGTCCTAGACGAATGAAAATATAATGAGTAATAACGAGTACACATTCCCATTAATAGATATACTGATGGAGCACAAAATGCAAAAAATGCTTGATACTTACTACGCAAAACTTTTTAAAGACTGGAAAGACAACCTCGTCATCTACTATGACTTCTGCGTGTTTCCGTATTAAAGCGATCCACTGGAAAAACGCATGGAAATCAGGTAAGGCCACATAATATAGATCATGAAATTATGCGCAGAAAAAGATAAAGATAAGAGATGATAATAAAAAATATATATAAATTACAATTACAATTACTTTACAAAATTCTATAGGGGTATTACCTGGGATCCTTTTCGCCATTTGATCATCGGTATTTTTGGCGACATTTTCGGGTTGTATCGCCCCTCCTTGGCATCAAGAAAGCTACAATAAGAACAAACCCCATAAATCATTTATTTCATATTTCAAATTCCAACCAGGACAATGGCTGGAATCTACTAAATAAGAGTAACAATGCTCAATATCTCTACGCGCAACCCTCTAAAATAGTAAGTGCTTAATACTTTAAATATTAGATCCAAAATCACCTGTCAACAAAACTCCTCGGAGAAGTCATCAAATAGCTGTATATGTAGCTAAAGTTGTACAGAGGAACACAGCTGTATCATAGTAAACAACAAAAGTTAAGACTAAGACAAGCTAAACAATTTATGTTGTTTAACTGAAAAAGACCAAACTTTGCTGTCACAAAACCAATTAGAAACGATGCTAAAGCCCTAAAACCCCAGCAATAATGGAAAAAACTAAACTTTTGCACAAACGACCTGTCAGAGAGAAGAACAAATCTCTGATTTGCTGGATCATCAAGAGCTGCTTCAAGAAGCAACCTTTCTGCTTGAATCATACTCGACTCTCCCCAACCGACCTGTAAATACATTGATTCATAACAAAAGAACTGAGCATTTCGTCCAAAATTCAAACAAATATTTAGAAATTTAAAGCTTCATTGAACGTTTTTTTTTTTAAATAATAGAGAAATCTGCACTGAAACTGATAGTACGAACTACGAGAGAGCGATCGGGCCAGCGAAGACTAAAACAAAAGGATTTCTAGTTTTATTTCGTTTTCTTGGCAACCAAACAGGGAAGCCAAAACCGAACTCACCCGAATGCTGTTCGGTAATTGTCGGCCGTAAAAGTAATGCGACCTCGTCGTGGCCTCATCGAACCCGAATCCCGGCGCCGAGTGCACGTAAATCGAGAAGCTCGCCGCGTCCGCGCTCTACCCAAACCAAACACGGAAAGGAAAATTCAAAAACCAGCCACTCCCAGAAAAAACTTCCCCGAGAAAAACACACACTGAGAAGGGGGGAGAGAGAGAGAGAGAGAGAGAGAGAGAGAGAGAGAGAGAGACGAAAAACCTCGAAGAAGGCTCCCCAGAGAAAGTCGAGCGGGAGATTGAGGCGCGCGAGGAAGAGGAAGGAGATCTTGGGAGGTCCGGCGAATATTAACTTATCGCGAGGAATTGAGGCACGAGAAGACGACGAGAGGTCGGAGTCGGAGTCGGAGTGGGAGTGGGAGTGGAGGCGGAGCAGGGCCATTAAGCAGAGCGCGACGGAGAGGATCACCACCAACTTCCAGCTCAGCCAGATGACGTGGCGCGCGGTGATGGGCGCGGACTTCTTCGCCGTCATACTTCTTCCTATCAACATTATTTTAATGGAAATTAGAACAACAAAAGAAAAAATAGGTTTGAATATAAAATCGGAATCTGAAAATTATATATACAGAGAGACAGAGAGAGAGAGAGAGAATTGAGTTGTGTGTACATTGAATTTGAAGGATTGGGTTTGGTTTTGGAAGGGAGTATATTTTAAGCGGTGCATTTAAAGGAAGCGATTCGAGTAATGTGTGCGACTGTGTTGTTCTTTGGTTTCTTTTTCTTGTGGAGGATTTGAAGAGTCTCGTAGTTTTGGCCTTTTGATGGAATTGGAAAGAGAGAGAGCGACGGAAATCCAATGAGACAAGCAAAGCAAAGCAAAACGGAAAGAGACGTCGTCGTTTTGCGTGTTGAAATGTTGGGCCGTACGATTAGTAAAGTATTGAGAAAATTTGATGTCATGCCACGTTCTACTTCTACATTACGGTCCGTCCCGTGCTTGCTTGGGAATTGGGACTGCTTTTCACATTCATGTCGTTTAGGCGTTCCGTGCTGGCCAGCTGGGCTCTAGTCTTCTACACCTACATCCTACTTTTCTTTTCTTTTTCTTTTTTTAAATTATTTCCTTCCATAGAGAATTTCAAAATTAGTACAAAATTTTAGAATCAGTTCGAATGTTCGATTCTTTATTATTAGCGGAAAAGCTGTTATTAGAGTAAAGAATCAAGGTTTAACAAACTATAACTAACAATTTCGTATGCCAAATATTCCGCGAAATTAATGGTCACAGTACATAGTACATTTGCAATTAAAATATTAATTTATGAAATGACAAATAGTAGACAAAAGTTAGTCGTTAACCAGACCAGGAAAAACTTGCAAAAGGTCAAACGCAAAACCAAATGACAGACCACTAATAACAAATAATTTACCTGCATTTGTGTGAAATCTTGACATTCTCTCAAGTCCTACCACCAAACTCAGATTAATAATACGTGTGAACCAATATAACCTTTTTGAGTTCAATGTACCAATTATTAATCATTATAATACTTACTATTACAATAATAAAGCTTTTCAAAGCAAATAAATAAATTTCGTTTTTGTCTATGCAAAATCTTGGAAATAATCAACAGCTTTGAATTATTTGTACAATGCAAAATTTTTGGGACATGCCATTAAACCCATTGAAATTGAATGATACAACCTGCCTTTTTTTTCCTTTTTTCTTTTTTCTTTTTCTTTTTTCTTTTTTCTTTCTTTACATGACTTATTTCCTACCTCTTTGAAGGAGCTACAACACCCCAAAGAAAGAAACCCGGAACAATTCTACTCGACTGTAGGTTGACCAAGAGAAGATATCCGGTGAAAAGCTTGTTCTTGTCACCTCTATAAGTTTCAGTGCTCTCTTCCATTGTAGGGTAAGACAACATGGCTGTTAAATGGCTATCGGCTGAGTCCCGCCTTGGCATTTTCGCGATCCAAGATCACGTTCAAGATCTTGCGAGGGACATAAATTCTTTTCTTGACCAACTTACCGTCCAAATACTTGGCCAATTTTTCATCCTGGGATACCAACTGGAAAGCATCCTCCTCCGAACACGTCTCCTCGACCTGAATGGTACCACGTGTCTTCCCATTAATCTGAACTGGTAAGACGATGGTGGATTCTTTCAAGTAAGCAGGATCAGCCTGCAATTAAAATGTCTACCGTAAGAGGAAAAGCCAGTTTTTCAATAAAGTAAATTCATATGAACAAGGAAACAATAAGTAAAACAATAGCAGGTTCGATATGATATTCCACATGTTTTATTTAATTGCTTAGAATGTACCATAAGTTGAAAAATAAGAAAATAAAACCAAGTTATATAGAAATTGGGAGGGAAAGAATCCAAACCTTTGGGAAAGGCTCGTAAGCTAATGACTCCGTGTTGCCCAGGCGAAACCATAACTCCTCGGCCATGTGAGGTGCATAAGGTGAGAGCAACAGAACAAATGCTTCAATGATTGATTTTGGATGTTTATCCCACTGTAAAATGTTTACATGAGAATCAATAAGACTTTTAAACAGAAACATATCATCCTATTGTGTTAGGTGAATAAAACACTAAAGAGAACTATATTATGATCACATAAATGCTACGGTTAGACGCGTCAGACCGATCTGAACCGTTCATCACGGTGGGGCCCACCGTGATGGACGGCCCATATTGATCAAACGCGCCACGCACGTCTGACCATAGCACAGCCCTTATGATCATAATGGAAAACCAAAATCAAGAATCTTGCCCCGTAGGACCTCAAAATTACTATATATAAAATCCGCCAATAAAAGAATCTCCTTCAAGTAAACTACGTAGCTTAAAGTTTAGTGGAAGATATGCTGCTTTAGCATGCCTAAAGCCTGATATCAAGCACGATTTCCAGCCTTAGAGAAAAGAATAATAATCCCCAATCGAAGTACTAAGACATATATCTTAAAAAGATTCAACAAACCTTATATGCCACATTAAGGAATTCCATCATTGCTGAAATACCAGTGTTGAAACGCGTTGCTTCAATTTCCTCCGTTACCTAAAATTAGAAACATGTTACAGTCTGCAATTAGTGGGTGCATGCATGTATAATTGTATTATAAGTTTCTGACAATGTAGCTTTTATGGTCATGCAAATTGCATTGCAACAACTCAAATTATCAATGAAACTTGAAAGGAAACAATATTCATTAACATTCATGCAAAATGCAATTCAACAACTCAAAATACTAAATGAAACTCTCAAGTAACAGAATGATGTGCATTAAATATTCATGCAGATTACATTGCAAAAATTCGAATTATAAAAATAAATAAAAAATAAAAAAAGGATGAAACAAAAAAAAAAAAAAAACTAGAAAGCATGATCAAGAAGGACAAAATCCAAATTCACCTTGGCAATGCATTTGTGCAGTGATCGAAGTTGATCCAGTGTAGGTTTTTCATCAATAACCACTGTTCCATTCTGAAAGGAACCATCTGGAGAAGGTGCACCAACAATCAGCCTCCAAGTTCTTCCCAAAAATCGATGAACACCTTCAATGCCGCTAGTATTCCACGTTTTCGAGTCTCTAGAAGAGAAATGTAGTTGAATAGTAAATAAGAAAAGAGAATTTGCCAGTTGATCTGGGAATTTCAAAAAGGCATATGCTGAATGCTCGGTATAATTGTGTACAGGTCAACCTAATATAGAAGAACAACATACCTAAGCGGACCCATGAACATTTCATATAAACGGAGAGAGTCTGCACCATACTCGGAAACAACATCATCGGGATTTACAACATTTCCCCTACTTTTGCTCATTTTATGGGCACGTGCAATTAAACGAATGTTAGGATTGTCTTTCAGGACAAAAGATTCTCCAGATTTGATAACCTATACAAAGAAAAATCAGCATTTTGTTACTTAAAAGGAAAACAAAAAACAAAAAAAAATTGAAATTTCAGGTAGCTTTTGTTCTCAATTGTTCGCATTGAGTAATTCAAGAGAAAGTACCTTTTCCTCTGGGATCTTTACTTGATAGTATTCAGCCGTTGTTTCAGCAGATTCAGCAGAGATAAGATTTCCATTAGAATCCCTGCAAGCCATGTACTGAACCTGCAATTTTAAACAACTACTTCTCAATGATAAAGAAATATATGTTTTCCCCCCTTCAAATCCAATCAAGAATAACTCATTATGTAAAGCCAGTAAACTTACTTCTCCTAGAATAATTCCCTGGTTTATCACGCACTTGAAGGGTTCTTTTGTAGACACAATCCCAATATCATAGAGAACCTGAAATATTGAAGCTAAGCATTTTTTGGATCACAAACAAGAGGACATTGGCGCATAAATTCATCCCACCAAATGTTCTTTCAACACAGTGCCCCTACTAATTTGTTCCGACACCTCGAGCATTATTTGACAATAGAAAATGTCAAATATCTCAAATTGTTGTCCTTTTAATAAGAAACACGCAACATGTTTCTCCTGGAGAACCTAACAAATACTACTGATACTAATAGACATGAACATGAATGATTTTTTATATCCAGATGCATTTTTAAATTGGTAAACAAAAATAAAAAGATCCTAGATAAGCTCATGAGTAAGATTTTCAAATGGGGCAGATTTGGGTCGCAAACCTTGTGCCAAAACCTAGAATAAAGCAAATGAAGAACAGCATGCTCAGCACCACCAACATACACATCAACTGGGCTCCAGTACCTGCAAAGTGTCCAAGAGTTCTAAGTTCAGCACAAAATAACTGATTTATAAAAACAGTTATGTTTTAAAAGAGTCAACAAGAATAACAATTTTTTTGTTAAAAGATCATAAATTAAATGCAAAATAAACTCACTCTTCTTTTGACTTTGCAACTAATTCTTTCGAATTTCTGGGGTCCATAAATCTCAAATAGTACCTAGACATGAGTACAAAAGTATTAAAACGCACATCTTGCAAGAGTTCCAAGATTTTCACAATGACGATCCATCCTATAACGAAAACAAATGTTGATCAAATTTGCGTGATTTCACCTAACTTAATAAAGTTGAGTGTGCTAAACGGAAAAGTATTTATACCAGCAAGAACCAGCCCACTGCGGCATTGTGCTTGTTTCCCGCCTAGCAGGCTTTCCTGATAAAGGATCCTTGGTCTTAACCTGAAGATAAGAGGTAGAATTTTAGGCATGTAACTCAGGCACCAAAGGGAGATCGAAATCAGGTCAAAAACAATAATGGAATAAATAATATAAACACTTCATATCTTCTTCTTTGGAAGCTGGTTGAAAATATTTTTCACATATAGAAACTCATAAAAGTCACAAACTAATAGTATCTTTGCTGGACAATCAAAAAGAAACTCATTGAATGAGAAGAAAAGATAGACATGCCCATGAATCCGCTTTTGCCAGTGGCGGTTCCCCTGTTCCAGTAGGAGTAAAATCATCCAACTCAGGCAGCTTCAAGGGCAGTTCAGTTTCTAGAACTGGAACACTCTCACCATTATCGTCCAAGAAAATAACAGGGATAGGTTCCCCCCAGTAGCGTTGCCGAGCAAAAAGCCAGTCTCTCAACTTAAAGTTCACCTACAAGACAAGTTTAAGCAATATAGAAATCATTTCAATAGTCAATGGCAGAAATAACCCGATTCATGATTACAAAGTTCAGTTATTCTAAGAATCACCTTTTTCTTTCCTTTTCCAGTTTT
Organism: Boehmeria nivea var. tenacissima; assembly: GCA_018132145.1. Lineage (NCBI taxonomy): Eukaryota > Viridiplantae > Streptophyta > Magnoliopsida > Rosales > Urticaceae > Boehmeria > Boehmeria nivea. The sequence continues at coordinate 15,991,337 of CM030877.1, read as the reverse complement.
CTCAGCCCATTCAATTACTTTGGAAATTGCCTCTTTGCTGGATAAACCATTGATATCAAGTCCAAACGTTGAATTTGAAGAATTTATGGCCACGCCTTCACCTGGAAAAGCTTTTCCAGAGTCAACAAGATTTTTATCATCTGGCATCACAACCCTACGAATTGGTATATTGTATTTCGAAGCAAATTCGTAGTCACGAGTGTCATGTGCAGGTACCGCCATAATTGCTCCCGTTCCATAACTTCGTCAACAACAAATTACATGTCAGATTTGTACTCAATGAGACTGCATGAAAAAGAAGTAACCACCAATGCATTTCCATCTACTAATGATTAATAGGTAAATGCTGCACACTTTTAAATACATATGATAAAGATTTTTAAAAACTAATGAGAACAGACCTTCCTAATACATAATCTGCCACCCATATTGGGATCGCTTCCCCATTAACTGGATTTCTTGCATAGCAACCACTAAAGACACCGGTTTTCTCCTTTTGAAGCTCAGTCCTCTCAAGGTCACTCTTTCGCAAGGCAAGATCTATGTACTCCTCCACCTATGCTAAGTAGGGCCTTCTTATTACATATGAAAGAATTTCTTAATAAGAGAATGATGAGCAAGGAAATAACCAATAAGTGTACATACGTACATTTTGTCTCTGGCTTGTTGTCATCAATGATCGCAACAAAGGATGCTCCGGTGCCATGACTAAGTATCTGCGGGGAAAAACTAAACAAAATTAGTCCTAATCCAGGAGTGATCTCCACATGCATGAAGTTTATAAAAGCGAAGACATAAAAAGAAAGTTTTTGATATATTACGTTGCTCCAAATATGGTGTCGGGCCTTGTTGTATAGATCTTAATCTTTATGTCACTTTCATGTCCATCGCCATTAAGAACGGAAAATTCCATCTCTGCTCCTTCTGACCTCCCTATCCAGTTTCTTTGCATGTCTTTTACACTTTCAGGCCAGTCAAGCTCATCTAAATCTTCAAGAAGACGATCAGCATACGCAGTAATCCTGAGCATCCATTGCCGCATAGGCTGCTTGGTAAACAAGGACACTGTAGAATTATAAACCATCCAAATTTTGGAATTAACCTATAGAAGTTTTATGACTTTGTTTGCTTGTAGGAAGGGTGCATGGAATAATGCACGTACCTTTCTAATAACCGGATGACCACCACGCTCACTCACTCCATCGACCACCTCCTCATTTGCTAGCACAGTGCCAAGAGCAGGGCACCAGTTGACAGGCACTTCAGCCTGAAACCACAATTAAGGTGTTAATTTTCTGTGTACAACGAAAAGGTAGAACACCTTCACATGTAATATAGTAATTAGACCTGATATGCCAATCCTCTCTTTAAAAGCTGAAGAAAAATCCACTGCGTCCATCTATAATAGTCTGGTTCTGTTGTTGAAATTTCACGACTCCAGTCATATGAGAAGCCTAGCGATTTAAGCTACAAGGAAATTATGAGATGTTAAATTCAGGAGAACAAATGATATCATCCAGCAAAAACCAAGAGAGCAATATGTCATGAAATGAATTGATGTTAAGTGGTTAAAAAATCATAATATAGATCTTTTTTTTTTTTCTTTTGCGTAAAATTTCGACATATTGGCTTAGAGGACTTCAATTCAAACATCTGTGCTCGATGCTTCACCACATACACATGGCTCGAAGGAATGTTTGCAACCACTACAAGATAAAGAGATAAACTTTCTGTTCTACACGAGAATAAAAAGAAAAGAGAATTTAACGACCTGGGTTCGGAAGCGGTTAATATTCTTCTGGGTTGTGATCTTTGGATGAGTTCCCGTCTGCAAGACACAAACGGCAATCGACTGAGAAAGTGAAACTACAAAGTGGTGAAGCCACATAAAAAAACTACCAGGTGAACCACAACTGCAGAAAAACCGCAACACTTCGAACTACCATAGACCACATGATACGCCTATAAACAAACCTCGATAGCATATTGCTCCGCAGGCAATCCAAACGCGTCCCATCCCATAGGATGCAACACATTGTAACCTTGCATTCTCCGGAATCTTGCCAGAATATCCGTCGCTGTATATCCTAATGGATGTCCAACATGTAACCCAGCTCCGCTGAAACAATTACACCAAAATGAATGAAAAAAAAAAAAAAAAAAAAAAACATAAACAATCATCATAGACACATAGACATAGACATAGACAATGCAATGAAACCAAATTCCCAAACATTCTGTTTAAAATTCCAATCTTTATTCACTTGCATACAGAATAAGCTCGTTTCAATTCAATCACCACAATACCACATTGCTCAATCACTTACAAACAGAAACCAAACACGAAATTGCAAAAACAGAAAGAGACAAACCTGGGATAAGGAAACATGTCAAGGACGTAAAATTTGGGCTTGGACATATCAACATCATCTGGAGTTCGAAAAGTACTTTTGTCCTCCCAAAATCGCTGCCATTTGGGCTCGATTTCATGGAAAGGGTAAGCCCTTCTCGCTCCTCCCGGCGGCTGATTCTCCTTCGGCTCTTCCTGCTCCACCGAGCTTCGAATCGCTCCTCTGCCAAACCCTAATTTCCCAAAACCAGAGCTCTTAGAGCGCAGTCTGAGAGCGAGAGTGTTTGTCTTGGCTGGGAATTTCCGAGGTTGAAGAAGAAGCGCTGGCGCAGGGAACAGTGGAACAGCACCGAAGCGAATCGGCGGCGGTGGAAGCGCGTGCGTGTGGAGAGACTGTGAATTCATTGCGCATAATAATATCGGAGAGAGAGACGAAGAAGACGAAGAAGAAGAAGATTGTGAGGAGAGAGAGTGTCTGAGTGAGAAGAGCCGAGCAAAAGTAACGGACGAGATAACATATAACAAATCTCTTGGCGCTTAAATTTGTTATCTTGTCGTTCAACGGTTGTTGTCGTTTTATTATTATTATTATTATTTTTTTTTTTTTGAGATTGAGTTGTCCCGTACAATTTTCAAACTTACATTTTGATTTGGGAAGAGTCTCCCCACCACATGAAACGATTCTGATCGTCAGATGGTCTCATTTTTTAAAAAGGTAAATCTAACGATCCAAAACTGTTTTCTGTGGTGGGAAATTCTCAGCTGAGAATTTTCCTTTGATTTGTGATGGTCTTAAATTAAGTTTTTTTGCTGAAATGGTCTTAAAATAAGTTATTTGTGAGAAAATTAATAATCTTAAGTATTGATACTATATTACTTTTAAGGCTTATTTTCTTAATTTATAATATACATTACTTTTGTTTTTGTTCACTAAAATATATTTATATTTTTAATGAGAATTTTAAAATGCTCTCTTTTTATAACACTATTAATTTATATATTACTGTGTTACACTTTTAATATATTTCCTTACTTGTATATTATAAGCAGGGTTAGAAACAAACGAGTACATTATTTCAGCCAAATAAATAAAGAGATTTTTCGGCATTTAATCAAATTTTTGGGTAATTTTTTAGGATTTAGACTTAAAATATCGAAATTAAGGATTTAGCCATAACATGTAACATATATACATGTAAAAGTATAAATGTTACATGTGTTATATTTTATGTTACATGTAAAGTTACATTTTTTACACGTATATATGTTACATGTTATGCATAAATCCTTAATTTTGTGAAACTATGGCTAAATCCTTTAAATTTTACATTCAAAATGGTTAATTGCTTAACTGGCCCATAAATAAATTATTAATATGAAAAATGTCCCTATTTGTCACACAGTTAATAATTAATAATACTTTAAATGGTGTGCCCTTTTAATAGAGTGTACATGGGTTGGGTTGAACTGGGTTTAAGATAATTACAATCCAACCTAAATGGGTTGACGATTTCATAACCCATAGTAAAAAGTAATAATGACAACCCGCCCGAATAAAAATTAAAATGGATTGGGTTGGGATGCCGGGTTGGTACTAATAATTTTAATTCATATTCATATGCTTGAACAATGCTAATCTTAGTTTAAATCCTCAAAAAAATTCTCAGAAATTGATAAAATGAATAGTCCAATAATAATTTATTAGAAAATTATATATTTACATATTTATAATCAAATGAAGAAAGAAAATTTGATGAAAAAACAAACTATTGACATACATAGAAAATACAAATGAGATGATGTGCTATTTTAGTATAATGAATGAAAGAAAAAGGCTTAAGAAATGAAGAGTGAGTCGACGAACAAGTATTGATATCAATCAAACTAGGATTTCTTTTAAGTTAAACTTTTAAGAAAATATTAATTTATTCATATTTTTCATATTATATTAACATATATATAAATTTTAGATAAAGATTTAAAAAGTCTGGGTTGGGTTGGATTGGTCAGGTTCGAAAGTTCAAAATTTCAACTCAACCAATCATTTATGGGTTCACACTAAATGAACCCGAAATGAACATTTTTCACTATTGAACCCGTATTTTTGGGTTGGGTTGTTTATCTTTGGGTTGCTCGGTTTTATGTACTCCTCCATCTTTTAATTTCTACTCATTTTTTTATGGTGTGAAAGTAGATGTATAAACTAAAACTGCAACACAGAATAGTATAAAGTAATAGTATGTCAATAAAATGGGGCATTTTCAAAGTCTCCCCATTGATTATTACCTATTTTCTCTTTTCTTATGTTCTCTTAAATTTCTAAAAGGACAATTCGATGAATAGTCTTTTTTCACACACTGTTAATTTATATTCCTTTTGTATATTATTTTTAATATATCTATATTTTTATACTATAAACATAAAATATCAATTAAAGAAGCATATCACTTATGATATAAATTTTTAAAGGATGTTCCAATTCGGTCAATTTTGCAATTATATAAGGGGGATTTTTAAGAATGCCTCATTCTTGGCACAATAATAATCTATACCCCATGTGGGGTGTATTTTTAATTTATACCCTAAAATTTACACTACAAATATAGAGTGAAAACAAAAAAAACACACCACTTGAGATATAGATTATTAAGTGGCATCAAGAATGGTTTGATTTTGAAATTCTCTATTATATAACCTAAAACTCACCCATTGGCCCAAGCTTATAAAGGGTTGGACACTTGGACTAGGTTCGTCATAGCCCGTTAAAATGAGTTGAATATATGATATTTGACGAATGTCTCATCTTTTGACACGCTATTAACTTATGTTTTATTTTTGTGTTATATCCCCCTATTTGGCCTCCCCATTTTACCCATTCCATTTTTTTTTCAACTTTCCTAATCCTCCAAACCATTCCATTCAATTTCATTTTTTTTCAACCATTTTTTTCAACTTTCCAAATCCATATACAATATCTTTAAATCTCAACCATTCACACCATCTCGAAATTCACAAAGTCAAACTATTCTTACATCATTTTTCCAAACTATTTTCAAACTATTCCAAACCATTTTCAAACTATTTTTTCCATCCCAATAAATAAGATGGAATGGGCAAAATAGTTGTCCCCAACAAGGGGTCATAACTTTTACCTCTACTTTCATATTACAAAGATAGAGTGAAAATCAATAAAGCATACTACTTGTTACATGAATTCTTTAGTAGTGTACTAATTAGAATAAATTTGTAATTATCTCATTGAAAAAAGCCTAAATCGACGCACTATTAATGATTTTTGCCCAACCTTTTAATTTTTACTTGTATGTATACTATAATAGTATAATAGAAGTAAAAAAAAAATGCAACATCATGACAAAAAAAAAATGTAAAAAAATGTACATTTTTCAAAATCTCACATGGCAATCCAAATTATATCGAAGCCACTTTAGTCAAAGTCAAACAAAAAAAACCCTACGTAAATCCTTTTGAATTTCTATTATTTTTATATTTTATTTTGCTGTTTTTTTTTTTAATATTACATAAATAGTTTAAATTGAGTGGTTGGGTAATACGTGTATGGGTGACTTTATTATGCGCAACATTAGTATATCGTATCTTTGCAATTACAACAAAGGTTTTTTTTTTTTTTTTGAAGAGGGCAATTAGTCAATTACAATAAAGATACTTGTAAAATTCTCTAATTTACAGAAATATTTTTACCATCAAATTTATATTTTCAATATTTATCACATTTCTCTGTTTTAATGCCAACTTTTTTCTTCTTGGAAAAGCTAACTTTCTAACTTTTTGCTTTATCACCATTGCATCATAGGGGTAATTTTGTAAATGCACTTCATCATAAAACCCTAGGGTTGAGAGTATAAATTATCAACTTGATCATAAAACCCTAGGGTTGAGAGTATAAATTATCAATCTTCTCTTCTCAATGTCTTTGGGAGTGATAAAAAAAATCACAAACACAAGCTCGAGATCTCTCTCATTCATTTTTGTGCTTTTGAGACGTGTAAGGGACATTTAGGATATGAAGACGCTGCTACTACAAGAATTTGATACAACAACCACCCAGATCTGCTACTATATGTCAAGAATGTTCATGGATCACTTTCAAAAGTTTTCCTAGACTCTTGGTATTTACAAAGGTATGCTTTTATCTCTTCATAAGAACTCTTTGTTTGATTTTTTTTTCCCTCAAATAAAATTAAATTACTTTGAAACGAAACATTTTTAAACAAAAGCATTGGGACATTATAATTAACAATCGTGTTTGAGAAACATTGTGACATTATATTTCAATTAATGTGTCTTTTTAAAAAATAAAAATAAAAAGATAAGGATAAGACATTACAAGGGAGTGACATAGAGATGATAATTCGTGTCTCATATCATGTTTTAATCGTGTTTGAAAATTTTAGACTAGACTAAGAACCGTCTCAATTAAAAATTGTGTCTAAACATAGACCCAAACACGACTCAATCAAATATCTTGTTAATCATATCATCCAATTACGACTAATTTATAAGCCATGTCTAAAATGATCGTGTCACATATGAAATTATTTAGATTTGAATGGAGGTAGGCAAATTTGTGAATAAAAATTATGAGATGATAAATAAATAACTTTAAATATGTGTAAATGGGTGTTAAATGTGTTTCAATCGTGTATACTAGTTTATAACATATTTGATAATAATGTCTTAGTGAATTTTAATCGTATTAACGTGTTCGTGTCGTGTTCACTTATTATTTAATAATTGTGTTAATCGTGTTTGATTCGAATATACTCAAACCCATATTAAAGAATGATCCAAATCTGCTAATTTTGTGTAATGTCTCGTGCCATTTCGCTATCACTATCCCTACGTGTCCACCTTTTTATGGCCTTCTACCCCTTGTTTGGGGTAAACATCCATCATATTTCATTCCTTTTTTTTTTTTTAACTTTCCTAATCCTAATACAATATCTTTAAATCTCAACCATTTATGCCAATTTATACAGCCTTGAAATTCGCAAAATCAAGCCATTCTAAAATAAAATAGTTGGAATATTTATCCCAAACAATCCACTAATCATTTTTTGACTCATTAGTGTTTTAAAATATGATATAAGTATATAATTTCAAAAGCTTATCCAAAAGCAATTAAAATGACAAAGGAAAGGACATCGAAATTAGGATTTAAGATCTTGACTCCTCAATTTGGTTAACTCAGATGGAGCCTAATAATTTTGTTTTTAATTAATCATGTGTCGATTCATGTTATCTCATGATAAACATCATAACTACAATTCTTTTTTTTTTTTTTTTTTTTTTTGGCTACGAGAAATATAAATAGCTACAACAATTGTCAAGTAAATGTCATATTTACCAGCTATTGTGGTAAAACTAATAGCTGAAATATGGCCATTTTTTACATTTATAATTTAAAGGCGGCTTTTAATGCTTGAAAGGTTCCTTCCTCCTAATATATATATACATTGTCCGAGTTGCTGCTTTTGGCTTCCAAGGAAGAATAAGCGCGCACATCCGAATAACAAAACTATTGGGCTTGAACCATGAACAGCTCATTGATTAGTTTATAATTAATGTATTATTCTTAACTATCAGCGCAAAAAGTCTTAAACCATTACAAATCAGCAACCGCGAAAAATTTGGACATCATTGTAAGATGACCAGTACAGATTGCACTTGTGTGTTCATTGTTGTGTACTTTTGGTGAAGCCTAAAATTCGTATCCCAATCCTTCCAAATAATTGATTGATTCACTAACTGCATAGAGTAGCATTTTCTTTATCTGTTCCATCAAAAAAGAGGACATCAAATCACCAAAGCTATGAAAGGTAAGAGATTGATGGTGAATGAAAGGGAGTCAAAATATCTAGTAGAGAAAAGGCTTTTTACCTCTAATTTGTCTTCTCTGGCTCTGTGGTTCTTGGGGAGTTGTCTAAACTCTTCAGTTAAACGGAGGCATTCTTGGATGTTTTCCGGAGAGACAAAGTCAACGGCGACTTTGGTACATGACTGTGAGAGAATATATGATTTGGATGCTTATGAAGACAGAGGCTATTTAAAACGAAAGTGTAACCTGGTTGAAGAGTAAAGTTGAATAAAAATATCGCACCTTTAGATTTCTAACTTGGTGCGGACATCCGGCAGGGATAAATACAGCTTCCCCAAGCCTTTGCTCAAATGTCCACGGCTCAATTCCTGAAAGTATGGGAAGCAAAAACAGGTAATGCAACATGGTATCAGAATGACAATCGTATTAGCATTATGAGGATTACAGTATTACTTACCAAACTCTTCCTTCAGCTTCCTCTTGTGCTCTGAAGATAAATAGAAGGCTTGGTCATGAATTGGATGATCAACCTAGACATTGCAAAATAGAAGCATTATAAGGAGTCTTGTGTACAGCTGAGAATGCAATATAGAAGTTCAATGCGACTTAACTTGCCTGCACAACAGGAGAACAAAAAGTGTGTCTAAATTCTCTCGAGTGCTTTCTTATATATGCCGCTAACTTTGGAACGTCCTCACGACGAAAAATGTCCCATAGTGCACCGCCTGTTTTCTCCGAATCTTGGGTAGGGAATTCCCTGAATAAAGCATCATTTGACTCGTCTTCCGGGACATTGAAGTCATCAGTTCCCACGCGATGTTGGTCAATATTTGCAACTTCAGAGATATTGATTGCAGGGTCATTGCTACTTTTTATCCCCTCTCTCTCATTTTGCACCTTGTGTGATTCTTTTAAAGTTGAAATTGAAAGGCGCTGCAAATCACTTAACTCTACATCTGTTGTATGCGTCAAAATGTTCACCTATAGTCAGAAGAACATGTACGATACTAGTCAATTATCAGCTTAGACAAATATGCAAAGCAAACAATATCACTTCCGCACCAAATCAAATGTTAAAATGGTACATATCCAGAGAACACTAAAGTTCACTTTTCCACCAAATCAAGGGATATCAAATAACATATCAAAATTTAAAGACATACTGCATCTGACATATCGCAGTGAAGCTTAGTCACTGAGTCACCCCTTCCAAGTTCTTCTGCGATGCCATAGGCGATGTATGTTTTGGGACCCAAGTCCGGTTTCAGGAGACCTGGAGGCAACTTTACAGCAACATTGAGGACACCACACCTTGGATCTGTGTACTCCTGAAATGGCAAAGTACTGATAAATTCATCACAATGACGGGGTAGCAAATCCTCAAAACTATCAGATGGGGGCCAATCCTTTAACTTCAGCATCTCTGGCCATAAATTATGATATGTTCTCCCTTCAGAATAACCTTCAAAAAACTGACGCGTACTGATCTCCACCTGTAAAAGGTTAAACCATGCACAAACAAACAAAAAAACTTTATTATAAAACTAGGGGAAACAACAAAGTATGCTAGAATGACTAAATTTCTAAAGTTGCATCCTTTCAAATATCAAGACCCGTGTGGTCAAATAATCCAGAATCAAGACAAGTAACACCTCAGACAAGTGTAGTGCCAAATGAATAACATATAGATTGAAGGAAACAATTCTGCTAAACACTCAAATAATGTAGGAAGGATTACAGATCTAAACCTCGCAACCAGCTAAGCAGTCAATGGCCTTTACTTCCACAAACTTTGAGCCTGTCTCTGCCTCTGGACTTTCACTTAGTGCACGCCACATTACCATTGGCTCCCAGCTCAAGCCATTAGCTCTTTCAAGAACATTTCGAACTATAACCGGTTCACCACGAACCCAGTGCTTCTGAAAGTGGGAAAGATCTCCAGTAATAGTGTCACTTGAGTCAGGACAATACAAGTAGTTATCCTCCGAACTTTCTCTAGAAGCTGCTTTTCTTACATCCTTTCTTATTTCATTATCTTCACTCTTAATCACTGTATCTTCAGCTTGACTAATCGCCATTAAGCGGCTGGCTTTTGCTGCTAAATTCGAGATCCAACCACATGGAAGGATGCGTTTGAGCTCCAACTGTACAGTTGCCACACCCACCCATATTTTTTGGGGCGCATGTAACACTCTTGTCATTGTTAGCATTCCATCTGATTGAAGGTACCATATCAGACTCTGATGTTTCTAAATGATGGGATTCAAATAAAGGATCTCCTCCGTGCATGTAGTCATAACCCTTATTTTTATAGTGAAACTTCATTTCTGGACGCTCTGAAAGGCTTCCCTCGCGAAGTTCACGACAGCAACTAAGACACAGTTCATAAGCACACTCCGCACAGCTTCGATGAAGATCAACTATTGAAGTTGCACAATGGTTGCTGCTCGATCCATAAAGACAGGTTTTATCAATGGAAAACAGTTATGTAAATAGAAATGTCAACTAAAGTAAAGATGCCTACCAATAAACCCGCTCATCATTAAAGCAGAAGGTCTGTGGTACGTCAATTTCAGAAGAATGAATCCCTGTGAGAGGAATCACAGCTTTGTCTTAACTATGTTTTCAAACTTCAATGCCGAACACATACCGATTTTAAAAATTCATACCTTGTATACTAGCTTCAATCTCTATCTCATCAGTTTGTTCTTCATAAATTTGTTTCAGAAATGGGAGCAGTGAGACAATTAAGTACTTTAGATGCTGAAGCTTTTCAAGCATCATCCATCTTCCTCTTCGATGTCTGAAATTTCCAAAGGAAACAATATACAACTTCGCTGGACTAGTGGTTCTAAAGAAACCCACAACATAATAACAAAAAACAAACCTCAATAATCCCAGCTGAGTGCAAGCATCCATTGCAGTTACAATTTTTGCGGCAAAAGGGGCAAAGAGCTTCGACTTCCTTAATTTTCATGTTGGAATACCTATATAAACACGAAATACACGACACAATTTAATGAAGTAACTGCAAACATTCAGAAAACATAATTAAAAAAAAAAATGAATCTCTATAATTATAAACCTATACCATTGTTTCACACATTCGATACAATATGATTTTTCTTTACAGTTGGTGCAAGAAACAACAGTTTTGCTCTCCGCCAAACACTGATGGCACTTCAACTGATCTTCTCCCTTACTCTGCTAACACCAGAACTATAAAATGAACTTTCAGATGAACAAATATTTTTCTCCCCAGGAAAAAAAAGGACGTTAAGAATCAACATTTTTAAATCTCCAAGAGATGGATAAACTGAGATACAACCTCAATGCTTCTCGCTGCATCTGCAGCGTCATTATCAGCAGATGAGCTAGGAGATTCCAGAGGAGGGGAATGAGCAAAGTTACCATTCCTTGACTCGCAATTCTCGATTGTATCTTCCTTCGAACTCGCTCGAGTCGCAAACCCGTCAGAACTTCTACTTGTACCCCTTATACGTCCTTTCAAACTAAGTAGAAACCATAACTCTCTGTCCTCGATTTCCTCCACAACATAATCGGCTTCCAAATTGTCCTCGCTTTCCGACACAAGACGAGGCTTTCTCGATGCTCTTTTTCTTCTCGATGATTCAACATCTTGGGATGGTCTGGGCTTAGGTTGCAATGAGGAATCATCGTCGTTTCCGTTTTCGTCATTCCCCAACTCACAACTTCTCTTCTGACTTGGCAGAATCTCAGGGAATTTCCTCTTCAACCCTTCTTGCTTCGGAACCAAAACTTCCATCGTCACTGCAGATTTATCAGAGACCCTTAGCAACAAATACTCGGGCAAATGGATCATATTTAATTAGCAAACCCATATGCACACACATTCAAAGAATAACCAACCCATCCAGAGGGACCAGTATTAAAATGCAAACAGAAATTGTAGATTCCCAAAGAACAATCACAATTTAACACCCTCGAAGATTATATTCACTGATCATACACCCCAAAATCCACATCAAACTATACGACATTGATATAAGATCAATGGGGTTAATATATTATAACAAACTACTTCCAAAACCGATCACGAGAATTTTAGCAGTCAACGAAAAGAAACCCAGAAAATAAAATGAAATGTAATATCCCATATATATATATATATATATATATATATATATTACAAAATCTCGACATAAGTCGCCAATTCTTACATTGCATGTCTCGTAAAAGAGCAGCTTATTAGGCCTAGGAATGAATTGATGATCCGAAACGAAACTCTGATACAAAAATCGAAGACGATAAAAATAAAATCCCATATTTCAAGTGCCAAGAAACAGAGAAAAGATCGATCAACGAACGAGACAAACCTGATCGCTCGTCCTGGAAATCCGAACCAAAAAACCGATCGAACTCGAAAACTCCCAGCTTTCACCGCCGTCGACGGCCGAGAAACCAATAGCGCAATGGTCGTTCGTATTGTCCAAGCTAGAGAGAGAAAGAAAAAGAGAGAGAGAGAGAGAGAGAGAGAATTTGGTGAAACCAAGAATTTCAGACCCAAGGAGAGAGAGAGAGTGTGTGTATAAATGAGAAGATTTCGTTTTTAAGGGGAAAAAAAAAAATATATATATATATATATATATATGGATTTTGTGGTATTCTTTTCCATATTCGCAGTCTATGAGACAAGCTTTTGGGTCAACCTTGTCATTTTTTTTAAATATATTTTTGGAATATATAAATAAAAATAAATGCCTTGTCACTATATATTTCACACGTTGAACTTGAAGTCTCTAGATTGTAATTATTGCTCAGGTAGTCTCGTTGGGGTTTTACTGGTATAAGGTAGATAGACAAAGTAATTATAATAGGTCTTTATAGTAATTGTAAGTCCCGCAAAGATACGAAGTTACTCAAGGCAAGTTTAATTTGAGATAATTTGATATTATTTTTACTTATTTGTTTGCTTTATATCCGTGTTAATACAAATATGAGAAAACTTTTTAATTTATCAATTTTTTTTAGGAAAACTTTGTGAAAATATCGGAAAATTAGATGATTCTTGTCTTATTTATTAAAATTCTTATTTTACAGGGATAATATTTGGAGTTTAAAATGGGTTAAAGTTCAAAGTTTAGAAAAGTGGAATTCTAAAGCAAGGATGTATGATCAAGTAAAATTTTAGAAAGGTCTTTATCTTTTTGGAAATGGCAAGAGGTTCTTGGAGATTAGTTTCCTAAAGGTTTACATTCATTTGGAGATTGATTTTAGGTATTAATCGTATTGATTACAAAAAGTTAATTTATTTAACAAATTGAACTTAAAGGTGGAGCATATCTAGTGGACCTACAAGTCATTCTATTTGCTTGGTTGGTGAATCAATAAAGAAAAAGCTTATGTTGTCGCTCTTAGCGTAAGAATTCCAATAAAATCATAGATTTTTTTTTTTTTTTTTTGCATAGATTATATTATGATCTTCATTCTTCATAGTAGAATTCGGCATCTCGTGTGTTGTGTGTGCGCGTCTGTTTTTAAATACTCAATAATCAATATAATTTGAGGGTTTATTACTAACCGATTTTATTTTAAACTTCATTTAGGAAAAATTTATTACGATAAATAGGGAAGTACATAAATAATTTTAGTTTGATGTTTCGCCGGTAAATTCTTTATTTTTAGACAGTAAACCATCCACTTTAAGATAAATTAACTCCAACACAAATTAGAAAGATACGAAACAAGGCAAATAATATTCATTATCATTGCAGTATCTAATATTATCATCATGATCATCAACATGCTACTAAAACTAGTAGATTTATTAATTAGGTGTCAAGTATATCTGTAATATACAGAGATTTGGATGCACACAGTGGTACACAATGCACAAGTACACCAAAACTAAAAAGAAATAGGTAAAATACTATGAGTAAAAATATAAAAAAAATCCTTAGCCCTTTTTTAGCCTCTGGTCAGTCTACATCGATTGCTGGATTGTTCGTGATGAGTGCCACAAAAACCAGAAACCACTCTCTCTACCCTCTCATCTTTATACATTATATTTTTGCATAGTGACATCCAAATCATCCCTTGATATTTCTATGTTGCAAATATCAAATGTACAGCTAGTCGTGAGAGTCTCTCTTGCTTCGCGAACTCGCTAAGTTCTCTCTTCGATTACATCTGGCAGAGAAGGCGAGGATCCGCCACTGATTTTACTCGGCAGGGGCGTGTTCCTCCGGGACTGGCGTTTCGTGGGCACCAGCGTGCTTTCGCTTTCCCACTTCTCCGATGCCACTTCGTCGCCTTCATCGTCCTCGGATTCTTTGAAAACTGGATGGGCATACGCGTTCTGAAGGTATCCTTTCAAGTTCAGATGCGGTTCCCTTGCTCGTTCCAGTGTGTCTTTCATCATTGCCTCCTGTATAGCCAAAAGAATGAGGATGAGAAAAATATGACAACTTTGGGTTGATCGTTAACTCTCGGAAGTTGGGAGTTCCAAATTACCTGCAAGGGGTATTTAACAAATGCCGATTCGAAACGACCTGTGCAGTATCTGTGGAACCCTATAGTGAGTATAAGAAGTGCAATGAGAACTGGTGTTGCCCTGGCAGACTCTTTTGTGGTCAATAATCCCATCAAGAGCACTTGTGAAGTGATCAATGCAACTATAATGCGAAAATGCACATCAGGCCAAAACGCTGCACCGCTCTCGTACTCCTGGTTGTAAACATTTATAATCTGCACAATCATATTTACAATGTCAAAGAAGTCGATGTACCTAAAAAGTAGCATAAAAATCTGTGTTTTTTGTGCAGTATAACGTTAGGTGCTTAGTGTCATGAGGAACATGGCGCTCTAAAACTGGAATTTCGATGAAAGGTGTGGGAGAATTCTTAATTATCTCAACCAAGAGAACCGAAGGAGAGGGAGGAGAGGGAGGAGAATTCAACTGATCCTCTCTTCACAACTGAGGTAGGCCAGAAATGACAATCTATCGATTTGATTGATTCAACCGTCAGCAAAGAATGCATGTTCAACATCTAAAAGTCCATATATATCCACGTGTACAAGTAATTGTGTCTAACATCACAGTCAAATCAAGAGCTCTTCCGAAAATTTTAAAGTAGAAATGGAATGTTTACCTGATGACGGAACACGAGGTAAGCAAAGCCGAAGAAAATGATAATGAACGGAAGTAGAACTGGCGTAACACCAGCGTACACAAGGCCTAGCAAGAAATACAACTGTATACGAGGTTCTCCAGTGTTGAAACCAAGACTGCCCGGATCCATTGCCTCCTCCCTATCTTTTTCAGTTTTCACCAAGAAAAAATTCTTCAAGTGATAAATTATCAGTGGCTTCAACATTAAAATCTCTCCGGCTATACCAGCCCATCCGTCAACCATTATGTAAGTAATGAAGAAGGTTGCTTTCAACGGGATTGCCACCCCAACTGTTTCCGGAATCCTGTCAAAGAGTACGAATGTTTACCAATCGAAATTTTGAGGAAAATTTTGAAAAGCGAGAAACAAAGATTTCAAATGAACTCAAACAAGATAAATTGAATTGTGAAAAAATAAAAAACCACAAATGCCTCATCAAATATGAAATGATATCAGTGTACCTCATAACATTTCAATATCTCCAACGGTCCTATACTTTTTACATTGTGAATCCTAACTTTACATGTGATGTGAGAGAACTTGGTAATGCAACACCAAACAACATGCTATCACATAAATAAATATCAATGAAACACCAAACAAAACGGCAGAAAGCATGAAAGTAGTTGGTTAATTTTTTAGGACGACGTACTTGTTTGCTGATTCCTTGAGGAAAGCACTTAGCTGCTCAAATGCTGTCCCAGCAATAATGCTACCAAGAAATACATTCACAAAACTGAATAGATAATATCTAGATGCTGCTCTTCTTTCCAGAGAGGACAGAGATATAAAGCCTTCAAATTTCGACATAATCATCAATATCGTCGGCAAAAAGATGAGAAATAACTTCAACGCAATCCCAGGTAGAAAACCTTGGATAAACGACTTGATGAATTTGCTGCATTCAAAAATCATGGCTGTTAGAATTCATCATAGTACAAATATATTAACTTAATAGGTCCAAAGAATGAGAACTCACATTTCTATGATGGGTTTTAGGAATGGTGCTTTTTTCTCGATACCCTCGATACTTGCAAGAGACTGTACGAATGCAATGGGAATCATGAAAAAGAAAGTGAGGAAGAAGAATGCAACACCCATAATTAGCCTCCGAACTGTGAGTGAAACATATGGAATTGCCAAATTTTGCCAGTATACATCACGTGGCTCGGGGGCCCACTCGGTTAACCAAACTGTTGGATTTCTAGACTGCTGAGTTTGGGCGCAAACAGCAGCACCCCATCGACTTTTGAAGGAAACAAATGCTGCTGGCATGACAGAACTAGGATTATTCATAACTTTTTCCCGTTCTTTGGCTATCTGCGAAATAAGCGATTGATTTGAGAATTCAATTAGTCGAACTAGTTACGTAACAGATCATAGAGAAATGTTAACTCAAATGCAATCAGAACTCAATAGATTAGAGACACTCAGAACTTCCTAAAAAATAAAGTAAGAAGTCTAGAACGCAATGGAGAACAGATAAAATAAATAAGAATAACAACTATAATAAAACAAGAACATTTTTTATCCATCCAAAACAGGATATTGTATGTAGTTGTAGAGTAAGACACAAACATATTGAGCTTGTGATTTGTGAATGTTAGTTTGTTAAACAACATAAGCATTCTCATTGTTTCAAAAAGTCGAAAAGAAATGCATTTTTTTTAATATGCTCCAATAAAATGTTACAGACAATGTGCCCCAAAGCAACATAAAACTTTCTTGCAAGGTCATGTGGCCAATATTAAAGAGCAGTATCTTTTGCATTTAAACTTTTGCTTTATTCTTGTCATGATAACTTTCATAGACGATCCTTTACAAATCTCCAAGAAAGAAAAAAAAAAAAAAAGTAGAGATAAAAGAACGTATGCTCTGAAAGTACAAAGAAAGTGATCACGGAAATTTAAAAAACAAATCATTTATTTTCTACAGGCACTTAACATTCTTACTGGGCTATCCGGGATGGAATCTAATTCAAGAGTAACATAAAAAAAGAGCGAAAAAACATAGATATATAACACAGGTATATGGAAGAACTGAGCGGTCTAACACATAACTTAAGCTGTACTTACTTCGTTTGACACTTTCTCAATTTCAGATGTGTAATATTCAATGGCATCCACTCTAGTTCCACAAAGCCCAAGAAAACCAGTCTGAAAAAAAATAAAGGTTATATGCATGGATTTGGATCAAACACAGAATAGCAAATACACAAGATAAATAAGCAAATTAAGTACCTTCGTCGTTGGCTTCTTGGTATCATTTCTTGAAAACTTATTAGTGTAGTAGACAAGCCAGTTCTGCAATTTTTTCTTCTGCTTGACTAATTTTGCAAGTGTGTTTGCGTTATACACCACCTGCATATTTTTTTTCCAAATTATAAGTGTCAGGTATAAACACATTTCACAACCACATAGCCTCGTGATATTTAATGAATTTAAATATTTATAATAAATCCTTGTGATAAGATAGCCAGTAGTGAAAACCTTAAACAACGAAAATAAAGTGAGAACTGCTTACTTCCTCGTAAGAATAAATATGAAGGCTATACAAGTCAGAATTACCATGACATAACTACTTAGTAGAAAGATAGATGATTCCACGACTTGAGAATTTACCAAGGAATTACAGCTATTTGAAATACAGAAACTAGTTCATAATTTGCCGATAAGTGTTTTGGACAAGTAGATAATTAATAATATGCCTCTATAGCGTAGAATAGAAAAGCGGGTGTAGACCTGATGTGTCAGATAGTGATCTGGATGATTGACCAGGAAGAAATGCTCCACATTTTCACTTACAGATTCGTCGGGGTCTGGTGGAACATTTCGAACAAGCACCTGAAAAAATCCAAAGTTTAATATACAAGTTCGGTAAAGAATAAATTGCATATGAAGTCATCGTACCTATATGGTCTAACATTAAAATGCTATATTTGCTACGACTTTATTTGCAACTCTATAAAACTTCTCCTTTAAGATGAAATGCTCCACATGGCCTCCTCTTTTAAAAGTAACACACAAACAACTGATCATGATCTTTTGACGATTAGACAATTACATGATTGGAACTTATATAGTGAACAAAAGAGCAGAACTAACTGTAAATTGATCAGGCCGGCGTTTTTCTGATGCAAGAAATTGCAAGCGCATTGCGGCGACTTTCCCATACTCCTTCAGCAACACGTAGCAAGTCCAGAAGGTGAAAGCATAAGCCATGACTATATGAGTCCACAATCTGCAAAATCAAGAAGAATAATTGCTACTATGCTATCATGTTCTTCAACATAGAGATAGACATTCTAGATAGTTGGCGAATAATTCTTCGCACAAGGGGTTTCTGGTTGTCCAACCAACCCATAAACTCAAGCCAGACAAATCTAACTTCCTTTTTAATAAATGGTAATTCTTTCTCAGAAAAGCAACATAATCGGGTATAAGAATTAAAAATGCTCATCAGCCATCAAGGCAAGTAAAGCCAAGAAGCGGGACGCGAACCTGTTTGATGCATCTGGACGTTGGAAATTGAGAGCTTATCAATGTCGCTAGAAGTTCCATTACTGGCAAGTTCATGTAGCTCCAGAAAGCTATTTGTCCAGTTAACTGGTACCAAGACAGCCCATGAAAGAATCGCTATAGGAACAAAGATCTTAAGTCTGCACATGAAACCCAAAAAAAAAAAATTAAAATCATCACAATAGAATACGGTTTGTTTCAATCAAAAACGAAATTGAACAGCAAAATCGATAGTGGAAACGACGTTCACGTCCGTTTACATTTACCACCATTAGCATTGGGCACCCTTGCAAATAAAGTAATTTTGTTCCCAAAAGAAAAAAAAAATCCACCAAGTTTGGAAACAAGCGAAAAGCCACATAAATATGATTTGATTAGCATAAGAACCAAAATGAAGAAAATCTTAAAGAATGATTTAAATATATATATATATATACACAACATATATTATATAACCCCAATTGGAAACCTATCTTGTTCCAATCTAAACAACTAGAACACATATTGAGCAAAACCAGAGACCAAGCAATTAATCGGACTCCACAAAACAGCGACTAAGTTGCGGGCGTTATACCCTATCAAGTAGATCCTCAAGTAGACGGCGGAATCGAGGCCGGCGTGGTCGATGAGCTCGGGCTCGGGCATGTGAAGCGCGGCCGGCATCCAGTTCAAGAACCTCAGGTAGGACCGGAAGTCGAGATTCACGAAGCGCCGCACGAAGGCGCCGGAGCGCGACGGGCTGCACCTCAGCCCCTTGAGGTACCATTTCGGGAAGTAAACCCTGTCGTTGAAGGGCTGCAGCCTCAGCACCGCGAACAGCACCAGGAAGATCAGCGCCGACAGAAGGTTTATCGCCGCAGACACCCCTATGTCCCCCAGCGTCGCCATTCTACGCCACTGCCCTGCACGGACGGAAAACTCTATGACCTCGCCCAACAAGCAAAAGCTATTCGTTCAGGACAAGAATTGGAAAGCACGTTAGTTTATTATTATAGTGTGGTTTTGATTGGTTTTTTTTTTTTTTTCTTTTTTTTGGGGGGGTCGGTTTGTTGCTCGGCAAAAGTAAAGTAAGGGATAAAGAATAATAAGATAGTGTGATCAAAAGCGAGCGGAGAGTTATATGGAGGAGAGAGAGAGCTTAATCCAGAGAGTGGGATATTATAACGCGCGAGATTGGAACGGCGATTTTTTTGATGAAAAGGACGGAAAAGCCCTGGGGGCGTTTGGTTCCGACATTTGTCAGTCATAAATCGGAATTCGGTCTTTCTAATTATTATTTTTTTATTTAATTAAATGAGATATGAAAGAGAGAGAGAGAGAGAGAGAGTGATTTTTATATGAATTGATGGCGAAGTAAAACCCTTGCGGTGTCGGCAAGGTGGGCAATTTAACGTCCAACGGCTACTTTTTCGCGTCCTAGCGTGGGGGTTGTCGTGGGGGAGATTGAAGATCTTTCCCACGCGCGGTTTTGGGGCGTGGTATCACCTTCTAACTTTGTGCGTTAAGAGGACTCTTTAATGATAACGAATTTGAGTTTTGTAAAATTTGTCGACTTTATTTTTTTTTTTAAGGAAAACTTTATTTATATTTTATTCTTTAAAAGTGTGAGTCAAATACAAATATTAAATTATTTTAGTCTTTAGAGTATATAGAAAATTTTGTTGGTACAATAATCTTTTTTATATAGCGTAGTTTGTTAAAATTATTAGGACATCTTTATATGGTTAAATTTTAAATTTTTCTTAAGATTGTAGTATACACTTTTTTTATTATTTTTTATTATTAGTAAGTGTCATTTTTTAATCTAAATTTTACACATTGAAGTCTGAAAATTTTGATAATTAATTAATTTTTAAGATCATATTTAATGAAATATTTATATTTTTTTATTTATGTGAATGGTATTTTTTAATATATAAACAAAATATCATAATTAATTAATAGACACAATATCAATTATAGATCATTGGTATAACATTGGTTATTCACTTAAAAACAAACGTTTTGAATACTTTTCTAAACAAGTTATAAAATCAAAGCATTTTAATTACAAACCCCTTAAACTAAGTCATAACTATTTACACGTAATATATAGATTATATATATATAGATTATATAGAAAATAAATAATCTACTAAAAAATGTGAGAAAATCGTAAATAGATTGATGTGATATGGATGGGCGATTCAGCATAAATACCGTGTGTCCGGAAAGCGCGTGGATATAGCGTTCCCTGCGCGTGAAGTCATGCTTTTTTCCTTCGACAGCTTGGACAACGTCTGATTTGGACCGACCTGTGGGCTCTGAGATGATTTTTTTTTCTTTTATAAGTGACGGCACGTGAGAATAGGGACGTGGCACGCGTGTGAGGTATTTTTTTTTCTCCGTCCGTTGGGATGAAAAAAGGTCATGTGAGAGGACCGTGACAAACTTTGGTATACTTTGGGCCGTAAATAACTAAATATTTACCTTTCAAAATTAATGACAGAGAAAAGAATTCGTTAACAACTTAACATTACTATATCGTTAGCTATTATGCTTCATGATTGCCTTATATTGAACTAATATATATGAGTCAAATCAAATTTTAATCGTAACGTCAATTTTGTCAGCTTTATTGGGGAAAATGGGTATTACCTCATTGTCAAGGGGCTTGAATAATACAAGTACGTGTATTAAATATTAATTATATAATTCAACGAGTAGGATGTAATGTTCTTGAAAATATGTGATGTGATGTGATTGATTAATCAATGTGTTCATAAAAGTAAACGTGGGACCAATTACGTACCAACCTATATCCAATTTTAAATGCATATATTTAATAGTCACGCTGAAAAATAATCAAACGAAGTAGCACTATGGGCATATTTAGTTGCCTCTAACTCTAATTAGAGTGAGAGGTGTGATATTATGGAATGGGCAATTGGGCAAACAAGAGAACTTGTAATCATTTGCCAAATTTAGCGCACTGATTTTCTGTGACTTCGATACTTGAGGTTGTGTTTAGCATATTACCCTATTCAATTTCTGATGATTATTGGCTTTAACATTTTTCTTACCTATGGTTGATTTTGTCAAGACGATAGTTGTTTATCTAATTTACCAAACATCAACTACTATACTAATAAAGGTGAGTGAATACTATTTTAGGTATCGCGTGGTCTCTTATACTTCTTTTATTATTTATTTTGATTTAAAATTTAGTTCATAATCTTTCTTACTTATTTCAGTTAATTAATTAATAATAATAATAAAGACCAAATAACATTTATTTATTTATTAACATTTAAAATGGTATTTTTCTAATTATTTTTAAATTATTTTTCACATATATCACATGAGCTTTATGGATCTATCAATATATATTTATATCAATACATATTTTTTTGTTAATATCAAAATATGTTCCTTAAAATACTGCGAGTATTTGAAGATTAAACGGTCAAGTAGAATGGGACAATTCTACACCCCGTTGCTCCGGTCCAGTTGTAAAAGAAATGTGTATTTGGCAAATTTCATGAGTTTTTTTTTTTATTGGTTTTTTATTTTTACAGCTAAGAAATTTTTTATTTTTATTTTTTTCAAATAGCATTCAGCTGCATGGAAGGAGAATCAGGTACCCAATATGTTCCTTTACCATTAAGTTTCTATATTTAAAAACAAAACAAAACCAAAAAAAGTAGATCAGCTTCCACATGAAATTTGTATTGTCGGGTAGACAAATTATGGGATTTCCCTGCAGAATATGTTTAAGACATAGAATATTGTTATTACATACGCTAGCACTGCCTAATACACTTAACTAAATTGCTAAAAGACACCACTTTTAAAACAATAATTGAAGGTAGTTGTTAGAGTTAAAAGAAAAAATAAAACCATAATGAGTTCATATATAGATATAATATATATTGAAAGCACTATGAGATACCAAAAGGTAAAATACAAGTGACATCATTAGACCTCAATTATCAACTTTGATTAATTATAGGGAAGCCATCTGTGTACAGAAGAAAGTAAGCTAATTATTTGTAGCCACAAAGGCACAAGTCGATACGATCAATAATGATTTGTATGAAAATAAGGAAAAATAGTATACAATTATTTAATTCACCAACCAACAATTATTCCACTATTTCAAAGAGATATTATCTCCTAATTTGTCTTGAAGGATTGTAGGGTATATAATACTCTATTATATAAAGCCAAATAGTACTGCAAGATAGAGTAAAGCTACAGCATATAGGAGGGACAAAAGCCTATGTGATGTTTGCCTTTATTGTTGAACCTTTTCTGTAGCAAAAATAAGTGGGGAAAATAGGACACAAAGTCCTTTTATAAGAACCATATTTTTTATTGCTTATCCTCTATGCTCGTCGTTATCTCTGAATATGATTGAATGAAAAGCAGTTTTTTCTTGAAGACTCCTTTGATTTTTCAAATGGAAAAATTTTAAACGTCAATGTCAATTATCATATTGCGCATGAGCCGAGTCTCACAGACCAAACAAAATTGCATTATGTGAAGTAGCTTATCAAAAAAATAAATAAATGGACCGGTCATGTCCCATGACCTAAAAAAAAGTACCAAGGCTTAAACTTTACTATATAATAATGTTGTTTTACTCCATCGTCGTCTCTACATTCCTTCCCTGGTAAGTTTTCCTCGACCTTGTAAATATTACAATTGAATGCTTAAAAAAAAAAAAAAAAAAAGAATACGTAAAACCCACATTGCCTATTTACAGATGTTACAGAAGGCAAACACCAAAAACAAAGAAAGTCAGGAATGTGTAATTATGAGAATTAAGGTCAAAACAAAGCATGAAATTATTATCTTCCTGTCATGAGATTGTGTAGAGCTTGATTTTCATACAAAGAACCAACATCCCAATCCTCAGAAGAAGTGGATGAGAGTGTCATTAGTGCAACCACAATTGACCTCATGCTTGGCCTTAGTTGAGGACTCTCTTGAGTGCATGCTTTTGCTAGCTCTGCCATCTGCACTCAAATTTTTTTTACTTCTTATTGCTTTGCATATCTATTGAACTTTCCATTTTTTTTTATTCTCATATGTTTGTATGTCTAAGATAAAATCAGAATTTGGTTCATAGTATCAATTTTTTGGGGTAATATGGGAATTGAAATTCACCTTGCAAACCGAGTCAATCGGGTAGGTCTTACCGAGCTTAGGGTCAACTAATTTGCTGAGATCTTCCCACGGATCAGGCCGGCGAAGAGCGTCTTCAAACTACACAAGATCATATCAAGTTCATTAGGGAAAATTTTCAAAACTAGAAACATTTCCAAAACACAATCCGACGTCTATTCAAGCATCGGTCAGGCCTTCGTCACCAAAGTTGATTTTCACAAACAGTTAAATAGGCGACGGAGTATTTGTCCATCAACAGTGTCCTAGCAAAGGAAGTGAAGAAAAACGAACCAGAGCGACGAGTCCCTTTGATTCGTGCGTAACGGTTTCATTCGTCTTGAGTACGGCTTCCTTGGCAGAAATAAGTTCATAAAGAACAACTCCAAAAGCATAAACATCTACTTTGGGTGACACATCTCCATACTGAGCGTACCTATTCACAGAGAACAAACAAATGCTTTGGCCTAAACATAATTTCTTAGGTAAAAGAGCAAGAAACTTAATGAATGTAAAATGTTGATTCTTACTCTGGAGGCATGTAGCCAAATGTGCCAACCAGACGAGTATGCATCGAGGTACTGCCATACTCGGTCAGTTTTGTTAAGCCAAAATCTGCGACCTGTTAAATAGCACGTTAAATGTCGATACTATTGCTTGATGAGTACTCAATCTATTTCTTCTTTTTCATGTTAAAGCGAAAAAGTGGAGGTACTTTTACAACCTTTCCGCGAAAATTTTGGTCTATCAAGATGTTCGCTGACTTGATATCACGATGGATGTAGACAGGAACGGTGTGTTCGTGGATGTACTCAAGCCCTCTAGCCGAGTCCAAGGCTATTTGCACCCGAGTCGCCCATGGCAATGGGTCCATTCCTGAAGATAGTACCCGAGGATAAGTGACAAAAGGACATAAGACATCGGTTTCGGGGTTTGCATTACCTTCTTTTACCTGTACCGCGCAAATGCTGACTCAAATTTCCATTCTCGATGTACTCGTAAACTAGGAACAACGAGCCCTCGATACAATACCCTATCAGTCTCACCTGCAAAAATATCATAAGACATAAATACAACTTCCCAATCACTACAAGCTAATCCAACTAACTTAAATAAACTTATGTACTAAACAAGCCTAATTAACACAATCTTCTTGCTCAACCACCACAAGTTCAAAATCTTCATCCTTTTTCAGTGTCATAAAACTTAGAAACCGAATTTGCACGATGATGACGTTGAACACCGAAATAGAGAGAGCATTACTTAGTACTCACCAGATTCAGGTGATGAACACGAGTTAGGACCTGAAGTTCGGCGAGGAATTCTTTCGAGGCTTGCATATCCATCTTCTTTATTGCCGCTTTCTACAAGATTGATTAGGATCATTACAAGGAAATAGTAGTGTTTTTTGGACTGATGAAATACAGTACGAGAAAAAAAAAAACAAAACAAAAAACAAACAAACAAACAAACAAATCAACCTCGCCTCGAAGCTCTGCGTAATAAACGGAGCCAAACCCGCCTTGGCCAATCTTGTTAGCAGGGCTAAAGTTGTTAGTTGCCTTGGCAAGCTCTTCATACGAGAATTCCACTGATTTGCCCATAGTAATGGCCGTCGAAGCCGAGCCACCACTAGCTAGAGTAACCAACTCTGAGGTCTGCTCCGAAGTACTTCGAGAATCTGTTTACATCGTAAATTGTTTTTTTGTTTTTTTTTATAAAATTAATCACGACACATTTAATAAATTCTCATCATTATTAATAGCGAAGAAAGAGTATCGATGAGGAATAAGGAAAATACTGGCCTTGATCAGATGCTAAGGGGAGCAGAGTTGCGTCGGCCAACTTCTTCCTTCTCCAAAGCCCAAAGTAGAGAGCGATCGCTATCGTTGAAGCCCCGGCAACAGCCCCGACCGACATGCCGGCGATGGCGCCATTGGAGATTCCTGTACTTAAAAAATGTCATCTCAGTATGTCATGTTGTCATGTATATCATCACCACGTCCAAGAGCAAAGAAGCTTGTAAGAAGAGAAGACCAACAACCTGTGCTGCAAACAAGAGAAGAACAAGAGGCAATCACAATGAGACAACACAATTCCAACAAAATTTTGAGAAATGAAAAACAATGAAATATAGAATTCAACTGGATTTAATATTTACCTTGACTTGAGGGGTGGAAACTTTCCATGTCCATCTGCCAATGAAAAAAATATATATGTAAAAACAAAACAAGTGATAATTTAGTAAAATTCGAAACATTCGTCCGTTTCAATTTAGTCATAATTCGGGATCCAAAAAAAAAAAAAAATGTCATATGTACAACAGTCAGTAATTGTAGCTTTCCCGCCAAATCAGAACTTGGGCTTAGTACGCGTCGAGGGTTCTGAGATGGATCATACTAAAGCCCAATTTAATAGAGGGCCCAGCTTTGTAAATAAAGAAGGCCCGTTGACGGCTTTTGATCGATTTTAGAAGGCATTGACTTCAAATGAGATATACAGATGTTTGCATGCCTCAATTATTCCAAGACAAGAAATATGTAAACTATGATTTTTGTTTTTCTGCTCGTCCACATTATCATAAACGGCCATAGAACACGTTAAACGTAATATTCGTCATAATATGCTCAATATATAAATGGTTTTTGTTGAGATGAGGTAAATATATGAAGACAGCGATTCCGTGTTGACAAGGCCAGCATAATTAAACTTTATAACTCCAGCGCTCACTTTGGCCTATGCCCTCCTCCATGCCTAATAATGGCTAATTGTCCTTACAATGAATATCATTATATCAACCATATTATATATATATATATATATATATATATTTCCTTCCAAAGTTTGCAGCAAATTTCCGTTCCAAAAGGACAAAAATGAGTTCCCTTCCTCTTGGATATACTTGATTAAAAACCAAAAAAACTACTTACCACAATGGCACGTTATCAAGAATTTGTGAAAACTAACCATATAATATGACCACTTACTTATTGATTTATTAATTATTAGATTAAGGTTAAATTCTACCACCTCCGACAAATATAATCATAATTATTTATATCACTAAATAATGATAAATAATATTTCTCGTACTAACCTTTGGCCGGCACGAACAGTATGCCAGAGGACATCAAGTCAAAATCCGCCCCCGGGTTGTACATCTCAAGCAACCCGGGCGGCACGCCGGCCGCCGCGGCCAGCGACGACAAGTTCTCGCTCGGCCGCGGCGGGTACGTCGCGAACAGCCCGTAGCGCTTCGACACGCGGGCCTCGCCGCACGAGCAGTTGACCGTGACGTTGATGTCGGCACCGGAGGGTATCCTGGTCGGCGGGAACGTGTTCACGCGCCGCACCCAGTCCTCGGTGGTGAGGTTCGCGAAGGCGGTGGCGGCGACGGTGTCGTAGCGGTCCCCTGGCCGCGTTCTGTACGCGAAAGTGTGGCCCAGAAAGTCCCCATTCACGCAGTCGCAAGAGAAGGGCACGTTGATGCGCGAGCCTGTGGTGATGCTGTCTGCGTTTGGCACGTTTGGGTTGTATCGAAGGATCTGAGAGAAGTCTTTGCCGAAGAGTGTGCTGATATAGGTCAGATTGGAGCCTTCCCAGACGTAGTACGATGCCAAAGCGACGTCGCAGCCGGTTTTGCACTTTGCTTTGGCTGTGGAGGATAGCAAGAGAAAGAGTGATATCTGAAGGGTTATTGTCCTCTTGATCATCATCAAGAGAGTTACCATTTTGGGAAGTGAAGAAAGGGACTATGAATTTTGAGGTTTGTTGTTGATCATCATATATCAATATAAATATATATATTGGTTTACGTATAATATAATATAATAATATAGAGAAATTATATATATATGTATTGCAATTAGTATTTTAGCATTTGTCATCATGCTCTCTGTGTGATTCGTTCAACTTGAACAAGTCTATATGGCAATTTGCTTTAAAACATACGAAGAGTTGGCTTTTGGGTAACAAGAGGACAGAGGTATAACTAGCTTGTAATTTGGAGTAGGGGTGAATTAGTATATAGTCTTACATAAGCAGCAAGATGTGACTTGGAACGCAACTGTGGATTATAGATGTATTGGTTATGGTGTTTTCTTATTTAAAAATTTCAAGATTATAAATCACCAATTATATATACATATGTCGCGTCGAATGTCATGTTTCAATTTTATAGTATTATATTATAAGTTGTATAAAACACATCTGTATTTCCTCTCAGAATATTGTAATAAGATAAAAATTGTTTGTACGTATTATATAGTGGTAAATATGGTCTAAGTTTAGTGTATAAAATTTATTTTTCATGTTAAATAATATGATAATTTGCATACATATCAGGAATTTTGTTGTATTATTTAACCTCTCCTATCATTGCTTAGTTTACCTTTATCATATAGGTGATCATTGATGTCCCAAAATTTATTTGGCATTTGGCTATAGTTTAGTCCATAATTTTAAAAAAAATGGCTAATATTTTTAAAAATTAAGCTATTAATCACTAATCCATAAATAAATTAAAGATATAAATGTAAAATCACATTATGATATAGTTAAAAAAAATGACTAATTCTTTAATTAATAAAAGTAAAATGATACATAGCAAGAATTTTTTGTAGAAAATAGTAGCCAGAATGATGTGACATATTGGGTGAAACAAAAACATCAATATTAATGTTTATGTTTCATAACTAATGAGGATAAGTCGCATCATTTTGGCAATTTTTTTTTTAGCCAAAAACTATGGTCCTCTAGCAGCACTGCTCTTAATGAAAAATATTGACTATATTCTTAAAATAACATTTAAGAAATGATTATTTACTCAATTTTCTTCAAAATAAAAAGCCTATTTTCTTTCTTCTTCTTCTTTAATAGTTTAAGCTAAGGAAGTTATCAATTCTTTTGTCTCATTCTTCAACTTTCTTTGTGAATTCATGAAGTTGATTGTCTTGTTTGAAGGAACGAGGAACCAAACCAGACATATATAGTTCGGAATCCTCCAAGGCTACAGACATAGATATCCAATCATGACATCCAAAAAAATAAGACAAATCAACGAACTGAGCTATCTATATTTATATTTATATTTATTTTCAGAAAGTAAATTAAAACAAGCGTGTTCAACCACATAATAATAATACTCGATAATCAGCTCAATATAGATCATCAAGTTCAGCACCCTATACAATAATCTCCAATTAATTTTTTTCCGGCATTTTATTATTTTTCATGAATTTTTTAAATCACCTTTGCAAAAGAAAAAACCCTTCAAAAACAGAGCAGGCCCCACAAGCCCGGCCCTCTTAATATAACATCGGTCTTTATAGCACAATCATTCAAATTATAACAACATATTACACATTATAGCAAAAATACAAGTATTATCACAGTAATTCAATGAACTTATGTGGCGATTTTTATTGGACTATAATACCCCTCAATTTATTATTTTGGATCAACCTAATCGGGTTTGTATTTTTTTTATGGATATTATTTTTCTTATTTAATATATTAAACAAAAACAAATAAGGGATGTTGATGAAAAATGGGTGAAAAAAAAAAGAATATCAGATGAAAAACCTGAATATCATATTCAAAAGTGAATAATACATATTTATTGAAAATGAAAAACCGGACAGTTTGATATGTTAAAAAAATAATACTGAAATATTATATTCAAAATTGAATATGTGTATTGATTTGATATTTCATATTCAAACACTGGATATGCTTTTTTTTTTTTCTATAATTAATTCACAAATAATCTTATATATAAAATACGTATCTTTATCTCAATAAATAAAATTCTTCACATATTACCGGATTTACAGGATCTATTACATTTGAATATTCAAATTTGGAATATTTGTACATATTGGATTATTTGGTATTATACATGAAAATATTGTAATATGATATTCAATATTGAATATGTTTATTACTTTGAAATTTTATACGCATAGAAACATTGAATTTTTTTTTTCATACGTGTAGTGATAGGTGTAGAGATACGTGTATATGCGGAGTGATTTAAAAAAAATTGAAATCCCTCAATTAATTCCGAAAAAAAAAAAAGAATGAATTTTTTTTTTGGTTCACCCTTTCCGTTATGGATCCGGATTGTTTAGCCTATTAGCCCATCAAGGGTACTATTGGTACTATCAATTAGTGTTTGAACTGATTTAAAATATCTTACAAATCTTGAATTAATATGTAATATCTAGTCATATCTTGAATATATATGTAAATAACCCTTATAGCCAGGCCGGGCCGGGCCGGGCCTTCCATTATCCATTTGGTCCGGTCTGGCCCGATGAATGTAAATGGGCAGTCGGGGCCAGCCCAAGCCCAAATACCCGAAAAAGAAATGGTTCGGGGCGGCCCGAGTCTTCCCGATTTGCCAATGGTTGTAGCAGACAGACTAATAGGGTCCACTGAGGATGTAGAACTCCCATTCTGTGACATTCTTACATCAATACAATCTTTCCACGTAGCCAAAGATATTTTGCACACATGAAGATATTCTTATCTTAGCTTATTTAAAAATAAAAATTAAAATTAAAGAAAAAGAAACTAATTAAAACTATCTTGAATCTCATAAGGCTCAGTTTATTTGGTACCGTAATTAACAAGTCACAGACTATCCCAAAATTTATCAATGGAATCCTCTATGGCAATTAAGCCTCTCAATCACCAAATCTCTTTTCTCTTCCCAACAACACCCAGAAGAGGCAAAACTTATTGCCCTTATTGGCCTTCAAAGCCAAGACCAACCACTCGGATTCGCTGCCAACAGATGTACGTCCCTGGTGGGTTCACTATTTCCCAAAACCTGATTTCTAATCTCTATTTTAAATCTTGGATTATTATGTGTTTTTGTTTATAAATAAGGTTGGCTCATTATGATTATAACACAGGTTTTGGAGAAGCTTCACCGGAAGCAAAAGGAGCCAAAAACCTTCATAATTTCTTCACTTTCGTTGCTGTTAGGATTGTCACTGCTCAGCTTGAGGTGGGTCCTTTATATATTTTCTATTAGTTATATAATTTAGCATAGTTGGAAATATACTTGTGATTTGGATAGTAAAGATTAATTAAAATCCTATGAAGAATAGAGTTATAATCCAGAGGCGTATGAAGAGCTAATGGAATTCTTGAGTAGACACTCTTTGAATGATGGGGACAAGTTCTGTGCCGATTTGATGAGAGAGTCTTCAAGGCATAAGAGTTTAGGTATGCTATAAAATTAGTCCCTATTCTTTGAGTTCTCATTAAATTTGCATTTTTAAGAGTTTTCTTATCTAGCTAGGAACGTCGACTTTGCTGAAAGTGAACATAGAAACACTTCTTTATAATGCAAGTTTAACATAGCTTTGCCTTGACTTTGTGTTGTGTTCAAAATCCATGGGGAAATATCATTTTGGGATACCCATCCTTATGGCAGCTTTGCGCATTTTAGAGGTGAGTTCGTCGCTTGCACACAACTCTCGGCGCCTTATTTATTTATTTAATTATCAAGTTCTTGGAAGTTGTTGGTTTGATTATGAACATATTTGTATTCAAATACAGGTTCGATCTGCATATTGTAAAAATGACTTTGAGTGGGACAACTTAAAGCGACTATCTTTCAAGGTTAGAACTTCAAAAGTTCCATTGTTTAGTCTCTAAATCCTGATGAGAATGTTTAGCTATTTTTCTAACTGGGCAATTCTCATGCATGTCATAGATGGTTGATGAAGCCAACACTAAGCTCATGCGGGACTATGTCTTGGAAACAAGTCATGCAGAAACCGACAAGTGACAAAAACAAAACAAAAAAAGTATTTTACTATAGTAATATATGCTATGAACTGAAACCAATCCGCACTATGGCTAAGAAATTACAGAAAGAAAGTTACCCTAAAGAGCAGTTTACTCGAGGTAGACAAAAGTCTACATTGAAGCCTTTCTGATGAAATGTAGTTCAGCCAACCTCTAGCTCAATCCTTGGTTAGTAATCTGTGACCCATTTTTGGGTTCCCCAGAGTTCAGAAAGTTTGATCTTAGAACTGCTTTCTGGGCGAAACTAAATCACAATATTATGTTTTCTTGTGTGATGAACATATCTTTATACGGACATCATACTATTCTAAAGCAATTTACAAAAGATTGATACTTATATTAAGTTGTGAAATAGAATACTTTTATTAAGTAGTGAAATCGAACTTTTGTTATTCCATTCATGTAGTCATATCAGAAGGAAATATTGTACTTTTCTTGGTAAATGGCGGCTTACACCATACAGTTTTTCCTTGCCGCCATGGAAAACTATCTCACTAAGGTCATACTATATTGAGAAGAAAGGGTAGTACTATTCCCTGAAATTTACATGCTGCTTTCCCAAATTTATTTTTCAGATTCTTAAACTAACTGTACATAGATGTACTTCGCTAGAAAATCATACGAGTGAAAACACTCTTGTTATTTGCTTAGTTGATTGTCCCTTCAGGTTCCTTATTTGGCTGCAACACAGCAGAATCATCAAAGAATCAAGTGAGTTT
Organism: Boehmeria nivea var. tenacissima; assembly: GCA_018132145.1. Lineage (NCBI taxonomy): Eukaryota > Viridiplantae > Streptophyta > Magnoliopsida > Rosales > Urticaceae > Boehmeria > Boehmeria nivea. The sequence continues at coordinate 15,958,767 of CM030877.1, read as the reverse complement.
ACTCGTTTCTCTTGCCCATATGTGTGTGCACATGTGAGTGCATGGAAACACACTCCTTTATGGTTATGATGACTTGTATACCTCAACATAGCGCCGAAGGTTGCTAGAAGAATGGATATGCCCTGTGCTAAAATATGAATGTGCATGTTCTTCTATGCTCTCTAGCCTGCAAAATCAAAGGATGTAAGAATTTCTCATTTGGTGAAATCGCAAAAGAAGACGAAAAAATGTGGCTTTTGGAGAAGTAAAATCGAACGGGATAGGACGAGTACTTGTAGACATAGTTCACCATGATGCCTCCACTTTGACGTAGGCCCTTTTCTGATCGGTCAGCCATCCAATTTATCCTTTCTACCATCTGTCACGGATCAAGAAGAATTTAAAATCTATGAACTTCAGTATCCTAGTCTCCACATCAATCACTCTCTCTCTCTCGGCTTTTAGAAAGTTCTCTAATTTGCTTATATTCTAAATTTTTAACATACGCCCCTTGGACCTCTACATTAAGTGAAAATTCTTCACTTGACCAATCATAACAAATGCACCACAGGTGGGAAAATAATAAAGGAAACATTTGGTGTACTATATATGTGAGTAAAAAGCACATACAGCTCCATTTTGCAAATGAAAGTTCGCTACAGAATCGAGAGCTGTCCCTCTCTTTTTCTCTTGAAGAAGGTACCTAGAATCACACAGTCAACAATTTTAGAAGCGTAAAAACACGTATCCATAGATGCAATGCTTTTATCCATATGTAAAACCAACTTTGACGAAGCTATTCCATATTCATACAAATTGTCCCTCTTGAAAACTCTTGCAAACTAGTTTAGAGAAACACAAATGATATACCTAGCACAAAGTCGCATTAGAGGGGTTTTCAATGCCGATTGAATCTTTGCTGAATGGACCCACTCATAGTTTGTTGATGTTAGCAATTTGAGCATAACGTCCATGCCACTGTTTCCGGCAACCAAATCACTGAAATTGGAAAAAAATTATTGAGCATATTAGAGCCTTGCTAACTCCCCCAGTTTCTTTGGTACGGAACATCCAAGCAGAAACTAGCCGGATAAACATGTGCTTACGTGCAAACCTCCATAAGCTCTCTTTCTTCTTCAGGCTCGAGTATGTTCTCCCAAAATGCCGAACCAGAACTGTCTGCCGGTGAATGTGAAACAGCTTCACCTTTGGCGAGCTTTGATTGAGATGCCAACTTAGGTAGGAGCCATTGCATATATCCTGGGATCGGACTGAGGGTTGCAAACGTCTATAAACAAGAAAAATGAAATGGAAGTCGGGTACTGTAGTTTCAACTTTCAAAAAAATTGAAATAGAATATCCGACATTTTGAAAAAAGTTTCCACTCTTAAAACAGCTTTTGCTCTTGTTAGATATATCCATTTAACATGACCAGTAAAAGCCATCAAAATCAAAGGGCTCAAGTCTCACAGATGGCACTGTTTTAGAAACTTATCCTCAAAAGTCTTTGTAGCAGCAAGCATGAAATGAAAACTTTCAAGACGCTACTAGTTCTTTACAATTGCATCAAATGACCATTAAGTACTTACAGAAATATGTGGCATGTCTCTTTTAACAAGTGTGATGACACGTTTAATGAGAAACTTTCCTAGATTGATCCCTGATAAACCAGGCTGCAGAATTGCACAAGTGTGAAATCAGGCCCCATGTGTACACATTAAAAAAAAAAAAGTAAAAAAAAAAATCGGCAAGGAAGACCAGAAATATCAGCAAGGACCATATGACTGGCAAGTGATGCTAATACAAAGGCTAGTTATATAGTACCATTGTTAGTGTCTTTGAGAAACTACATTGGATAAACAGGCAAACCTGAGTTGATGATATGGAGTAAAACAAGGCGCAAGTTGCCTCGCATTCAGGTATAGGAGGATCATCCCACAAAACCTCCTACCAAACAAAAAAAAAAAGTTCTTTCATAAATGTGAAAGAGAAGAGAGAAAGAGATCTTGTAATTGAAAGAAAATTACCTGTATTGTTTGACCAACATTCTTCAGAAGTGCAACTTCTATGAAAATAAGAGGTTCACCTAAATAAAATTTCATAACCAAATACAACGATTAATGATTTTGTTGAACTTTTGCAGTCCAGCAACTAAAAACTACAGTCGAAATGACCATAAAAAAGAACGTCATATTAAATAAATTAGACCAGAGAATACATCACCACAAAGTCACAGGTAAAAACAGGAAGAGAAGTGGAAATTAATTGCAGGGCTAAAACAACCAGAATCATCTGAACAAGACTACAAGAGTGAAAATAATTGCTAACCAGGTATTGCTGGATGCAAATATCCGAAACAGCGACGACCAACTCCAAGCCTTCTCTTAAGATCTATGAGATTACTGATCGGGTGCACGGCCTATATATGACAAGCAGTTTAAGGCATAATAAATCCCACAGATAACACTTATAGCAAAAGGCTAGGCAAAGCAGATAAACATATACCTCATATGCCACAATTTTCTCTAACAAAGATGCAGAGTCATCCCATGTAATCTGATGGAGCTCTAATGCCGCAGGACTAAGCCATGTACTAAGTTTCTCCTTTAGATACGAATCCAAAGCTCGCAGAGACACTAAATTTTCCTCTCTAATGTGGAAATTTTCAGTTCAAATCCTCAGAATATTATCTAATAGATGAAAACCCAATAGTTCGTATACTATGAATTGACAAAGTTACAAGCTATTAATTCACCAGCTTCTAGCTATATAGTCATAAGATATAGATGCATGGCTGTACAAGCTTGTTTTGCATTGTCCAAACCCAACAAACATAAGTGCATTCAACTAAGACCTTGAAAAACGAATGAACGGGTGATCATCATATCACTGGACCTTCTAAGGTACTCCATGAAAGCCTTATAAAGCTAAAATAAAATCTTATTTCTGGACCTCCTAGTCTAACGAATGCAAGGATTTTGTTTCATTGTCTTTGGTAAATTACATTTATATTAAAGAAATATGATCCTGCTAACAACTAAAAGCGAGATTAACTTGAAAAGCAGTAAGCCAGAATGCATTGCCAAACAAATTCATGAAAATATGACCAGACACAAGTTAAAAAGCAAATTCGAATCATGTGACTGGACTATAACCTTACGCGAGAATGGATAGAATATCCGCCCGTAGGACGGATAAGAACTTCAACCCCCCAGGATGTGTGTTGAGGCGCTCGAACAGCACTTCATACATCGGCTTGAGAGCATGCCTCAGGTTGCGCTCAATACGGTAAAAGGCCGAGAGCTGACCTTCCTCTTCTTGACCACCTGATTGCACATTGTCACCTGAAAATACAAGTCACGAAACCAAATTCAGTCTCAAAAAAGCTTAGATTTTTTTTTTTTTTTTGTTGTTCCATTCTTATTAAAACAGTACTCACCGCTCGGAAGCTCAAGCCCGAGATACTGTTTGATCAATTCCCGAACTTGGGTCCTATTAAGATCGTACTCTTTTGCAAGCAAGAGAACTAATTTCCGCCGATTCTCATACGAGAGGCCAAAATATCCCTATATTACCACAAAACAAAACAAAAAAAAAAAAATCAAAAATTGATAAAACAAAATGAAGCATCACAAAGAGTACTATAATTCCCATGAAACTATAAAAAAAAAGCATACCTCCGAGAAATCACTGAGCACAGAGTCTAAAACCTCTGTTTTGTTCATCGAAATGGCCGAGTGCATCGACTCGCGAACATGCTCAAAATCCCTACCACATAACGAGAAAGCAGAGAATACAAACATATACAGAATTAAAATTCAAAAAAAAAAAAAAACGTTCAGATGAAATAAGAAGCTCTAAATATACCTGAAAGCATTGAGATTTTTGTTTCCTTGGTCTAAAGAAGATCGTACAACGCGTCCATTTGATGGATTGTCTTCGGAATTAGACATCGTTTGGTTAACCACGCTCTGTTAGCAAAACCAGACATATCAACAAACAATAAAGGTCGTGAATTTCGTCCATTATACTTCAACATTCGTGATTTTTCCCGCAAGAAACTCTAACTACAATAACCGTTAATCGAAACGCGAAATTCCCATTTAAGTGCAGCCAAACAGAACGTTAAAAAAAAATTAAAAAAGAAAAAGAGCAATTAAAAGGAATTACGTTGAGAGGAGAGTGAGCGAGCTTGGTGGAATCGCTGAGCTTCATTCTGGTTCGCATCAAAATGGCCAAACCTTTCTTGTTCATATTTATTCCGACAACAATTTTTGACACAAAATCAATTCGCAAAAGCACAGCCGCTCTTTAAAAAATAAAGAATAATTAAAATAATAAAGAAAAAAGATATTGATTCGGTTGCTTTCACGTTCTCAGTGGACACGTCGTCGTTTCAACATTTGGCTGCCGGTGGTTTTCTCGGCGACCGTTGACTCTGACTCAGAAACTACCCAAACTTCGCCGAACCTTTCGCCGTGATGCTAATAAATATAGTATTAAAAAAAAAACGTTTCTTTCTCCTCTGAACGCGTGTTTTTTTTTTTTCCTCTCTCTCTCTCCTCTCTTCTCTGTCTGGTTTACACAGTTTCAGAATTATTGTCGTTTTCTGTTTGTTGAGTTGCTTCCCACTTTCATGTCGTTTGCATCATCGTGGAATCTTTCAATCTCGTCGTTTCTCAGTTTATCGTCGTTCGTTATATGATTTTTTTTTTTGGGTCATTCTTAATTTTGTTGTCATTCGTACCTCTCTTGATATTACTTTTCCAATTACTGTCGTTTTCTTTTCTCTGTGTTGTTCTTCACTTGTATGTCGTAGTTTGCAACATTACTGTTGTTGCCTTCTTTTCTCTGTTTTTTTTTTAATCACATTTCCTAATTTGTTACTATTAATAGGTTGGTTTGTTTATTTTGCTTAATTCAGATAGGTTATATTTGGTGTCGTTTTCTACTTTCTTGTCGTTTCTTTTAATGGTCATTGTTGCCATTTTTCTTTTCTTTTTTTTTTTTATTTCCGATTTTCCCCGAATATCTTGTTTTCCACCACTTCGTCCCATTCCTTATGCCCGTTGATTTTTTTTCCCTCCTCGTTTGACACCTCTTTGTCATTAATTAGTGTCGTTTCCCAGTTTCGTGTCGTTTTCACCATTACTGTCGTTTACACGATTACTGTCGCTTCCTATATCTGCGGTCGTTTTCGCCGTCATCTTCCATTTCTCCTGAAATTTTCCCTTCTATATTGTTTTTTCTACTAATATACTTCGACTCCCGTGCGCCTTTTTTTTTATCTGATATCTTTTATTTATTCACACCGTTTATTGATGTCGTTTGCACTAATTACAGTTTTTTCCGTGTTGGCCCTTTGCGCCATTATCTTCCATTTCTTCTTGGGTTTTTCTTTAATACTTAAAATCGTGTTTTCTACTGCTAGTTCAATTCCCATGCACGTTTCTTTGTTTGTTATCTTTTTCTTTTCTTTATCCTTTATAAGTCTGGTTTTAATTTTTTGTCGTTTGCACTCACTGTCGTTTCTATGCGTGTTATCCTTCGTTCAATTTTTTTTTCTCGTATGTAGTTTTTCTACTACTGTGCCTATTATCATATCCGTTTCTTTATATTTATTTATTTACATTTTGATTTTGCTCAAGTCTTCTTGTTGTCGTTTTCCACCTTCTTGTCGTTTTCATGAATATTGTCATTTCCTATGTGTGTTGTCGTTTGTTCCATTATCTTCCATTTATTCTAGGTTTTATTATCCTTATATCTTGTTCTCTACTACAACATCGATTCCCATGCCCGTTCCTTTATTTGTTATCTTTTTTTTTTTTCTTTCTCGTTCTATATTGGTGTCGTTTTCTACTTTCGTGTCGCTTACATCGATCACTGTCGTTTCCGATGTGTATTGTCCTTTGTGCCATAATCTTTCATTTCCCTTAGGTTTCTTCTCCATGATATCTTCTTTTTCTACTACTCTATCTATTACCATGTCCGTTTCTTTATTTGTTACTTTTTGTTTTCTCTCGTCGTTCAATTGTGTCGTTTTCCACTTTCTTGTCGTTTGTATCATTACTGTCGTTTACACTCTGCGTTGTCGTTTTCTCCATCATCTTCAGTTTCATCTAGGTTTTTTCCCTATGTCGATTCCCATGCCCCGCTTATACTAATGCTTTCCTTTTTCTAATTTTTCCTCGTCACTAAAAACATATTTGTCGTTTACTAATCTTTGTTGTCGTTTTTCAACCTTTTTTTTTTATCATTCGTTTTATATTTGTCGCTTTCGTCTATTTTGGCCTCAAAAATTTTTCTCGTTTATTTTGTTTTTGCTGTCTCGTTTAACACCAGTTTGTCGTTTCTTTTTTTGATTTGTTATGATTATTTATTTATTTTTAACGCTTTGTCGTTTCAGCAATCTTGTTTCTTCTAAATTTTGCCGTTTTCCTTTGGCGGCTCCGTACTTTGTCGTTTTTATTAATCTTGTAGTTTCTCCAAAGTCCTTGTCGTTTTCTGTTGTTGCCGTTCCCCTATGCTCGTTTCTGTCGTCGCTTTAATTGTTCGTATTGATGTGTGTTTTGCTTATCTTTTTTTTTCCCTCACTGTTGTTAATTTCTGACATATTTTTATTTTATTTTATTTTTTTCGCCTTTTCGTATACGTTGACTATTTGGTAGATCCTTAATTTGTTTGGCCTTTTATAAACACGCGTTGTTTATTGACCTTTTTTAAATGGTTCGTTGACTTTCATGTTTTCGATAACTTAACCTATGACCGATATGGAACTTTATCCACGCAGTATAATAAAGCTCTCATTTTCCAAGTGACTTTCCATTGATTATTTGATTTTATCCTCTCCATAACCCGTTTCTCTCTATTTTTTCACTTTTTTTTTTTGGGTTTCCTCGTCTTTTCAGTTGGAGGAGGGTGAGAAGTGCCTCACCGTGAACGCATTAATATAGAGTAAAAATCAATTGAGGCATCAGTAAAAATATATATTATTAAACGAAATGACTTTGGTTATGTTTGGTAAATGGGTTTGGACCCATTTTGGAGCATTTAAACCACTTTTTCAATTTGAATGGTTGTTTGGTTATGTTTTTTAAGATAAAATTTAAATGAGAAAAAGTCATTCAAACCCTTCAAAATCAAATTCTTCCCCCCCTCAAATTTCAACAGTTTGAATCCATTTTGAATAGTATTTTTTGATTTGACATTTCAACTACTCTTTTTATTACTCAACATCACACATTTCACATCTACCCAAACAACAATCCAAATAATACATTCAAATAGGATTATTTGACCCAAACAATAATTTAAATTTTTCGTTCAAATTACCCAATTCAAATTTTCCAATTCAAATGAAAAAATTCAAATTGTCACAGTTTGAACCCGTTTGCCAAACGAGCCCTTTATTTTGAAATTCTCCCCTTTTTTTTTTTGCGATTCCCCCTTTTCCACTCGTTTGATTGGGCCATTAAAACCTGGTGCCAACACGGAACCCAACAAATAAAGCCTTATCAAGTTAAGGCCCATATATGGTCCACAGTGTTTCAAACTTGCTGTTTCTTTCTTTTTCTTCTTCTTTATTAAGGGGAATCGAACTTAGGCCTAAAAGTTTGGAGCTTTAGAAGTCTGATCGTCCTTTTTCTTCTGACCTCAATCATTGGATATGTGTGTTATGATTTTGACCACTCTTCCTAACTGTTGTATAGTTTGACATTACACCTTTTCAATACATGAAAAAGCAAATATTAGGTATTTTCTCATAGTTTCTTTTGTTCAAATAGTTACACATTTATGTAGTTCTTTGCCAAGTCCTAGTTGTAATCCATGAAGAGTAGGACCTTTTAGACGTGTAACCGTTGTGAGTTAAAATTTTGAACTCGGTAGGTCTAACGTTAAAGAGTAATAAATAAAAGGCTTTCATGGCTATGATTTAAAAAGGTATATTTCCAAACAAGGCATAGAGTTAAGCATCTATGTGCTAAAAAAATCCCATAAAATTCGTTTATGAACCCCACATGAACAAATTGAGGTTCTTTTATTATGAGAAACAAAACCATTAAAATTGAGGTTGAGAATATACATTCACTACACGGGAGATTTTGCCAGGTTGGAAATACATAGTAGTTGATTCTTCGGATGCAAAATTCAATTTTGGCTGGACTTGCATTACTCTAGACATGAAATTGATTTAAATGTGGCCATTTCACTTAGGACTTTGGAGAAGTTTATTTTCACATCCCTACATAGTTTTATTATTTATCCTTACCTTCAAGGAACGCATGACATATTGATGAAATTGGACCCACATATCTTTCTATAATATTTTAATTTCCATGCCTAAAAGAATCAGAAATGCCTTGTGTGGTAACATTATAAAGCTATAAACATAATATATTATATAGTAATATATACCCTGCTTACCCTGCTTATATTGACCAGCTGTAACAGAAAACTCGGTTGTCATGTGGCCTACTGTTGAATGTATATCTTACCCATTTTTCTATTTTAAATTTTTTTCTGGAATAATATGCAAATCTTACTTATAATTCAAGAAAATGACAACACAAAGTGGATATGTGACAACTAATAGGATTCTTTGCTTTCTATTCTTTTATTTGTTCCTTCTTTATTTTGTTCGGTTGTTGCTTGATGTATATTAAATATATATGTCTAAATATGACTCAGCTCTCTCTCCAACTCTTCTTTGGCATTTTCTCTTCCCATTCTGGGTCATTTCCATTATTGTCTCTATTTACTGTAAGAAACTTAGGCCGTTTGATAATGCTTTTGCAAAAATCTATAGTCAAACATGATATTTAGTAAAAATGATTTTTAATTCGATTTTTGAATAATTCATTGTGTTTTTTTTTTTTTTTTTTGAAGAGCCAACTTAGACCTTGCTTTTAGATTTTGTTGTGATTGCCAATACTTTTTTTTTAAATTATTTTAAGTTTTTTTTCTTAACAATCCTCACAGCACAATAAATAATAACTTTTTCATACAGCATATCGTTACCAAACTGGCAAACTGGCCTTTATTAATCTATGTTAAAGCAAAAAATATATAAATTACAAATTCAGGTCTCCTTTCTCCGAAGCAAAAGTAAAAACAAGCCAAAGCATTGGTAGATCTGGTGTATAACAGATCTAAAACATTATTTGACAAGAGTCACCTCTAGGAATAGATATTGGAAATATCATGGACTATATCTATATGTTATACCAAATTAGATTCTCCTTGCCTTCTATTATTATTTATTCCTATAATTTATAATTCAAAATACACCCAATCTAGCAATGGTCAATAATCATTTAGCTTGGTTTTGTACCCTCAAACAATAACTTCATGTACTATTGCATGATAGCAAATAATTAAACCAAAAGGTTACTAGTAATTACTAATTATCACTATTACCATGTAGCTAGTTTCCTCTTTTTATCCAAGAATTGGTCTCCAATAATTACAAACCATTTCTGGTAGGTTGAGACAAGATGTCAATATCCAATATTATTTGTTGATAATATCTACTACTCGAATCAATCGCGGACCCGACCATAGCTCATTTTCCTAATTTATCTCGAAAATTGTATCACCAAAAATTTTGCTCCATAAATTAATCTTCCATTGCTCTTGTATTGTACCAATCGAACTAGATCCACAAAAATCAAACAAGTATGAACCAAATATATTTAATGAAATTGAGAATAGAAGAGCCTAGAGATGATCAAGTACGTGGCCCTCCAATGGACAATGGTACGTACTTGCATAGTCAATAATGAGAGTGAAATTAAGTGATCAAGATTGATCAAAGACGATATATATATTCATGCACGACACTTGAAGCATGACCAAAAGCTGGTCCACTTAATTGACAGAACACAAAACATTGCCATAAAGATAACTGAGCAGCCAGATTTTGCTTCCAAGCTTAGCCCAATATATATGTTTCTCATTTGGTACTCAGATTTTGCTCGTTCAAGGGGACAATTGTGTAACTGTTAGTGGGTCATACTCTGCGTGGCTTACAGAGCAAATGTGATTAGAGTTTGCCAACAAACTTTGGTGTTACCATAGTCACATTGATGTACAGTTGGTTTCTTGTATTTGTTATTACGTTTATTTTCTCAGTTTCCTTGAGTCCTATGTTACAAATTAGGGGTCTGTTGAAAAAATAAATTGGAGTCCAATACATAGAGTACGTATATATGTGGCAAAAGTTAGGACTTTGACATTCCACGGACACGGAATAGAAGTAAGAAATACTCGGAAGAAATAGGAGACAGGGAATTTTAAAAAAATTCAAGAAAAATATATGTCATTTTCTTGTTCGGAGACCATAAGTTATGATACTATGATACTATGATATTATTTTTTTTAGAAAAACTATTAAAAATAGTCATTTTCAAAGTTTTATTTTGAAAACTAGCTATTGTTTCAACATTTTAAGAACAAGTAATTTCATTACTGTAAAATTTATATTAGATTTTGTTGTGATAGTAAATTTGCTTACCACTTATTGACTATTGTGTATTGAATTTGAAACTATGTCTATTGATTAAAAGTCTGCTCTTAATTACCGAAAATCCGAGCTTTTGTAAACTAGGTTGTAAATAAACAGAATAGTACAACTGATAAAGGATAATGAGAATTTTATGTTGTGTGTGGTTTGCTTTGCTTTTGCTAAAGATAATTTTGTGCCCAATTAATCATATTCTTATTTATTATGTCACATTCTACAGGTAACGGCTAGCTTGTGAACAAATAAATTGATGATAAGAAGTGGAATAATCAGCCCTTATTGTTCCATTCCATTATTTCTTTTAAGTAAAAGAATCTAAGACCAGATCACAAGCTGCAACACATTACCTTTTAAAAATCCAGGGAAAAGAATAAAATTTAGAGGCTGAGCCCACAAGTCTCCACGGTTGTTGAAGGTTTAAACTCGCTTGTGAAGAAGTGAACATGGCTGCTTTTAATTTCAATGGACCAAACCAAACTATGCATAAATGATGAGCCAAAAAAAAAAAAAAAGTTGAGGAAAAAACTATATTTCTAAACATGATTAGTGGCTAGCTATGAAATGTGTTTAGACTTTAGCCCTAATAGAATTAATGATGAAACATTAATATGTGACTGAATAATATAGCAGCAAGAAATTGGCTGGCACTGGCAGTAAGTAACTATTCTTTTGTCATGGCATGTAAAAACATTTGACATTATTTGACGTGAGATTTACCTAAACCAATGAATATTACTAAACTTTTATAAAAGTTTGCAATCATAGCCTTCCAACACTTTTTCATTTACAACATTTTAAATAGATTACACAATTTCCAAATCCCACTACCCAAACCAATTATGTCACAGCGTGACACACATATATGGACCCCATGCACAGAAAGTGGCATATAGCTATCTCACTGGCCGGTGCTTGATTTGGGCTAAAGCATATATAAATAAATTTTACTTGGAGAAAAAAAAAAAAAAAGAGAAAAGACACAAAAAGAGGAAAAGGAAATTAAGAAAAGAGAGGATGAAAAAGCAATCTCGTGGTCGTGGAAGGAAGAATAAAATCAAGGAATAATATAGTTTTTTTTTTTTTTTTTGCTAAGAATGAATTATATTGTTGGTTTCCTTAAAAAAAAAAAAATTGTGCGTGTGGAAACAAAATTATGGGCCCGTTTGACTAATAAAAAATATTTCAGTTACAACTTCTTATTACATTACAATATTAACACTAAAAAAATTAAATTTAAATCCTTGTATATTATAATCAAATGTGACCTTATATGAGCTTTCAATTTCAATAGGAAATTATTAGAAAAAAAAAAAGAAGAATTCAATATAGAAATACATGCATCATTGCCGGAAAAAGTAAAAAGCTATGAGACATTTTGGGAGTCAAAAAGGGTAGGGTCTCAATCACTTTACCAACTGACAAATTTTGTCATTTTTGACGTACCATTAGGCTATAGTCGAGTCGGTAGTCCATATTTCCATGAGCACGTTTATTGGTGGCATTACTGTAGTACTATAACAAAACGTTAGGGTAATTTGGACATTTCGGACTCTTGCAGTCGACAATTTTAATAATACTTGTGATTGCACATTAAACTCGATTATTATTATTATTATTTTTTTAGAAAATTGTAAAATATTGACTTGAATAAAAAAAGCTGATACTGACTTTAATTGTGGTAATTTGTTCTAACTCGGGTTGATTGAAAAAGTCGAATCTTTGAGGTAATTTGGACAATTTGAAAGGCACAAAAAAGAAAAAAGCACTCGTGCGAATTTGGTTCTTCAGGTCTACTCGTATAGAAAATTTGCAAACGACATTAGGGATTTTGTTTTATTATAAATGTCAAAAATTATGAAATGTTGCTTACTATAAGGGGGGGAAGGCAAAATTAATAAAATTTTAATATTGACATGATTATAATCTTAATTTTTAACTGTATTATTAATATCACCTTAATTTATCGAATCAAGTCTCCTGTTGTTATTTATTTATTTTTTTGTCAATTTGACTTTTATCATTTTAAAATGAGGATATATTTGACATTGCAAGTAAAAACATGTACTGAGATTATTGAGTAATAATCATTTTTAAATGATATTTTAAGAAAATAATTAATGTATTTAATAATTAAAAAAATACTTATTTTTTAAACACATGATGGTGTAATATTACTTTATATTCTAATTTTATAAGAGACTAATGATTAAGTTCTTAATTTTTTAAAACATGGATTATTTTATTAAAATGTATATTAAAAAATAATTAAAGACCAAATAGACCGAAAATATTTTGAAACAAAAGTCCAAAAATTTAATAACAAAAAACTTTTTTGTCATGTTTTGATAAACTCAACATATATTATATTGTTTGTCTAAGGATAATAATGATACGATTTTTTAAATAAATAGCCATTTTTTTATATATATTTTTAACAATTAGCCTACGTTTGCTTTTATTAGCAAAATAGCCATAAATTCGTGTCAAGATTTTTGAGACTGCAGTCATAACTTTTTTTAATTCTGTTTTTGCTGTTTGTTGCAGATAATATTGTCTAAAATTTTGTGTCTCTAGTCATGAAATTTGTGACTTCTTTGGTTGCATATTTTTTTGCTATTTATAAGATATTTTATATTTAGTAATAAGAATTATGAAATTAGTTGTATAGGCAATCATTTATTTGTGAGTTGATTGTTTTGTTAATGGATGTTTAAATTTTTTATTGTGTTTATTTCAAATTTTCTGAAATTTTGTGACTATAGTCACAAATTTTATGACTGTGTATTTTATTTATTTAGTCACAAATTTTATTTCTTTAGTCATAGATTTTTAGATTTTGACCTGATGGTTATTTTGCTAATATTTCAAAATGTGGGCTAAATCTTTAAAACATATATTGCAAAACGGCTAAATCCTTATATTATAAAAGATATATATATATATATAGGGATATTTTGTCGTTATGGTTAAACCATTATAGTCTAATTATATAATTCTATCATTTAGTTAAAATATAGGAGATGATTATGATGCTTTCTTTTTTATTTTAATGATTTACTATTGTCCAATTTTTTATTCAAAAACCTCATTTTAGATTTTATCTTTTTTTTTTGTGGTACTTTCAATGGTTTTGATGTAATATTGTAAACCAATCTATGTCTTCACCATATTAGTTTCAAATCTCAATTTCAAAACAAAATAAGGGAAGACTAATGGGAAAAATTATATCATTTTCAAAAGGTACTATCAAATTTAGAGTTTAATTGTCGGTAACGAGTTTGTTCCGTGAGAATATAGGAGCCACTTTAAACTATATCATAAACAATTTATTTTTATCAAAGTAAGAGCATAAGAGACAAGAAGAAGAGTCAAATATAGCTTATAAACGAAATATCAGCTAAAGTTCAGCTTCCAATGTAACATAGGTACTTGTAATTTGCAAGTTATCATCTTTACTCTTTATTACTAAACGAAAATTTTATTATTGAATTCTTGCTAAGGAGAGACAGATTCCACAAATCTATGATATAACTTTTAAGGCATTCTTTGCTCTTTTTATTTGGCTTGCACACGCTCAACATCAACTCAAAGTTTATATCTCTCTGTAATTATCCTTCTACAAGCTTATCATATAAGATAATTATATACTAGGAGAAAAAAAATATTAAATGTGTGTTTGGTTAGATAAATGAAAAATAGGACAGATAAAAATAATATTTAAAAAATATTAAATATGTGTTTGGTTAAATGAATGAAGAATAGGACAGATAAAGAGTATTGAAAAGATAGTGAAGACGATTTTGTAATCATTCAAGTTGTTTTGTTGAAATAAAAAAGAGACGAGTGAATTATTTGTAATTATTTATATAATAATTACGTTATTTATTTATTATTTATTTTTAATTAATTTAAGTGTAAAATGAATCTTTCACTAATTAACGAAGATAAAAAAAATTACATGATTTCTCTGATAATATGATGCAATTTAATGGACTAAATGAATGTGTTCTTCCTTCCTCTCAAGTCTCAACCAAACTCCTGCCTCCTCCATCCTCCCACCTCTCCTCTGCCAACCAAACACACCCTAATCACAAGTGCCCAAGTTTTCCATCTATTTTCAACATAAACCCAAAAGTCTAACTCAATTCCCAAGTATCTACCGCATGCTGATGTGGCAAAAACCCAAGACAAAGTGTGTAAAATGCAATAGAAGGAACTCGTGAGACAGAGAGAACGATTCTCATGAGTCATGAAAGAAGAAGGAAAAAAAAAAAAAAAGTAGCGCACATTATTCGCCTACTTCAAACCAACTTTTTCCTCTGTACCCATTTCATTTTCCGATTTATTTTTTCCTTTATTAATTGACTCTTTTTTTTTTTTTTTTTGGTTTTCCTTTGATCCTTTCTCTCAAAATTTTGATTCTCGCTTTTTCGCCGACACACGCATACATAACACTCACTCTTTGATTCTCTCTCTTCATTACATCAAGCTTCGAATAACTCCTCTCTCTCTCTCTCTCTTCAGTCTCTTTCTTTAATGGCAATGCCTCTTTCCACTGGTCGCGATCTCAGGCTCAACTGCTTCGTCTACTTCCACGCCTCGCCTCTCTCTTCCTCTGCGCGCGTTTCCATGGAGCTCTTGCATGTTCCTCGCCGCGCCTGAACCAGCCCTCGCCGAACTCCGAACCGGTTTTTCGACGTTTCGCGAGCTCCAACAATGGCCGAAACTCGCTCGCTCACTGAGTTGGTCTTCATAACCGTGATCTTTGCTTCTCTGGGTTCTTTCGTTCGAGCCACCACCGATGCTTCTGATGGTATAAAGACATTTTTTTTTTCATTGTTGTTTTTAATTTTTTAATTTTTTTTGTCGATGATATGAGAGGGAATTTTTTGAGCGATGGGTTTGGTTCTGATTGGAGAAAGGAAAGTTAAAACGTGTTTTGACTCTTCTTTTGGACTCTTTTGATTTTGTTGGTCATTTCACATTGGTAAAGCTCGCTCCTTTATATGTAGTGTTTGTTGATGAGAAAATGCAGGGGATTTAAAGTTGGATTTTTTAAATATTCAAAGACGTCTCTTCTTTTTTTCTTTTTTCCTCTCTTCCGGCCAGTAATTATTTAAAGAAAATGGTCAAATTATAGTCAAAATTAGCTTAGATGGACTGTTAGAAACGCAGTTGAAGTTGATGCTAATACTGTTTCAGCAACTCAATCTAGCGATTAGATTTTCAGGGTTTTTTTTTTTTTGGTGAGTTTAGGATGTTTATAATAAGTATTGTTCTTGTTTGTTGTAGTTCAAGCACTTCAGGTTTTGTACACTTCACTAAACAGCTCTGCTCAGCTCACCGGTTGGACAAGCAATGGTGTTGATCCATGTGGAGAGTCATGGAAAGGGATAACTTGCGAGGGTTCAGTAGTTGTTTCCATGTAAGAAACCTATAATGCCTTCGCATATGCCGATTTCTGATCGGCCAAATTGGTTTTTTGATTAGTGATTAACATACTCGACGGTTGTTGCTTTTGTTGTGCCAGAGACCTTTCGGGTTTGGGGCTCGAGGGGACGATGGGCTACATGCTTGCTAACCTGTTGTCTCTGAGAAATTTGTGAGAAAGTTATTAGCTTTTTGGTTAATTCACAAGTTTTATATCGAAATTCAAATTTTTTGATGTCGAATTTAAGGTTTTTCTTTTTCATTGTTCGCCAGTGATTTGAGCAACAACAACATTCATGACTCGATTCCATATCAATTGCCGCCAAACATTACAAGCCTGTAATGTTCCGATTGCTTACTATGTTATTACTTACAAATTTTCGTTTTGTTTTTTTGTGTGAAGCTGTCACTTTCATTGTTAATTCTTTGGCGGTTTTTATTTATAGTTTTTGGTTTTGTTCTTTCTATGAAGCTGTCACTTTCATTGCTAATGCGTTGACTGTTCGTTTTATACGATGCAGCAATCTCGCGAAAAACAATTTAACTGGGAATCTTCCTTATTCCATTTCTACCATGCCATCTCTCAGTTACTTGTGAGTGCCTTCTCATGTTGTATTTTTTACTCTGTTGTGGTGAAAATTTTAGTTGCAATATGGGACTATCTCCTTTACCGATTACAATCTTTGTTTCAGGAACATAAGCCGTAATTCGCTCTCTCAGTCAATCGGAGACATTTTTGCTAATAACTCTGCCATTGGAACCTTGTAAGACATCTTACCAAGAACACATGATTTCCATCTTTGTTCTGTTGGATTGATTTGTTGATATTTTGTCTATCAACTTTGTGGTTTCGCAGAGTTTTGATGTCAATGTCAATCAAATAAATTTCATTTTTTGTTACTATTTTATCTCGTGAAAGAATACGAAACGACAGAAAGTTGCAATGTCTTTATTCCTTAATTCGGTTTTAGTTATTGCTTTACTTAACAAATCGTGTTACAGAGTTCATTTGCTGCAATAAATACATGTCATGTGACTGTATCACATTGGTCATTTGATTACTTTAGAAGTGTTGCTGATAATCACATTTATCTGTTTCGAATTGATTTTTCAAGTACCATATTTACTCACATGTTGCATCACCTTATTCATTTAGGGATTTGTCCTTCAACAACTTTTCGGGTGA
Source organism: Boehmeria nivea var. tenacissima (assembly GCA_018132145.1). NCBI lineage: Eukaryota > Viridiplantae > Streptophyta > Magnoliopsida > Rosales > Urticaceae > Boehmeria > Boehmeria nivea. Next base: position 15,941,650 of record CM030877.1, on the reverse strand, counting down.
TCTTCCTAATACATTTGGTTCATTGCCCAATCTTTCTTCTCTGTAAGTCTTTTACTTTGGAAAATGATAGTTGTAAACTTTGTTTCACTTTGCTTTGATTTCTCATAAATGTTGAAATTCATTGCAGTTTCGTGCAGAATAATAAATTGACTGGTTCTCTTGCTGTTCTGACAGCTTTGCCTTTGACCACACTGTGAGTCTTTTTCTCCAATATTTGCTTAATAGCTTATCCTCTTTACCATCTTGTTCACATTTTATCGTTGTCAACAGAAATGTGGCAAACAACAACTTCACGGGATGGATACCTCAAGAGCTTAGTTCAATCCCTAGCTTTATGTAAGCGTTCATATGCCTTGTATATATTTTGACCGTCCAATTTTGGTTTCAACTTCTGCATTATGTAACTTATCTCGTTAACTCAAAAACAGTTTTTCCGGGAATTCATTTGACAACGGTCCTGCATTTACCCCACCTCCCCCTGGAAGATCTCGTAGTAACCACAACCGTTCTGGATCTGGCACACACAAGCCGGATTCTGATCAAAATACATCTCAGCCAGACGAGGGGTTGACAGTTGGAGCTTTGGTAGGGATTATTCTGGGTTCTGTATTTGGTGTGCTCATCGTGTTCATTGCTCTCGTCTTTTGCATCCGCAAGAACAGACCGAAAGTCACGGGTGCAAGACCTTCTGTAGGAAGTCTTTCTGTTGTCAGTAACAGTGGTAAGTCTAGTACATCCCCTTTTGTGGTTCTGTTTCTATAGTTCTTGCAACAAGTTTTCTATACAATATGGAATTTCACTTTCATGCCCGAGTTTCTTAGTAGTTAAAAAGGTGATTCTCATCCGAGCTTGCGACCATTTCAATGCTGACTCGTGATTTGGCTTTTGCAGTAAATACAGAGATGCAAGAGCAGAGGGTAAAGCCCTTGGCTCCCGTGACGGATCTCAAGCCTCCACCTGCAGAAAAAGTGATGGTTGATAATCTACATGCCAAAAATGGATCCGCAAAGAGAATAAAGTCGCCCATCACTGCTACTTCATATACTGTTGCCTCTCTCCAGACTGCTACTAATAGCTTTAGTCAAGAATTTCTTATTGGTGAAGGTTCCCTTGGCCGTGTTTATAGAGCAGAGTTTCCGAATGGGAAGGTACTCATTCACACTTGCATTAACTCATGAGAGTGTTGTCCTTTGTACTTTATTGAAACATAAAAAGTCGGTCTTTTTCTGTTTCAGATAATGGCCATCAAGAAGATCGACAATGCAGCCCTGTCGTTGCAGGAGGAAGATAACTTTCTAGAAGCCGTGTCTAATATGTCCCGCTTGAGGCACCCTAACATCGTCACACTGGCTGGATACTGCGTTGAGCATGGACAACGTCTTCTAGTTTATGAGCACATAGGAAACGGAAGCCTTCATGAGATGCTCCACTTTTCAGAAGATGGAAGCAAGACCCTTGCTTGGAACGCTCGTGTTAGGGTAGCACTCGGCACCGCTCGAGCCTTGGAGTATGTCGTACACGTTTGAAAGTAAAGTCTTTAATTGCATGTGTGTCAGTTCTCTTTCTAAACTTTGTTTGTTTGCATCTTTCAGGTACTTGCACGAGGTATGCTTACCTTCTGTTGTACATAGAAACTTCAAGTCGGCAAACATTTTACTCGACGAAGAGCTTAATCCGCACTTGTCGGATTGTGGCTTAGCTGCTTTAACACCAAACACAGAACGACAGGTTAGTAGATTGGGCAAGACAACTATAATTCTTTCTGTCGGTGTCCTTGATGCTTTAAAAAACTGCTTTCACGATAATAACAAACTTGGCTCATGCTTGATAGGTTTCAACACAAATGGTCGGTCAATTTGGTTACAGTGCTCCTGAGTTTGCCTTATCAGGAGTCTACACCGTAAAAAGTGATGTATACAGCTTCGGAGTAGTGATGTTGGAGCTGTTGACAGGGCCGAAAGCCGCTAGACAGGTAAAAGCATGTTTTACAAAATCAAATTGTCATGTTAATAACTATTTGAGCTCTTCAACAATGTCTCATTTCTTATGCTGTTTAGTTCGAGAGCGAGATCAGAACAGTCACTTGTGAGATGGGCAACACCGCAACTCCATGATATCGACGCTTTAGCAAAAATGGTCGATTCTGCTCTTAATGGCATGTATCCTGCGAAGTCTCTATCACGTTTCGCCGATATCATTGCCCTTTGCGTTCAGGTAAACTTACTAACGCTAATGCAATGACCAATTTCTTTGATCATTGTCGCTCTAGAATTCTTATCGGCTTTACCATTTTGTATAGCCGGAACCCGAATTCCGACCTCCAATGTCTGAAGTCGTGCAAGCATTAGTAAGGCTGGTGCAGCGAGCAAGCGTAGTTAAAAGGCGCTCGAGCGATGAATCTGGTTTTTCGTACAAGACCCCTGATCACGAAACAATCGACATGCCAATATAAGTGCCGCCACGTTTGTAGTTTTGCATACAACTATAACAGAGGTCAATATCTTGGCTGTGGCAGTACACAGACCAGGAAGCTCTGAGGGTGAATTGAAATTGGCCCGACGACGACACAGAGATCGGCTATGGTTGAATGGCGGTGACCAGAAGTTTGTGAGGGTGTGTCAGAGACTCAAAAATATTTGCTAATATAGTTGGCATAGATGTGTAATTATGTTCTATATATACAATTGTTGCATATTAATATACTGAAATGCAATTGAGGTATAGCTGGAATTCTGCTATGTATTTATTGTACTACTATTAGCTTTTCTTTGGTACTTTGAAATACGAACAGTCGGATGCGCTTTTGCATCAAAATATCCCACTTCGTGATTCTTTATACAACTCAGATTGTCATGACCGTTGAAATGAGCTATTTACGACAGCAAATAGTAAAAACGACACAATGTTAGCAGAATACATATCATAAACGACAGAAAAATTTTAAATCAGTTAGAGACGAGATGTCTTTGTGCTTAAAACACTTGTCGTTCCTCCATTACCGGTGGAAAATACCATAAACACAAGATGTCGTTTCTCCGTCTTGAAATACGTAAACGACAAGAAATCAATAGCTGTAACTGTAAAACGACACAAAAACATAATCTTTATTTTAATTTTTTATTTTTCTTGAGCTAGTTGTAACTCGTCAGTTAGTCCCATGTTTGAGCACATGACTGTCCGATGAACTCCAGAGACTAGCCAAGAAAATCTCAATTTCCATTTCTCAAGCCAATCCACCATATCTCGGATCTCGCCCGAAACCCTAGCCATGGCGGTTACAGGCGATCCTACAAGCCCTCGCCATGACGAAATCGCCGTCTCGGACCACTCCGAGCCAAACACCTCCTCTCCTCTCTCCACCCTCATCAATTCCCGCCTCAACCACGCCGGCTCTCCCCGGAGCCGCCAGGCCTCGCCGCGCCTCGGCCCGAGCCGCTTATCCAACTCGGACAGAGCCGCCAGATCGTGCTGCGACGACGACGACTGCCCGGCGGCGTCGTCTAGCGGCTTCGAGGCGCTGTCGTTGGGATGCCCGTGGTGGGATCCGCGGAGGAAGAAGCAGAGGAGAGCGAAGAGGAAGGCGGCGAGGATGTGGCTGTGGCGGCACTGTCACGGCAAGAAGCGGATCAGAGGGCTTGCGATCTTGATTGGCTTGCTCGTTTTGCTTTTGCTGGTGAATTGGGCTATGCTCTTGCGGCTTCAGGACCACGCCATTGTTCGTCGCAAAGCTCGCTCTTCAGGGAATTCGTCTTCGGTTTCTGTCCGGGTAATTTCGATTCCGTAGGATTGTGGTTAAAAATTTGATCTTTTGTAGAGATTAATGTTTGTTGAATTGTGATCAGCTTTGGTTAAAAGTTGAGAGATGAGTTTCATGTGAATGACTGTTCAGGATGAGTATTAGAAGGCGCTGGTGTTTTGAGTTTCCGCTGAACAAGTTCAAGACTTTTCGGACATTTTTTGAAAGTGTGATAATTTGTTAGTTTGTTCTTGTAGAATTTGGCGATTTACTTACTGAGATTCGATACTGCAGCTTCGATAAGATTGTCAATGGGTTTAAAAGGAAAAAAAAAAAAGTTAAAGACCTTAGATATGACATATGTAGAGACCATTGATGGAAGTTGGTTCTTGGAGAAGTGGCTACTAAGATTCTCCGTGTTGTTTTGGTTTGCTTATTCATTTTTCTTCTGCAGAAAGGATTGTCGAAAACTGGTAAAGGAAAAGGCGTGTTTAAAGGAGTATATGGAAGGATGTTGGCACTAGCAGCCCATGCCCTGGCAGAGGTATTTGGAACCAACTTTAATCTTACTTTTTTGGATATTATTGAAGCATAGCTGAGTTGAGTTGAGCATGAGTTATTGTAGCGCAATCTAGATTATGGTATGGTTCTTTTGCCTGTTCTCACTGTTTTGTGTTTCGACACAGGGGCAGAATAAACCCGAGCCCAAAGACTTGTGGCAGGAGCCATTTATTCCTGCTTCATCTTGGAAACCTTGTGCTGATCAACGTAATTGGGAGCCCAATGGTTTTAATCTCTCCCTCTCTATTTTACGTGTGTATTTTAAATTTGAACTCTCTATTTATTCGAAAGTAACTATTCCTGAGTGAGTGCATCTGTGTCTTATAGATCAGTTACTTTGTTAAATTCATCTTGTAAAAGCTGAATTGATCTAATTCCTATCCGCACTTTTTGTGACATCTTCATAGAGGGAAGTAATGGATACATTTTGATCACTGCAAATGGTGGGATGAACCAGCAGAGAGTAGGCGTAAGTAATGTTTACTATCTCGTGTTGGTTAAATTTCTCTTATTTTCTTCTTCTGCCTTATTCATTCTTTTATTCCATCTCCCTGATATAAATTCATAAATTTGAAAAATAGCACTTTCCAGGGCTAAAGTATGCCTCGTGGGTTTCTCATATATTCCACCTAAATATCTTCTGTATGGCAACAGGTTTGTAACGCTGTTGTTCTTGCACGGTTACTCAATGCAACTCTGGTTGTTCCTAAATTTTTGTACAGTAGCGTCTGGAAAGATGTAAGGTGATGTATTTATTTCGTTTCCGTTCTTAAGGTTCCCCCCTTTATTTGGTGTCATATTACATTATAATTCTGCATTAGAAATATAATATATTCATATACATGGCGAGACAGAGTGTAGCCGGATTGGCCTAAGGAACATATACAGTCGATTATTCATGTTCAAACTTGAGGCATGATAAATACTAAACTTTCTTGCATTTCAGTGTCTTTTCCTTCTCCATTTGGGATAATCTCATATATTTCCCTGCACTGGAAAAATGATGATAACTAGGTTTATTATGTCACAGTCAGTTCAGTGATATCTATCAGGAGGAGCATTTTATTAACTATTTGTCACCTGATATTCGGATAGTGAAGGAACTACCGAAGGAGCTTCAATCATTAGATTTGGATGCTATTGGTAGCGTGGTATGTTCATCCAGCAAAATCTTAGTAGTTTTCAGGTAACCGTAGATTTTGCTTTGGTCATACTCTTGAAAGAACATTAATTTGTGGTATTGTGTTACCAGGTCACTGATGAAGACATCAGAAAAGAGGCAAAGCCAAGTTTTTACTTGAAAAACATTCTTCCTATTCTACTAAAAAAGGGAGTCGTCCATTTTCTTGGATTTGGGAATCGCTTGGCATTTGATCCATTACCATTTCAGTTACAGGTAATTAAGTGGTCCTGTAACCATGGTCTTTTTGGTCATTAAATTGTATCCTTGCATGTTTTACAAATTTGTTTAGCGTACTCTTCCTAATTGGGAATTTCATCTAGAGACTTCGATGCAGATGTAATTTCCATGCTCTGCAATTTGTTCCCAAGATTCAAGAAACTGGTGCTTTACTTCTCCAAAGGTTGCGTCAACATGAAGGTCACGCTGGAGGTCCATTGGATCATTATCTCATTGGTTCATATGCAGAAACGTTTAAAAAACATAATCAAACTCGTCCAAAGAAAGCTTCCAGATATCTAGCTTTACACTTGAGGTTTGAAATTGACATGGTAGCTCATTCTTTATGTGAATTTGGTGGAGGCGATGAAGAGAGAAAAGAGTTGGAAGCTTACCGTGAAATCCATTTTCCTGCGCTCACACTTCTTAAGAAGACCACAAAGTATGCATCGCCTCTCTTATTATTCTATTATGTTTTTTATGCTCATATAATCCGCGTCCTTTTATTGTGCTGTTAAGTTATGATGATTCTCGCTTAATACCATGTGGACTTCATCTTCTAGTTCATACACGTTAATTTTGTTTTCTCTAATTTTAAACTCTGGATGTTTCCTATGCGAATTTATGGATTAAACTATTTATAGATTTAAGTGGGAAGGTTCATGTCTATTTGTGTGTCAGGGTTAATGTTTTCATATATTACAGGTTACCTTCTCCCCTAGAACTCAGATCAGAAGGCCTGTGTCCTTTAACTCCTGAAGAAGCAATACTTATGCTTGCTGCTCTTGGTTTCAATCGCAAGACTAGCATCTTCGTGGCAGGCTCACAGATATATGGTGGGAAGTCTAGGTTGACCGCTTTGACGAGCTTGTATCCGAAGTTAGTTACTAAAGAGAATTTACTTTCACGAACCGAACTTCTACCATTCATGAACTTTTCATCTCAGGTATATATGTGATATACTTTAACAAACTCTTTTCTGTGTCATAGTGTCGCATCTGTTGTAGAAAGAACAAAAGTCGATATAAATTTCTTGGTTTTCTCAATTAGTTGGTATGATTTTGTGGTATGTAGTTAGCAGCACTGGACTACATAGGCTGCACTGCTGCTGATGCGTTCGCGATGACCGATTCAGGGAGTCAGCTATCCTCTTTGGTGTCTGGTTATCGAATATACTATGGTGGTGGAAAATTGCCGACTATACGACCAAACAAGCGCAGGCTTGCAAGCATCTTTACGAAGAACAACACTATTGAGTGGCGTGTGTTTGAGCAGAGAGTCAGGAAGGCAGTTCGACAAACAAAACATGTCCAAACAAGGCCCAAGGGCAGGAGTGTTTACAGGTATCCAAGGTGCAAAGAGTGTATGTGCAGGACAGAATAATGTACTTTTTTCTGTAGCGCGCTAATACCAATCGCCATTTGTTAACATTCAACATTTGATTCTTAGTTTTCATTTAAAATCATTGATTTGTCATTCATTAGAATATTCCTACACTGCAATTGATAATGTAAATGTAAATTTTATGGAAAGCAGACGAGTCACTGGTTGGTGATAGCAACATATAAAATATATTTCCTCATTAATAAAATATGGCTTTTTGATTTTGCTACATATTCTCAGCTTTTGGATACCGATATGGGAAATACTGACAAGGGTATCCTGATAATATGATCTAAACTTCCTGTCAGAACTATTTCACCAAAGCTAAAGTCTTTAGTTGCTTTGGTCACATTAAATTGTATGCCTAACTGTTGAATTCCTTGTGGTGCTACGGTGAACCAAGTAGGATTCAAGCTCACTGTCGTCCCATTTGGAGGTAACACCTGCGCAAAGGTAAGTCTCTGCTTTGCTCTGTACATTCTTGACGGTCCGTTTCACCGATTGAGAGCCAGCCAATGCTGATATTGTTATTGAAGGAAGGTTGAGATCTGCCGGATGAGTGAGTGATTGATTGCACAATTCTCCAGTGGCAGTTTTTACTGTAGCTGGGTTCATACCGGGCAATGAGCACAAGAAGGCAATGTAATCTTCATACCCTGCATCATTCAGCCTCCATTGTTTGTGATTTCTATAAGTTGAAGAATAACAAAATCAGATAACTCTGAAACCAATTTTTTTTTTTTAATAGTAATGTCTTTGAAATATCACCTGAATAAAAGATCAAGCCAGGATCAATGGCGCGACCAGGAGTGACTAGGCCAGAACCAAGTTCCAGAGGAGTCGAGGGATTCAAACTCGCTATACCAAATCCTTCTGCCATTATTAATCGTCCATTCTTATCGTACTTGGTGGCGGTGGTGGCGATAGCGGACATAATCATGGACGGGGTCCACGTAGGATTGCGCTGCTTGATAAGTGCCGCTATTCCTGCCACATGTGGTGTTGCCATGCTTGTACCAGATAGTAGCGCAAAGTTGAGGCCTACACATAACACAGCCATTATGAATGTTTTTTACAAAAAGATATGAAGACTCGAAAGGCTTTCATGTTCAAGTTTACAAACTCACCCTCTAGCATTGGATTAGAGACACTAAGGGGACTCCAAGCAGCCCAAATTTGGTGACCCGGGGCAAGAATATCAGGCTTTAGTACATCAGTTGGGTTCCTTTTAGCATCACTGAAATCTGGTCCTCTTGAAGAGAATCTGCTCACAGTTGGTGATTGACCTTTGAAAGAAGCCACTCTTCCTTCCCCAATCACAGCCTTTGCCCTGAATCTCCTCGTGATTGCTCTCTCATTCCTGTCTGTATGTTGTTCATAGTACTGCAATATGACCTGCATGATTTTTATTTTTTTTTTTACGTGCGTTATAGCTCATGCTAGTTATATTGTGAAAAATACCTAAATTGTGTTTGTCATCAGTACCTGAACATCAGTAACATTTGGGATCAAAATGCCAGAAACATCGAAGGGTAAGGGCTCCGCAATGAAATCACCATAGCTTGGATTTGCAACAAGAAGAAATCCTGAAAATTCCAGAGCTTTTGCGGTGTCGATGATAGCGGTAACAGAGGAGGTCCCGTTGAAGAAGCCCTCTGAGAAGGTACATATGACAATGCTACCTCTTACTACATTTGGATCCAATGCTTCAGCATATTGACATTCTTCTGTATAAGGCGGTGTCCTTGGAAATGACCCATCTTCCCTTACAGCATCCTTGGCCAATACCAATTTGTGCAAGGATAGCCCGGACGGTCCTAGGAGTTGAGTGAAAAACACAATTAATTTAGAAACAATATTGAGCGTCTCAACTACGCCTATGCGTACATTTTACTACACTGTTACATTCCACTATTGATAATATATTCTATATTCATTAGTATGGAAAGAGAACATATTTTGAATCTGAATGATGTAATGGTAAAAAAAAAATACTATCAAGCTCAATTGAGTTTCGCTAGACCAGGCACAAGTTTTTTCTACCTATATGTTCTCTATAGATGGGACCCACCTCACCTGAATGTTTAGCCAGATTCAAATAGCGTCATATAGCAATACTCTATAATAGTATAATCAAGAAGGGAAAATGATAGTGAACTTAGAATCGCGTTACATTTTGACATGATAATGAATTTCTTACAACTTCAAATCATAAGAGTGGATGTATGAAAATGCGTCACTATATCATTCTTGCCATGTATCACGAGTGATCAATGAGGAAAAAACCTGACAATCCAACTCCTCTGAGTTTTAGGCCATTTCCAAGGAGAAGACAAGCAGGGTAGCTTCTATCAGTGCTGGAAGCAGCCACTCCGACGGCCCACGGGCTGTACGACACAACCGTCGATCGGCCTGGGCCTCTGTTCCCTGCTGCTTGGACCACAAATACCCCGGCTCGCCTTGCGAATAGCATCGCGATCTCAAATAAGCCCAGGAAGGTCACTGTGTCTTCTGGCGGCTCATCAGGTCCCACCGAGAGTGTCAATATGTCCACTCCATCTAGTGTTGCCTGAGGTCATGTGGTAAATTGATTTCCTTAATTAATTGCACTTATCACTGATTAAGAAGAAGTTGATGGTGTGTTATTTATTAATAATAATGCTCACTTGTTCAATGGCTGAAATCACGTCTGTTAAGGTTGCCACTGTTGGATAGACAGCTTTGTAAACAGCAATTCTGAGAGACTCAATGTGTAACATGTAATTACATAAATTGTAAGAATTACAATCAACTTACGACATTAGTGGATATTGGAAAGTTTCGGGCGTTGGATCATTATTATCTCTAGTAATATTCTTGTGTTGTGTATAAAACCTTTGTCAAATCATGATTTTTTACATCAAACATTGAATTACTAATAAGAGAGAGAGAAGAGAGAGAGAATATGATACCGAGCACGTGGTGCCATTCCACTGGCTCGTCCGTAGAAGAATCCATTCACAACAACCGGAACTTCAGCATTCCCAGCAGCAGTTGATGCCACATGACTATGCAATTGCAAATCATATCAATTATATGTGCTGAGCAATAATACACTTCATAGAAGATCATTTCCACGAACAGCATATTATCAAAGAACAAAATATTGAGGTATATAACTGGCAAAAGATAAAAAAAATTTAAATAATGTATGTTTTTTGGTGTATAAATGTATACTGTTCACCACAATAATTTATTGTTTTACTAGTTACTTTTGTTGATATGTTACTGGTTTATCATGAGATATATAAATTAATTACTTTATTAGTTATTTTTGTTGATATGTTACTGGTTTATCATGATATGTACAGATTATGTTAAAAGAAAACATTTATTTTTAAAAAAGCTTGAAGTAGAGAAATACTCAAATCTTATATTACAATAAAAATGGATATTCAATATTTTGAAGTAATTAAATAAATAGCATGCGCATGTTTTTCACGACACACATTCAGTAACTTCAATTACTACTAAGTAACGAATCACTTGTAGTTTGTTATAATTTTAAAAAGATTGAGTTTTATTTTAAATTAATTAGGTGTTAGAAATTGAGAATTTCTCCTAAAAAATTATATAGATATTTTCTTAAATAATGCGAAAAACAGACTGTGTAACACAATTTTCTTAAAATATCCTGCGAGTGACTAGTTATTGTTTGTGTATAAGAAATTACTCTCCAAATTAACTTCTTTTCCAAAATCATGTGTATAATATGTGTACCTGCCATGACCAACGGCATCGAAGGGTGAAAGAAAATCCACAGAAGCGTTGAGAGTGGCGGCCGCCCGAGCCCCAGCGAGAAGAACCTTGCGGACAATATCTTCCCATTGCAAGAGCTCGGCGGGAAGCGAGGACCGGCCTCACATGCACCCGAGAAACGCGGCGTGCTGTTAGAGGCGAAAGGGTTGGAAGGATCAAAGGCAAAACTTGGGTGGCTCGGGTTAATGCCGGTGTCCACAAACCCGATCACCACGCCTTCGCCGGCGCTTCTCTCCCCTCCTTGTTGAGCCCAAACCCTTTCACGCAGCCCCAGGAATTGAGGAGTGTATGTTGTCATCAATCTCGCTCCTCTGTCTCTCTCCACTAGCTTTGTTCCTTTGGCATGTTTGAGTTTTCTGGCCTAGACTAGACAGTTAATTACATAAACCACGTTACATAGATATATATATATATAAATTTCTGTGATGTGTATATATGGGATGGGATTGAAGAGAGAGGTGAGGACCTGAGAAGGGGTGGTGAGGACTGAGAAGCCATTGACAATGTGGTTGAAGCTGGAGATCTTGTTGTAGCTTCCGCTTTCTAGTGTGTTCTCAAGAAGTTGGTCGTGAGAGTCTACTAAGCGCTTTGCATGGGCCTGTGAAACCTCACTGACCGTGACATATATATGTGTGAGATATATAGTATATGACCATTTATGTAGAATTATGTATCTAATAGCATAAGCTCTTGCAATAAAGATTACAAGAAAAGAAAAATATGAGTTGGGCTAGTCCAAGTTAAAGATACAACATTGGTCTAAATGCTATCTGGTGACAACTTGATAATCTTGTCAATTTTAATGTCGCCGTGAATTTCTTTTCTAGTTTCCAAAACAAAATAAGAGAGAATGAATTTTGAGTCGAGTTTCCTGTAGAGCACGGGAATAGAAAAGGATTTGGTCAGTTCACCTGTTTGGGTCAATACGCTTATATTTATGAGACGGATGAGAAGCACCAAGGAATGCAACAGGGTCTCCTTCCATCATGACCAAGTACAAGCCTCGATCTTCAGCCAAACAAACACTGAACAATAATATCACCAAATTAATGGTGATAAAAAATGTTTTCAGCTTTAATGAAGCTGACGAAGCGACCATCTTTGCCATGATTAATTAGATTAAGATGAGCCCAATATCTCTTACTCTTATAATGCCTCTAACTTATGCTTGATATATAGTTTACAAGAGAGGAAGAGAAGATTTCCATAGACCATGCTAAAGGACAAATGATCACTAACGCCATTAATGCGGACAATATCACTTAATTGAGCAAATATCTGTTTTTTTTTTTTTTTTGGAGTGAGCGTTTCTCAAAGTCACGACTTTTGTTCAAAAAAGAGCGGTGGTTTTCGCTTGCGTTCACGCAGCCCATAGCTAAACCTTTGATTGAGGCCTTATTTAGGTAATTTAATAAAGAGATAACAAACTGATGTTCTCTTTGTTATTCGAGTGACTTTTACAAAACTTCGATAATAAGACTGTGACTGAAAAACTAAATAAATGTTTTCATATATAACCGATAGAGCTGTAAAAGGAAACCAGTACACAAGTAAAGCACCTGCCTTTTTTTTTTTTTTTTTTTTTTTTTAAGGCTGGAGCCAAAGACCCTAGTCAACACTATCTTATAACTTATGATTTTTCGTTCGCTTCATATACTCAAAAATATATTTAAATCTCGACACGAAACACGAGAACATTATACAAATTAACATTTGATAACGAAATTGTTTTGGCCAATTTGAATGACTCAACAACGTATATTCAAAGATATGCAAATGAAATTACGTTACACTCAAATTCCACCATTCAAAATTTCAAATACTTACACCTTAATTAGTGCTAAAAAAAAAGTTACTCGTAGTCAAAATCATACAATTCAAAAATCAAAATACCAACAATTTACGCGATCCAAACAGTGTTAACCATCATTGCCGGTTTATTTGCAGGGCATGCTGGACAACTAAAAGTGGAAAAAAAAAAAACCCTAAAAATAGAATATGTTTCAAATTTTTTTTTTAAAAAATAGCACTTGCCAAGAATTTTATGACAAAAATATTTTAAATTTAAGAGTAAAAGTTAAAATGTTCTTGTTTTCCTTTTACAAATGTGTCAATACTTTCTTGCCACAAAATTAATGACAAGTGCAATTATTTTTAATATATGTGCTAGTTATTGAAAGACACATTCAATTTTAAGCTATTTTGCAACTCATCCAATATGCCATAAATAATAGACCATAAAAATCGGAGTATGTATTTGTAGAACAAAATTATTTTTAAGAAGGTTCCACAATAGGTGAAGATTTTGAACACTATCCATATTGCTCAATTTATAATAATATAAAAAAATATAACAATAATTTTTTTTCCTACACATTAGCACATTACATCATTTAATTTTATGTTATCAATTCATTTATCAAATTTAAAGCTAAAATTATGTTCAATTGAAGCTGAAAATGAAAAAAAGAAACAAAAAAAACAAACTTCATTTTTCATCTTTTTCATCCCCCACTAAACATAATTTTAGTTTTAAATTTAAGAATAAATCGATAACTTAAAAATAAAATATGTAAGTGCAGGAAAAATATCATTAGACATTACATTCTCTGTTGATAGTGCACAAAATCACCACCTATTATAATCCGTGAACTAAAGATAGAGCACAATATCTTCACCTATTGTAACCACTTCCAAAATTTATAACTTACTATTTTTTTTTTTCGTGTAAAATACGACAATTTTAGCCCAAGGCTATTCAAAGCCGCGGACGGCAAATTTGTGATTGCAAACCTTTTAAACGACGGTTAGAATCACTGAAACAACAGATGAGATGAGAAACTTCAAATCAAATGGATGATCAAAACCATGGACATTAAATTAATAGAGTAATTAGTCGGATTAGATATTAGTACGAGCCAACAATCTATCTAGTATCTACTCAAAAGTCCAAACATTCTGGCTTTAATATGACCACACAGACCATAGGTTAGAAGACAATAAGATACAAAATAATGCTCTCCTACATCCTAATAGCGACCCTCTGTGGCTGTACACAACACTCCTTGTTAACACAACTTTCATCAAAACGCAAAGTGATGCCTAAAGATGACTTGTTTTAGCAGTGGTGTCAAAGCATAATTATCTCTTCCGACGCTTGGGCTCCATCTGCAAAAGAAATTTGATTATATATACAAACTCAACTACATTATATCTATAATTGGGAGCCAACTTTTTTTATGCATCGCTATCAGTCACTTGTTATTTATACAAAATATCTTTTTTTCATACTTTGACCTTTTGAGCTAACTTATTTATGTAGACCTCGTATTGGTTTTTTTCCTTTTGGGAATCTTATCAAGGTCCAATAATCAACCACTTTTCCCCTAAAATCTTAAACCATCCGCTTTTAGTCGCTAATGTGTTTCAACATTTTAAGGAAATAACCCAACTGTCAAAACATTCGTCAGACGGCAATCACATAACAAAATGTAATACAGTACGCAAAGCACAAACAATTAAACTACTGCTATGGAGACAACAGTATCAAGTTTTTTTTTTTTTTTTGGGTGAATATTCAGCCAAAAGCCAGATCTCAAAATAAATACTCAACAGAGTTCACAAGGTATTCCATCAAGAAGAAAAGCCTTAACAACGTCAGCGACTGAGAATCAACTGCAAAGCCTGAAGAACTAAAAACTCGCCAACTTATGGGCAATTCCAAATGGCAAGTATAAGGTTAATGTCTTACTGCCATTTCAATTATCTTATGAGAATAGTAAGATTCACAAAGAAAACCAACTGTAGCAGCAATATGCAACCTTATCCGGCAAACAACTCAACTAAATTTTGCACAACTGAATTCCATAACAAGCTACCATATCAATAAGCAAGAAAAACACGAATGGTACAATTACATGAGACTAATATTAGTTGGAAATGGTAAAAGAATAGTCACACCTTCGCATCAGCTCCAGGAGATGCTGAGACCGCATTTTGGGACTTCTTACCATCTTCGTCGGGCGAGCATTCCGAACACACAAACTGCTCCAAGTTTTTGGCATCTTCTATGCTCATGCCCACACAAGCAGGATGGTACCTACATGGTTATCGACTTATCGTAAAGGAAATCCACACCCATATTGTCACAACAAAATGTATTTAATTTCGTCTTCCTTAATCCAATTTCAAGCAGTAAACTAAAACAAAAAACTGATAAGATTTCTAAACTATGACGCAAAGCATACCATATCGTAACTAACTGAACACAACTGGGATATGTCCGAAAAAACAAATAACGAACTTTCAAATCAGCCTCACCACTCTCTACTCACCAGTCCTTGCAACCCTCACACTGCACCATAAGATCGTCCGGATTGTACGGCATTTCACACTTGCAATACCTTCAACAGACAAACAAATAATCAAAAATAAAATTAAAAAAAAATCCCAATTTTTTTTCAATAAAAAAAAAAAAGAGGAACTCACACGGCGACGCGGTCGGGAGTGAAGGCACCGGTGGCGGCCTTGTACTCGAAGCGACAGTAATAGTCTTCGGCGGAGACATTCTCGAGCTTCGTGTAGCTCTTGAAAGAGTGAACCGTGCATTTGCCTTCGATGGTGTGAGCGCTCTGAAAGTCGTAGTGGTCCGACAGGAACAGCTCCTTGGCGCCGTGGAACTGTCGCCTTCCTCCGATCGACTCCTCCGGCCGATAATACCACCGCACCTTAACCCTCACCTTGTTCCTCCCGTCAGCCTCTATCCGCTCGATTCGCGCCACGTACGGCGGCTTACCCGTGTCCGACGGTCGCATCAGCACACAATCCCCGCCTAACCGGAGAAAAAATCAGAAAAAATAATAAACTAAAAAAATTGTCTTTTTTTTTTTTTTGCTTTTGGTTTTACCTTTGACGACTTTGTTGGTGCCTCGGATGGTGTAGGAGTCCAAGTCCTTCTTGCCTGGCTTGGTCTTGGCCATTGACGGAGAATGACTGTCTAGTGCCTGCGAGTTTTGCTTGAGGTTTTGGAAATGAGGCTCGCTGAGAGTGAGAGAGAGAGGGGTTTGAACTTTGATTTTGAAGAGGAAAAAAATGGCGGAGATTTTCAAACGGGAGCGAGAGAGTTTTGTGGAGAGAGAAACCCTAGAACCTCGTGAAGAGAGGAGAGAGAAGACAGGACAAGAGAGAGAGCGAGACAGTGACGCTTGTCCTCACCCAGCCCGCAGAGATTTCACGTAAATATAACAGCGCAAGTATATATATATATATATATATGGATTGGTGATGAGATTAGAGAGTCATTAATGTTTGATTACCCGCGAATATGAGTGTGTTTACTGCTGGTTTATTATTGTAAAATGGAAGTGGTTTCTTTCTTTTTTTCTTTTATTATCTTTGATGTTAAACGGAGGGATTATCTATACAAATGCCCCCCAATGTTGTGCTATTGTTGCAGTTTGCACCCTAATGTTTACAAACTGTCATTTTTGCCTCCTAAAGTATTAAAAACTTATAGATTTGCCCCCTCTGTCATAATCTGTAACAAAAATGGGTTAAATTAATTACGTAATATTAATCTGTTGGTGCCTGTACAATTTTTTAAGGGTATGAATACAAAATTTTAAAAGATCGATGTGCATTTTGAGAAGAAAAGACGACATAAGGGGGTGTTTGTGAAAATAAATATAGAATTAATTACTATAATTTTCTTAATTTGAAGGCAGTTGATCTTTAAAAATTGTACAGGTGCCAACAGAATAATGTTATGCTATTAATTTAATTTATTTTTTTTACAAATTGTAACAGAGGGGGCATATTTATAAGTTTTTAATACTTTAGGGGGCAAGAATGATAATTTTTAAACATTAGGGTGCAAACTGCAACAATAGCACAACATTGGGGGGCGTTTATGCAGATAACCCTAAACGGAGCGACATGTTTGTCGTTTATCAATATTTGTCTATATTTTTTAATTTTTTAGAATTGCTGTCGCAGCAGGCACTATTAATACATTACCCGATCGTACGCGCTTTTTCAAATTTTCTTTTGGCAGTTTCCGTTGTGCACGCGATTGCTTTGCCCTGCCATTTTTTAAATCCACTTTGTCATTTTATTGAAATATCGATCGACATATATCTTGCATTTATTTAGTCATCGTTCGAAACGTCTTGAATTTTAATGAGTGTTCGCGAAATTTTATTTAGCAAAACACGAAAAAAAAAAAAAAAACAAAACAAAGAAAAATTGATGAATTTATATTTTCCACCTGAAAATTATGAATGTCTTGGAATTTATTTCTAGGTCACACACACCTCCACTTACAGTAGAACCTCACTTATATTGTCTAGCATCCGTTATTTTGAACCAAATTTAAAATCGATAACATAGTGCATGTTTATGTTTTTTTTTTTTTTTAATCCAGTAACTAACGTAAAAAAATGTCTAAAAGATTGCTTTTTATAAAAACTATCGCACTATCAATATAACCAGAAAAATTGAACAAAAAAAAATCGAAATATTGTGACATTTAATCTATTTATTAACATAATTTTAGCTTATTTTTCTGACTGAAATCTGGTCACCGATGATTCTTTTAGGCCAAAGATTAACAACATGATGCTTCATAGACGACAATTTGCCATTTATCGAATGCCAATAATTACAAAGGCTAATATCTCCAAGAAAACCTCAAAAAGATTTGAACTACAAAATCCCAACAAAGAAACCTAGGCAAAACAACAGACGAGCTTAGCATCTGCTCACATTCCAGCTCACCCAAAAAAAAAAAAAAAAAGCTACTTTTTTGAGAAGGAAGTTTTGAAAAAACATAGCCACATATCATGTTGCATTTGTGAGTTATTAACAAAGAGGATGAAACAACTACGGGAAAATTACATCAACGGCTAATCAGAGTGTGTATAAATGATGTAATTAGAGGACACTAGAGACCAGACAAATCTGAAAAAGAAAGAAAACACACATAACTCTGTAGCAAAGAGTAAGTAATACGAGGAGCAGAGAAGAAAAGGAATAGCTCCATATTTTCCTTCTGAACTTTTTACTATGGTCTTGTGCACGTATAAATCATAAATGGTTGATCTCTTGCTCACATGCGAAACTTATATTGAAAGAAAGAATTGACAACTTATGTAAATTGAGTGTGGATGATAAATAAGTCGGTAGGTGAAATTTTAAATAACGGCGGACATTTTAAAAAATTAAAATAGTAATCAATCATCTTAAATAAAGTAATCATTATAGTAGAATTTAATAATTAAAACTATAATTTAATAATTAAAAAATTTACTATTTGACTATCTTCTTAAATTATAACAAATAATTTTTTACATAATAGGGAGAATTGCAAAAAAAATATCATTCCAAGTGCCAAACTTCAAGAAGTGTGCTTATGTTTCTAACTTTCTATTATATGTTTGTAGTATAAATTTGAGACATAAATTAAAAATGTAATGCAAAAGAAAGGCATCATTAATGTGCCAAAAAAATGTCATTCCTCAACATCAACCTATATTAAAATTTACAATTTATTACAACTTTTCTAGATTACTTAGAAGTTAGAAGTATAAAGAAGAATTATATTATTTTTGCAGAATTAAATTGAAAAACAAATTTATTTTTTCTACAGTTGAAGGAACAATTAGTGACGATATTCCTTGAACGGTAGAAACAACAATAACAACCATCTTTTAGTTCAATCAGAATTCAGATGATAACCAAACGGGGCACAGAAACAATAAACATGTGTTGGGTTAAGAGACATGGTAAGATACAAATTTTAAGGCTCGACAATTGAAATTCTACTCCATTGTATTGAACACACAAAGCCTCAGTACTAAAGAATTTTTGATTACTCACGTAGGCAAATCATCATTTCTTGAGACATTAAAAAGCGACCAAAATTTCTAAATGCACCCAAATACACAGAGGCACAAATCATAACAAGTCTTGGTTACACCATGCATGACATGCAAGTAGAGGCTAAAAAGCGCCAAGGCTTTAGTCTCTCATTGCAATAACAAGACAATTCTTTCAATGCCTAAGCGATTCTTCAAGACGCAAGCAAAGAGAGGCCTAAAGATCAAACCATATGATTATCTCCTCCGACGCTTCGACTCCACCTGCGAAAGAGATTTTCTTATGAATAAAAACTGAACCAGTTATAATGAGTAATGATTTTAGGCCGTCAAATTATTATTATTATTATTTTTAATTATAGAGTAAATCTGACAGTCTAGATTTTACTCAAGAGATTTTGGTGTCCTTTCCCGTTCTTTTTTGGTCTCTTTCCTAATTTATGTCCTTTTGAGCAAACTTACCTTCGTCTTGCTTCTTTTCATTTCGGGAATCTTATCAAGCTCCACCAACTTTGCCTATATTATCTGCTTTTAATTGCTAATGTGTTTTAACATATATATAAGGACATTAATAAAACTATCAAAACTTTAGTCATAAAAAAATCACCGGACAAAATGTAATATAGTGGCACAAACAATTAAACTAATGCCAAGGTGATGGGACTCAGACCCTCTGGTATGAATATCAATAATTCTATCGAAAATTTCATATTGTAAATAATCAGCCAAAAGCCAGATCTCAAAGTACTAACACTGTTCACAATGTATTCTGTTGAGGAAAAAACCAAAAAAAAGCCTTTATACATTGGGAAGGTTAAATGTCACTGGTTATATGTATAACTTATACTTACGAAGAGCTAACCCGTTTTTATAAATTAGTGAGAACCAACCTGCAAATCTGGAAGAACTACAAACTCCCCAACTTATCAGCAACTCCAAATCATAAGTATAAAGACAATGTCTTATTGCAAGTTCAATTCTCCTATATAGGATTTACTAAGAAAACCAACTGTAGGCAATATGCAACCTTATCTGGCATACAAGATCGACCAAATTTTGCACAACTGAATTCTAAAATGGACCTAAAATATCGATCAGCATTAAAATAAAATAAAAACCACACACGCGAATGGGGACGAGTACACGAAACTGAATTTTGTGAAAGTGTAAAAGAAGTAGTCAAACCTTTGTATCGGCTATAGGAGATGACGGAAACGCATTCTGGGACCTCTTAACATCTTCATCAGAGCATTCCGAACACACAAACCGTTCCAAATCTTTAGCTTCTTCAATGCTCATGCCTACACAAGAAGGATGGTACCTACAAGGCAGTTTAAACGAAATCCACACCCATATCGTCATAAAAAAAAGTGTTTAATTTCCTCTTATTCAATCCAATTTCAAGATTAAAAACAACGCCTCACAAATTGCACAACACTATCAACAAAGACAAAAAATACTGATTCAAGCTGCGAATCAAACTGTCACGATATTGAAACCAAATGTCATAGGAAATTTTTAAAAAATAAACTAAAAAGAACTTCTATACTCAGTGAACCTTAACTCACAGCATACCAAAACTAGTTGAAATCAGCCAAGGGACACGTCTTTCTCCTAAAAAAAAAACCACAGCCATTTTGGACTATTGCTCCTTAACAACGTTTACTGATTTACTCTTCATAATATAAAAGTTACAAACTTTTTCTCCCATACCAAATTCCCAATTGTACATAACCCCAAAGCACACAAAACAACGAATGAACACTCAATTAGCCTCACCAGTCCTTGCAACCCTCACACTGCACCATAAGATCGTCCGGATTGTACGGCATTTCACACTTGCAATACCTTCAACAGACAAACAAATAATCAAAAATAAAATTAAAAAAAAAATCCCAAATTTTTTTTTTCAATCCCCAAAAAAAAAAAAAAAACTCACACGGCGACGCGGTCGGGGGTGAAGGCACCGGTGGCGGCCTTGTACTCGAAGCGACAGTAATAGTCTTCGGCGGAGACATTCTCGAGCTTCGTGTAGCTCTTGAAAGAGTGAACCGTGCATTTGCCTTCGATGGTGTGGGCGCTCTGAACGTCGTAGTGGTCCGACAGGAACAGCTCCTTGGCGCCGTGGAACTGTCGCCTTCCTCCGATCGACTCCTCCGGCCGATAATACCACCGCACCTTAACCCTCACCTTGTTCCTCCCGTCAGCCTCTATCCGCTCGATTCGCGCCACGTACGGCAGCTTCCCCGTGTCCGAAGGTCGCATCAGCACACAATCCCCGCCTAACCCAAAAAAAAAAAAACTTTTTTCTTCAGAAATTTGAAAACAGGGAATGAAAGCTTTCTTCTTCTTTTTTTTTTTTTGGTTGTACCTTTGACGACCTGGTTGGTGCCTCGGATGGTGTAGGAGTCCAAGTCCTTTTTGCCGGGCTTGGTCTTGGCCATTGACGGAGAAGGGACTGTCTAGTGGGTTGGGTGAGAAGGGTTTGAGGAGAGAAATGGGGGAGATTGACTGTTTAAATTAATGTCTAGTGTTTTGGCATTTGAAAAAAAAACAAAAATAAAAAAAAAAGTTTTTTTTTTTTCTGGAGAGAGAAACCCTAGAACTTCGGGAAGAGAGGAGAGAGAGAGAGCGCGGACATGGGTCCAGTAAGTTTGTAAACTTCAAAAAGTACTGGTTTGGTAATAATATAGAGATTTGAGAGGTCCGTTTCAGTAATCAGTATTGTCAAATTGTGTTTACAAAATAAAGAAAAATATTTGGACAAGGCTTATGGTATTTGGACAATGGATATTGTGTCTGAGTGTTCGATGAGCTGTGTTTGTTAGAATTTTATAGGTTGGTTACAATTGTTATTGTTTGATAAAGTAAGGATTAAAATGTATAATTAGTATGTTATGAAATCTTTAATTACAGTGGATGCTATTTGTTAACTATAATCTCATGATATACGTAAATCACACAATCGAAAAATTGGATCGAGAGCATTGATTTTTATCGATTAATTTGTATTAACTGTACATTATTTATTTGAAAACAATGATAATAAGAAATAGTTCTACATATTTTTTTTATTGTGTCTATCTTTTTATTTTTCTATCTCTCATCAATTTTTACCCAAATTCTATTAATTTTATAATAATTTAACTAAATAATTAAATTAGTGAAAGAAGAATAATTCATGGAAAATATTTAAATAATTTTAGATTTGTAGAAGCTGAAACAATTGCTATAAAAGAACCTCTTACTTTTCACAGTAAAAACTTTAACCATTACCTGTTAGAACAAAAGCAAAATTTTCCCATATTTTGGTTTAGTATTTTTCAATTGCGATTCTTACCAGTCTTCTCATTGTAATTCGGATATTGATCTTGCTTTAATCGAGTAGTAAATTTAGCACGATCAATTGAAGGCTCACTCGATCAAATGAACACGATCTTCGACCTCCTTTTTTAGGTCCAAAATCACAATCAAAATAATATTTTGATTTTATAAAATAAGGTTCGACCAACGAAATAACCATGTTTAATATCAAATTATAAATAAAAAATGAAAAAAAAATTTGAAATACACATCAATATTGCGTTATTATATTTAAATGCACTCTATTGTTTAAAACACACATTTTTGCCCTAAATTTATTAAAAAAGTATCAATTTGTATTTATCTGTCCACTTCCGTTTGTTTTTCCGTTTCAAATGCTAATCTGACATGATATGTCACAAAATATATTTAAAATTTTATCACTAATTTATTTAAAAACTCCATTATCCCTTAATTTTTACTAATATTACAATTTTTTTAATCATTGAACTCCCTAAACAAATCTTTTACTTATTTTGGCATAGTTATTTTTATTTATTTTTGCTAAAAATATTTTGTATTGACACATAATGATTTAACTAATTAGAAAATGTAACTTTGACACTCTAAATCACAGGGCAAAAAAAGTGCAGTGTTCTAACAATAAAGTGCATTTAAACATAATAGCACAAGATGAGAGGTATTTTAGTTTTTTTCCCCTAAAAAAAGGGAATTTTAAGAAAATAGCCACTGTTTACAAAATGATTTTAAAAAATAGCCACAATTTCAAAAAATTTAAAAACTAGTCCTTTAAGAAATTTCTGACACAACACATTTTTATGTGTAATTTTGTTATTGTCAGAAATTTCTTACAGTGTGTAATGACTAGATTTTAAATTTTTTGAAACTGACTATTTTTTAAAAACACACAGTTCAAAATAGCTATTTACCTAACTGACCCAAAAAAAATTATTTATCTTAAAATTATTAGTTTCAACTTTCAAGCATCTTAGATACCAAAAAAATATACTCCAATCAGATTTTCAATAATATTTGTAGTAGAAAAAAGATGTGAACTTATCATATTCATCCAAATTAACAATTTTTTTTTTTTTTCAGTGGGTGTAATGCATTCATCATATGTATCCAAATTCTTCTTCGCTCTTGCTTTTCATAAACGAAAACTTGTCGTCAATTGAGTGTCAATAATCAAAAAGGCCGATATGTCCAACAAACCTCACAGAAACTAAAGTACAAAATTTCTACAAAGGAACCAAGCTAAAACAGAAAAGGATCAGGGAATATTGAGCCTAGAACGGCTTATCTTTCAGCTGCCGAGAAAATCTCTTTATTTTCTTCTTTGGTTCTCTTCACTACACTACCCAAAAAAATGAAAGGGGAAAATATAATAGAAAATGAAAGCAGCTCCTATTGTGAGTTTTTAACGAAGAGGAGAGAAACAAATAACGAAACTATTACATCAACGGTTAATCGGAGTGTGCATACGCTCGACAATTCTGTTAACTGCATCACGGGACATCACTAGAGTGTCGTGCTGCAGAATGCTGTAGACATTTAAACCCTGAAAAGAAAACCGTGTAAAACCATGAATAGTCACATATAAAACAGAATTTCAAAGAATAGTGGAAACAAAATGTGGAACGTGTATAAAACTTGTGAACGTAATAAACAAGTTGTAGATACCAAACAATTTCGTAACCGAGGCGAAAATCAAAGTAATTAGAGAAAGCTCCATCGACCTCTAAATGTACATGAAAAAAAAAATTTAATTTGAAAGAAACTAGTTCGAAGACAAATAAGATTAGAAGTTCTGTATGAAAAGCTCTGACCCTGGTGATCCAAATGGACCCCCAATCATTGAGACCAGAACTTGAAATGTACGAGTGTAGTACGTCAGCTAAAGAAAAGATAAATTATTCAAGGATTAGAAAAGAGCCACTTACAATTGAGGGCAACACATTTGCGTAGTGCAAATTTTGTGTAGCCAATTTCAACTTTTCACCAATAGGACCGCCATCGACCAGCAGAAGTTTCTTGGTGTTCTCCATTTGATTAACATAGTTCACAATGTTCTTGGTTTTGTGGGTGGGGACCTCCAAGTCCTCAAAAACCAGAAGCTGCATTTTTCAATTTTGCTAATTAGGTTTCACACACCATCTCGTCTCCAACTATGTCATGATACTTAACTGATATAGCCAAGAAATTTCAGCAATATATACGTATGGTATTAAGAAATAACATAAGAACAGATATAAACAAGTGCATTATTTGAAAAGGATTAAAACAAGAAGACAATCGATGAAATCTCTGTCGAAATTCACTGATGGCCCAATTTGTATTTGCTTACAATACTTCACTTCAAAGCAGATTTTATACTGGTAAAGACAAACTAAAATTCTTCCCCTGCAATGAGAGAAAGCGAGAGAGGGCGCGCTTGCCTTTCCCTCCGCTGCACGGGCAGTCAAAGCAATCTTTAGCCCTAGCCGCCGAACCTTCTTATTCAGCTTAAAGGCATGACTTCGTGGTTTAGGTCCATGCATTCTAGCGCCTCCTCGAAACTGTTACCGATAACGAGTTCATCAAGGTTCATCCAAAAGCATCTCAAAGACAGTAATTTGGAATTAATAAACCAATAAAATTGTTAGTACCTGGGGGCCACGCAATGTTCCATGCCTTGCTCGGCCAGTACCCTTCTGCCTCCAAGGCTTTCTTCCAGTTCCACTGACCTCACTAATTGTTTTTGTTGAATGTGTTCCCTGCCAAGTTAAGACTATCAGTAAAAAAATTTCTTGCATTTACTAATTTACAAAGTCTGCTCAACGAAACTCTTACAGTTTGCGTAAATCCTTTGGCTGGAATGTAGATTAGTTACGTAAACAAAACTAAACTTGCATCACTTTACGGATATATTAATAATTGGATATTAATATAGGATAGTATAATTTTCTATATTATTATTATTACAGAGAAATAGTGGTCAGTTACTTCATCTAATCACATGCTTCAAGTATCAACGTATATTAGATGAAACCTGTTGGCGTTTTGCAAGCTGCCATAGTACAACACGATGTATAATGTCCTTCCTGATAGGTACATCAAAGACATCACCAGCTAAAACCATAAAGCCCTTGTCTTCGTTATGAAAATTTGTCATAGGAATTACCAGGTCCTGATAAAGCCCTAAACAGAGACACATAAAAATAATCATATCCGAGCGAAAAATCAATACGCATACAAAATTTTTAATGTACTCAGTTCAATAAATATGATATAAAAGATAAGAAAAAAAATCAAACCAATAGCCACAAATGCGTGATCTACATTATCCATTTATGAAAGTTCAAATGCAAGTTCCTAGAAACTATTGTGCCTTGAATCTATAGATCAGTCATAATGCAGAACCTATTGGAAGTAAGAAATGTGGTACATTAAATCAAATCAACTATATTAAATGGATACCTATTTCTCTCTCTGGCGTCAGCACAGGCTTAGCTGACATCAAATGAGAAGGAAAAGCACCTTCACTTGATTCTGGGGTCAGGATAGAAGTTGAAAGCCGTCGACGAGAAAGCAAAGACGCCACGCCCTACAAACAATCAGAACAATACATATATCCATAACTCAAATTCGACTGCCACAAACAACAAAAAATAAATAAAATAAAATGGCACGTCGAACAACTCACAACTCACTTAAATTTCATCTAGACACCAAAACAAGAAACATAACCGTACCTTGAAAATGGCTGAAGACTCCGCAGAAAGTAACCTATCCCCACGAACATTGTTGAACAAATCTGTTTAAACAAATCAACAATGCCGAAGCAAACAGGAGATATATCAAACGGGTGTGCTTAATCCGTGTTTTTGTGCATATATTTCTTTAGATATGCAAGGCCACATAACGATGAATCGATCAGCAAAACAGACTCTGAATATAACTATTCTCACCATCAGTTGTGCAAAGCGATGGACGGGCAATGCTTTGATAATAGCAGCGGGAGAACGAAGACGAAGACCCAAAAGAGCGTAACACTCTTCTCGAAATTGAAAAAGCCATAAGTTCAAAAGCTAACAAACAATAAGCACTTTCACACCAATTGCCTGCTCATCTACAACTACACACATCATCTGTCAGATTACGAGAAAATTAAACCTTTTCATGATTTAGACCTCATTTATACACCAACTATATCAACATTTTCAACAAAAGAATAATAAATAAAAAATTGAGTTCAAGGTGTTCGATCAATCGCCGCACAGAAAGAAATACTAGCTAAGCTATAACAACGGTTAAACACAGAAGTAGTAGAGTCGTTTTGGAGCTTAAAATCGTGCAATTGATAACCTAGGAATTTTCTTGTATTGAAAACGAAGGCCGAAAAAAAACAATACAGTAACGAAGAGTAAGCAATACGAAATACGGAGAAGAAGAAGACGAAGACGTGGAAGTACCGGCGAGACGTTTCCCGGCGAAGAGAGTGTTGCAGAGAAGGCTGACCGGCGAGCAACAGGCGGTGAATGAGAGAAGGAGAGGGAGAGGGAGAGGGAGAGGGAGGGGGGTGTAAAATGGAAGAAAACCTCGACTTGCACTGTCAGTTCACTAGTGTCTGGGTTTGGGTTTTTGTTTGGTCTTATTTCCAAAGCCCATTTCTTGTGGACGAGTCTGGGCTTCTCAAGGCATTGAGCTCGCTAACTTTTTTTACTTTTTATTTTTATAAAATAATATTTCTGGTGAGTTAGATAAAGGGTGATTTGATTTCCAATCAATGCCCTTTTACATATTAATATTTTATACCCTATTTGTGTTATATTTTTAATTCATACAAAATCAAAATAGCACATCATTGGAGGTATAAATTAATGACTTTTTTTTTTTTGCAGTTTTCCTTTTTTATTTATTTTATCTCTTAGGTAGAATTACAAAAAAAAATTATTATTCTAAGTACACTTAATTTATAAGGTCTCTTAATTCTTAGTCTATATTTATAGCGTAAAAATAAGGTCAAAATTATCAGTGGAATATAAAAAAGACATCAAAATCTCCTGATGATATATAACACGGTCTGCTTTTTTTTTTTTTTTCCATTG
Source organism: Boehmeria nivea var. tenacissima (assembly GCA_018132145.1). Taxonomy (NCBI): domain Eukaryota; kingdom Viridiplantae; phylum Streptophyta; class Magnoliopsida; order Rosales; family Urticaceae; genus Boehmeria; species Boehmeria nivea. Next base: position 15,914,485 of record CM030877.1, on the reverse strand, counting down.
TTTCTTTATCACTCGATATCAAAGTTTATTTTAACTCCGTATTTTTTTTCATTTTCATTTTTTTTCAGCTCCAATTATTTTATTTTATGATCTTATGTGAAGTATCGAATAACATGACTCATGATGAATAAATAATAGTAGATTTGGCAATCCTTCAAGCATAATGCTAACTTAATCATAATTTTAGTTACTTAGTAAATTAAAAGTCAATTGATAGTATAAAAGATTATATTAGAAAAAAGGGAAATTATGGTAGTTTACCATATTAAAAAAATTATCATAACTTTTTTTAATTAGGTAAATGACTTGTAATATACAAAATACTATGTTAAGTGGACGAAATAACTACCATTTTTAACTGATAGTTTGTCTACTGACCATGGTAAATAATCTAAATGCTAAAAACAGATCATTCACCTAAAAACAAAAAATATAGAAATTTTTTTAAATAGATCTAAAATTAAACAATTTAGCTACAAACTCAAAAGAAATAAATATATAACCTCTGTTTTAAAAATTATAATAAAATAATTTATCAAATAACTAAATTGCTAGTATGCCCTAATTAATTGAGTCATCATTTTCAAGTGAAAATAATTGATGGATATTTATATTTTGCTTTTTAATCACTTAAAACACGGATATATATTTTGATTGTAGTGTATAACTTGGATAATTTCTGTTTTTTTTTCCCCTATACAGTACTTACGTAAATTTAATATTTCTTGGTCACATCAAAATGGTATTTACTGTGATTTTCCTTTGTGTTAGTTGATATTAAAAGAAAATATCCAACGTTTCGATTAATTAATAAACTATTCATTTTTTAACTATATGATGATGTCTATTTACCATTATATCCGTAGTTCTCTTATGTATTAGTGGCTAATAACTTAATTTTTAAAAATGTTAGTCATTTTTTTAAAACATGAACCAAAAATTGGTCAAATATCAAATAGACCTTATATTTTTTCATATACATTCACATGGGATTATTATTAAAAATAAGTATTTTTAGGCCCAGTAAAATACACATGTACAATAAATACTAATGAAATAATTAAATATGCGAGCGTGTATAAATATATATATATATATATATATATTGATGAGAAAATTTCATTGATACCCCCTAATTTTTTCTTTACTTATATAAAGGGTGATTTGATTTCCAATCAATGCCCTTTTACATATTAATATTTTATACCCTATTTGTGTTATATTTTTAATTCATACAAAATCAAAATAGCACATCATTGGAGGTATAAATTAATGACTTTTTTTTTTTTGCAGTTTTCCTTTTTTATTTATTTTATCTCTTAGGTAGAATTACAAAAAAAAATTATTATTCTAAGTACACTTAATTTATAAGGTCTCTTAATTCTTAGTCTATATTTATAGCGTAAAAATAAGGTCAAAATTATCAGTGGAATATAAAAAAGACATCAAAATCTCCTGATGATATATAACACGGTCTGCTTTTTTTTTTTTTTTTTCCATTGTTTCTTTATCACTCGATATCAAAGTTTATTTTAACTCCGTATTTTTTTTCATTTTCATTTTTTTCAGCTCCAATTATTTTATTTTATGATCTTATGTGAAGTATCGAATAACATGACTCATGATGAATAAATAATAGTAGATTTGGCAATCCTTCAAGCATAATGCTAACTTAATCATAATTTTAGTTACTTAGTAAATTAAAAGTCAATTGATAGTATAAAAGATTATATTAGAAAAAAGGGAAATTATGGTAGTTTATTAGTTTACCATATTAAAAAAATTATCATAACTTTTTTTAATTAGGTAAATGACTTGTAATATACAAAATACTATGTTAAGTGGACGAAATAACTACCATTTTTAACTGATAGTTTGTCTACTGACCATGGTAAATAATCTAAATGCTAAAAACAGATCATTCACCTAAAAACAAAAAATATGGACTTTTTTTTTTAAATAGATCTAAAATTAAACAATTTAGCTACAAACTCAAAAGAAATAAATATATATCCTCTGTTTTAAAAATTATAATAAAATAATTTATCAAATAACTAAATTACTAGTATGCCGTAATGTGATTAAAACACGGATATATATTTTGATTGTAGTGTATAACTTGGATAATTTCTGCTTTTTTTTTCCCCTATACAGTACTTACGTAAATTTAATATTTCTTGGTCACATCAAAATGGTATTTACTGTGATTTTCCTTTGCGTTAGTTGAAATTAAAAGAAAATAAAGAAATTTGAGCTTTTCATTTGCTTAAATAGGTATGATTTATTTCTCTGCACATTATATGGTTTTAATTAGGAGACGCTCAGAGTCAGAGGGGAGTACGTCACTCCCTCTCCGATCTGCCGATTGTCATTGGCCGGCTTCTGCAAGTAGGAGAATGCAAAAGTTCTAAAATAGCGTCATACTTATATACTTGAATATACCAAATTAGCAGTTAATTTCTTCCAAGAAGTTTCGCCTGAGAGAAAATCTCCAACCATTGACACATGCACAAGACAAAACCCTAGCTAGCATATTAATCAGATAATAACCAAATATAACACAGAAAATTAAACACGTATGTCGGGTAATTAATTAGGGCCAAGGCATTAAAAGCAGCTCTTTTGCTGTAACACAGACAATTTTGTCACCCACAAAAGCACTTCAAGCCACACAATGCCCTCAAAAAGTCCCAACCAACATATATATACGATCATTCCAATTCAAACATTATATATATAATATAAAGACTACATGTTGCTAATATGGATCTCATGCCTAACTAAAAAGGAAGCAATGATTAAAGGGTACGTGGAAATTAATATACCATAGTCTCCAACGATATACATATCATAAAAATGTAACAATATATAGCGCGCATAACAGGACGCGAGTACTAAGTGTACATGACAGCCAATAATTATAATAATATTGTTGCTAATGAAATAAAGCAGTGTTAATTATACGCGAGCCTGAAATGGCTCAGAGCAGCTGCGGCGAGATATCCATGGGAAAGGGATTTCCCAGGACGCTCTCCATGTAATAATGGTGCGGATTCGCGGCGTCCATCACCACCAACTGCATGTCCTCCGACGGCTTCCAGTGCCGCTTCCTTTGGTTGATGAACCAGTTGTTTATCTGCTTCTGATCCAGCCCCGTCGACTCCGCCAACGCCAGCTTTTGCGACTCCTGTTGCACATTCGATGTCGCTAAGCTTATCATGTAAACGTACACACATAATTCAAGCCACTACATACTCCAACGCGTTAATGCCATTTTTAAACGTTATTTTAGTATCATCTAGTTGCAAGAATTAATAATTAATGTTGGCAGCCCATAACAAAGAAGAGTAGTTGTATAAGCAAATAATATGACATTTTGATCGCTGATTATTGAGTCAAAAACCTGATTGGAAGGACGGGTAAGAGGACAAAAATATGAACTTTAAAATTGTAGTCATGATCTTTTTTTTTTTTTTTTTCGGTCAGGATCATGATTTTCATGTTAAATGCAATCAATCAATACTATTTTTCAAGTACTAAACTTGGCATTATTTTATTTAGTGCTAAATTTGACACCTCGTTAGGAATTTGTTAAATTTAACTTGTTAAATTTGACACCAACAATAAGATAGTATTGGAGCATTATTTATTCACTAAAATGTCAAATTTTAGTTTTGACACATCAATTTGCATGGCATTAGAGACTCAAATATATATTATAAAAGACCATCACCAAGTCAAGTTTACCAAACTATAACATGATTTAGTCGAGAATCATAAAGAAGTATAATTCTTTCAATTAAGATACGATGGCGTGAATTACCGAGGGATAAGGCCATTTGTAATGTCGGCTCCACCAATCAAGCAACTGTTGCCTTGCTTCTTTAGGGAGTTTCCCTTTCTTCCTCTTCTTCATGAACTCTTGCTTCAGGCTTCCCAAGTAGCCGCTGTACTTGCGTAAGAGCTGACCTTTTAGCTCCCGATCCTCGGCTTGTGGATCTATGAAGCTATTGTTCACGTCGACCTCCTCTTCAGACGAACCATTCCGATCAACAGCCTCGCCACAAGCTGGCATCAAAAAGTGAAGGATTGGAAAAAAAAAAAAAAAGATGCTCTCTCTTTCATGAATAAAAGGAAGATGCTTTCTCTTTCATGAAGCTTATACATGATCCAATAATAAACATAAATAAAAAAATTCAAAATAACTACTATCAACATCAAGTAGATAATCAATTATATCAGAATGATACAGAATTATAGATAGCTGATTATTAGTCACTTTTATTACATATGGCGGCCGACTGTTTGATCACACAAAATATGATTAATTAGTACTACGTACCGAATTTTGGAACTGATAATTAGTAAAGACCGGCATTATTTCTGAAACGATCCGTTAATAATTGAATAAGGCATTTAACTAGCAAATTCAGATCGTTTAAACCACAAGGATTAAACCACTTCAATTTCCAACATCTAAATGATACATTAATAATATTCCTAGCTTTCGCAGTAGAGCTTTGGGAGAAATAGATAACCCCAACAAATGGCATCTATATAATGTACTAATTATAACTACGCATTCAAAATTCAAACAAAATTGAACTTTTAAATTTGCAAGATCGATTATGTAAGAAAAGCAACGGAAAAAAAATCCTAAAGCCACCGTATATAGAGATGGAAAGTTAGATAGAAAATTAATGAACAATTATTAATTGAATGAAGTCACCAATGTCATTATGCAAAGACGACCAAATCACATGAGAGAACCAATAAACATGGATTCATGCTCCAGCTGGTATCTCAAACTGAAGTATCAAGACCAAACGAGCAACATGATAACAAGTACTTTGTTCATCAGATTGCTCAACTGGCAAAATATTAACAATGTACAACAGAAATTCAAAGAATGGCATTTAGAATTATGGATTGTCATAAGTCAAATTGATTAGATATGTAAAGGTCCGCTGCATAAATTACAGGATGATAGACGTACTAAAAGCTAATGCACACATTTTAGAATCAACCTTTGGGGGTTTTCTTTATTTTTTTTTATTTTTTTTTTGCGTAAGAAAAAGTAAAAGTGATTATTAGCTTAACTAGAGAAGGTTCGAGTAACATACATGTATAAAAACATATATATAAGCGACAAATAAATAGACCAAATAAAGCTAAATGCTGCCAAGAAATTCAGAGTGAAAAAGAATCACTAGAAAATCACAAGCTATAATGCAAATCCCATAGGTTTCGACATTAATAGGGAAAAAAGACATACATATACACATCTGTATATGCAAATATTAACACAAATGGAATAGTCTCCTTCATCACTTGTATGAATATTGGATCCGAATATCTGTTAATACTCTTTCACTAGTATAGCTCCATTAACTAGTGGTGGAAAAGAATAGTAATAGCATATAAATGTAGACAAGATCTCATGCTTTGGTGGTGCCAAAGTCACCACCACTTCAAATAATCAAATTCAACTTATTATCCTTATTTACCCATTCGTTTGGCATGACACCCTATAAGCTTATAGAACACTAAACACTAATCAACCTACACCTTAACACTGACACAATTAGTAAACACGTTATAAACTACAAGCTTAGGCCACCATAAGGAATATTTAATATTTAGATTATCCCCAACCCTAAATCTTCATTTTGAAATTTACCTTGAATGTAACGCGTAAGTGATTAGTATATATTAAACCTAAACAGAAAGTGAAGAATTTTTGGGAAAAGAAACAAAACCCTTTCAATACACAGATACCCAGAGAATCATTAACAGCAAGGAAACATGTGACAAAGTACTCCAACATTTAAATCTACTTGGCAGCTAGAAAAATCAAACATCATTTGAATCCCAACCCTAAGCTTACCCAAAACCAGTTCCATAAAAACACAAAGCAATAAAACAAACCAAGAAAAGAGCAAAAACCCAGCCCCTCCAAAAGGAGGGACTTTGTAATAATAGCAAGTACTAAGAAAATAAAAAATAAATTAAAAAACCAAAGCACCCCCTTCAGGGAACAAGCCCTACTTAACCATATTAAATAATAAATATATTATATACCCACCAATTAGATCAATCCACCGTATTCGTAGAAAGAAAGGAACACATGATCTATACAAACTATGCATGCCAAGTCAACTAGTACTATAGTCTATAGTTGTAATAGATCAAGCAACAAAGAACTCAAAACCCAATCAGATGAAGTGAAAGAAGTGATTTATCACCAGAATCAGAAGATGAAACGGTGAGAGATTTGAACTGAGACTCGATCCTCTGAAGGAAAAGCATGGCTTCCTTGAAGGGTTTCGAGAGCTCTTGCTCGTACTTGCTCAACATCTCACAGTAAGCCTCCATGAACTGATCCAGCGCCGGATCTTCCCCAAGACACCCTCTGCTGACGTGTCCCATCGCCGCCGCCGCCGCCGACCCGCATGCCGCCTCTAGCCGCGCCACCACTTCCGGCGGCGCTCCAACCTATCCATATACACATAAAGCGCATAACATATAAGCGGATATATATCATCTAGGTTTAGTAGCGACTGAGAATAAATACTATTTGTCTCTCTTGGCTATATCTTTAGTCTGCTTGAAAAGGGTTTCAGAACTCTTATGTTCTTTTTGCTCCTAGACAATATTGAAGGTCCAACTTCGTAGATCCAAACTTCTCAAGGTTTACAAAAGCATGCAAATTTTACCATAAGCACTAGCTTTTATTTTCCTTTTTTTATTTATTTTTGGCGTGGTAATATTTATATGGAAAAAAGGATTCACCTTTTGACAGTTGACATAGGAAGCCAAGAGACGCTGGTAGTGAGGATGAGCCATGATCTTGGCCTTGAAAGAGGAGACGCTAGTGTTGCAGTGATCGGTTGTTGTGGTTGTGGTGTTAATCTGATGATTATGATCATCATGATCAACCATATGAAAATAAGTGCTAGTTGAGATATTGTTGTTGTTGTTGTTGTGATGATGATTGTCAAGCATGTTGTTGTTGTTGATGTTGAGAGAAGAAGATCCTGTGGTTGTGCTAGTGCTGTTGCGGTTATGATGATGGTGGTTGTGAGGTAGAGGAAGAAATACTGAGCTGATCATGTTGGTTGTGTCTGAAATATTTGGATTAGGACTGCGGTTATGGTGTTGATGATGATGTTGATTATGATGATGATGATGGTGATGGGAATGAGAAGGAGAAGAAGTAGTACTAATAGTAGAAGTAGTAGTAATTAGAGGCATCATCATCATCATTGGACATACTAGTCCATTGTTACTGTTTTCTCCAAAAGCCATCATGCAAGAAGTGCCATTAGAACCACCTTCCATTATCTCTCTCTCTCCTCCTCACTCTCTTTCTCTCTCTTATCCTTAAAATCCCAAAGTTTCACTACCAAAACAGAAACCCAACTCTCTCTTTCTCTCTCTCTCACTTGCCCACTCCTATGGACAAAAATCTTTTTGCTCTTCCAAAGATGGGTATGTGTACATGTTCTTATGTGTGTATCGATGTATCTATATATCTAATATTAACTATATATATATATTTATACATATCTCTAGGGGGGCTCTCCCGGGTTTTAAGCTACAAGTTTCAGGCTTTTTCCACAGTAGTACACATGTGTGTGTATATACTCTAAACAGTGATAGTGCCTAGTAATCACTAGTCAGTGGTATTATGTAGTAAATATTAACAGTTACTTCTTCTTTCTTCCTTGGGTGGTCGGAAAAAAGGATATGTGTTTCCGTTTTCTTTTCTTTTTTCTTTTTAATTTGTCCTACTAATAATAGCAGAATTGAGACAGAGAAAAGAAGGGTTTATGGAAAAGCAAAGGGTTCGAGAGATTGGAGAAGGAAATATTAATAGAAGAGCGAGCGAGAGAGAGAGAGAGAGATGTATTTGTGTGTGTATGTATATTATTCGTAGTGGCAAAGCTTTTACCTTCCCGATGAAAACTCTCTCCCTCTTTTCTTGCACTGCAACTGAGCCACTGCCATTACTGGCAAAGAGTAAGAAAGAAAGATAAAGAAGAACGATCGATCAAATCGAGGAAAGAGAAAGCCAAGCCCAGGCGTCACCTACTAGTGAGAGACATATATTATTATTAGAAAAGACTTTATTACATATTTATATTCATTTTTTGGAGCATTGAAATTGGAATCACTTCACTTCACTACTCTCTCTCTCTCTCTCTCTCTCTCTCTCTCTCTCTCTCTCTAAACTGTGTGTGTGGCTTATTAGCCTTCCTTGTCACTGCTGGGGCTTGATGGCAATCCGTCCACTTGTTTGATATTCCCACTTTTCTTATTGTCTTCTTTTCCTCTACTCTCAAACCCCAACTCTTTTAACCTTTTCTTTTCCTTTCTTTTCTTTTCATTTGTGTGTCACGGCGGCGAATCGATAAACGGTGACATAAAACGTTTTCAGCGGTAATCGTTGCTTATACGTAAAGATAACGGTAACGGTTAATCCAATTCCAAAAAAATTTTAATAACAATTAATAACGTTAACGGTCATAGTTACCATTTTGCCACTATGAGTGCGGCGTGCCTCTCAATTCTACAGCCTAAAACATAATATGTATATGAGTATATATATATTTTTTTTTATTTTTATTTTTGCTTGAAACATATTCCTTAACAAATAAAATTGGAACAATTTTCTCGATCACCATGTGCTCGTTAACAAATAAATTGAGAATAAGAGGTTGGAATAGTATTTTCGAACATAATGCATGTTTTGGTCAATAAACTAATTCAGAAAATTCTGTAGTAGTTTTATTTTTTTTAATATTTCTCGATCATCAAAAAATATGAATATAAAGATCTAAAATTATTTTCCACTAAAGAAATACCCCACTATTTCTTCCCCTCAAAATATATATTTATTTTTTCTCTTTCAATCACACACCTGCTGGACACACGCGTCTCTTTGCTCCGTATCCATTTTTTTTTCTTTTTGATTATTTCCACGCAAATTCTCAAGGATTTTTTTCTAATTTCTTATTCTCTCTTCTTTTCAAAACTTTTTTCTAATCACTTAAACCATTATTTTTTAATCCTTATGATCTCGAAAAAAACATTTTCCTTAATATGGCTGGATTTTTTAAAATTTTTGAACCCTATTATCCTATTTTTTTTAGTGCAAATGTCGTTCTATAATTTTTGTTTTTGTTTGGATTTTTTTCATTTCAATTTTTTTGTGCTTGACAAATTTATAAAAGTCTCCACATATTTAATCGAAATGACAAAAATATACTTATTTATTAAAATCTTAACAAAAACATCTTTTGTTAAAATGTTTTTATCTTAGAAAATTTTAAGAAAATAGCCATTGTTTGCAAAATAATTTAAAAAAATAGCTATAATTTTAAAAAATTTAAAAACTAGTCATTTAAGAAATTTCTTAAAAAATTTTTGCCTAGTGTCAAAAATTTTTGACAATTTTTTTATGTGTATTTTTGTTTTTGTATGAAATTTCTTACAGTTTTATTGCTAGTTTTTAAATTTTTTGAAACTATGGTTATTTTTTAAAAACACACTGTTCAAAATGACTATTTACCTAACTGACCATTTATCTTATTTATTGTATATATATGAATGTGTGAGTATTCTTTTATAGTGTTCTATTACTTTTTTTTTTCATTTTTATATGTTATTTTTGTAGTTATTTTAATTTTTTCAAGCTCAAATTTAGATGTTAATAAACAAATTTGGTCAACAATATATGCTTTTATAAGTAAAATCTTAACAAAACCTTACATTGTTTTTGTTAACATTTTAATATGCAAAATATACATTACAACTGGATGAATTCAACAAAATAATTTACAAGGAGGTTGAGCATACCGCGGGTGTTTAAAAATTAATATGATTAGTACAAGATGAGTTATCAAAATTGAATTGATCTGTCAAAAATAGCTAATGTTTCAAAAAATAAATAAATATGGTCTAATTATAAAATGTACGGATGAACTTTATTATTAATAATTATTTTATGATCAATTTATTGATAATTGCAATCATTGATCATAGTTTTACAATAACCTAAACTAAACTGAATAGTCGTTTCTTATCTCATTAATACATTATAAGTTCGTAGTATATATTATCTGTAAAGGCTAGTTAAGCAATTAGTCATTTTAAAGGTAAAGTTTGAAGGATTTAGCCATAGTTTCACGAAATTAAGGATTTAGCCATAGCATGTAATATTTTTTGTAACATGTAATATATATACGTGTAAAAAATGTAACATTTTTTGTAACATAAAATATTACACTTTTACACGTATATATGTTTCATGTAACAAAAAATGTTACATTTTATAGCTAAATCCCTAATTTCGCGAAACTATGGCTAAATTCTAAAAAATTATCCAAAAGTTTAGTTAAATGCCTAAAAAACTCTATCTGTAATTGTAATTTAACCCACAATATATACCCATATCAGTGGAGAACGAAATTTTAAGAAAAATGATGCTACTTAATGATTTATATTTTAGATTATATATTGAAAATGTATGAGTGTGTTTATCAAGTGAACGATTTATAATATATATGTTATATATATGTTATGGTAAGTCAGTTAACAGTTATATATAACGTAAAGATGTAGGTAATTTTTTAATGAGCTATGAAATTAGACATTAATCTCAAAATTTATTGTATACTAATTGGGCAGCACCGTACTTTATGCACGAAAATAATTTAAAATCATCCATTACGTACAGAACCAAATCCTTTTTTTTTTCTATCTTCATTATTTTTGTAATTATTTTATGACAATGTAAATTTATATTTAATTCTGCATGCATATTTTATATTTTTATATTAAAAATAAATAAATTAATGAATTATCGTAATAATATTGAAGGAAATATAAAATAAGATAGAAATATATTACAGATGTATAGGTTGTTACCTATGACAAAATATTCCTTCTTTCTTGATGCTAAACATTACAATCAAAACTGTGAGAGTTACGATCACTATAAAACTGGCCTCACAGGTCTGTGTATAAATGGAAGATGAGATTCAATATTTAAATTTGTTATGCCACCGCTCCTTTTAATTTTGCCCTCTATATACTCATCATTATTTCTACGTCACTTGTTTTGTTAGCTATCACCTAGCAATTGGTTATTTCGTTATATTATCCTTCTCGAGGATTTCTTATCCCCGTTTGTCTTACTTATTATAATCATTACATTTTATTCTATTTTTTATTTTTTTAATCTTCTAAATCATTTCATTTCTTTTTAATTTTTTTAATTATTTTTTTTAATTTTTCAAATCCCTATATAATATCTTTAAATCTCAATTATTTATACCACTTTAAAATTTACAAAATTAAATTATTTTTCAAACTATTTTTTAAATTATTTTCAAATTATTTAAAACGATAAAAAATAACTAAAATGGTATTCCAACACAAGCTAAATTATTGGAAATATACATATATATATATATATATTATGGTTTATGGATATATATCATCAAAATAAACAAATGAACAGATGTTCATTAATTGATGTATTCAAGACTCAAGAGTCATGGGAAAGGGATGATAATAAACACAGCCTATGAAAACAGAAAGAATTTGGGCAATGCAAGTGAGAGTTTTACTGACAAAAAATCTATTCCATATCATTATTAGTCACAGTCATGGCATCTAATCCGTAATTATTTACCACGAAGAAAATAGTCATGTGGCTCTCTCTCTCTCTCTATCTCAGCTTAAAAAAGCTGATAAAGTTTGTGGGACAGTCCGAATGTCTCTTCCTCTCAATCTCTCTCTAGTCTCTACATTTTATAGGCTTTCATTTTCTCTCTCTGTCATTAAAGATGCAAGTCTGAAAAGCTCTATATATACATATTTTTACATATACACAACGTATCCGGTGAAAAACCGTAGAGACAGCCCTAATCCATGTTGAATATATCGTGTTTTGCGTGTATTAATTATTATTCATCACCAAGCTCCCCTTTAACGTCTATCATCTGCAACCTATCACAAATATGAATCCAGAGTTTTGTTTCACTTCCCTAAATTTTTTTTTTTAACACGTAAGTGAATAATTATCCTTGTACTGGCTCAACATTCTAAACCTTGAAAAATCTATTATTTGATAGAAAATTTTGTATTTGGATAGCAATAATGTAGTAAAGCAAAGTTAAATAATAGATTTTACATTTGTAACAACATTAAAACTGGTGCTGCCAAACAACTTTTGAATTGTCATTTTTGAGAAATTATGTAAATAGAGGAAAAAAATTGTCAAACATTAATCATCAATCTAGATGTTAATTTTCTATCAAAATGCTATTTGTCAAACTTTTTAGCATGCAAAAATGGTCCGGGTAATTCCCTAGACGTTTTCCCCGAACAAAAGTTTCGGGATATACTTGGTTTTACCTTGCGGGTAATGACCGGGTATTACCTGGGTTTTTTTCGAAAATTTCAACACATATGTTTTCTTGAGAATTACTCGGAGAATGCCCGAAAGAGAAGAGGCATCAGCGATTTGGGGGAAGCGGGGGAGGTCGCGGGGGAGAGCGGGGTTTGGATCCAGTCTGAGCGGGGGAGGTAGCCAGGGAGATTAGGGGAGGTCACGGTGGTCTCCGATCTGAGCGGGGTAGGTCGCGGTGGTCTCCGTTCGTCACGTGGGAGAGCGGGGTAGGTCACGGTATAGTGCGGGGAAGGTCACGCCGGAGTTTTGAAAATTCAGACTTTTAATCTTAAGATTTAAGAGATTTTCAAGTATTCCTTTGATGAGTTTTGAAAAATTCAACATATTTATATATACATATATAATATTTTCATGTATTGCCCCTTTTAAGTTTTTGAAAATTCAACTTATCTAATAGTTGAAATATTTTTGAGTAGGACCGATCCCCTAAGATTTATATTTTTTATTATGACCCACTTATTATATTATTCTTAATTTTAACATAATACACTACTTATTAAATTATTAAAAAACATTTTAAGCCTTGTTTTAACCACGAGCTTTTATCACGACAAAAAATTTGCATTCTGTAAATTACTATGCACTAATCATACATGAACTTGGAATAATTACATTTTTTTTAAGGTATTTGCTAGGATGGGATGTAGCAGAACAAGGGAAAGGGAAATAGGGAATTGTAAGGGAAGACTAATTCACCAAAAAATATATAATTGAAATAGTTAATATGTTACCATAAATTTTTTTCCTTCTTCAATCTTTGTACCAAACAACGAGTCTTGGTTTCTTCTTATCTACATAGTACATTAATTTCAAGAGCCTTTTTATAGTACTCTACTTATTATTAGTGCTAATGTAACTAACAGCGTTAGAGCTTAAAAACTGGCCTTTAAACTTCAATATTGAATGTGTTATTGTTTAGTTAAGAAAAGCACATCGAGTCTCACTTGATGTAAAATACTTGAGCTTGGACTTGCATCTTATAACATTGTTCTTTAATTAGTATAGTATTTAAGGCTTAAATCAGGGTAAATAAGTGGTGGGGGCACATTCAGAAAATGTACTCACTATATTTTTTCCTAAGCAAACAGCTTTCTTGGTGAAAGGAAAATAAATGCGGCATGCACAATATGTCTAGCACAAATTGTCAATCCATATATATCTATTCCCAATAGTGTATATCTTGAATTTTGAATAGGATCAATAAACTGTAAATGGCCAACAAAATAGTCCTGTAAATGCGTGAGGCTAATAAATCCAATTTAAAAAGGGTAGGATATGACGGGGATAAAAGTAAAAATATGGGGGGCCTCCTCTCAATTCTTTTGTATATTATTCAAAATATGTGAATGTAAAATTTGAAGATCTAACAATTTTGTCTTCAAATATACACATATATAAGCCTAATAAGTATTATACTTAACGTTTCCCAGCAAAAAAAAAAATAAAAAAAAAAGTATTATACTTAACGTATATGTGCCTGTGCTTTAGCTCAATTTTGAAGCTACCAACTTCAACATTAATAAAGATACAAAAAATACCAATCATTTAAAAAAAAAAAGGGATTTTGAGACATAATGATAATCTACGTCCTGTACGTATTATAGTACTTTTAATTTATGCCTTAAAAAGATTTATTGTCCCTATTTATTATCTTTTTGGCTGTCTCTCTCACATTTTTAATTATTAGATAAGTCTTTAAAAAATATATTAAATAACAAGTAGGTGATTTGTCAGTTTATGCTTGGAAGGGACAGCAGATTTCTATTCTCAACTTTTACATTACAAACATATAGTGACAACAAATAGAGTACATCATTTAGGACATAAATTATTAAGTGACACTAAAAATAAGTGGCACTAAAAATGACCTTTTTTTTTTTTTTGCAATTTTTCCTTTTAAAAAGGGTATGAGGGTGGGTCGATGCTCAAATTAATTTCTATTTTGGGTGATTTGCAAAACAAAGTTATTTTTAATGGCATTTAATAATCTATACCTTAAGTAATGTGCTTCTTTTGTTTTCACTTTATATTTATAGTGTAAATTTTAAAATATAGATAAAAAATGTTATATGCATGAAATATAGAATATCACTGTGACTGACAAAGGGCATTCCTCAAAATCCCCCTTTTATTTTTCTCCTACCTTCCTAAAAACGAACCTAGGGCACACCAATCAATTTAGTTTACCACGTTAGCAAAATAAAATATATATATATATATATATATATATATATACACCACATATTATTTGCACTGTGTGCTTGTATTTTATTACTACCATTTTCTATGATATGCCTGTTGGTGTGGAATTTGAACCAACACCGTTATCTGCACCTCTAGGTTGTGATGCGGCGATGAAATGGAATGAATTTAGCGGTAGTAATATTAACACACAGAGTTTAGAGTGGTTCGGCCCCCTTATCGGAGTAATAGCCTACGTCCACTTTTTTCTTGATGTTGTTTGTTTATTGTTTTACAGAGAATTTCCAGTCCAAATTTTCCCAACCCCCTCTCCCTTCTACCCCTCTTCCTTTTATAGGCTATAGTAGGTTACATTAATGAAGTCTGACAAATCATCCCTTAATTCTCGGGATTAGGTGACCTAAACACACATCCGACCATCCTCTCCCTTAATTATGGGAGTGGGTTACCTACTAACAGCAGTTGTACATTAGAAATGGGATGTCTACAGTAACTGTCACACATGATACATCCCTACAATTGGGAGTGATCAATCGATCATCACCGGAATAAACCTAAACTAAAGGTTACGCGGACTTCATCCAAGATCGGGGGTCTCCAGCTCCGCAGGTCAAGCCCCTAATCTTGACTAGTCATTTCCTCTTCACGGGCCTTATGACAAGACGGACCCTATCTTCGGTGGAGCCCCCATCAACCATTCTCGCGAGTGCTGGAGTGAAGGCGTTCTTCGACCACATCCTCACTTCCGTCTCCCCCAACAATTGCCTCCTCGATGACATGGCGATAGGGCGCAGACATCGGGTCTCACCCCCGAGGCTACAACCTCGAACGAAAATCTACCTACAACAATGACTATTTATTTCCCCTATTTTGATTCCCCTATATTATTATTTATTAATCTCGATTCTGCTTTAATGCATCTGTAAATATTTTAACTATATTGCGTCAAGATCTTATATAACAGCCAAAAATTCAATTAGATATTCTATAATTATATATTGACAAATTATATATATTATATTAAAAAAAAAGAACCTTAATTAAGACATTCAATTACGAAGCTCTTTGGGCAAGCTAAGCGCTCTGATCCATAATAGGAGCATTGTTATTACAATATCCCACGTATTAAATGAATCAACTGTTACGTATACGTATGTCAGTCATGCAATATATGTAGACATATTGAACTGCGAGGGCTACATTCAATTAGTGTGCTTCTATTTATCATTATATTCACAGGCGAAACATTCTTGTCGTATTATAGCACAATGACAAAATTGTCTTACCATGGCCAAAAATAAAATAAACTTACAGAATAAAATAAAAAAACAAAAACAACTGCAATAATCTAAGCATCAAAGTATTTTTTTAACACGTAGAAAATTCCAGCCAATTACTGCATTGGAAGAGAATATGTTTCTTTCAACTTTTCTCTAAAATAATTATTCCCAAAGCATGACTAGAAAGACGTGATTGCTTGGATTTTTTCGTATATTGGAAATAGTTAGCGCTTGGCATTTGGCAGTTAGCAGTTGAGTATTGTTCCGTAGGATTTCTTTAGTAACTTGTATTCTTGTAAGTTTGGAATTTTCATATGTATTGATTGAAAATCATTGGATTTCTATGACATTTAACAGAGAGAGTAATTATATATGAACATATATATACACATATATATCATATATTTGTTTACACTATTTTATCTATTTTATTTTATTATTTTATTTTTTTCGATCCTCCAAACTATTTCATTCCATTCCACTTTTTTCAACCATTTTTTTAAACTTTCTAAATCCTTATATAATATCTTTAAATCTCAATCATTTATACCACCTCAAAATTTATAAAATCAAATTATTTTCTAAATTATTTTCAAACTATTTAAAATGGTAAAAAATGACCAAAATAATTTCCCCAAACGGGGGATAGATTGTACAAAATCGTTATTGAGTCTCTAAAGGGTTACGAAAAGTCTTGAAAATTATAGACAAAGAAATATATTCAATCAAATGTCCAAGCACTAAAGTACCCAAACGCAATATAGATATAGTTATATACTACCTGAACCAAGTGGGTCCTAGAGCTCCTGAGATCAGATTTTTTCTGCACACGCAATGAATCAACTCTGTAATCAAGATATACACATAGAAATTGATAATATTATTAATTCTATACTCAAAGATCAACACATATTAGAAATTTGGGTCCTTTCTTTTTGGCCTTTGGGACAAGAAACACCATTGTTATTACATGGACCCACTTGAGAAATGAGAGAGAGATTTTAAAAAATAAAAAATATGGACTCAGCAGTCATTGATTTTTAAATTTTTTGGTGTAGTTAATTTCATGCCTAATAAACCAACTTTTCTTCTCAATTCTTTTTGTTCCTTTAGGATGATATGAGGAATTAATACTTTTTCAGGTCTAGACTCTATAGAAATGAGAGCACTTCAGAGCTTGGGTCATATGACTCATATATGTCCTGGTTAGGGTTTAGGGTTAAAGTAGAGTACAGTATCTAGGATTAGGGTTTGGAGAGAGAAGAGAAATGGGAGATAAGAAATATAGTACGCGAATCGGTCACAACAGCGTAAGAATAAAAAGCAAGCAAAGAATTCCCTCAAGTCTCAATAACAAAAAAGAAGCAATATTTACCAATCGAAAATCAGCAATAATATATAGTAATTATTTTTTAAAAGGAAAGGAAGTATTTGAGAGACGTCACTGGTGTTGAGTGAGTGAGTGTGAATAATAAGGTGGGTGGAGAGGCTAGGGCTATTTTTAGACCAACTTTAGAGGGACAGAAATGCTAGGCTCTACTTGCAAAACCAAAGCTTTTTTTTTCCTTTTTTTTTTCTTTCTGATTTCACTTTACGTCACGTCTTTCTACAGTTGCATGTTGAGATAATACAGGAATTTAACATATTGGCAAGGACAAAAAAAAATTATAACAAATTCAAAAGATACTACAGAACAAAACAACAAATATAACTACATGCCCGTTTGACAAAAGTTTGATGATCATGTAGAGTTTTTCATAATTCAATTCAACTTTTTTAATGACCATAGAGTGGACTAATTAGTTTTTTTTTTTTTTTTTTCCGTTTTCGTTTTTTTTAATGCTATCATCATCATGATTCGTGATTTGCTTAAACAAAAGTTAATACCCCTTTTAGCATATGACCTTGCAAATCACACATACGTCATTCCACTTTCTGTGTTCCGAAATTAGAAAGATGATTAGATTAATCGCTTTAGCAAATGCATCGCCTGAAACAGCTATGAAAAAGCAACATCTGCTAATCTATAGATTCAGAACAACATTAAAAAATAAAAATAAAAACCTGTTTTATAGTTGCTTAATTCAAGTTGTTCAATTTTACTTAGAGCAAACAATTCCAAGATATTATCCCAACCAAATATCATCTACATATTAGAAAAATATTATCGAGCTTAATCCTCCATTTATTTATGTCTGAGTGTTGAATATCAAGTCGGGCTAAAATTAAAAAAATATATATTATCGGACTCGGTTCTGTAGCAGTGGTCTCGCTCATGTTCATTCATATTCATTGAATAATTATTTTGGCTTTTCTAGGTGCCATGGTGTTTTATGAGAACTCAGCTAAAATTAGCATGCACAAATTAGATTGCAATTATTACCGCAACGGAAATATATAATTGATAAACATCAAAGATAGTATTGAAGAGAATTGTGTAAGTGACTCGTCACAGCATCAACAGTACATGAAGATTCTTACGAAATCACATTTTTTTTAAAATTTTTTGTTTTGCAGTATTCAATTCTTTGGCCTTATCTTATCATGTATTCATGTGTTCCCAAAATTGCAGCCTTCGTGTGTGTGTTATTTCCTCTCTTTTTCACTTTTTTTTTTGTTTTGCCTTCTTGATGCAAATAAATTGCACGTCTAGGTGTTGTAGACTTGTAGTGTATGCTTTTGGGAAAGCTTATATCAGTTTTGGGGCAAGTATTCTAATGTATCTGTTGCTATGTGGCTTTAATTCTATTCCAATCATTGTTCTCCATTGGCCATGTATATAAAGCAGCGAACACATTTTCACATAAAGAGTAAAGGTAACAAAAGAGATTACCAATAACCCAAAAGAAAAAGAACAAGATGGAGCATATGAAAATTTGATGACATTCAAACGCACAGATATATGGCATTACTTTGCTCTATTAATGCTACCTCATATTTAGTGGCATAAATCATGAATTAAGGGTCAACTATATACTAGTGTATATATATACTGATGAAAACAAATATATATGTATATATATGTGTGTGTGTGTGTGTGTGTGTCATATTGGTATTTTTGGGAAGATGATTATGATCTAATCATGGAGTCAACATTGAGTTTAAAGGAAGGTTGAAAATGTTTTGAAAAATGGTGGGTCCGGGTAATCTATTCATTTAGTTTTTTTTTTTTTTTTTTTGCAAATAAATCTATTCATTTAGTTGGATTACATGTCTGTGCGCCACAAAAAATGAACAAAACCCACTTATATTAGCAAATTAAAAATCTTCCACAAAGTTAAAAGTACTCACAAAAGCTAGCTAAACAAGCTAATAGTAATAGCTATCAGATGTGATCTAATTATTTTTAGTTAATGAAATTTAACTTAAAGGCATTGGATGGCAACAACTGGATAAATCCAAACAAAAAAAAAAATAGTGGGTGTGTGTGAAATAATTGATGTCTCTCACCGCACTAATTTTGTGGTTCACTTGAAAAAGAGTAAAAGACAAAGGATATATAGTTACGTTGTAGTAGCTGTTTCCTTTTGCACTAGCAAAAATTAATAGCTAAGCTTATCATTAACAATAATCCTCACTCATTAGTGGCGTTTTGTGTTGGGTTTCTTGGCGTGACTCTCCTTTGAGCTTCTACAAGCTTCATTGTTCACTTCCCATATGAGTGTATTATTATGGCAATTTTGGCCGACAGAGAAATGGCTTTTTATCTTGTCCAATCCGTGCCACTATATATGGGAGGTAATTGGTATATATAGGACTCTGTAACGCAAGAGTCATCAGACGCTTTTATTATATTTTATCTCTCTTCTCTTCAGTGATCCCTCTGAATAAATAGAGCCTTGCAACAATTAGATTACATTATATAACTACATTTACATGCAAATACTCTTTCTAAAGCAACTTTGTGAGAACCTTGTTATTATGGCCGTTTGTAAGAGCTTTGATTTCTGCTTTTTGCTAGTAGAAGAAATGAAGTAAAAATTTTGACTTTTCAGTAAGTGTTTAGTTATATAGGGTCTTGAGCTGAGGGTCGAAGAACGTAAAACAATGAGGGCTTTAAAAGCCCAATGAAATTTATCCTGATGATGATAGTCGCGACCACATGCTATTTTTCTTGTTTAGCACATCTAAGTGCGTCCAAATTCTTAAAATTAAGAAAGATAATTTTGGATCGACCCGTTTGAAGCAATGAGTCTAGATTCACATCAATCAATGAATATCATATAAAATATAGGGAGGTGATCGCGGATCAAATTCAGACCTCGACAAATTAGCCCACCAAACCCGATAAGAGAAAAGGAGTCTTAACCCTCCTGGTGATATAAATAAAGGAGTAGGAGTAAGCAATATCTTTCAAAACCCAATTTATTCAATTTTATCATGCGATTATCCCTTGAAAGGACATATAATTGCTCTGACTAAGATAGAATTGTTGACGAAATTTTAACAGAAACGACAAAATGTTTTGGGAATTATTTGTGAGTAGAGGCGTATGAACTACTTTCCTTAAAGTGTTATTTGCCCCCACTTAGTGCTACGGGTTAATGGCAAATTACCTCCCAAGATACAACACTCACACACAATCTCACAATAGCACACTTATGGATTATCAGGAAAAACGACAAGTAAAACGTACAGAAACTGAAAAACGTTTATTTGGTTTATTTATGAACAGTCGCAACTGTTCACCAACAGTCGCAACTGTTCAAACAGTCACAACTGTTCAAACAATCACAACTGTTCTAACAGTTGTAACTGTTGAGTTGTTAACCGAAAATAACTGTAAAATACAGTTATTTAATATATTCAAACGTCACTTAAATCTGATCGTTGGATCGCAACTCTTCACAATCAACGATCCTGATTTAATCTGGGAATAAAATAAAAACGAAAAAATATTCGCTCCTATGCTCCTTGCAAAGTGCGCCAAATACGCCCAATCGCACATCGCGCCGCTACGCGGTAGCGTGGTAAGGAGCATACTCCTTACCACACTCAACTATAAGCCTTTAGCTCACTATCCCTTATAAACCCTTCAAGTCCTACATCCACTAACCATGTGGGACTTTGGGTTTTCCAATGACTTTTGATTTTTCCAATAATAAACCAAACTACAATCTAACTAACAAGAACCCCCCATCGATTTGACCAGATATTCTTCTGTTGATTAGATTCTAGAATCAACAATGTTTATAGTGCTTTAAAAAAATCGATTTGACCAGATATTCTTATGCTGATTAGATTCTAGCATCAACAATGTTTATAGTGATTTTTAAAAAATCTTATATAAGTTTTAAAGATTTTTCGAAAGAGCTTTACAGAGAAGTTACATTTTTTTTAATTTTGATAAGAAGCACTTTTGTATGACTGAAATACTTCTGACATAATAGCTAAAAAATATTAGTTATAAATAACAAGAATGCTAATATTATGTTTATAGTGATTTTTCAAAACTCTTACACAAGTGTTAAAATTTTATTAAACTAGCTTTTTATAGAGAAGTTATAATTTTTAACTTTGACAATAAACACCTACATCTCTAAAATAATATAGCCAAACAATCTCAAAATTTAATTTTGAGTTCAGAAGCCAAAAACAACCAAAAGCAGCTTCTAGCAATTAGCTCTGCAAACTGGCCTTTTTAGTGTAATTGGTAGCGTTGGTATCTAAAATCGTCGTATTTTACAATTTATTCCCAAATTTTATTTTTAGTTGTATATTAGTTACTGTATTATTATTTTTGGTCTTCTTATCATTTCCAAGTTATTTTTCTTTTTCCATGTAATATAATTTTTTATTACTTTTGACATTTTTACTTTTTATGCATAATGCTTCTCAACTCCTTGTGTGTTTGTGCTATGTGCTCAAACTCAATTACCTTAAAAATTTATTGTTCGAGAATGATTATATTGGGAAAAGATTATGGTTTATGAGATTTATTTTTCAAGTTTAGAAAACTAATTTGATCTCCAACACACAATTATTTCCTATCACATTTTAAGTAAACATATTTGACGAAATATAATCGTTTCTTATTGGATAAGTTTTTTACATCAAATTATTGATTCTCTTTACCATTTTTTTATTAGATTGGTTTTATTACACTTTATGGTTTATATTGTTACTTCTACGGTAGTCTCTGTCATTCTCATTTTTATTGCCCCTTATGCGTCGTTTTTGTGTATTTTGATCATATGATGTTTAGCCGATTGTCGTTCCACAGAAGGATTGTCGTTTTTAAATTTGAGTGGATTTTATCCCACAATGCTGGTGCAATGATTTTTATTGTTTTTCTATTTCCTATCAATTTAGAATTTTCAACTTTTTTGCTTACGTTGTTTTCAGTGTTGTTTTTCTACTTGTTTGATCGTTCTGCTATGATGTTGTTTCTCGTTTTTCTCTTTAGGACATTTTGACTTCCATTATGTCGTTTCTGAGAAAATTTGATCTAATGTCACTTTTAAAATTCAAATATATGATTCCAGTCATAATTACAAGTTAAGTCACTTTTTTTAACATCAAATTATTATTTCACACATCCTCTTCTTTTTGTATTTTTTATTTATTGATAAATAAAGTAATTCGATCAAATTTATTAATAAAATGTGACATTGGCTGCAGATTTTATTTCAAAATAGCAATTCTCAAAACAAATGGTCTAAAAATAACATTTTTAAAAATTTCCTATTATTTCTCTCTTGCGATTGCTGCCGTTTTCGCACCTATTGTAGTTTCGGGATTGTCCTCTCACATGAATGACGTCGTTGTTAACTGATTACTCGCTGACATTTTGACTTCAATTCTGTCGTTTAAGTTAATGTTGTTTTTTTGTTGTCATTGCTGCTCCACCTAATGTCGCTTTTTTGCTTGTCCTCTCAAATATGATGTCCTTTTACCACTCCTTGGCATTTGCACCTTTATTCAGCCGTTTTTGGTTCTTGTCGTTTTCTTGTTGTTTTCCCATCTAATGTCGTTTTCAGTTCTTTCTCTCACTGTCTCACAAGTGATGTTATTTGTCGTCTCCTTGACGTTTTGGCTTCTACCTGTCGTTTTAAGTTACTGAAGTTTTCATGTTGTCGTTTTCCCAGTTAATGTCGTTTCTGGGCTTCCTTCCATATATGATGTCGTTTTTCTACTAAACATTTTTACTTCTATTATGTCGTTTTTAATTTATTGTCGTTTTCCACCTGATTTCGTTTTCGAGTTGTCATCTCATATTACGGTGGTCGTATATCCAGTCCTCGACATTTTGATTTTTATGATGTCGTTTTAAAGTTATTGTCGTTTTCCACTTGATGTCGTTTTTGGGGGTTCCGCATGATGTGACTTCTATCCTGTCGTTTTTAAGCTATTGTCGTTTTCCCACCTGGTGTTTTTAGGTTTCCTCTCACATACGATGTCGTTGTTCTTTGACCCTCGTATTTAACTTTTTATTCATCTCGCTGCTCCTAAGAGATTGATAACCTATACATTTTAAAAAGAACTGGTTTATTCAGTGCCCAAAAAAATAAGAAAAGAAAAATCTAAGAAAAGCTTCTTTGGCATTTCACGGACATCATCAGTTTCAGTCCAACCTTGTTAGCTTCCTCTTGCTTGTTTACTTGGCAGAGAAAAGACCACACATGTCACATCAAAACCAGCAAAATATATTGCCTACAACTTTCAACGCAGAAAGTTAAAAAATACTCTAGAAAATACCAAAAAAAAAAAAAAGGGGGAAATGCGGACATTTAGCCAAAGTTGATAGCAGACAAATTGAGATATTTAGCCAGCAATATTTCAAACCGCAAAACCAATAAAAAGTGTCACAGTCCAAGACACCATATTTGCATACATACATACGTAATACAGACACATAAATTGTATAATCCAGGAACGTTTCTCGTGAATATTAAAAGATTTAAACAATTTATAATTTAAATCAGATGCACTAAAATCAAACGGTGAAGTTGAAATCACAATTTCATGCTTTGAAATTGATTGTGCTTAGTACATTGATACGAAGTAGAAAAATACCCAAAATTTATACAACGATAAAAATAAATACCCAAACTTTTAAAGTAATTAAGTAACTAGTCAATTCGTTAATTACTTACACATATTTTTTGTAACTAAGTTAATTATCACCAGCTACCACTATATAAGTAATTGAATCACTTGGGTATTTTATTATATTTTTAAAAAAATTAAGGAATTAATTTAAATTAGGTGTTAAAAATTAAGTATTCTCTAAAATCCTACTCAGTCGATCACAGTAACTGCTTCTACAGATACAAGCTAGAGTGAGTTAAAACGGAAGCTATGACACTAAAAGAATTGGTTTAACATAGAAAAAAACAACTTGATTGAGTTAAAAAGGAAACTACAAAACTAAAAGAATAGGTCTGCTATAGAAGGAAATAAAGAAATCAATCAACCTCGGACACAACTTTACAATTAGAAGTCTGATATTTAACGCGCAAGAAATACATTCTTTTTATTAGATGTATCTCATAAAAAGCAACCGGCCTCTTAAATAGACAAGACATCTAGGGTCTTAAGCTCATATAACAGCTTCACTTTCTTATGTAGTTCATAAGAACATGGATAGCAAGTCCTTGTGAAGCCGGTTATTATTTTTGGATAACAACCGAATTGGCTAGACCCGCCTGCTCTATTGTCTGAGTCGGGTCGCTGAGAATCTTGGGAGGGAATCCCATAATCTGCAATAGATAATTCCTAGGCGCTTCAGGCCTAGAAGCATCGATGAAGGTGCGCACATCGCTAACAGTATGGTGGTGATTAAACTTTCCGATCAAGCGGGTTCCATCAGCCAACCTGAGCTGAATCGAGGTATGTGGCAGTGTTTCATCGACAACCACATTTGCCAAGGGGGTAGGGGAAGCTGATGTTGGCCCTGGTGCAACGGGAGCAGAGCTACCGCCAAGAGTTCTTCCCACACCCTGAAATGGTATGTTGCGCGTCTCGGGTTCCTGAAAACACAAGATAAGAAACATTGACCAGCAATAAGTAAAATCATTTACGAGAAAAAAAAAAAAAAAAAAAAAGCAAGTACAATCACTCTTGCTTTTCCATCTATCAAGATTAAGGCGTCTATAAGATTGACATGTTAGAGAAAAGCAGAGGAAAGCGTACTCACAGCCACAGGGCAGTTTTCATTCCTCCTTATGAGATTGACATGGATGGTGGTTTTCCTACTGGCAGGTTCAAGCTCTTTTGGACACTCAGACTTCTTGATACTCTGCATTGAGATATCCAGAATCATCTCGATATCGAATGAAGCAAGCAAAAACAAAGCAGTGCGTAATTTACAAGAAATTTTGACAGTGGGAACATTTACACTAGGAAAAGAACCATCAGTAAGATCGCCAGTAGAATCACCAGATGCTCTGATATACAGCTATGGTGACAAAGAGGCTTACATGAAACAGAAATTACAGGCATTATCCATCTCAAACACAACGATTCTTTCCGTACACGTAATTTTACCAGTTTTTTTCTGTATTGTTCTTTGATGTCAACAATCAACATAATGCCAATATTACCTCTAAGAAAGGCGCATTTTCAGGATCATCCATCCTCCTCAAAGGGCCTTCATTCACAGTGAAACCGTTGCTCCAGAAAACAATGTTGTGTATAACAGCCTCTGGCTGCTGAGGAGAAGGCTGTTCCCCTGAGAGTAATCTACCAGTTCCAGCAAAGCTCCTCGAGCTTGAAGCTGAAGGTGCAAGAGGGGGCCCTTCTACAGCTCCTAGTTGCCTAGCTTTATCAAAGATAGCATTGACACTATCGTCCTTTGAAGGATCTTGAACGAGCATTCCACTGCATACAAAAGAACCACCATATTATCTATCAAAAGTCATGTTTAAAAAAGGCATGTGACAATAAAGAGTTCTGAAGGACTTCATGTCAATAGATCAGCAGTGAAGATCTAGAGACGAAAAGTGGGACACAGCCAAGATTTCTAATATTGACTAATCACAGCTAAGTGAATATTGATTATAGGCGTGTGCATGAGTGTGTGTGTTCCAAATAAATGCTAGGCACCAGACCATATCTGCATTTAAAATGCAAGGTTAAGATGAGCTTGCTCAACTAATGTGAAAAAGTTATAAACTGTCATTCACAGATACCATAAAGCCGTTGTGGTTTCATTTTCTCAATTCGTCAATCCAGATTCCTTAGCGCTCTCTTTCCAGATATCTTTCTTTTTTTCCTTTTATTTATTTTTAATTCTGAAACAGCTACTATAGAAACTAGAATGTATTAGACCCTTCCAGTTCAGTTTTTGTGGTCCTTCGTTTATGAATTCGACAAAGAAACAAACCATAGAACTCTGCCATACAGTCATCTTAACCTGGGTTCATACAACTAGTAATACCTGTAAATTTAAGGAAAATTAATGCTCTAACTTCATTCAAAAGAAATTAATGGTCTCAATTTTGAATCATATAACGAGTAATACCTATAAAATAACAACTTTAAGGTTAAGTAATGCTCCCAATTTCATCCAAAAGAAAAACTAGACCATTAGATCTCTCCCTTTCTTTCCCAAAACACAACAAATTCTCAAACCCTCATTTTCAATACTCTCGGAATCCAAACACTGGTGAAGTATATAATAAAGAAACCCTAGATTGCTTAAATTCACAAATAAACCCCAGCAAAATCTACAGATTTTGAAATACCACAATTTAAAAGACCTCATTCAATCGAAATTAGACACCGAATACCAAACTCGCAAAATCAAACAACAAAAGAGGACAAAAATCGAATCCAAATTCACAATATCAAGGATATAAAAAAAGATTAGGGCTTGTGAGAAACGAAGGAACCTCTTTTCGCCGCCGGTGTAGTACTCCTGAGGCCCGTCGGAGTCGCTGTCGGAGTTGGCGGAGTGGCGATTCAGATCGGAAAGCGTACGGATACCGCCGGCACGACTGCTCGAGGGCTTCGAAGCTTTCTTGTCCTTCGACGCCATTGATTCTCTGCGACTGAGCTCTGATTGAATATCAACGAAGAGACGAGAGACGGAAAGAAACGATCTTTGCTCTTTTTTTTTTTAATGCTTTTGAGTTTTGAGTATTGACTTTGGGTGGTTGGAATGGGAAGGAATCCACGCTCTCGCTCTAACGCGTGTAACTACGCTCCTCGGTCTACGTTACCTTATCTTTGATAAATTCTCTTTCCCTAATCACAAAAAAAAAAAAAAAAAAAAAAGATCGCTAATGTTGCGGTAACACTATTAATATTCTTGAAAATGGAATATTTGTCAAGTCCTTACAAAAACAAAAATGGATTGCCAGAAAAAAAAAAAAAAAAAAGAAGGAATCAAAATAGGATATTGTTTTGAGGGAATAGGATATATTTTTTTAAATGGAAGAGTATAAATGCATAATGATATTTAGTGACATGCTTTTATCAATCTTCTATAGTTAACTATTGAACTATCCTTCAATCATTCAATCTACTTTGTCATGTCACCCCTCAATAAATTTATTTTAAGTTTTTTACATTGCTTGCCTTTGCCACTATAGAAGTTCTTTAAAAAAAATAATTAAATTAAGTTTAAATGACTTTTTTATAATGCTCCATTTAATAATGTATCAGAGAAATACTAAAAAATGTATAATAATAATAATATTAAAACATCATAATAATAATTATTTACATATCTCATTAGGTAAATTACATGAGTACGCAGCACTACAAAAATAGTCAAATTTTAAATATAAAATTATCATTAGGCATAATTTAATTTAGCTATAAAATAACAAATCTAAGCAATAATCTTGTCTAATCAAAAGCTCCGTTTGCCAAATGGAGTCCACGTACGTAATTTCACTTAATTATTTTTTTGTTTTTCTTCTTTCATTTCTTTTGTAACTCCAGCTCAGTTAGTTAATTGGTAAAGCAACCTTAAAATAATCTACAAAAACTATTCTGAGAGATTGGTTCCAATGCCAGAGATTGGTTCCAATTCTGAGAGCAATACTACAGTACAAGTCTAAGCTACAGCATCTAAAAAAACACAAATAATTAAAATAAAAAAACTTTTCCCGATGGAAAACGAGACCGGTCGGACCGGACGGAACCGTCACGGACGTGACGACGAGGAACGTCTAAAATACGCCTTCGACGCCGGGCTCTTATCCTGCGCCGGCGATTCCTCCGATGCTCCACCGAGCGACAGCTCCGAGAGCACCGACGGCGAGTCAACGCGTTTGACCGGCCTCGCGGCGAGCCTGCGCGTGCTATCGGACGCGCTGCTGCGGACGGGGCGAGCGGAGGCGGAGCTGGCCAAGACGAGGGAGGCTCTGCGCCTGCAGGCGGAGACTCGGCGCCTCGAGTCAGAGGCCGAGCTGACTCGCCTGGTCTCGGCGACCGAGTTGCAGATCGCGTCGCTCGTCTCGCGCCGGAGTCCGAGCCGGAAGAGGAAGCGACTCGGAGACGGCGAAGCCATGGCGGCGACAGAGGAAGCTTCTCAGAGGTAAGTGTCCGAGCCTCTTCCTAGTGAAACTCGGACGAGTGAACTCACTGACAGAGCTTTGTTCGGTGCTTTGAACTTTCGTTTGCAGGGAAGGATCTTTGCTTCTGAGTCTACTTCAATACAAATTGCTGTTTTGAAGACGTCTTATTTTTAACCTTGATCACTTGGTACGCTTTTGTTTGAACATGTAGCTATAAATACCGAAAGGAAAAAAATGAAACCATGAAATGAAACGGTGTGTTTCGTATTGACGATGAATGATGATCTCTTTACATTTTGTATTGTTATAACTTATAATCGCTTTTGCTCTTTATATATTTTGTATATTTGTAGTAAGCCAAAGCGAAAGAGAACCTAAATGTAGAAATGAAGTTGAGACCAACGTTCATAATTCTCATTTCTTTGGTTGGTTTGTTGTGAGCGAAACTATTATAAATAGCCGCAAAAGTTGGTGCTCATATTTCCCGCCAAACCGGACCTTAATTAGATGCATCAAAGTGAGGACGCCATGGTCGTTAATCCACGACAAGCCGAGATCTCTTTGTGCCGGTCTTGCTTAGGTTGAGAGTTTTTAGGTCTGAAATACTCGCCAAACCTTTTTGCCGGTTCACCGCACTTTGAATGTACTCCTTGAGCGGCGGCAGGAGCCCTTGTTCTCCATCTCTGGATGCCTGTCCTCGGATTATCTGTAGACGCCAATGAGGAAGTGTTCGGTGACAAACAGCATCGAAAAAAAAAAATACATGTGATCTTGATTTGGCTTACCTTTGATGCCCAAGTTCTCTCAGCTTGCTGACATACCTCTCTGATATCCCTTCCTGACATTCTAAACATGGAAATGAACATTAATAAACAAGGCAATATTTTAAAGCCACGCGTGATTCAATACAAGGAAAACCAGAAATATTGTAATGATTGGTTCCGGTTTTATGGTCTCTTTCAACATGAAAATTTAGGATATTAAGAAGGCTACGAGCAAAACTTACTCGTCCATGACTGCAGCGAGTTCGTCTAACTCGGATTCAGTCAGATGCTTTGCATACTGCGCGGCGATTTCCTGACGAGTCGGCTGATCCGGCAAATCAAATGTGATCATTGAATCGAACCGACTGGACAGTAAGAAAGTATTGGTTAATAATATTCGCCACTTGTCTTTACTACGCTAGAAAGTTATCAAATTACGTACCTAATCAACGCAGGATCAAGATCTTGCTTTCTATTTGTTGCAGCTATTACCACCACTTTTTTGTCTTGTTCAAATCCATCAATCTGCAAAGAAATAACATTTTGAATGGAGACATAAATGTAGTTAGCTAGTGAATGGGCTCGTCACTGGAATTCTCTAATTGCTTAGAATCTGAATCTTAGCAATGTTAAACATGCAAAAGCTTATGTTAAACATGAAATAATAATAATAATAATAATAATAATAATAATAATAATAATAATAATAGTAATATTGATTGGACTAATAACCTAATCCTGTCGAGCATACCAAAATCCTTATTCTGGGAAGTGAATTTTGTCAAGCTTCATAATGAGAAAAGAATGATGTTTTGTGTCGTGTAAAGCACACGGCAAATTCTTACCTGTCTCAGTAGAACTGATAAGACTCTTCGCGTGGCTTCATGCATTTCGCCATCACGAGCGACAGCGAAAGAATCAATCTACAATCGGTGAAAAGCAAGATAAAAATAACAGGAAACGGTATGTGAAGGATCGAATTGCTCGTCGAAAGAGAAAAAGGTCAATAGCATGATACGTGGGTTACATAGTGCTATTGGAGATATCTCAAACGCCACAGTTGAGTTTCATTGTTGCAATTACCTCATCCAGAAAAATGATAGCACCGGTAGCGAGCTCATTGGCAAGTGAAAACACTTTAGCCAGTAATCTTTCACTCTCTCCGTAGTACTTGGACATGACAACTTCGAGAGGCACGTATAGCAGTGGGACACCCTGCAAAAAAAAGCTAGGTCTTCAGATTTCAATCCTTCGTAGATTTCTCAAATAAAGTAAAAATTTTACAATTTTTTAATAAACAGTTACCCGTGAATAACAACTCAATCAGAACCTTAGAATTCAATTTTTGCATTCCATTAGTGGGTTTTTTTTTTTTTTTTTTCAATTGTGCCAGCTTGGTCCTAACTAAATCTGGTGACAAATTCGAAATTAACATTTGAAGATCCAAGATTAAAACTAAATACCTAAAACAGCTAGACTTCATCAGTAATTTTGTAGGACTGAGAAAAAAAAATAAAATAACATGCCGATAAACAAGATACAGGTGCTATTTGTGTAAATAAAAAATCAGGCAGTTAGAAAGTCGACATGAACAAAGGGAATGCTTTGAGATTAGTAGATACAAGAAACCACAAAAAGGGTTAAGAACTCAAACTTTGTACATCACTTACATGTACAACATCTAAACAGCAAAAAGAAAAGAAACTCTATGGAGTAGTAAACACAGAGATAAAAACAGGAAGCGCCTCGTGGCTCACCGCTTGATTAGCAATAACCCGAGCAGAAGATGTCTTCCCCGTACCTGAGATTGAAAAATGCCGAGTATGCTAATCAATGATCAAAATTGTACTCTAACGTGGAATATTTGATGTTTAACGCTATTAATATAAGCTCCAAAACCAATAAAAACAGTGCAAGAGACTGTCAAGTATTTAATCAAATAGGAGAAAGAAAAAATGACCTATATGAATTCTAAATAGCCATAAGAACGAAGCCTAGTTCGAGTATTACATATGATTTTACTAGATGCTACCAGGATCAAGCCAAATTACTGCTTTGCAAATGTGTAGGTGGTAATCTGTTGCAGAAAATATTTATGCTACCGCTATTCATATTACCTGGTGGACCTTCGAAAAGCACAGCTCGAGGTCTGTTTGACTCAAACTTGCGACGGGTTCCCCGAGCAATTTCATCATATACTTCAGGACTTTGCAGAGCCAACAATACTGTGTCTTCTATTTCTCTAAACATAAGCAGCACCAAGCACCATGTGAGTTTCACATAAGAAGTTAGATCTAATCAAATAGACAAGGTGCAATGCAGTAGACAACATGTTATAAAATGAAGATTGTAAAGAGGGAGAGAAATGTAAGACCTAACAAGATGCCAAATAGACATTTACACATACACTTAAAATCAATGAAGACAAATTTCTGTCTATGCAACTCTCCGAATACAAACTTAGAATATTGCAATTTGCAACATACAGATTTTATGGTTTGTCCGGAACCAGATAAATTATCCATCGACATGAATTAAGCCCATATAGCATTACATGTATATATGCAGCCAAAATTTTTCAAAAAGAAGATGCCAAAAAGAAAATGAAACCAAAAAAAAAAAAAGACAATTTTGAAATGTTTCTAGCAAAGTTCGAAGCAAGCTCAACAAGAACCTTAATACTTTAGGTATTCAATAAATGGGTT
The DNA here is from genome assembly GCA_018132145.1 of Boehmeria nivea var. tenacissima. Taxonomy (NCBI): domain Eukaryota; kingdom Viridiplantae; phylum Streptophyta; class Magnoliopsida; order Rosales; family Urticaceae; genus Boehmeria; species Boehmeria nivea. Next base: position 15,882,583 of record CM030877.1, on the reverse strand, counting down.
TTTAAATAAATATTCAGCAAACGAAGCAATGAAGAGAGTGAATAGTGAATATGAGGTAATTTCTCCAAGATAAAAGAACAAAATGAAAGGAAATGGAGCTAAAAAATGCGAAGAACCCAACACTACATACCGTTTTTGCTGATGATACCCAGCAATATCTTCCCATGAAATTTCACCATTTGAGGAATATAAATGGGAGTCATCAAGACCATATACTCTCACTCCCATGGACTCAAGACTAGCAACTGATTTATCTGAAGACGGCATCTCTTTCCTTTCAGAGGTATTATACTGTCTTAGCATTCCTCCTGCCAATTGTAGAGCCAACACAAAAGCATCAAGTTCTTTGGCACTCAAGCTACCTTGCTTAATGAATTCAAGTTCCTGCATGATTCATTCTAATGATGTGAAAATCTCATAATTCAAAAATCCATTACTAGTGATATATGAGAAAAAGAAAAAGTGAAATCATATGATTGTAATTCCATAAACTACAGAGATGAAACTAACTGCTTTGTCTGAGGTAACAAGTGATCCGAATAGGAGGACACATAAATCTCCTTCCTCCTCATTTGAAGTTTCCTTTTTTTGCTCCGGCTGAGTAAGTGTCAGCTGCCAGGATACTGCACTGAAGCAGTTTATAAGAAACACATGAGACCATTTAGGGCCTTTTGACCAATGCAAATTACACAAGGACAATAATGAATGACTAGAAACTATGATCTGAACATAACCTGTCCCAAGCACGCAGCAACATATCCGACCCACCACCATTCTGTTCAACCTTTAATCCAAGCTGTGAAACAAGGTTCGCGATCAGCTTTGGAATTTCACATGAGGGAGGAATCTGGAACTTCACGGTAACCTATAGCATTGCATCATAAGCTTCTGTGATTAGAATTACAGAGAAAATTGCATGAAAAAGGAAATTTACAACACCAACACACACGCTCAAATGACCAAATTTACATTGGTCACTCTAACAATTAACAAACAGGAAATATCAAACAGTTTCCTATCAGTAAACCAGATGAAAAAATAAAATATTCCAGAACCAAAGTACAGTCAAATGAAGTGCCGGATGGAAAAGAAAAATACAAGATAACCAAGAATGTGGCGATATCAGATAATTTGTCAATAACCTTCTGGCCCTTGATAGCCACGGTAAAACGAGGATAAGACCCGGCGTGCATTCCTTTACTTTTAAGCAACTCTTCAATTCGCAGACGCTCCTTCTTTGCCATTTCCGCCAGGTCCAAATAACTTACAGGAGATTCTGATGGTAAAGGTCTTGCAGCAGACTGCATAAAAATTTGGCCATTCCAGCTTTGAAATAAACAAAAATGTGATATTTAAAGACCATGATCTATAAAGATTTCACTCCAAAACTACATGATCTCATGACAACAATAACCTTTATATCTTAAGAAGCTAAACCATAAGCAAAAACTCAAACACATACCTTATCAGCATCAGCATTTGCTATTCGGAGTCCTTCAGCTCCTAGAAAGCTAGCGAGCAAAGCCGGAAGTATGAAATAGAGCTCACTACTGTCTGGCACCGACTTCAACCTCTGAATTTCAGATGCATTGTAACCATACCGGTTCTCGGTAGGCCCTGCATTTGTTGCCAATATCACTAACGTTACAACTTCGAAGGGAATTAATCACTACAACCCTCATAGTTTCACAAGAAGAATAAATTTCACAGCGTCATATTGAATTAATCACACACACTATAGATTTTTTTACAACAATAATAAAGTTCAGAACTTTACAGTGATTTACTAAAGCAAATACCCACTTTCCTTTCATTGTGCTAATTTTCAGTCAAAAAAAAAAAGAAAAGACCCTGAGTATTTGACAATCAAGGATAAACTTTAAAACTTTACGCTGAACCAATCACACCATTATCTACCACTGTTCATAAGAATGAAAACCCACTAAAATATGAAAACAACACTGCGATAATGTGTGGGAATATAATTCTAACGTAAAAAGTAATTATCAGGGCAATAACATATACATTTGAGAACAAGGAAAAAGGAAATTGCATGATAGCGAAACTAAGGGTTAAGGTAAGAGAAAGAAAGGCTTACGGCGACAGAGAAGGCGGAGATTCCAAGCGTTCGTCGTAGGAGGGTTTAGGGTTTTAGACAGAGAAGCGATTGTTCGAAATGGCCGAGAAGCTCTCACAATTCGTCCGAGGACAGTCATGGCGTCTCTGTTAAAAGGAATATTGATCAAACTTTGATGGTCTCTCTCTGCACAAGAAAGGCGCGCAATTTCTATCCAAATGGCTAAAGCCTTAAGTCGGTGGTTGATAACTCAACGTCAAAACAAAATTAAACCCTTAATCACCATTATTTTTGTGAGCTTAGTGGTAATTAATCTTCATGACTAGGGCGTGGATTTTTTGTGGGCCGAGTCATAAAGTCAAAGAAAGAAAAGAAGAGGAAGACTGGAGGAAATTGCAAAAAAGGGCCTTCTAGTTCTAAGAGTGTAGCGTCAAGTGGTGTGTTTATAGTGTAAAAGTACGAGTAAAAAATAAAAGTACAATATAAACTAGACATAAATTATTAATATGTGCAAGACATGTCAGTTTTTTTTAATCAATTTTTTAATACAAACTCATGTGTTATATTATCATTGGTGAGTGTTTATCATCTAATTAGAAAGTAGCCAATCAAAATATGACACTTCAATTGCCATATTAATTGGTATTAAAAAGTTGGTATATCTAACATTATTCTATTAAAAATATATTCATCAAAATCTCCCAATTAGACTATTTACTTGTCAACCCTTGAGTTATTCGTTTGGTGGCACAAAATTGTGTGATCTTGCTAGATTTTTTCATTAGAAATTGATCGTCATAGTTTCTTATATCTTGAATTTTAATAGGAAATTTGGATATATTTTGATAAGTATAAACTTTTGAGTAGTGCTATAAAACTCAATGAAAATCTAATTAGTTGGAATGATATTCGGTATATTTGAGTTCAAAAAATGTGGTTGAAATGACAGTTTGACACTTAAGCTCTCATTGCGGGAGGATGTGGTTTTGGGTTCGAACCCTCGTTTGAATTTCGTTTTTGAATGTTCAACTAAATGATTGTGTGTAATTGTGAAGCAACAAACCATTCACATCACATTAGATCCTTTATTTAATGAAAAAGTAATAATAAATACAAAAGGTTAAGCCGTTGAAATGTAAATTAAATATTTTTTTATCTTTTGTATGTAGTTATTATTTAATATTGTTGCTACTCAACCAAAATCTAATTTTTAACTTTCTAGGACTCCTTTAGTACCAAAAAAAAAACTTTCTAGGACTCCTTAAAAAAAACAAAAACAAAAACAAAAACAAAACAAACAAAAAACAAAAAAAACAACTTTCTAACTCACCTTAATTTTATATGTCGTTTTTTTTTTTTTTGCAAGCATTTTTATTTGTCGTTTGACTCTACTACTACTACCAAAAAAAAAAAAAATCCATAATTTCCACGTTCTATGAGATTTTACTAGTATTATTCGGATATATCAAATCCTCAAATATCACTTTTTGTCTAAAGGTTTTATGAGAAATCTCAAAGGAGCTTTGTCTATGATGCTTTCTCCAAAAGGGTCCTAGGTTGTTTCAACTCTACTATTAGTACGCCATCGCCGTGCAGCTGAATTTGCAAACGCTGATATGACCATTCTTAGTAGTAAAAATTAATCATGTAATATTAAAAGCAGCACTATATTGTTTTGTCACACACTTATTATATTTCCCTCTTGTCAAATACCAAGAGCTGTGTCCAATGCTATTTATGCAACTGTGAAAGGTAGTTAGAGCCTGTAATGCATGTGCTAAAAAGACAAATTAAAAGGGTGCTTCGTGCAGAGCAAAAGCTTACATCTTTGTGATGTCTAATCTATGAACGAACAAGCATGTGTTATTTCTTATCAAGCAAAAAAACTAGCATGTTACTTCTTACAATTACGTGTCATATATAGCAGATCCAAAAGCTTGGCTCTTTGGTCATAGCATAGCATGTCCATGTTATCACTGATCCAGTCTCCAAATTAGCACGCCCTGCTCTTCATTAGTTTATTATGGAAAATGCAAATACAGTCCTGTTACTCCTGTATAACTTTTCTTTTGTCTTTTGTTTATTACATGTGTCTCACTGTCTCCGGTTTTCAAATCGTAAATTCTGTTTTCGTGATCTTTTAATAGGTCTCAAAATACTCCTAAGGTTTAATTTTTTTAATGGAGAATTTCAAAATAAAATTATTTTTGATGTCACTCAATGATCTATACTTTAAATGGTGTGCTTTTTGTATTTTTAATTTATGTCTGTAGTATAAATTTTGATATATAAATTAAAAGTATAACACTTATAAGACATAGATTATCATTTTGTTAAGAATAGGGCATTTCTCTTATCCCTATTTTTTTAATAAGAAAAAGTCATTAGCTTAAATAGTCCCTAAATTTTAATTCGGGTCCCCGATCTACTTTCATTAGCAAAAATATCCCTGAACTTTTTTTTTTCATTACAGTTCTACTAACATTGGAAATTAGTGTATTTTTGGACGGAATTGGCATGTGAGATTCACGTGGTGCGGATTAGAAATGGAAAGCCCCAAAATACCTCTAGATATATTTTGGCATGTGAGATTCACGTGGTGCGGATTAAAAAAAAAAAACATGCCGAAAGAGATTAGTGACTTTTTGCCGAGCAAGGTCTTGAGCAGCGAGAATGGCAGTGGACCATGCGGCGGCGCAAGAGGGCGAAACCTCAAATAAAAAAAATGGCCAAGAAACATACATTTCTCATGCCATGGCCTTGTCCCAAAGCAAAAGGGAAGAAGATTTACTGTACATAGAAGACAAGGATATGTGAGAATCAAATGGACAAGGAAAAAACCTCCACTAGTTTTAATTTCCAATAACTCGTGCACATTGGTTTTCAGTGAAGACCCACTACTTGAAGGCCGAGGCAAAAAACACAAATCTTACCTTAAAAAAAAAAAGGTTAACACTTAAGCCAAATGCAGCAATGCAGCTTCTCGAATAAGTCTAATGTTTTCTTTTTTATTTTTATACATTTAATCACTATCTGTAAAAGCTAGTGTTAATGTGACGGTTCTTTTTCACCGTTGATCAATTACAGTGACAGCAGCGGAAAAAGTCACGGTCCCATTGATAATAAGAACAGATGGGATTCACAAAAGGCCTACATTGCTTAATGGTTACGAGAGCGTCCAAAACAATGTCTGTTTTGGGGACCCAATATTGGATACGAGTGGCAGGTAATGGTCTTACAAGCTAAAAAAAAAAAAAAAAATTGGTCACAACTCTATCACCGCATTCTTTTCAGCGGCATCGAAGTTTCAAACTTTGTTTTAACCCTAAATTCAATGGCGATTTCGAAGTTAGTGTTTTCAAACGTATAGTAATTAATCTACACAAGTTCGAAGCTATTTCTTGCTCCTTTTTTCCACGCCTAGGAAAGGAAACATGGAAAGCACAAATATTTTAGCCAAGAGACCTTAGTATGATTTTCAATCTTAAAGTTTAAAGATTCAGCCTCGGGAATGGAAAGTCACTTGGACTTGGTGTGAATTTGCAACCCAAGGAAAAAAAAAAAAAGTGCTTTTAAGTTTTTAAGTACTTCGTCCAATACATACATAAAGACGTTAAAAGAAAGGTGCCATCATTCTCCTTCTGTGGGTCGCACATGAACTAAATAATGACCTTTGTCCACCGCATGCTATGAATCAAGACTCTTCAAAGAAGATTGGTCACAACAAAAAAAATAAAGAAAAAAATAAGGCAATCAAGAACTTATTAGAACTTAAAATTGTGATGTTACATAACATAGCATATATGCTCTCAATCCTTGAATCAATAAACAAATCCAAGCAAAACTTTATACATCCAACTCTACTACCCTAAACAAAGTTAGACTAAGCAACAACGCCTACAATTTTTGTAGTTAATTACAGGCACATATGAACTTTATGTTAAAAATATATGCGTGCAAATACAAAAATTCAATAGTACTAGTAAGTAACTTGTTTATGTAAATATATATTGAACAAGATTAATTAACAATTAAGAAGGGATTAATACACCTTCTTAGTGAAAAGACTGCGGAAGTTAAAAAGATTGGCACTTCCGACACTCCCAACACCAACGGCGCGCCCGCCACCGCCGCCGCCGCTGCCGCTGGGCCCGCCGGCGCTCCCGCGGCTGTTTCCTCCGCCATCGCCGATGACCAAAGCACTATTATCATCGCTCCTACAACTCAATTGGTTCCGGTAACCGATACACATCGGCACATTCAAATTCAGCACCTTCGCCTTCGCCGGAGCGCCGACGCCGCCGGCGGCCTTGCTCCGGCGAATCTCCGGCGGGTCCCTCTTGGCCGCGGCCTTCTCGGCATTCCTCGCCGACGGCTCGAGGGTTTTCGCGCCGGCGCGGCGGACCTGCCAGACCGGGCTGCTCCGGCCCAGGTGGACCCCGGGCCGGCCGGGGCTGCTGGGCCACTTCCGGGACTTGGACTCGCCGGCCGAGTTGCTCCGCGAGCACGGCGCGCTGTTGACCTTCCGGGTCGACCCGGACGGAGCCCCGAAGACCGGCTTGGGCCGGGTGCAGGCGTTCCCGGCGGATCTGCTCCGGGAAAACGGCCAAATGTTGATGTTGAGCTCTGCCGAGCTGGTCGATCCGGTCCCACTCTTCCTCTCCTTCTTCTTCTCTTCACGGTCGCTCTTGCCATTCTTCTTGTCCTTCTCTTTATCTTTATCTTTGTCTTTGTCTTTGTCTCCTTTCTTGAAAATATCTCTCCAGCGCTTCGACGGGCTGAGCGAGGACACAGCCGAGGACGACGTTATCTTCGGCCCCGGACCGGACTCGGGCTCCGCCGGGTCGGCCGGAGGCGGTTCCGGGTCATCCGGGTCCGGTTCCGGACTCGGGCCGGGATTTCCTGCGCCCTGGTGGGTGGCGCGGAGGTGAAGGGGAAGCAAGACGCCGTCGACGAAGAGCTCGTCTGCGGAGAGGAGGTTGGTCTGAGGGAAGGACGGGTTTCGGACCATCCAGAACTCGAACTCGGGCGAGTTCGAGTCCATGCTGACTCGGCGCCGCGCTGAGCTCCCCGGAGAGAGAGACTGGGCCTCCGGGATCACTATTGGGCTGTCCATTTTCTAGATAGAGAAAGCAGGGATGGTTTAGAGAGAGAGAGAGAGAGGGGGTTTTTTCTTTGGTTTTGCTAAGGAAGGAGAGAAGAGAGATGCATTTCCTTCCTCTTTCTCAGGGCTGAGGGGAAAGTGACCCTACAAACTACAAAGCAATAAATAAAGAGAATTAACAATTGCAAGTTTTAAATCAAAATATATAGAACAATTGAGGAGAGGGGGGGAAAAAAAAAAAAGTGGGGTCCACGGAACATGAAAGAAGCAATGTCATAGGTTAAAGGGATTGTTGGTGTAGTTTTGATGTAAAAGGATAATGTTCTATTGTTCTCTTTCTAATCTCTATATAATACAGATCTTATTATATGCAGATAGCTGCTTGTGAAATTTGATGAGGGATTTTTGCGTGTTTGATTGTTACTTGCTAGCTAAAATACAACTCTTAACTGTGACATCCTGTGGGGTTTTTTTTTTTTGGATTCGATTAATAGCATATCATGCAAATTCGGTACATAAACTCGTCCATAGAGATATGATTGGTGAGCAAAAATGAGGAAAAAGGAAAATAATTAATTACTATACCGGGCAATTTTTGTCTTGCTAAAATTTAGTTTTGAGTTTTGACGGTGTTTATAAAATATTTCAATTAGTAGGATGTGAATTCATTACCATCATGAGTGTGTATATATAAACTTACCGTTTTCCATCGTTCCTTCCGAAATTTTAGTCGTACTATTAAGATAAAATTTAATTGGGAAATTGTCAAAAAATAATTAAATTAAATGCTGCTTGATAATTTATCTTCTAAATAATGTGTATTTGTGGTTTTTACTCTATATTTATAACATAAAAATATAAATATAAATACAAATAATAAGTATAACACAAAAGAGACATAATGTGAAAAAAATGATTATTGGCCAAAATCTTTCAAACTAAATTGGAATTTTATTTGACGCTTTTCTTTTTGAGCTTAAAATAGTTTTAGGTGTCTTGCTGTATAATGAGTACCTTTTTAGGCTAGTTAGTGGAGTTTACTAGACTAATTTTGTTTGTTGAGGAGCAAATTATTACCAATTATATCTGCCCGAATAAATAAAAATTTGCCATTATGAATTTATGATGATAATTATGAGGGCCATAATAACACGTCAAGATATCATTTTGGCACTATCCTATCCTAATTCCTAAATAGCCTATAGCCATGTAATATTTAACATTAGCCGTTTAACTTTTACGGATACATTAGCCACCTGCAAAAGATTATATAGCTATGCCCCTAAAATTTTCGGCATGAATTTAATGGAATTCCACGTGTATAAGATTTTTGTCATAACTTTTTCGCTCAATTTTGTAGGATAGTAATTTGCTAGGAATCCAAAGTGTAAAAGATAAATGTATATGGAACTCAAACAAATCTTTGTGCACCTCAAGAAAACAACATATATAATAAATTCATATCCTTCAAAGAGGGGGAAAAATAAATAAATATTGATATGTACTAACTACTAAGCCACAAAATCAAAACCCCTTTTATTGAGTCTTGATTTTCCACTAATAATCATCATTCATGCACCTAAAACCTCCACTAAACACAATTGAAAAACACGTCAATATGACTCAACCAACTCTACTTAAATTGCTTGAAATTCCTTTGGATAATTGAACATTGGTTTAGACTATGATGTCCCCATAATAATAACAATAACAATATTAATAATAATAGAAAGTGGTAACAACAACATTACAAACTACCAAAGTGAATTAATCAATGAAAAAAAAAAAGGTAGGCAATGAAGCTAGTGAGAATGATGTCATATCAATGAGCCAATTGGCATGTGGGATGACATATCAAAGTGGCCTCATAAACATTCATGGTGGTTCTTCTTCTTCATTGCAACGTTCTTTCACCAGCGTTGACAAAAATCTACTCACATTATTACATTACCTAAATCATATCCCATATTGAATCTTAAGCGCGTCCCCATCATATTACCACATTGGTCATCAAAATTTGCAATAATTACTTCCCAATCCAAACATTCCCTTACGCATAGTGCCAAATGAATGAGGTCATTTTGAGATAACTATTTGCCAACGTATTACATGGGCACGTTAAAAAAATTCCCATTATTTTAAATTTAATTGGATCTAATAGTGCTTGGTATCCAGTTAATTAATGCTCGGATATTCTTCAACCCAGTAGTGGTAAACTCTTTTTATTTTAATGGTAATCTGAAATTTATAAGCTCCATGAAGTACAACTACACACTAAAAAAAGATTATTTCATATCCTAGTTCAGGATATTTTAAGTAGAATATTTGATTTCTTAAGTAGTTGACTTGCTGACTTGAGCTGGCCGGGGCTGTAAAGTTGTGTTTGGTGGTACACACATATATATATATTTTTCTTCTAATATATCCTTGCCCAAACCAAATATATCATATAGATATCCTTGGATGCAAAAGCAAATGCAATGGCAAGTCCCAACAATAAATTGACGGCTTAAATAATATTTGTGATGTGGAAAATTCAAACGTGAGGGGAATTATTAGTTTGGATGTGGGTTCCAACATGGGCAAACAATAATGAATATCCACCATGTGATGGGCACAAATAATGGTGATTAAAAAAAAAATAGAGGATCACACGGTTGGAAAAAATTGGAATTATGCTAAAGATAAACCAAAGGCAAAGTTGATTTAGTGCAAAATGACAAACTTGGCAGTGGACCCCACGATCAAAAGGGAGGTCCATGATGATAATGAGCAAGTGGTTGTAGGCTAGTAATGCCTCTAATGTGGTGGTGGTGAATCCTTGGGACTTTGTGGAATCTATAGAGAGATATTGAGAGGAATGGTTGTGTGTGAGAGAGATAGAGAGGATTTTTTTTATTTTTCTTTTGGAAAAAAATAAAAGTTGTTTTTATTTCTTTTTGGTTAATGGCGTTTGTTTGCAGGCAAAATGATGAGACATGTGGAAGCAAAAACAAGATTACACCATCAAAGCAATGGGACCCAAACCCCAAACAGGGCCTAAGTTGATTGCAACTGCTTATTTACCCTTATTGTAGACGTTAGTTTTGTGTGAAGTGGTAATGTATAGATACCTTTGTCTCTGCTCTCCATGGATTAAATTCTCTGTGTTTATCATGAAAAAGATAAAATTGAAATAAAAATCTTGGTGTTTTCCATTACCATTACAGTGGAGGCCTGGAGGGCCATACAAATTAGCCCCACTTTTTATATATGTATATGTTGGATATGATTTAGATTTTTTGTTGCTAATTTCTATGTGATTGACGCTGAAAATAATGTTTATCAATCTATGATCTTATATATATGTCGGAGATTTTTTTATTTTTTATTTCGGATGGAGGATCTATGTCTGAATAGTAGGCGAATTCAAATCTAATGTGCTAAAATCATTTCCACCAATAAGAAATTGGCATATCAACAATTTAGAAGAGGGGAATTCTCTTGTGGGACAAATTAATGTGTAATTTTTCTATTTAACAGATAGTTAAATAAATATCTGTTTAGGATAACAAATCTCCAATTGTAAATTGGTCCTACTATGTAAATACTTGATATAGAAATGTCACAAATAAATAGGCCCTACTATGTCATGTCCACTAAATCTGCAAGTTAAGCAATCTATGTGCACTTATAGACCTGTTGATTACATATTAATATATTTATAATATGATGCTACGGGCAGTTCCAAACGTGTGCTTACAACATGAAAAGAGTACGCCTTTTTTTCAACTTTTATAGGACAATAGCAAATATAAAAAATAAAAATTGAAACGTTGCTTTTCTTTATTTTCTGTAAAGTGACAAGGAGATCAGGTTCTGCCTTTTGTTTTTGTACATGTCAATATGTCATGCTAAAGGTCATAATATCATAATTGTTTATAGGATCAAAAGTTGAGGGCTTTGTCACCTTTTTTTTTTTTTTTTTCCTTTTCTTTTCTCTTTTGTTGAGAAAAATCTACTCTTCTTTTCCTCCAAAGAGAAAGGACACACACATGAACCAACTTGTCACAAACGCGGAAACCTCTAATTTAGATATTGGACAAGAACATTGCTAGTAAGTAGAGTCAAATGACACCCAACAAAGATCAAATAATGTAATCACTTATAACTTTAGCCACTTGTACAAATAAAAAAAATGATTAGCTTGAGATTCAAATATCATTATGTAACTATTGTTTTTTTTTTTTTTTGGTGCACAATGGATACTGATTAGATTAAACAAAGACGGTCATCATATATACTAGAGAAGACGATGATATTGAAAAAGTCTAACCATCCTCAAAAAAGGTGATCACAATCCATAAAGCAAGATAAAAATCTAGATTGTTTAAATGCCTATCTACTCTCACTGCGGTCCAAGAGGCAATAGAACTTGCAGTGCTGTGGATAGCTTCAAAAATTTCATTATGTAACTATTCATGCACTCATAAATTGGTGCAATTTGGATATTAATATTTATCATTAATCTTCCGTAAGGTGTCCATGTTCTAGTTTTCAGAACTTGTTGATCAATAAACTGAGCGACATTAAACTTGTGGTTTCTTTCCTTTTTGGAGTGAAATTAGTCCTATTTTTGAAAAAAAAATATAAAGTTTTAAGTTATGAAGTGTTCCATAATTACTTCCACAAAGGTGTTCGACATAAAGATATCAACAATCCCTTTCTTTCATTAGCAAAAATGAACTGCTAATGAAGTTATGCAAACAGGTCTAATACACTGATATATATATATATATATATATAGTGAATCATGAAGAAGAATATTATTTTTGCCATGTATCCCTTTGATTATGGTTTTATCATACTTTTATCTGATTTTTTTTTTTTAATAGACAGAGGAGCAAAGGGACAAAACAGTGATGTTCTAAGTGGGCCTATTGTGTACAGGCCAAAGCCAAGTCCTAAGTCTAGCCAAGACCTCGAAAAACACCAACTTCGAAATTCAAATCCATAAGCTGTAAAATGTGATGGTTGATGGTTCGGACCACTTCAGTTAGTTTTAGCTCATAGCACGATGTCTGGGGTTTCCCATTTTTTTTTCCCCCCTATTATTCCTCGTTCGCTACACACTACTTGACTTTTGATTCATAATAATAATAATAATAAACAAAAAGATTACTCTTATCTAACTTTTATTCTCTTCCAAGTTGTCGTTTATATACATCGCATAATCCAAGACTTTGTTTGAACCTATTGCTGACCTGACCAACTGTGTTCATTCCGGATTCAAAATTGCCACCAGTTTTGGATGTTATTTGGGTTCACGTTACGTGATTTTGAAGACTCTTTAATAGAATTGAATAATGTCATTTTATGGAAAATCGCTAAACAAGTGTCTATTTTGTATGCTTATAACCGTGTAGAGGTAGGTACACGTGGTCTCTCGTTAAGTTTGCTTGAGTGCCAATTTAGCATCTTATGAAAAAAAGAAAAAAGAGAGAATATTAGAAAAAAAAAAAAAAAAGAAAAGCATGTGATACGGGAACTTTTGACAAACAAGCCTTAAGAAAAAACCAAAGGAAAAAAAAAAAAAAGAAAAAAAAAAAGAGGGCAATTGTGTCAGCTGTCTTCTGGTGAAATAATAGAAAGTAGTACTGCTTTTTGGTTGCATCAAAGTGAGAGTTGTTGCTTTCTCGCACAGCTCAAACACAAAGCCAAATTCGTTTTCAATTGTAAAAGAAAAGGGGGAAAAAAAAAAAAAAAAAAAAAAGCAAGAAGCACAACTCGGTCTTCCATGATTCTCTGCCTCTTTTTATCATCCCCTCACAAGTGTCATAGTGACTGTTTTGCATTAGAGAATTTTTTTTACCATTGGTCATCTTATTCTTATAGTATATGACTATATGTTAAGGCATTGAAATTTTCACATTAATGCACGTACAGTGACATTGCTCTTTGTAGTTTGTATAATGGACCCAAAAACCTCAAGAGGTTCATGTCAGGTCATCTTTTCTAACTTATCATTGTCAGTCATGTGCTTCAATTATTGTTTAGATACCACTGATTGCGAGAGGCAAAGTCAAATGTTTTTTTTTTTTTTTCCCCCCATTTTACTTTTAGAATTGATCAAACGACTTTAATCTTTGTCTCCGAGATAAGATTGACTTCAGAGAGCATTATTCAAGGGAGTTGAGATATTCAAAAGAAGTCCAATAAATTATGATTATCTTGTTTGCTTTGCATGTGATAAAGTAAAACCCTTCGTGTTGAAATAGTACGTTCACTTGATATAGTCAGTACTTTGCAGCTAATGTCACAGACATTATAGATCAAGAACTGGTAATGTATGACATTCATTATTCAACAATTATTTTTTGATTTGTGACAGCTCACCAGTTTGAGATTATAACGGCAACACACCGACTAAATACTAGTACATAGCAATTAGCAAGACAAATGGCAAGGTTTCACTATCCCGGTTTTATATTTACGTAATCAAATTCCACTTCCAATATCTAGTTAAACTAGATAGCTTTAAGTTGTTCGGGGATCAATAAACCTTCGTTCCTGTTAACTTTGATATAGTTCTTTTGGTAATGACCAAGAAATAATGCTACAGATAGTCTTTTTGCCAATGCCCAAAAAATATACTATCGCTGATTGCCCTTTTCTTGGACTGTTATTTTATCCAAAAAAAAAAAAAAAAAACCCTTTATTAAAGTTATTTAGCTTGTTCATGCAGAGATGGTAGTAACATTTATCAAGAAACCTCATAGGCAGTGATCTGATACTTCAAACCCAATCGTAATTAGTACATGCCAAACAGACAAAAAAAAAAAAAAAAAACACCTCGCTTATGGTTTTCCAGCCAAATTCAAGGGTCTGCCAAAAAGATCCATGAAAGACAATAATTCCGGTGATCCGGAAAAAGCCTCGAATTTTTTGCTCTGGAGTCAAATATTATGCACCAAAAAGGAAAGGAACCGACTTATTTTCCCTACACTTGCGCACCAAGCTCCAAGAGCAGAGTGTGATTCACTGCATTGGACGATGGACCAACAAATTGAATAGGCCCTGCATTGAGAAAATTTTGAAGTTTGTAAGTTACTGATTGTAGATGTACCATCGATTTCAAGCATGACTTAGAATAAACTATTTAATGTAGCGCCGTAATAGTAAACAAGTATAATATTCAGCAGCACTCGACTATGAAAATGCAAGGAAACAGAACCATCCAGCAACTATCAAATTCATCACTAACCAGGACTAATGTAGCAATTCTTGAGGGCCCACTCGTCACGCAAGGATGCGAACTTCTTAAATGGCGCACCTGAATATTATTAACAAATATCAGCAAAATATTTAAGTTGCTTAGTTGAACTGTTGAAGAATGATTCAAGATGACCTGATAACATTATTAATAATACACAGAAACAACACAGATCTCGAAGACTAGCACCAACAGAAACATCCCAAGTACAACTACTGCAAAGGACGTTATCTGTATGCCAAAATTAGGGGGGGTGGTTGGGGGGTGAGGAAATAAGAAGCTTCAGACTTATCACCTTCAAGCTCCACCATTGCCTTCTTGATCACGGGCTTGAATTTACCTGAAAGACATGTTCAACTTCTGTCAAATTCAAGTACTTTCTAATGAACGACAGTGCTCAATTGATATGTTGGAAATCCTCTGTAAACTTTAAGTAATGTATAGGAAATGTAAAGAATAGGGATGAGATTGCACTCCTAATCTTTATCACCATGTTCATGAAACTTTATAATAAGATTAAAGTAAAATGTCCCTATACCGTGTCTTCTCTCAACGTCCATTAGTGAGGTCAAAGCTGTCCCACCAACAGTCCATTCTTCAACAGGAGCAGCCAAATTCCCAACCTATATGGGATATACGAAAAATGGCACCGTCATCAAATTGAAATGAGTTCATTCTCATAGGATGAAATAATTTGCACAGTAATGAGTAGCTGAAAAGATCGACCATGAGGCCAAAAAGAAAAGAAAAGACAGACAGACCGATGATATCAACCCAGTTTTCCCGCTTTGAAGGAGAGCTCCTGCAGCATAACCCAATGCATAGCAGTAGGAAGAATCAAAATTAGTTGGTAAACCACATCTTCCTTCATACCTGCATATTAGAAGATGACATTGATGGGTAAATACTAATATCAAAACTTCCAAGCTTTAGAAAGTTTGCATACGCACATCTAACATGCCACACAAGTGAGCAAAATAGTTTAGGGCTAAAATGTCATGAACACATATAACTGTAACTCCTGGATCAAAATGATGGTTTTTATTTAGGCAAGACGTTAAGTACCCGAAAAAGTGAGACTGTCCTTTGAACCCGCCTTTGTATACATCTGCTTGCCTTCTCTTCTCCAATTCAGTTTCAACCATTTGAATAAGCATTTTCTCTGTTTCTATTTTGGCAACCTAATGGAAATGAGCAAACATGATATAAACACTGCTAGCCTATAGATCTACGGACAGGAGAAGATCAAATAGTTGAATGATAATCCAGAACATATACATACCTGGACATTTCCATGAGGATCTCTTTCAAGCATCAATTGCTCTTGGATTGCTTCTGGTAAAAATTCGAAAAGCTTCAAGGACTGATCTGTGAGTTTCTTTTTCCATAACCCTGCTTCATCAACAACTTCATGTGCCAGAATTTCATTCAGCTCTGAAATAAGCTGCTGCACCTGCAAATAATAAAGGTAGAAACAAATGCATGTCAAACAACACAGTAATGTGTATCCATTTGTGTGAGATGGCACAAACTATGATTTAAGTACATAAAGAAGAGGGGAGGAAAAAAAACAACCAATTTACATGCAACTTTTGCAATTGACTACGATACCTCAGGAATGAAATCAATTAAACCTTCTGGGATGAGTATGACACCATAGTTATAACCAAGTTCGGCGCGTTTACAGATTATATCCACAATGTAATCTGTAACATTCTTCAGTGTCTGCTTCTTCAGAGCAACCTGCACCAAGCCATATTCTGGTCTGCTTATGTTGGTACAAAATTGTATTACTCCGTGCCATAAGGTACTTCAAATACCAAGAAGCATCTTAACAACTTTTGACCAACAAAATTATTCAATCATATACTGGATACTGTTTAATATCTCCCGGGAGTGGAATTACCCTAAGGTTTGATGCATATTATTTGTTTGGCAGTCAATCACTAAAAGACAGGTTTTCCTATATCAGTTAGACTCAAAATAAATCAACTGACTGTAAAAGGAGACTTATACAGCAAGGGCGTGGTACAAACTATTGAATCCTCAGTGCTTTTCCACTTGTTCAGAAGATGGTCAAATACATAAAATGGACAAACCAAAGCAGTGATCACATCAAGAAATTATGCTGACTGCTTCCAGAGAGTAACATTGCCATTGAACTAATCACAGCCCAGAATTTCTAAACAACCAAAAAATAAACTAAATGTGCTTTTGTGTGCAAAGTATCATAACCAGCGAATAACAAGACAGGATATTGCAAGGCATATAGTTCGAAGGATACCTCCTCTCCAATAATTGTAATATTAGGATGAGTTTGCAAAGCACATTCAAGTGTTATGTGTGAAGCTGCACGCCCCATAAGTCGCACAACTGCAATGACAGGTGCATTGAATTAGTCTCATCTAATAGGCTTGAGAATTGTGCAGAGCATAGAGCTCGCGAAGTAATTGTTTGACAGCTTTTTCAACCAGCTTACTGACAGTGATAATATTTTCCAGTTGATCTGGCATCTATCATAACATTTCCAATCATTTCAGCGTATATCTGCATAACATTGTGACAATTATTAGTTTCCAGCAATTTAAACTCTGAACAGCATATATCACAGAAAGTAACAAATTGTGCATGGCAGGGAAAGGAAGGTAAACCCTAGTCCTAAAGGTTAATGAGACCAAACTTCCAAGGACCAGAATCACAGAAAGTGGTTAATGACGATGAATTGAAACTAAACCCATGACTTTGAAACAACCACACACTAGAACAGCCATATAATGGTCTCTAAGAATACAAGACTTAACAAGTGGCAAGTAGTAAACATCTTTTGCATCACCATAATAACAAATTAATTTAAATCCTTGGCCACGACTCTAGAGTTCAAGAAAAGTTTCAAGCTCGCTGATGTATCTACTTTTTAAAGCTTTATGCAAAGAACAGATAGAAATTGAAGGATCAAACTGAAAACTTATAATTGCATTCACCTTGCAAGCAGTGTCAAACCCAAAACTTGTTGGAACCTCTTTGCATTTCAAGTCACCATCAATGGTTTTTGGACACCCAATCACCCGAGTCTTGACATTCTTCCCCCTGATTGAGCAAAAGAATTAAACAAAACTGAGGCAGCAAATTTTGATGATCAAACATCACAAACTCTATTAAGAAAGGAATTATACAAGCAAATACATACATGAACGACAAAGTCACCAGCCACACTTTCCTTTTCACAAGCAGAATCTTTCTATGAATTTTCTAATAGCCTACACGGTATACCTGAAATTCTCAGCAAGGAGGCAGGCATTTGTGTTAGAATCATCCCCACCAATGACGACAAGACCATCCAAATCGAGCTTCAATGCAGTTTCTTCAGCTTGTTTAAACTAAAAACCACATTCATTTAAACAGTTAATTATTGCATACATAAAAGTGACATGAAACCAAGTGAAGAAGCAAGCACAAATCACCTGCTCTGGAGTTTCAATCTTGTCCCTTCCACTACAGATCATATCAAAACCACCCTGGTAAAAGGAAATTCTCTCACATCAGATATCATTACTTTCCGGGTTAAAATGCATGTGGTGCAAACATAATCGAATATCACCAAAACTGATGGTTTAGTTACTACGCTGCATGAATTACAATATTCATGAACCTGTAGTTGCACTCAAATAGTTCAAACTCGTAGCCAAACACAAACAATACACTAAAAAACTCACCTGGTTTCTGTACGGGTAAATGTATTCCGGTGTCAGCTCCACGTATTTGCACTTCATGATTCCAGCAGGACCTCCCCTGAATCCATACAATGTGCTGCCTTTAGCGCGGTCCTGCAAGTAATCTAACAACCAAGCAAACAAGAACCAAAATCAGCTCAATCCTCACATAATTCACAGCGAAATCTCGGCTCGATCCAAAAAGACAAAGTCCCTCACCGAAAATCCCAGAAATAACATTGTGCCCTCCGGGTGCCTGGCCACCAGACAAAACGACACCAATCTTCAACTTCTGCTCCGTTCCAAAACTTTCGCTCGGTACCAACATTGCAGACGGCTGACCAAAAACACTAGGGAAAAGCTTCGCGATTTCATCTGAAAGTACCACAAAAACTCGATCACATCAGAGACACAAGAAAAAAAAAAAAAAAAAACTTGCTTGTAACTAGGGATTAGAATGACCATTTTCGCTTAATCCTAACACGAAAAGTAAAAGTTTAAGCTCCCAAAATTTTCACTCTTCCCGGCGATATTCTCAATAACCAAAAGAAGATCGCAGCTTTCGAAACAGATCGAAGCGTACCAAAGCCGATTAACCAAAGAAAACTCGCGGATATGATCAATACAATGAAGAAGGAGAAAGTGACCTGGATTTCCGGCGGCGGAGCTCGGAGGTCCGTCGACGACATTGAAGGGGCTTCTGAGAACCGAAGGAAGAGGAAGCGCGTGGTCGATACGACTCGCCTGAACCTCGCTGTACACGGAGGCGACTCGGCCGGTCGCCGGAGCCGCTTTCCCGGCGACCAAATCGCCGTTGGAGACCAACGTCGCAGCCATTGTAAGACCTAAAATCTTCTCTGAGATGTTTCAGTTGCAGAGTGTTACTGACTCGACTGGGAAGCGAGAAATCGAAATGCGCTCGTGCACGGACAGCTTGGCTTATATAGTACCCGCGGTTGGGAAAGGGCAATAGTGTCTTTTGAGCCTTGGACTCTCCGCCGAGTGGCTCGCTTGCCAAGTGGGGCTCGGGGGTGTTTTGGTAATATCGAAAAATTTCGGCGGTGACGTGGAAGATGGGTAGCGGAGTGGACGGGTGAGATCGTGAGATGGTATTGGTGTATGATAGTTGCAGTGGGGCTAAGAGTAGTGGATCATTGCGTTAATGGTTGGTTTTGATTCTTGAACCTAACCTTCCGGTGGTTGGTGGTGGGTCTCTTAGAAGTGCAGGTGAAACTTGGAAAAGGGCATATTCCAAAATTTACATGCCAATGCCATTTTTATTTATTTTTTTATTGAGGGATTTGGTCACAAGGATAGAGTGGATCATTTTGGGCTCTTTAGCTAGCCCAATATGGCTACTACTGGGTTGGGTTTGTTATAATGGGCTTTGGCAAATACAAAGCCCAATTGCCTAACCCTATTAGCGATGGGTGTACTGGGGGAATGGGGAATCGTTGATTTTTAAAAAATATAACCACACCTTACAAATTTAGCAAATGCAGAATTTCAAAATAAAGTCATTCTTGATGCTACTTAATAATATATGTCCCAAAATAGTATACGCTTTTTACTTTTACTCTATATTTGTATTGTAAAGTTTAAGGTATAAATTAAAAGTGAAAGACATATAAGCTATATAGACTATCAATGTGTGAAGAATGAGACATTTATCAAAATCTCTCTTAGCAAAACATAAACCTCATTATTCTAAAAAAATCCCTATTACCTTTTCTCTTTTATCCATCACTAATCACTTTTACTTCGCTATAACTTTTAAGTATTTTCTCTATTTTTTCCCTACTTCAATATTTTAAATAAAGACAATCTCACACATCAATTTTTATTTTTCAGTTTTTACCTTTTTTAAAATGTAATCATAGTGCTTATTTTACACACATATAGCATATTCTTATATATATATATATATTATATTAGTTTATTTTTATAAGGACTATTTGATATTTGATCATTTTCTAATATATATTTTAAAAAGATAACCAACGGTTATAATAATTAAGAAATTAGTCATAAACTCCTTAAAAACTAAGATCATAAAGTTAAAATCGCATTATCTTGTAGTTATATAACTTAATAAACAATGCACTTTGTTAAAACAGAGAAAACTCGCTTCGATATACAAATTATAATATATATATATATATATATTAGATATAAAAAAGAAATTATTTTCAAGAATACGTATCATTAAATAAATTGCAATTCATATAATTAAAAAGATGTTATATAGAAAAAAAAATCCAAGATTCTATATCATTAAAAGCAGATTAATAAAAAAAAGTTTGAGAAAAATCACAAAAGTCAAACGAAAAATATATATTGTGTATATTTGATAATTATGGCAAAAATATTGAGTGAGGTGTGTAAAGTTTGTTTTTATTTAAGAAATTATTATATTTAAATATAAATGTATTCATAATTATTTTGGTAATTATAGGTTGGGTGATAATAGACGCACCATTGATATTTTTATAGAGACCCTCCAAAGAAAGGCGTATTGCTAATCATTGTCCTATAAGTTAACAAAATAGAGAATGATTTTGGCTAGATTTTATGCCTCCTCAATATTTTACCTACCATATATCCTTATGAAGCCCTGAATTCTTCCATATTCTAAAATGAATCACTCACCTTCATTGAATCTAATCGAGAATTGAGAGAATAAAGTCTAATATTGCGATTTCAAAGGACAAGTGTTTGTGTGCTTTATGATCATATATATATATATAAAGAAGCACATCATTCTTGAATTTAATTTCTTTTAATCCTAGAAGTAGGCTCTCTATACATAGGTGCATTCAGGTACAACCGTACAAGGAATATTTGGTGGTTAGTCTTAAATTTAATGTTCATTGGTATGGCCGGCAAGTTCTCAAAATTTTTTATAAATCCTTATTTCAAAACATATTTCGAATTGTAGAGTAAAAAAATATGGTGCAGTTATCTTAGTCATATTTAGTGCATCAAAATTAGTAAGTATAAGCATGTCAAAAGTTCAACTACCTCCGTTTTTTATAATCACATCTTGCTCTGATTAACCAAGGAATTAAGTAATTAATTAGGAAAAGCAGGACAGTCTGTCCTTTGATTAGGCATCTACATCTATATCTTACTCCATTCTAAAGAGTTTGGTTTTATCTTTACCAATGATCATAATAACAACATGTGTCTTTGCCCTTGTCCATACAACTACTTGTACGACTAAAGGATGTGATATTATTAACGAGTTAGGAGTGAGATTCTTTCTTTTTTAATTGTTATTATTACTATTATTATTTTGCCTTAACAAGAAAATAGCACACAATAATTATGTTAAAATATTCGCAATATGAGCACATGAACAACACATTTGTGCTCCTATCTTTTAGTGCTTTAGTAATCTTTTTCTTAGCCTCCTTTGTCTGTCCAAGATGCAAGGGCTCTCTCTTTTGGAGATTCTCACCAGCTGTGTATACATATCTTGATTTCTTTGTTCAATTTTAAATGGAGTTTTGGATAAAACGATTGGAAGCTTTATAAACAAGCATTAGTCTTCTGAAACCAAATTTATTTATTTTGCATGGATGATATACACTATTGGTCCACTGAATAATTTCCCTAAAACTTCGTTCATTTCATCTTATCATGTACAATATAAAGAGATATGCTTAATGAAAGCATAAGACTTGCTTTGTTTAAAAACCACTAAAACCAGAACCCTCTCTTTATCATATGATATATTAACTTAATTGAATAGTTGGACCCATCATTATTGCAGTGATTCCGTACGGTTTTCTCTTGGTAATCTTTATTCTCACCTCATGTCAGTATGTGGATAAATTACTGTGAAAGTTTACAACCAAATTGCTCTAAATATGTGATGCTCAAGAACATTATTTTGCATCCACTATTCACTAATGTATCATCCACATAGAATTTAGGACTCAAAGACTTTCACAGATAAGCTCATAATTTTACCATGATAATTTCAAAAGCCCAATACTAATACTAATCATCTTAACTTTGATGATATATCATATCATGCAGTTTTTCTTCACTCAAGGCAGTTGTTTCCGAAACTCTTTAGAGAAAAGGTCTAAACGTAGAGAAACACCATCCTTAATGTGCCCTTTTTACAACATCGATTCCTTGCTCAGTCACTTGAAGACTCACAACAAAAGCACATAGTGAATGTGAAGTACCAAAACACTATCAAGTTCTTCAATTATAGCTATTTTTTTCTCTCTTTAAAGTACCCTAATGCTATCTGTAGTTCTAATCAAAAGCCCTTCAGGGACCACCACTCCTACTTTTTCCCTCATTAACCATACTTGGATTTAAAAAGCATTCCATATGACACCTAACTCTAGCCTATAGAGGAAATTATTGAAGGTCCACTCGAACACCATAATCACAAACCACGATTAACCACCCAAAAATGCTTCCCCATTTGACATCCCATAACTCTCTAAAACACTCGCACTAATATATTAACAATATAACATACGTCTTTAAAAATAAAAAACAAAAAACAAACGACACAATCATTATCAACGTGACCCACTTGCAAATTCTTCATAAACCATTCCCCAAAAAAAGAAGAAAAAAAAAAATCCCACTTCAAAGCTATCTCCAATTTACGTCTTTGGAACACATAATAGTAGCCCCAACAGCCTCGCTCTCTTTCTCTCAATGAGGCAACAACAACAACACAAACACAAGAAAAGGCCACAGCAAGACCAGCAATACTCGCAGCAGCGATGCGGCAGCCGAGCAGCCCTGTGCTGCAGCTGCCGGCTTAGCGTCTCGTCGTCCTCCGAGGAAGCCGAGAGCGCCGCGGGATCCTCCTCGTCCTCCTCCTCCGAGCGCTACGCGTCCGTCTCGAGCCTCGCTCACGCCATGGTCCAGGAGAGGCTGGACCAGATGATCAAGGAGATGAAAGAAAATAGCCAAAATAGAAACACTAGCACTAGCACAAACGTTGTTGCCGAGAGACCATCCTCTTCTTCAAGAAGGCAGAGAAATAGTAGCATTGAAGAAGGGACTAGTGCTTATAATGCTACCAAGTTTGTTCTCATGGTGGCTATGGAGAAGTGTTCGGACGATCCCAGAGAGGATTTCAGGGAGTCCATGGTCGAGATGATCACCGCGAATCGGATCGACGAGCCGAGGGATCTCCGGAGCCTCTTGGACTATTATGTGTCCATGAACTCGGAGGAGTATCATGGTGTTATATTGGAGGTGTTCCATGAAGTTTGTTCTCACTTGTTCTTGTATTCTTGTAAAGGTCAATATTGATCGTGACACTGAGCAATATGTGAAGTTGATTCATATAGAATGTGGTTCAGATCTTTTGTATTTAAGTTTATATGTGCAGATTTGAGGCTTGGACTGTTTTTTTTTTTTTTTTTTTTTTAATGTTATAGTCTGGTTAATAATCAGCTATGATTTTGAAGCTGAATGTTAATAACTCTTTTAATTAGCTCTAGAAATTTCGAAACATGAGGCTATGTAAATTCGTTCTGAAAGTGCCGATGCTAGATGATAATAAGATCTTTCAATAGATGGAAAAAAAGGTTTTGGATGCAGTTATTGCTTATTAAGATACGTTGCGGATTTTACCTTGTTTATTGTTAAGTTATTAGATTTAAAAAATTAAAATCTACGGTAGATGACAGATGAACAAAATGGGTTTCATAGCTAAAATATACCTGGGAGATGGATAATTTATGTTTTGAGGTAAAATATCATTAGCACTGATGGCTATTTACCCATTGTTTGCCTAGAATCCGCTCTATTTGGACCACAGTAACATAAGTAAATAAAGTCAATTCAGGGTAAAACAAGCATGCGATCTCTGAAAATAAATTATGATGAACACGTGACTCACACCATAACAACACCAGTAATCATGATTAATATGTGAAAGTATAAGTCTATTACAAAAAGTCAACAATTATCTTTGTGATCGTAGAGAAGTTGAGCAAACAAGGACAGTACAAAACAGAGAGAACAAACTGGCACTTGTCTTTCCAAATTGGCCCAAAACAGAGTCATATATTCAAAAAAAAATTGGCCTTAGAAAACAAAGTGAATGCATTACTTTGTACAGTTAATTCGGCGTTACTTATAAAAGAATCACCTAAAAGAAAAATATAGTCAAGTACATATGTAAAGAAACAAAACAGAACAAAGAGTAGACACTAAGTGCAACACTTCTTCTTCCTCAGCTCCTCTTCCTCATGCTGAAACTTCCTCTTCCTCGCAATGGCACTGTCAATCCTTTCTCCGTCGCCGAACCGCCTCTCGAAAGCCGCAAACTTGCTATACAAATCCCCAGCCCGCTCTTGCGGAACGTGAGCGAGCGCGAACTCATATATGGCCCTCGCACGCTCCGGCTCCTTGTGCCACTCCTCAAACTCGGCAAACGCAAGGTAGAGCTCGTCAACCTCTTCCTCGTCGTCCGCCAACGCCTCCGCCGCCCTCTCGTACACGCTCCGCGCCCTCGAGACCTCGCCGTTCTTCGACTCGAACT
Source organism: Boehmeria nivea var. tenacissima (assembly GCA_018132145.1). Classification (NCBI taxonomy): domain Eukaryota; kingdom Viridiplantae; phylum Streptophyta; class Magnoliopsida; order Rosales; family Urticaceae; genus Boehmeria; species Boehmeria nivea. The sequence goes on along the minus strand of CM030877.1, from coordinate 15,857,908 downwards.
TAGCGAACCGAATCCAAGCCTCGGCAGCAGGGTGGCACTGCACGAGCCTCTCGAAGACCGCCCTCGCTCGCTCGACTTCGTTGTACCGCAGCTCGAAATTGACGTAAGAAATCCATGCCTGCCGGTCCGGCTTCCATTCCATCCACCTCTCGAAGAGCTGCCTCGCTGCCGCGACGTTTCCGAGCATCTCCTCCATGTGGACGTACTTGTACCAGAGCTGGTCCACTCTCGGCAAGAGCGTCACGGCCCGGTCCCACACCTTCCGGGCGCGGTTGACGAACCCGGCCTTCATCGTCGCCTCGGCGTACTTGAGCCACAGCGAGTGGCTCCGAGGGTCGACCTCGAGAGCTCTCTCCCACACCGACCTCGCGCGCGCGAAGTCCTTCTGAGACTCCTCCCACTGCGCGTACTTCACCCACGAGCCGACGTTCGATCGCGCGCAACGAGTCCGGTCCTCGAACTCCTTCCGCTTTCGGAGTTGGTACTCGGCGAGCTCCGCCGCGTCGTTGATGCTCTGCTTCGGCGGCCGAGTACTGTCGGACTCTCGGAGCTCCATGGCTTCGCGGAGGATTTGCTGGGCGGTGATCTGAATCGGTGCCGGGTTCTTGTTCTTGACCCTAGTGGGACGGCTAAGATAAGCCATGTTGAGACTTGAAGACAGTCCGAGATTGAGAGGGAAAGCGCTAGGGTTTGTGAGGTTTTTTGAGAGAGAAAAAATTGCTAGAGAATTGTGAGAGTTCAATTGCGTGGACGCTAAGAATGTGATGATTTTTTTCTTGCTGAATGCTAAGAATGTGATGAATCTGCAAAGAAAGCTTTATTTATAATATATCATATGGGCAAGTAGTATAATCCTAATAGGATTCTATTCTAGAGTTCTAGTTAAGACCGCCTTAACAAGATTTGGAAATTTGCCGAAAAAAGATCAGGAAATTAGTTTCTTTTTCTTTTCTTTTCTTTTCTTTTTTTTTTTAAATTTTTCAGTAGTATTCAAAAACAAAAAGTATAGTTTCCTTTTTTTTTTTCGCCGTTGATTTATAATTAAATACTGTTAGTTAAGTTATTCAGCAAAATAATAATAATAATACTGTTTGTTAAGTTTGCAATTTTATTCTATCCGTTCTATCCAAAGAGAGTGAGACATAACCATTTTAGACTTGGGTAGAATTACAATATTTTGAGGCTTGATTTAATATTATGTTATTAAAAAAATTATATTATCAATTCATATTTATTTTTTTAACTCTTAATTTTAATAAATATCTAATCTTTTTTAAAATATAATAAAACACTCAAATAATTTAATTGTTTGCATAATAGTAATCCATGGTGAATAATGGAGCTATTAAAAACATCTGCAAGTAATTAATAAATTGACTAATTAATTAATTAATTTAAAATTTTGAGTCTTTATTTGTATTTTTGTGTAAATTTTAAGTACTACTCTACTTCATCCGTCAATTGGTTATTAGAAGAAGGCCCAAGCTCTACCATCAATTAATCTTGCATTTCTTTTAACATTTTTTTACCTATGTACTACTACTAATATAAAAAAAAAAAAAAAGATCATTATAATGTGAAATATATAATATATTTTTAAGCACTCACCATACATAAAATCAAGGAAAAAAAAATACTAGCATATATAATTTAGGTAAAGTAACTTTCAAAAATTGAGTGGTGGTACTCAATTCCGTGTAGCTCAACCACTATATCTATATGTGTACATATTTGTAATCCTCCACACACAGACGTAACAACCACATATGCCGATTCACCACAAGTCAAACGCCAATTTCCCATCAATGATCTACGATTATGAATATTGCTTGTTTCACCGGGACGAACAGTGGAAGAGGGACATTATTTATATTGTTCATTTTCGTTAGTTTTAATAGAAACTTGACCTCCAAGCCAAAAGGGATGGGAGAGAATACCACACAAGGAAATTGAGGCAGAATTGTTTCCAGTCACGGATGTTGAAGAATTAACACATGCTTATCTCATTTTCCCAATCATAACATACCTAAAGGTATAAAGAAAAAGAGCCACTTTAACAACGAGACGCAATCATAATTAACAAGTTTAACTCCTCCATAATTTAACAAGGCGTGCGTTCAACAGCCATCCAAAGTATAATTTCTTTTATACAAAGTATATACCTATATGATTAACAAGGCAAAAAGTTAATTTCACATCTTAACATCTTAATTAGATACATGATTTCTATAGATTATTACAAGAGAAGAGCACGAGGCAAGATGGCTCAGGGTGTCAACAAGCAGCTGCCTTCCTTTATCAGCACAAACACGCTGCCGCCATCTCCCCTAGAGATCCGAAGCTCTCCGTCGAGGTATGTGGTTAACAACCACGACTGAGCTCTGTTGCTTGTGATTGAGAACTTGAGTGGCGGCTGGTTGGAGATGGTCTTCACAACCGACGAAGCAGTGTCTTGGACGGAGGTGATCAATCCCTTGAAAGGCGTAAGGTCGATTTTTTGTCCCAAAAATTCAACGTTCTCAGGCACCACTATTGAGTCTGTTAGTTGGGGAGTTCCAATTATGCCTTCTTCAAACTTGATCTGCAATCAGAACCGACTCAAAACCATTAAAACAGACTGATTTCCAGTAGAACCCCAAACTTGTTTGATCGATCTTTACAGAAACTTCGAACAGAGAACGAAAAAAAATATATGCCAGATGTGAAGTTTTTAGCTTAAGGTCTCGGCTCTTGAGGCAATTACGAAGCCAACAGTTAAGAATTAGAGAGGTACAGAAAAGGCAAACAAACCTGCACGCGCTTGGGGCTTCGGACTTCAAATTTGGCATTGGTACTGATGGAAGTTGTAGCCAATGGACCGGCGAATTGGACAGAGTTCTGGACAGTGAAGTTCTCCGAGTCGATTGTTTGAGAAACCTCCTCTACCTTTACTAGTGGAAGCGTGCCCCTCGACAACAACGTCAATAGACCAGGAAATGATGTGTATCTGAAGCAACAAGCAAAGCCATAAAAAAAGGGGCTATCTTATGTTATTGTAACCCTTTCCTCAGTAACTTCTGGGTAAAGAGTTCATACTTCAGAGCCATCAATTAATTCACAAACAAGCTTCGAAAGTCTCAACAGAAAAGACACATCAAAACAGCACTCTATTTTAGTCATTCGACAACATAGATTGTATACATAGGATTCGCAAACTTTTGTGCTGTTATAAGGCTACCAGTTTTCTTCTAAAATATCACAGGTTCAAGCTATCAGAATTCAGTCAAAACTGACTTCCATTTCTGTTGTTAAAATGATAATTCATAAATCTCACACTAACAAACAGTCTATAAAACGATTCCATATCTCAGATAAAGGAAAGAGCAAAGACTTACGCAAGAATCCACTTTCCATTGAGCAGACTGAGAGCCTCGGTCGGAGCCGGGTTCGGGTTCTTGGCCTCCAACTGCGTGATGAGCTCCACAATCTCAGCCCGAGTCTCGCTCGACGCCTTCAGGCCGCGTTCGGTGCCGTAGAACGAGTCGACCAACGCCTTCTTCAGCCGAGCGATTTCCTCCGGCTCGGCAGGCTCCTCCTTCTCGGCCACCGCCACCGCCGACCCCTCGGCGATGACCGCCGGGCCTTCCCTGTCCGGGCCCCACTCGTCGTCGTCCGCCACCCGGACACGGAAATCCGGCCTCGCGCGCGCGGATTCCCAGCGAGCGCAGAGCCTCGGCCCCTCGGCGGCGAGCCTCGACGGGACGACTCCGATGGAGCTCGGAGCCGCCGAGGCCTTCGATTGGTGTTTTGGCGGCACCACGGAGAAGGTCTTGCAAGGGAATTGGTTCAGCTGAGACACAGACGCCATTGTTAGGGTTTCGTATGAGCTTGAATCTTCGAAGACACTTCCGTTTACGGTTTATCTAACTATAACAGCGCGAGAGAGACTGTGAACGAGGCCTTATAGGTTGGAGGGAACAAGGAAGGACTGTCTTTTGAAAGACGGTTTTACCCCTGAGAGGTTCGAGATTTTTGCGGCGCTTGCAAGGGTAGAATTGGGTTTTACGACGTTTTTGGTACATGGGAAAATCAGTGCCTCTAGAAGATGCGGGAGTGGACACCGATCGTCCTGGTTGTGACACGTGGATGAAGCCAAATCAAGGAAGCCGAAAGGAACTATAGAGAGAAAGAGATGGTTTTGTAGTTTTATGAGAGAAATTTATGTGAAACTATAGAAATAGGAAAATGGCATTTTTTTTCGCGGCCAACTCTAGAATCTTCTTCGATTGCGGTTTTATTTTTTATTTTTATTTTATGTTTTATTTTATTTGATTATTGTTTTTTGGTGGAGAATGAGCGATGCCGTTTGTTGCAAAAATATCTTTCATTTGGTGACAAATGGTTTTCAAGTTAGAGTTTTCTGACAATACTTGTTCTCAAATGATCTTTTTGGCTTGTTGCTTGGAGTTGGGTCCACAATGTTGAAAGAATGGTGCATAATTGCAGCCTTGTAGAGCTGTTATGTTTTCAGGGGATTCCGGTTTTATGTCGGATTTTATAACTTTTAAAAGTTTGAATATACTCATTGCAATTGTTGAAGTAATGTGACATAAATGCATTTATCACTTTTATTGTGGAAACTATGGTAACAAAATAGCATATGGAGATGTAAATCTGCTCGTCCTGTATTAACCTGTCTTGTATAATTTCGCATTGTTTCCGTATTAGTCTATTTACGAGCGGAAAATTGCAAAACAATGTTATTTTTAGCGTTCCTTAATAATTTATGTTCAAATAATATGTTTTTTTTTTTAATTTCCACACTATGTTTGTATGTAAATTTTAGCATATAAATTAAAGTGCAACACATATGTGATATAAATTATCATTGTGACAAAAGATTAGCATTCTTTAAAATTCTTCGTTATTAATTATGTCTTTATTTGTGTCGGGCCTATGAGTTGAAATAAGTTTGAAGTCCGACTTGCAACCCGTTTCTAAAGATACATGTTATTTCATGTCTAAGAAAATAAAACTTTAAAATTTTTAATATATTTATGACAGTGAGGACATTTAAATTATTCATGAAAAGTTTATGCTTCTTATTCATCAAAAGGTATATTTTGTACGGTTTTAAAAAGAATGAGAAGGTACTTTTGTATTTTGAGAAAAAAACATAGGAAGTCTGTGGTATTTCAAAACAAATAAAGCGAAAATTTTTGGTATTTCCTCTAAAAGTATAAGAAGTTATTTGGATTACAATCTGAATAAAATAATTTTTTATTTAAATTATGTTAAAAAAAAAGTTAAACTTAAATAATATTGTTATAAAATGTAGCTTGAATTTGTATCCAAACGGATTTTAATTTTGTCTTTGTGATGTTATTAATGATGTGAAGGCAAGGTTATATTAAAAACATTTTTTTTTCCATGCTTGTCACTGAATTGCCTTTACATTACAGAGTTGGTTATGAACTTATGATTGTGTTGGCCTTGAAAAAAGTGGAATGATAAAGGTAGATATGAGAAAAAATTAACAAAAACCTTTGAGATCAAAATTCAAACCATAGATTCTACATGACTGGTGTGGGCTTCTATACCTATGGAAAGAAGGCCTTGCTGCAGAAGCCACATATTCCATGAATTTTTGGCATGGGCTTATCCTTTAGAGAGAAGGCCTTGTTGCTGAAGCTACATGACTCAATGAGATAGAGGAAGGGGTCATTAAAGGAGCAAAATCATGATTGAATTTTTGGTTTGATTTATGGTTTCTTTAGCCAATGGCTAATTTCAATTTTATTTTACGTTATGCTTTGGTGATTTAATAATAGAGGTGGCTTCCCATTCTTTGATATCTTCTACTTCTACGTGTGTACAGTCTGTCGTCTATGTAGGATTGTAGTAGGTTTGTGTATGACATATGTTATAAAATCAATGATAGAAAAACGAAATAAAGCACGAATAAGAACACACAGATTTAACGTGGAAAACCCTTGATGGGAAAAAACCACGGGGAAGAGAGAAGAAATCACTATGTCAAAAAGATTGGTACAAAACGGTGGTAGTCTCAAAGAAAATTAGGGCAAGAGAAAATCGGCAACTTCTACATCAAGCCGAACTCTAAAATACAAAATATGTGCGAAAATAAAACGGATCGAAAGGTCCGTACCGCGGGGGCTCCGACCCAAACAACTAAGTCCCCAAAAAATCGCTCTTCGGGTCGCACCGCGAGACTTTCGGATCGGGCTAAACGAATTCGGGTCACCGAACTCTAACAACATATATATGTGTCATTGGCTATTTGATTTTTGTTGATTGAGTTTACATTGATCGGAGAAGTTATGGTGAAAGATCCGTTGTTGTGCTTGATATTTAGGATACATTTTGGTTTTCCTTTGTTGAAAATCGGTATACGTTATTACCCCTTAATCAGCATTTTCATATGAAAACTCGTGGTTTTAATGTTTGGTCGGGGTTAAATTTTCAACAAGGTCATTTGCATACTGGTGTTTAAATCCATTTTTTGATATTGATGGAATTTTCCTTCCTTTAAAAAAAAAAAAAAAAGGGACCGACTTCTTATTTCTAAAAACATAACGAACTCGCTCCCAATTGCATTACGAAAACTAATAAAGGGATTTTGAGGAATGCTCCTCTTTTGGCACATAAATAATCATTGTCTCATGTGCGTTGTACTTTTAATTTATATTATAAATTTTATAATATAAACATAGAGTAAAGATAAAAAGAGCACATTACTTGGAACATAGATTATTAAATGACACTAAAAAATTGTATTGTTTTGCAATTCTCCCAAACTCTTTTTAAACTTTGTGAATAGTATTTATTTTCTTTCATAAACCATGACACTATAATAAGGGTATGCGGATGTAGAAAAGGATCTATCCCTTAAAAAAAGATGCCATAATATCCATTCCTTTCCATCAATTTATCGATGAAGAATCTTCCATGTTTCCACTCTTCTATAAATAAAATAAGGTAAAGAATTGACAACTGATATTATATAGAATGATATATATATATTTTGCTATCACCTAATATTCATTAGGTGATGTGTGATAATTGATATCATTTTAGGTGGCAGATTATTTTGTTGGCTCTCTTAAAAAAAATGGAAACTTGGATATCTAGTGAAAGAACATTAATCATTTAGCTCTATTTGGCCCACTATGACTAATCATTTACTGATAAAATATTGCTTGAGATAATGCTGACCCACAAAGCCTAATAATAATGAAAATGACAACGCTAATTAGACACTGATATTATATTGATTAGATGTATAAATTATATATTTCGTATCGTATCTTATTATTCTTTGGCATGTCGTCTTAAATTGTAGTTTATTCTGATTGGCGATTTCTTATAATTTTATTAGTTAGAGTTAAACGACATGTCGAAAACTTACTTATTAGGCGAGAATCACGGTTGTTGTGAATATGGCGATAAGAGAATCCGCATGCAAAATAACGTAACTCTTTCTAAATTCGGGTGCAACAAAAAATACGTGCGGGCATATATAATAATAATAATAATAATAATAATAATAAGAGGATTGAAATTATAACCAATTACGAGTAGAAATTGGAATAGAGAGACATGAGCCCCACTAAAATGCAAGATCTCGTTGATATGATCAATCATTATGGCATTTAAAATAAAGACCTTTTTCATTGCATTCAATTCGCTTACAAATTTGAGAAATTTTGCCCTTTTAGCGCAATCAGTGCACCAATTTTGCTTGTAGAGGGACAATAATTTTCTTGGGTACATCATTACACTGGTTAAAGTATTATAATAGAACTAATAAAAACTTAGATTTACTTTTTTTTTTCTTCTGGGGAACATCGTAGCTTTATTTTGAATTTTTGGGACTTATTCTATAATTCGGTGTCAACTTTTGTATTAATCATTCATATGAAATACCAGTTATATTTTTGTTTTATCATTTCATGTGTTTTCAGAATATTCTAATCACTATCTACTTTACGAAATTGTCAAGTTTTAATTTAGTAATCAATAATTTGTTGTTATCATTAGAAAAAAAAATCGATAATTTGTTATTTGTATATACAACAAATGAATACGTACATGATTTATGCTACAAATTCATACAAACTACGGTAACGTATTTTTAGCTTCCCAAGAAAAAAGAAGAGACAACTTTGTCAAATTGAGGACAAGTTTATGAATGTTTTCAACATAAAATAAATTTGACTTGACAATACAAAAATGCAATTACACAAACAATAGCTGTATTCTATTTCATGCAATAAAAGTTCAATATCTCAACATTTATCGATTTCTTTAATTTGAGCAAATTTCCACGTTTTCTGTACAAAAAGAAGGGAAATTTTTTCATTTCAAGCCTCAAGACTCGAGAGTATGAATGGGCTTACATTGCCACATGGCAAAACCTCGGTTGACGCGCCGGCTTCTATGGCCTTTGACTTCGCTTTTTTTTTTTTTTTAATTGGCCGGCGAACTAACGAAATTCACAAGTCACCTCTAATAAACAACACACAAAAATGCTCTCATTCTTACAAATTTAATACACACAAATTAAACACTCCCAAAACACCAATCCCCCCAAAAAGAAAAATACCAAACCAACTAAAGTGATAGAAAACACCGTAACCTGTAAAGTAGCCCCCATTTGTTTTGCCTCTTCTATTTTGTACTCTCTCTCTTTCCATTTTGTCCCTTTTCCCTACTTTGAAAATGAAATCCCTCTTTTTCTCAGCGACCAAGCTGGCTTTTAAATAGCTCACTCTAAGCCCAGTAATATTCTTCCAACTATGCAGCACTGTTTTCGCTGTATTAAGATACATTTACAGCTCAGCAAGTCATTGCCAGCCTGTGTGCTAACGTGGCAAGTTTGTTATACAATTAGTTACAAGTTGTTATGAGTCTGTAACTAATTGTAACCACTTAGCTTTCACTAATTCAAGCTTAGCTTGTAATATAAATACATCAGTAATAATTAATAGAGCTCGATTGAGCATTATTCAGTTACAAAATTTCTCTCTTTACTATTTTCTCTCAAAGTTTCACATGGTATCAGAGCCAAACAGGCCTTGATCAAGTCATTTTCTCTTCAGTTCTTCAAGCTTTTTCGCAGTCCTTCAATGGCGTCGAATCCTTCAAGTTTTGCGCCTCAAGTCAGCGCACCAAGCTCCGTGCCTCCGAGTTCAGCGAATCTCAGTTCGAGTCAGAGTTCTCCAGTGTTTGCCTTCTCGGCTTCGCTCAATCCTCTGTCTCTTCGCCTGGATCGGAACAACTACAATTTCTGGAAATTGCAAGTTCTTGCCACAGTTCGTGCGCATAATCTCGAAGGTTTTCTCGTTGGTAAATCTTCGTGTCCTTCTCAGTATTATGAGAGTTCTACTTCTAATGGATCTGCTGTTCGAAGTCTTAATCCTGAGTATTTGATTTGGATGCGACATGATCAGTTTCTCGTTAGTTGGTTGTTGTCTTCCATGACTGAGTCTATGTTAGGTCATGTCAATCACTGTGTTCATGCTTTCGAGATCTGGTCCACTCTTGAACAATTGTTTCACACACAATCCAAAGCTCGTCTTTTGCAACTCCGGTTCATGTTACAATCCACAAAGAAAGGCTCACTGTCAATTGATGAGTATATTCTGAAAATGCGAGGCATTTCTGATAGTCTTGCTTCTGCTGGTCAAGCGATCTCTGATGAAGAACTCATCTTGTACATTCTTGGTGGAATTGGATCTGAATATGAATCGGTTGTAGTGAATTTGACGTCTCGAAATGATCCTCTGACGCTTCAAGATGTTCAGTTCATGTTACAGTCTCATGAAATGCGACTTGAACAGCAAATGTCGAGTCTTAGTCTCAATGGCTCTGTCTTGAATCCTTCTGCTCATTTGACCACTCATCGAAGGAGCCAGTATAATAATGGTTCGTCACAATACTCTGGATCTGGTCAAAGCAATGGACGGTCTCAAAACAGAGGTCGTGGTCGTGGTAATAGAGGTGGTCGATCAAACTCGTCTCGCCCGATTTGCCAATTATGTGGCAGAGCTGGTCACATTGCTCTCAAGTGCTATCACAGGTTTGACATCAGCTTTCAAGGAAATGATACTGCTTCTACTTCGAATGCTCAAGCCTTCTTGGCTACTCCGGATGTTGTAGAGGATCAGGCTTGGTATGTGGATAGCGGTGCATCTACTCATGTGACTCCAGAAGTTACAAACCTTGGTGCCAAATCAGAATACAAAGGCAAAGAAAAGCTGATTGTTGGTAATGGTTCCAAACTTCATATTTCACATATAGGTTCATCTCTACTTCCTACTAGTCTGCCTTCCAAACCTTTGGTACTTAATAATATTCTACATGTTCCAAATGTTACCAAAAATCTTCTTAGTATTTCTCAGCTAACACATGACAATAATGTTGTTGTTGAATTCTCATCTCGTGATTGTGTTGTTAAGGACAAGGTTACGAGGATGCCAATGCTGCAGGGCACTCTTAGTGACGGTCTTTACCAGCTTCCAAGTCTTCCAAGTCTTTCGTCCAAGCACACATCTCCACATGATTCTGTACCTGCTCAAGTCAGCCCATTATCAAGTGTTCATAGTTGTAAACTTTCCAGTCCTATGAGTCTTAGTTGTACTACATCTTGTAAAAATTTGCCTTTTGATGTCAATCTTTGGCACAAACGTCTTGGACATCCCTCTAATAAAGTTCTTGCTCATGTACTCAAATCTGTAAACATTCCATTTTCTGATAATAAAGTCCAGTTCTGTGATGCGTGTAAGTATGGTAAAATGCATCAATTTCACTACTCTAGTGTGTTAACCAAAACAAATAAGCCCTTTCAATTAGTTCATACTGATCTATGGGGCCCTGCACCTGTTCTTTCACCTGAAGGTTTTCGGTATTATGTACATTTTGTTGATGACTTCACTCGTTATGTGTGGATTTACCCGTTAAAACTAAAATCTGAAGCTCTTACAGCATTTACACATTTTAACAGCCTTATTGAGCGTCAATTTGACACTAAGATAAAGAGTGTTCAAGCTGATTGGGGTGGTGAATATCGTAGTCTGGTTCCGTTGCTTTCCAAACTCGGCATTATATTTCGTCATCCATGTCCTCTCACTCATCAGCAAAATGGAAAAGCCGAAAGAAAACATCAACATATTGTCGAAACAGGTCTGACTTTATTAGCTCAAGCCTCTTTACCTCTAAAGTTTTGGTGGGACTCTTTTGTTTCTGCCACTTATCTCATAAATAGATTGCCATCTCCAGTTTTAAGTAATCGTACTCCTTTTAATTGTTTGTTTCAACAAGAACCAGATTACTCATTTCTTAAAAGTTTTGGTTGTGCTTGTTATCCATTCCTCAGACCCTATAACAATCATAAGTTTGCTTTTAGAACATCAAAATGTGTTTTCCTAGGCTACAGTCCACTACACAAAGGCTATAGATGTTTACACTCTTCAGGTCGAATTTATATTGCTCGTAGTGTTGAGTTTAATGAATCTGAATATCCTTATTCAAGTCTGTTTCTAACAAATCAATCTTCCTCACCACAAATTACTACTTCAGAGTGTTCATTATCCTTTCCTATACACACTTTACCTCAATGTTGTCCAATGTTCTCGTCACAAGTCTCTTCTCAAACACAACTTGAAAATGAAAGTCTCTTTAACTTGTCACCTTCTTTACCATCATCTGGTCCTATAAATACCAGTTCTTCAAATTTGTCACCTTCCTCACCACACTCTACTTCTAATCATAGTCCTCATCCACCTATACATACTGCTTCCATAGTACCACACTCTACTTCTTCCAATCCCAATACTCATCAAATGATCACTCGATCGAAACACGGGATCTACAAACCAAAGTCTTACATTGCTAGCTCCTCTGAGCAATCTAATTTTGTTCCACCTGAGCCTACCTCGGTTCAACAAGCTCTTTCTGATCCTTTATGGAAAAGTGCAATGGATGCCGAATTTTTGGCTCTTGAACGAAATCAGACTTGGTCTTTGGTTCCATATGACTCAAGTATGAATGTGGTTGCCAACAAATGGGTGTTTCGGGTTAAACTCAAAGCTGATGGCACAATAGAACGTTATAAAGCACGCTTAGTGGCAAAAGGTTTTCAGCAGACCCCAGGTCTTGATTATTCAGAAACGTTCAGCCCAGTAGCTAAGCATTCCACAATTCGAGTCATTCTTACACTTGCTATTTCCTATGGCTGGGATATTCAGCAAGTCGACATAAATAATGCCTTTCTGAATGGCGTTTTGCACGAGAATGTCTACATGGCTCAACCAAGTGGCTATGAAGATCCAACTAAGCCTACTCATGTCTGCAAACTTCATAAGGCATTATATGGTCTTCGACAGGCTCCTCGGGCTTGGTTTGATCAATTCCGAAATGCTCTTACTGCTTGGGGTTTCATAAATTCAGTCTCTGATAACTCTTTGTTTATCAAACATAGTGATAACAAAGTTCTCATTCTCATTGTCTACGTAGATGACATTCTTATCACAGGTTCAGATTCCACTCAAGTTAACTCACTGGTTTCTGATCTAAATAACAAGTTTGCATTGAAGACATTGGGCTCTGTAAGTTTTTTCCTCGGTCTTGAGGTGAAACGAACAACTGGTGGACTTTATCTTACGCAGGCCAAATATGTTCGTGAACTTCTTGAAAAGACGAACATGGCAAATGCTAAGCCATGTTCAACACCAATGGCACTTGGTCAAAAGCTGCGTCTTGGTGATAGCGAACCATTCGATCAACCAACTCTGTATCGAAGTACAATTGGAGGGCTACAATATTTGACAATGACAAGACCTGACATCTCGTTTACTGTCAATAAGCTCAGTTAATTTCTCCATGCTCCCACTGTTAACCACTGGTCAGCTTGCAAGCGGCTTCTTCGCTATCTCAAGGGCACTCCTTCCTTGGGATTGTTCTTTCAACCCGCTATCAAGCTGCAGTTGGAGGGGTATAGTGATGCTGATTGGGCTAGTAGCTTGGATGATCGAAAATCTACTAGTGGTTACTGCGTTTTCATTGGTCCAAATCTCATAAGCTGGTGCTCTCAAAAACAAAAGACAGTAGCCAAGAGTACCGCCGAGTCAGAGTATCGAGCCCTATCATCAGCTGCTGCAGATATTGTCTGGCTTCAGTCTTTATTTGCAGAACTGAAACTTAAGCTTGTTCAACCTGCGCTGATATGGTGTGATAATCAAAGTGCCACTGCTTTAGCTTCAAATCCAGTTTTTCATGCTCGTACTAAGCATATAGAAATTGATGTACATTTTGTTCGAGAAAAAGTTGTAAACAAAGAAATAGATGTTAGATATGTACCAACAGAAGAACAAACTGCTGACATATTAACAAAGGCCTTAACAAGTACTAGGTTTGAATTTCTAAGGCACAAGCTCTCATTGGCTTCGCCATAGTTGAGCTTGAGGGAGGCTATTAAGATACATTTACAGCTCAGCAAGTCATTGCCAGCCTGTGTGCTAACGTGGCAAGTTTGTTATACAATTAGTTACAAGTTGTTATGAGTCTGTAACTAATTGTAACCACTTAGCTTTCACTAATTCAAGCTTAGCTTGTAATATAAATACATCAGTAATAATTAATAGAGCTCGATTGAGCATTATTCAGTTACAAAATTTCTCTCTTTACTATTTTCTCTCAAAGTTTCACACGCTGCAAGCAAAGGCTCATGAATATTTAATATTAAAGAGGTGGGCTTTATTATAATGCCATAATAATTTCGTTTTTATTATTATTTTTATTTTTCTCATTCTCTTGAAGAGACTCACGGGGTTTCTATGGGCACGGAACTAGCTATTTCGTCCCGATCCGAACCCGTAGGGTCGTGTTAGAGAAATAGTAGTATTCGTTATTCCTTGCGAGTGGATCGATGAGTGGACTCGGTGTGGTGTTGCAGGAATCGGTGCGCCGAGAGCGGGAGGCGAGTCGGACGATCCTGTGCTTTCTGCGGGAGCAAATGGACGTGGCGGATGAGGTGGGGGGCCGGAGGCGGAGCCTCAAGGAACGGCTGGGATTCAAAGGGATGGGCTGCTGTGGGGCCACCTGGGGCTTCGGCCCAACCACACCCATCAGCGTCGACGAAAACGACGACGACGACGACGACGACCAAGACCAAGAAGAGGAACGACACATCGTTAATCCGGCTCCGGTCTGTTCGGGTCCGGATCCGGATCCTGTCCCGCCGGCGTCCCCGAGCATGAACCTGGCGGCGGCTCTGGCGGCGGAGAGGCGGCTCCGGGCGTCGAGCGACGCGGCGGGCGGCGAAGCTTTGCCGGGGACGCCGGCGAGGGTGTCGCTGATGAGGCTGCTGGAGGAAACAGAGGGGGGCGGAGATGAGGCGGCGAGGGGGAGGAGGGAGGGAGGTGGGGGGAGTGATTGGGTGTGCTGCGTGTGCATGGGAAGGAAGAAAGGGGCGGCATTTATCCCATGTGGGCACACATTTTGCAGGGTGTGCTCAAGGGAGCTGTGGCTCAACCGAGGCTCTTGTCCCCTCTGCAACCGTCCCATCCTCGAGATCCTCGACATCTTCTGAGACTCAAATTCAAATCATCGTGCTGCTTCTGATTGTGATGGAGACTGACCGAATTGGAATTTTTCTTTTTTCTTTTTTATATATTTTACTTGAAAATGTAATGTATATGAATTTTCATGAATTGAGTTTAATGTTCAGTTGTTCCATTGCTTGAAATTCTTACTTTTTGTTTTAATGAATGGTTGATGTTTGATGTATTAAAACCTAAAGGAGCTCAAGTGGCTCCAAGGAGAATTTTTTTTTTTTTTTTTTCTAGGAAAGTGCCACAAGCATCCAAGTAATTATGACGCGTTTTAATGAAATTTAGGCCTGTATTGCTGGTGGACATATAGCTAATGTTTTGAAGTGTATGTTTTTGTGTTTGATCTTCAAGAAGATAGGAGAATTTTTTTTTTTTTTTTTTGCTATTAAGAAAAAATAAAATTAGTTTGAACATTGACCACCATCCTACATTAAAAAAAAAAAAACACTATGCACAAATTAAGTAGGAAAAATATAAAAGGAATGGGACACTTGAGAAAAATAAGGAGGGAAAAGCATTTTAACTAGGAAAAATTTTGAAATATTTTAATTTTGAACAACTTATATTGAAAATTATCACCTAAAAAAAGTTATATTCCATGCTACTTTTTAGTAGTTAATTTCATTGAATTGCCCTTTTTAATAACAAAAGAGGAATATAAAAAAGAGAGGAGGGATAAAATAGTAATTTATTGGTGAAAAAAAGTGATATAACTTGAAATTGTAGATGTTATTGGATCAAATTTTCTATTAATTAGGATGAAAATATTAAAGTATTGGAACACTATATTTTTCCTTGGTACATATTTAGTCTCCATTTCCATTCCAAACTTTCTTATAGTTCCAACTCGAGATTAGTATAACTTTTGGGCTCACAAGTTAGCTATTTAATAAGATTGGGCTTTCCCCACCTTGTAACTCGGCCTTTGTATCCATCTCCAAAAGGAGAAACTAGCCACAATGTTCATAGGGTAATTCTAAATCTCTCATTTTCAACTTATGGCAACCTAGCAAGCTCACTTGCTAATAAGGCCGGGACAGAACAGTAAGGGCTCTGTAGTGTGGGTTTAGGCACACGCGGAGCTTGAACTTATCTACTGTTATTTGCCAATCCATATTGCTTTCAAAATAAGATTGCTAAGCTTATTAGCTTTCTAAAGTACTCAAGTCCAAGAAACGCTACACACTAAAATTGGGCTTCGCCTGAGCTCCCGCTCTAGGAGGTGTGCCACCGGCCTCACCCGAGTCCAATTCTGAGGAATTTTTAAAAAACCACTTAGGAGTAGTGTTTTGAAAATTATTACTTTTTAGTAGTGAATTTAACCAAATTGTTTTTAAATTTTACATTCTCATTGACGAAGAAAAGGGCATAATAGTACTTTATTAATAGAGACGGTTTACAATTAACCTATTTATTAGCATAAACTGTAAACATAGACTTAAAAAAGTGACATTAGACCAAGCTAAGAGCCTCAAGCCCTCAATAGACACCAACATTAGGTGGGAGCGTGCGTATTGGTACTCTTCGAGTCTTCGTAACTCATGTCATGAGGCTCTAAATATAAGGATTGGTGACTTCATACGGAAGTGTGACGGCTCCGAAATTCTCTAGTTGGCTTTCGAAGTACCAGATTCCGCCCCGAGCTTTGTTTTTTGTTTTGTTTTGTTCTTTTTTTCTTTAAAAAAAGAAAAAAAAAATTGTAGTTGTCAATTTTTCTCTTAATGAACCTACTCCACTAAGTGCTCTTAATACAAATTCTCTAGTTGGCCTTAGAAGTACCAGCTTTAAAGACAACATGACTTGTGATCAATTATGAAACCAGAACTAGAATCTTTGTCCTTTTAATGTTCTCTTTGTCAGAGCGACTATATAAATATACTCATAAACAAATGCGTCTGTCTGCGCTCGCAAGGAAAATATCACAGAATAGGAATTTATATTTATTAGTAGAAGTGGGCATCGTGGATAAGAATGAATGAACAAATATGGGATCAAACTGAGAAATTAATTAATGATCGATGTGGCACGATTTTAAAGAGGAAAAAAGCATATGATTCCTCAGCCTTTTTTAAGTCATCCCTATGAATTGGATGTTTTTCTGTTACGTGCAAGGTATAATCTCTTTGAAATACCACAAATTAAGAAATAAAAATAAATAAATAAAGGCTTCTATCAGAACTGAGTGAGTGGGTTCTGTACAACTTGCATTATAACTAAAGCCTCTTTTGGGGTTTGTTCCTATCATGTGGTCTCAACAGTGTGACATATTTGGCGCTCTTCTATTGCCAATCTCTTTCGACTTTTCTTTGATGTTGATACTTTAAGAGATCTCGAACTTGGTTTATTCTTTCTGTAATTAGAAAATAAAAACGTTTTTTTTTTTGAAGTAGTTTTGTTAAGATAATATGGAGGCTTTGAGAATGGAAGGAATGAGGAGGCTGGTCTCTGGACGCTGGAGGCCGACATGGTTAATCACTAATCAAAATTCAGAAGAGTCAATAAACGAGAAATGCATTCTATTTTTGTTGGCTATAATGCCAACATTATAAGCCTAATTTTTCAAATGGTGCCGTACATATGAACATTTTTTTTTTTTTTTTACCCTTCTGTAAAAGAGCGGTTCAGACTAATTATTTTAGCGTCCAAGTCACTTTTGTGCACCATAAAAACATTGTAATCAGAAACATGTTGTTTATGAAGACTAGGTCTGAAAATAAAATAGTATAATTTACTTGTCATATTGTTTTATTTTCTACAATGTAAATGACTAATATAGTTACATACATATATATATATATATATATATATATATGCAGTTAATAAATATACGTAGAGAATGTTTAGTTGTGACAACTGACAAGTTTTTATATTTTTAATCGAATGAAACCCTAGTATCTTTGTTTTTACATGTATATATATATATATAAGAATATCTTTTATTATAGAAAATGATCATAGGTTGTTAGCTAGATTTATTGAACCTGATATCTAAAAAACTGTTTCATGTAAACATTCTTCAACATGGCCTTTTCGCTACATACGGATTATGTAATAACTTTTTGCTCTTCCATATCATATATGAACTTAATTTAGTGGAAAAGGTTGGTTTGGGACGTTTGTCAGTGATAAATAATTATAAATCGTCATATTTAAATTTTGAATGATTTTTATATCTTAACAAAAAAAAAATTTTATGGTCTAAAATCATTCCTCGTCAGTTAACATCCCTCCACACAAAACTTTCCTAATATATCATATATATTTTTTAAATAAATTTTTTCAATAAAGCAAAGTGAACAAAGTGGATTGAGTTGAACTTGAAAGTCCAGTCCCCCATAAATATATGCACGCTGATGATGTCCCACACGAGCACATACATTACTGATTACACTACACACTTTTGTATCCACTCTCCAATCCCTATCAATAATAATACGACTCAAAGAGCCACTGGCCAAACGGTCAAACCACTCGGTCCATCACTTGATTGATGGTCGATCGATCGATCGATATATCGATCAAATGGCAAATATCTTTCAGGTGGGCGGGTAAATTGGATGGCCGTGGGGTCCACACCTAAAGGGTATAAAATACCTCACTTCAGAGTATCTAAAAATCCCAGTTTGATTGATATCTTTCATCCCATATCTTCAAGTGGGGTCTCTATATGTAGTAAGTCACTTGTGGTCCAATATATATATATATAAAATACAACGCTGAGAAGGGCATAGATTTGAGACAGCGATTATCAAGAATCCATTCAAAGATTTTATTTCGGTTGCATTTTATATGTCCTCGCCCTTTATAGATAGCCGAAATATACGATCTGGCTTTTTATTTAGAGTTTTTTTGTGTTAATAATGTTGATTACTAGGTTTTGCCTATTTATGACGTTACCTTTTTTTTTTTTTTAGATTTTTAATACAAACTGACATGAACCATGAACTGTTTATATTATAAGTATTAAAAGCTTATAAAATAATATATATTCTGGAAATACACGGCAACTTGACACGAGTTGTACATAACACTAATTAATTTGTTTAGATATCATCCCTGATGATTAAAGCGAAATTCAGCTTATTATTTGTTTTTCCTCTTTTGCATCAACTTGTTTTTCGTATCAGTTTATGTGGACAACTATTGTTAAGCTCACAGTCACACTAATGCTTAATGCTTTCTCATTACACCCTTCAATTGCTTGTAAACCTACTTTTTGAAAAGTGTGATTTTAGATAATTATGTGTTTTTAGGTCGGCGATATACAACCTTTCCTTAATTATATGAAGCATGCAATTATCACGGGCTCAAAAGTGAGAACCCATAACCAAAAGTAAAATTCTCTTTTTCCTTCCTCTTTTACTATTATTGTCATATTCATAATGTCATTGATACTCGTACGTTCGTTATTAGATTAATTTAAAAATGAGCTAGGTATTATTAGCCAATTGATTATGTAAACACGAAGGTCTAATTTTTAATGGTGATGAACACAATTTTCCCTTTTGCAAGGAATCAAATTAGCCAAACCATGATCCCAATTATTCTGAGCTTCTTTTAAAAGCAATCATGGTTGTTGACAATTATAATAAAAAATTATTATTCACAGCTGCCTTTTCTTCTTCCCTGCTTGTTGAGAAATGAGAACCATTAGCTCTTAAATTAATATGAAAAATTATAGCAAATGCAACATTTTCGACAACTAATTTAATTCAATATTCAATTTTTGAAAAACATAAAATTTGTCTTAGTGATTCAATTATTTAATTGGCGAAACTTTATGGTAATTGATTAAGTCGTAGAAAGACATAAACACGTGTAAATGCTTGATAAATTAATTATTTATTCATGATTAATTACTTTTAAAAATGGAGTATTTTTTTTATTGTTGTTTGAATTTTGAGTGTATCCCTACTTCAAGGATCGAAAAGAACCCATATTGTTTTTTTAATCTTATTCTTGTCATTCCAATTAAAGAACTCATAATTTTCCTCATCACATTGTATTTTATTATATTTTATAATAGCTATTTTTTTTTTACGTCTCAAGCTATAATTGAGGAGGCATAAAAGACACAAAAGACTATATGAATTGAATTCCTAAATCCTTCTTATTTTAAGGTTAAAAATATGTAAGGGACACGTGGCACAATTTTTCCTAAAACGTTTAATTTAATAATTGAATACCAGATCATGATCCTTAATATTATCAAGTATTTATCGGTGATAACGGAAAGCCTCTAGAATATAATCTACAATTATACTATTGGTCAAAGACTTCAAAACTATATGGGAATGTACATTGTTTCTATATGATATGATATCCTAAAATAAATTTGTGGGTATATATATACACATAGCTACATGATTATGCAAATAGAGCCAAAGGAGTAGGAGTTGGACAGAACATGGTATGTCTTTAATTCACTAATAGGTAATAAAGTACAAGTAGAGTACTCTTCTAGAGATGTGATTTCTCTTCTCTAAAAAATAATAATAAATAAGTGCCAAATAATAATATGACTAATATTATACAGAAGAAATCATGAGCAAAACTATAGGCGGTTACATTATTCAATAATGGCCAACGAAACTAAGAAGAACAAAATGGATTACTAGGTTTGAAGTTTATTAACAAAAGCATGACCACGAATTAACTCATGATTATTTCATGAGAAATTCCCATCAATGGATAATATGAGAAAATACAAAATGGAACACGTAAAGGTGGCAATAAAAAGAAAGTTCATAGAATTTGGAACGTGATCCAAAAGCCAAACAAAAAGTAATCGAACATGGGTCTTCGTCCATTATTGTGCATGAGCTTTTACTCAATTGTATATACATGGAAAAAAAAAAAAAAAAAAAAGCTCTTGGGAAGCAGACTCATGGAGTTCATGAATTTATTTTTATTTGAGAACGTACCGCAAATTAAAGTAGTGACATCATTTCAATTATTTTAAGCGTTTGTTAATTTATGAGTTATTATAGCTGTTCAATGGATTTTCTAAGAAGTACTATAATGGGAAAGTGATTTGTGGCTGCTAGCTACGAGAAAAGTTCGATGTTTCTGTACGCAATTAGTTATTTGATCATTCATGTTGAGTATTTGTTGATGATTATAATCCACTAGATAGATATGAGATATCTATGCTTCGTCATTAAAAATAGAGTAAATGGCACCAGTGGCCCCTGAACTTACCCCCTGAATTTGAAAATCGTTGCACTTTGGCACTTTTTGAAAACGTCCGTCCATTTTCAAACGGAAATTCCACACGAGCTTCTCACGTGGCCTTCTATCTAAGGGCAATTTCGTCAATTAATATAAAAATCAGAGAAGTTTTTGTTTGGCTCTACAATTACCCAGAATCATCCCAACAAAAATAATACCCATATTCGTAGCCTTTTTTGCTTTCTGTAAAAAAATTTCAGAACCAACATCAAATCCAAATTCAACATTCAAACACCAATTTCAACTTATACAATTCAGATCCGCCACTTTCATTGTGAAAATTAGATTAAATCAATTAGAAAAATGAAAAAACAATCACTGAATGAATGTTCAAATTCATACGAAAAAAAAAAACCAACCAAAATCTAACATCCTAAAACACAACGGAAAAAAAATTTCAGAAAACATAGCCAGCGAACCAATACCCGAACCTTGTCGGCGGAGAATCGTCTCAACGCCTCCGTAAACGCCTTGTTATTGGCGAGAGGGGTCGCTCGGTTCTCTTACCTTGTCAGAGTCCGCAATCGGCGAATGACGCTCGGTTCTCTGTTCATAAACAAACACCCAAACAATAAAAAAATAAAAAAACCAAATCTCCCCGCCCCGGAGGCTGACTCCGCCGCCGCCCTACTGCAACCCCTACTCCGCCCTCCGCTGCGCCACCGACTCGTTCTTCCCCTCACGCCGCCTCGGCCAAGGCGGCTTCGGTCTCGTCTTCCGTGGCTCCCAACTCAACCCCAAGAGCACCGTCGCGCCGGAGATCTCCGTGAAGGTCTGGAAGAGGAGGGGGTACTGCTGGAGGAAGCGCACGACCTTGTGGCCGTGCTGGAAGCCCAGCTCGAGGTGGAGCTTGTCGGCGTCATTGAGGCGAAGGACACGCTCGGGCTGGCCGGAGAGGTAATGCTTCGACCGGACCACGAACCGGCGCTCGGCGTCGCGTGCGAGGAAGGAGGTAGAGCGGCTTCGTCCTCGTGCTCTCTTTCTTCTTGCGCTTCGTCCGGAAATTTTGGGGGTTTTAGTGACGAGGAATGAGGTGGAGAATTGGGCGGCAGAGAGAAAGGGTCTGGAAAGTTTATGATTTAGAGTTTGTGAATTGTTGTAGAGTAAGAAAATCTGGGGAAGTTTTTTTTTTTTAGTTTTATTATATTTTGTTATCAAACTACGAAAATGCCCCCAAATAAAAGTCCACGTGAGAAGCACGTGTGAATTTCCGTCCGGAGATGGACGGACGTTTTCAGAAAGTGCCAAAGTACAACAATTTTCAAATTCAGGGGGCTTAATGCCTAAAAAAAAAAAAAAAAAGTGCTAAAGTGTCGCAACCCGACTAGTTCAGGGGCCACAGGTGCCAATTACTCTTAAAAATAAGTCCAAAGACATCATATGTTTGTAACACTTTTGCTAGGGATATTTTTATTACGTATATAACAAGATTTTTAAAAAATTAATTAACTCAGGGTCTCGATATTTGTTATGTGTGTGTTTATTAAATAATGTTAGAGATTTCAAGTTTTTAATACTCAACATCTGAATTGTCAAATATATAAACAAATGCTTGTGTGTTTATATGTAAACGTTACTTGTAACAAAAAATCACTCAACTTCCCGTATGTACGTATATTATAAACGTTTGGGAAATATAAAGTACAACTGTTTGTTTGTATATATATTAAAAAATAAAAATGAACTTAAACAACTTGTCCAATATTGTCACGTGACCAAAGAGTGCGTAAGAGCTAGAACAATCTAATTTCGTTTATAGTAATTGATTTTTATGCCATAAAACATTGTCTAGTCTTAGGTTAAGCTAGTTTGAGAATACACGTCAAAGATGATGATGGCCCATATTATGGTGACGATCGACCACTCACAAGTCACAAACTCAGTTTACAAGACGACCAATTATTGTGGTTGCTTTAGAGAGGCAAAAGCTAGCTATTGCTAACTGGCTTTGGCTATCCAAGTTAATTTATTTCAATTTCAATTACCAAAAATAACGGAACTATGTTTTGTTTTTTCTTCCTCTTTTTTCAACATTAATATATTTCCTTGCAAAACACATTGCAACGAACAAACAACTAGTAATTTAATCAAACAAATTAAAGATGTTCGGGTTTTGGACTTTGGTGGAGCCATATGACATCAGGACATTGCATGTGATTGAAAAAACCGGAAGATCTAGTGCTCAGGGTACTCATTTTTTTGTTTTTGTTTTTTGTAATTTATAATTGGTCAGAATATCAAAAAAAAAAAATGAAGATAAAAAGACGACCAAGTTTCATGAACTCAGAAACCAGAGCTTTCTGTTGGTTTCAGAATAAACCAAAACCAATTGTTTCTTAAATTAACAAGAGGCAAGTGATAATGGCTAATTCTCTAATACTCCATATTTATCGGTGCTCTATTAATGAGTATAGGAGAGATATAAAGAATTATTACTACATGCTTTAATATCATTATTGCACACTTCTTTAGTGTTAAATTGGCACACCACTAAGTAGAGCATTATAGAAAGGCCCAGTGATAATTACATTTTTTTAAAACAAATTTATGATGATCAAGATCTTTGGAGTGAGAGAACCTTGGCAAACTTGGGGCTAGTTAATTTTCGGATTGTTTTTTTTTTTTAATAGACTGCGGAAACATTAACAAATATTTTTGACGTGATTATTTTAAAAATAATATACTGCTTAAAAATAGTTTGGGATAAGCAACATAGATCAAATGTCTTATTTTTTTATAGACATATTTATTATAAATTAAAAACCCGTCCATATAAAAACCGCTTTTCAATAACGCACCCAACAACAATTTATATAGTAAATTGGCACTTAATCACTTATAAATTAGAACCTGTATTAGATTATTTTCATTTCTCCACTAATTATGTCTAACAAATTTATTCATTTCACGTACTATTTAGATTGTGAATGAGGTATTTAGTAGAGTCTTATCAAGATTTAAGCGATCGACATGAATATACCCATAGAATTCAAATATTTAATACTTACCCAAGGTATCTGAGTCCCCCATGCTCTCATAAAAAGTGCAAATAATTGATACTAGAATTTGTCCAATTATTGGCTCGCGAAGCTTAATTAAACATACCATAAATAATATAGAATATTTTGTTTCCTTGGTTGATTAGCATAATTCTTGTCTTGACGTCAATCATGAGTCATGTCATGTGTTCTTAAATATTTATGGTTACATATATACTGTTAATCGGCCGAATCTTAATCTAGAAGATATTGTAATTTGCGAAACAAATAATCCACTCACGTATGTAATCAAATATAATATATACAATTAGAGTATATATATGAAATTAGAGTTATTTTCCCGTCAATGCTTACAAGGAATTTCCTCGTGTGCAAAATTGCTTTTCTTTTTGCTAATTTGGGATCTGCTTTTGAGGTATGTGGGTTTTATTTTATTTATTTATTTTATTTTTTGGGGTAGTATACGATAAGAAAGATCAGACTCTCAATCCCCCCCTCCCTTTTTTTTTTTGGGCAGAGTAATTGATCACTCATTCCTTAGATTTGGCAATCTGAGATACTTAATTTTGGTTAACATGAAAATCTTTCACTTAACTTCACCGGTCATGTCCTAATATTGTCTTTGTCCTCTTTGATTCAAAGTGCATGATTTCCAGACAAAACATAATAATTAAAAAAAATATACAAAACTAAAAGTGCATGATTTTGGCCGAGTAATCCATCAACTATTATCCATATCAAATTGCCTTAACTAATCTCCGACTAGGTAGAAAAATATTCAAATTAATTCTAGATTTTAATTAAATAGCTAATAATTGTTTATAGGAGAAATTATATATAATACAAACACCTACATTCTATTACTCAATTTAAATAAATACTTAATATTTTAAAATTTTATAACAAAATATTTAAATAACTCAGCTATTTATATAATGGTAATTAAATGAACTATTATTTGAATGTGTAAATATAATTGAAGAAAATGAAGGAATAATTTTATCATTTTTAATTGATAAAATTAACATCTTTTAAATTGAAGAAAGTGAAGGAATAATTAAAAACAGTATTGCAACTAACATTTTTTAAATTGAAGAAAATGAAGGAATAATTTTATAATTTTTTAATAAATTTCTAGTAAACTTATATCATTTTTATGAGCTCAAGAATAAAGTATCACATACTTTCAAGTTTCAACATGAGAAAACAAGATATTTTACTATTTTTCTCAGCTTACAGTCTTACCTCTCCTATTCGATATTTGTTATCAATGCATGCAAAGACACTGCTATAGAATATATAGTTGTCACTTGTCAAGTTCCTTTAATCAGGTCCCACAATTAGCAACAAAAAAAAAAAAAGGTCCCACACGTTTATTAAAAGGTTTTTCTTTTTACTCTCAGTAAACATTTCACTAACTTAATTACCCAAAACTTTTGTCTCTTTCTCATTACTGTTCGTGATTCGATTCCTTTTGTGGCATGCCTGTACTGTGCTTTCCTTTTTCTTTTTACCTCTCTTGCAATTAATTGGGAAGATTTTTTTTGGGGACACGTTTGGGACCGGGAGCATCTCTAATGCAATTTAAATTTATATTTTAATGATAAAATTTAGTATTTTGGTATAAAAAATACTTTGGAATGCAATGATAAATTTGACGATAAATTTGGCTATACATAGTGTAAAATTTGGCGCACAACGTCAAAATTTTAATATTTAAAGTAGAGTATTGATATATTAATTTTTTAGACATTTAATTTATTATTAATATTATATTAAAAAAATTTATTATTAAGAAGTTATTATGATTATTTGTAATTTTTTCTATTATTAGTTAGCATTAATTATTTTTATTGATTTTCACAGTTAAAAAATAATAAAATAACAAAATAACAATTGAAATAATATACGTGTATTAGAGTATCAAATATTAAATATAACATTTTTATTTTTAGAGTTTCAAATTTAACATTGATATTGACAATTGCATTGAAGATGATCTTGTCCCTCATTTGTTTTTAACGCTCATTTAAATGATTGTTAATTTTTTTAATAATTTTGAAGTATTTAAATTGTTAAAATTTTATTAGCATTTATTTTTAAATTTAGAAAGTCAAAAACTACTTATAAATGATTAAAACAAACAAGAGGTAAGTATTTAATTATTCAGTACGTACGTTAATTGCATTGTTAGAAATTTACAAATCAAAAGAATGGGTGATATTTCACAATTCACATAGACTTCCATAAATCGTCATGGGCTTGCATTTTGAAAAACAAACATTAAATAATCTAAAACTCGTTCATAAATTTTTGTCCTTGAATAATAATAATAATAATAAATTTAGGGGGAAAAAAAAAAAACTAGAGAGATCATTACCATCATCTTTTCATCACTGTTCATCTGTTTGTCCCTTTACTTTAACCTTTTCATTGGTCGGGGTTTTATTCGTGTGATAAGAGAAAGTGGAATAATCAACAGGAAATTAAAATAGACCACCCATAAATAAAATGCGCAGGTTTTTGGCGGCTTTGTTTGTTTGTCTTTTTTTTTTTTTCCTAAATCATTTTAGTCTTTAAAAAAAAATTTGACAAACATTTTTTTGAACTGAATATTAATACAAAATCAATATTCTGTAGAAGTTTGGTATCCTGTACCTTTTAAATTGAGTGCGAATATTAAATGAGATAAATTTTGAGGAATGTCTTTTTTTTTGACACACAATTAACTTATGTTATTTTTTATCGGAATTATATTTTTTATTTTAACTTTTACACCATAAATATAGGATAAAAGTCAAATGAGCACATCACTAAAGACAGTTATGTAGAACTTAGAATGAATTTTTTTTTTGCAATCCCCACAATACATATATTGGTACGTAATAAAAAAAAGTGAAAAAAACAAGAGATAATTGAGTAAATAGTCATTTTTTGAACCATATTTTAAGAAAATAACCAATATTTTTATTAATTAAGAAATTATTCATTTTCTTAACTATATAATGATATACTTTTATCTTTATATTCTTAATTCTTATATATATAAGTGGCTAATAACTAAATTTTTAACAACATTGGTTATTTTTTTAAAAACATAGATTAAAAAAATAATCAAACACCAATTAGATTTAAAAAAAAAAAAAACTCAAAATGACGGGAGCGCACACACACATATATTTATGGAAAAAAAAAACACATATACAAACTACTTTGAAAAACTTGACCAAGCTTTATGACCATTTTGTTGTTGTTGTCGTTTTTTTTTTTTTTGAAAATTACAGCAAATAATAGAATTTTGTAAATGTTTTTAAAAAAAATAATACTTGTTTTAAAATATTAAAAATAACACTTATAGGAAATATTTGACACTGGTTTGGTAAATAAAAGTCCCATTGAATTAATTCTTACTTTATACCGAAGCATCACTAATTCATGCTTCATCGAAAACATTATTATTACAACTGTTCAAAAGCTTTTTATCAAGTGATTACATTTGTTAATTACTACTTTTTTACAATGTTAATTACTAATTTACTACTTTCACTATAAGAGTGTTTTACGTTTGGCTTTAATTGGCCGGCAGATATGTAACATCTATAAATGACATTTTTAACTATTTTAAATATTGAAAAGTTCAGCAATCCGTCCGAAAGAAAAGAAAAAGATAAAGCTACTCATAGCACGTCCACGAGTAATTATCTTTGGTAATATGATTGCCCTTTTCCATTTTCAGTTGCATAATTAAATATGTAAATGTTATGAGTAATGTTACATAGTCAAAAAAAAAAAATTGACGCGACAATCAATTATTAATTATAACACATGTTTTTTGTTTTTATTTTATCGAATAAATAATGACTAAATTTATCTCATCAAAATTTCTACTCACATAGCATTTTTCAAAAGTTATATAGGCACACTAATATCCTTAGAAATGCAATATAAGCAAGATTGATCATTGGCGTGACCCAGTTTAATAAAGCATGACACACCAAACAAGGTCTTGTGTCTCACTTCACCAAAAAAAAAAAAATAATAATAATAATAATTCCTATAACTCTAAACAATACTATTCTCATCACTTTTAAAAAAAGTCATTGATCCAAAAGTTACCACGTACAATACAAGAGTATATGTCCATACATATACCATCCATGCATTCAAGATTCTTTATAGGGAGATTTTGAGGAATACCCCAAATTTGAACACTTAATGATCTATACCCCACTCTATATGCACTTTTAATTTATACCCCGTTTTTTAATACATTAAATTTTAAAAGACAAAATTACCCCTGTAATACACAAACAGGATTTTCTTTTCTCTGAAAGCTTGAAAGACTTCAACAATGGAGTCTTTGGAACTCCATCAACGTTGATCTTCCGACCTCCTACTCTCTTGCCGGAACTCTCTGTCGTCGAAAATCAAGAACTATTGGTACGATGATTTTAATTTC
Source organism: Boehmeria nivea var. tenacissima (assembly GCA_018132145.1). Classification (NCBI taxonomy): domain Eukaryota; kingdom Viridiplantae; phylum Streptophyta; class Magnoliopsida; order Rosales; family Urticaceae; genus Boehmeria; species Boehmeria nivea. The sequence continues at coordinate 15,829,607 of CM030877.1, read as the reverse complement.
TTCCAAAGCCTCAATACGAACGCTGTGCAATCGCTCTCGCAGCCACTATTCATGGTAGAGCCACCACTCACAATCGTCGTACTCTCGCACTCACTCACAATCGTCATGCTTTCACTCGCTGTCGTCACACTTTGGCTCTTACACCGACTATCTCGATCACTCTCTATTTTCAGAAAATGGGGACGAAGAGCGAGCTTTCTTCAAGCAATCTTTGAAGGTTACGATCGTTGATAGAGACGGGGTAGGAATCGAAAGGCTCAGGAATGAGTGGTCGGAGCTTTCGAGCACCGTAGATCAGCTGGCAGCGCTCGCCGGCGTAGATGCTTCTTTCTTTGTTTGTTTCTTTATTATTCATAGTTTGATTGTTTATTCATGGTTTTGGTTTCTTTTTCCAAAATGGTTTGTACCACGATTGAATATGCAAAGAAAAGAAAGAGTTTTTCTTCTCTGTTTTTTATAGTTCTGTACCACTATTTTTTTTTCTTTTAATTGTTTGGTTATTTTGATTTCTTAGAATCATGTCACTTATGTGTTACAAACCAAGGTGTTTGATATAATGTCTGAGAGAAGTTTGAGTTTGTGGTATTTAATGATTAAAGGGCATGATATGAATTGTAAAAGAGATTACTTGGCTGTTTGAGAAAATGAAAAAAAGCATGTTTATGATCTAAGATCAAAAGGAAATTCAAGATGAAAGAGGTGAAGAAAGGCATGATTATGTTTGGTATTTGCAACAACAAATGTCTAGGAACATTGATTTATCCTAGTTTCGATGAAAATCGTTCCTTAGTATTTTAGAATTTTGTTATTTCTTTTAATATATTTTATCATCTATATAATTGTTTATAATGACAAATAACTGTGTGGGTTATGTATGGTAATTTAGTGGGTTACTTAGTATATTAACATAGCGGGTTTTCTTCTAGTAACTCAATTGGTTACTTAGTGGGTTACTATTAAGTAATTTAGAGAATTATTATTGAGTAATGTAGTGTATTGTTTAATGCTAACCTAGTGGGTTAATATTAAAACTCATAATGTGACCATCAAGTGACTTAGTAAGTAACTCAAAGGGTTACTATCACATAACTCAGTGGGTTACTTAATGGTAACTAAGCGGGTTACGATCTAAATTCTTGGTAAGTTATCTACTAGTAACTCAGTGGGTCACTTAATAGTAACTCGATCTATTATATCAATAAATTAATGATACCGTCAAGTAACTTGGTGGATTGCTTATCTAGTAACTCAATAGGTTACCAACTAGTAACTCGATGGGTTACTAATGAGTGTGATAAGTAATGATAATTTAGTGAGTTAATATCTAGTAACATGTAAATTACTTAATGATAATTTAGTGGGTAACCTACTGATTTATTTGATTATTCAACTTTATTAGTAAGTCATGAAATAATAAAGAATAAAAAAAATTTCAACTTGAAGTGGTAATTGTTTCATTTTCTATTAGCATCAAGCAACTCATGGGTTGTTATCTAATAACGCAGTGGATTACTATTAACAATACAAAATTCCTTTTGGATACATATAAAATTAAACAAGTTAGAAAATAAACTAAAACAAAACAAGTAACTCAATGAGTTACCAAATAGTAACTCAGTGGGTTACCAAAATAGAATATTGGTGATACTATGTGTACAAGTTACTAGTAAAAATCTAATTACCACCAGAGAACACAAAATAATGACCTTTGAGTAGCAAATATATGATCAATTCAAATTAATTGAATTCTATAAACCATCAAAATGCAACACAAAATGGCAATTCCTTGTTGAGAAATTGAAATAGAGCCATTCAACCAATAATATTTGAGAGTAGCCAACAATTCAATTAATTACTTTGTTTACATTTATTTCATTAACAATAAACAAACTTAATAATCATAAAATTTATGTTAATCACAAAATGCCCAAAACATGTATTCCTAAACACTTATTTATAGGATCAAATCAACTTCTTGTTCATCTCTTCTATCACTTAAAATTGAACAAGAATTTACGATTTGCTTCAAAGCGATTCTTTAGATCTATTCTCAGTCTCCACATCTGCAAAAACAACAACAACAAAAATTATAAATATAATTATACATATTTACCATAGTAACATATAACGTTAACTTAGCAGGTTACTATCGACAAGCCATAGTTACCAACTTACCATCAAGTAACTCAATGGGTTACCAAACAGTAACTCAGTGGGTTACCAGAATAATTGGTTACTAAAAACACTAGTGGTTATCAACTAGTAACTCATCAAAATCCTATTATTTTTAAGTTATTAAAAACATAACATGAAATAAATATTGACCCAAAAAATTAAATAAGATAACAATAATTCGGTGGGTTACCAAACAGTAACTCAGTGGGTTACCAAATCAGAAAGTTGAAATTAACAAATCACCATCTAAAAACTCATGTGTTATCTAAATTGTCACAAAAGCAAATGATTTAGTGGGTTACTAAATGGTAATACCAAACCAGAATATATATAACTGGTTAGTTTAATAGTAATATAGTGGGTTACCAAATGATAACTCGGTGGGTTACCAAAATAAAATGTTTAGTTTGATAATTGAAACAAGACCTCGAATATCAAAGAAATGACTAAAACAAGACCACCAGAAAAAAATTGAAATACCGCTGACAAATATACAACCAACTCTCAAAATCATGCTCATGAACTATAAATATGAAAACAAATGCTAATACTAGGTGGTGAAAAATTGACTAATCAAGCCACACACACTCGTCAGAACGTTTTTATTCCCAATTTTTCATTTCATATCTACCATAACGTATCTCAGAAAATACTGCAATAGTTCATTACTTTTTGCTCTCAATGCATATTATTATAAGTCATGCTATTCAATAATCAGTATCTTTTGACAAATCTTTTTGCTCTTTTAAAATCCATCATAACATATTTAGAGACAACTAAAATTATGAACCAAATTCTCGGGCTAATATATATAAACTTAAACTGAAGAGAAAAAATAAAAAAATTAGGGCTAAAAGAATGAAATTATATGTATACATTTCAGAATTCCCTAATATTTGTACGAAAAGCCAATTTCAAGCACACACAAACTCATTCAAATCAACATTTCCTATATATTACCATGTTCACAACCTTATTTCTAACACAGAAGAGAAAAAAATAACATATATTTTTCCTAAAAAAACAGGACCTTGTGGAGGGGCAAAGCTCCGGCCCCGTTTTCTCATGAGTGAGAACGCCGCCTACGATGTTCCTGGAGATTCCGATGAACTGAAGGTCACCGTTAGGGTCGAAGACGGTGCAGACGCTACTCGCCGGAGAAAATCGGAGCCAAGTCGGAGAGGACTACTGGGAGAGCTAGAGAAAGACTCAGAAATTTAGGGAGAGCACGAGAGAACGAGAATGAAAAAAATGAGTGGGTTTCTCAAACCCCTTAAGAAAAAGGGTATTTTCGTCAATGCAGGAGAATGAATAAAAAACAAAACGGGCTGAACTAGTTTGGGGCATAAATTAATAATTGGATCACAAATTGGCTCTATTTTGCAATTCTCCCTTCTTTATATATTGCATTTTTCCATTAAAAACAACGCAATATTGATGACAATACCCAATTACAGAAGCGTTAACTAAAATTGAAGAAAATCTAAAAAAAGAAAAACTCTGAAACGCAGAATTAATAAGAAGCAGCCAAAAAAGTAGGTCCTATTCCCTCACAATATAATGGACTTGACAACGTATACATACTTTATGGCCAAAACTCAAAAGCCTCGAAGACATACGACTATTGGGTCCACTTCAGGATGTGCTCACATTCATCCTCCACGACTCCGCTCTTTGATTTTTCTTTTGAATAAAATTCATTTCCTTTTCTCTTCTTGTACCATAATTCCAACTTTGCCACTCCTCTAACGCCTATAAATTGCGCCAAAACCAGACCTCTCTATCTTCCATCCTCAACGCACCAAATAACTTCGAGCTCTCTTTACCCTTCTATTGCTCTAATCAAACACTCACTACAGTACTAGAGAAAACACAAAGCCAAGTCCCCAAAAAACAGAGAGAGAAATAATGGAACAACAAACCACTTTCCCAGTCATCGACATGTCCAAGCTCAACGGCGAAGAGAGAGCCTCAACCATGGAGATGATCAACGACGCTTGCGAGAACTGGGGCTTCTTCGAGGTCGTTACAATACACACTACAGTTTTGTTATACATGTTATTTGCTTCGTGATTAATCTGGCGATTACAGTCTGGTTTTGATTATATATATATATATATATATGTACGGCATAATTAAATGGTAAATAAATTGTTTCAGCTGATGAACCACGGGATATCGCACGAGCTTATGGACAAAGTGGAGAGGCTGACGAAAGAGCACTACAGGAAGTGCATGGAACAAAGGTTCAAGGAAATGGTGGCCACTAAAGGCCTCGAGGCCGTACAGTCGGAGATCACCGACTTGGACTGGGAAAGCACCTTCTTCCTCCGCCACCTCCCCTTCTCCAACATCGCCGAGATCCCCGATCTCGGCGACGACTACAGGTCGGCGATGAAGGAGTTCGCGGCGGAGCTTGAGAAGCTGGCGGAGCAGCTGCTGGAGCTGCTGTGCGAGAACCTCGGGCTCGAGAAGGGCTACATCAAGGAGGTGTTCTACGGCTCCAAAGGCCCGAATTTCGGCACCAAGGTGAGCAACTACCCGCCCTGTCCGAAGCCGGAGCTGATCAAGGGCCTCCGGGCCCACACCGACGCCGGCGGCATCATCTTGCTCTTCCAGGACGACAAGGTCAGCGGCCTTCAGCTCCTCAAGGACGGCCAGTGGGTCGACGTCCCCCCGATGCGCCACTCCATTGTCATCAACTTGGGTGACCAGCTCGAGGTACGTTAACGTAGCTTAGGGCTGTGCACGGGTTGGACTGGACGGTACTTATTTATTTATTTTTAATTAGTTTGGTCAAAATGGATTTTTTTTTTAAATTTTTAAATTTTTGTGTGTAGGTGATCACGAATGGGAAGTACAAGAGCGTGCTCCACCGGGTGGTGACGCAGACGGACGGAAACAGGATGTCGCTGGCGTCGTTCTACAACCCGGGGAGCGACGCCGTGATCTACCCGGCGCCGGCATTGGTCGGAGATCAGGGCGAGGCTGATGAGAAAAAGAGCTCTGTGGTGTACCCTAAGTTTGTGTTCGACGACTACATGAAGCTCTACGCGGGCCTGAAATTCCAAGCCAAGGAGCCGAGGTTTGAGGCCATGAAGGCCATGGAATCCGCCGTCAACGCTGATCCCATTGCAACTGTTTGACTGTACTTTGAGTCCCTTTCGGTGACATGCTCAAAGATGGGAATGAGAAAAGAAGAAGAAGAAATTAAAGAAATAGCAAAGAGATCGACGGATTGGTTAACTAGTAGTACGAGTACGTGTGTTAGTTATGTCTCTATGTTGTTTAGTGATATATTTGGTACTGTGTTGATGTTTATGTGTGTGTACTGTGGTGTTTTTCTATTGTGTTTTGGTACTATTGTGTGACAATGTTTGGAAACATTGTCGTTGTTGTAGCTTTTGTTACATAAAAAAGCTTTAATTAAAGGGCTTTTGTACGGAGTAAAATAGTTATTTTGGGTGTGTTGAATAACTTTCATGTCTTCAATGATGTGTCAGTTTGATTATGACATGTTTTGTTTTACTGTTCAGGGTATGACCAAATGTTTACCCTTTTCAAAAAGGAAAAAAAAAAAGTTTAGTTTCTATATACTTGGACTTAGAGTGAGTTTGGTTTTGGAGACATGCTAGCGTCAGTGGCGCGTTCGAAGCATCGTGGCCGTCCATCGTGGTGGGTCTTACGGTGGGACCTATCACGATGGACGATCACGATGCATCAAACGCGTCTGACGCGTCTGACGCTAGCAAAATTCTTGGTTTTGTTGTTCTTAGCATAAAAAAAAGTTACTCTATTTGCTATTTGATGAATAAATTGTTGTAATAATAATTTAATTTTTTTAATTATCTAAATTAATTTTAAAAGTATAATGCGCTAGTAATCACAACAAAATCTAAAAATAAAGTTTGAGTTAATTCTTCAAAACAGCTTTTGCACAACTAATTATTAGAAAATCAAATTTAAAATTGATTTTACCAAGCACTCAATTTAACTACAAATTCTTGCTAAAGCCAAAAGCAGTTCTAGAAGCATTAACAAACGAGGCCTTATTACTGCTAAGAAGTTCTTCTCCATGGGTTTCATTTTTTTATTTTTTCCTTTTCCCTTAACGTAATCTCTTGAAACTTAATATAAAAATGTATAAGAGGGCCGTCCATAAAGCTTAATTTATTCGACGGTAGTTGGTTGAATAAAATATTCCAGGAAGTGAACTCCCATGTTTAAGATAATTTACTTATATATTGGAAGATTAGAATCTAATTGCTGAATATTTGCTTTTGGATTACGATCTTAAAAAGTGCCGAGAATAAACGAGAGAGAACCGTGAAAATATATAATTTCATTGTGCAATCAAATGCTTAATGATACTATAGTTACCAACCAACAAACCCCATTAGGCATTAATCAGTCAATTTTAAATCTTTTGCTTTTCTTTATCATAATCCAAGGATGAACTTTCGTGATTGTACTTTTTAAGTATCTAAACCAAATCATAATAACAAAAGGTCAAAATCCAACTTCCTCAAGTGCAACACTAAAGTTTAGTGACTAAACTATATATATATATATATATATATATATACACTCTCTCTGGGGATGTACTCTTGCGAGTTGCGACTCTCATATGATAATATTTGTGGTGTTGCTTTCATATTTTACCCATAAATTCGAGGGACCCATAATTCTGTCAACAATAATGCCATTGGACGACTTGTAAATGCAAGGCAATTATTTTATTTTGGTCCGCGGAATTCTATGCGAAATAATCTTGATGCCTCAGAATTATTGGCGAGAAGAGAAATTATAATGAATGTTTTTTTTTTCAAAGCATCATATCTAGAGAATGTATGAATATGTCTTTCCTTAACTATTTATGTAGATTATCTTCATTTCCATTCTTCTAACAGCTGTGCTCGATATACCTACCATAAAGGAATAACATAGCTTGGATTTTTCAGCCAAATGTCTCTGTTTATTGCATCTTTTAAACAAGCAGTTACATATACGCACTATTACTCATGAATCAGCAGGTTTGTGAGGTGCTTCGCACCAAGTTGGTTTTGGCACAAATGATTAAATGCCCCAAAATTCAACACAACTTAAAAAGCCTAATTGGATGCCACATAAAGTGCTCACTTCTGTCTCAATTACATTTTTACCAACATTTGTTTCCTCAAGGGACTAGTAATTTGTCTTCCTAACTAATACTGGAAGATATATCCAAATTTAGCTAGCTTGACACGATTAGTTGGAAACATAGTCAAGAAAATCCAAAATCCTCATTTTTATAAGTGATCAATTACATTGGGAGGAGCAACAAGCTAAAATTCAGCAATCTTGCAGCTAAGCAAAAAGATGAGAGAACTTTGTGACTGAAACATTGGGAACAAACAAAAAACCACCAAAATCTTTTGAGTACACATTTCCATATTTGGTACCCATTTTCAAACAAGAACCACAGAAAAGAATTTTCAGTATCTCTAGCATTTAGCTGGGAAGACAATTTCGTATTTCCACTTCACCTATGATCATGATCAACAAGAAAAATATCACGTTTTCATTGAAAGCCATCACAAAAACTGATTCTCTCACACCTCAGTCTGACTACTCGCTTCATCCTTTTTTGATTCATCAACACTGCTTTGAGTCTCTGCCTTTTTGTCGTCTCCTTCGGCCATATCGCCATTTGAACAATGGTTCTTCAGAACTGCCGAAATATCAGTATCCGAGGCTCCGGCGAGCTTAAACCGTTCGACAGAGGCGTCGAGATTTTTCTCCCAACCCCCCATCCCAAGTTTACATTCGACTTGAGACCGCTCGAAGAGCATGTTTCCCCAGAAAAGATGGATCTGCGACCTCATCACTGATGCTTGTTCTGCTGCCTCCTCTGCCGAAACCTCGCCCTGGTTTCCTGAGGACTCGGCTTCATTTCCACTTCCTTGTTTTTTCCTTCTCTTCAGCAGTTCTTCCCTCTTGACGGCATTGGGATCTTTTAGCTCGTTCGCTCTCTGCTCCTCCAACTTCTCCCACATCTCTGTGGCTACCGTCATCTTCTCTTCTGCGCTGTCGAAGAGTTTCAACGTTTCTGTGGAATCCCAGCTCGAGAGATCGGTTTTCTTAGCAATGGCAAAGGACCAGTGAAGCTTGGCCATCTCAAATTGCTGTTGCCCAAGTGCCAGCAAGCCTTCATAGAAGTCCGGCTTTATTTTAAGCGCTTCCTCGTACTTCTCCTTCGCCAACGAGTACTTTTCCTTCACCCAATCGTAGGCCGTTTGAAGCTGCGTCGCCACTACCTCCTTCCCGGCCGATTCATCCAGAGGAATCCGCTTCCGTGCCGCACACATGTGCACATTCCCCCAGTTGAAAAACGCCAATGCAACCACCTCCTGGAACTTTGAGGCTGCCTTGTCGAAAAGACTTTGAGCCTCTTCGCTGGTCACCGTCTCCTCAAGAGCCTCGGAACACAGCTCCATCCCGAGTTCGTGCAAGTCGATATGAGCATCCGGGTCAATCCCAACATGGGTGCGGAAAAGCTGCGCAAACTCAAACAACCAGTCATCCATTTCGAGCTCCTTGCAGTCCGGATCCTCGGTCGCTGCTGCCTTCTCCTTCGGAGCTTCTTTCTCCGCCTTTTCAACCTCCGAATCTGCAGCCTCCAATAAAGATTCTCCAAGAGACGAATGAGATCCATTTTCGTCTCCCTTCACCTCATTCTCTACAGGTTTCTCCTCTTCCTCGTCCGGCAATGGAGGCTCTTGCTCAGGACTCACGTCCACAATGTGCAATCTCAACATTCCAATTGAATCCGTCTCATCAGTTCCGGGATCTTTTGGAGTTAGCCTGTCCGCACAAGACTCAGCTAACCTAAGCTCACCCGTAGAGGTTATAGTCACCAAATCACCATCACTGTCCTTGTACTTGATCAGCACTGACTTTGACGAAGGAAAGCGTTTGGTCACAACTTCCCTCAACACTCTGAAGCTGCAATTCACAGGCATCTGGGCAAGCCTAATGTCGTGATCATACACCAGCTTCAACGGTCTCCACCGAACCGCCACATCCAAATACTGCCCACGAGCTGGCAGTGACACTGACGAGGACGACGACGGCTCCTTCAGGCTGCTTGAGCCATGACCTTTCGTCGAGCTACTCAAAGGCTTCAACACAAGTTTCGGCAAATAATTTCTATCATGCTCGGAACCATTCTCCCCCACCGGAACTGTCTGAGACCCCTTCTCCGCCTTACTGCTCGCGGAGACGGCAGCGTTCACCCCAGCCGCCACCGGCAAAGCCGCCTTCTTCTGCACCGTCCGCGCAGGGCAGGCACGGGCCGAGGCCCCCAATGGGCGCGCCGCGGACAGCGGACGCCCCCAGTGCGGCCGGCGATGGGCGGCTCTGCAGGTCCTGCTGCGCCTCCGGGCGCGGGCCGAGGGCCGCCCGCAGGCGCTGGGCGATGTCCAGCGCGTCCCGGTGATTGGGCTCGGCCGCGAGCAGCGCCTGGACGTCCTGCGCCGCCAAGTCGGCCTTCCCGACGGCCTCCAAGGCCCGGGCGCGGCGGAGGAGCGCCCGGACGAAGCGGGGCTGGACCTGCAGCGCCATGGTGCACTCGGCCACGACGGCGTCGTAGTCGATGGGCTTCATTTGCATGAGACAAGCAGCCCTGTTGCTGTGGAACACGGCTCGGTCCGGGTGGGTCTTGGGCGTGAGCCTGAGAGCATTGTCGTACTGCTCGAGAGCGCCTACGTAATCCTTGCTCTGAAACCTCTTGTTTCCCTCTTCTTTAAGCTCGTGGGCTCTCTTCAGGAAAATCGACGAGTCCAGATCAACACCGCCATTAGCGTTCGGTGCTGTTGTGTGGTTGTTATCACCAGAAGCTTGGTTCGAACCACCCTTCTTCTTCCTTCCCCCAGATTTCCCCATATAAATTCTATAAACCAAAAGAACAGAAAAAAAAAAAAACCCCAAAAGAGAATAGTCTCTTCCCTCTTTGTTTTCAGGACTGAACCAATCTAATCTAGAAAGTGAAAAGCTTGTATAAGAGAAATAAAAGTAGCAATCTTTCAGAGCTACAAGTTCGAATTTTTGTTCCACAGAGAATATATCACGAATAATGAAAAAAAAAAAGAAAAAAGCAAAGGAAATACTTACCAATGGCAAGCTTGAAGCTTTAAAGCAGATAAATATTTCTGCAGAGGCTTCGAAGTTGGAACCAGAGTGAGCTTCAATGGAGGAATTGGATTGGGAAAGGAATCTGATAAATAATAGAAAATGGAAGAGAGAGAGATGGGGTTTTGGGACGTTACAGACAAAGGGCTGAAGCCAGAAACCCTAGAGGAGAAATTGTTGGATTGGCCTTTTCATGGAATAGAGATAGAGGTCCCACTAGACTAGGTGGCTCATCGTGGCCGTTGGATCTGCAGACTTTTTAGGAGTATTGTTTGACTTTGACCCTTTTGATTGGATATTCATGTCCAATAAATGTGTTTACAAAAGGTGACAAAGATGTTGCATCTTATGCAAAAATGAAAAACCAGAAGTTTGTACGGCCAAAGCCAGAGTGGCTCATGGAGTCATCGGTTTCTTGATTCTTGTTCAAAGAGAGAGATAAATTGATAGCTGTTTCGTGGTGCATGAATATTATTATTATTTTAGATTTTTGGGTTGTGAAAGTTTTGTGCTAAAGAATTCTAATAAACGATTCTAGACGGTCAACTTCTTATAGCAAATTAGAGGTTTAATTAGACGACATGATGTTTCTTAAATTGTTCACAAGACATGTCGTTACTTACACAAGCAAAATTACGTATATATACGCTGTAGCTTAGTGTCGAACGAAAACAACATTTCGTTTTAAGAAAGAGTAAAATGACATGTTATTATTTATTCTCGAAAAAAAAGGACACCGTACTGATATGTTGTCGTTAAGTATCCAATAAAACGACATGTAGTTTTACAAGGAGATACACTAATGCTGAGTGTAAACGACATCAAGCCGAGAAATGTCGTTTCTCCTCTCTTCAAAAAAGACATGTCGTTTTCTAAAAAAGGGGAATATAACGTCACACGTCGTTTGAATTTTAACTATATATTTTCTCTGTCGATTCATAATTGTCACGACTCAAGAATTTGAATTTAAATACGACAACGTTTCTACAAGAAACTCAACTTTTTTTTTTTAAGTCTTCTAAAACGACATATCGTTTACTAATGATTGGGCTGATTGACAGCCCAGGCCATAATAGCCCATTACAGGCCTTTGGGTCACTTTTGCAAGCCCAATAAATAGCCGTAAATCATAGAACACCACAAGGGTATTATCGTAATCCTAAGTGGTGTCCAACGAGCTAGGGTTATACTTGTATAAAAACCCCAAGAAACGAGAAGTGTGTACCGTGCGCATAGAACCTCTGTTATATCTCTTTCTTCTTTCTTCGCTTCGATAGATCTTTTGGCCTTTTGGTATCGTTTCTTTGTCTGTTGTTTTAATCGTTTATGTGAAAAGCTCTTTAATGAATAGAAAAGCCTCAGTTCTGTGAATGAATAATGGAGAGTCTGCGTTGTTGGCTCTTCGTTGAAAAAAACGACTGAGGCATAGAAAATGGCCGAGATATCGTTTCAGTCGTCATTTCCTGAATTGACGATTCGATTGTTGCTCGTCTACATTTCTCTCTTTTTCGATTTCTTTTTTCGTTTGGTTAGACTTGTTTTTTGTTTTTCAACAGATTTTGGAAGAAAATATCTCTCTCTGCTTAACCCTATTGCCCAATGGCTTCGATCCACTAAAAAATTGACACTGTGTTTATATATGATACGAGAGAAAGCAAAGATGTTTATTTGGTTTAACGTGAGTGTGAATAATGAGAGAGAAAAAAAATGTAGAATTAGGGAAATCAGGAGTCATAATAGCAGCCCTTACTGATGAATTTGTTTGGATTATAGCTTTTGGGGACAACAATGGTCACTCAATCAAGCACACACTAAAAAAGAGCGTTATCATATATATACGAAGCCCAAAAACCTCAAAAGATTAATATTCATCAATAGGCTGTGTCAAGTGCTTGAGGCTGGAAAGATCAAACGGTTCTATGGAGCGATGATCAGACACTCTGGCCTCATCAGTCATCCCCACAAGACAACCCGACAATACGACCATGTTTACCTAAAAACAAACGCAATCGAACATTTGTCGTTGGAAAACGAAGAAAAGGGTCCGTAATGACTACCTTCCCTCGCTTGCAATGGATTAGGAGTGGGTGACTCTTGTCATCTGATTTCAAAACGTCAATTAGCATATTGTCAAAACAAGCTATCTATGCCCTGATTCCGTTTGCATTGAGGAACTCAATGTTCTGGGTAGGATTCAGGACACAAGTATCTGGAAAAAAGAAGAAGCAAAAGCTAGAGATCAGACAGAGAAGACATTGATGAGTTGATTCTACAGCTCAAAACCTCGAAGTTTGGAGTTTGGACAAGGGATTGCAAGAAGCTGTAATTGGCGGGACAGGGAAATCGAAACCTGAAGACGCCACGATTGACCATGGCGAAGTTAAAGAGGCGGCATGAACAGCTCTTCGTCTTCCTCTTTGCTTGTCGAAGGTTGAGAGATTTCGACCTCTGCCCGTGTTCTCAACCTTCATCCTAGCCTAGCTTTCTGTTTCCTTTTGGCGCCAAAGCTTTGAACAGAAGCAAGAAAATTAAATAGAAAATCTGCGTTTGAGAGTGTGATGTTTCTGAGAGTCTATGATCTAACATATCATATCAAGACAGCAAGATGAGAGGTTGCGGAGGGTCTTTAGTTAGATACGAAATGCCATGGCTTTTTTTTTTTTTTTTTTTTTCTTTTATATCATGACAATTTATATTTGTCCAGCGACTATCGAATTTGACAAATCATTAAACGAGTACATTACTGGCTAATATAGAAAATTATACTTCTACATGAGTATACAAGTTAAAACAAATAACAAAACTAAAAATAAAAAAGGGTTTTTCAAGTGATGCCTAATGTTGTAAAAAAATTATCCCTTGGAAACAAATTGACTTTTTTTTTTTTTTTTCCCTCTTTTTTTCTGCTGAAGGATAGTACGACTGTACGAGTCTAGAATGCACTGAGTTGATACACATCTCAATCCATTAAGATCATATAAACAAGACCTAATTTCTTTTCCTTTACTTTTGCCAGCGTTGGTGTTTTTATTCTATAGCTTTATGAAATAATCATTCAGGGAGCTAATACAAGCACTTTAATTGTTCCTCCACTATTTGCAGCTAACATTGTGGGGCTGTCGCTCTTCCAACACACGGCGCTAATAAAGTACGGTCCTCCGTCGTCCTCGTTCTCGTTTAACTCTGAAGAGACAAACTTGTAACAGGCCATGGGTTTAGATATCGCCTGCAACCAAAACATCAGTCTTGATAAGCTTCGTAAAGTCTTGGGGACTAGAGCTATTTGCAAGTACAGTATTTGGTTTGTCACCTTGTGATAGACAAAGACTTCATTTGACTCGCTGCCACAAGCAATGTATTCGTCACTGACTGAGAGGCCAACGAAATTCTTTTCATTGGTGTGGCCTCGGTATGTGCAGATCTTGAAGAGAGAAAACGTAAAAAGAGCAAAGGCATGGATGAGTTACAATGACAAATAAAGACTATATAGTGTGACATATATGTTAATTAAGTGAACCAAACCAGTGCTCATGGAAAGAGAAGGAAAACAAACACCGGCCGGGGAGTGGAAGAAAAACTCACTGGCAAATTATCTTTTACATCCCATAAACGCAATGTGCTGTCAGTGGATGCTGAAGCGAGTTCATTGTTGGACAAGAATTTCACGTATGAAACAGTTTTGGCGTGCCCACTAAATACATACAATGGTTGGCTGATATTTCTTAAGTCGTAGTAATGAACGTGATGATCTGCTGAACCCACCTGTGATTTGCAAAGCTTAGCTTGAAAGCTTTCTAATTGTAAACAAGGAGTCAAATGCTCAAGTTTATCAGAAATTCACTAAATCAGCATTCTATCTATTCTAGTTTTGGCTTCCTGTTCGAATACAAATCTGAAAACGCAACCAAAGTATAGATCAACATAGTGCTACTTTTGAAAATTGATTTGATTTTTTCTGGGATAGAATGTTAATAATAACTTTTTGTTAGAGAAAGCCTTAATAATTGGGCTTAAACAGAGACATACTGCCACATGGATGCTGGATCCAGGATTGTATTTGACAGAACAAATGTTTGCTTTCATGTCGATGTTTAGAACACTTGCTTCTTGTCTCGTGCACCAAATTTTGACCTGCTCAACAATATCAAAAGCACGCTGAAACTGCTTTTACCATCAAAACCAATCAAATACAAGCGCACAGCAATACTTGACCAAATTAAAGATTAATCCAGAACACATGAACTATTCTCCTTCTGATGGGAACCGCAAATATAGCTCAATTCAAAAAAATTATCGTCATTTGGCTAATTTATAACGATACAGGTCAGAAATTCATGAGTTTATGTTATATACTCCAGTTCTAGGTACCTACCTTACAGTCGTCGCTGCCAGATACAAGCATTGAAGGTTCAGTGCGTGAAAAATCGACACTCCATGCTCGCTTTTCATGCTCTTCATACTCCATCAAACTCTACAAGGAAAAAGATTTCTCTTAAAGAAAAGGATCAATATGATGAAAGACTGGCCGTAGAAGAATTTGACCACATATCTAAATGCAAATATTAGCTTAAATGACCATAGATATGTAATGAAAATGTAAACTGATTTGCACCTGACGAGTAGTTACATCCCAAACAGTTACAACACCTTCATAATCACTGCTTGCAATATGACTCTTTATGTACTTATTCCAGCTCAAGCAACTAAGTTTGCATCGAGCGGGCATCTCAACAATAGGACAGTGGACATCTGCTGGTTCATTAACCACCTGGAAGCAATCACAATGGCAATATTGAAGCAAACACTTCTTCAAATTGATGAAATAATTCTTTAAGAAAAATAATATGCTGCTTAGCTTATTCGGGGTAGCTTATAAATATTCAGTTTACCAAGGAAGAAAATTTTTTCATTAAAACCGATACTAACAATATAAGACAGCAAATTCATCCTTTCCACACGTTTTTCATATTGGACAAATTTAAACCCATGTGTTGCAATTTAAGTTTGAGATGGACTCTGAACTCATACAATAAGAAAATTATTTGATTGCTTACCGCTGCAAATTCAAAAACCTTGATGCGCCGTGAAACTCCAGCAGTGGCAAAGAATCTGTCATCGCGATCGAATTCTATACTGCAGCAAGTGTGATATGGATTCTTAGATGAAAATGCAGCCAATTCAAGATGTCTCTAAAAACAGCTAATGTGGGTTAGATCACCATTTTTTTCTAACACTATGATTCATGGCACATGTGTATAAACTGCTGAGGAAAGAATAGTTTACGCGTTCTGTAGTAGTCAATTGCGTTTAGGAGAATAAAGTTCAAATGTTAACTAGTGACAAGAAGTCACTGATATGCCTATATTTACAAACGACAAATCGTTGTTAGGTAATTGGCGGGCACCTTTTTGAGTGCATGATTACAAAGAGTTTGTTATAAAGAATTTTACAACTCTATTGAAGCCTAGCAAAATTCTCTGGGAAATGAGAGATATCTCGAATTTCAACCCTGTGAGGCAGGACGGGAGAGAGAAGGAAAATCAAGAACTACATTTTAACTCACCTTGACACAATGTTAGCGGCGTGGAAAAGATCGCCATGCCTCACATCTGCAATGACTCTCAATCGACTAATTGAAGAAAAAAAAATAAAAAAGAAAAAAGTTATAGTCAAGCATAATCTATGAGATTTCCTAAAAATCTGGATATTGATATATGAAGCTTAAATTGCAAAAGTCAGCACCTATATCTTGTAAAGGTAGCTAGCACAGATTGAAAATCTTCAAGACCTGGACTATATCCTTCCATATTTGTAGTATTTTTGTTTCGTTCTTCCCCTTTATACGAATATCTAAGCCAATTTCGTCGCTTTTGTAAGTAGCACTCTTGTAAGTCATTGAACTGTTGCAACATGTCAAGTACAGAAAATTAAAGCAAAATAATAAAAATATAATAAGTACATTACAATAAATCACGAAAGCTAGTTGACTTGGAAAGCCTACTCATATGAAGTGTGGATTGATCTAGAAATTCCAAGAAGTGCTTGTGAAAATACTTAGGGCTGCTTAATCATACTATTGCATATTGGACTACAAATTTAACAGTTTTTTAGGTCTATAAAAAATAATTAAACCTCTTCAAATCTGGCATCAAACAAGAATCCAACTATAACTGAACATATGACCCAATTACGAAATTAGATTGTCCACAATATGGAAGAAATTAAATAATGGTAGAGAGCTGACCTGTGATAGGACCTGCCTTTTCCTTGATAGAGCTAGTGCTGATGGAGCAATAGGTTGTAAAGCATCCTTGACTTTGAGTCCCTGGAAGTTTGCCTGACTGTGCACATCGAGCTTTTTGTTCTGCGAATTGCCAGTACCAAGTTGCACTTGACCAGAATAGGCACTATAATTGATGCCACTGCCATGCTTGTGAATCAAAGAAGAAGACGACGATGCTTTTTCTGCAACAGGGTCATCTATAATCATTCTCATTCTTCCAGAAAATCTCTCCCTTTCCTTGTATAGTTCTATTCTACGCCTCTCTACCAAGCTTATGTCCTCCTTGATGTACTGGAGATCCGATTGTATCTAAGAAAAATGGCTACTACCTTCAATCTACAAACTTAAAACAGTAGCAAAAAAAGTACTACACATCTATATACACACCAAAAGACACTAATACACAGTCACATAGTGAGACAATTCGAAACGTTGAGTATGAAGAGTGTCTTTTGCCCTGAGGACAACAGAAAGTGGCAGATAAGCTATATTTTAATTCTATGATGGAATGAACTAAAACTTAAAATACAAGTCAAGATAGAATGAGACATATATTGGAGTTTCAGGACCTCGGTGAGCTCATCAAGCTTTTGCTTCCGCAGCTGATGCAAGAAATTGAGCATGATCTTCATGTTTGTCTCGGCTTCTTCTTGCTCCATTTTTCGCCTCTTCTCCGAAAGGAGAGAGAGTAGGCCATCCAGGTCCTTAATTGACACCTCAAGACCCTGACTACGAATCAGAAGGAAAAGTCAGTCCAAGAAATGAGATCAATCAAGTAATTACGCAATGAACATATTTTTAGACCAAATGCCCAATTCAGGAGAAATAACTAATCACAAATGTAAGTAAGAGCTATCATGCGTACTATAATGCTAAGTAACCACAGACATAATAAATGCAATAAAACTGGAACACATTAATAAAGTAACCATTTTCCGTCCCATGCGAAAAAAACCCGAACTCATTCGACAAAGTTTTCCAATAGACTGTGACGACTGACCTGTTGTAATGCCTGGCGAAGATGTTCGAAAGGTGATGCAGTCTTTGCGATTCGAGAAGCCGAAGTTTTCTTTAGACACTGCAAAAAATGCAACACACATTTGTTTTTCTCTTATCGGTACAAGAACTTTGTGTCAATAAACTAAAAAACTAAACGTTAACCTAGCAAACTGGACAACTAAACTTGTCCACGAAGCTAGATTGTCAATCAAACTCTCGGCCTTTTCTTTTCCTCACGCTTTCTCGCCAACCAAACAAACGGAGATCTAGAAACCAAAACCAATGACAATAACCAATACTCAAACACTGAACAAGAAAAAGACAAACAAGAGAGAGACCTTGTCGAGCAAGAAATTGGGAAAGATCTGAGAAGTGGTTAGGTAATGAGAGCAAGAAGGGCAATCGCTCTTGTTGCGGAGGTGAGTGACGAGGCACATGTAGCAGAAGCTATGCCCACATGCCGTCAGAAACGCGTCCTTTATGATCTGCATACATATCGGGCACAGAATGTCCCTGTCTCCGTCGCCGTCTCCGGCACCGTCGTTGTTCTCCTCCGGCGCCTCGGGAGGCTCTCCGGCCAGGGCTTCCGGCGACGCCTCCGACTTCACCGTCGGCACTATCGCCCCGACCAAGCTCTCTCCCATGATCGTCTCGTCTCGTCTCGTCTCGCCTCGTCTCGCTCTGGGATTTCGCACGGACAGCTCCGATCTGGTGATTGAGGGTTTGGGAGTTTTTTGGGGGCGATTTCAGGTTATATGTACGATGGGAATTAAAGACAGAAAAAGAAAGAGAAGTGTCTGTGCTGAGACGGAGAGAGAGAGAGAGAGAGATGAAGAATTTTTGTGAGGGCGAAAAATGCCCACGTTACGCGGGCAATTTTTGATTTCTAATCTGTATTATTTTAATCGGGACGCGTCCAAGACGGCGTCGTTCTGGTTGGTTCGTTACTTCGCTTTGGCCTTAAAATTTAAAGATATTGATTGTCATTGTGGTGTTCACTCTTGTTGGTTGTTAAACAATTATTTTTTATTGTATTTGTTTGTTTGTTTGTTTGTCGTTTGACTTAAGGTATTGTTGAATGTAGAGTCTAGTCGTCTACTGTTGGTTGTTAAATTATTTCTTTTTTTTTTGTTATTATTATATATTAATTCCTTTTGGCCAATGGTCTGTGACTTTTGTTCGGCGTGCTTGAAAACCAACGTAAATCGCATGCAAAATTGTTATCAGTTTCGAAGATTTTTAGTTTAATCCGAATATTCGAGAACCGTGCCTCACTCATAAGTGACGAATGACTAAGGATAATATGCATGTCTAAATCCAAACTTTCGAGTAATCCTCTATTAATCTTATTGGTCTATTATTATTTCTTTTTAATGATTGTAGGGCATAGAGTGTAAGTCTTGTATAGTTGTATCATAAGATACAGATTCAGACAAAAAAAAATCTCCGGCTAAAATATCTTCTGAAACTTGAGTAGGTTAGGTAAACCCTACGAGGGTAATAATTAAGGACCATAAATTAACTACCAACTACCCTACTAAATGTCAAGGAAAAAAAAGTGCAAATTATTGGGTAAAGCTGGATTATCCATTTTCGGAAAGTTAGAAACCCATACTCTTCAAAATGTAAATTATTTTTGCCTAAAACGAGTTAATTATTTTCATGAAGTTCAGTCTTAGTGGCTTTACCCACCACACTAGGGAGAATTTTAAAATAAAATTATTTTTAATATCATTTAATAATTTATACCTTAAGTAATATGCTTATTTTCTTTTCACTTTATATTTATAATGCAAATTTTAAAATACAAATTAAAAATATAACACACAAAATATAAATTATAAATTATTATTATACCAATAATGAAGTATCCTCAAAATCGCCCTTTACAATATTACACATTTCTATTCCTTGGTTTAGTGGCATTTTAAATGCATGTTACCACGTGTCTTATGATCAGTGGCCCATCCAGTCTATATGCCCTTTATTTTACGGAACTGTCCCTCGGAGAGAGATTTATAACCGCTATGAATTAATTCCCTTCTTTCTTTCTTTCTTTCTTCACTTCAGCATGTCTAATATAATTCTTAAAAAAAAAAACATGTCCAATATAATGAAGTTTCTAATGTATAGCTACAATTGACAACTAAAGTCATTTATTTGATATACATATTTTTGAATGTATACAACTCTTTCACTATTCACTCGTATTGGTGCTATATGTCTGTAATGTTATGTGGTTCTTTCGCTTGTATGTTTGTTGTTTGTTTACTGTTGCTTTGTTGGAGAGGTAACGGATTTCGTTATGCAATCTACGATGCCTTCACAATCCGTTTGAGGAACTGTACACGCAGCCTCGTTGTTGTCGCGCTCATCTTCCACGTACGAATGAGGGGACCGGAGGTTGCCGTGAGTTTGGCAGGCCCTCATTGTCTTGCAATGTTCAGCTTCATCGTCTCTGATGTTTAGAAAGACATCGTACAGATTCTCTGCAAAGGGAAAGAGTAAAACAAGGAAACTAATTTAAATAACACGAGGCTTAAACTATGCACTAGTTAGTAACAAAATAGAAGGTTATGATACGAAAGCTATTTCGGTCCCTTAACACACTAGTTAAATAAAAAGGCGTAATTTTGGTCGTCCCATTCAGTTATAGCAAAGTTATATTTGATGCAAAATGTGCTTTCTCAACTACAACTCTAGAGTAGGGAAGCTTTACCTATTTTTGGCCTCCGAGAGTTGGGAGGTCTCGAAGTTTGAAATTCATCTGAAGTAACACAGTGAGATTGTTAGTGTTAGAATCAGATAATCGCTAGAGAGAACCGGAAGCAAAATAAGAAAACCCACCAAATAAATAGAGATCATCTCCAGTGTAGTATTTCACAGCAATCTCAGGCGCAGGCAACTTTTTCAATTCCTCTGCAATAGGAAATAGACCACGAGTATGAAGTTTGCATCTATAGCATAAACACCAGTTAGTTTCGAAGGACGGGGAAAATGTCCAACTTTGTCATTATAAAAGTATATCAACCACATATTCTCTCCTGCTTTGGGGGCTTTAACAGGCTCCCAATATTAGTAGGTTGGTTATTCAAGCCAGTCCACATCGTTAACCCAGAACTACAGAACCAACAAGGAAAAATGACAATCTCAATTTTACCTCCACGAGCTTTGATAAATTTGTCGTAGGTCGAATATGCATGGCTCTCCACACATTCGGAAAAATGATCTGTAAAAGTGATTAAACCAAAGCCATTAGACGGTGGATCTGGGATTGGATGGATCTATCTAGCAAAAATCCAACCAATTAGCAATGCCCTCTTGTTTTATGTACACTTATAGAGAAAGCCTATAGCGAAAAAGGGCAACTGGAATTTCTCTCTCTTTTCATCCTTTTGTTTCATGATTCGGTCTATCGACCTTGTTGATCCATAATGATGTGACCAACTGACCTAAAAGCTAGTAATCTGTTATGCCCCAAACCAGATTCAAAACAATATCACAGCAACAATAAAATCAAGCACAATAAAACAGATCAAAGCACAAAATTCACTGTTCTATTGAGCCCAAATTTGGGAAATAAACGAGTACAGATAATCCAAGCATTCGAGAGGCTTGGTACTCTCCCACCGGACTTTCGAGAGGTCCGTTCTCTCCCTCAAAGGAATTTCTTCCTTTCTCACAAAAACTCCACACAATTTTCATACCCCACATTCACCATTACACTACTATTTATAAAATCCTAACTTCTAATATTTCTAAAATCTACCCCTAACTAACTACTAATTACTATTTAACCTTCTTATCCTAGTTCCTAACATTACCGGCCGCCCCAGAACCACCTTGTCCTCAAGGTGGTGGCCATTCTTCAGCTGTTTTTTTTTTTTTTTTTTTCGTGTGGTTTTTTTTTTTTTGGTCAGACTGCAGCTCATTTACTCTGGCCCCCAAAATAGACCACTACTTCTTTCCAAATGGGCCCATAAGAGTTAAGTGGCCCATTAGGGCAGGTCCATGAGACTCCATCTTGGTTTCACGTGAATTTTCCCAATTCTTCCCGCAGCAACCATGGTCCAGACAAACGACGGAGACGACTGAGCAAATTTCTCCGTTGCCATGTGGCACGGTGCTTGTACTTCGCCGGTGATGAGGGGCGCCTACTCCGGGCCACTCTGATGCTTCATTACGGCTCGCCATGACCACGCCCTCGCAGCCTTCGCCTCGTCTCTTCCTGCTTCCATGGTACTTCGCCGCCGTCATGCTGCCCCGCCGTCCACGAGCTTGAACAGCCACGCACGGCTTCCCACGGTCCTTCACGACGGCTACCTCCTCCGCCTTCTTCTTCTCCGATGCCGACGCCGACGATCTCCTTTTGCTCAGGTTCTGATCTCGTCGTGGCTCGCCACCCCTACGCCGCTGCATCCACCTCCTCGGTGTCGTTGATTTTCCACGGTCTTTGACAAACGTGGTTTCCTTCTCCTTCTTCTTCTTCTTCTTCTTCTTCTTCTTTGTTGAGACCGGCAAGGGTGATGTCGCAGCCCCTTGCTTCGTCAGATACTTGCCGATCTTGTCGACGATCTGACCATGGTTCGTGATGGCATCGAGCTGGTTGTCATTTGCAGTCCCGAAAATATGAATCTCGGACACCACTTCCTCGGCGAGCTCAACCTTAAAGCTATTGGTGCTGGTCATATGTGGCTTGATTTCCTCGTCGCCGAGGAGCTCTGTCGTGACGTCCTCGTCCTCGTCGTCGGGGTGTGTTCCGTTGAGCAATGGCATCTCAAGTCTTCGGAATCGGAAATCAGAATGATTATCCGCGATCTGAGAATTCCTAGCATGCTCGAGCGTCTCGCCCTTCATCGGACTAACCCCGTCAGCCTCAGTCACCTTTTCCGTCATCTCCGCCATGGTCCTTGATGAACCTCCCACAGCCGAGTCTGCTCGCTGATTCAGAAGAAGTGCGAGCTGCTGGCTGATTCGACTCATCTCCTCCTTCAGCGATCTCACTTCCCGTTGTCTGTCCTGATGATTCCGCCGGAGCTCTTGCTGAACAGCGCTAATCATTTCCTCTATGCGGTCCACACGTTGATTGATGTTCTTGTTAGCCATCTACCCAGGTAAGGACTGCTCTGATACCAATTTGTTATGCCCCAAACCAGATTCAAAACAATATCACAGCAACAATAAAATCAAGCACAATAAAACAGATCAAAGCACAAAATTCACTGTTCTATTGAGCCCAAATTTGGGAAATAAACGAGTACAGATAATCCAAGCATTCGAGAGGCTTGGTACTCTCCCACCGGACTTTCGAGAGGTCCGTTCTCTCCCTCAAAGGAATTTCTTCCTTTCTCACAAAAACTCCACACAATTTTCATACCCCACATTCACCATTACACTACTATTTATAAAATCCTAACTTCTAATATTTCTAAAATCTACCCCTAACTAACTACTAATTACTATTTAACCTTCTTATCCTAGTTCCTAACATAATCCTTGAAAAGAAATCAATATTCTCCCTGGAACGGCTTAGCTCATTTGTAAATAGTTTCAGTTTCAGAAACAAATTGAGATAATAATGAACTATGAGACATGCTTAATCATATAGTTCGTTATGTTTTCAGTCACATTAGCAATTTACAAATGAGCTAAGTCTCAATTTTCTCAATTGTTTTAATAGTGGATAAAATAACAGATGCTCATACTCACATGCCATTCTTGGGCTTACTGCATACATAAAGGCCGTCATCACATAATAAAAAATCGCAATGTGTTGAGCAAGAAATCGGTCGAACCACCAAGAGTTTCCCCCCAATTCCTGAAATTTGGGCACGAGGAATTGAAGCATTAGGTATGTTAGCATGTTACAATGTTTCAATTCAAACTAGCTTGGGGCCTACATTCACAGAAATGGGCAGCCAGAAAAAAATAAATGAATCTACATTATTGGACAGGATTTTTGCCTAAAATTTTGACAGGCACATGAGGAAGAACATAATAACATTTCAAACAGTTCCTTTTTGTTCCCACTAATTTGCTCTGCTGTTGTGCGGAAGTTTATTTATGAGGAAGTCCCATTTATGATGTTATAAACATTTGATTAAAATTTAAAAAAAAAAAATTTTGAGATGAATAGTTATTTTACACATTGATATATGAATACTTATTCAATGGAGAAACTATCGTGGACTTGAAAAGGTGAAAGAGGAACCTTTCTTAGGAGAAATTGTCTTAATGTGACTGAAAACATAAAAGAATCGTTAAATATGATAATAGTTGATCGGGTCAGAGAAAGATATTTACTTCCATGATAAGCAAGTGGTGCATCTCGTTCCAACTCTCAGCGAAATGCACTTTCAAATAATCTGCTCTTCTCCACCAACCAAAACTCTCATACATATGCAGAACAGACATAAATGCTGCCACAAATAATCATAGTCATAAATAGCGAATTAGTAATCAAAATATTTCATAAGGAGTTAAGCATTTAGTAGCATGACAATTATATGCTGCTAAAAATTCTGGACAACTTTTTGGGAGATTACAAGGATTTAAGCTTCTCTACTCATAAATACAAAAACCTCCTAGTTTTACACAGATGGTGGATCATCAATGAAATGAAGCATACAAATCCAGCACTCACCAAAGTACGGGACTCTTGCAATAGTTTCCAGCACAAAGAATCTGGCATAATCTCTGTCATGATACAAGGTGTCAAGTACCTTTATCACTGAATCCTGTACCAACCAATGAAAAATAAATTATTCCGCATATCTTCAACGTCAAAAGAGAAGCTTTTTTTTCAATTATAAAACATCATAAATAATGAGGCATGTTAAGCTTCAGAGAAAAAGATTCACCGTAAGGAATATGTTCACAGATTGCTCAAACTTGATAACCAATCTTTCTAGCGTACTCGAAGATGAGCTCTCTGAGGTCTCCCCATTGTTCCCTTTCACTTCATCTTGAGGTGAAGTCTTGGGTGGAAAGGACTCCTCCACTAGCACTTTCTCCTCATTATCTTGCAAGAGAGTGGCTTGGACTCTATATAACTTCCTAAAAAGAGGGAAAAACAAAGTGTTAGTTTGACATTGTTGTGCTTTTGAAAGAGCACTTTATATTGTGCTGAAGAAAAAAGTTGCTAAGTTACACTCGGGTAAGGTGTTTGGTAAATCTATTTTTGAAACTGCTGTTAAAATGTTATAGGCATGTAAAATCACCAAAAAGTCCAAAAAAAATAAAAAATAGTTAGTAGATGATAGGCAATTAATTAAAAAAAAATCAATAATTTAACAATGAGAAGTGGTTTCAATTACAAAGAACAACCTTTAGCCTAATTCTAAAATTAAACTACATAGAACTTGCTTCTCTAAAAGCAACGCCTATTCTGCTTATCGATTATTTTATAGTCTAAAAGCAAGCTCTAGAAGCAATGCTAAATGGATTAGAAACAGAAACCCTACGCCAAACATAACAATCCGGCCAAATTAAAACTGAGGCTCGAGTAAATTGATAGCGTGGGGGTCATAATATTTTCTTTTTCATTTTCATACGATTTTCACATACTAAATGTGAAATAAAGGTCATAACAAGACCAATAAAGCCTTGGTCCATGATGAAATGAAAAAACCCCATTTCTCAAACACTGCTATTTACCATGGTAGCCACAGATTTAATAAGAATTAATAAGTTCATAACCACAAAGAGAACGTGTCTGACAAAAACTACCAAAGGCTCAAATTGAAGCTTTTCATATTTCTCGCAATTTTATTTTTCCTCGATGAGAATAACACTTCCTACAAGTAAGGCACTTTTTTCTTTAACCGGCAAATTCTCACTTCTCAACAAAACCAAACCTAACGCCAAAGGTAAAATACCAAAACAAGGATCGCTAACGCTTGGAATTCTCAATCGAAACTCAAAAGATCACCGAAGCTAAGTTTTAAGCAAAAATTTCAAAACCATGACCAATCTAATCGACCAAAAAGTAACAGACAGTATACCTGGAAATCCATGGACGAACCGTGCGTGAACTGTGGCGATGAGAATGGAGAGAGTGACTTAGCCGAACCGAACCGAAGCTATGACTCTTTGCCTTCAAAGACGAAGAGGACGAGGTTGCAAATACTGGAGAAGAGAGAGTCGCTGCCATTTTCGCTTCTTGAGGGGGTGGAAAATTGGGAAACGAACAAAAGGTTAAACTTTAAAAGAAGAATTGCAAATCGTCGAGAAGCTTAAAGGAAGACGAAAAGGAGCCACTTGTTAGGAGAAGAATTTAAAATCGTAGCGAAGCTTAAAGGAAGACGAAAAAGTGCCATTTGTTAGAAGAAGAATTTCAAATCGTCACGAAGCTTAAGAAGACGACGAGGTGCCAAAATCACAAATATTGGTTTCACGAGAAAATGGGTGTAAATAGGATCTTTTATTTTCCGAGCTGTGCATGGATCGGGTCGGACGAGTAAGGCCGGTCAACCCAAACTAACCCGACAAGATCGGGATGACGAAATCCCAACCCAACCCGATTGATCGAGTTGGTAATTGTTTCAAAAAAAACAAAAACAAACCTAGGGTTTGGTTTGCGGGTATAATCTAAGGGATGATAATTTTTAAGATTATCGTATTTGGTAGGTGATAATCTAAAATTTAGATTCTCAGATATTTTATTTTTGGAAATTATTTTAAATATAGTAATGTAAAACCTTTAAAATATAATGTTTTTACATTACTGTCATCTTTTTAACTTGGTAATCTTCTAAACTTTACTCAGTAATCTTAAATAACATTCCTTTACCGTACTGAACCAAATACGTTAATTTAACATTCTCGGAAATATTATTAAATATTACCATTAATAACCAAATACGATAATTTAAGATTTCTGAAAATCAGATTATCAGTCATCCGATGCACTTAAATTACCACGTATCAAACGCCCTCCTAATGTATATGATAAAATTAAAATGAAAGCAAGGTAAAAATTTAATATAACCTAATGTACTAAGGAGGCGGCGGGCAGGCAGCGTCGGTGTGGAAAGAAGGCGGCGGGCAGGCAACGTCGGCATTGGCGTGGAAAAGACGCGGCGGCCAGGCTGTGTCGGCGTGGAAGAGAAGCATGATGGCTGAACGGTGGCGCAGGGTTGGAACTTGGATGGTGGTGAGAGTATTTGAGAAATGAGAACAAACAGAGGCAGAGAAGTGGCTTGGACTTGGGAGCAGGGAATAGAATCTAGTTGTTTTTTTTGTTTGTTTTGTTTTGTTTTTTAAAATTAAATCTCATGTGCCATACCCGACCCGAAACCCGAAGATACAAGTCATGACCCCCGACCTCTGTACATGTGCGGGTCGGGTTGGGTTCAATTTGTACATTTTCGAGTTGCTCGGGTCGGGTTAGCGGGTTGGGTCACGGATTGGCGGTTTCCATGCACATCCCTATTTCCGAGAGATTGTTTGTTTGCTCAGTTTGCAAGGTTGGAGGTTACCGAGGGCTAGGGCTGCCAATTCATGTCTTGTGTTAGTGTCTTGTCTAAAGAATTTTAGCTACACCTAAATATCATAACTCATTTGTTAATCGTGATTAAAGAGAAAATCTAGACATAATTTTTTTAAACACACAATACACGATTAATATTTGTGTTTTAATAGTTCGTGTCATTTCAATTATTAAATAGTTACAAATAGATTGCATGAATAAAAAATTAATTAGACTCAAACGATTCAAAATAAGTCGCACAACACTGCACATCCATTTATTCTAAAGGGAAATTATTATATGAGAAAATATTTACAAATTTATTTTGGCAATATAAAAATTACTTAAATGAACATGGATATCCATATGAAAAAAAAATTTCCAAATATCAAGAACAAGTATCAACGTAAGAACAAGTTTGTTTGAAATGAGACAGATCTGAAGTTGTACATGGAGGCTACGAGGGAGAAATAAGATGGATGGTACGAGAAAAGATAAAATTGATTTATCAACACATTGATCGAATAGAAATGCACGTGTGAAGCAGGCCCAAATAGGTTGTAACATGCAAACGATAGTTCAAACTACTCGACCCGATGGGTTTGATCGAAGGTTTGATGAGTTTGCTACGAGAGTGGAGAAGATAATATTTTCTTCATAAACGAAGCCAACGCCACTAGTCGAAGATGCTTGAGGTAGTGAAGTAGAGAATTTGGCTGAAGAAGAAAATTTGTTGGCGCCGAGGTACAACCACCATTCAAGAACCAAAGATAACAAAATTCAACCACAAAAGAAGAAGTCAACTCAATTGCAGTGCCCAAAGCAAATTACAATTGTTAAAAATTGTAAATCAATTGCCAAGAAAAAATGAGATGTGAAAGAGTTCGTGAATATTGATAAAATAGAGACGAATTGTTACTAATTTGATTCGGTTTTAACTCAATTCTCGAGTTCTCTAAAATCACGATTTTTGAATTTGAGGCCAAATCCCATTCAAGAAAAGGGGAATAATGTGAGCACATGAGAGCTCGAACAAGTAATTAAACAAATCATTAATTTGATGCAAAAAGTCCAAGATGATGAGTTGAACTTGAACAAAGATTAGCGCTTTTACAGGTGTATATACATTTGCACTAAGCCTCAACCAAATACAAATCTCTCCTCCTATTGCCATCGTCCACGTGTGTATGCTATGTAGTTTCCTAAATCGATTGCCGCGGCTAGTTCGGACAAATATAAGCCCAATTTGGTCGTGTGTCGACCCATAAGGACACTCATCGCTGCCAAGTACCAATGGCAATCGGTGCCGTACTTATCTACTTTTGTTTATTTACTTTTTTGAGATCAAACTCTTGTTTTATTGATGAGTCACAAGTCGGAATTAGGAAAACGTTATATTTGGCATATTTTATGCTCCTTGATCCATCTAACCCTTATCTACCGGGGCTTGTCAGATTAGGACTAATCACATTGTTAACCTTTTAAATTACAATTCAAAATATATTTAATCATCGACTTTTCGGACATTTCTTTTGACTTGCAAAACTACTCAAACGACAATAAGATGAATCGAAAAAAAAAAACAGTAAAAAGCCTTTACTAATTGCTCTAAAATTGAAAATTTTCATAAATTAAAAAAAAAACACTAAAAAGTAAAGAGACAACTCATTTTATATTTTGTGAAAATGTGATTTCTTCTCCAAATATCCAAACCATACGATATCAGTTGAAGCGAAAATCACACCATATGATTCTACAACTCCAATATAAAGATCCAATGGTTGAACAGTGAACACCCAGTTCCAATAAAGTAGCGATACGAAGAGACACATCACCCGACAAAGACCACATCACCGCAAAAAAGCAAAAAAAAAAAAAAAAAGGAAAAAAGAAACACGCAAACACCTTCACACGTGTCACGAATCAGCTCATCATGGCCCCACAGAAACCCCCCCGGATTCCATGCACCCAGCTGTACAATCATTTTCCCCCAAACTCTTCCATATAATATCTCAGAATCTCATTGGCGTCTCTAACTTCAGACAAGGCTCTTTGCGCTATCTATAAAAGCCTCTAACCGTCGAAACGAAAGCAACTACGGAGGCGAGGCAATGGAGGAAGGCGAAGAGGATAGGCGAGCGGCGATGCTGCCGAAGAGCGTGGGGGGAGGAGGGGCGGAGGTGCGGGCGCTGGGGGCGGTGCTGCGGTGGCTGTGCGTGGACCAGTCGACCGCGTGGCGCGCGGGGCTTTCGTGGTCGGCGTTCGCGCTGCTGGCGGGCGGCGTGCCGGTGGCGTCGCACTTCCTGCTGGACTGCCCCGCCTGCGACGCCGACCACAGCCGCCCCTACCACTTGCCCGCGCAGATCTCGCTCTCGCTCTACGCGGCCGTCTCCTTCCTCTGCCTCTCCCGCTGGGCGCGCCAGCACGGCCTCAGGCGCTTCCTATTCGTCGACAGATTGGCCGATGCCAGCAACAAGCTCCGATTCAGCTACGAGTTACAGCTTCAGGTAATTCGCTCGTTGATCGATCCTCTTCGTTTTCCTAATCTTGACTTGATCACAAGTCTCTGCTGAATTTCTGGGATGTATTTTATTTATCAGGTGACTTTGAGAGTGGTCTTTTTTTCTTTTTTTTTTTAATTTTTATTTGGGTCACAAGAATCAGCCTTTCTAGTACAATGTAACTGATTTTTTTTTTTTGGCAGAAATCTTTCAAGTTCTTAGTGATCATAACCCTTCTCTATTTCTCTGCCGAGTGTGCCTACAAAATCTGGTGGTACGTCTCAGGAGCTGATGAGCTTCCACATTTCGGTAACATGTACGCATGGTATACCATATTTTGCATTTTGGAGCTCAGCTCGTGGCTCTATCGAACCACGATGATCTTCCTCGTCTGCGTTCTCTTCCGGATACTCTGCTATCTGCAAATACTTAGGCTAGAAGATTTTGCTTGGGTTTTTCGGAAAGAAACCGCGGTGCATTCAATCCTCATTGAACACCTTGGTATCAGAAAGAATCTCCGGACAATAAGCCATAGGTTTCGACTATTCATCTTGTTCTCTCTGATTGTAGTCACAGCAAGTCAGCTCATTGCCTTGCTCATGACAACCCGAGCTAACGCCCATGTCGACCTTTCCAAAGCCGGAGAACTTGCGGTAATTTCTATTTTCTTGTTTTTTTTACACGGATCCATATAACTAACTATATGCGATACGCTAGACATCATTGTTGTGGCATGGTATCTTTCGACACAATGTAGTTTTACCATCTATAAATACACCACAGCTCTTACCTACTAATCTTGTACAAGTCTTGTCTTTTCGTCAAGTTGTAATACCGATGCGTGACATGTAATTCTTGGGTGACATTGATGATACATATCACTGCTGTAACTGTATTGACTGTTCTCGTTATTGGATCAGTTATGCTCCATCAGCATTGTCACAGGGCTGTTCATATGCCTGCGCAGCGCAACAAAAGTAACTCACAGGGCACAGTCAGTAGCAGGGCTTGCTGCTAAATGGCACATTTGTGCCACCATAAACTCTTTCGATCATGCAGAAGGCGAGACTCCAACTGGCCAAGAGTCTTCAGCTCAAGTTTTCCCTACAAGGCCCGAGTCAGAATCTGAGGACGATGAATCAGGGGACGGAGAAGATGACTTGAACGACACCAAGTGGGTGCCAATTTTTGCTAGCACGATCTCGTTCCAGAAGAGGCAAGCTTTAGGTAAGCAAGTAATAAGTTGATTTAGCCCTCACTTCATAATGATTTTATATGCTTTCATTTTTGTTTCAAAACATGATACTGAAGTTTTGTTACAAACTAAAGGACAAAAAAAAAATGTCAGCAAATAATGCGGTTGCTTTATTATGTTCACTCAAAGCTGGTGATCTTTGTTGCAGTGACGTATTTGGAAAACAACAGAGCAGGAATTACGGTATATGGATTCATGCTAGACAGAACATGGATTCACTCCATTTTCGGGATTCAACTGGCTCTATTGCTTTGGTTGCTCAACAAGACAATTGGTATTTCTTAAACTACAATCAAGATGAGATAATTTTTTTCCACAGCGAGTGTAATCCTTTACTTGTCAACAATGCGTGTACAGTGTATAAGAGTGTGCATATCAAATATAGTTTTTAAATAAGTACTGCTGCGAAATGATTTTGTTTCTTCATCTGTTGCATTTGAAACCTATGTTGTTTATTCACTTGGGAATCTACAACATTCTATTGTAGATCCCTTAATATGCGGTTCTGTCTTAAAAACCAGTTTAATGTTTGTAATTGGATTGTACTGTTTGTGTTACTGGGATTTTTTTTTTTTCTTTCTTTTTGTAGGGAACAGTTCTTATTGGAAATTTGGATCATAAGACAGAGTATATTTTTGTCATTGGATGACCGTGAAATCCTTCACCAGTTTCTTTAACCTCTTAACATCAATTCTTTTCTCTCTGTTCAAAGACCAACAAGACGATTTGTAGACTATCTTTGAAAGAGACAGGAAAAAAAAATGAAATAAAAACAAGTCCATGAATTTCTCCTATAGGAGCCAAAATCAGGGTATCCCAGTTTATAAGCCTCCTTTTCTGGGAAGTTTCGACTTGTTAGATTGGTTTATTTGGTGGTGTTTAGCTGTTCTATTCTTCTTCCTGAATATTGTATATATTTGTCCCACTATACGGCTGTCTTTGGACTTTAGAGTCTATATGATTCCCTTTTAATTCATAATCCAAAATCTACATGTATTAATTCTTAATTAATTTGGCTCGTGATAAAAAAAAAAAAAAAAACCGTAACTGAAGATATCAAATTAAACACCAGAAGAGTAAAAACAGTTACTTTATTCATATAATTATTCACTCATAACTAGTCAGATGGCAAAAGGAAAGCTCTCTACTACTCTTTGCATCAGAAAAATGAAAACAAGAAAAAGAAAAATCTAGTCGATAATGATAGCTATTCCTCGGGCATCCTAGCTTTGCCATCTCTTCTCCGCCATTCAGGACTAAGTAATACTGCACAAAATCAACAAAAGAGACACAGAAAACATAGTTATTATCAAACTTCAAAGAACTTGATCTAGTGATCATCGTCGTAATTAATAATGAATAGCCTTGTACAAGAGGGGGATTATGGCTTACACAGTGCAATTGGTTTTGGGGTCGATTGGAATGGAAAGAGGAATGTGGCAGAGAGCTGGAAGCTGCTTGGCTCTATCGGGATTAACGCCGAGGTCTCCAGCAGCCTTCTTGAAGCACTCGCAGAGGTTTCGGCGACACTGTTTGGTGTCCGCCTTTTGGAACACTTCAGCTGCCCCTGCGCAGCAAGCAACGGGCGGCACTGGTGGTGCTGTGGCCTTCAAGTACTGGCTGCAAGGCATCAACGTTTGCATGGCGTCTTGACATGTTATCTCGTTCGCAGGACTAGGAAATGTCGCTGAATTTGCCACCAGAAATAGAATGCCAAAAATCATCAGAGACCACATGACCATTGTTTCCTTTCTCATGTTTCTTTTGGACTGAAGTTGAACAGGGAAATTGTGTACTAGTGTTTGCTCTGATACAAATGTATTTGTGTTGTGTGTACGCTTTAAGGCTTGGTTTTCATGCCTTATTTAAATCCCTTCAGTTCAATGCGTTTATAGCCGTTCAGTGACACAAACCCAGAATTGCCACTTATCAGTCCATGCATTGTCTTGTAACGTTGGAAATTGACCATCTTTTTTTATTTTCCCTATTTTATTAAATATTTGTCTTGAGTTTAATGAATTTTTTGCCACTTATCATTCATGCATTATCTTGTAACGCTTGAAATTGACTCTTTTTGGATTCTTATATCTTTCATAAAATAGTAATACTTGAATTACCTTTTTAAGTCATGGTTTACACATGAGTTACAGATTCCAACCATTTTGTTTTTTTAATTTTTAAAAAGGAACCAATGAGCTATTAGACCAGATCCCTATTATACTCATCCCAGCTTTACATTCATAAAAAGAAACAGCAATAGAAGATTAAAATAATTAAAATTCAAGTAATATCTTCATGCACTTTAGTGAGGAGGTGATACAACAAGAAATGATATTATATATATATATATATATTATATATATATGTATATATATATATATCCCATCTCATTCTTACGTACAGAACAGAGTTTTATATTAAGAATTTACTAATACCATAATAAAAATAACCAATAAAGAAAGGATGACTAGTTTGTAATTTGCACTAAAACCTTCAAACTTTTGCAAATGAATTTCACTATTAATTTTGAATCTTTTGATGAGACAGCATTTAGCATTTAGGTAGTTACAAAAACTTTGAGGTGGTGACAAATTTTCAGTCAAGAAGTGTTATAATGCACTACTTAATTAGCCTAGCAAATACTTATTTACAGAGTCATTATGATATATTTAGGGTGAAGTAGGCAAATACCCATAATTTATATAACAATAAAAATAAATACCCTAACTTTTGAAGTAATTCTTGGTAATATATATATATATGTGTATTTTTTTTTATTAAATCTATGAGGCAGGTGATGTAGAACGTTAATTCTTTTATTCAAATTTCAAACAGCAAAGTTATGCTTGTGGACAAGCTTTTCCTAACTACCAAACAACTGATTGTCCAAACATAAGGTTTTTTTTTTTTTTTTTTTTTTTTTTTTTTTTGTGCGAAAGCAAAATTTAGTGTTGATCTCCCGTGAAGAGGACTGTAAAACTTGAAAAACGGCAGGATTATAAAATCACCATAAAATAGAAACAAAACTCCATACTGGATGATCATTACCATAACGACAGAAAAACTTGATAAACGACAGGATTGAGAAACGACAGTGAAACACTGACAGAAAGCAAAAACGACAGTAAACTGAAAACGACAGTATAATTAAAAACTGCTGGAATATTAAAAAAAAAAAGGAAAATGAAAAGGACTGTAAATTAAGGATGCTTAATGACAAATATGATAGAAAACTGGAAAACGACAGTAAATAGAAAAACGACAGGAAAATTAAAAAAGTCAAAAAAATAAAAAACGACAGCAACTTGAAAAACGGCAAAAATAATAAAAACACCAGAAGAACTGATAGAAAAATGAATAAAGGACATGAGCTAGAACCGGCAGAAAACCATGACAACAACAAAATCATAAAACGACATGAAAATGACAAAAAACTGAAAAACGACAGCAAACTAAAAAAAGGCAAAACGACAGAAGTCTTAAACAAGATCTTAAATGACCAATCAGGGTCTAAACTCTGACGGCAAATAATCCAATCAATGTGCTATGGGACCACAACGCATACAAACTCATCACTCAACCTTTGACATCAATCAAAACGCATATAGACAAGCATTTTACCGGTTACTAAATGGCAACTGATTTTGCAGCTCTATTTAGTCTTACAGTTTGAAATTTTACTCGAAAATGAGCTATATAGATTAGGGTACGGGTAAAACAAAGATGTGGATAATCCCCTGAAAAAAACGACGGGAAAACTTGATAAACAAACAAACAAACAATGTAATACAAACGACAATGAAACAGAAAAACAATGGGAAAGGAAAAACGACATTAGAACGTCATAAACAACAGTAAACCTGAAACACGGCAGGAAAATTATATCCATAAAGTGCATAAAGATTTACATTTGCAAAAAAAAAAAAAAAAAAAAAAAAAAAAAAAAAACCGACAGAAAACGGTAAAGCGACGTTAAGTGGTTAAAACGACAATTGCATCGGAAACGACGTGAAGATTACAAACGACAGAAAAATAAGATAATTAAAAGACAGAAAAACGAAAAAGAAACTGACAGATTCGAAAAAATAATCTACAGAATACTGAAATGTAAAAACGACAGCAAATTATAAGTACGATCAAAATATCAAAAAACGACATCAAAATTAAAACGACAGGAAAAAAATAAAAGCGACATAGAACTGAAACGACAGAATAAATATTTGAAGCGGCCAATAAATCCTAAAAAAAAGGAAATAACATTTTAGCTAGTAGATTTATATGATTAGATTATTAAGTAAATAGGGAATACAAGATATCGTGTATCGAAATAGCTAGTGATTTGGGAAACACTTAAAGGGGCACTGATTTTTGTTCATTCATAAATTTTGTCTCATTTGTTGGCAGAGATTATTCTCTCTTATT
The DNA here is from genome assembly GCA_018132145.1 of Boehmeria nivea var. tenacissima. NCBI lineage: Eukaryota > Viridiplantae > Streptophyta > Magnoliopsida > Rosales > Urticaceae > Boehmeria > Boehmeria nivea. Next base: position 15,794,334 of record CM030877.1, on the reverse strand, counting down.
GATATGAATATATACAAACATCAACCAACTGATTGCCAACAATAGAAAAACAATTTAAAAACACTTTGCAAGCTGATTTTCTCTTATAGAATTTGAAAAAATAATAGAAAAATAAGAATCGATAAAGACTATTTTATTGATGTGCAAGGTGTTTGGGATGGTCATTTTGTTATTTCTAAAAAAAAAACTTAAATATAAAGATGTCAAAGGGGAGAGGTGCACGGCGGTGTTATAAATTTTGGACGACAATCGTCAAACGAACTACGAAGAAGTGCCAATTGAGGAGAATGCACATTTGGTTTTGTGGTATGGGACGAAAATTGTCAGAGCTTTTTTTGGTTGTGCGTGTTTGTTTGTTTGTTTTTTTTTTGTTAAAAAAAAAAACTTACATATGGATGAATATGGACATGTACTTTTTTTTTTGGTTGATAAGCATGGATAATAAGGGGAAAAAAAAAAACTAAGGAAATTTTTTTTTACTCATATTTTTGCTTCTTCTTCTTATTTTTTTTTTCTCTTGTGATGATCATAGTGAATAAAATAGAAAACTAAAGAAAAAAAAAAGCGAAATTGGAGATTTATGGAAGAAAAAGAAAGCTAGTTCTTGTTGTTGGTGGTTTTTTTATTTTTATTTTATTTTTAAAGAAATGCCAAATACACATTTTTTTCTCTCTTCACACTCTCCACTCACATTAATTATTTGTGTGGGACACAAAAAATTATAAAAGGAACATGTTTCAACACTTTCTTAAGGAGAGTGTGAAAGAAAGTAAAAAGAAAAAGCTTTTTTTTTTTTTTTGATGTGGAAGGTAGGCGGAAAGCTAGGGAAAAGAGTGTGGTGTTGGACTGTGGTGGACAGAGTTTTTAGAATTCAGATCTTCTGTCTTTTTTTTTTCTATCTTTTCTCGGTCCATCAATAAGATTTTAACACATAAGTAAAAATAGTTATTATAATATAAATTTATGCAAAATGGTTGAGAGAATTTAAGTGTTTTTGTTTACGTGTCAAAATTTTATTAGAGAGACAGATAAAAGGGACAGTATCTCTAGACTCGAGTTTTTAAGATCATTGTCACCGTGATCTTCGCTCATTAAGACTTAGGGTTATATAATACCATAGAAAAGTTTAAATAATATATGGTATTCAGCTTTTTCATTGATACATGAGACGTACAGTTATAAGTGGAAGATACATATATTAAGTGTCCGAATTTTAATTACACAATCAAAGAATTCAATAATAAAATAACTATTATAGTATAAAAATGTGAACGTCTATATTTTTTTAGCCAAGATGACAAGACAAGGTAAGCTTGCAATCTCACATCGTCTAATAAGATCTAAGTATAATGGTATATAAGATGTTGCACGCATCTCCCAATGATACGAGACCTTTTCAGAAAAATCTAATAGCAAAATTGCGAGATCAAGTCCTCAAAGTGGAAAATATCATATCAAATGTAGGTGTGGGCCGTTTCAAATAATATTAGAGTTTTGACCCAACTAAAATGATGCCCGTCAAAGACATTTTAAGCTCTCGAAATGATGATTTTTAAGATACTGCATGCACCTTCTAATACCTTCTAATGGTACGAGGCCTGCAGACAACATTAAACCAAGTGATGGCGTGGCCATTACATAAACCTTCTTAGTTACATAAAATCCACTAGCATGTACTAGTGTTGATTAATTCATTACAATTATCAGTTATTTTATATTGTACACCTAAGCTTACCAAAGAAGCTGCCAAAGAGACAAGGTTATTGCAAAGACAAGGACGACAAAAAGGCCAAGTTCGTAGCAACCGCGTGGGCATATTCACAGGTATCGATATGTTTTTACTTAGTAATTGGCACTTATAATAAACAGACTTAATATGAAAGACACCATAAGTGTCCATAACCGCGTGTTCCGAGATATTGTAATCACAACCTATTAATCGGGCCGGAGCTTTGTAATAATCGAATTGTAGACTTATCATAATTAATTTTGTCCCAGGCTAAACGTTGCAGGCTCAAATGGCTTACTTTAATTTCCAATACGTCAAACCAAATTTAATTTTTCAGATGATCAGCGAAGCCTAGTGAACATTTTTTCCCCCCTAGTTCTTAATATTCTTTCTCAATTTCCCCAATCGAAGGACTTATTTTCTAGAAGTTACTTAATCAATATGGCTGTGAGAACTAATCTGATTTTTTTTCATTTTTTTTAATGAAGAGTTTCGGTGATGTGGATCTGTTAACTAATGTTCTTTATTTCAACATATTGGCATATTAGATATCTGATTTTCTTTTGCTCTATTATAACAAAATAGAACTTCTCATTTCATTGATTCTTATGTTACAAAGTAACTTTTTTTGGCAGCAGAATGCGCACGTCCCGAAATTTGGCGACTGGGAAAGCGAAGACATACCCTACACGGCCTGCTTTGACGATGCGCGCCAACAGATCATCAGGCACTCCGGCTCGGTGAAGTTCAACCCAAACGACCCCGAACAAAACCCCGAGGCCTTCGCAGCGATGATGACGACGATGCAGAGAAGCAGGTCTCAGGGAAGAGGCAGCACTGCCATCGTCCCTGATTATCGCGATAACGATGCCGCTGCAGCATCAGCACCCCGCCAGGGCCATCTCAACACGATCAGCAGGAACAATTCGAACAGATCGACCTCGGCGGAGAAACTGCGCAGCCGCGCCGAGGAACAGACAAAGCATCATCACCACCGACATCGGGCTAGAAATAATTACAGAAGCGGTAGCAATAATAATAATAATTTGAGTACTGATTATGCCGCGAGGAATGTCACGTCGGAGTCTGGCACTGAGCGAAGCAGCTCCGATTTTTCGCTCCTGAAGAAGCGCCAGAACGGCGAGAGTCACGGACATGTGAGGTCTGACCAGAAGAGGAATAGTAATGCTTCTTCTTCGGCTCACGGAACTACTGATAGCTCAAGCTCGGCGTCGGAGCGAGGGCATAGAAGACACAGGCGTGGGAGTGTTGCTAACCAACCTTCTGATCTTGATCGCCAATATGTAAGTTGCTAAAGCTAAAACCGAATTTTTTTTTTATTATTGATTTTTTTCTCCCTAGGATATTAGCTAGAATAGAGGTTTCTAAGCTTAAGAATGCCTATCAGCTGTGTAAGAAAACAAAAACAAAAGCTAACTGAAAAAAAAAAAAAAAATCTAAGTACGTAATATTATACACATGAGCGAATCTAATTATAGGCCAGCAGAGACAGGTCCTCCCACTCAACTTTTAAGATTACCATTTAATTTTTATTTTTTCTACAATGTGTCCCTGATTACTATTTTATGAGTACTTCTAAACTTCATATATTAATTTATAGTTTTTAAACATTTTTTTGTTAATGTTTTTCTACAAATGTGTCTTATTGAATTAAATCCCTGAAACGGCACTACATGTTACATGCATATATATATATATATATATATATTGGTGGCATTGAATAATGATGTGTGTGCGTATGTATGTATATGCATATTGGTGTTATATACGGTGTATGTGTACGTATAGCATCAAAGAGCAGCATCGATACCAGAATTTGGGTCTTGGGATGTGAATGATCCAAAATCAGGAGAAGGGTTCACTATCATTTTCAACAAAATCAAAGAGGAAAAACAGATCAGTGCTTCTACTAAGGTCCCAGCTATGCCACGGCCACCACCACCACCACAACCCAATTATTTGAAAGATCAGACCAAACAAGGAACTTCTTCTTGCTTATCAAAGGTACTAAATATATATATATGTGTGTGAGTGTGTGTATGTATGTATATGTGTATTCATGTGTTATAAACTATCTAGAGGTAACAATGATCACTAAATTGCTTCTTTGTCTATTAATTGGGAAATCTAACTTTGTGTATATAATTTCTCATACTACTGCAGATATGTTGCTGTTTGTTTTCAAGTTGAAGCGACTGATTTATATACAATGTGATTTTTTATTTGGCTTGATCAGCCTGGGAAGAAAGAAACTAGAGCTTTTTCTTCTTGTTATATTATATGGTACTTATTTTGGGAAGTTTTACGCTTTCCTTTGACCGTATGTCAGTGCTGGTTTGTTTCATTTGTCTTCAATTTTGGTGCTCCTAGTCCTATGTATGCGTATAAACTTACCAGATACCAATTTACTGTAATGTTCCAGAAAAAAAAAAAAACAATTTACTCAAATGAATTTACTTAAAAACTTAAAATAAACAATACTCTAATGAGGAATTAATTACATAGAATTAGGTGTTGCCTTAAATAAGTATCTAATGTTTACAGTTGCACCTTTATAAGTTTGATTTCTGAAAAAGCAGGAAAAAAATAAAATTGATTTGGACATTAGCTCATTTTTTTTTTTTTTTAATATTGAGTTAGGTGTTAGATTGTTCACTATTGTGCAAATAAATCCACACCCAATTTGGGATAATTTTTTTGGCACCCAAAAGTGCCGAGAATAACCTATGTGAAGGTCTAAAGAAGATGATCGTGTAGTGCACTTGTCGTTGAGTAACAAGGTAAAATACTTGATTAATAAATGTCACAAATTGAGCACTTGATTTGAACTTGTAAAAAAGTATCAATATTGAAAGGAGTTCGTACTATGTTACTTGAGATGTAATCTATGTATAGTTGAAAAATCACTTAAAAAATCATTTAACTAAGTGATTTTTTATTCTTGGTAGAAAATTAACGTAATATATATGTGTACTTTTATTTCTTGGAAGATGTTTCATGTAAGGTTATAACTTATAAGATAAGCAATCGCCTCTTCACATGTGCCACGATATAAGGAGAAAACAATATATATATATATATATATATATTATATTTTATTAATATTAAGGAGTTGTTTGGTTTTGTGAATTAAATTGAAAAAATTTAAAATATTTTGATTTTAGTTGAAAAAAATTAAAAGTTTGCATCTAGACTGTAAATTTAAAAAAAAGAACTTTTTAATATAATAAAAGTATTTAAATATGAATTTAGATATTTTAAAAAAAATTCAGATATTATATCAACTACATAAATTAAGAATTAAAAATTTGATAAAAAAGAGAAATTATAGTAAATACCTAATTTTAACACTTAATTTAAATTAATACCTAAAATTTCAAAAAATATAACAAATTACCTAAGTGATTCAATTACTTATATAGTGATAGATGATGATAATTAACTTAATTACCAAATGAATATGCAAGAAGTTAACGAATTGACTAGTTACTCAATTATTTTAAAAATTCAGGTACTTATTTTTATTATTGTATTGATTTTGGATATTTACTTACTTCACCCTTGATTTTATTATCAAACAACTCTTAAATTAGAAATGGAGCACATAATGAAAATTTTCATTTAAAAACAAATCTCAAGTACAATTTTATATATACAAATAACAACATATATGTATGTCTATGTCGTGTCAGCCATATATATTTGTGAGTTATTGCTACTTTGCTTATTTTTGCTTTCGGATTAAGTATATTTTTGCCTCATCAATTAAAGCCTAAAGGTCATATTCTGTTTAACGTCACGACCTTTAAAACATTTTCAAATTAGTATGTTTGAACAATGAAATTTTTTAATTTTATTAATAATTTGTTAAGATTTTGACACTATTTTTTACCGGAAATACACACCAATATTTTAACATTTATGTTGGAAGACTTTACGATTCGATCAATATAGGTTTTTATTTATTAGTCTTTTCTTTTACATTATTGTTAGTCATATATTAACTGTTATATTATATTTTAATTCTGAGAATTTTCAGTCTAAATTTTAACAAATTCTTAAATTTGTTTTTTAAAAGAACAAATTCTTACATTTTATCTAATTCTTTGGGATAGAAAAAATAGTTTGGAAAAATAATGTAGAATTGTTTGACTTTGTGAATTTCGAAGTAGTATAAATATTTGAGATTTAAAGATATTATATAGGAATTTGGAAAGTTTAAAAAGTATATGGAAAAAAATAAAATAAAATGAGATAGATAGTAGGATTAAAAAAGTTGAAAAAAATAAAAAAAATAAAATGAAATAGAAGAGATAAAGTGCCAGTTTGGTATTACTGTGTTTATAAAAGAAGTGCTTCAAACTGTGCTGATGAAAGAAGCTGCTGAAGTTATAAGCATGTAGGGTGTTTGGTTATTTTATTTTTAAAACTGTTGTTAAAATAATGTGGGTATGTAAAAGTACTAAATAATAATTTTAGACAATTATTTAGTGGAATATGGGTAGTTAATTAAGGATATTTTAGTAATTTAAATTGGAAAAGCAGTTTCAATTACAGAAAAGCAGCCTTTAACCTGCTTTTCAAATTATAGAATTGAACACAGCAATTTTACAAGTCGATAATGAATCGTAAAAAAATTGTATCCATCAAGCTGACTCGTGGTGTTTCCAAAAAAAAAAAAAAAGTTGACACGTGGGCCAAGAATTGGCACGAGTGGGTTCCACTTCCACCTTCCAAGAGTTCCGCCGAGGCACATGGCGCTCAAATTTTGAACTTCAAACCTGACCAATCACATTCAACAATAATAAAAACTCGGATTTGTTCACCAAAAAAAAAAAAAAAAAAAACTTGGGCCAATCCTAAACTCGCGTTAAAAAAGAAAAATCTCATCCCCTACGTAATCCAATGCAGAAGCCCCACCGTAGCCGCCATACTCCTCACCCGCTCTCATCCCAAGAACTGTCCGATCAATCACAGCTTCACAGATCGAAACGATCAACACGAGGCATAGCCAATAGCAATCATGCTCACTCAATGCGATTTCGACGCCCCAGTGGAGCCCGCCTCGGTCAATATCACGTCGAAACGACGTCGCTATTAGCCACTTGTATTTTGCCATCGCCAGGACAGCAGAGCAGCCCATACGACGCCGTTTGTGATCAAACCTATCGTTTAAAGCGCCAAAACTGTTATAAAATAGGGCTACTAAATCTAACTTCTCTTTAATCCGCATTTATCGCAGTTCGCATTTCAAATTTCAACATTCTTGTCAAACCAAAAATAAAAAATAAAAAAAAAAATTTCTTGAGATTCTAGTTAGTCTCAGTAATGGAGATCGGGTCGGGTCCGGTCGCCCCGTGCTCGAAAGAGCACCAGAAGATCTATCAAGAGTGGTTCAACTCGGCCGATTCAGGTTTTTCACTTCTCTGATTTTCGGATTATCAAACAACCTTCGCATTTCCAAGTTAATCTGGAAATTAGTGTTTTGATTATAATGTTAATCTCGTGGTGTTAGACGGAGATGGCCGTATTACTGGCAACGATGCAACGAAGTTCTTTGCTATGTCGAAGCTTTCTCGATCAGAGCTCAAGCAGGTATGAGATTTTTGTTTTCTGTGTTAGGCTTTGTTGCAGGACTAAGATCTAACTCGATTTAACATTAGAAAAATAAAGTTTAAATAACTTGATACAAGTAGTAATTATTGCTGGGATAGTTAGTACGAAAGTGTCAAATAATTTATTTCCTTTTAAGATGATTTTGAGTCACGCTGTGTTTTTGTTAAGGACTTGTATTGAGTTTTAACTTGATGTATTTGTAAATCCTTAGCATTTTGTGAGGATAAGATTTTAATTTACAAACTTAGGACTATTGGTTTGTGAGAAATGATGTTCGGGTCTCAATTTGGGTTATTGACTTAGTATTTAATTTTTTTTGCTGTTTCGAATTTATGACTAGGCTAAAATGTGCTCTGTGATTTGTTCCGAGTAATATATGAATTGGGTTTTCATGTATTTACAAACTTTATTTTGAAGACTCACATTGCTTTTGCTTTTTCTTTATTTATAAAGATTTGGGCAATTGCAGACTCAAAGAGACAAGGATTTTTGGGTCTTACCGAGTTCATTACTGCTATGCAGGTACTTTACGTAATACTAGTTCTTTTCTAATATTTGGGTACCTTCTTAGGAACATTAACTTAGTCTTATTTTGTGTAATCTTTGTTTTTTTTTTCTAAACAGCTTGTTTCATTAGCACAAGCAGGGCATGAATTAACTCCAGAGATTCTTAAAACTGCTGGTGAGTGGAAATTTATCCTGTGAGCTTTGCAATTTATCATACAACAAGTTGTGAAGAATTTACAACTTCTGAAAGTTAGTCGTTGTTTTGTACTGCAACTAAAAACGAATAATTAATTCGCTTATTCAAATAATGATGTTCTACGACGAATAAAAAATTGGGCACGCATTTTGGCGACGAGGCTTTTAAAGTATAAAGCACATCATTCTGTTAATCTACGTTCAACATATCAAACTTTTAATCCCAGTCTAATATGATTGTACGTTGTTATTTCACTGTATGGGTATTCTCTAAGCAATACAATTTTAAGTTGGATGGTTAATTATTATTGTTTCTATTGCTTGTTCCTAAGGAGAATATACATTTTCGTTAGGCTGCTCAGAATTATTGTTCCTACAGTGTGCAACTTCTTTCTTTTTCTAGCATCCAGCTTACTTCTTTTTCCTCAACTGCAGCTGGCAAAGAAGAAGTTCAACTTCCAACAATGGAAGGTTTGGATACCTTAATAAATGTAAGTAGTCTCTCTTCCTTGCTCTTGTGTTTTGTTGATGGAACTATTACTCCTAATCATGTGCTACATGTAATGTTACTGGTAAAATTCTTCTACAGAAAACTAAAGCTCTGTCAATACATAGCCAGCCAGAATCAAATGGTAAGGGAAAATGTCTTATTTCTGTTTGAGATCTTTGAGTCAAAAAGCTTTGATAATAATCTAAACTCCTTTTATATTGCAGGAATCACTTATCCACAACCATCAACTCAATGGTTTTCTTCAAAGTCCGTGAAAAAAGTATGTTCATAATTTGTTCTGCCACTAACATATCTTTCTACTATATTATTATTTTAGATTGTATCTTCATTACTTATTGTCTTATTTATCTCTAATGATTATTAATTTATATATAATAAATTAGTTTATGGGTCCGTGAAGGTTTTTTTTTTTTTTTTTTGGTTATGTATATAGCTTGTATTATTAGCCGATTACGTTTTCTCATATTTTTTTGAACCATTAAGCAAAAGTTGCTGTAGTTGCATGTTGTCTATAAAAAAGTCTTTCAGTATGGTTGATATGTCTTGATTGATTTCTTTTGTTATTCAACCAATTCTGGACTTTGATCGGATAATCTGACATAGGCATTAAGGCCATATAAGGGTAAACGTGGAAAAAGAGTGTAAGAATTGAAGCTGTCCAGAATAAATTAAAAAAAAAGAAATTTGCTTTGACATATTGGTCACTTGTTTTTTTTTTTATTTTTTATCCTGGCCTGTTTACCATTTGTGTTAATCTGTAAGTTTCTTATCATTCTTTTTTTATACTTCTCAGTTGCCTCTTAACGCTGTGACATCCATAATTGATGGCATGAAAAGATTATACATCGAAAAGCTAAAGCCATTGGAAGTGGCATATCGTTTTAACGATTTTGTATCTCCGACACTGGTAAGCTGACTTATAATTTGAATTTTTTAAGTTAGTGTTTAATGAAGAAATTCATATCTTCGTTTACTAATTAGGTTGTGTGTGCATTTGAGAACAAGGAATGCAATTCTTGTAAAGTACAAGCACTTCAGTAAGTTTGACTGTTGTTCTGTCTTTTCAGACCAATAGTGACTTTGATGCTAAACCCATGGTCATGCTTTTGGGCCAATATTCAACTGGGAAAACAACATTTATAAAGCATTTGTTAAGATGTAACTATCCTGGTTAGTTAACTTCTTTCATTTCCTTCTATTTTCTGTTTGCAAAGATCTGCATGTTGACAATAAAGTTGATTACTTTTTCATTTTAATATCTTCATAACAGGAGCCCATATCGGACCAGAGCCTACAACTGATAGATTTGTGGTTGTAATGGTACGGCACCCAATTATTCCCCTTCTAAGATAATAAGATATTGTGAAATAAGATAGAGTTTAATATTTCATACTTCGTGAGGAAAATTGAGACTGAACTAAGTGTTTAAGCTCTTGTAGTATTGCAAATTCCATTTAGTTTGGTTATCCCTTTATCAATCTGAGATTCTAATAGCAGTTTCAATGTTGTTTGGATTTCAAACTTATTGGTTTTCTCATCCCTTATAGCTGCATATATGCTCTTGTTATTTAAAACTTTGCCATACGTCAGCTTATTTTTTATTAAGAACACTGCAGATTTTATTGCATAATATTTTATTAGAAGTACGTGAATTCTGTGGTTATTTTTTGCATCAACTGCAACAGAGTTTAATAAAATCCGTAAGGCTTATGCATGTAGTTCAGTATATTTTCAAACATGATATACTGTTATCCACAATGCTAGAGCAAAAAGATCTTGTTGTTGAAGTGTCTTATGGCATAATTATTGTTCTCTTGCTTTCTTTTACAATTCCAACTTCAACTATTGCATCAAAATTCTTGGTGCTGTCAATATTGAACTTTTTTAAAGCTCTATCTGCTCTATGCTGTCTCTCTCTTTGGAAATAATGCAAGAGCTTTGATAATTTTTGTATCCAGTCTGGACCTGATGAGAGAAGTATTCCCGGGAACACAATTGCCGTCCAAGCTGACATGCCTTTCGGTGGTCTTTCAACGTTTGGAGGGGCATTCTTATCAAAATTTCAGTGCTCTCAAATGCCACATCCTGTGAGTTAAAATTTCCTCTCTTTTGTATGCTATTACTAAGAGCTTCTTTGACATCATCTTTCCTGAACTGATTGCTTTCTCTCTCTTTTTACTTATAAAGCTGCTTGATGAAATCACATTTGTGGATACTCCTGGTGTCCTATCCGGAGAGAAGCAACGAACACAGAGAAGCTATGATTTCACTGGTGTCATATCATGGTTCGCTGCAAAGTGTGATCTAATTCTTCTTCTGTTTGATCCTCATAAACTGGATATCAGCGATGAATTTAAGCGTGTGATTGGCTCTTTACGTGGTCATGATGACAAGATCCGTGTGGTTCTGAACAAAGCAGACCAAGTTGATACCCAGCAAGTAAAATATGCTCTTATTCTATGATATGTTTTCTCTGCTTCGTTATCTACGTTGACTTTATCGATTTACATTTCTACCGTGTTACAGTTGATGAGAGTTTATGGTGCATTGATGTGGTCACTAGGAAAAGTCTTGAACACTCCAGAGGTTTCGCGTGTATATATTGGGTAAGCTCTTTACTTTCTAATAAAATGACCAGTTGTAAAATATGTAATGACTCGTGTTTAGGGACGGGTTAAAGTAATAATACTATGAAATCTAGGATGTTACTCGAACCTGCCTGTGTAATATGGATCATAGATATGTTTTCTTTAACTTTCTATCTCAAATAATTAATTTGATTTAGTTCCAGTATTTATCGACAAATGCAATACAAGATATCAAATGCTATAGGTTAATATCTTCTTTTCGTTCGTTTTTTCAGTTCATTCAATGACAAACCCGTTAATGAAGCGGCTGTTGGTCCTATGGGACGGGAACTTTTCGAGAAAGAACAGGATGATCTCCTCGCGGACTTGGTTGATATTCCAAAGAAGGCTTGTGATCGTCGGGTATGATCATATTTGTTTGCACGTATTACATGCGTTTCCTTTATATGTGTATATGCTAATACAAAGATATTGATATCATATTGTAGATCAATGAATTTGTAAAACGTGCCAGAGCTGCGAAGATACATGCCTACATAATTAGCCACCTTAGGAAAGAAATGCCTGCCATGATGGGCAAAGCTAAGGCTCAGCAACGGCTCATTGATAATCTTGAAGAAGAGTTTGCGAAGGTTTCTTTCTGTTGTACTTTTCCTCTAATGTTTGAAAAGTTTTTTGTTTTTTGTTTTTAATAAAGGATGTTTGATTAACTCATTGTTGCGTTCACAAAATAGGTGCAAAGAGAGTTCCATCTACCGGCCGGAGATTTCCCGAATGCCGAGCACTTTAGGGAGGTTTTGAATGGTTATAGCATCGACAAGTTTGAGAAATTAAAGCCTAAACTGATTCAAGCCGTGGATGACATGCTTGGCTACGAAATCCCAGAACTCCTCAAGAATTTTAGAAATCCCTATGACTGAGAAATGCCGTTTTGGTGATGTTTTATCATACTATGTGTCGATATTTCAGAATTTTTATATTAAATTGTGGGTCTTAGTTTGTTAAAAATATTATCATGTGTATGATAAAAGTCATTGGTTCATGTGTATGCTTGACTTTGATTTTTTATGATTTAAGCTTAAAGCCTAAGAATGTCGTCATTAGTTCATGTGTACGCTTGACTTTGATTTTTTATGAATCAATTTTGAAGCCTTTTACTATGTTTTCGCATTGATGTGTTATATCTTTCCGTGTCTTGCTAAATGCTAATTCTATTATTTAGCTTAGTTTTATCTTTCATAATGATGAAAAGAATCAATCTTTCATAGATAAAACGACATACAAATTTCGTATCATGAAATTATAATTTGTGCAATCGAAATTCAAAACAGAATAATTGGCAAGAAGAAATAATAACCTTATTATTAATTATTATTTGGATTTACAGACAATCTATATGTCGTTTTTATTTATCTTTCCTTTTTTTTTTTTTTTTGGGCGCAAAAGTACGAGCTTCGGATGGAAATCACTATGAATGCAACCAATACCAAAGATCTAACGGTGCAAGATAAGCCACGTGTCTCTGACACTTGTTACGTCGTAACTCCTATCCGAGTTTGATCTAAACATCGGGTCTTTCTGTTTGGTTCCCGAGAAAAAAAAAAAAAGGAAAAAATATTTCTTTCGGTCTCTCTGAAAAACCTCGAATTAACTGCCAGAGAGGGTAACAGTAAAGATGGACAAGGCTAAGATTGGAAAAAGATTCCAAGGAAAGGTGGCGATCGTGACCGCTTCGACTCAGGGAATCGGCTTCGGAATCGTCCAGCGACTCGGCTTGGAAGGTGCCTCGGTAGTGGTGTCGTCTCGCAAGCAGGTATGTCCGCCATTAAACCTCTATTCCCCTTTTTTTTTTTTTTAGAAGTCGAATTCGTTTCCTTTTGGCTTCTGTGAAAGGATTAAAACTGCGTGATCTTGTGTTTCAGAGAAAGAGAATAGCTTTGCTTGGCTAAGCCATCTTCGAGGGATTTATCAGTGTCTCTGACTTTGATTTGTTCTCTTACTTGAAATCTGCCTTTAGCAATGCTAATTAAGAATATTAGATTTGATGTTTTGTTAAGTATTGACCTTCTGAGTTGGAACTGTTTTATCAAGTTTATTTCGAGCTGAATTTGGTGTATTAGTGGTTGAATGAGGCATATCTCAGTTACGATTATTGGTTGTTTTTTGCATCTGAAAGTGATAATGAAAGTATTGTGAATCAAATAATCTCATTAGGCATGTTTGTTGTCGGGTATCTTGATGGTCCTCTTTTGATTGAATTTTCCAGAAAAATGTGGATGAGGCTGTTGAAGCGCTTAGGAGCCAGGGAATCGAGGCGATCGGGATTGTATGTCACGTCGCAAGCGCAGAACAGAGGAAAAATCTCATAGACAAGACTCTTCAGGTGAGACATAGTTTGCTACCATGGTTTTCAAGATAGATTTGTATATTTATGGTCTTTGATTGGGTTGAATAGTCGGAATCCTTTTTGCCAGTTCATTGGGTTGAATGGTTGAAGCTTACTTATTTGCTTGCAGAGATACGGAAAGATAGACGTGATTGTGTCGAACGCTGCAGTAAATCCGTCCGTTGATTCCATTTTGGAAACCAAGAGTCCGTCCTAGACAAGCTATGGGACATAAATGTCAAAGCTGCTATACTCGTTCTCCAGGTAAAATATCAGGAATTTAGAGACACATCCGCTATGGCGGTTTCTTTAGTGAGGTAGCACCATTGTGTCGATTATTGGCTTAGATTTAACAACCCTTTTTTGTTTTCTCGTGATTTTTAAGTTTCTCTCTTGATAAGGTCTAATGAAACTTGATTATCTTGACAGGAGGCAGCTCCTCACTTGAAGCAGGGTTCTTCGGTTGTTTTGATTTCCTCCATTGCTGGCTTCCATCCAGAAGCTGCTTTGGCAATGTACGGGGTGACAAAAACCGCCCTTCTCGGCCTCACCAAGGTTAATACTTGGGTCAAACATATAGCATGAATGCTTCTTTTCAAGATCTTTATGTCTTGTTCTCATCTTCGTCTCATTCTTCCACTAGGCGCTTGCTGCTGATATGGCCCCGAATACTCGGGTAAATTGTGTCGCCCCTGGTTTCGTCCCAACTCACTTTGCAGACTTTCTCATGAAGGATGATGCTATTGTAAGTATAATCCTACGCACCAATTGGGTATTAACTTTTCGCCACAAAAATCTGCTGACTTGTTTTTCTTACTGATCGTAAAATTGATTTTGAATGTGGTGCAGAGGAAGGCCATCGAGGGGAAGAGCCTACTTAACAGGCTCGGAACCACCGAAGACATGGCCGCGGCCGCTGCATTTTTGGCGTCTGATGATGCTTCTTACATTACTGGGGAGACACTGGTGGTGGCTGGAGGGACACCCTCTAGACTCTGATTCCCTTGCCATTGCTTTATCATCTCATCCTATATTTGTCATATTAGAAATTGTGGATCCAATAAACTTTGAGCAGAGATATGAAATAAAGTTCACTCTGATAGATTATATTTCTTTACAAAAAATTAGGGGAGAACTTAAAAATGATGACAAAAACGGAAAGGTTAAAGGATTGACTTTTCGATAGAGTTGGGACATAACACCACCTTGTTTTTGTTGTATTATTACGCCAATATTATAATATTAATTATTAAAGACGAATAGATGTTGTAATGAAATTGAATAACATATGTGTATCATATTTATGTTATGCGTGTAGCATATTATGTTATACGTATGTTACGGTTAAATCTTTAATTTCATAAAATTAGGGCTTAGTCTTTCAAATTTTACTTTTAAAATGACTAATTTCTTAACTGGTCTTAAAAATAAATATCTAAACTTTTGAAGTAGTTGAATAACTAGCCAATTCGTTAATTACTTGCACATGTTTTTTATAATTAAGTTAATTATCACTAATTAACATTATATAAGCAATTGAATCACTTGGGTATTTCGTTATATTTTTTAGAAGATTAGGTATTAATTTAAATTAGGTGCCAAAAATAGGGTATTCATTGTAATTTTTCATAAAATTGACTAATTACTCAATTACTTTAAAATCATGGGTATTTATTTTTATTATTGTGCAAATTTTGAATTTTTTCATCCTTCACTTTTTTTTTCCCCTTGAGAGTATGATCCTCGTTGTTGAGCCACACACCATTTCTTATACACACTCACTCAGCACACATCATTTTCTTCTTCTTTTTTTTTTTACATATTTTTTTTTCTTTTTTCCGGATTATAATTCACGTTTTGCACACACACCCTCCAACAAAATTACACACATCCTATGTTTGTGCAAATTTTTCTTGTCATTGGCTCTAAACAAAATAAAATAAAAAAAGAATTAGTCGCCCATTAATTTGTTTGGGTGTTGAAATCAAAATTATTTTTGTGCGTTGAATTCTTCTCTTCATGAGTAGTGGAACTCTTTTTTTTTTTTAAGAGAGTGGAACTCTTTTTTTGGTGCATTGATCTACATTCTACAGGGATTACTAAAAATAACTCTTAAAATGTAAACAAGTGTCACGTGCAACGTGTGTGTGGATATATGAATGAAGAGAAAAATTGGTGTGACTTTGTGCAAGAATGCAAGTTTGAATTTGGGGGTGTGCAGAAGCTGCAGCAAAGATGCAGGTGACACCCAAGAAAAAATAAAAAGAAATATAATAATGCATAAAAAAAAAGAGCAGTTAAACGCTATCATGATATCCGGTTAAAAAAATAGAAAAAGTAGTTATTAATAGCTTTAAGAGTATTTTTGGAACAACAAAATATACTTTTAGATAATTTAAATTATAGAAATATATTTATGATTAGAAGGGTGTAGAGAACAAACTAGGAGTCTAGGAGTGACAAAGTCGTTACTTTCTAAATAGTTCGTTATAACAACTTTTTTCTGTCACTTTTTCTCTTTATTTCATTACATCAATTTAGTGGCGTATTAGTACAATTGGCGTACTACAGCCTAAATCTTTATCAAATTAAATGTTAGCGGACACATGATAAATAAACAAACTTATTACGACATCACAACTTTAGACCCTAAAAAATAATATGGCAAATTGGCAACTCTATTTGTAATTTTGTATATACAGTGATCATTTGCATGTGCCCAAGGTCCATATATACAGTGGCCACAGAAGAGCAACCAATGACACATATATGACAAATACATACCCCTTGTACTAATCCCATAGCGGAAATTATTTAAGTCACGTAATTGATCTCACTTGATGTCCTAAAAAATGATCTCACTTGAACGTGAAAAACAGAAATTCTGTGAAAGCTAGTGATGATTCAAATAAAAAGTGTGCTTTGCGTAACTTTGCTTAGTCGTAGCTTAAATGTCATTGATCACATCATAGATAATTAGGCTACAAAGTACAAACTAAAAAAAAAAAAAGAAAAAAAAAATATTAAGAGGAAAAAACACGCCTTTTTTTTTTTTTCTTCGCTATCATCTTCAGGTTCAAAGCTACAATTATTGGCACATATATAATCCTTGTGTTCTCATTAATCGTTGATCACAGCAAATCGATTAATGATAAATACGAAAGGGGATTAAAATATTATTTTTTTGGACACATGAAAAATGAGAACTGCATCTAGAAGGGATATCAAACGTACATACATGATAAACATATACACGTATATATATATATATTATAAATTTCAGTTTAATTAATAAAATGTGCGAATCGTGACATTGACATAGTCACATATTAAAATACATAAATATGCGTATATACGTATGTATGTATTTATAAATATTTATATACAAATGTATGTATTTATATATTTTGTATATATACATGTCTTTATATATTCAAATGTATGTATTTATATATTTTTTATGCTCCAAACATATAATAAGGGATAATATTACCGCTAGCTTCATCACCTTTTACCCTTGTTGATGATATATATGTACCACGACTCGTACAGTTGTTGTACAGTTGCAACATTAATATGTTATTAATTTTCTAAAATTCCGAATTAAACTCTTTCTCAAAATAGATAGAGATGGCTATGTACAAAATAGATAGAGATGGCTATGTACACTTGAAAAGATTCATTCTTAGTGAATACATAGATAGCTTTTATATCAAGTAAAATTAATTAAATTAAAAATCAAAATCTCATATGTGGTAGCTAGATATGTGAGATAATTAACGTGTTTATACTATATAAGGTACTGTATGACTTGAAAAATGTGATTAGCTAGTGGAATTAAAAGGCACAGTTTGGACCAATGATTATTGTTATTTTTATTTTTTGCAATGATAAACATTTTTGTTATCGTTTATTTGAAATAAATAGTTGTCCAAAAAAATATTTCTATAAGCTTTAATAATAAAATAAATGAAAAACAAATAACCAATATGATTCGGTGTACATTTTTGTATCTGCGACTTGAAGTTGAAGCAGGTGACATTAACATTGCCAGCATAATACACATTGTCAGTCCTAAATATGAACATATAATTGATTACTTCAAACTTAGATACATATTCATATTTGCTAATTAATCACACTTCCCAATAAAATAAAACGTCGTAATTGGTGAATTACTCGTTCTATTATTATTTAAATCTGATCAACTTGTCATCATGATTATTATCATTTAATTAATTAATAAAGTACATAATTCACATGTGTTCTTCCCAGCTCTTTTTTTTTTCTTTTAAATTAATTTTCCTCGTATAATTAATATATAGAACCTTCTTATCAATTATATACGAGGACTAAAAAATTGAAGTTTGATTCCTATAAATTAAACACTAATTGGCTTTCTCTAGGCATCAGCAGCGAGAAAAATGGACGAAACCAAGATAGGAAAGCGATTCTCAGGGAAGGTGGCAATATTGACAGCTTCGACCAATGGAATCGGATTGAGCATTGCCGAGCGCTTGGGGTTAGAAGGTGCCTCTGTTGTGATCTCGTCTCGCAATCAGGTTTTACCAAATCACTATAACTAGCTAATGTATCAATTAATATATATCTATATGGGTCAGTCAGGTAAATAGCCATTTTGGACTGTGTGTTTTTAAAAAATAACTACAGTTTCAAAAAATTTAAAAACTAGTCATAAAACTGTAAGAAATTTCTTACAATAACAAAAATACACATAAAAAAACTGTAAGAAATTTCTGACGCTAGGCAAAAATTTTGTAAAAAATTTCTTACATGGCTAGTTTTTAAATTTTTTGAAACTGTGGCTATTTTTTAAAATCATTTTGTAAACAGTGGTTATTTTCTTAAAATTTCATATATAAATATATAAATATATATATATATATACGAGTTATCTATACAAATATCCTTGAAGTTGTGCTATATTTACAAGTTGCAACTTGATTTTTTTAAACCGACACTTATGCCCTCTAATGTTTGAAAATGTGACAAGTTAACACCTCTGTTTCAATTCACTCATGATTCTGTTTTCAGATATTGAAGAAGATGAGATAAATTTGTAACGTTTTCAAACATCATGGTATATGGGTACAAAGTTTAATTCTCTTATGAATGTTTATGGAAATAACTATAAAATTAATTATTATAATTTTTGTAATTTTAAGACGTTTAATCTTTTAAAAGTTGTACAAGTACCACCTAATTATTGTTATGTTATTAGTTTCGTCAATTTTTTTAACGAATTGTGACGGATGAGGTATACTTATAAAGTTTTAAAACATCAAGGAGGGCAATGATATCAATTTTAAAAAATTAAAGTGTAACTTATAAAAATGATACAACATCGGGGGACATTTGTATAAATAACCATATATATATATAAATATATATATATAATTTATATTTTCTTATTTAATTATATATGCCTATTTTTTTGTGTTTGATATCAAATTACATTAATTACTGTTCCAGAAAAATGTTGATGCTGCGGTTGAAAAGCTTAGGAATCGGCAAATTGAAGTGTTAGGTGTTGTTTGTCACGCGGCAAATGCGCAACAAAGGAAGAATCTTATAGACAAAACACTTCAGGTGACGTTAATTACGATCTTATGTCACGTTGCATGGGAAACTAAAACACCTTTTATAATTAATTGCCAATTTGCCATATTCATATATAATGCGATATGTATCTGTTTAATTAAAATGATTTCTTGTTCTTTGATGGCTAACACTCGTAATAGTTCAACTAGGTAAGCTATGATATATTGATGAATTTATACAAAAACTAACAAATTTAAATAAACAAAATCTCATTTTCTTAAAATAAGTTAAACTTCAACAACTTCATATTAAAAATAGAAAAAATTCTAAAATAATCTCTGTGTTTTATCCAAAATCCGATTTCATCCCTCCGTTTTTAATAATTACGAAATGAACCTTCAGTTTTTCAAATCAGCCTAAAGATATTGTTCGTCTTAATTTTAGTCAAAAATAATTAGTGAAAAGACAAAACCACCATCTAGTAAAATATTAAATTACCTTTGATCGTTGTAATGAGTTGAGTTTTTTTTTTTCCCTTCTTTGAGGTCAAAATGTAAATTTAGTTTTTGTTTTGAATTTTTTTTTTTTAATTTTTGTTTTATTCGAAGGATAATTTGGTCATTTTTAAAAAAATTTGAGCATTAGTCAACGTAAAAGGACAAGTTTATACTGATTTTGAAAATTAAATGACTATTTCGTAATTATTAAAAACGGAATGATGAAAACGAATTTTAGGTCAAACACAAGAATTATAATACAATTTCTTAGTATAAAAATGAAATATTTGAACATTCAAAAGAATTATCATGTAATTTATTTGAAAATAATTATTTTCTATATATTGATTAGCTATCACCTCTTAGCTATCACCTCTTACTTTTTCGTGGTTTTATTCTTATGTCTTGTTATATATTTTTAGTTTCGAAGTCGTTGGACTCTTAAAAAAGTGATATTACAGTAAATGATCATAAAAATATCTCAATAATTGATCAAACTTACAACCATTTATTTATTATTATTTTTTTTGACAGAAATATGGGAAAATAGATGTTGTGGTATCAAGCGCGGGTGTCAATCCGGCTGTCAGAATTCCGTACAATGTGACCACTTTGGGAACCCATGAATCGGCCCTTGACAAGCTATGGGAAATAAATGTCAAAGCCCAGATACTTTTTATCAAGGTCACATGACTCAAATCATATAATAATGCTTAATTATTTCACACGTAATTAATTCGGTTAATGTAAAGCAATGAAAATACCTAATTAATATATATTAAATTCATTATATTAATATAGGACACTGAAGTGTTTAGATATTATAGAGAAAATTATACTTTTTCGTCAAAAAAAAAAATCAAGTATATTTTATCTTCAACTAAAAAACTTAGTAAATTTTGTTTTAACAAGACGGGCTTTTTTATAGTGCTCCACTTAATGGTGTGTCAATATACAATACTAAAGAAGAGTGTAATAACAACATAATAATATCGATTTTTTTAGATTCATTACATCAGCTCTCTACATTGTTACATTTTCTTTATACAATGTTACGTGGAACACTGATAAATATAGAGCATTATAGAATCCAGACAAATATATGAAATTAATTCAGGGCTAATTAACAAAATGGCCTGTTAAAATAATCTTTTTAAGAAAATGACCAAACTATTAAAAAATTAAGTTATTAGCCACCAAGCCTACGTGGACAGTCTAAAATACCCATGTTCACCCAAAATTTGTTACAACCTGTAACAAATATTGTTATGAGATGTAACAAATATTTATACAAATCGTAAAAAACAATTGTGTGATAAAATTAGATATTTCGCCCAAATTTTGTTACAATCTGTAATAAATATTGTTACGGATTGTAACAATATTTGTTACGACATGTAACAAGTATTGATACAAATCGTAATAGACAAATGTGTAATAAAAATTAGATATTTTATTATATATGTGCATCAAAAGTTGTTACCTATTGTAACAAAAATTGTTACAGTCCGTAACAATATTTGTTACATATTGTAATAAAATTTGGATGAACAATGGTATTTTGGGTAGTCTTGATGTATGTGAATGGGCATGAGGCTAATAACTTAATTATAACAAACTCAGGTCAATTTCTTAAAACTAAAACTAAAAACAGGCCATTTAGCTAAAAGTCTCATTAATTCCAATGAAATGAAATGATTCTTATGACAACCAATTACTATTGTATCACTCATTTACCATGTTTAATAAGCATATGATAAATAAAATTATAGATATTTCAACAAATATTATTAAAAAAAACTAGACATGATATCGAAAAACAAATTATTTATAGACTAATTCTATAATGCTCCATACTCACTAGTGCTTCACGTATAAAAAAAAGATGTAACAATATAAGAAATATCTAAAAAAATCATTACTATATGCATTTAATTTTATTACTACATATTTTTTTAGTGTTATATTGGCTTGACACACTACTAAGTGACGCATTGTACAAAAACCCTTATTTGATAAACTTTCTTTTAACATTCTTTTAGGCGCGAAGAAGTATAAATTAAAAATATAATTTTGATTAATTATTATTATGTAATTTATCGAACAGGACGTAGCTCCTCACTTGAAAAAAGGTTCTTCAATAGTTTTTATTTCCTCTATTTCCGCTTACCAACAACCCGCCGTATTGGCTGGCTATGCGGTCACTAAAACTGCTCTTCTTGGCCTTACTAAGGTAAACATTAATAAGTACTCGAGTTCATTTTTAAGCTAATTATATTTATTAAAATATCTCAAAATTCATTTTTTTTAATGTTTTATTATTTTCGTTAATTGTGATATGATTGCAATAATCTACAGGCACTAGCCACAGAGCTTGGCCCAGACGTGCGCGTAAATTGTGTGGCACCCGGTGTCGTGCCGACGCGCTTTGGGATGGTCCTCGCAGAAGACAGTACTACTGTAAGTGCTTTTGTGAACAGCGGTGACAAGAATTTATTTGCTCTGTTAATAGACGAGCATATGTAATTAAAAGTAAAATTTTTATCTGTAAGTAAAAGGTAAATATAATATAAATTTAGCATAAATTAATTATGCTGCAATTTTATCAGTTTATGGCTAAGATATTTCATGATAATGAAAAACATTTTGGATTTTCATTTATTGGAAAGGGATATGAATATATATTTTTTTTTCTCGGTGGTGGCACCTGTATAAGTTCTAAAATTATTTTCATAAAAAGCTAAGTGAGGCGAGCTATTCCCATTTTTGGATCAATTATAGTTTTTTAATTTTTTAGGGCAACTTAAGATTATATTATAACCAGTTGCATATAGCTAATAAAATTAAAACATCATTATTATTATTCATTAGTTGTTAATTCTATTCTCTATTTAATTCATGATAAATGTAAACACCACATTTGGATTACATATAATCAGTACATTTAGTGACTTTCTAAATCATGGTTAGTGCTTTATCCTATAATAATATATATATTGCATATGGTGTTGTGGAAAGTTTTGAGTAAATTTAGTGTGTATATAAGTGTGTGTGTGTGTGTGTGTGCAGAAGAAGGCAGTGTTGGATTTGAGTCTTCTTAAAAGGCTTGGCACAGTTGAGGAGATGGCAGCCGCAACGGCATTCATGGCCTCAGACGATGCTTCCTATATCACAGGGGAGACTCTTGTTGTGGCCGGAGGAATGCCTTCTAGGCTCTAATCTCCTATCCTATTCCCATCTAATACTATAACTACATATGAATGTATTTACATTATTATAATTAAGTGTCACGTGTTCTATGTTTTATATATTTTGCTTATAATAAATCCATGTACCACGCTGCAGCTTGATGAAAGTAATGATCTCATGGCGAGATCGCCACTTATTATTATGAGTGCTTCCAATAAAAGATATTCGAGTAGATGCATGGACAAAGTTTTTATAGATATATATATATGTTAATTATTTGTTAAGTTTTATTCATATCATTTGTAATAATATACAGTAAGAGATGTGACGCTACTATTGTTATGTAATTCCATATTTAAGGAAGTTTAGAATCCTATGGGCTATCACTATTAATTTTAAATTGATTAAGGCATAGGGGGTGTTCTTACAAAATTGGTCGTGTAATTCATGAGTTTGTTGGATATATATATGTGTGTGTGTGGACATGCGTCTATGAAGTTATATATTATAATATTCCAACTTTAGTGTATATATTGATTGTTATCAAACTAGACCGTTAGATATCATGTCTTGCAAGTAAAATAAAACTTACAACATTAAGATCTAAACTTTCATGATATCTTACTTGTTTTTTGTTATTTTGTCTGTGATGTTAATTAGAGTATAAAATAATCTTGTCCCAAACCATATTTTCATATATCTAGATTATCTATCAATTTTTCTATATATCATCTTCAATAATAAAATGACAATTCATCACTTTATATATATATATATGTATATATATATATAAGAGTGTTAAATACACATCTAAAGTTAAATGTAAATTTATAAGTTGTCATAAAATGATTAGAGAAATAGAGAGGGCCGGAAATAGAAAAATTGTGTTCTATTTTAAGAGTACTTTTAATCAACTTCAGTATATATACTGAATTTGTTCAAAGTAGTTCCGCTAGGTTTGATTGGGCTGAAAAGTGTAAAAAAGCACCTATATGAGAACGTTATTACATAATGAACCACGTATTACGTATATATAAGAGTTATTTACGACAACTGCACTTTTATAATTTTCCTTAAAGAGTCTTTTAAGTTGGCCTTCTCTGCACCAATTAGGCAAGTAAAATAATAGAGCTATAGGATATTGACTATATATGTGGGGCCCTAATCTTAATTAATATACATATATAGTCTACTTGGCTTGCATAGATTTTACAATATTAAGATATAATTAACTTTCATCTTGCTTGTTTTGTTGTTTTGTTTGTGAGCACAGATGGCTACATATATTCCATGCGTGTTTCTACTTTAAAGTTTGGAATAAGCGTGATAAATAACGTTAAAGTACATGAACAGAAAATCTGCTATTTTTAACTGTTTCTTTTAATAAAAATCTGACGATTTATCTATATTTATTTAAAATATTTTTAAAAAATCAAATCATAATTAAAAATGTGAGAGGGGACAACCAATATAATAGGCAAATAGGATAACATATTTTTTTTTTCTTTCAAAGCATATATAACATGCATGTTTGAGGATATATATATATATATATAAAGTAATCATATATATCCTTATTTAGCCAAAAAATAAAATAAAATCAAATATATCCTTTATTTATTACAAAATGGTGGGGTGAGTACGTACCTATATTATTGTCAAATTGGCGGGTCATTCAAAAGAAAAAAAAGAACAGAGTATTTAATTTTGGCCGTAACCTTCTCGTCATCCGCTTCCTAACCACCATTAATGTACGTCTTGATTCTTGTCCTGTAATTTGATCTATATATGATCTTATCAAGCTATAACGACAGCAACTTCTGTGGTACGATATAAAAGCATCGTTTCACCCGCAATAATTAATTGTTATCAGATTATACCAACTTGTCTAATTCCTACATGATTTTTTTTTTATATTCAACTTTTTAAACATGTGTAGGTAATGCAACTATTATTTTTTTTTATATGAAATCCTTCAAGAAAACGCATCCCAATAACATTGGCACATCTAAAAAAAAAAAAATACGCATACCAATAATAGTTTGGGTCTAGGTGGTATTGGGGAATTGAGACGCAGATCGGAGCTGCACGGATCAAGCTATCTGCAGCTTCGCTCTCAACTTCGGCGGCCTCGAACATGACCGGCACGTGGTTCCCATCCAAAACGACGCCTTGAAACCGCCGTTTTCAAATAACAAGCTCGATCCCCCACCCACTCCGATCGCGGGGCCACGTAGACCGCGCCGCCGCAGAGAACCCCGACCCCAAGATTGAGCAACTTGGTCTTGCTTGCAATCCGTGGAAAAAGGCCTAGTTTCATTCGCATTTTAGTTGTAATATATGTGAATCGTATTGTTGTTGGGGTGGGGTTTTTTTATTTATTTTTTATAATCAATTAAAACAATTCTACAACTTGTTGAGCAAAATGGTGGAGAAAGATGGACATGAAAAAGAATGGAGAGATGTCATATTTTTGCTCTTTCTTTTTAAATGCTAAAATGATAAAAAAGATTAAATAATTCAAAGAATCAAAAGGACAAGATTTACGTTTACCCTTGCTGACAAGGTCACGTGTGAGGCAGCGTTTGGACGAACGTTTCCAATTTAGACCGCATTAATTATAATGGATTTTTAATAAGTTCATCGACCCATATTTATAGTTTAGAAGGCACCAGTGTAAAAGAGCCTTCTGATATTTGCCTGCCCCTTAGGCCTTAGCTAATGCTAGTTGTCTGGTCCGGTATAATGTATACTTTTCTGGCTGTTTGTTAATTTGCAATGAATTTTTTCCTCCTGTAAAGAAAGAATTTACCCCTTTGGGAAAACTATTTTGCCCATTTCATTTTTTTTTTTGGATGGAAAAAAATAGTTTGAAATTGTTTGATAATGATTTAGAAAAATAATATAAAATAGTTTGATTTTACGAATTTCGAGGTGATATAAATGGTTGAGATTTTAGATATTTTATAGGAATTTGAAAAGTTGAAAAAAATAATTGAAAAAAAATGAAATAAAATGGAATGATTTAGAGGATTACAAAGATTGAAAAAAATGGAAAAAAAAAATAGAATGGGTAAAATAGGGAGGCCAAACGGGGGTAAGAAAAATAGAAAATGATAACAAATAACCTGGACATTGGCTCATGTACAACACACATGCTAAATTCCATCTAAATTATTTAGAGAGAAGTTTTCAATTTGCGTAGACTTACCAACATTTTCAAATTCAGGGTGTAAAATGCCAAAAATAAAGTTGAAGGTGCAACTTTATCATATTCCGTGTGATTAAGGAGCGACGGGTGCAATTACTCTAATTTGGAAGAAAAGACTCAGGAGAATATATAGATCTCTGACTTTTCAACAATATGGCATTACGTATAAGGAAAGTTTGGGTATAGACCAAGTAGTGCAGTACTGTTGTTCTGTAACCTATGCGGAAAAATTGATTACGATAGAAAGCTAATCACGTAGCAGTTCGAGCCCACGAATTAATTACAAGATTAAAAGCTATTGCAATCGAATCACGATCATATATATCATTAATCTCTGCATTGTTAACAAGGCCCAATTTTAGTTATGCAAAAAAGGGGAAAAATTTGATATGTTATGCACCTATATATATATATATATAAAACCATATATATATAGCCTTGCTGTTGTCCTTGGCCAGTCTGAGAAACCAAAACCAAATACCAATCTCTAGTGTTGACCGGCAAGAAAATGGAGAACACAAAGATACATGAAAAGAGGTTTGAAGGGAAGGTGGCGATTCTGACGGCTTCAACTCAAGGCATCGGCTTTAGCATTGCCGAGCGCCTTGGTCTTGAAGGCGCTTCGCTTGTTGTCTCATCCCGCAAGCAGGTTTCTTGATTTTATCTATACCAATACATGCGCACACATATATAGTAAATTAATTAGCAATCTTTATACATATGTAAATAAATAAAGGCGTAGCAGAGAAGTATTTAAAATTTATAAAATAATATAAATAAATGCTTTTTGTTTCAAAATAATTGAGTATTTAGCTAATTCATCAATTACTTGCACATGGTTTCGGTACCAGTCAATTATCACTATGTAAATAATTGAATCACTTTGTTGTTTTGTTATATTTTTTAAAATACTGAGTATTAATTTAAATTAGATATCAAAATTGGGTATTCACTATAATTATTATAGTGACTACACTACCTATTTTTAACACTTAATTTAAACATATACCAAATCTTAAAAAAAAATACCTAAGTGATTCAACTACTTACACCGTGATAGTTAGCGGTAATTGACTTAAAAGATGAGTATTTTTTTTATTGTTGTATAAATTTTTGGTATCTTCTTATTTTAAATAAGTAGCTAATAAGAAAGAGTTTTTATGTTGATATTAATGGATCTTTTCGTATTTAATTCAATTAATTTGGTGGTCCAGAAAAATGTGGATGAGGCTGTTGAAAAGCTCAAGGCTCGCGGGATCGAAGTGTTGGGGGTTGTTTGTCATGTCTCAATCACACAACAAAGAAGAAATCTCATAGACAGGGCTCTTCAAGTGAGAAGACAAGATAATATTTTCATTAACTTTCTCTATTATTACATTAATATCATGGCATGAAATATGAAAATTAATAGGGGTGAATTGAGAAATACCTAAAATTTACACTATAATAAAAATATATTTTTAAGGATTTAACTAAATTTTTGACTAATTTTTTAGGATTTACCCATAGTTTTATGAAATTAAGGATTAGCCGTAACATACGTGTAACATAATATGTTACATGTAACATTTTATGTTACACGTGTAACATGTATATAATACACGTATGTTACAGCTAAATCCTTAATTTCGTGAAACTATGGCTAAATCCTTCAAATTTTACCTTTATAATGGCTAATTACTTAACTGACCCTAATAAAAATATACCCAAAAATTTTAAAATAATTGAATAACAAATCAATTCATTAATTAGTTGCACATGATTTTGACCTCAAGTCAAATACTACTATGTTATGTTATTTTCAAAAGATTTGATATTTATTTAAATTAAACGCTAAAATTGAGTATCCACTATAATTTCTCAAATTAATATTATCAGAAATTATATAAATACTCAATTAATGTAAATATACCTATAATAGTTTGGAAACTTTAACAAATATACCAAATAATTGAATTACTTGCTGAGTAATTAAACGAATTAGCATAAAAATTTATTATAATTCATTGAACTACCATAAATATATCAAAGTAATTGATTAATGATTAATCAAATACTTTTCAAATTACTTTAAAACAATGTTTTTTTTTTTAATTTTATTTTAGTGTGAAATTTGTGTATTTTTGACGTCACCCATTGATCAACTAATTAGATAATCTAAGATACATGAGCCAACCCTATAAACTACACTCCTAAGAAAATATCAAAGTCAAACTAATCAAGCACGTAGGTATATTACAATGTTGTTTTTGTGGCTGTAACTTGTAATACCATAGCTTGTGTGAAAATTTCACAAATTTGCTATGTTGATTAACAATAGTGACTGCAGAAATACGGAAAAATAGATGTGGTTGTATCAAACGCTGCAGTTAATCCGATTGCCAGTTTCACTAAGGATACAACTTTGAAAATCCATGATTCAATTCTTGATAAGCTCTGGAACGTAAATGTCAAAGCTTGTGTACTCCTTCTCAAGGTAAAAACACATATATACATGGAAGACATACGTATTTCAGTATTTTACTTTTTTGGCAACAATTAATTATTTATATTTTATAGTCTATTTGATATTTGATTATTTTTTTGTCAATATTTTAAAGAGATATCAATGTTTTCAAAAATTAATTTATTAGCCACTAATGAATAAAAGAATTAAAAACATAAAAATACATATGCACATCACTATATAGTTAAAAAAATAACTAATTTTTCAATTAATTAAAACGTTGGTTTTTTTTAAATATTATTTAAAAAGTAACTATTTATTTCTTATTGTTATGTTATAACAGCTGCACACATAAACATTTAATGTCATGAGTAACACAAACTTAAAAGACAATCATACACATAAAAAAAATATTGAAATTATGCAATCCAAAAGTTCCGTACAAGCTCTAGATTGGAACATGAAATCTAGATTTGTTTGCGGAGTTCATCCATTTCATTCTATTCCATTCCAAAATGAAATGGTTTGACTTTATGAATTTCGAAGTGGTATAAATGGTTGAGATTTAAAAATATTATATTGAGATTAAGAAAGTTGAAAAAATATTTGAAAAAAATAGAATAAAATAGGAGAAATGAGGGAGATAAACAAAAGAAAAAATCAGATGTCCCCAATTACTATCTTATTGACTGTCCCTCTCAGATGTTTAATTAATAAATAAGTCTTTAAAAAATATATTAAATAAAAAATAAATGTATTGTCAGTTTGTAACTGAAAAGGACAGTCATTGAAACAGCCAAAGGGACAGCAGATTTCTATTCGACAAACAAGGTTTACTTTCTTAAAATGGTCTCATTAGACCATCTCCAACCTAAAAACTCATTTTTAACACCAAAATGTAGTAGCTGTCATATCAAATAGTAATTCATCTCCAATCTATTACCATTTCTAACACCCCATAAATTATTTTGAGTATATTCCTTCTCATATCTCTTATTATATTATATTTCAATAATAGCCTTGTATTTATCAATTTTACGAATTAGACCCACTTATATTTTATTTTCACAATAACTCAATAAAAAATATTTATTATTAGACTATTTCAGCCAAAATAAAATATTACTTGACAATTTAATTTCAAATAAAATTATGTGATTGCCTAACTTATTCAATGTCTTTTTTTATTTATTATTCGATGTAATTTTAATCTATATGTCAGTGTTGTATTTCAATTAGGTAGGTAACTGCATTTTAAATTATTTAAAATGATGACTTTTTTTAAATAAATTAAATACAAAAAAATTACATATATTAAAACCAAAGAATCAATAAATCTTACTTAAAACAATATGATTTAGGTCAACAATAAAAATATCTTAAAATTAAATGGTCATTTTATAAATAATAAAACAAAAAAAAAAGTTTGATGAACAGTGTAACACTAAATTTGATGTTACACTGTTTACCAAACTCAAAATAGGTCTTAAAATACTGTCTTCATTGGAGAAAGAAAAACGCATAAAAATGCGTTTGCAGTGAGAAATACTGCTTGGTTGGAGATGTCCTTATTGTTTCTACAATAGAAATGTGTCACATAATTTATGGCCAGAAAAACAATACGTGACACATTTATATTGTGGACACGTCAACATGAACAATAAATTTGAATTCTTATATCAAACCTGCAACGGGATTGCTCTTTTAAGAATCGATATATCAATCTCTTACAAAGAATGACTAGCTAGAAAAGGACATTACTCGTCAACAAAAATTACAAATTACAAAAAAAAAAAAAAAAAAAACCTTATTAATGTTTTTAATGTTGACATCCAGGATTTGACACAACCTTTTCTTTTCTTTTTGTAATTTAATAATATTTTTACTGGTTTAACAGGAAGTAGCTCCTCACCTGAAGAAGAATAGTTCAATTGTTCTAATTTCCTCTGTGTCTGCCTATCAGACAGTGAGACCTAACTGGGCTATGTATGGGGTTACTAAGACTGCCCTTATTGGCCTTACCAAGGTAATTTATAATGCGAACTTCAATATCAATTAAATATATATATATATATATATATATACATATAATATTACTTAGTTTCCCAGTTTCTCCTTTCCATTTAACGCCCAAAAGTATTGGACACCGTAAACTCTTTAAAAGAACTTACGTAAATAAGGTAAAACATTAGATCATATATATTGATCTAAATTATAATCATTAATGTCAAATATAGTACCAAACGTGACAAGATAATATAACAGATATGAAGAACACACAGTCTGTTTGGTCAAAAAAATATATATACTGAGAGTACTTGAACAATTCTTTTGTATCATTTAGGCCCTCGCCATTGAGCTGGCTCCTAGCATTCGGGTGAACTGCGTAGCGCCTGGGATTGTGCCAACGCGCTTCGCTCACATCATCACCAAAGACGCAGCCAACGTAAGCATTTCATCATATTTCCTTAGTTTTGTTATTATTAACTGATTAAAGATCATCATGTATATCCAGTCTCCAGAGGCTTATTAAAATTGCAATTAATTATATATACTGATCAAATATGATTAACTTTTGAAGTTTAATCTGTTAATTGATTTCATTCGCAGGTGGAAATGGTTGCGGAGGTGAGTCTTCTAAAAAGGCTCGGGACAGCTCAAGAGATTGCGGCCGCTACGGCGTTCATGGCATCAGATGATGCTTCTTACATTACAGGAGAGACTCTTGTCGTGGCTGGAGGAATGCCCTCTAGGCTCTAAAATTCTTAATGATTTAACTAATAATCCCTACTTCTTTTTAATCTTGTGTGCAATAAGTTGGGTTTGCTTATTCTAGAGTATTTGGGTCGAAATAATGTGGCAATAGAAGCTATTTGATCTTCAATAAATGGGGTGAATTATCGATAGAACTTAATAAG
Source organism: Boehmeria nivea var. tenacissima (assembly GCA_018132145.1). Classification (NCBI taxonomy): domain Eukaryota; kingdom Viridiplantae; phylum Streptophyta; class Magnoliopsida; order Rosales; family Urticaceae; genus Boehmeria; species Boehmeria nivea. The sequence goes on along the minus strand of CM030877.1, from coordinate 15,762,958 downwards.
CTGTGTAAGTATGCAGGTGATCATGAGACCAGTGAATGCTAAAAATGCTTTGCATACACTAATTCCTTCCGTTTCTTAGTTTGTGTAATTTTCCAATTATTTGATGTCGTTTGTACATCTCATGTAGTTATCGACTGGAATTTGTATAATTTATGCTGTGTGTTCTCCTGTATGAAATTATTTTAGTTTCTAGTTTTTAGCTACCATGTATTAGCGTTTGAGATTTCTTGTTTTCTTTTTCTCAGTTGCATCTACTAGTTCGCTTGCTAATTTTCTCGTTATATTTCACACTGTTAAAAAAAAAAAAAAAAAAAAAAAAACCCCTTCAACAGGAAGAAGAGAAGTATAATACAACACTCGAGAAAAAACTGAAAATGGCGTTCAGCAACAACAAACAACGCCCCATTCGTCGTTGTTTCAGCCCCGAGCGACAGCATCTAGTTCTATACACAACACAGGGATATATCAGCACGCAATGAGCCGAGCACCCACACCGGCGGATTCAGGCCATCCATCTCAATGACCCAACCAACCAAGTTTGCCGACTCCGAGCATGCATGACCTCCACGACGAGGAAAGAGAAGAAAAATGACGCCAAGAAAAATAAACAAATAAAAGGCAAATAAAAAAAGTGACAATAAACGAATAAAAGGCAAATAAAAAAAAAGTGAGAATAAACGAGGAAAGAGAAAAATAAACAAATAAAAGGCAAATAAAAAAAGTGACAATAAACGAATAAAAGGCAAATAAAAAAAAGTGACAATAAACGAGGAAAGAGAAGAAAAATGACGCCAAGAAAAATAAACAAATAAAAGGCAAATAAAAAAAAGTGACAATAAACGAATAAAAGGCAAATAAAAAAAGTGACAATAAACGAGGAAAGAGAAGAAAAATGACACCAAAAAAATAAAAAGTTAAAACTCAAATGATCGGTTCCATTATTTAAAGGTTGTCTATCTTATTGAAATGATGACCCACGCTGAGCACGGAAACTATGGCTAGCAGACATCCCAGCAATATATTGTGTATATAATGTCGGCCGAGTTGTGCCCACTGCGACACGTTTAACATGAGAGATCATACACAAGAGAGCTGGTCATGGAAATTAACTTGTGCACACATTATATTAGAACAATATAGTATGTTTGTGTTATATATATATATATATATATATCTAATATACATTTCTTAATTTGCATTTTGAATTGTAATTAGTCATGTAAATAAATAAATAGATATACCATATATATCCATGTCACATACATGTAAATTTTTAGCGTACTTTTCTACGTATATAGCTTATCTAATTAATCTTCCCGAGAAATACGTAAGGCCATGTTCAATATAAATATCAATATCAATGTTAAATTTGGTTTTAAAAAATATAAAAACACTATATTTGGCATTTAACACTCTAATGCATAAATGCTATTTTAAATGTTATTTTTGTTATTTTATTATTTTTTAGTTATAGAAACTAATAAAAGTGGTTGATGTTAACCAATAGTAAATATGACTACAAATAGTCATAATGACTTCTTGATAAGAAGAATTTTTTTAAATATAATATTATTTTTTAATTAAATACTTAATAGTCAAATTTTTTGCATTATGCTATATTTGGTACCAAATTTGACACCATGTGTAACATTTTCCAAATTTAATATCAAATTTAACATTGTATTGAAGAATACTTTTTATGCCAAAATGTCAAATTTCAGCATTGTATTAGAGATGCTCTAACAGCAATTATTAAGATCTACAAAGCTGTACTTTTTTTTTTCTTCTCATTGCGAAATGATGATCACATGATCATGAATCATGATCATCACCGATCAAGGGTATGTGTACGTGCATTTCGTTGTGAATTTCTTTATTCTTCCGTACTCTAGCCATACGTATATATACTTAATACATAAAAGGCAATTGTCGATAATTATTTCCATGATTACGTCGTCCACTCATTTAGTGCCATTTATAACTATTAGAATTTGTATCTAAGTACAAAATCTTGAAGTGGTCATACATATGCGATTAGGTTTGCAATGAGTATTATTTATTTACAGGAAAAGGCCGAGGAGAATATAGTCTCTGAATATTCAACGTGGCATATTTGTATACACAAAGAACCCAGATTTTAAAACTTCATTTTTGTTCCTTTCTCTTAATGAGTTGTCATGATATAATTATAAAGATTGAGAATTCTCAGGTCGGTTTTTTTGTAGTGGAAAACATTTTTAGATCGTCAAATTTACGTAGGGCCCATTAAAAAGGTAAATCTGACGATTCAGAATCATTTTCCATCAAAAAAAAAAAAAAAACCCAACCCAAGAAACACCAATAAAGATACAGAAGGAATAGGAAAAAATATTAAAAGACTTGGGTTCATATACAAAAAGTACTACTTTAACCTAGGCACAAAAAATATGATGACGATGGAAAGCAACTCACATAATAGTTTGATCCACCAATTAATTAATTAGAGGATTGTTAAAGCCACTGTAATTCAGCTATATGATTAAGTTCGATTCTTGGAAAGACAGGGAAAAACTGTATGTGAAGGAGAAGAGAAAACTAATTAGAAAAGCTAACACTCATGAGTATTAGCTTCCAATAATGGTGAGAGTACTAGCAAACATTACAGACTAATAATACCCCTCCAACAAGAAGAGGGCTAACAACAGGAAGATGATAAAACCTAACACAATAACCACTGAAGAAGAAGCAAACGAAAAACATGAAGTAAAAGCACTAAAGGGGGCCCTGATTTTATTTAATGGAAACTTTTGACAGAATGTCTTTTTCCGACACACTAATTGATCATTTTCAAGTACACACTAATAATTCGATAGGAAAAAAAAGTACAAACTAATAGTTTACGTCTTTTTTGAATTATACTTTTAATTCTTACTCCAATTTTTACACTATAAACTTAGAGTAGTACCCAGTGAGCATATGATAGATCGTCAATTTACCTATTTTTAGCATATAATTACTCCTAAATTTATGTCAAAACACTTTGAGTTTTTGTCTTTATTGGTGATTTATTTGATATATAGGTTAACTGGGAGAAATGAGAGCAAATGAAACAAAAACAAGAAAATTCGGAGCAAATTGAGTTGAGGAAAAAGAAGGCTTCATTTTGGGACAAAATCACGCGAAGATTTCTGAAATTTTTATATAGCATATTGCATATTAAATTAAAGATCTTTGAAAGAGCTTTCCAACGGCGTATCATGTGCGCGATTCTGATAAGTAACGAAGAATATATGCTCATTTGAAAATCAGCGCGCGCAGCCTCTGGGGACCGCGGCGCCCAAAACAAGCGCCGCGGCGCTACTTCCGATTTTGGCCGCAGACATTGCGAAAAAGCCCCAAACACTCCGAAAAAGCCCAAGATTACCCTAATTTGACCTACAACTATAAAGAGGACATTGAAGACTAAAAGGAGGCATCTTCCATTGGACTTAGAGCATCTACGAGAGCAATTGGAGCCATTCTTCAAGCCGTCTCGTCGCTCGAGCTATCACTTCCTTCTCTATTTTTTCTTCTTTTATTATTGTTATTTGAGATTGTAGTCCACATCGTGTGTGACTAATTCTTTTATTTGTTAGGGTGTAGATGGATCTTAATTATTGATTGTTATTTCAAAGTTTAGTGTGTTTAATTCAAGTTCATCAATATTGTTCGTTTATTCTATTCGGGTTTAATTGAATCAATTTTGCTTTGTCAATGGTTTGTCTATGAATTTATTGTCAATTGAATTGATTGTATCTAGATTGTAAGGATTATTACTCGAGAGGGAAACATTCGAGCGGTCAGGAATCGGGTAAAATAGCTTAGGTCGGTGTGAGATCGAGAGATAAGCATCGTCTGGGTAGCCGAGATAATTTGAGTTGTGAAATCGAGAGGTGGAATTCTTAGATTATCTCTAGAGTAGAACTTAATGACGGTATGGTCAACGGGTCGTATAGAGATATAGGCTTGGGGACACTTGCACATTCTTTATGCGGCACTCGAGAGAGGGTATAGAGATAATACATTACTCTAGGTTAGCGAAATTGATGAATTAGGATTAACGCACACTAATATGGAGAGATAACATCGTAATTGAGTGAAATCGAAACCCTAGCATCGTTCTTCTTATTGATTTTTGTCTTTAATTTATTAGCTTGTTATTCTTGTTTATTTTAGTTTAATATTTCAATTTAGTTTATTTTAATCTCTCGTTATACTCGAATTTGATCGCCTAGATAAAATAGGATATTGGATCGCAATAGCTAGTCTTTATTCTTAACGTCAATCCTCGTGGGTACGATATCCGGACTCTTCTAGTCCACTTTATTACTTGAGCGATTTGTGCACTTGCAAGCATTGTTAAATATTTTCGCAACAAGTTTTTGGCGCCGTTGCCGGGGATTGTACAACTAAGAATTAGGCTAATATTGTGAAGATAAATCTAATCTTAATCTAGGCATTTATTTTATATTGTCTTAATTTTTTTTTACTGATCATAGGATTTCTAAAGCACAAGTGGAACAAGATACTACAAGTGCTGAATGACAAGGGATCAACAAGTGATCCTCCAGTTTGTGCAAGGGGTCGATGAACCATATTACATTGCTTGGGAGAGATATCAAGTCATTCTCCGAAATTTTCCCAACCATGGTTTCTCTCGGGAAGGTCAAGTACTCAACTTTCTAGATGGGCTTACTGCCGCAACAAGAACTTGGGTGGAAGGAGGAACTGGTACCACCTCTCTCTATGATTTAACCGCGGACGAAGCCAGTTTTCAATTAGCAGAAATAGCCGGCTATGACTATCAATTGTGGAATCCTCCAAAGGCTTATCGTCATTTTGAGGAAGAAGCAAACAACTCGGCTAGATGGCAAGACCCCTCGAGCCTGCAAATGGACTGCTATAAAAGCAATGAAGAGTTGAGCACAAATAAAGGAGAGCGTGAAATAGTATACGATGGTAATTCAATTGAGGATGAGACAAAAGCTTTGCTAGAAAACAATGAATCACTCAACGAATCTTCCCCTCTCGAGATTCACATCATCATGCCGCCACCGTTCGTGAAGGAATATTCATATGAAGATCCAATATGGCCAGCACCCTCTCCACCATCATTCGGACCATTCTTTGAAGCCTCCCAAGCACATCCATCTAAGAGAAGTTCCCTTGCACACACGTTCATTATAAAGCTAAATTTCGTCAAACTTGAGGGCGTCTACAACCTAGAGCCGTGGGACGTGTTGTATGACACTTACTACGGGAGGAAGCCACTCTTTGATGATCTAGGCGCGACATCACAGCTACTACTCCATCAAGAAGACGTCGTCCACATATTTGGCGACTCCACGATGCATTCACTTTGATGGGCGGTACTCATCCAGGGAGTATTTCTAACCCACTTGTTTTTATTGACATTGGGGACAATGTAGATTTTAAGTGTGGGGGGGAATTTCCTTGGATTTATCTTTATTTTAGACTTTGGTTTGTTGTTTTCATAGTTTTATTTATTGCTTTCTTAGGTTGTCTAAATTTATTTTTGATTAGTTTGTGTCTTAGATTAGGAACTCTCTTTACAATAGTGTGATTGTTTTGGTAAGTGTAGCCAATGATAAGAAACAATTTTTTTTAATAAAATCATGATGACTAATTGTGAGTGTTTGATAGCATTTGCATTTGTTAGATAATTAGGAACTTGATTGTTCATCTTGCTTTTAGTTCTCTCACAAAATATTGATCACATAGCCATGACCTAATAGTCCAAACTATTGGAGAAAATTTGTCGTCGACTACATTATTCTAGAACTTACCCGAAAGCTCTCTTGAAGCGAAATCCTAGGTCACACACATTAAGGGAAGGACGTAGGCCATCTTTGGACCGTTTGAGCCTTTCTAGCCTACCCGTTCATAGTAATATATCCTTCGTAACCCACATTGAGCCTCAATTGATATATCCATTTGTTGTTGTCACCTAACTCAAGCCAAGAAAAAAAAAACGAAAAACTAAGTCTCAACCCTTAGACTGTAAGCACATTAATTGCAAACCAAGAGAAGGGATGAGAAGTAAAAAAATAGTCATTAGCACCGAAACATAATTATAAGAATGTAACATTTGGCTAGTACAAAAAAAAAATAAGTATGAACAAGTGAGCTATGTCTCACAAATGGAAAAAAAAAAAGAAAAAAAAAGCCAAGTGTGAAAAAAAAAAGAAAAAAAAAAAAAGAAAACGGTGCTAGTGACATATGACAAAAGTAGAGTCGACCAACATGTGAGAAGAAAGTAGAAAGTGAGGTGATTAATGTGCTTAAGGTGTTTAACTCACTAATATCCAAATGACATACCTTAGCCGAGGCCTTACATTACAAGCTATTAAAGACCTACCGACCCGTGATCGTGATAGTGACTTACATTAGTGGAGAGAGAGCCTAGGGCGAGCCTATGGAATAATGAACTATATTATACATCATTAATTCTGGTCTACATAAAATTGATTCGAGGTGGAAGATTAAAAGTGATTGGCTAAACACACACACACGAGAGACTATAAGTGAGAGAAAGCATGAAAGCGACTAAGAATTGATACTTCTGTGGAGCTTGATTTCATTCTACGATTGGTCTATTTTTTTTCAAACTTATATGTTGTTAACTTGAGGCACCCATGCATGAACCGTTACTTGAGCACTGTGTTTGAGAGTTTAGAGAGTCGTATTTTAATTATGTTTAGTTTGGTTTAGATGTTTTGCTCGAGGACTAGCAAAATCTAAGTGTGGGGGTATTTGATAGATCGTCAATTTACCTATTTTTAGCATATAATTACTCCTAAATTTATGTCAAAACACTTTGAGTTTTTGTCTTTATTGGTGATTTATTTGATATATAGGTTAACTGGGAGAAATGAGAGCAAATGAAACAAAAACAAGAAAATTCGGAGCAAATTGAGTTGAGGAAAAAGAAGGCTTCATTTTGGGACAAAATCACGCGAAGATTTCTGAAATTTTTATATAGCATATTGCATATTAAATTAAAGATCTTTGAAAGAGCTTTCCAACGGCGTATCATGTGCGCGATTCTGATAAGTAACGAAGAATATATGCTCATTTGAAAATCAGCGCGCGCAGCCTCTGGGGACCGCGGCGCCCAAAACAAGCGCCGCGGCGCTACTTCCGATTTTGGCCGCAGACATTGCGAAAAAGCCCCAAACACTCCGAAAAAGCCCAAGATTACCCTAATTTGACCTACAACTATAAAGAGGACATTGAAGACTAAAAGGAGGCATCTTCCATTGGACTTAGAGCATCTACGAGAGCAATTGGAGCCATTCTTCAAGCCGTCTCGTCGCTCGAGCTATCACTTCCTTCTCTATTTTTTCTTCTTTTATTATTGTTATTTGAGATTGTAGTCCACATCGTGTGTGACTAATTCTTTTATTTGTTAGGGTGTAGATGGATCTTAATTATTGATTGTTATTTCAAAGTTTAGTGTGTTTAATTCAAGTTCATCAATATTGTTCGTTTATTCTATTCGGGTTTAATTGAATCAATTTTGCTTTGTCAATGGTTTGTCTATGAATTTATTGTCAATTGAATTGATTGTATCTAGATTGTAAGGATTATTACTCGAGAGGGAAACATTCGAGCGGTCAGGAATCGGGTAAAATAGCTTAGGTCGGTGTGAGATCGAGAGATAAGCATCGTCTGGGTAGCCGAGATAATTTGAGTTGTGAAATCGAGATGTGGAATTCTTAGATTATCTCTAGAGTAGAACTTAATGACGGTATGGTCAACGGGTCGTATAGAGATATAGGCTTGGGGACACTTGCACATTCTTTATGCGGCACTCGAGAGAGGGTATAGAGATAATACATTACTCTAGGTTAGCGAAATTGATGAATTAGGATTAACGCACACTAATATGGAGAGATAACATCGTAATTGAGTGAAATCGAAACCCTAGCATCGTTCTTCTTATTGATTTTTGTCTTTAATTTATTAGCTTGTTATTCTTGTTTATTTTAGTTTAATATTTCAATTTAGTTTATTTTAATCTCTCGTTATACTCGAATTTGATCGCCTAGATAAAATAGGATATTGGATCGCAATAGCTAGTCTTTATTCTTAACGTCAATCCTCGTGGGTACGATATCCGGACTCTTCTAGTCCACTTTATTACTTGAGCGATTTGTGCACTTGCAAGCATTGTTAAATATTTTCGCAACAGCATATATTTGAGCATAAATTATTATCTGACACTAAAATATCAGTTTTTTTTTTCAATTCTCCTTTTTTTTTAATTAATGTTATTAGGCCGAGCCCAAGTCAGCAAGCTATGCCGACTACATCAAAATAAAATTGATTTGGGCCTCACAGTCTACCCCTTAAAAAATGTGAAGTCACAACAATAAAAATAAATACCTAAATTTTTAAAATAATTGAGTAACTAGTCAATTAATTAATTACTAGCACATGTATTTTATCACTCTATTAATTACTATTAATTATCGGTATGTAAGTAATTAAATCATTTGAGTATATTGTTATATTTTTTAAAAGATTAGATATTCATTTAAATTAAGTGTTAATATTAAGTGTTAAGTATAATTTCCCTTAAAAAGAGAAGCCGCGACATTTGAATTAATTACTTTATGATATGATTAACCTCTGCAGTCTGCTGTTAACAACGCCCAAATAGTAATAACGAAAAAAAAAAATAAAACCCAAACCCCTTTTGTCACTTAATATGGTTATATATTGTATATATAGAATGAAGTCCAAAGTATTACATGCTCTTTTTTTTTTCTTTCAGCCTCTTCCTTTCTTTTTACCACATATATTAGGGTTCATATATACAAATAGATACGCAAATTAAAGAAAATAAACTCTTTTTTCATCTATTACGGTGAAAAGAGTAAATGTACATATTAAAAGCTCAAGTACCCATTCCAATGAGCGACACTTATCCATTTAACAAGCACAAATTGACGGATAGATTTTTAAAGTGACGATTGAGATGTTTTAAAGTACAGAGGCATATTACACAACATCTTAAAGTAGATGTGGCATTTTTAAAATTTTTCTTATATATTATGTATACATAGCTTTTGTCCTTCAAGTCCGAGAAACCAAAACCAAAAACGAATCTCTACTCTTGATTTGCATAAAAATGGATAAAACAAAGATACATGAAAAGAGGTTCGAAGGAAAAGTGGCGATTCTGACGGCTTCAACTCAAGGCATCGGCTTTAGCATCGCCGAGCGCCTTGGTCTTGAAGGCGCTTCGCTTGTTGTCTCATCTCGCAAGCAGGTTTGTTAATTTGTTTTGTGATCTATATTCACATATATATTAAATTAATTTAATTCCTAGACCATGCATACATGTTCTATATATAACTACAAGAAAAAGAAAAACAAACAAATTGCTAGCGAGTAGGTAATAGTTTTATGTTAATATTATTTCATCTTTTCGCGTTTGATTCAATTAATTATTGTTCCAGAAAAATGTGGACGAGGCAGTTGGAAAGCTTAAGGCTCGCGGGATTGAGGTTTTGGGGGTTGTTTGCCATGTCTCAAATGCACAACAAAGAAGAAATCTCATAGACAATGCTCTTCAGGTGAGAACATTAGCTACGTATTGTCATTACTTTTCTCTAATAGTTTTTGCTTTTTTCTTTTTTTTTTTTTGAGTAAAAGTTGCGATAATTATTGTTGCTTTTGATTTGAAGGTTTATTTTCACGTAACCGTCGTCCAACGGACTATATATATATATGACACAAATTTGTTAGGTCGATTAACAATGATGATTTGCAGAAATACGGAAAGATAGATGTGGTTGTATCCAATGCTGCTGTTAATCCGATTGCCGATTATGCTAAGGATACAATTTTGAAAATCCAAGATTCAGCCCTTGACAAGATGTGGGACGTAAATATCAAAGCTTGTGTACTCCTTCTTAAGGTAAACATACATGGAAGGCATATGTAGGAGTGATATTTTTATTTCTTTAATGCTTTTTGGGCAACAACTAATTTGCGTTTGTCTGTACTAATACTAAGGAGTCACTTTTTTCTACTTATTTCTCCGTATCCCCGCGATCAGATTTTAACTGTACTTTAGGATTAGTCATTAAGGCAATTAATATTTGAAAGGGCATTTTTCATATTTGGTCATTTTATAATTTATGTTTCAAAGAAATTGTCAAGTTTCAAAAAATTAGGAATTCAACATCATGTAGTTAAAGGAATAACTATTTTATTAACGAATAAAAACATTAGTTATTTTTTAAAATATCATTTAGAAAATAACTATTTGCTTAATAATATCTTATTCATATTTCATATATAGCCTATCGGTGACAAGGTCGAGAACAAGGAACATGTAAAGAAAAAAAGAAATATTAATATTAAATCCAAATCTTATATCCCTTTTCATGTTCATTTCTCTTTCCTCAATTAGATTTTAAGAGTAAATTTTAAAATGTTAAACAAATTATTACAAACATGTTAAGTTTTTTAATCATAAAATTGTGACAGATGCTATTTTTTTAATATTTTAAAATATGTGCTATTTTTTAAAAATATTAAAAAAAACTGTGCTATTTAAATTTACAGTGATTTCCTAGCTTTAAATATGAAATTTGGCCCCTTTCTTGGAATATATTTTAAGAAAATAACCAACATTTCAAACATTAAGAAATTAGTCATTAGTCCATAAAGAATTAATGGCATAGAAATAAAATTGTAAGCATCGATCATGTAGTTAAAGAAATGACTATTTTCTTGATTAAAATATTGGTTATTTTATTAAAATATCGTTAAAATTATCTATTTGCTCAATAAAATAATAAGAATAATAATAATAAAAGAAAATATCGAAATTATGCAACAAAAATTCCATATCAGCTTATTGAATCACACCTCCTTATAAGATTGTTTTTTTTTTTTTTTTAAGAATAGATCATTCAATCCCTGAGAAAGAATAACAAGAAAGTACATTAATTTTCAACAAAATTTACAAATAATAAGAAAAGGTTAATTTTAAATATTTTTTTTCATGCTGACATGCATGATTTGACACAAATTTTTCTTCTTATTTTTTTCCCTAAATCATACTATTTTTGTATTAACAGGAAGTATCTCCTCACCTGAAGAAGGGTGGTTCAATTGTTCTAATTTCCTCTGCGGCTGCCTATCAAAGCCTCAAACCTAACTGGGCTATGTATGGGGTCACTAAGACTGCTCTTATAGGCCTTACCAAGGTAAATTAATAAAGGGGGAATTTCAAAATAAAGTCTTGATGCCACTTAATAATCTATACTTCATGTGGTGTGTTTTTTTTTTTATTTTTACACTATATTTGTAGTGTAAATTTTAGGGTATAAATTAAAAGTGCAACACATGGGGTATAGATTATTATTGTGCCAAAAATCCCCAATTATTATAGGTACTTTATACATAAAATTTAACACTTTTTGCTTCTCAGCTTTTCCTTTTCATTTAAAAACGTCCGAAAGCCTTGGACACGGTAAAATCTTTAAAAGAACTTGTGTAATAAGGTATGACATTAGATAATGCATCTAATTTATAAATCAATACGGAAACGTGACAGGATAAGATAACAGAAATTAAGCATACGGTCCATTTGGTCAAAAATTAAATATAATGAATGACTTGGTACTCTTTTGTTTCATCTAGGCCCTCGCCTTTGAGCTGGCTCCAGACGTTCGGGTGAACTGCGTAGCACCTGGGGTTGTGCCCACGCGCTTCGCTCACATCGTCACCAAAGACGCAAACATGGTAAGAGTTCTTTGTCTGAGTTATTAATTATATATTACACATCATGTAGCTGGTGGCTAAAATATTGTACTTAATTCACACTGAATAAATTTGATACGACTTCCGGTGAATATTCCGGTGGTCGAGGGGGGATAGGCACTGTTCGAGCGAGTGTGGCTCCTAAGAATAGAGAAATTAGAGGGAAAGGGAGAGAGAGATAGAGAGAAAGAGGAGACTAATTCATTTCATTCATAGTTCTTCCAAAATGATTTTCTACAATTTATGTAAGTAAAGATTAGTGTGTATCATCATTTGCAGCTGGAAATAGTAATGGAGTTGAGTCTTCTAAAAAGGCTCGGGACAGCTGAAGAGATTGCGGCCGCCACGGCGTTCATGGCATCAGATGACGCTTCTTACATTACAGGAGAAACCCTTGTCGTGGCTGGAGGAATGCCCTCCAGGCTCTAAATGTTAATGGTTATTAACCAATATAATCCCTACTCTTCAAATCTTGTATGTTATAAGTTGGGTTTGCTTATTCTATGGTATGTGTGTCTAAATAATGTGGCAAAAGAAGTTCTTTTGCTCTTCAATAAATGGGGTGAATTATTGATAGACCATATCAACCTGTGCAAGTACGCATGTGATCACGAGACCAATGAATACTAAAAATGTATCACACACAATTCCTATTGTTTATTAATGTTTGTGTAATCTCCTAATTATTTGATGTCGTTTGTACAACTCATATTGTAGTTATCGCCTGAAATTTGTAAAATTTGTGTTGCGATTTCGTGTGTGAAATTCCTGTAGTTTCTAACTTCTACCACATATTAAAGTTTTGATTTTTTGTTTTTCTTTTTTCTCACTTGTAGCTGCTAGTTTGCTTGCTAATTTTGTCGTCGTTATCACATTCTTTGCCACTGTTGTCGTTTTCTAGTTCTCATATATTGTGTTTCTGTTCCTGTTGTTAATCTTTGGTTGAATTTGTTCTGTTTTTATATCAGTTGGTGAATTAGAGATGCCAGCTTTTAATAGTCCGCGTCTTGTTTGCAAAAACTCCTATTATTTCCAGTTTTCGCCTTCTTTTTTTTTACATTTGTTTTTTGTGTTTAGTATACATTGACATAACGGAATATGATGCTGCTTATAAAACTTCGTTTGCTCTAATACTGCTTGTCGTTTGCTCCTTTGTTGTCCTTTCCAGTTGTCTTTTCCTTTTTTTTCCCAAGTCTTGACGATTTCACAATCTCTAAAGTCAATATTGTTCTTTGTTTTTGGTGTCTTCTCACATATATGTCGTTTTCACCATCCTTTTTTTTTTCATTTTCTCTCCCTTTTTCATTTATTAATTTGACTTCTTTCACCATGTTTTCAATTTTCTCAACAATTGCAGTTTAATTATTTTCTTGTTACAACTTGTTTTCTTGTTCATTGCGGAGTATTATTGGTTCTATGTTTATTTACATCTTCGTTTCTTTATGTAGAACTAGTTTTTATATACGCGCTCCGCGCTTGTAAAATAATATAACTGACAAAAAATATGACACGACGAAAAAAATAATAAAGCATATTATGTTAATTTTTTTAAAATTTTGATGTCTTTGTTATTTTAAATAATTAAGGGGTTAAATTTATCATTTAATATAAATACAAGGGCTTTTTAAAAATCTTTCAAACTTATAAAATAAAAATAAAAGCTTAGAACAAATAAAACAAATAAAAAATAGTCATATTAAAAATAAAATAAAAAAAGATGACAATGGGTGTCAAAAGATTGAGAAAAATATTCTAAATCCAATCGTGCCAAGAAAAAAAAATTCAAGATCATTACATCAAAAAAATAGCTGTTGAAATAATTGAAACCAAAAAGTAAAAAAGAAAGAGAGAATTTGCAAAAAAAAAAAAAAAAAATCCAAAATTTACAAAAAAAAAAAAAAAAAAAAAAAAAGTCCCCCTAAATTTGCAAAAAAAACTCCTAAAAGAGGCCCTTAAATGCAATTTTTTTAAGGAAAAAAATGAGGACTCCACATGGCGCCTCCTCCTTAGCCGTTTTTTTTTTTTTTTGAATGGAAAAAACGAATCCATTCTTGGTAAATTTTTAAAAAATTTGATATCTTTGTCATTTTAAATAATTAAATAGTTAAATTTATTATTTAACATAAATACAAGGGCTTTTTAAAAAATTTTCAAACTTAAAAAATAAAAATAAAAGCTTAGAATAAATAAAACAAATAAAAAATAGTTACGGTAAAAAAAAGTATATGACAATGGATGTCAAAAGATTGAGAAAAATATTCTGAATCAAACCATGTTAAGAAAAAAAATTTTGAGATCATTACGTCAAAAAAATAGTTGTTGAAACGATTGAAAGTTGAAACAAACAAAAAGAGAGAGAGAGAGAGAGAGAGAGAGAGAATTTGTAAAAAAAGTCCTCCAAAATTTACAAATTTACAAACAAGTCTCCTTAAATTTACAAAAAAAAAAAAAAAAAAAAAAAACTCCTAAAAGATGCCGTTAAATATAATTTCTTTAAGGGAAAAAATTAGAAAAAAGAAAAAGAAAAAAATTAGGATGCCATGTGTCGCTTGCAAAAGAAGTCATGTAGCACCTCCTCCTTAGCCGTTTCTTCTGTAAAATGGAAAACACAGATTCATTCTTGGTAAAGATAGTAAGATTCCTATCTATTTCTGGTCGTTTTTCATTTTTTCAATTTGGTGTGTCATCCGCACTAGTGTTGTTGTTCCCAATTGGATGTCGTTTCAACAATTCTTGTCGAGTTTGATTTGATGTCGTCTGTACAATTCATGTCGTTTTCTAAATAATGTCGTTTGTCCAATTATTGTCGTTTTTGAAATTCTTGTCATTCCCTGATTGATATCGTTTTATTCAAGCTTTGTCGCTTTTAAATTTATGTTCATTTCGCTTTCAAATTTGATGTCTCTTGCAGAAGCATTTTCGTTTTCCTAGTTGATGATGTTTTCACAAGTCTTGTCGTTTTCAATTTGATGTCGTTTTTCACAACTTCATGTCGTTTCTCAGATATTCCACATTTGCTTGTTCCATGATGTTTTGCACTAATGTCATTTGCACAATTCCTGATTTCCAGCCATTCCTCAAGTTCTGTCTTATGTTCAAACACCCATGGTTTGTCAGTTTTTGTCATTGATCAACTCATATTTTGAATAAATAATTGAAAAAAAAAATGGAATGAAATGAAGAGAATGGGGGAGGCAAACAAAAATGATTGTCCAAAAAAATATTTCTGTAACCTATAATAATAAAATTATACATATATATATATATATAAAATATTACTTGTTTCCCAGTTTCTCCTTTCCATTTAACACCCGAAATCCAATTTAAAAGAACTAATTATGTTATAACATTCGATCATAACAGAAATTACTTAGAACACACGGTCTGTTTGGAAAATATATATATATTCTGAGTACTTGAACAATTCTTTTGTATCATTTAGGCCCTCGCCATTGAGCTGGCTCCTGACATTCGGGTGAACTGCGTAGCGCCTGGGATTGTGCCAACGCGCTTCGCTCACATCATCACCAAAGACGCAGCCAACGTAAGCATTTCATTATATATTTCCTTAGTTTTGTTATTAATTGGTTAGAGATCATATAGCCAGAGGCTTAATTATATTTCAATTAATAGTTATAGTACTGATCAAATTTGAGTAACTTTAGAAGTTTAATCTGTTGATTAATTTTATTTGCAGATGGAGTACATTGCGCAGGCAAGTCTGTTAAAAAGGCTCGGGACAACTGAAGAGATTGCGGCCGCCACAGCGTTCATGGCATCAGATGATGCTTCTTACATTACAGGAGAGACTCTTGTCTTGCTGGAGGAATGCCCTCTAGGCTCTAAATTTGTTATTGATTAAGTACTAATAATCCCTACTTCTTAATTAAGCTTAATGTGTTATGAGTTGGGTTTGCTTATTCTATAGTATTTCGGTCGAAATAATGTGGCAAAATAAGTTATTTGCTCTCCAATAAATGGGATGAATTACTGACAGAACTTATGATCACGAGACAAATGAGTACTAAAAATGTTTTACACACAATTCGTACCGCTTCTTTGGTTTGTGTAATTATTTGATGTCGTTTGTACAACTCATGTAGTTATCGATTGGAATTTGTATAATTTATGCTGCGTTCTCTTGTATGAAATTCCTGTGGTTTATAGTTTCTACCATATATCAACGTTTCAGATTTCTTGTTTTCTTATATAAGGAGTGATATTTTTGTTTCTTCAATGCTTTTCTGGCACCAACTAATTTGCGTTGGTCTGAACTCTGCACTAATATACTAAGGAGTCTCTTTTTTCATTTTATTTCTTTGTTAATCTGCTCCTGTTGTTAATCTTTGGTTGATTTTGTTGTGTTTTTATATCAAATTGGTGAATTAGAGATGCCAGCATTTAATGGTGCGCGTCTTGTTTGCAAAACTCCTATTATTTCCATTTTTGCCTTTTATTTATTTTTATTTTTTACATTTGTTGTATGTATTTAGTATTCATTGACATATTAATATTATAGGTATGATGCTGCTTATAAAAATTCTGTTGCTCTAATACTGCTTGTTGTTTGCTCCTTTGTTGTCCTTTCCAGTTCAGAGTCTTCCTTTTTTTCCCAATTCTTGACATATTGTTCTTTGTTTTTAGTGTCTTCTCACATTTTTGTCGTTTTCACCGTCCTTTATTCATTTTCTCTCCCTCTTTCATTTATTAATTTTGACTTTACTTTCACCATGTTTTCAATTTTCTCAATAATTGTAGTTTAAATATTTTCTTGTTTCAAGTTGTTTTCATGTTCATTGTGGAATACTGTTGGTTCTATGTTTAATTACATCTTCTTTTACCTTATGTAGAATTCCTCTCTCTTTTTGGTCGTCCGTCGTTTTTTCAATTTGGTGTCAACCGCGCTAGTACTGTTGTTTTCCAATTTGATGTCGTTTCAACAATTCTTGTCGAGTTTGATTTGATGTCGTTTGTACAATTCATGTTTTCTAAATAATGTCGTTTGTCCAATTATTGTCGCTTTTCATATCTGATGTCGTTTTTACAATTCTTGTCACTCTCTGATTGATGTTGCTTTTATTCAAGCTTTGTCTGTTTTCAATTTATGTTCATGTCGCTTTCAAATTTGATGTCGTTTACATAAGCATTTTCGTTTTCCTAGTTGTTGTTGTTTTCACAAGTCTTGTCGTTTTACACAACTTCCTGTCGCTTCTCAGATAGTCCACATTTGCTAGTCCATGCTGTTTTGCACTACTGTCATTTGCACAATTCCTGCTTTCCAGCCATTCCTCAACTTCTGTCTTATGTTCAAACTCCCATGGTTTGTCAGTTTTTGTCATTCAACTCATGTTTTGATATACTAAACAGTAAACAGACCACAACATCTCATGAGAGCCTGATATTTATGTATTTATATATTTTATTATCACATGTATGGTGATGCATCATCATTGGTGGTAATAAATAGATCTATCGGCTCTATAAACAAAGAGAGTGAGAAAGAAGCCACACCTTGGAAGGGAACAAGTTGCAAAACAACGAATCTTCTCTTCTAGCTAACCAGCGAAAAGAGAGAGAAATGGGCAAAATCGTGACATATTCAGTCGAGGTCCTGCACCTCTTTCTTCTCATCGCCGAACGCCAACCTGAAAACCTCTTCTCCTTAAACTACAACTATCCCCAAGGACTCTAACTAGTGAAGCGTGTTTGAGCACCTAAGTCCACTTCTCATCTTTCATCTTGAAAAAACTACGTTCATTGTTTAACATCTTACTCCAAAAAGTATGAAAAATCCCCAGCTTATAACTGCATGCACAAACTAACACAAGAGTTTTGTCCATTCAATGATACTTTATTCCTTGCTCATGTAGTAAAATTTAGTCATAAAGTGAATTGAATAAAAGACATGGGAATTATAGTAAGGTTTCAATTGTACTATGTGTATGTTTTGTTGGTGCATTTTCACGTGTGATTCAATGTTTTGTGCCGGAAAGAAAATGGCAATATATGTCATTCGTTTAACTACTCTGAATATAAAATCTTTCCTTTCTTTTGGGGTCTATTTCCATATATTATAATCCAAATCCCTTTATGCCCTTTTTAAAGGTTGAGAATGAGAACCAACTATAGTGCAACCTTGATCTAACTCGGATATCTTTTTTGGCATGAAAAGAAGAAAAGGCATTACAATAACGAAAATTATGAATTACAGTGAAAAAGAATACACGTGTTCTTTTGAGTATCTAAGAGAAAAGGTAAAATAGAATGAATAGGAAAAAGAGCACTAAAAAAAATACTTACTCTACAATTTTGGTACTATAAATTTAGCACAAGCAAGCAAACATTCCGAGCCCTTTAGGGCACCCTCTTTGAGCTTTTGTACATAAAACCAGCCAAAAATAACATAGCGCCTCATTCTTTTTCATACAACATCTTTGCTTTCTTCACAGGTCAACTACTCTGTTTTCGATTTTTTTTTCTTTTTTTTTTTAGTAATTAAAATCTACAACTCTTGCATCATATTTCACTCGTACAAAGCAGTTCAACACTGATAATCACGCGATCTCAAGCTTCTTTTTCCGCATCTTCTTAGGCCAATTTACACACCTAAACTCGGAAACGAAAAGCAGAGAGGTCTAGGGATGATGAGCCGTTTCCACGAGTCTCGGCCCCTGAAATATTTACTTGCAGCAACCAAATTCCAAACGGAAATATCGTGGAACTTTAAACAAATTTTTATACAGGAATTACATCGGCATTCTGATTATCCTCACACGTCAAAATAAGGCCATCAACGTAGGTTGGGAGGAGGCAGCGGGACCATTGACAGCCTGTAGAGACTGGCTCTGTTGATGGGACTATCATTAGAACGTTGTCGTGGCGCCGGACAACCCCCATAACACTTACTGTGCTCCCTTCTTTGATATAACTGATGAACAAGAAACAGCATTCTAATGAAGTTTTACTCAAGTACGATAATTATACAATGAAACAGCCCACTTTCTAGACCACTTAAACCAATATTTTGGGCATCAGCTTACAGAAAAAAGTAGACATACCCTTCTTTGAGGCGCATTATGCGGTCATCACTAGAAAGCTTGCGGTCAGAAAGCCAGTTTAAAAAGCCAGGAGATAATTCTCGGTTTTCCTTTGTTATATCCACTACAGTAGTTGGTTTAACAAATGGGGCAACCTTAGCTCCATACCCAACTTTCACTAAAGCTCTTAATCCAGATTGGAAGTCTGATATGTAAAAATCAGCCACATATTTCTGTTCACAACAGAAAATAAAACCGCTTTAATCATGGGACAACTAGAAATAGGTGCTTTCTATAATATGCTCACATTAGTCCCACGAAAACATATCAGTTCTCAAGAATTTCTGGAGATCAAACTGATGTTACTCCTCATAAATTCCATCTGTAAATTACACTTAAAAAAATGCCAGATTGAACATTCTTCTACGAAATGTTTCATTCGGATTCTTTAACAGAATGTATTACATCAGCAGCCAATTGAATACGAAAGGTATCTTCGTCTGTAGTCAGATTGTTCAACCAGTTGTCATGGAAGAAAGAAAAAGAAAAAAAAAGTATATATATATATATATATATATTACTTTTCCACAAAATTTGAAAGAGATATTAAATAGCTTAAGTGGTGAAAGTTGCATTTTGGAGCTAAATTGTAATGTGTTCACGATATATTCATATTTGGCTGTTACATTCCTGCAAAAATTTATAAACAAAATGAAACCCTACAGAGAACAGGATCATTAAAGTTAGCTTATTATTATTATTTTGCTTAAAATCAGTAGAACTTGGATTATAGGCACTTAAGAAATTTACCATCATCAGGTACAGGATTCAACTATAGAATATATGCCAGTAGGGAGGAAAAAATGTGCATCTCTAGCAAAACGAATAAAATCCCCTGATTTTAATCTGGCATTTTCCAGTTTGTAGTCTCATGAACTTTAACTCGATTTTATCCATCCAAACAATGCAGGCCCAAAGCTCCAGTTTTCAATAGAACGATTAAGCACATAGTATAACAAGAAAACTAACCTCTAAGTGCCTCGTTCCCCATGAGAAGCAGCGGTGTTTAGGATTCGCAGACTTTCCACCCCATCCTTTGTATTCATACAACTCTGTGGAAACATATACGCATCTAGGCACTCGTTGGTACGACGATTCCAAAGGAATACTGCCGCATGTGACAACCTACAAGAAGAGACATGAATGATTACGGATTCTGTGCAATAACAAGCAACTGAGCCAGAATTTAGTTGATGTAACCAGCATTAATGTAAAACTAGTAAAGTATTTGATTGCCAGCAAAATTCCAGTTGGCTTTAGCACCAAAAAGTATAACTTTTATAAGTAAAAGTTGCACCGGAAAATCCAACGAAATTTTTCAGATTGATCGTAGTGGAATTCTATCACCTCAAAGAAGCAAACTTGAGTCGCTGCAAAATCTATGTGGAAATTGCGACCTAGATTTACTCAGAAATTGTTGCCGACCGACCATTGAAGTCAAAAGGCAGAACTTTCATTACTTTTCCTTTGTTAGGTAAGAGATAACGCACAATTTGTCTTATACATTAACACTCACACATGTAACATCAAAGTAGTTTAAAACTTAAACCACAAATATTAATTAACAATAAAATAACAAAACCAGGGATATCCGATCCCTAAAATGTTATCAAGATCCCTCTCAATAAAAATTGAGACTTTTAATCAAATCCACAAACCCTTCCCTTTTAGAATCAGGATTAAGCACTTATTCATCAAACAAACTTTATAACAACAAGCAATAGCCATTTCAAAATCAATCCCCTGGAAGAAAGCAACACATTACCCAAATTCAAAATGCAACCAAGAAAACTAATGAATAAAAAATTGACCCAGAAAGAATAGACATGTGCATATATAAATATATTCCCTTTTTTCACTTTTTATTCATTTTTTTTTTCCTTCAATAATTGGAAAAAGAAAAATCATATAAAAACTAAAATGAAAAAAAAAAGGGTTAAATGATTACCCCAGTAACCTTGACGTACTGTCCATCAGTGGCACCTCTAAGCTCGGCATCAGGGTATCTCTTGACAAACCCTAGCAGACCTTTCTTGGCCCAGAAGAAATTCCAAATCGCCGCCGCAAAAATCGGCACCAGAACTCCGGCCACGGAGACCAGAATCACTGCCTTCTTCACGGCCACCATGAGGAACGCGCCGACCAGGAGTCCCATCGCCACCACCACCAGGAACACCCACACCACCGCCTTCGAAACCCTAAACCCCACCCTCACGTCCTCGCCGAGGCTCGTCACGGCGGAGCCGTAAACGGCCTTCCCGGACGAGCTCGGCGGCGGCTCGGTCGGGCCGCCGGAGACGGGGCCGGATCCGGATCTCCGGCTGCCGGAGGAGCCGAGGGGGCCGGAAGTGATGAGGCCGGTGGGGTGGAGCGGGACGCCGATGGGGCCGGAGGACTTCTTGGCCGGGATGGGGCCGGAGCCGGAGGAGAGCTTGGGGATGGGGCCGGAGTTGGGGCCAGATCGGACGGATCCGCTGTTGTGCTGAGACGACGAGGAGGCGCGGGAGGAGGCGCCGCCGGCGCCGGGGATGTCGAACATCTTGCCGAGCTCGCCGGACTTCTTGATGTCGCCGCCGGTGTAGGGCACGGCGCGCGACGCCATTGTCGGCGCGCGCTCCTTGGGCTGCTGCTCCGGTCGCCCCGACACGTACAGCCCGCTGCTCAGCTGGTGCGACGGTATTCGCGTGGCCATTTTTGGGTGCAGAGACACAGACAGAGACAGAGAGAGTGGTGAAGTTTGAGAGAGAGAGTGTGTGTGTGTGTGAGTGTGAGTCTGTCTGTGTCTCTGCGTGTGTGTGTAGGTGGAGATGGTGAATGTGGTGTTTGATGGAGTTGGAGGTGAAAAAAATAATAATAATAACTAATTATAGTTGTAATGACAAAAATAGGCCTGGGTCTTGGTTTACTTGGACGCTTGTGTCTTTTTTTTTTTTAGAATTGAAAAAATATTCAAATTCTAAGTAAAAAAAATAATTGTGAAGTAATAAAATACCCAAAATTTATATAACAATAAAAATAAATACTTAAACTTTTGAAGTAATTGAGTTATTAGTCAATTTGTTAATTACTTGCACATGCTTTTAGTAATTAAGTTAATTATCACAACTTATCAATATATAAGTAATTGAATCACTTTAGTAATTGATTACATTTTTTAAAAGATTGGGTAATAAATTACACATGCTTTTAGTATCGCAACTTATCAATATATAAGTAATTGAATCACTTGAGTAGTTGGTTATATTTTTTAAAAGATTCGGTCATAACTTACATTAAGTTTTAAAAACTAGATATTCACTATAATTTCTATAAAAAAAATGAGTTTTTTAGGCATTTAACCAAACTTTTGGGTAATTTTTTAAGATTTAACCATAGTTTCACGAAATTAGGGATTTAGCATAAAATGTAACATTTTTTGTTACATGAAACATATATACGTGTAAAAGTGTAACATTTTATGTTACATGTTATAAAAAATATTATATTTTTTACACGTATATATGTTACATGTTACAAAAAATATTACATGTTATGGCTAAATCCCTAATTTCGTGAAACTATGGCTAAATCCTTTAAACTTTGCATTTAAAATTGCTAATTACTTAACTGGCCCAAAAAAATTTACCTCTCCATCCAAATATTTTCATTCTAATTTTTTTAATTTTCTTAATCCTAATACAATATTCTTAAATATCTACCATTTATATCACTGAAAATTCATTTAATCATTCCAAATAACTCATTTGGCTTTATTTTCTATTGTTAGATTATTTATTGCTAAGAACGTAATCATATTGATATTTTGTTATAATTTTAAAAATGAAAAGTATTTATAACTAAATAAAATGTAAAAATTTAATAATTATTATAATTTGGATTTTTCCATTATATCTAATAAAACTTATTCTTGGTTTTTGAGTAACATTTATTATTATGTTTTTGCTGAATAGTGACATTATTATTAAATTATGCATGTAACGACTTTACAACTTTTGTTTAGGCACTTGGACATTTTTCAAGGAAGATTTGGGTTGGTTTTAATAACAATCAAAATTTAAAATTTAAACTATTTTTTATTTAAGTTAATGTTTGATCAAATCTCTAATTCAAATCATTGTTTAGATATAATTTTTTTAGTATTTGAATTGAGATTTTAAGAGAGAATATTTGTATTTGAAGTTGAAAAAATGTACTTTTTTTACTGTAATAAGAATATTTGAATTCATTTTTTTTGTTTTTTGTTTTTTTTTTTTGTAAGTTTGGATTGCCTCTCACTAAACATGTACATAAATGATTTAGTCATGCAATTATATGTAAATTATTTGTTATTGTTTTCCCAAAATTTACAGTGTTATGCCTTGTTTGTCCCCACTAATCTCTTTTTTGTCCGCAATTGTTTGTCCGTATTCCATTTCATTTTTTTAAACTTTTTTAATCTTAATGCAATATCCTTAAATTTTAATCGTTTATATCACATCGAAATTCGCATAGTCAAAACTCAAAACTATTCTAAATGGAAGGGTTTGAATATTTGCCCCAAATAACACATTAGTCCTTTGTCCAACTACGAGTCTATGACTATGAGCTTCAAAATTGAGTAAATACTCTCTGCGGTGAGTTTGGTTAAAAATTTATTCGTGTGTTTGAATTACAAAAAATCATAAAGTTACAGTTTGGCTAATGACTGCATGGCGTAAATAAGATCAAATTTTCCTAAAAGTTCCTAATGATTTGTCACCGTCGAATTACTAAGAGCTAGGTCCTACAAACGAGTTGGCATTTTAGTACATTTGGGTCCCACTAGCTTTATAACCTATACAATATTCCCTTGTTTATAATAAACATCATTTACATTCCATTCTTTCTTTTTTTAACTTTCATAATTCAAATATAATATATTTAAATCTCAATTATTTATATTATATCGAATTTTGTAAAGTCGAACCATTCCAAAATAAAATGATTCCCAAACGATCAATAAAACACGATGACGCATGTAGACTTTTGATCATTTTACGCCTATTTGATGATCAAACCACCGCGATTGGATTCGACAGTCAGGATCCATCTAAACTCCAATCAAAATTTTTTTTTTTTTGCCGTTTTAGCAAAAGAATTTATTTCGCGAGTTTGAGTGAGACCCTTGTCATTTTAGCTCAAAGGCACAATATTAGATCCATAACCCACGTCAGTTATCAACAAATGGAATGACCAACGTACACTTTTTTTTTTTTTTTGAATTTTCAATCCGACGATGATAGATAAATAAGGTTTATTATTACTGCCTCTTGTTGGAGGTTATTGTTTTGTTCTAATTTGGCGACTTGCGTTTGGTTTTGTTATTAGAGTTATAGTTATATGGAAATTCAATTAGGTATTACATTTGAGGCAAACTATAGCTTTTTTTTTTCTTGGCTCATATATGGCATTGATATGTCGCTATATTCATGGCAATCAGTTGTATCTATGAGCTTCAACTTTTTTTTTTTATTTTTTGGGAAAAAAAAGAGTTTAATAAAAACCAATCTATTGCAATTTGCATTAACTAATGGAGTTTGTGTAATGCCAATGTATTATGCCCTCTCAGCAAATGAAAAATAAAAGAATAGTGCTATATATATATATCAATTTTTATTAATTTTTTATTACCAACTTATGTATTATATTATCATTGATTAGTATTTATCATCTAATTAGAAATATACTAATCAAAATAATCACCATATAAATTGATATTAAAAAGTTGATACAATAATTGATATGTCTAGTATTATTTAAAATAAAAAGATATATATGTATTTTCAAGAAAAAAAAAACGAGTTGAAATATTAGTATAATTTTGTAATTTCACTGCGGAAAAGTAGAAGATGTTAATGTAATAATGTTAGTGAGGAGAGTGGAGGAGGGGCTATATTGGAAATTGGCATTTTGAGCTGGGTCGGTGGCGAACCAGAAACTTTTTAGCATAGCAGTGCAGAAGGACGAATATATCCTTGTTCACAAAGAGAACAAGAAATAAAAACAGTTCAAAAACAAAAAGACAATCCTACCGCTTTTCTTGGGCGCGTGGAAAGTACTTTTTTTAATATATAATTTTATTATATTCTAAATCATGCATGATATAATTTATGTTTTTTTTTTTGTCAATACATGATTTATTAAAGTAACGTGTTAACTTAAAAATAATAATACAATCTAGCTACCACATTTTACACAAATAAATAATTACAATATCATCCACATTATACATTAACTTTTCTTACTAGGAAGTAATTTTAAAGTGTATGAACACTATCTCTAAAATAATCAGTGCTAAACATATAAATTTTTTTAATACAAATTCATATATTATATTAGTATTAATGAGTATTTATTACTTTAATAAAATGATTTAATATTCAACCAATGACATATCAATTATCACATAAATTATTATTAAAAATTAATAAAAAATTGATATATCTAGCATTATTCCTCTTAAAATTTACTGAACACCAACGCTCATGTAATCAATTTTCTCTCTTTTTGTTTTTGTATTAAATCCAGTTTTCTTTTTAATTTAATATTATTCTTTTATATATTGCCTGTAGTTGGCGCGTGGCCGGTACGATCGCAAAATTGTGGAGCAGCAAGTATTAATATCTCTGGGTTAGAACAATTAGATCCCAAACGAGGAGCTTATTATTATTATTTTTTTTGCTGAATCCAAAAAATAAAACTTGAAAAATATTTTCTACGGGCTTCAAGAATCATATCACTTTCATGCCCTCTTTTTTTTTTCCCCTTAAAATTTAGTCTATGTAACAAAACTGTGATAATGGATGGAGTACCAATAATGTTATTGCAATTGTAACTTGTAATAAGATTTCCCCAAAAATCGTCGGTCTCGAAACTCATTGATTGAGAAAATTAAGAAAGTAAAGAAAGAAAGAAATTTACAAAATTCCCCAATATATATATATATATATATATATATATATATACACTCACATGTGTAAGATTTCACACGAGGATTTCACTTCTAACTTATTATTTCTCTTTCACTTTTCGCTGTGATTTTGTTGAATTAATCATGATTATCTCAGATTCATTTTTAATCATTTATTTTGTTTTGTTATGCTTCTCTTCTTTTGGAGAAACATATCTGAAAACGGGAAAAGAATGTTAATTAGCAGCAAAATGAGCTTCTAGTCACAAATGCCAAAAATAGTGTAAAATCACTGATAAATAAAGGTGATTACAAAATTAGATTTAATGAATATCGATGGTCCACAAACAAATTAGGGTAAGTTAAAAAAGGAACACTTGACACTTCTGAGTCATGAATCAATCTAGCTGTTATCTGGTTACAAAATAATTGAAAACTTATAAGTTTAGTCATTAATTATAATTTGCCCCATTAAGGAAACAATCCTGACTTGCTTAATCATTACTAAATAGTCAACGTAGTATAATGAGACCCCATTGATTCACTTTCCAAAATGTAATTCCACAGGACCACATCGCTTTCCGATTTTTATTTTATTTTATTTTATTTTATTTGTATTTATATTTTTGTAGTGCTTCAGATTTAAGAACGTCTTTTGCAGTCTTGAGTTGATTTTTTTTTTTCTGATTTTTTGCTAATTAAAAAAATATATACACTTTTGGCCTTTGCAGTCTTACGTTGATTAATCATGAAAACTCTTCTGCCTTTTGTGCATGCATGGAAAATGAACGTTGATTCTAAAATTAAATATTTTTCAATCTATCTCTCTCTCTCTCTCTCTCTCTCTTTTTTTTCTCTTCTTTCTAATATTTATCTAGGGGATAGCTAATAATATTTGCAATTTAGTCCTCTTCGTTTATGTAATTGGGAATGAGAAATAATAAACTATTGCCTTTAAAAAATTTAAAATTATGCAGAGGAGACGAAAATAATGTGTCATAAATGTTTGTGATGAGAAAAGCTACATATATAATGTGATAATATTATTTAATATATATACGAAAATTGTGTTTGACATAAAAATTGTCGGTAGAACAATATGGTCCCCTCATTTCAGTGGTTGCAGTTTTATTAAAGTTAATAAACAATTAAGTATAAAAATCCAAGCTGAGAGCTTTACGTCACTTGATTAGTGACTTTTCCTTTTATATTGATCTCATGTTTATGTAACAATGTCAAACAGCACAGACTCAGAGAGAGAGAGAGAGAGAGAGAGAGAGAGAGAGCCTGTAATACAAACCCTAATATCAAAGAATTTAAGATGAATCTTAATTATTTCACTTAAAAATAATATTAAAAAAAAGAATCTGTATTGTTTAATTTTATTACTCAAGAAAATCCCATTATTTTATTTTGTTTTGTTTTGTGGGAGTAAATTGAAGACAAACAATATGTCAATTTCCTCTTATTTAAATGGACCATTTGGCTGTAATATTTCCCTTTCACATACCCTACCTTTTGGTACACATAGCACATAATATAGACATTTGTTTGCTGATCAGCTTGAGTCTTTGGATGGCCTCCAAATTTCATTATTAAGAGATTGTATGATCCATAAGTACTGAAATTTGGTGACTGTTTTCACATAGTCTTTATCAACATTATTGATTGTCATGAGATCGGTGGTTATAATTGTGGTCAATTTTAACCTTATTTGTCATTCTATTGCTTTCAATTTCCATAATCTAGATCTAGTCTAAACTAAAATTGCCGTTTTAGGTTCAAGAGTACGCCGACACCTATCATCGTCTTTTATACATTGAAAGAAAAACTAAATAAAATAATTCAAACAATACATTTTGTGTTCCTTTTTTTTACCACCACTGCAATAAAGATTTTGTATTTTACTACTAAAATCAATTATCTTAATTTCCTGAACAGTGAACAATATCATTGCATTATGAATTGTTCTAGCGCTCTCAATTTTTTTGTGATGCATAGTTGGCTTGATATGCAATAATGTTACACGCTGACTATTATGAATGTAGTCAACATAATATAAGATCATCTGCAATGTACATGTTGATGACAATGTTAAACTTGGCAAAATATATATATATATATATATATATATATGACATAGAATACTTTAATTCACAAGTGCCATTTTAAATTTTAAATTTATTATTATTTAATTGCATAACTCATTAAAAATAATTAATGTTAGTTGATAGTAAGAATTACAGAGTGACTTATAAAATTATAATCATAATTACATTTACAATGAAAAAATTAGCCAATAAGTACTATTTTTAAAAGCTAAAATTTCGCAATATGCTATCTATAGTGCTAATTTGACATCAAGTTTAGTATTTGTCAAATTTAATATTGAATATATATTGAATTGGAGAATAGTTTTTTTCAATTTCGCATTGCATTCGATATGCTGTAAAGCTATCTCAAATTTGAGTTGCTATATTGGGCCTTCATATTAAGCTTCTTTAACCAAGATCTGCACGGCCATTTTCTGAAATTGAGTCTAATGAACCTATATGTGGCCCAAACCTTCCCTCAATGTGGCCATTTTCTTGGGCCAATGCCCTCTCATGTCAACTTTCAGCCGAAAAAAGGCCGAATATATATATATATATATATATATATATTTGAATCAATTTGAACTATAGGTCTATTACGTTCTATAATAACCTAATTGCATAATGCATTTCCTAGGTAATTCTAGTGGAATTCTAAATCGTTATGGTTATGGCAAAATTGTGCATTTAAATATATAAAAAAATCTTTTAGTACAATATCAAATATATGTATTAAATCGTGTGTCAAATTTGACACCCATCAAAGTAATGTGGTAAATTTTTTACATTTATAGTTTTTGTATTGACATTTTTTTTTTATCTAAGTAGTTAGTGTCTTTTATGAAACTACTAATTTGATCTAAGAATTTATTTTTTGTCTTTTTATAATAGCATTTGATATAAAATTAGTGCATTAAAGTAATGTACATTAAAGACAACATTTTTATGTCAAACACAATATTGAAAATAGCATTTTGCATTGAAAATGGTTGTACTGGATTATTTTCGTAAAGAAAAGTCTATCATTCTAAATTATTGAGTTCGTTTGGCAATGCTTTTAGGCACTACTAATCTAAAGTAGATACTAAAGATTCTATAAAGCATGTAATTTATCTTAATTTTCCATTGTATAATTTGAGAAACGGGTAGATATATATATTTTTATTTGTAACCAAAACTACTCCTCTTAATCAAAATAGTAAAAATTCTTAATTAATTAGTACTCTTCAACTAACTATTATTTTTCAGTTATAAATAGCCTAATTTTAGAACCTATTTAAAAAAATATCTATAACTTTTTAAAATTAGGTGAATGACTAGTTTTTGGTAAGTATATAAAATACTATAGTACGCGGATGACATAACATTTATTTTTAGCTTGAATTTTGTCTACTTACCATGATAATTTATATGTTTATCCAAAAAAAATTTGGGCTATATTGATTATTTACCATGGTAAATAGACAAAATTTAAGCTAAAAATGATTGGTATTTCATCCGTTTACTGTAGTATTTTGTATACTTATCAAGAACGGACCATTCACCTAATTTTAAAAAGTTGTGGACATTTTTTGAATATGATCTAAAAAATGGACTACCGACCAAAATTATCCAAATAAATATTATTTTTTTAAACTCAAAGTAATTCTCCTACTTAAATTACTAAAGTATTCTTATTAATTATCACTTTCCCACTAACTACCATTTTTCAGTTACCTTTTTTAGTAATTATACATATTCATGATATTTTAATAACGATTTCAAACATATAATTTATCCTATTAATAAATAAAGTAGTTTTTTTTTTAAAGTACAGAATGTCAAATTTGCACTAAGTATTGAATGTTGACATTAACATATCTCAACATCTTTTTTTGGTTGGGCAATGCATGACTATCAAAATATATTATAAAAAACCAGCTTATAGCCATAATGCCCTTGTTTGTCCACTAATCCTTTTGTTCAAAAGAATATTAATAAAAAATAGAAAAAGAGAGAAATTCCTTTGACGTATATGTGAGTATGTGACTGACAACGAGAAGAATATGCGTAGTGAAATTGCAAATAAACCATGCCTCAAGGGAATTTTATTTAGGGGGATATGCTCCTCCCAATTCCCATTAAGCTTCTATCAAAAAACCAAAAAAAATAAAAAAAATTATATATGCTTTTCTTGAATACGATTCCAAGCTTTGAAAATTGCTTGCATTTTGCATACCAAGCAAAAATGTTCCAAGACAGTTGTGCAAGAGAAAAATATTGATTCCTTGATCGTACAACGAGCATGGAACAATTCATATATAATTCATTTCACTCCATTTATTTCCCCTTAATATATCCTTTCCACGCCCACCAACTTTTGGTTGAATGGCAATGTTATGTGTTTGTTTGGTTTCGGAATAAAGCGATTTTCTTAAGCTTGAGAGACTGTTTGTTTAAAGCAAAGAAGAAGAAAAAAAGCTTCCTTCTCTTTGCTTTGCTTTCACACAATGCGAGCTTCTAGCGTGGGAACATATAGAGATTAGAGATCATTGACCTTATTAACCAATTGTTGTAACCAATGCAAATTGAATGGCAATTATTTTTGTTAGATTGTCATACTCGTCTTTTGTACAAACAATGCTATTTACATCCGCTAAAAAATAGTCCATGGATCTCACTAGTGAACCCTATTAGACTATATCAGTATGGGCCTAACATGTTATTTTTTAGCCGAATTAAATTCGATTGAGATGTTCAGTATTTTTTTATAAAGAAACTTATTAAGACCTTTCTTAAGAGTATCAGTTGTACAGTTGTACTAATACATCATATAACACTAATACAAGGGAATATAACACAAAAAGAGACTGCTGTAATGATTAATTTATGATCTTTACATCAATCTGTTTTATTTTTACTACGTCGCTCTTTACTAGTGTGGACACAAAATGACCAACTTACTAATCCGTCTATATAAATATAAATAAATAAATATATATATATATATATATATTATATAGTAGATGTTAGGCTATCTCTAACTTATTTTTTCATTCTCAACACCAAAATACAGTAAGTATCACATCAAACAGTAATTCATCTTCAACCTATTACACTATTTTTAACACCAAATAGAATATTCTGAGTATATTCCTTCTCATATCACTTATTATATTAATTTTCAATAATAGCCTTATATTTATCAACTTTACAAATTAGACCTACTTATATTTTACTTTCACTATAACTTAACAAAAATTATTTATTATTAGACTATTTTAGCCAAAATAAAATATTTTAATTCCAAATAAAATTATGTCATTGCCTAAAATAAACGCTCATTCAATTAAAAAAAATTACATTACAACACACAAATAGAAAAACTAAAAATAATAGATATGCATTTAAGCATCTGAATTAATGTACTCCTCCCATAGATGATCAATTAATTGGGTACGTAATTGTATTTTAAATTATTAAAATGGATGAGTTTTTTTTAATAAATTAAACACAACAAATTAAATATATTAAAACCAAAAAATCAATATAAATCTTACTTAAAAATTATGATTTAGATCAAAAATAAAAACATCTTAAAATCAATGGGTCATTTTATAAATAACAAAAGTTAAACAAAAAAATGAGTTTAATGAATAATGCAACACCATATTTGATGTTACACTATTCACAAAACTCATTTTGCGTATGAGAATGGTGTGTGGTTGGAGCTAATATTTTGAGCTCCTCAACGCAAATTGGCGTTTGCATATGCATTTGGCGCTACACTAGAGATGGTCTTAAGAATCAAATTCTCGGTTTAAGACAGAAAATTAGTCAAAGGTATATGATCCAAATCTCTTATAAATTTAAAATCATCCTTCCATGCTTGAAATTATGGTCGACAATACATATTCATAGCGAGATAATTGTCAAATTTATTTTTCTATTTGGTGCTACATATATTTCTGAATTCAGAACATTCTCACTATCGCGTACGAATTGCCCAAGTCCAAAGTAAGCGATCAATAAAACCAAGTAACATGGTTTGGCCATTTGCTTGGCCAACTTGGATGCTCTGCCTATGCTTGCCACTTGTATGTCTCACACCTATATAAAGTATAAATCACCCCTAATTCTAAAGTCTAAACCCCCCAAAAAAGCCACTTCTACGACTCTTACAATACCGTTAAAAAGATAGGAATTCACAATATCCCAAGTTCCCAAAGGCCAAAGGGCAAGGCAAACAAGCTCTTTTTGACACTGTGGCCACTTAGCATTGATGATGCTAAAGCGAACCTGAAACAGAAACCAGAGGAGCTGGATTTGGCCAAAAAGTAGAGAGAAAAAAAAAAAAAAAGGTTTGGCTTTTGAACCGAGCGATCACGAGTCACCCATGAAAGCTGTGCCTTTGAATTCATTTTTCCACTGCCAAACAACCTAATCCTCCTGATCCCACCTATCATCCTCTCTGTTTTCTCTCTCCTTTATCTGCAAACTCTCCACCCTCCATGGATTTCCTTTCGCCCTCCGAGCCATGAAGCCTCTGAAGTTCGTATCTCTACGTCGCGGCTTCGACGGCATGGCAACCACAACGGCACCGATCGGCTCCTTTATCTCCATGCAAACCTTTTAGCGCACAGCATGAAGAAATACACCGACCTTCCCTGAAACCCCCCACCCATGTTTCCTAATCAGTTCATGCACTTCCTCAAGTCAATCCACACGTTCAGAAGAAAAACACCCGCTCCGATCATCGCGTAATCGAGAGACGCAGAAGTCCTCCTAGCTAGCTAGTGTCGGGGGTGAAAATGGCGGGGTCGTGTTTCCGAATAAAGAAATGGTCATGGAATAACAACAAGAGCGGCGCGAGCAGCAGCAGCAAGGCGGGGGCGGGGGCGGGGGCGGGGGAGGGATCGTCGGTGGTGAGGGGGCGGGAGAAGAAGGCGGCGGCGGAGACGGAGCAGAATATGGAGAGGAAGAGGTTCGACAGCCTGGAGTCGTGGTCGATGATACTGGACTCGGAGAATGTGGAGACGTGGGAGCCGAGCAAGGAGGAGCAGATGGAGGAGTGGACGGCGGACCTGTCGCAGCTGTTCATCGGGAACAAGTTCGCGTCGGGGGCGCACAGCAGGATATACAGAGGGATATACAAGCAGAGAGCCGTGGCGGTGAAGATGGTCAGGATTCCCAACCAGAACGAGGAGACCAGAGCCTTGCTTGAGCGCCAATTCAAGTCCGAAGTCACCCTCCTTTCCCGCCTCTTTCACCCTAACATCGTCCAGGTTGCTTTCTTTTTCTTTCTGTCTTTCTTTCACATGCGGATTTAAGTGGAAACTCGAGATAAGAAAAATTTATTAAATAAAAACCCTAATTCGAAAGGCTTATACC
Organism: Boehmeria nivea var. tenacissima; assembly: GCA_018132145.1. Lineage (NCBI taxonomy): Eukaryota > Viridiplantae > Streptophyta > Magnoliopsida > Rosales > Urticaceae > Boehmeria > Boehmeria nivea. Next base: position 15,729,647 of record CM030877.1, on the reverse strand, counting down.
GCGAGGGCTCCAACTCGATCTAGGTTTTCATTTTATTTTAATTTTCCTTAAATTTCACCGAGTTGCATATATAGCAGGCCGTCGAGACCAAAATAGAATTGAGGTCACAAATTCTAACATAAATTAATGAATGTATTAAGCAAATTAAAAGTCTATATAAATACGATATAAACGGGTGGAAATGCGAGAAAATAAAAAATCTAAGGTAAATCTGCTACGATTAAATGGGAATATTTATAGTTAACGGTCCTAGGGTAGTGATTTCTTAGGAAGTAAGTTTCGACTTGCAAGAAAGAGAGGTAATAGGTGTAGGTGATAGTGGATTTTATTGAGAGTTGTGATATTTTATTGTTATAGGTTAATGGTAGGTAATGTAATAAGATGTATATGATGAAGAAAGAGGCGTATACTGTGAAAATAGCTACAGCCTATGACATTATCTTCCTATTTAATAATATAATAACTGTTTAATTAATGATATTTATGAGGTTTATCACCTTTCGGATGTACTAATGCAAGTGTTACTAGGTAAAATTTTACGGTTCCATTTGTTTGGCTTTGGCCTACCATCTTAACTTGATGGAGATTCCAATTGAAGGGTTGTTTGGATTGTAATTCGAATCAAAAAATTTATTGGGATTGTTTGCACTCAACTTTGTTATATCATCCCAATCGTCTTACAATTTCTGTTTTAGTCTCCTCAATACTAGATAATGATTTATGTTAATAGTAATTTTATCAATTAGTCTTGTTTCAATATAATAGAACCAAAACATATTAAAAGTTTATACTCTACTCTGCGCTAAAGAACGCTTTTGTGAAAGCAGTGTCGTTTTTTTTTTTTGTTTCCCTTCCTAGATAGACTGAAAGTTGATTTTAATTCCGTTTCATTTCATTGTTGGTTTTTCTTTGGTGAAGTTTATTGCAGCGTGTAAAAAGCCTCCGGTGTACTGTATCATCACAGAGTACATGTCACAAGGCACGCTGAGGATGTACCTCAACAAGAAAGAGCCTTACTCGCTCTCAACGGAGACGATTCTCAGGCTCGCCCTCGACATTTCCAGAGGGATGGAGTACCTTCACTCGCAAGGCGTGATCCACCGCGACCTCAAGTCCAACAACTTGCTTCTCAACGACGACATGAGGGTCAAGGTGGCAGACTTCGGCACGTCTTGCCTCGAAACTCAGTGCCGCGAGACCAAAGGCAACATGGGGACTTACCGTTGGATGGCGCCCGAGATGATCAAGGAGAAGCCTTACACCAGGAAAGTCGACGTTTACAGTTTCGGGATTGTGCTGTGGGAGCTCACTACGGCTTTGCTTCCTTTCCAAGGAATGACTCCTGTGCAGGCTGCGTTTGCTGTGGCTGAAAAGGTTTGACAGTTATTCCCAAATTATTTTCAACTTCAACATTCCAATTAGTGTCACAAGATGTTTATAGAGATAGTGTAATACTGCTAAAAGTATGTGATATCAGAAAATAAAAAATACTATGCAAGGTTCAAGTTACATATCGTCGAAGATTTTCGAACTTGACTACCAATTCGGAGACATTAAAGGCAGAGAAAATTTCATAAAAGCACGTCTGATTGTGTAAAACTGACACATTTTGACAATATCTTAAAAAATGTGCAACATATTCAATGTGCCTACAAACCATTCCTTACGATGAGTTTAGCAGTAAAACCAGAAATTCTCCAAGAACCTTTTTGATTGTTCAGACAAATGATACTGAAGGTTGACCTTTGTAATAGGAAGAAGGATAGTGCTTCTAGGCCACTTTTTTTTTTTTTTTTTTGGTCTCTTAACTATTTCATATAATACTCTAGGAAATTGAACAAAAGTACTAATTCTATTTGATTGTGTTGATACTTTCATTTTGATGGGGCAGAATGAAAGGCCTCCACTACCAGCAAGTTGCCAGCCTGCACTCGCCCACCTCATAAAACGCTGCTGGGCCGCGAACCCGTCAAAGCGGCCGGATTTTAGCGACATTGTGTCGGTTTTGGAGAAGTACGACGAGTGCGCGAAGGAGGGTCTTCCTCTCAATCACCACTCGAGGCTCGTTAGCCGGAACGCCATTCTCGAGCGCTTGAAAGGCTGTGTATCTATGAGCTCTTCCATACCTGTACATGCTTGACATTATTACCACAAGAGGTACTGTCACTAATGGTATAATGCTATTCTTACTCTCATGCTAAAAACGCTTTCCATGTTAGTACATTAATTAGTTTCATTTGTTATTTGTACATGTTTCTTAATGTTCTTTTTTTTTTTTTGGTCCTTTTTTTCAAAAGGTGTAATGTAACAATCTTTTAGGATTCTAAGGCTAGCCTTCAGAGTTCAGCTAGCTTGAGCAAATCGTAATAATTTGCTCCAACTTTATTCCAAATATTTTGAATATAACTAGTGGAAAGAGAAACAGATAAGTGTATGCTAATTTACTCAATAGAAATAGGAGAGTCAAAATTATGTTTTTTCAGTGTTGCAGTTTCAATTAATTCTGATTGAATTTGACAGATTATGGAGAGGGTATTTTATCACACAGTAATATTAATATTGAGAAAAGGGTTTTCGTTTTTTTTATTTTTTTTTATTTTTTTTATTTTTATGCATCACATCTAATCAGAGTGGTCAAATTCAGTTTCTATCAAAGGAATCTACTTTGGACTAAAGATGGTATCTTTACCTTGATCTTGCCATTATGTAACCTCAATTATTGATGATTTTGGTATCCCAATCATTTACCATTTGAGCAAAGTTGCTTTCCTTTTAGGATAATGTACTCGATTAATATAAAATGGCAGGCCAAGGACATTTCACAATATCTTATTATGAAAGATCTTATAACCAAATATGAAAAATATAGCAAAATATTTTACAGCTTCAAACCCAATATTATATTGGTTTTTTTTTTTTTTTTTTTGTCTTTTATGTTCTCTTGCAATACTCTTCTCATCATAAAAACAAACAAACAAACAAACAAACAAACCTAATCAAATATACTCGTCTCTTTTAGCTTCTAAACTTGTCTAACAAGTAATTGTGAATTCGATGTTTTTTTCTTTTCAGTTTCCGCGCAATAATCGTTATTGAATGTGAAATATGGACTATATGATTTTTTTTTTTTTTTTTGCAAAGAACTATATGATTATTTAAAGACTAGGATATGGTGTATACTTTTTGTGCGTGTTGAGAATATATTAGGGCCACATACAACTACCTAGTCAAACACGTCTAGTTGATGATATAGTTGGGTTCCTATCACATAGACTACGTGATATAATCATAAAAGTTGCAACAAACACTCGAGTTGAGGTTTTTCTTTATTTTCTCTTTTCGGTGCTCAAAAAGAAAACACCCAAGTTGATCTTGATATAGACTATATATTTTGTCACTTTGGTAATCAAATGTGAAAGATCTTGACCCTTACCCATTATTATACTAGCATTACTACACCAGAGGGTTTTGGTCTTACAGGTTTTTTTTATTTATTGACAAAGTCAATATATATAATATAACATATTTCCTTGCTGGGCCATATAAATATGTAAAGTTAGACTATTTCTTACTCGGTCTCTTCTTATACGCCTATCTGTTGCATTGACAAATATGATATCTAACAATATCTAAAACATGTTGTCATATATATATATATATATATATATATTTTATTGATAGTAATATGTGGGTCCATATTAGTTCTCGTGATAAACCAGTGAAAAATCTGACTTGCATTTTGTGATCGGCGAGTCAATTAAGTTTAGGTGAAGTTGGAAGAGTTACTTTCAAACTGTACCCAATTAGACTTTATCGGCACTAAAAGACCCTAAAAATAAAGATAAATAGTTATGTCTATGCGTAGAGCAAAGAGAGAAAAAAATTGTGCTAAGTGCACTACACGATTGATGACCAAATTCGGTTATCTCGTCATTTGTCTTGTGAACTAAAACAGGATATTATGGAGTATCATCGTATTTAATCCAATAATTTGCCTTGATTTTATCTTTTATTTTATCTATAATGTCGAAAATTAACCTTCGCTTAAACCCACACACACTCTTAATCCTGGCTTGATTAGCATCTTGATGACTTTATCCGTAGTCCAACAATTTAGTTTGACCAAATCAAACTAAAAAGTCTTTTTGCCAGTTAAATGATATAAAAAGTTACTACAGCACTGACTAATGTGTTAATACCTTATGGCTTATCTACCAAACCCCATAGAAAAGCAAAATAGAATAAATGTCGGATTTTTAATGCCATATATCATTGATTCATTTGTGCTTTGGAACGATCGCAATATCCTTTCGTTGTTTGTTCTTAAGCTCAATTCTTCAGAAAGCTCTCAAAACATGACCAAAAATATGAGAGTATAAATGCTATATTTGCCTAGTTAATGGAATATGGTTAATTTCCATACACAAATCACAACCATGGATTTGGCTACAAAGAGATCATTTTCTGATTAAAATTTTACGAATGAGCAATGATGGCATTTTTTTCTTTGTTCTTGATGAAAATACATGCATTAACATAATGTAGTCGTACGAGGAAAAGTTTAATCCGGCAATCATGAGTTTAATAAATCGCCAAACATCATCAAATGGGGTTAATCATTAATTCAACCTCATTCCTGCCCAAAACAAAAAAACAAAGCACGGGAATCAGGGCAACCGAGGTTACGAAGGACACGTGTACGGTGATTAAGACGCTAACTGAGTATTTGATTGGTTATGAATAATTGCAAAATGGCTTTTCTCAAGAAGAATATGTGCATTGCTGGGAGTCACCGAGACTTGAGCCAGTTGTCCCCTCTTTCTGTTTTCATTGGCTTGCTTAGCATAAAGCCACATATTCTAATTCCTAATATACCCCTCATTGCTTTAACCCATATATATATTTTTTAAGTGAGAACTGATAAATAATAGCCCCAAAGAAGAAAGAAAAAACAAAATAAAAAGAGATCATATGACACCTATACTAAGAAGAAATGAATGTCCAAATTGATTGTTGTCCCAATAGAAGAGCATGCAAGGGCGATTAGTGGTTATAGAAGATAAAAAGGTAAAAATGAAAATGACAATGAATAGTTTGGTCATAATTTTTAACTTTTTTTGTTCCATTTTTTTATGGCGGAGCTTTTGGGAAAATTGAGTGCTCACCAAATGCTATAAATAATAACAATGCGGGCCTCGTAGTTAAACAAGTGTTTCAATGTTGGTATCCTAAATTAGGTACTAAGCGATATAGTTAGGGCAGTTTTTTCTACCGGCTTGGTGAACAATGGTCCACCTTTGGGATATTTTAGTTGGATTCAGTGACATCACAATTTAAAATGTTGGAAATTAATATTGTTGGTGTAAAAATATCTAAATTTGTATGTATTATAATTAAGTGTAGTTGTTGAAACCAGGAAACTATTTTAGTACTACGACCTTGATTTTAAAAGGTTTTTGGATAAGTCATGTGCCTTTTCATGTTGTATGGTGGGCAAACGGATGGTTGTCCCTTCTAAGAAACTGTTTTTGGGGGAGTTTCTTTTTTTGGGAGGAAAATGAGTGTTAAAGAATGTTGAACATTAGACCGCAATTAGAGAATAATAAGCCATTAGGCCACATTTATAACATGATCCTTTTAGGATTAAAATTTAAGAAAAAAAGAACAAAAAAAAAAAACATGATACTTTGCCGAAAACTATTATCAAGCAAATACAAGTAAAACTCATAAAAATTAGTAAGAGAGATGTAAAAAAAAAAAAGTAATTAAATCAAGGATATTATGTTACTAGTATAATTAAAGCACGAGGCAAAACTTAAAAGTATCAAATATTGTGACCCACGATCCACTATATTATTACACATAGTTGTAACTCTTTATTTGGACTCAAACTACCTTTTTAATTATATTACCATGCTTTGTAAAGCACTTATAATATTTCCATGCTTTTAACAAAAGAAAGCAATAAAAACTTGCATGCCATGATCTGCAAACTCAAATACACAAAATAGCTTTATTAGCATTCTATCTATTTTTTAATTAGGTAACCTTCTACTTTCCTCTACCTTTACTTACCACTCTCTGGGGCCACCAACATTTTGTAAGCAAAGGCAGTCCCAAAAAAAAAAAAGTGATGTTATTTGTTAAGCTTTATATATTACTTAAGTTGCTAATAGTCTCTATCTTAGCATCGAAGTACATTTTCTTTTCTATTCTATTCCATAAAATGCTCACAAAAGCTTTTCATCTCTTATGGGTCCTTACTCCTCAGTCCTCAGTAGCTAATTTGCGAAAAGTACAAAAAAAAACACGGAACATATTTGATATTTATATTGTATTATTGCGTTACATGTTGCAGAATTATTGGGAAAAATACGGGAAGGGCAAAACAGTCAGAATGAGGAAAAACGCGACAATTATGGAAAGAATAAAAACTGACATGGAAAACAACGAAAAGATGTTTGGACAGAAGTTAATAGTGGGACTTCTTTTCTTTTTTTTTTTTTTTTTTCTGAGCTCCTTTGTTCGCTTTAATCGAAGCCCTTTTACTTTTGCCGACCTCGTTAATTGCGACACCTACCCAAAAACCCATCACAAACTTCTACAATGACAATTATGCCCTCCTATGCCCAAGTACCCTCAAGTACGGGCTTTTGAGCCAATCGTATTCGCTAGAAAGTCTCTCTCCCACACCGCAGGGGTAGTTTCGGGAATGCATATTCGACCATGCATGTCTGAGGATTTCAAGCATAGCATTGTAGCTTGAAAAACAAAAGCGACCAAGTTTTTCAGCGATATATGCATTTTGCCCATGCATGCGCTTTTGCTCCTAAAACGATGTAGTTTTAGATAATATAAATATCTAGCTCGATTTTAATGTCAAAGTTTTCTAAATAGCAATTAGCAATTTAGCATTAGTCCGTGCTTATCATTTTTTTTTAATTGGATGTTATACCTTTGGCTGAGTACTTGATCGGATCATTTTCAAGTGGTACCTAATTTTGACCCCAAAAAAAAAAATATCATAATTCCTTCTAATTGTTTAAGTTTTCTGGTTACCCTAATTAAACGTTTTGGAGTTTTGCTTAATAATCAAAACGTACTAACACCGATTTTGATGTGTTTGAAAAACACAGATACAATTACAAGCCCACCTTTCATGATTCATCATTGAACATCAATTGGTGAAAAGACCGAAATTCCTTTTGCTAAAACCTTAGAACTTCGCAAGACCAAATAAAATCAACAATGATATGAATTCACACACAAATCAGGTATGTAATCCGCTAAAGCCTTTTTTTTTTAACCCACTTTCCCTCATCTGGGAAAAAATCACACACACAAGTCTATAATCACAATCATTTTGATAAGTAACAACAAAATTACTAAATTAAGTACTCGTAATATGATTCAGCAAAATTAAGACACCCAATTTTTACATGACGGTAATTTACAAGCGAGAAGATCAAAAACAGAGGAAAATTGACACCAAGAAAGGGGAAAAAACAAAAAAGCACAGACCAACTAACAATTCACCTTATCTTGATTCATCGATCATAGTATTTCTATTAATACTACTTCGTTAAGAAACCTTATTATTAGCGCCACTAATTAACAATTACTAACTTAACTTAATCAACCCCAAACCCCCCAAATCCTCTCCCCAATGAAACTGACCAACCTCCTCACCTGAGAAGACCCTTTCTCCGCCGAAGCCTCTTCCTCCCCCTCCCCGCCTCGAACCGCCTCCGACTCGGCCGGCTCCGACTCGATCAACTCGGCCCGCTTCGACTCGCCCGTCGACAAAACGGCGCCGTCGCCGCTTCCTCCGCCTCTATCGCCGCCGCCGCCGCCTCTCTGCTTGTTGCTCCTCCTCTCCCTCCTCCCGCCCCTCGCGCCGCCTTTCTGGCCGGAACCCGCCGCGTGGCAGCGAGTGCGGTGGTCGTGGTCCTCGAACGCCTCGATGATCTCGTGGATGAGCTGGCGGTTCGGCGACGAGCCCCAGCGCACCCAGTAGCTGGTGTAGCACCGGAAGCAGTCGCAGCCGAACTGCGGCGCGTGGTCGCCGGTGCTCCCTCTAGCCGCGGCGCCGCTGGACGACGACGGCGAAGGCCTCTTCGGGCGGTTTGAGGAGCTGAGCAGGAGGTACGCCAGGACCTCCCGGTCCTCCGCCGAGAGCTCCGCCGCCAGAGTCAGGATGGCGGCGGGGAGGAACGACAAGTACTGCTCCGACATCATCGGAGATGGCGGCGGCGGCGGCGACGGATGTACCGTCCCCTTGCGGTAGAGCTTCTTCATCTTCTTATGCTCTGATTGATTTTCTTTTACTTTCTGATGAGAGAGAGAGAGGGGGTTTGGGTATTTTTGTGTTACTTGTTTATGTAAAGACGGTGGTGACTAGGAGAGAAGGGAAGTTGGAGCTTGAACAATCACTCAGGTTTTATTCTCGTAAGAGAGAGAGAGAGAGAGAGAGAGAGAGAGAGAGAGATATGTTGGAGTTGGTGACGTATGGCGGGGTGGAGAAGTGTTCTCCTGCGACGCGGGACTTGCCTGCAAATGGTGCACTCTCAGAGTGAGTGAATATGATTCCTCCCATCTATCTCATCATAGTTTATATCAGCAACCGCCTTATCCCAGGTTTGGGCCCACCTTGTCATTGCTCTTCGGTCTCTCTCGAACTTGTTGTGGGACGTATATAAATTTGGGCAATAGTGCTTACACTACTAGTAGTGGTTATAGTTTTTAACTACCAAGGTTAACCTAGTTCCAAAAGTTTTTCAATATATATATAATTATTTCTCACTTCCAGTGTACTAATACTATATTGCATCACTTATAGGAATAGTTCAAGCCTTCAAGGTATTATAGGACATAGTTTAATATTCTAATGTAAAAAGTATTATTACTGATTTTCATTTTAACCTAAATGGTTATCAACTTTCTTAATAAGGTGGAATACTTGAATCTTAACCATTCAAATTATTTTAAAATTCAAAAAATTAACAACCATTTAAATAGTTTAAACAAACAGGGTATTAAATTAGACATCTTTGAATTGAATAAAAATATTCTCAACTATATTTATTTTGCAATTGGATTCAGCAAGTACACGTTATTGTCAACTAACTACTCGTATTAAGATGCTTTAATTATTTTTATTTTTATTCGCAGGCAATAATGCCGTTTTGATGAGGTCAAAAAACACACTTTGCTTGCTTGAATAATGCAATTATATCTTCATATGTTCGTTATCAAAACAACAAATAAGAAATCCTCAGTAACTAATGTGGATATGTACTCAATCTAATGTGAGATTACGCGTATTTCTCATTGACTTTTTAGTTTTAGAAATTCGTGAGTCCTCAGCACTTGGAATCTCATTTTGGACACTCCATTATTGGACTGTACGACGTAGAAATGGGTGCGAATTGACTCGCTCTCATCATTTTTATAAATCTTCAAAGTGGAACAGGTAATGGTTTAGATGGATGATATTGAAAGCTCTCTTTCTATTCCCTCTCACATGTCCAATTGAAGGCAGTTAAAACTGGTGTATTCAAAATCTTTTGATAACTTTATTATTATTATTATTATTATTATTATTCATTTTTAAATTATAACAGTCGGTTTATATAGAGAGAATGGTAGATAAGCTATTCAGGTGACGCTGGGAATTCGCTTAATGGTGCTGAAGATATCGTGGAAAACGACAAGTTTTACTAATATTATTTAATTAAGTGGACCCATTGGCCTTTTGAAGTTGTCAAGATATGTCCTTGGAGAAAAAGAAATTTTTTTATTTTTATTTTTTGCTGAAAAAGAACAAAAAAATTGATATTGTATAAATGCACATATAGACACTTGTGAAGTACAAATTGGCAAAAGAATGGAAATCACAGAATGGTAGTGTTGCTAATAGATCCATGTGTTTAATACAAACGGCATTTCTAACTTTAAATTAATAAATCAAGGTGTCTAGAATCAATCGCTCGAGATATCAAAAGGGAAACTTAATGTTAATGCCATCAAAGAGGGACGTATTGCAAGGCAATTAAATTAATATAATAAACCCTTGGTTTAACAGTATATATATCAGCATTTGCAAAGCCATTTTGATAATAGTTCATCCGTCGAGGATCGGAACAAAATGACAATTAAGTTAAGTGATCAACTTAATGTGAACTTTTAATTGCAATAAGATATAGGCATAGCAATACATGCGGTAATTCCATTAGTTTTATGCATATAAATTATGAAGTAACAACATAATTCTGGATCCAAAGTTCTAAGAAGATAACGATATGCTATGTAAATAAGTTGAAAATCACCATCAAACCACTAAGAAGAGCTTTGCAGACGAGATTTGATCCATGATTCCAAATACTTGAGCTCTTCTCCGCTTATTGAATGGCCAAGACCAGGATAAGCCTTCGAATCCAAAGCAACAAAGTTTATCAGAAGTCAAATACCAATTAAAAAGCCGATTTAACTGTTGAGTTTATTTGTGTTTGTTTACCTTAAACTCGCAGCTCACACCAGCTTTCTCAAGGAAAGGCGGACCCGCTTGTCCCGCTTCAAACAGAACTGTCCCATCGGCCAAGCCATGAGACCATAAAATTGGTGTCTGCATATAAATTTAGATCGGTTTTTCTCGTATTCAATAAACCACAAAAAATATGACCAAAAATAAAAATAACGCATTTCAAATTAGCACATAGATCTCAGGTTTCTACACCCTAAACTATAATAAGAGGCATCGAAGTTAGTTTTGAAGAGTACCCTCTTTGCATCCGGCGGAAATTGTTCTACCACTGATGAATTAAACGGAACCCAACCGCTAAACACCGCACCTCCTCCGAGCGTTTTAGGGTAGAGCAGAACACTGGCCAACGTCAAAGCACCTGAAACAAGAGTTTTTAGTATCAAAGATACAAGCGGTAATGCAGAACTACGCTCGACACCACAGTGATCTATTCTTGTTTGCGAATGAGAGAGGAAAAGAACAAGACCTCCTTGGCTAAACCCGCACACGAATACATTGCTAGGATTAATGCCAGCAGCTAGCTCCTTGTCTATCATCTTATGCACATTCTTAACAGCTTTAAGCAAACTGCTTTCATCTTTTGGCGTATCCTGTAACATAAGGCAAACTAACTTTGACTAAACAGGAAGTCCGAAGGTCGAAAGTCCGATTCTAAGCCCATCGAACAACTAGAGAACAACAAGTCTGTCTACCCAACTAGAGGTTTAGTAGTAATTCATAAGGCCCTAACTAAATGCACACAAAGTAACAATCTACTTCCATATTTAGCTTTCAATCCCATCATATTCATGTAAAAATCCAGAAGACACAGTTTCAGAAAAATGAATTGTCACACTTACAGCCGTCACTGGAATCTCATGAATGTCGAACCACGAAGGCATCACAGCACCATCTACAACGGAAAATAGTAATAATAAATAAATAAATAAAGTACAACAAGATTAAGTTCATAGAAAATTTTTCTAAAATGTGAATTCTCAAACTATTAAAGCCAAGGTTCCGATATGTTCTTAGTTGGAATCTCCAGAATGATTTACTATTCAAATAGTAGCTAAGTTTGGACCACAACACAAGTGATTGCTTTTTCTACTACCAATTAGATCATTCAAGACTCACAAAATGGAGGGAAAAAAAAAATCCATAACAGAGACAAAATCCTCATAGGTAATGAATGCCATGATTCCACAGAACCAAAGTCCCGAAACGTAAAGGCTAAACTCATTTGGGCGATTTCGAGACCTGAAGTGAAAGAGGTAGGGCTATAGACGTACAGTTACAGGTGACCGGGTTCGAAGGCGCGGAAGGGAAAGACCAGACCGTGTTCCTGAACTGCGGCGAAGTGAAGAACGTCTTGATCGGCTCGTTGGCCGGCCCCGAGTCGCCCAAGCCGTGAAGCCACAGAACGAAGCTCCGACCTGCCATGGAGTCTTGCTGGGGACGATGAATGAGCAGGAATGCGAGGCTTAGGGTTACTGTTAGTGTGAGAAGAGCGATTGGCTTTGTTAATAGCACGAGCTTCATTCCGGATCTTCCATGGAAGCAAGGTCTATGCAATTGCAAAGCGTGATTTGGGAATGGCTCCAAGTGAAAAGACTTCGATTACCCTTGCATTTTGTTGGATTACCGATTAGGTCCCTTTTGGAAGGAATTGCCAAACAAGACCAGCCAGTGCGTGTCCTCTTTTATTTTAACTCAATGTTTACGGTGTATGTTGTAAGATGAACTTAAGTTATATGATTATTGTTATTATTACATATTATGTTTTTTTTATTATCAAATTATTATGTTGTATTATTCTCTTTATTGTTTTTTTCATTTGCAAACAAAAAAAATAAAAAATAAAAACAAAACGATAATAATTCGGTCAAATTCACTACTAAAAATAATATGAACTCTAATTTTTTTAATATTACATTTGATCTCTGTTTGTTTCTTTGGCCTATTAGCCAATCACTTGAAGTAAATAATCCATAAAAAAAAAAAAAGACCCGTTTGGGCAACTCATACTAACCATTTCATTCTATTCCATTTTTTCAATTTTCTAATCCTCCAAACAATTCCATTCCATTTCATTTTTTTTTTCAATATTTTTTTTAACTTTCTAAATCCCTATACAATATCTTTAAATCTCAACTACTTATACCACCTCAAAATTCACAAAGTCAAACCATTCTACTCATTTTTCTAACAATTTTCCAAACTATTTTCAAACTATTTAGAATGGTAAAAAATGACCAAAATAGTTTTCCCAAACACAAGCTGAAAGCATGCACATTTGAACATGTTTATAGCCTACTTATGCCACTATTATATTTCATGTCATATTTTTGACTAAATTTATTACTAAAAATTGATAAAAACCGCAAATTTTTTTAATGTGATATTTTTTAAAATAAGTTGTCAGAACTCAGAAGTGACATTTTTTAAAATTTCCCTTATGCTCGACGTTAAAATAAGAAATTAAAAACAAAACAAGTGGGAGATTCATTTACTTTGTGAATTTCTACGTACAAAAAAAATCCCCTTCACTGAATTAGTACAACTAAATAATATTTTCATTTAATTCATATACCAGTAAATCAGATAAATGCAACGCAAAAACTTGCTAGAATTGATTTTCTAACTCATGTAAAATAAAATAACATCATCGCAGTTTTATTATGTTTTCATTTATCCAGTAATTAAGGTTGTGTATATATCTGTAACTTAAGACTATCTGATGATTAAAAAAGTAAGATAACATTAATCTTTTTTTATTTTTTTATTTTTATGAAGCTTATAGAGCGAGCATTCAGTCACTTGATCAACGCCGCAAAAAGAAAAAAAAAAAAAAACTATATTTGTGGATAATCTCTAACGACGATTGTGCAACTTGCTAACAATAACAGAACCAGTAACTGCGGTTGTCCGCGAACAACCCGGAACACTCACACTGAAGCTCGACCGTTAACAACAAATAACCGAATTTAACTAAAACATGTTTCCCTACATTCCATCCAATCTTACATTCGTTGTGCCCAAAAATGGACACCAAAATCTCAGTTTAAATACCACACACATTGCAAGCATTCCTCTCACAAATCCAAATAATCCAAAAATTCTCCGTTTGTCACATATCTCCTCCTAAACACACGCATCACACAATCAATTAACAACATCATCACCACCACCAAAAGCCAGCATTATGGGCGTTTCCAAGGCTACCGTGGCGTGTGTCGTCTCGCTGCTGCTGGTGTGCGCGCTCTTGGCGGGGCCGGCGACTGCGAAAGCTATCAATTACGGGGCGGTGGGGAAGGGCAACAAAGAGCCCAAGTGCACCGGCAGCAACTGCCTGCCTGGGAAGTCCAACGGGTACAACAGAGGCTGCGCCAAGGCGGAGGACTGTAGAGGAGGCAAACAAACCAGTCCCCCTCACAAAGGCTACGTGCATGATTGAATTATATATTATGTCACGCTTTTGTTCTAGTTCCCAACTCATCGTATGTTTGTGCTGATTAACATTTATTTATTTATTTTTCTTTCGGTCACTACGTTTCCGTGGTGTGTAATTTGAAGTGATACATTTTGTTTCTTAAATACGTATGCATGTATAATTATGTCGTAAGGTTCTTCTTTCTCTCTCTCTGTGGAGATGTAATTGATAATGTCTACTCTCTCTATGAGAGGTAGGCTTGTGTTTCAATAATGAATGAATAGAAGTTCGCATTTTTGTTTTGATATTTGAGAGTGAGACATTCAAGGTTTCAAACTCTGCGCTCTTAGGTATTTGAATGTCACATATATATAGCCTTGTGTATTAGATAAGAGTATTTTGCGCTGATGTCCTTGAATTACACGCGATGTAACAAGTTGTTCTTGGTCTTTAATTTGTGGACACATTGCATCTCAGACTTTAAAAATCAAGTTAAAAGACTACTAAATACAAATTATTAACTTCTATCAAAAAACTAAACGAAAGTAATTTTGCTTCTTCTTCTTCTTTTACTCCTTCCTTCCACATTTTAATTTTAATTTTATTTTTCGTTCTCCCTCTCTCTAGTCATAAACATCCTGTTGTCATACCACTAGTCCAAAAATGCCCCGTAACGACTCGGGCTGGAGATCGCAATGTGTTTTGTTTTTGAAATGTGCATGACTTTTACTTTTTCTAGTATAATAGGATTTTGTTTAATGAAGAAGAAGAGAGTGAAAAAAAGAAAAGAAAAGAAAAATAAGAAAAAGATGAAGATTATAAAAGGAGGAGGAATAAGACTAGTAAAATGATTAAAATGACCTTAATAATAAGTCGCGTGAGATAAACGTCTCAAATTCCGTCCATATTTTTTACGAAAGTTAATAATTTGTTGTGATTTTGTTAAAAATTTTGAAATTGGAGTGCAATGCAACATAAAATAAAGGTTAGGGGACAACTGTCCACATTTCGTGTATTTCAAGGGGCATCCGTGCCAAATACTATATAAATGACTTTAAATGTTCTAAAAACATAGTCGATAATGAGTGTTATAATAAGACAAATACAAGAAAATATTTTTCTCTCATATTTTTCAATCAAAATATGAAACAATAAATTTTAAAAATATTATAATATTGGCCGATAATTGATCGATGTTCGACTGATGTTTTTATAAATTTTGCTTAAAATACACTACAATTTATTGATATTGTGACGCAAACTGGACAATACAGAAATAATATTTCAAGACCTCCAAAATGTTAAATTCAAAGTCCATGTTATCAATTGGCATATAGATGGTTAATACGAACAGTTTTTTTTTTCTTTAATAATTGAGATTTGGGGTATCAAACTTTATATTTTTAGTGGAATTGGACATGGAATTTCTGTTAAATTATGCCCGCAGCTACATAAGAAATGTTTTTATGCTTTTTATGTACTTTCTTAAGATGGTATTAGATTAGTATTTTAGTACAAGCGTTATTGAGCGACAATCAGGTGTGCTAATATCTACGTTGTGTTGTGTTAGGTGGTTCATCCGTTCATGGGCAGGTACGCACGAAGTGGCTGCGCCCATTAACTTCAAAAGATAACAATTCTCATTTATAATATTATCACTAATCTAATCACTTATCTATAATCATACGTATTCGCTTTCAAAATTACGTCTTAGACTCGCTCCCATCAAACACTAATTTAGTAAAACTTGCATATCCTTTTTCATTGTAACATTACGATCACCCATAAAACTCGCTCAAACCTCTAATAAATTAACAATTTCATTATAAATAAAAAATTCACTCATATGGTAAAGAAAACACAAATGCTTATGAGCCTATGTTGACCGAATTTTCTGACGTGGCATTCATCCATTGGCTCATACATGTCCAAAAATTGGCCCATTTTATAAGCTAGAGAGAGAGTAATCGGCACAGAGAGAGAGAGAGAGAGAGAGAGGAGTAGTCATGGCGGCTTCGAAGTTCCAAGCGCTCTGGAACCACCCGGCTGGCCCTAAAACCAGTGAGTTGACTCGCTCTCGCTTTCGTTTTCGCGCATCGAAATCGCCACGTTCTTCTTCTTCTTCTTCTCGCTCGTCTGTTCAATCCGTGAATTGGATTGATATTTTGTTGACAATCATAGGAAATATCTCTTTCGATTGATTTCTGCAAATCGGATCTCATATTTGAAAAATTCTATTCCCTATGATTTGTTTTTTCTCGGTTTTGGATTTGTTCGTGGCGTAAAAAGATCGATGCTTTGTTGTTAGATTCAGTACCTTACTACCTTGTGATTTGGTTCGAAGATTGGGGTTGATTGGTATTTGCTTTTAGTATATGTAGAAGGCTGTGAAATTAAGGTAAATGTTGCGCTATTATGGTCAAAATAGAGATTTTGGAGCTGAAATTTAAATCAAATTGATTTTTTTTTTTTGCCCCAAAGTTTGTGTGACCTCAGTTTCAGTTCATGCCTTCGTGTGAGTTGGATTTTGGGGGCTCTTATATCAAGGAACAAGAAACACAGATTGGTTTACTTTTCTTTTACTAATGAGAATTCAAATGCAATTGAGAACAAGATTGGAGACTTGGAAAGAAGGGGCTTTTGTTTTGTCCAATCAAATACTAGGGGATATTGTTTATCAAAAGAAGAAGAAGGGAAAAACAAATATTGCGGAATGATTTGAATGTTAGTTTGTACTGTGTTGTATTTATTGTGAAATCTTGCATTGCTCTTTGAAAGGTTTTTCTGATCAATTTAGAGACGTGAAACTATTCTCTTTGCGAATTATATTAACTAGGGAGCTCTGTGAAATGTTGTTTTTGCTCAAGAAGTACCGTGGAAAAAATTGATAAATTTATTGATTAACGGAGTTACCAAAATGCAGTTCACTTTTGGGCACCGACGTTCAAGTGGGGCATCAGCATAGCCAATATTGCTGATTTCTCTAAACCACCAGAAAATCTTTCTTATCCTCAGCAAATAGGTATGTTCTTAATATTCTTCTCAATACCTATCCAAGGAAAACCATGCTACAAGCAGATACTCGCATTTTGCTTGGTGCTGTAGTAGCCGTGCAAAGCTGATTTTCTTTTGCCAATTCGCGAGGGGTCAAGTTATATGTTAAAACTATTAAGCTACAATGCGGCGATTTTCTCAAATTTTCTTTCCAACATTTGTCTATTTGAATGTGGTTACCAGCGGTTACTTGCACTGGACTTATCTGGTCGCGCTATAGCACTGTCATCACTCCGGTAAGTTTGATTGCTATTGTAATGACCTGTCTTTAGAGAAGAGATAATGAATGTGTATTTTATGTTCTACAAACACATTGAAGTCGTATTTTGGTCAACTCCTTTAAAATCGTGAGCCTGAGCCGACATGCTTCAGAGTTAGATTACAGTTTATTCTGAGATATACATGTAAACTTGTAATAATAGGAGGAACCAGCATTGTTTTGTCGCCCTCACTCTCTCCTCTTAGTCTTACCAATTTCAAACTATCAACAAGAGGCTAATGTCTCTCTGTCTATGAGATTATCCACACATGCTTGTGTTTAATATTAGAATAACTACATCATTATACACTAACATTTGATGAGGATATTGAGCCAGTTCTTACTTTTAGCTAATCTCTTTGTTCACAAACATCTCTCTTGAGTTCCATATCGTACACTTTTTATGATGCAGGAAAGAATTTGATATATGAACATTGTTAAAAGCTAAAGCTCTCTGTTCCTTTTTCCTCAGCTATGAAATTGGCTTGAGATCATGCCTTCTCGCTGAGTTATTTTAGTTTTAGAAGTTTTTCTGAACCTATTGAAATATGGTCTGACGTTGCAGAAAAACTGGAATCTGTTTAGCGTAAACGTGGCAATGGCTGGGACAGGAATCTATCAGCTTTTTCGAAAAATACAGTAAGTTCAACTGTTCGAACCAAAGTAATTTGTTCTCATTGGTGTTTAAAGAACATGTTCGTTGTTTTTCTTTTACCTCACTCTCTGTTGGATTTGCCCTGCTCTTTGAAATGAGTTTAAGAAACGGTTAGCGGAAATATAGCCAACGAGAGAAGTCCATAACGAAAGGTGGTTTTAGACTGTTAAAAGAGGGAAAGGAAAAAAAAAAAAAAAAAAAAAAAAGAAAGAAATAACGAGTAAACAAGGCATGATAGTTTATACTCATTATCTTCAAATAATCTGGTCTCGAATTATTGTTAAACTAGGTTATTCATTATACTTGACCTTTACCCATGTTTAATTTATGCATATTTTTTTTGTTCCACAATAATGCAGGCATGATTATCCCTCAGAAGCAAAACCTGCTATTGCCAAAGAATGATGACGACAATACTCTCTTTTTGGGTAGTGAGGGGTCCCAAGTTGCTTCTTTCAATTGCTGTGAATTTAACCTCAACCTGTAATTGGTGATTCCCTACTTGGCATGAAAAAAAGGCTCCAAAAAGTACATTTGCCTTTGTGTGTGTTTTTTGTACTCTACATTATTGGTCATTCTGTTGGTAAAAAGAACTGAGTATTAGTGGACAATTGGAGCAGCAAATAGTGCCCGATGGCTAATAAAAGATCTTATTTTGAGTTATCCACATCCCATTTGAAGCTATATGTACTTTTATGTTATTTTTTTGTAGAAGTACTCAAATTCCATAGCATGTTCTTTTACTAGCGCATGTGGCGACATATTTTTGAAACTTATACCCAAATTCATAGTATTTTTTTTTTAATTTATTGCAATTTTACGCTATTTTAGAGTTAATTGTGTGATTCCATCCACCTCTATTTGATGCTGCTTTACTGCGAACTCAAGAGGATAACAAAATTGGGTTCCAAAATAAAATCTATATTGCTCTTCCGAAAAAAAAAAAAATGCCATCAACAACGATTATAAAAATTGGATGAAGGTTTGATTCTCCTATCCAACCGCAGTAGATTACATATATTGCTTTTTTTCCCCTACGCTGATGATAGATTATATCAAAAACGATGAACATCCTAAAGAGACATTATTTAAATGAAGTGATCCACTAAAATCTCAGTATAAGTTTATAAGTTCACAGCACGATCAAATGTCTCAGTACAAACTAACAAATGCCGGGAAGAGGTTAAATAAAAAATCAATTGTTGAGTTCTCAAAAATAGGAATCACGTCTCACATTTCAATAGCTCAGCATTGAAGCATCATATGAAGACTAAAGTACATGCATAAATAAGCCAAAGGAGTACATTTGCCCTAATGTGATAGAATGCCAAAGGGAGGAATAGAACTCCGGAGTCAGGTGTGAAATAAACAGGTGACAGCTCTCAATATATTTTGCGGTGTTGTGAATACGAGGAAAGGCCCCCAATCAGAAGCACTCAATCCTGTTTCAGTTTGTTGGTTCAACTAGCTATCTCAGCGATCAGTGTCTTTCGAGTCGGGCTCATTGTCACCGTCGTGACCATTCAAACCCAAGCTCAGGTCCAAGGTGCTTTCATTCAGATCTTGACATACAACCTTATTTGTGTCCTGAAATTGAAACCAACCGAATGTAAGATTTAAACAGAAAAGGAAGCCACTTTCGTGCGATTAAATGATTCATAGTAAAATCAGTGGAATTACTATGCAAGAAACTGAGAAGATATTCACCTCCTACGTCCTACCTCAAAAGGTCTAAAGAAAACATAACATAAAACTAGTTGTCGAAATAAGACAATGCTTTTGACAAAAACTAAAAGCAAGAAAAAAGGGAAATGTTCAACCATTGCTGAAATACTTCACCTCATTCTCATCCATGGGTACATCATTAATGTCAGGCTTCTCATCCAAATTCTCATCCTTGGAAGATGGATCGGTACCGAGGGGTTTACCTTCGTCCGATTCCTTTTCTGCAGCCTCATCTTCTGCAGCATCATATTTCTGTTCCTCTAGCACTGCAATCTACAAACAGTGAAAACAAAGACTTAACTAAGCACGGCAACAACCAATATAATAATACTAAATGGTTGACTACAGTGAATCCCAATAAGTTTTCTTAATCCTGCATCAAATACAGATAAAACTCAAGCATGTTCTATCACGACGATCACAAACCTCATAAAACTTCTCTTTTTAACATAAACCTTTATCTTCAGCTTGATACAAAACTAAAGGAGTCTCGTCACAAAGTAACTGGGGATGGAAAGACAAAACTAAAAAAAAAAAAATGTTCTCTTCAACTTTCCCTGGTAAACTTTATAATTCTTTCAACAGGTGAAGTCATGAAAAGAGATTATGCACAGCGTGACAATGGACAGAGTCACAGAGATACTTCTTTAATCTGTACCAGATTGCTATAAGTGAATCTCTTTTTCCCCACAGAACTTAGCGGTATCACACATTATCATCTCTATCCGATTGTTCACCTCAATCGGAGCACTAGTTTCTTCACAATTAGCTCAAGAGCCAGACTTTAAATCCAAATTTGGGACATGAGCTTCCAAAATCCAAGCAAAATCTCATCAACTACTCCATCACTTCTCACCCTCGCCAAACAAAACCCTTATCCAGCATCGCCAAATCATGCTCGACCCAAGACCAAAACTCTTCCACTCAACCTAAATTCTACAACTTTACAAAAGAAAACCATATCTCATAAAGATGCCATTGGCAATCTAATGCTTACCCTCTAAAGCACCACCAACAAGCATTCTAGTACTAGATAAAAAGTCATAAGAAAATTGCCATCTCGCTTTAACCACCAAATCTCTATTTATAAAAAAAAAAAAAAAAAAAACCAAAGATCCAACCTTCCGACACTAGTTCCAAAAAAAAAAAAAAATCGTTACCTTACTCCAATGTCTAACCAAACCCACCAAACCCTAAAACCCAACATCTTCGACCGAAACTAAAAAATTAATAATAAATTAAAAAAAAAAAGACTAGGTCGACGAAGAAAGATTAAATCAGTACCGGAACGTATTTGAATTTCCTCCTGGGAGGCTCCTCCGGCGCGGAGGCGTCGTCCTTGGCGGAAGCGACGGTCTTGGCGTCACCGTTACCGTTACCGTTACTGACGGCGGAGGTGTTCTGGCTCTGCGTAATGGGGGTCCACTTGTAGAGCAGGAGGTGGGAGCCGTTACCCCCGTTGACGACGTTGCCGCCGTGGAGCTGGTGGTGGGAGTGGTTGGCGTTGCCGTTACCGTTCGAAGCCGCCGATGCGGCGGAGGAGGAGGAGGAGGAGGACACGTGGACCCACTTCTTCTTCCACTTCCGGACCGGGCCGGTGAACACCGTGGCCGGTCCGTAGCGGGTCGACGACCGGCCCAACCGGGCACCCACTCCCTCCATTCGCGGCTCCTCCTCCGATCTGCTCTGTTTTGTTTGGAAGGGAAAGAAAATAAATTATTAAAATTAAATAACGGGATTTTTAAAATCTATTTTTTTTTTTAAATTTTAATTTCTTTTGTCTCTCTGTTTATCTCTCTTGAAAGTTAAAGCTCCTTTCCGTGTTTGGCTTCGTTTGGTGTTTTAGCTGTGTGTGTTGTTTATAGCGATTTTGGGGTTTCCGTGTTTGGTAGGGATTGGATGGTGCCGGGACGGCTTTAACGATTGGGGTGGCCAATCAGGACCGTCGGTTACGTGGACTCTAGATTTGATGGCGAAGCCTTTGACCTTTTGTTAGGGTATGATTAGTGTATTTTTGAAGCAAGGATATGATCGTGTATTGTTACTGCGGGTATATTGTGTATTTGTTGCTATGGGATATGCATATTAATAATATTGGAATTAAAAGTTTTTTTTTTTATAATTTACAAATTATTAACTTAGCAATTTTAATTGTTGAAGTAATGTTTCTTATTTATTCAAACGCATATCTTATCAGAATTATTTACAAATTATTATATCAGTGTTAATTTAGAGGGAAAATAAATAATTTATATATTTTTTTGAATATTTTATTAAATTCATAATTTTTATATTAATAAATTATTAAATAATTTAAATATATCATTTATTAATTTATTGGATTATTAATTTAGTATTGTTGGACCCGAGACTAGTAAAAAATATTTATTTGACTGATATTAAATACTAATTTAGTTATTGTTTAAAACTATTTACTCCTCATTGTTTAGCAACATCTACTTGCATGAGTGGGATAATCAGTAAAACTCGCCCAAAAATTGGAGGAAAAAAAACGCAAGGAAGGTATATTATTTTTTAATTTTTAATTTTTTTGGTTCTTGGTTCCCAAATCCAGTCAACCTGGTTCTTCTTTTTTTCTAATATCCAATGAATGCAAGATCACAATAAGCCTCGTACACCTTAGTTGACTTCAAACAATAAACCATTAGATTTTCCCTATTAAGCCATACCCAAGAGTCTAGGTTTTTCTGGGGTTTACGTTTTACGTTACTAGTTCACTTCGCTTGTCTCTCTGCTTTGGGAGTGTCTGTGTCTCTCCAAGAAAGCTCGCTTTTAATGGAAGCCAAAGCTCTGCTCTCTGGTTTTGGCTCCAACAACACAATCCCATCCTCTTCCATCGCCAAAGCCACTCTCTTCCCAATCTCTCCTTCTTCTTCTTTCCCTCGGCGAGTCTCGTGCTCCTACAGACTCCGCCCTTGGATTTCGCACAAGCCTCGCCATTCCAACACCGCCATAAAATGCCAAGACCGCGCCGCGGAGAGAACGGCTGTTGGGGCTGACTCCGGCGGCGGAAGGAAGAGGCTCGCGGTCTTCGTCTCTGGCGGTGGATCGAACTTCCGGTCAATCTACGAGGCGTCTCTCCGTGGATCGGTTCTCGGAGACGTCGTCGTTTTGGTCACTAACAAACATGGTACCGTCTCGCTTTTGTGTTTTTTCTTCTCCGCAATTTACGTATCGGCGCCGAGTGAATTTGGCGGAAGATACATTTGGTATAAATGTCTGTAAAGAAGTTCCCGAGTCGCATAAGCTATTCACAATGGTCTGAAATTTTGTATCTTTAATAGTTGATAAGAATTTTGTGTTTAAGAAGTTAAAAATTCTTGAGAATGGAGGATATCTTTTGAATTATGCTGGTGAATTCAATATGTTACGAGAGCTCTAATACTTGCATAATTGCAAAGCTCTAATTATGTGAGTTTAGGAATATAAACTGTTTCTCTTTATATTTATCTTCTATTGTCATTGAGTTCTCTCTTTCATCCAGGATGTGGTGGAGCTGAATTTGCTAGAGAGAAGGGAATCCCAGTTATCTTGTTCCCTAGAACAAAAGATGAGCCCAATGGGCTATCCCCGACTGATCTCGTCGCTGCACTGAGGTAACCATCCTCTTCGACGATGTCGGTCCGAGTCTTCGTTTCTTTGGATTTGGTGAAAGATGAATCATCCCTTAATTTCTAAGGTGTAATAATGCCCTTGCACAGCTAAGAACTTAACTGAAACTGAACCTGATATAACCCCTTTCACGCACTTCACGTTTTCTCGAAACTACCTGTTGCAAAGGCAGAGAGGAAGGCAAGGAAGACTAGAGCAGGGGGCTCTGTGCAATTAACTCGAATAGGATTTTAGCTTAGGACCTCGAGATTATTCATGTTGGGAAATCTCATAGTCATTATCTTGTGCTAATGAGGTCTTTTTTCTCCTTTTGTTATGCTACAAATATTCGTTCTCTAATCTGCAGAAGACTACTATGGTCTCATGTTAGATTGCTAACCTTATTTGGATTTTCCATCTTTTGTAGTTTGGTATCTTGAACTATATACTTAATTCATGATACTAGACCAATTACATTGTCAATAAGATTAGGACATCATGCAAAGTTCTCGTTATGCAAAGTTCTCGTTATGTCATGTCAGTGCTTGTTTACTATTTTTCTTTTAATTTGATCAGGAGCCTTGAGGTCGATTTTGTCCTCCTAGCAGGGTATCTTAAACTTATACCAGTCGGGCTCGTCCGAGCTTATCCCAAATCCATTGTCAACATCCATCCATCTCTTCTTCCAGCCTTTGGAGGCAAAGGCTACTACGGTATAAAGGTGCACAAAGCAGTCATTGCTTCGGGGGCAAGGTATATTTTTTTTAGAAACTCTTGGAACGTTAACATCGAAACTCATCTTAACATGAATGTTACAAAGATGGTTTATTGTATTCGTTGTTTGGTGTCAGATTCTCTGGCCCCACAATACATTTTGTCGATGAGCACTATGACACGGGGCGAATTCTTGCTCAAAGTGTTGTCCCTGTGCTTCCCAACGATACCGCTGAGGATCTGGCAGCAAGAGTTCTCAAGGAGGTAGTGAATGCTGTATGCAAGCCCTTTTTTCTTCCCTCCCTCTTTTTTTTTTTTTTTTTTTTTAATTTTTTGTATTGTGGGCCTTGTTTTCTGCCCTACGTGATGAAGAAAAACTCCTAGCTATTTAAAACTGAAATAAATATGTTTTTTCGAATACATGAAGTTCAAAACTTTGTTTAGTACACTCTTTCATTTCTCTAAATTCTTTACAGGAGCATCGTCTGTATGTGGACGTGGTAGCAGCGTTGTGTGAAGATCGGATAACATGGAGGCAAGACGGCGTTCCTCTAATTCAGAGCAAGGAGAACCCGAACGAATACATATAGCAAACTACTGATCTCTTGCATTATATAACAGCCGACATTATCCGAAACTTGGGAAGGCCTGTGTTGTAGAAGAAGAGACATTTTTGGTCTTATTTCGCTGACCTCCCCACCAAGTGTACAGGCTCTCCTCCTTGTGCAAGGCCTTTTGGAGCTTGTTCATCACATTCATCGTTGCGCTCATTTTCCTGTTAAGAGTTCAAGACGATGAGAGATATATGTGTTAGACAAATAGTTGATAGAGCTTGCAAAATTTCATTCTGTGTCTATTTTGTTAAATTTTTTTTTTATTTGACAGTTCTTGCAAGTCCACAGATTATGTACTTCAGGCTAATTTCAGCATGGCCAAATATTATACTTTACTAATGAGCATCTAATGACAAAACACTTGCTTTACTTAAAATTGTTTGCTTCTAAACCTATGCACATATATATACGTACTAAAATCCATCAAATAAATTCACGATTTTGTCACTCAGGAAATAAGTAAGAAAAAACATGCAAAGTGGAGAAAATTTTGACCAGAAAATGCCAGAGATTTTTATGCCCCTGAAGTAAACGACATTCGTTTCCTTTGAAAAGAAAAACGACATCAAAACTAATTCATCAGTCATCACAAGGTAGGAAAGATGTGCGGTCCAGATGAATCCTCCACACAATGCGTCCCCCAGATTGTACTATAAAAACACCACTAGGGTTAGCTATAGAAAGACCCAAGCACACACGCTCTCTCTCTCCTTTTTTTTTTTTTTTTTTTTAATAGGGCAATTTTCCGTTTTCTCTTTCTCTGTTTATTTGCTCATTTGAACCGTTGAATCGTGTTCGTTTCAAGAGGTGAAACTGAAATTACTAGTGTCTGAGTATTTCGCTACATGTACCAAGAGAAGGGCGAGAAAAGAGTGCCCTTGATCTTGAATTGCCAAAGTGGCTGTAGCCAAATTGATCCAACGGCTGAGAAGTTAACTGGCCGGTTGTTGCGAGATTTCCTTGTGGAGTCTCTTCGTCGACATATCTGCTTACCGAACTTCTCACATTTTTTTTTTCTCGTTTCATTATTGTTGGATTTGATTTTGATGGGTAAAATGAGAAGGGAGAGAAGAATGAAATGGCATAGGATTTAGCCTTTTCAAGAGACCCTTCTCTTTCATCAACTATATATTTTTTTGTTATTATTGATTGATAATGAGAAAATGGGTTACCTTCCAGGCAAGCTGCTTTGATTCAACGGCTGTTTGCGTCTATCGGTGCCTACATTTTTTTTATACCTTTTTTTATTGGATAACTTTTTCTTCCTTATTTTTACATTACCCAGATTCCGAGTCTTTCTTTTCCATTTTCTGAAAAAGGACTCAACTTTACCTTCACAATCTAAAGGGACGGCGTAAGAGAAACGACATTTAGAAAAGAAAACGACGATAAGATTAGAAGTTTAAATAGAGAGCGAAAGACAAAAACAGAACAAGAAGAATCAAAAAGAGATGGCAGCTGAGCTGGTAATCAACAAAATGACGACGATTTTAAGAACGACAAGGGATGGAGAAACGACAATATTTAAGGAAACGACAAGAAATTGAGAGACGTTAATCAACAAAATGACAACGATTTTCAAAACGATAAGGTATGGAGAAACGACAATATTTGTGAAAACGACAAAAATCGAGAGACGTAAATCAACAAAATGACAGTGATTTCAAAAACGACAAGGTATGGAGAAACGACAATATATAGAAAAACGACAAGATTTTTAGAGACGTAAATCAACAAAATGACAAGGATTTTAAAAATGACAATGTATGGAGAAACGACAATAATTGGGAAAACGATAGGTAATTGAGAGACGTAAACCAACAACATGACAGGGATTTCAAAAACGACAAGGAATGGATAAACGACAATATTTAAAAAACGACAAGAAATTGAGAGTCGTAAATCAATAAAATGACAACGATATTAAAAACGACAAGGTATGGACGATAATAATTGGGAAGACGACAAGTAATTGAGAGACGTAAATCAACAAAATGACGGATTTCAAAAACGATAAAGAATGGAGAAACGACAATATTTAGGAAAAGACAAGAAATTGAGAGATGTAAATCAAAAAATGACAATGATTTCAAAACGACAAGGTATGGAGAAACGATAATACGTAAATCAACAAAATGACAACGATTTCAAAAACGACAAGGTTTGGAGAAACGACAATATTTAGGAAAACGACAAGAAATTGATAGATGCAAATCAACAAAATGACTGATTTTAAAAACGATTATGGAGAAACGAAAATATTTAGGAAAACGAGAAGAAATTGAGAGACATAAATCAACAAAATGGCAATATTTCAAAACCGACAATGTATGGAGAAACGACAACATTTAGTAAAACGACAAGAAATTGAGAGACGTAATTCAAGAGAGAGCAGTAAAAATAAAATAGTAGGAAACGACAACGACGTGATAGATGAGCCTCGGAAGAAAACAAACAAAACCTGATAGATGGCAAAAACATGGAACACGACGAGAAAGAAGAACGACAGCGTAAGAAAAACGACAATAAGTTGCAAATTTAACTAACAAGAGAGCAGCAAGTAAAACTAGATTAAACGACCACATCAAAGATGGGCTACAAATCAACCACATGACATATATAAAAACAAACAACGAGAAAAGGAAAACAGTAATAGAGACGACAATATTTAATAAAACGACAATAAGATGAAAAACTGGAATAAAGATCGTAAATAAGCTTGTACACCAAAGTGTAGTTTTTCAAGCAACCAAAGAATCAACTGCAGTGCAATGGACCTCAAGGAGTCAGATTTTCGCTGAGATTTTTTTTTTTAAAGATAAAAAGAAATACTTTTGCAATCTTTTCAATGCATTTTATGTTGTACATTTATAGTGCTGCCATATTAATGAAAATTTTACATTTTCCACAAAAATAAATGCTGTTTATACTATATACATACAAAGTACCATTGCCACATTTCCCAGAAAAAAAAAAAAAAAAAGTACCATTGCCACAATCCAATTTATGGCCCTTATCCTTCACAAATCACAACCAACTCCAATCTTTGCTAAGCCAATAATAATCCTATCAACATCGATCAAAACCCCAAAATCCCAAAACAAAAAACAAAAACCCCAAAATTACGTACAAAACAATGCACTTGATTCTTTATACAAGGCATCAACAAATATATCACTAGTTATATCTACAATAGCTATATAGACGGTTCATCAACTATTGAAAGCGGTGGTCAAATGGCTCACTTTCAACCCAACCCTATTTCCAAAATCACCCCTGCAAGAGTACGACACGGTCGGCAAGGCCTCAAACTCGAACCCCACCGACCTCTTCGCGTCGAAAGCCGCCCGATCATCGGACTTAGACGAAGCCTTATTTTTGGAGGGATTAATAATCGACCTCGTAGTCCTCTTGTAGGAACCGAACCACTTGGTTTGCATGTAGCCATTTCTCCTCCAAGGTGGCATAGGCATGTCCTTGCTCTTCATGGACTCCCTAATGGCGTTGCACATTAGCCTCACTATCTGCTTGAGCTCTCCGACTTTGCCGACAAATATTTGTGGGAATATCTCAAGCAGCGAAGTGTATTGGTCAGTTGGGCGAGCGATTTCAAACTCTCCCACTAGAAAAGCTTCCACTATGTAGCGAGTCCCTTGGACGTTGACATCAACGTACTCATAGTCTCCTGCTGGGAAGCGCTTTGATCTCTCCCACTTTGACTTGCAAAGTCCTGCAATTATATAAATTTGACATTATAAAACTAAATTAATAATAAGTTTTTAAGTGGTCAAGTTTATATCATATTTATATCAAATGTGTATGTGCACAAGAAAGAAAATAGTCCTATCTTCTATCTAAGATAATATTCCTAGAGCATATTCAATAGATACTAAGCATACCCTAAAGTGAAAGAAAGCTTAATTTATGAAATTATAAAATACTCTAAAATAATTAATAATTAATCTTACCGGCATCGAAACCCTTGTCTCTTAGACTCGTCATCAAACGCCTCTTGAAACCAAAGGACCCAATGTCCCCAATGTTCTCATAAGCACCTTTTGCTTCACAAAAGATCTTCCTCTTCACAATATCATCATCACTGTGGCCAAGCAAATTCCTCAGCGAATCCTTCTTCTCTGAATAAGGCCAATCATTCTCATTATCAGACCCTAATTCGTTCTTGTGTTCCTTCTCGATAAGCTGATCGACCAATAATTCCTGATCGTGACAATCAAGTCCCTCCTCCGAGCCATCTCTCTCCATGAACGACTTGACGAGATCGGAGAGATCCGTCGAGCTCTCCGGCGAGTGCTCGCTGCCGCTGCTCTCGCAGAGCCTCACCCGAGCCGCCGCGTCGGAGGCGAAAGCCGCCGCCACTCTCTCGAACCTCACCGGAATTCTCGCCATTATCATTAACTTTTTTACTTCCTCAATTTGTTGAAATTCAATTTGATTTTGGAGACCTCTTTATGATATAGGATGAGAAAAGGTGAAGGAAAAAAAAAAAAACACACAGAGATAAGAGAGAGAAATTATTAGGTAAGTTTCAATTGTGTCGTCATATTGTGTTCATGGTGTTTTCACAGAAGACACATCCCAAGAAAAAGTAAGAGAGAGAGAGAGAGAGAGATTAGGTTTAGATTTGAGAACAAAAAGTTGGTAATTGTAGTATTATTTATAGTCCACGGTGGTGGCTAATAGCAGTATAACATGCACTTGGGCTTGATTGCGATACTCGTCGATGTATCTATTCCTTTTAACGTCCCGGTTCGTTTTCCCTATTTTTTCTTTTATAAATTGGTGTGTGTTAGTGTAAGCGCTAAGACACACAAGGATATGCTTAATTAATAAACTATAAATCTCAGCTAAATGGGTCTATCACGGGGAAAAAACACTTAAAATTGGCTTTTTCTGAAAAAAAAATTAATTTTAAGGGTGTGGTATATTTATAGATTAATGAACGCTAATCTTGGTAAATTCTCTCACATCAACAGCCTTTTCTATTTTTCTTATTTTTTTAACAGTTCTGAATTTGTCATTCGAGTGTAAAGGGGAATGTTAAAATATGTCGTGGCACTTAGAATTATACCTTTGTATATATATTTAATATATTTATGTATCTTAATCATATGATGACGAGTTTGTTGACCCCACATAATCAACGGTCTCGGTTTATAGTGGAGTGGCTCTATCTCTACGACTCTACGCATGTGTGAGAGATGTTTTGGAATTGGTGACACTATTTGACACTGTTCAACGGCTTTGATTGTTTTATCCACTCTTGTCTCTCAGCTGAATTTGGCTTTATTTGATAGGGAATACTTGAAAAATGTTTATGTTAAATTCCATAAAATCACTCTTATTTTTAAAGAATTTTCAACGTCTTAGCTTCGTATTTCAGAACTCTTGAGAAATCAGGTTTTTCTAATATGTTACCATCGATGTGTTGTGGGAATTAACAACAGTAATTGGTTAAAGTGGATGAAAGTGTAATAAGAGGGGTGAGAATGGCAAGGAATGAATGAACCTTCTGATCCATCATGTATGGGTTAATTTGCAGAAATTACATTAGCCATTTGTTGCAGAGTCATTTTGTTTTGCAGTCTGTCTTGAGTGATCTATAGTTTATATCTTAATTTTTTCAAATAATAATAATAATAATGATAATAAAGTTTATGTCTAAAAATAATGCTAAAAGGTTGAGCTCTTACTTCGTTTACAATAACCATTTGATTACTACATTAGTCCTTGATTGCTTGTTGATTTTGATTGTTTATTAGGTTAAGATTTGGTTAATTCTGTTTAGGTTTTTTTTTTATTTTAATTTTGAGTTTTTTATTTCACTTTTAATTGTTTTGGGTTATATATGTTGAGAATTTATTAGTTATTGAACTTTCAAAAAGTTAAGTGATTTAATTTTATTAATATATATGCAATGCAAATGTGACATCAAGAGATGTTTTAGAGTTGATTTTGATGTATAAAAATTATTTGAAAATTTTGAAAATATGAGAGATTTTTTTTTTTAATAACTTAGACACAGATTTTTTTCCCTTATTTGATTTGAGTAAAACCTCAAACTGTACACATAAAACCACGTGATTAATAGGGTCTCCCATATGCGTCCCACGAGGACCACAAACTCCTACGTGTGTCACGGTTGATCATACGTGGGAAGTTATAAGACGTCCTCGTGGCACTTTTGCTACGTGTTTCCACATCACTGCCTTTTGTTTTTCTCTATATATTTTTTTTTCACTTCTCTAAATCTTTTTGTATCTTTTGGCTTTTGAAGATAATGATAGTTAACACTGGAAATCTGGATGAGGAAAATAGACGCAGGTAAGAAATTGCAAGTGTTTTTGAGATGTCCAGATTCATTGAACCTGTTGATGTGTCTGGGTGCATTGAACCATTTAATTATTTTCCTCTATGGATAACTTGATGCAAGTAAAGAAAAAAGAGTTAAATCATTGAAAAGTTGTAGATATAAAATGGAACTTGTTATTCTTAGCCGCCAGAACCCAGAAGATATATATGTATATGTGTATTTGTATCTATGTATTGCATTATTGTAACTTGTTAATACGTCTTCCAAAAAGAGAATTTTTCAGACTATATACTATTAGATTGGTCCGATTTTTATGAGGACGTAGCTTTTTAGATTATTCTTCATATTATATTGATAGAGTCAAGTTATCATGAATTCGAGTATAGAAAACTACACTTCTTGATATTGAAATTGGGAATTTTTTTTTTCAATTAACTTATATATATTTGGTCTTTTTTTACACCAAAAGGGAATACATATAATCTAGTTTTTAACATAAGATAAGAGTTATTTCTATACTCCTTCCAATACAATGCCGAAAGCTTATCACATTATTATTATTATTATTATTTTGCCTACACTAACAAGTCAAAGTTTATTATTGTCAATTTAAAAAGATCCGTCGAGTTTAATATTTATATCTGAAGCATTGTCAACTACAAGTACATGAACGTAATCATAGACTCATAGAGATATATAGGCGTGTAATTTTGGGTATTTCATGGGATGAACAGTTCATTTCATGGAATGAATCCATAAAATTTTTGGGTAATTATTCGAATTTTAAATATAAAAAAATTATAAGAAAAAAAGAAAGGGAAGAGCCATTTCATGTCATTTTATGGCATTCTATGGAAATTATTCGGGTAAAAGTCATTCATGGCATTTCAAAAAAAAATATATATATATATATTCTGAGTAATTTCAAGTATATACACAGATTTGCTATTCGGGTAATTTCCGGATAATACCCGAAAATTTCACTGTGTAAATAATTACTCGGTACTATACATTCCAATCTCTCTCTGTCTATATGACATTTGTCACACTGCAAAATTGACTACCCTCCAATCTCTCTCTCTCTCTTCTGGAAACATGATATACTTTAGATTGAATGAAAAAGTGTGAGAATTGATGTATCGTGTATAATGTAGTTGTTGATATTTAAATTGTGAAATTTTATTTTACCAAGTTACAAGTGTTATATCTAAATTTTAGTACCCTATGACACAAAATTTGGTCTCATAGCATTAGTCGTTTTATTTGTCCTTCCTTTTTTCTGCATGAGAATCGTTGGAACTGGTTAGTGGAATTTGTACACCAAACAATATTCCCAAATCCTTTCATTCTTTGAAACCTAACCTGCATTGAGGCTACATACATGGACATGGTTTTTTTTTTTTTAATTAAGGGGAAAAAAAAAAAGAACTTGCAAAGATGACTCAAAAAAAAATTCTGAAAAGCAGTTAGCATGGATTATTATTATTTGGCATGATCAAATTAAGGGTATATTTAGTTGGGTGGATATGAAAATAATCCTTCACGCTGTTTGGTAGAAACAATAAGAGATGAAGAATTAAAAGGATGGATAATAATTATTTGTAAAATTACTATATAGTCTATCTTTATTATTTGTTAATAATTAGTATTGAGAGTAAATTAGACTTTTCATTACTTAAATTATTAGAGAGCATACATCCTTCTATTTGAGGAAGGATACAATTTAGTGGGCTGCAGAGCTCTCCTTCACCTCTTTCTTCCCTCCTCTCCTTCCTCAAACTATTCAAATAATTTTGTCTATTAATAGTTATAGTGGTAATAATGATTTTGAACAGTGACAAATCATCTAAATGTTTATACCAAACGAGATATAAACAACAGAATTCAATTTCTCCCTCCACCTCTTCAGTCTTATATCTATCATTTCACCTAACCAAATAAATCTTAAAGACTTCATCCTCATACCTCGTCATCCAACAAACCTAACACACGCAAAGACTAGCGAAGTATGTACTCCCACTCAACATTTAGAACTCAAAGAATTTTTTTGATATACTTTATTTCTTAAAATATTAATATATCACCACTGACAATTTTTATACTTCTAATATGCTTAAACTTTAGTTTCTCTCTATAATAATTTAGGTCTTTTGGTCTCAATCGATCGAAAATTTCCATCGATCATAGAGATCATATTAAAAAGAACCCTCGTTGTCTTCCTATTTCCGAGACACCCATTTTTCAAAAAGTAGTGCATGTTTCATCCCGTAAAGCGTTTCATTAGAATTTACTAGTAGAATCAATCTATGATCGGGATTAATTAATTTTATGTTTGAGATCTGTCGAGTCCAAATTAATATATGTATTTCCTAATTTGAAATATAATTTTCCTTTAAAAAAATGGTGCATCTTCGTATCATCTCCTTTAAAAAATTTATTATTTACTCCTATTTTTCTTGAGAAAATAAGAAAATCCACCCTGCCGATTAAAAATCTCTATCCTCGTTTTATTTTTCCTTGGAATTTTACCTTACAGTCTAGATACAACAAAATTGAGAACTTAATATTCAGCTTTCGGAAACAAGGGTTTTATTTTAGAATGTTCCTTGTAATTAAAACAGGGGCATAATACGAGCGACGCCAAATTCCATAAATAAAAAATCAAGTTGCCATTTTATTGTTGAGGTCAGACACCAATACTAAGATGAATACAAACGACCCTCCTTTCTCTCTATGTTGGGAATGTTCAAATAAATCCAATCCAACAAATTGCATGAGAGTGAGGAAACAAATTTCCATGTGTAACTGATAGCCATGTAATAGAACCAAAAAAAAATATTAGGACAAACTATACAAAGCGTGCACGCCGGAAAAAACCGGCTCCACCTAAATAATTGATCAGGATTGAACTTTAGAACATTAAAAACATTACCAAGCTATACATTTTTAACAAGCACATTTTCTCAACCTCTCGAT
The DNA here is from genome assembly GCA_018132145.1 of Boehmeria nivea var. tenacissima. Lineage (NCBI taxonomy): Eukaryota > Viridiplantae > Streptophyta > Magnoliopsida > Rosales > Urticaceae > Boehmeria > Boehmeria nivea. Next base: position 15,695,752 of record CM030877.1, on the reverse strand, counting down.
CATGTTATAGTAGAGATCTTGATAGCTACTGCCGGACTTACGACTGTCCAAGCAACCTCTCCTGCAAGATGTCACTCAGCTTCGCGTATAGAGCTTGTTGCTCATTGATGCTGAGGTTCATCAGAATCTAAAACAGCGCAGAAAGGCGTTGAAATTAGCATTCATGTTCATTCATTGATTAGTAATGAAGTTAATTTTATGAAATCATGTAGTGGGAAAATACCTGGTCCAGGATCATCTCAACAGAGATGCTTTGAGGCACGACGAATGACTGATGGTAGATGTATGCAAATACGGCCATCACCATCTGCAAAAGGACCACGTCAGTTAACAAGACTTGCATCATCGCCCCCCAAATTTAACCAGCTCATCCAAAATGATGGATTGCGCCAAACACACATTGAAGCAGGTGTTGACTTAAGCGCTTACTAGCAATTTTGAAGTTTGAACTATAGAGTGGTATTTAATTATGAGAGAGAAACATGCAATAGGTCGTGAGATGTACAGAAAATGATGAACAAAATACTAGTAACCGATTAGGGAAGCCGCTCTGAAGAGATTTCATCAGTAATTTATGGAACAAGGTTGGGGTCAAAGTTTGGCAAAGTTTACCTGACAGTCCATTCTATCTGTAATTCCACCATGCCCAGGAATGCTATCACCAAAATCCTGTAGCAAATTGGAGATTAAATATAACGGTATTATTGATATCTTTGAAATACAATTAATCGGAATATATATTGACAGAAAAACAGTCTCATGTGCAAACCTTGACTTTGAAAGCTCTCTTAAAACCACTAGCAAAGAAGCCTCCAAAAGGTGCTATTATTGATGCAAATAAACCAAAGCATAGGGCATGCCACTGAACTGGCAAAATTGAAAATTCTTTCCAAGGAAACTGCATATAGAAACACAAAAATTCAACAAATATATAATGACTTGACAGTGATATCTCACAAATATGAGGATTTGATGGCCCCGAATAAATCATGATATTAACTTCATATGCCTCATCGTAAAGAAATTGATAATTCTGGATCGCATATGAAGAAAAATGCAATAGGCAAAACAAGGATTATAATATTTCCTTTGGTAGCACCTTTAAGATAATTTAGGCTTTTCTTAAAGGTCTCAGGTTGAGGTGGGTTCAAAGAGTGAAAACGGCTAGATAAGATAAATGTTATTAGACAATATATATTAAAGACTTTACTCTGGAAGCTTAAATTTTAGACGAACACATTTCATCTTTTCTTGGATGACACAGTACACAGCATATTTTTCGAGAAACAAACTATGAAGTATCTATCTCTATGAGATCTTTAAATTAGAAAGATTTTTGTTTGATAAACTTATACTCTTTATCTTGAACAGAAATAGATAGTAATAACAGGCTAGAAAGAAAGTCACGTAGCTCACCCATTGAGGAACCCATGCAGGTAAGACAAAAGGGTACGGCTTAAACAGTGGACCAGGATCACATTGAAGCCAACCAGTTGATAAATCCTGCAAATAAATCCTCATATTTGACTGGAGTTAAATTTGTGTTAAATGAAATAGTACTTCCTAACCTTCAACAAAATGTAAAATTACCTTCCTCGGGCATGTTAACCATGGATACCGACCCAGGACATTTGCTAACTGCACAAGTAAGTGTATATGTTAGGGAGCTCAAAATTCTATTATGTTCTGCTTTCAATAGAAATTCAAACTTGTTTTAAATATCAAGAAGATGGCCATGTAAGATCAATTATGCCTTCTAGTTGTTACCACTATTATGAGTAGACTGAAGAACAAAACGGAAGAGCTTAAGATAAAACATCTTTGTCCCTTTGTAATATAAAAATAAGTCAAAACAAAGAGCTAAACCAATAGGGGAGAGAGAGAACAAAAATTGAAGATGTGTCTTTCATCAGCATTCATGGGCACCACTAGAGAAAAAATGCTACTTCATGGCAATCGACCTGGCTGAAAATGGGGAAAAACGGATATGCCCTAGTACATGGTGGGAGTGACAATTAAAGTCACAGATACTTGTATTAACCACATTACCAACACAATCTATATTCTGAATTCAGAGCATAAAAATCTCCTCGAACTAGGCCTAACCACAGCCACTAGTTTGCAAATGAGTGGAAAACTCTGTGCGATTTGCAATAAATTGTTTCCTAAACCTATAAAAGAAAATAAAGTAAACAGCAGAGTTTTTCTGCCACAAAGAAAAAGACACGCCTACCAGAAAAGCAGAGATTATAGTTGTAACAGAAGCTCCAATAAAGCCCTCCCAAGTTTTCTTTGGTGATAATTTGATCAAAGGAGTTCTTCCAAAAAAGAAACCAAAGAAATATGCAGCTATATCATTAATAGCAATAAGTGTCGCTGGAAGAAGAAACCTGCATCCATATTTTACAGCATATAATAAGAAATAAGTTTACCACCAAGACACATGGAGTCTAAAGACTATTTCAGGGGAATAGTAAGAGAAAAACACCATACACATCCTAAGTGTTCCCCAAATTACAATTTCTGGTCCTAGGTAAGAATTTACTTTTATTGTAGTTATGTACCTAATTTACCTAAGTAAAAAGATAAACCAAACATTCCACATCACAAAAATCATAGTTGACTCTTGTTAAAGTAAATTAATACATAATTAATTCAACCACCACCTAGTCATAGGTCTAACTTGCTATATCAGAACCTGAAAGCAAAATAATGAAGGCCTAATAGTAAAGGTCTGAGAGGTGGACTAAAGTAGATGATTTTTGGAAACCCTAAAGAGACTTATTTTCCCAAATAGCTGTATTACCAGAAAATTCCTTCAAAAATGTTGGCCACGGTGAAAGACGATTGCGTAAACACCACAATCAGAATCATGTGTGTCCATGCATACTGGCCAAATTGATATTTGTACATCTTCTTCTTCAGAGTAACGATGAACCACACAAAACCTGAGCCAGATACAAGAAATAAAAATAAGAAAAATCAATGCTAACAGAAACTCAAAACAAATTGTTTACAATAAGATTTCCCGACTCTAAAATCCACATTGTTACTGTAGACAAAAAGACAATGATAATAGTAACTAACCTGCAATATACAAAGAGTAACAGATAACCATCTGATACTTTATAAGGCTGCTAACAAGCTTGTAAAGAAACTGGTCCGAAGTTACAGTATTGACAAGTCGTTGACTGAGAATGCGACCATATACAAATAACATCGCCGTGAAGAAGAAGTGCCTGCTCACACAAGTAAAAGACTTTGACAAACGATCTCATAACCTAGTATCTAAAAAATTCGCTTGCTTCTGTCAAGAAAAAACCATCACGATGACACGAAACAAGAATGTCTAACCAATTTAACAGCCTGAATCCCGGGAGGTGTCTATCTTCATGGGCTTTCCGTAGTAGATTGAACAACTCTTTTGCCATAAAGATTTGGATAACCACAACCATAGCAGTAATACAGAGATGGCCTAAGTAAATTATTAATGCAAACCCGCCAATCATCCAAAGGGAAGAGTATGTGCGGGTCCACATTGACCTGTACTTGTTACGGTCATCAACGAGTAAATTGCCCCCATTTGCTTTACTAACATCCGGAACAACCTGAGTGCCCAAGAGAATACATAACCACAGTAAATTATAGGCAGTTTAATATGACTCAAAACCAGCCAAAATAAAGTTTCAGCTTGTACCAAATACCAGTATGCCAGAGCAAGTACAAATTCATACAAAACCAACTTAGACAGACCTATTGTCAGTACTTCAAACTTCAAGAAAATGGCAGAACAAGCAATTTTAACTAACCAACTAACCTCGTTCGAACGCTTTCGATGCCGAACCCGAGTGCTCGGTGTCGATGGGGTGCTGGAATTTTCCTTCTGCATAGCTCTCTAGTCCTATTTTTAACTCATACGAAAAAGCATAGACACAATAATGCAGAGAAGTGTCACCTGAAACTTGAAACCACACTTATCAGTAAAAAACGAAACGCCAAAACCATTGTTTCAATCAGCTAACTATATTCACTGTCTAAGCTACTCTATAACAACACTATAAATGCCATAACTTGAATCCCTAGATAGTTGACAACAATTCACATTGGTTTTCAGATTCAAAGCTCCGATTTTTCTACCTATTAACATAAACCACACAGAAAAATCACCAACCAAACCGGATTCGCACAAAAACACAAACTTGAACCAATTCAAACAAAAACGCCATTGCCTTGAATGGAAAAAAAAAAAAAAACGAAATAACAAATCAAAAGAACAGAAAATACGAGACTGAAATCAGAAGAGCTCGCTCGTTACATTCAAATCTGAGACGAAAACCGAACGCGCGAGAGAGCGACGAGAGATAGAGAGAGAGAGATTTGAGTCTCTGTATTAGGTTTTGTCGAGTCGTAGAGTGAGAGAGAGAGAGGTTCGAAAGACCCAAACAGAGCAAAAGCTGCGAAAAAAAAGGAGGCGAATAAGAATTTCACACAGAGGGCTTTGAGAGAGAGAGAGAGAGAAGAGAGAGAGAGCGAAGCAACTTATGAGTTTTTTATTTTTAATTTTTTAATTTTTTGGGAAATAAAGAGAGAGAGAAAGGGATATTTTTGATATATTCGTTATTGAAGTAATTTGATTTGGATTAATAGTTTGTTTTTATTATATGTTAATTGTTAGGCTATTAAATATTATCGCTCTGGAGGTCCAAGTTTCCTGATTCCTCCAGGGTACAGATAGACACAATTGGTGCCAAAGGTACAGGGATCGTCCGATTCGTATGATTGAGGTCCTCGAGGGACACGTGGAAAGATCTGGCAGCTACATGTGGAGATCCTTGTCTTTTTGATTGGTCGAGGACGCTTTTGGTGTTTTCTAATTGTTGGAATTTATTTAAGCTAAAGAAAGAATAAGACAGCCTTCTTGACATTTTGAGATGTCAAATCGAGGGGAATTGTCTATCGAGAAAAGAAAACATTAGGAATTTTATTAAGTTTTGGGAACTTTGTGAAGAAAATAAATTATTGTAGAACTTTCCATTTTAATTAGATTATGCAAGATATGAGTTTTATTTGATTTGTCACCTTTTTTCTAAGAAAAATAAGTAATTATTGTCAATTTTCTTTTCGTAGACTTGGGATGTTCCACCTCACCGGTAATCTAATGTAACAATATATAATTTTGTTGCATTGACATTGCCAAAAATATCCAGAATTTTGTTTTATTAATAAAATTTGTTTGTACATTTTTTTATGATTAAAATTTGCTACATATGCACGTATTCTTTCCTTAAAAAAATTGTTTGATTCACACTTTTTAATTCTCGTGGATAAAAAAATATAGAGCTTTAGAAATTAGAAATAGTATAATACTATAAAATGGAATTTTATGAGCATACTGTCTTATATAACTTTACGCAAGGCAAAGTTTAGTTTTTTTAAGTGAAATGTAAAATTTGACATCAAACAATTAAAAATCTCTTGAGAATATCGTAAACAGACTGTTGACAATGACGAATATTACACTACTAATTGCTAAAATATTGTCAATTACACGATAATTAAGAAATATGTTCTTGGGATTATGATAAGGATGTTTCTTTCGTTAACAATTTTCCTTTTTCCCGTAATTGCAACAATTAAGAAGAGCCAACATCAGGGAAATAATTATTTAACATATTGATGTATACATTTGTGAATGAGAGAAAACAATAGAGATATAACTGATAACACACGCCAATACCATATATTGAATCGAACTGCCAAATCTAAATCAGTGTTATGAATCAGAATCAATGCTGCTTTTTGCAAAAACAAACAAAAAATTTAGGAAATTGAATATTATTGGCTAATATTGTTTTCCTAAGAATATGAAATTGAGGACATTTTTCTTCACACCACACGCCAAATAAAATGTAATGGAAAATAATGGAATAAGAATCCAAATCATGCTTGTCTACTTTGCTAAAGAATGTGACACATGAAGGTGAAGTAGTAGAAGCTGCTTTTTGGTGCTCTCTAAAAAGGTTATAAATTTTTTTTTTTTTTCTGTGCTTTGCCACTATTCCACTTTTTGAACTCGAACCCTTTAAGCTTACTAACTATTATATATACCTCTTTACAGTGTCTATGATATTCATATATATGTGTGTGTATATATATATATATATATATATTGTGTATATATATATATATATATATATCTCTACATGGAAAATCATTAACTATATATGATAAATATTAATGGCATGGAAACTTTGGGGTTTTGCTTTTGTTAGTACTATTAGATATTATGATATCATATTTGGCTAATAGAAATTGATATGTTTGTGACAAAGGAGCTAAACAACATTAGCTGATATATGTGTCTTGCTTTATTTATCATATGTTTGGCTGTATGGATTGCTTGCCTCATAACTATATCTTCTTTTACAAGAAAATAGAATATAATTCTAAAATTCAGCAATGACATATTCTTTCCCAGAAGGTATAATGAAAAAACTAATTCTAAACATTCGAATCAATATTAGGTTTCGAAATAAAAAACAGTAGAAACAACTGTTTTATCAATTAGACAAAATCACTTATACCATTCTCGTATTGCTAGGAATTCACAATATTAATTAAAATTTAAAACCAATTGCTTCGTCCATGTTCTTTTATATATCTTCTAATAATTTTAATGCAGAAAATTACGACAAACCGAAGGTTTAAGTTTTAGTCGTCGCGTAATTAATTTCATGATTATCTTGTCTCACTCACACTGTTTATTTTCCTTTCTCCTTTCACTCTATCTATTGCTAACTCCTTCATTCGCAAAAACCGAGGCAAACTGCAAGAGATAAGAGTCTTTAAGAGTTAAGACTGGTTTTTACTTCGTTGTTCTCGAAATTTCAACTTTGAATCAAGTTCGAAAATGAAATACAAGTCGAATTAGGACGTAACATGTAATCACAATGTGGTCCAAACCTAATTAATTAACCTTGGAAATCTGAGCACGCCTTAGTGACATTTTATATCTCTATTCAATGAACCGCAATATTAGCATTAACAAGCGAGTACATAAATTGGCCATTAGCCAAAGTATAGGACTTCTTCAATGAAGACACAATGCCAAAAATGGCTTTGACGTGACAGAAATTTCATACAGCTTCGAGTAATATATATACTAGGCCGATAAATATGCTTGCTAATCAATAAATTAAGTTTGATGAATTATGCTATAGAAGCAATTAGCTAGGTCACATGTTTGAATGATACTTCTAATTAGACCTAAAAGGCATATTATAGCAAGAACTAATAAATAATAAGCTTTTAATGACTAGTAATAGATATTATAATATCTAATACTTGTGATTAGCACTTTTCATATCGTAAACAACTTGACGCTAATTCCAAATAAAAAATCTGTAATTTAATCAGACAATGGAGAATCTGTACTGGCCTAAATAGAAAAATTAATGAAGCAAACACTAAATTTTAGCTGACAAGATACCTTTCAATCCCTGATTGATTCCATATTGAATATCCATATTTATCTTTTTGCCCAACAAGCTTAATTAATTAATCTCTTTACTTCCCTATCACCATCGTTTTTATCACCCAGATTTACTAAGAAAGTGAAAAATCTACTTCAAGATGGCCAATGCTTAGGCATATAAAGAAAATAAATAGGCCAAGAGAGATATTAGAATCAATTGGAAAATAATGGGAAATTGTCCTTAACAAGAAAACATTAGAGAATGGTAATATCTAAGCTCTCATTAACGTGATCATCGATGATTACGTGCTTAGGCCTCTCCGTCTCAATATACCTTCATATAAAATTCCTTGATTAATAGAAATTAATTAGGACTAATTATTTTACGCCGCGAACCTATTTAATGATTCCTTGAGTAGAATCTCTCTCTACGCGATATGGGAGCGAATCTATGCATTTTCAGGCAGCCAAGTACTAGTACCACTGATGATCATGATCATCATCATCATCAGCGAGATCAGCCAAAAGAGGCCAAAGGCGACATTGTAAGTAAAACCAACACATCTAGTAGCAGTGCTACTGCAGCATATTGCTCGGCGATCATGGGCTTGATCAGACGGCCAGGGTGCTTTGATCAGATCACAGGTCACCATAAAAAGAGGGCACGGTTACTCACGATGCACCAGCCCGCAGAGAAGAAAAGCTCGAAAGTGAGGAAAGTGACCACTCTAGAGGATTGGCTCATGGATTCACCTGCGACGAGTAATAGGACAGATTGCTTCGCTAGCGGCGAATTGTATGTATTCAAACACCATTCCTCTAGGAAGGTACACCCTTCTAATTCATCCTCTTCTGCAATATCCAATTATCATGTCCCGTCTCGTTCGAGCACTGCCTTGTTGGCCTCGAAAGCGATAAGGGACAGCATTACTCTCGAGCCCGTCGCGAAAAGTGGCAGTACTACAAATCACAACAAAATTGGAGGAGCTAAAGAGTTGGAAGTTGGGGCGAGTGATTCTTCGTTAAGCAGAAGCAGAAGTGGGAAGTTGGTAAAAAAGGTGAGCTTCAAGGAAGAGCCTGATATTATCTTTATTCACTCCCCTGAGGAAGCTTCATATTAATTTGGAGTGAGGCCAAGTAACATTAATAAGTATGTACTTGTTCAATAAAAAATAATAAGGAACCAAACTTTGCTTTTGTTGTGTCTTAGATATGTACATGTGTGTGTGTGTGATAACAAGATCGTTTGAAATGTATTTGTTTATCTTTGTTCGATTGGCTATATCCTTGATATTGAAAAATGTTGTGTATTTTGTTTAATTCTCTATGCAAAATGAATTTATGCTACAATTTTGAAATATATAATTTGACTCAAAGTCAAACCACCAATGATTAAGGTCAAGTAGCCGTGAGTGTGAGAATGTATTTAGTTGAATCAATCTACGTTGAAATAAAAAAAAAAAAAAAAAAGGTTCTTTCACTATTAAAAGAATTGTTGCGTTCATATTGTCGTTTCGCCATGAATGGTAGTCTAATAGTAGTAAGAAAAACGATGTTATTCAACTCAACCCAACATGATAGATCACAAAGCTCGGAAAACTTTTCTGCAAACAACTAAGTATATTGTTATCAGTGTATCTTTTACGAAGATGTATTTGGGTGACAGTCTTCCATAATCGAACCTTTTGATGTGTCAAATGGACAATAACCCATAAGGATATATAGGTTTGAAAGTCAAATATATTAGTGCAAGTTTGTTCTTTTCCTAATGTTGTGTCCAATGATGTTCCAACAATAGCATTTGAACAAGTTAAAAACTTCTATAACCAAAAAATAAATTGAAACTATTGAATGTTGAGTAAAAGAAAACTGATTTGTCAAAATGTTAGTAGTTGGAACAACATTGGCCACATCAATTAAGAAAAACAAAATTTACATTTCAATGTATATATAAAAATGTAAAATCGTCAAAGAAAAAGGATTATTTTCGTCATTATTGAATGAAACACGCAGTCGCTTAGAGCATGTTTAATTAATGCATGTGCTAAGAAATTAGCATAAAATCAATTCTTACAGTTGCATATGTTATATTTTGTTTTAAATTTAGCATAAAATCAATGCATATGTTATCCTTCATGTCAAATTTAACAAATTTGAAACGAAAAATAGCATGTGTTAAAGCAAATAGAACATTTAGCATATCATTGAAGAGTTTTTTTTTTTTTTTTTGACTCAAATACCATAAAGATGCTTTTAATGCATGCATTTTATTTTGATTTATTGAAAATCAAAGAATTTGAACTTTATTTATCGACAACAAAGTCGGGTGTAGAATCAGTATTAAGCTATGCCTACGACCACCTAAAGAAACGCATGTTAGCCAACCATTAACCAGCCAGCATATTCACAAGGTGGGTTATGTTGTTATTGGGTGAGTGTGTGTGTGTGTGTGTGTGGGCCCAGAGAAACCCACCAGTCTTCGAGTCACAACTCACAACCTCAATTCTCACATAGTTAAGCTAACGAAAATTATTCATTTTTGCATTTGCCGGGACAAAGTAAGTAAAAGGTTGAAAGGGAACGAAATTGCGTGGAAACTAATCTGCTTTACTATCTGCCGAAAATACGAACGACCCTCTCGGCTTTTTGCTTAACCTAACACTCTTTTATTCTCTGTCCCTGTCTCTCATTTTTAGGCCACAAAAAAAGAAGTTAATTAAGCTCGTTGGTGCGTGGACACAAAGCAAAGGCATTCCATGGCGGGACTGAAGGCAATGGCGGTTTTGGGACTGGTTTTCTGGGCAGTGAGCCTCGGAGGGAAATGGGCCGCCCAGGCCCAACAAGTCCACCACGTCGTCGGTGGCGATCGCGGCTGGGACCCATCTACCGGCATCGCCTCTTGGTCCTCCGGCAGGATCTTGAGGGTCGGAGATCAAATCTGTGAGTCTCTTTCAATCCCTCTACCTATATACACGTATATATTTGTCCCAGTCGATATGTTACATGGCTGAAGTAGTTTGTGATACAAGGTTCATTTGGTATTATGGATCAATATAACAGAAAATTTACGGAAAAAGACTTGCTTTTTGTATTTTGACAACAAAAGCTCGGGGGGAAAAAATTGTTTTGGTACATTGAGAAGTTTAACGAAAAAATGTACGATATCCATTCAACATAAGGTTTTTATTACATTCTATCATAAAAAAATTATTGGTACTGTGTTCAGAATGGCTTTTCAAGTAAGATTTTAGATTAGATATTACTATTTTGAGCATCTTAGAACTTGGCCAACTGAGCCAGTAGGGTAAAAAAAAAATGGAATATAATAATTTTATTGTTTGAGGAGCACCAACCAGTCAACGAGCATGATTATTTATTTTCAAGGAAGAAAAGAACACGAGATTGGTAGTTTTGCTTTGATTTAAGATTTTTTTGGGGTCCTATTGAGGAATCTTTTGATGGTATTATGAATGTTGGGGCAGGGTTCGCCTACTCTGCAGCGCAGGGTAGTGTAGCTGAGGTGCGGAGCAGGGAGGAGTACGAGGCCTGCGATGTGAGCAATCCGATCAGGATGTACACGGACGGCCTTGACAACATCTCTTTGGATTCCGAGGGAATGCGCTTCTTCGCCAGCAGCAACTCCGACCATTGCAAGAATGGCCTCAAGCTGCACATTGAGGTTCAGCCTCGCGACAGCCCGCCCATGGGTGGGATCCTCCAAGTGACTGCTACGTCGGACTCGGAGAAGCCTGAGTTGGCTGATGGCCCCACATCTCCCTCCGGCTCTGGACGGCTGAGTGCAAGCTTTGTTCTGGTTGCCTATGCATTACTTGGCTTTGTTATGAGTTATTAGAAGAGGCAACATTTCCGGATTAATTGTTTACCTGTGTAATGTTTGAGAGTAACGATTAAGGACTTAAATCTATCAAGTTTAGTTGTGCTGTCCTCGGTATGAGTTATGTACCGATGAGAAACTTCGTTATATCCCTATTGCTAAATGCTATATTAAGTGATGTCTTTTGTTATTTTAATTTTATTTTATTTTTCTCTAAATTTTGAGTTGGTTACAATGGAGAATCCAAAGGTACTACCATCACAGCTCCGTCAGTCCATAACTGGGGCAAGTAAAATCTTAATTTCAAAGTAAACCTTTTCTTTTTTCTTTTTTCTTTTTTCTTTTAAAGAAAAACTAATTCAAATGACTGGTGGCACAAATATCTTCCTTTATTAACTTGGCCATGATTGAAAGTTACAGGCTGCAGCATAATACTCAAAAACGGTTTGAGTTACAAAGAAGAAAGGAAAAAAGAAAAAAGAAAAAAAAAATTAATACCCTTAAAACAAAAGCTAAAATGTGTTGTCAATGATCACCCACCCCGATATGATAACGGAAAGTGATTAAGATCCAATCACTTTTCTCGCAACACAACAAAGTTAGATCCGTTTGTTTTTTGAATCTTAGAAATTCGCCTCAGGATGTCCGCAAAAGCAGTTTTATCCTGCAAAACAAAACAGAAACAAGAGAGGAGTCATTTGTTTTTCTCGAGGGAAGGAAGATGTTGCTGCATTTGCTAGCCGTTGAAATCTGCTACAAGCCCCTTTATTTTGATTTGAATGCACGTATTAGGTACCACAAAGAGCAGACGACACAAAAAATGGCAGATCGTACCTCAGGAGATCTGAGTCTCGCCTTGAATTTAGCAACGAGATCCTGAGTTGTCACCGGTGTCTTTTGCATCAAAACAGCCCTTATTTCTTCTTCCGTGACAGGCCCAGTGGCTGACGTAGATGCTGCCGTTTTAGAGGACGGTGGTTGTGTCTTTGAGGGTGTACTGCTTTTAGAACCAGATTCAGAAGTTTTTGGCTCCTGATTTAACCACAAAAGAAAGTAAATATATTAAGGAGCCTTAAAACACCAAGAAAGTTCGATGCTTAACCACAAAGTTGATACAGATATAGAGAATATCATTGAAGACCATGGCATACATTTTCGGTTTTCACCTTCTTTGGAGGTGCACCATTATTGGATGGCTTGGCATCGTCACCATTCATCTTTCTCTTTCCCTTTGAGGACTTGGAGGCCGATGCGGTTCCCTTAGCAGATGAAGGCGGCGCTGGTTTTGATGGACTGGTCTCAGCAGGCTCCTCTTTAGCTGCATCCTTCTTTTGAGCCACCGGAGGCGTAAGGGCAATGTCATCATCCATCTAGAAAACCAAAATGAACCATCAATGAACAATGTTAACCTCATTGAAACATGATAATTAACAGACCATTTCTGATAAAAGCAACAGCAATGCATCATTTCACTAAATCTATCAATCATATCATTTCACTAAATCTATCAATCATATCACAGGAGGATTTCACACACAGAGTGACAAGAATGTTTGCCCTGAGCTAACTATCGAAGAAAATTGCTATGATGAGGCACAAAAACATAAAGCAATCTAAAAAATTTACATCGTCATCATCGTCGTCGTCATCTGCATCTGACTCATTCATCCCGCCAGCCCGCCCTAGTAACTTCTTCAACTCCTTACCCGATTTGCTTAGCCCACCCCCTTCTTCATTATCATCATCCTCGTCCTCTTCGTCCTGAAAGAACAAGTGAACGTAATGCAACTTAATACACCAAGAAAAACTGTACCTGATTCTGTAATTCTCTTTCTAATCTGTTATACTAAAAATAAGGCCACAAGCCCACAAGATGTATATAGCCAAACTGGGAATACTGAGCCGGCTTGCTATACATGTCACACATACAATATGCTCAATGCTCAGATTTAAATGTTTACAAGTTTATACATGTTTGTTAATGCTGTAATTTACCACTAAGCTTAAAAATTGAAATGTCACATGAACAAGAAGCTCAATGCTCATATTTAAATGTTCACAAGGTTGAACATGCCTGTTTATACCGTAGTTAACCACTAAGCTTAAAAACTAAATGTTAAAAGCAATTTCACAGTGGAAGCAAGAAAACATCACTAAAACTTCCCACATGCAAATACAGATAGCTCGGCAAACCTGTTTGATTTCAGGAGGAGCTGGAAGTTCAGGTGCCAATAAATCTTCCCTTTCTTCTGGGTCATTACCAACAGCTTCATCATCATCCGTGAAAATCTCTTCATGCTCCCAATCATCACCTAAACCGAACGAAACACGCATGAAAATACAAAATAGTATGGATTGCCTGGTGCATAATTCACAATTTAGGTGTTCTAAGACAGAGGAGATTTTTCATATGCTTATAATCAAGGTGGAGTTCGGTTGAAGAACGATGGAACGGAAATAGTAATAAAATGAATACAATAGAAGGAGCATTCAGTTCCATAGCTCAACAAATAAACCAAACTATCCTAGTTCCAGTCGTATGACTCTGGCTGTTGAAATCATGGTAAAGTTAATTAGAAAGTACTATATAGCTGCATGGGAATTGGAGCAATCACATATGAACAAATAAAGTTCATACCCTTTTCAATATCATCGTCATCCAAATCAAGATCATCTCCCTTTGGACCCTCTTCATCATCATCATCGCCACCTTTTTTGCTCAAGCCAAGTCTGTTCTTCCTTAATGACTCCTCTTCTTCATCCTCTTCTCCTTTATCTGAAACATTTCCTTCACCCTCATCAGCTGATGTTTTCCTCCGACCCCTCCCACCACCAGCACCACTATCCTTGTCTTCAAATTTTTCCACTTCACCAAATGCAGCAGGTCCATTGTTTGCTGCTTTCATCATCCATCTTTGATAGCCATCAGCTGTCTTTTTTCTATTTTTCATTTTCTCCTCTGCTTCCTCCAAAGTAAGTTGCTTGTATTGTGCGACCTTGTTAAAATTGTACCTAAAAATCATACAGATCAAACAAACATTGCATCAAAGTTATCATTTATGCACTTCTAAACATTATCTATGCATAACGAGAATCGGAGGGAATAGAGTTTTATGGATTCAGCCGAGGAAAGAGGTTTAAATATTCCATCCACATAGAACAAGGGTAAAAATGAAATTGAGAACTCATACCATGAACCAGCAGGAATAGCAGCAAACTCCTTTCCTTGCATCACCAGTAAGTAGTACGTTGCTGATTGTGCACCTTCGAGTTGACCTTGGTACTGAAACTGACCTGTTTCATCCTCCAAGAGCCAAGGCTTATTCTTGTACTTCTCCTATTTCAAATGACCAGGTGAGGATCCCTAATAAAAACTACCATCCATGTATATGGCTCAGCAATAATTTATCAGCTATTCAGATTCCGAAAGGTAAAAAGGTTAAAAATCATGTAGCAAACTAGTGCTTAATTACACAAGCAACAAAACTATACACACAAGTTATTAGTTTCTGACATAAGTTTCACATTCTGATACACTTAGACTAATAAAATCACTCAATGCACAGAACATAAATCTCTCTGTTAGTACTTCCGTGATTCCAACTCTTGGAAAGCTATCTATATAAACTAAAAATTGGGAAATAAGGGAAAAATAACGCAGCAGCAGCAGCAGCAGTGTATAATAAGAACGACAATGTGTACCCGCAATGTATCCGTAACTTGGCGCCCTTGCAATCCGTCTTTCTGCAGAGACCATCTGTTTTCAGCGCTTTTCTTCCTCGAAAAATTTGGCAACCCAGTCACAAATCTACCTATAAAGTAGTTCTTGTCACTGCTAGAACTCGCACGAACATTGTATTCCTAGCACGATAAAAACAAGGAACTGAAGTTTATAAATAAGCATTTCTAAGTAATGACAAAAACTTCTCAAAAGAAAAAGCCAGAGATATTTCTCATGCAAATTGGTTATTTTCCTGTTCTTGTTCGTGTTCTTTTTACCTAAGCTGTTCCACAAGAAAACTTCTCTCAGCAGAACTCTTAAAAAAATCAATTCTAAATGTTTATAACCAAGAAGAACATTTCAATTAATATATACGTAATACATACATATACATATATATATTTGAAAGGAAACGAACCCGAATCAAGCGCGTGACAATGGCACCGCAGTCGTAGCATTTCCCGCGATTCTCAGCCATGGTTTTGCCACAGGTCAAGCACAGAGTCATGTGCTTGCAATTGCTTCCGTACAGTTCGGTCGTCGCGCCACAACCACCGCACGACGGCTTCAATATCAGATCCATCGACATTTTCGGTCCCTCCTCTGAGCCAGCCCCGACCCAAAAAGAAAATTAATCGCCACCACAAAAAATTAAGACAAAACCAAGAGAGAAAAACCCTAGGACATTTGACTCTCGAAGTATTCGAACAAGAAAACAAAGAATCCATCGGCTTTCAAGAAAGGGAATTTAGTTTAAGACCTCTTGATACCGAGTCGGGCAAGGTCTGAGCAATTCGACCAGGAGCTAATTGAAACCTAGGAACTGCCGAGGAAGAGAAATAGGCTGTTGTGTTGTGTTGTGTTGTGTTTGTGTCTTCAATGGAGTGTCTGAGTCAGGGCTCGCGAGTTCGGACCTTATTCCCGATCAGGGAATTGAAGACGCAATACTTTTTTTTTTTCTAGGGTATTGCGACGGTCGTTCTTGTAACTGTACTGAAATAGCGATTCGATGGATAGAGGGAAATGGAGATGTGTTTACAGACTTCCTCTTGTTTGCTCATTAAGTTTCTTTTTCTTTTTACTCAAAAAAAAAAAAATTGCTTGAATTTTAATTATTTAAAGGGAATTTTAAGAAAATAGTCACGGTTTATAAAATGATTTTAAAAAATAGTCATAGTTTCAAAAAATTTAAAAAAATTTCATGTCAAAAATTTTTTATAAAATTTTTGCCTAGTGTCAGAAATTTCTGACAGTATTTTTATGTGTATTTTTGTTATTGTCAGAAATTTCTTACAATTTTATGACTAGTTTTTAAATTTTTTGAAACGGTGTATATTTTTTAAACACACACAGTCTAAAATGACTATTTACCTAACTGACCCTTATTTAAATCAATTTAAAATTTAAAAAGTCAATTTTTTTTTAAGAACATATTGAACTACACATAAACTTTAATCTCTATTTAAGAGTACTAATTAGTACATAAGAATAAACACATGAACCACTAAATATAATCATTTTATAATACACATTTGAATGATTTCCCAAAACAGAGAATAATAATTGAGGCAAATTGTGATCGCAAAATTGGAGAAAAAGAAAAACGAAAGGCAAAAGGGAATGGAATATATCATATCGGGATATTTTGACGAATGTCTTTTTTTTTATAAATATTATTAATTTATTCTCTTTATGTACATATATTTTGCAATTTCTACTTAAAATATATTTTTTTGTAAGAAATAATTATAGGTCGTCAAATTTGTTTTTTCAAGATATATAAGACCTATTAAAAAGATAAATTTGATGATAAGAAGAATTAAAAAAAAAAACAACCACAAAATTCTCCTAAGAAAAAAGAGGTTACTATGTATAGACATGTCAATAGCTTCTGTACAATCTCAACCATCTGTTGGCGTGATGAGTCCCACGCTCACGAGCAGTCGAGATCGCACAGATGCGTGTGCTTAGCTATTTCAAAATGAAATACTTACGTTGCAACAAACCAAAGAACAAGTGCTAAGACTACACAAACGGCATAGTTCTTTTTCTTTTACCAACTTCAATTTTGACGAGTATAACAAAAGAAACAAAGTCATATGAAGTAAAACTACAACTCTTGAACGTAGACATCACTTAAAAACGACAGAAAACATTTCATTAGGCACCGCATTTCCCTTTAGTACAAAAAACGACGACAAACTATCGTGGAATAAAATAAATAAATAAATAAACACGTCTAATGCTTTATAAGAAAACGACACAGCATTTCGCTTTAGTACAAAACGAGCATAGAAGCCCGCACCTTGCTGCGGTTCTTTTTTTTTTTTTTTTAATTATTTGAGAAAGTAATATGTATATAGAATCAATAATTAATATATCATAAAATTATATATAAATATTTAATTTATTTTTTCTTTTATAAAAATATTTTACATCCATTTAGAAAAAAGTAGTTAATATGAAGTACTAAAATATTTATTGTTCTTATACGATTAATATTTACATACGCGTGCACACATATATATTATACATAAAATTTTCACTACTTTTTCTTTTCCATTGACATTTTTATTAGAGAAATTATAGTAAATATTCAATTTTTAACACCTAATTTAAATGAATACCTAATTTTTTGAAAAATATAACAAAATACCGAAGTGATTTAATTACTTACACAATGATAATTGGTGATAATTAATTTATTGACAAAAAATATGTGCAAATAATTAATGAATTGACTAGTTATTCGATTACTTCAAAAACTTGGGTATTTATTTTTATTGATGTATAAATTTTGAGTATTTTCTTACACCACCATTTTTATTATATTATTTTTGTGTTACACTTTTGATTTCTACCATAGTTACACTATAAACCTAAGATAAAGATTACAAAGGAATATTTCAAAAAATGTCACTTATGGACAACTTAATTTGAAATACGCCACTTTAAAAGAAAGTTTGTAGCTCATGCCACTTTTAAGTAATCAATTTGGCCAAATTGCCTTTTTTTTTTCTTTTACAAATGAGGAAGATAAATGAAGAGAAAGAGGATAATTTTTTTTATAAAAAAGTGGCATAATATATAATAGTAACATAAGTTGTAAACTTAAATGTCAGGTGGCATTTGATCAAAATTTTTCATTAAAAAAAAAACATATCAATCAATCAATGGTGTATATTATTCTGCAAATTACCTATAATATAAACATGGGGGCTTCTATTGCCACCTTCATTTCTGCTCTCCACACCCCCTAAATAAAAATTAGTTTCTTTTAATATTTTTAATCATTTATTTGTATTTGTGTTGTTTCAAAAATACCTTCAAAAGTATAAAAATTTGGTTTATGTTAACCATTCTTTATTATGATCATATTCTTTTAGGATGCAGTTTTCTTTTTTTATTATCATTTAGGTATGAACCTCGTTGTAGTCCATACTCTTTTTCCCCAAAACCAAACTTGATGAGCCGCACACACTATTTTTTATACATACCAACGAAAATTGAAAATTATTTTTGAAAAAATGGTGTGTGCGGCTCTGCAAGTTTGGTTTTGGGAAAAGAGGGTGTGCACTACAACGAGGTTCATACTAAAATGATAAAAGAAAAAGAAAATTGCATCCTAAAAAAATAGGATCATAATAAGGAATGGTTAACATAAACTAATTTTTTATACTTTTAAAAGTATTTTTGAAACAACACAAATACAAATAAATGATTAAAAATATAAAAAAAAATTAATTTTTATTTAGGGGGTGTGGAGAGCAGAAATGAGGGTGGCAATAGAAGCCCCTTATAAACATATATGCTCTTTTGAGTTTAAGATGACATCTTAATTTGGGCCAAATTCCAGTAGTATTTTATCATAGGTTGTAGCCCAAAATAGCCGGACAAGTTTGGCTTATAATTACGATTTTATCCCTAAAAAGACACTGAAATTAGCCATGGCATTTAGTCAATTACTGTAGCTGCCATCAAATTAGTAATAGAAAAAATACCATAAATGATCCCTGGGTTTTTAGGTAATACCACGATCCCTCTTTCAGTTTACTATAATTCCTTAATCACCTTTAAGTTTTTAAGTTCGGTTCAAATTCCATTGTTGACTTGGCATTGAAAAAGTTATGAACATTTTTGATAATTCCACAACTACCTTTATTGCCATGTCATTTATCTTGTACTAGAATTGCCAAGTCAGCTATCTAGTTTAAGAACAAACTAATAATCCCTAAATTATCAAAAGCCAAACAAAAATAAAAGAAAAACAAAAATTTTCTCACATGCTTGTAAGCCATAAAAAAAAAAAGAAAAAAAAAGAGAGATTTTGAGTTCGTGGTTAGCGAGCGGGGGTCTTTCGGTGTCATGGGTTTGGGGGTTGGGGTTCAAAGGTAGGGGGTTTGACGGCGGCTGGCGTTTGGAGGATGGGATTTTGGAGGTCAGGGTTTGGGGGTCGCAGTTCGGAGGTCGATGGGTTTAGGGTCGGGTTTCGGAGGTTGGCACTGGTGGGTTCGAGGTCGGGGTTCGAAGATCGGTGGGAGTTTGGGGTTGGAGACCGGGGTTGTGGATCGAGGGTCGGAGATCGGTGGTCAGACGGAGGCAGGGGTTGTGGATCAGAGGTCGCGCGGAGGCAAGGGTCGGAGATCGGTGGTCGGGGTTTGGAGATCTGAGCCAACAGCCCCGCCACCCCTCCTCGCGAACCCCCTCTGCGAATAGCCTCTGCCAACAGCCCCGCCGCCCCTCCCCCAAACCTCGGCGCCCCTTTGCGAACAGCCCCGCAGCCCCTCCCCGCATACCCCCCTCCTCACGAACCCACTGCGAGCCTCGTCGCCCCTCCTCACGAACCTCGTTGCCCCTCCACGAATCCCCCCGCGAGCCTCGCCGTCCCTTCGCGAACAGCCCCGCCTCTCCTCTGCGAGCAGCCCCGCCGCCCCTCTTCACGAACCCCGCAACACCTCTGCGAACAGCCCTGTCACCCTTCCATGAACCCCCTCGCGAGCTCGCCGCCCCTCCGCCCCTTTGAACTGGGTTTTTATTTCATCAGTGAAATCCACACACACCCCCGCAGCCCCTCTCTACATACCCCCCTTCCTCACGAACCCCGCCGCGAGCCTCGTCGCCCCTCATTGCGAGCCTCGCCGCCTCTCCACGAATCCCCCCGCAAGCCCCGCCGCCCCTCCGTGAACAGCCCCGCCGCCCTTCCCCACGAACCCCCCCCCCCCCCTCCCCTCTCCCCTCCCCCCCCGCGCCGCCCCTCCGCCCCTTTGAACCGGGTTTTTATTTCATCAGTGAAATCCACACACACCAAACCCAAAAAACGAAAAAATAAAATAAAATAAAAGGGTATTAATAATTTTGGGCTTGTTTGGATGCAAGAATAAAGGGGATTCTAATAGATTTATTGCTCATTATATCAAAATGACGTAGTTTTATATAAGGGCGTTTCTGATATTTTACACTTTATTTCAACGGCAAGTCAACGAAGGAGTTAAATTTGAACCGAACTTAAAAACTTAAGAGTGATTAAGAAATTATAGTAAACTGATGAGGGATCGTGGTATTATCCAAAAATTCAAGGGTCATTTATGGTATTTTTCCTTCGTAATATAGGAAATGCCTAATAAACTTTCATCGAGCGAAAACGACAAAAATTTTGAGCTTCAACCTTTATAAAGAAGACGATACCATCCGAATATTCGATCCGAACCGGAAGAGAAGTTTGACATATTGACCTCAGTTTGACTTTGACTCCTATCAGAGACAAACGTGAGGGACAGATCACACGATGGTATAATCAATTAATCACTAATCACCTACCTCGTCTCTTTATCTACCACCGTTGAGACCAACAAGTACAACCACTTCACATTCACGCTCCACAATTAAGCAAAAATTTTAATCACAAAAACAAAGAAATGTCACCCAAATAATTATATTTAAATTTTATTTTATTTTATTTAAATAATGTTATACTTATGCTAGATTTCATTTATTTTGTAAAATTAAAAATATGCTTTTGATTGTAATGTTTAGACTTCATTTACTATTATTTTCATTGTAAGTTTTACTATCAAATCTAAATATTGTAGTCGTTTTCAGTTAATATCAAGAAATTTCAACACGACATTGGACAAACCGAACATTTTGATTTTTGAAGGCGTGAGAGATTCTTTTGGGGTTGTATTTCTAAAAAAAATAACACAATATCTCCTCTCTTTTTTTTTTCATTATTTATCACCGAAAACAATTCTCATACTATTACAATAATTAAATCTAAATGAAATCCTAATATACTACAAATACAAATACCCCCAAAACCCAGTTCACTCTCATCACTCAAGACTCCGACGGAAGAGCTCCGACGAAGACGATCTACGACGCCTTTTTCGCCGCGAACGCCATGGCTCTGAAGTCCTTCGTCGAAGTCGCTCCTGATTCTCACTTCCCCATCCAGAACCTTCCCTACGGAGTGTTCCGGCCCTGCGGACCCGGTTCAGCTCCTCGACCTGGCGTCGCAATCGGCGATTACGTTCTCGACCTCTCCGAGATCGCCGACGCCGGTCTCTTCGACGGTCCGATCCTCAAGAACTCCTTCGATTGCTTTAATCAGGTCTGTACTTGTAGGAGAATGGAAGTTGTTTATTGTTTCCTTAGCTGTGTAATGGAAATGGAGTTTCGATTTTCGATTCTTTAGGTTTTTGTGGATTAATTTCTTGCTGTTTGGTTTTGTTTGTGGTGATTCAGCCTAATCTGAACAAATTTTTGGCACTGGGAAGGCCTGCTTGGAAGGAAGCTCGAAGCACTCTGCAAAAGCTGTTGTCGTGTAAGTGTGATTTCTATTCGATTATCTAAGCGTTTTGATTGGTATTTGGACTCTGAAAAGAAGTTTTTGTTCCTGTTCTGTTGCAGCTACTGAACCGACATTGCGCGATAATGCAAATTTGAGGGAGAAATCACTTGTTCCGATGGTAATACGAGTTCATGATATTTGATTAGATTTGAAAAGATGTGTCTTATTTCTAATTTGAATTGGCCTTGGAACTGTTCAGAGCAAGGTGAAATTGCTTCTTCCTATTGTGATTGGTGACTACACGGACTTCTTTTCCTCTATGCATCACGCGAAGAACTGCGGGACCATATTTCGTGGACCAGAGAATCCGATTCCACCAAACTGGTAGCGTTTTGAAGTTTACGGTGATATTCTTCAGTTTCCCTTTGTGTGCCTTTTGGATCTGATAATCTTTGTTGGTTTCCAGGTTTCACCTTCCGATTGCGTATCATGGACGAGCGTCATCTATTGTAATCTCTGGAACGGACATTATTCGACCAAGGTAAGGATTTGTTTTTCACTGTTTCTTTGTTTTTGAAACCTTTCTTTGTTGCCTGATATGTGTAGCTAACAAATAACGTGGAATTGGATTACTATGTGAATCATTAATTGTCGCTAGAACGCTCTCTTGTTGATTGTTGCTATCTAACGTCTACTCATTTATCAATTGAACAGTTTCTGGATGCATTTCTATGCATATCACTGTTTCTGTGCATACATTTGATTTTTGCAAAGCTTCTTTACTTTACATAAAAGTCAGAGGATGTGAAAATCTTATTTCTAAAAAAGCATTTGCACCTCCTAGAAAATATGTACAAGACTATTTTTCTCAAATTTGTCTGGATAAGGTTTGAGCTATGATCATGGCTAGAATTTTCAGCCATTAACTTATGAACGAAGCATATACTTAATTTGATTCAATGCTTGGATTAATAGATTGAGATATGGTAGTCAATAGTCATCAAGATTTGTTGGGTTCTATGTATATGATTGGTGATTGTTTTATCATAGGGGTCAAGGGCATCCAAGCAGTAACTCTCCACCATATTTTGGTCCCTCGTTGAAGCTAGACTATGAGCTGGAAATGGTAAGTGTTTGAAAAATGGAAAGCCCTCCCTCTTCGTTATTATCTGCTTAACTTTGGTACCTGTTTTTCGCTTTCGTTATGATGTTATTGTCCATACCCATTTATGGATAAATCTTATTTTGCTTGTAGGCTGCTATTGTTGGTCCGGGAAATGAACTAGGAAAGCCAATAGATGTTAATGAGGCAGCAGATCATATTTTTGGACTTGTACTGATGAATGACTGGAGTGGTATGCATTTATCTAATAGCTTCGAGTATTTATATTTTTGTTATACTAATAGTATGTTGGTTTTTGCAGCTAGAGATATTCAGGCATGGGAATACATTCCACTCGGACCTTTCCTCGGGAAAAGTTTTGGTAAGAGCTGAAATGTTTGTTGTTCATTTTACTTCGTCTTACAGTAAAACCTGAAGTTTGAGTAATTTCTGCTGTTAGAAACTCCGCATGGCAGGACTGACCTAACTATTTCAAGTGAAATACCACAGGTACTACAGTATCCCCTTGGATTGTGACCCTGGAAGCTCTAGAACCTTTTTCCTGTGATGCTCCCGAACAGGTGCTTGACCTTTTCCAATGCCTCAGAGCATAAAACCAGTTTGTATTCTTCTTCGTAACATTTTCATGCAGCATGATATATGATGTGTTCTTAATTGCAGAATCCCCCTCCATTGCCTTATCTTGCGGAGAAGATATCAAAAAATTATGACATTTCATTAGAGGTATATGTCGGCTTTATGCTCTAATCTTCAATGATTCTCAAGTACAGTAATTCACTTGTGAGTCTTGCAAAGTGCATTTATTGTTTCGTCAGATTGTATATAGTTAATTGCCTCTTTTTGCCAGGTTCATGTTAAACCTGCTGGAGCAAAAGATTCAACTGTGGTCACAAAGAGTAACTTCAACCACTTGTAAGCACCTGTTTTATTACCTTGCTGGCATTTACCAAGTTATCCCAATATATTTCTCCATTCCTTGAGTCCAGATTTGCACTACGCCCACTCTCTTTCGATAAGTCATACGTATGCCAGGCCATGCTTTTACATATGTCTCAGAAACCTCTATACATCATTGATTCCCTTAATGATGGTTAAAACATAGGGAAGAATATACCTCCTTTCAGCTAGAGTGTTCGCTTTTGTGTATTTTTTTTAGTAATTTTGTGTACTCATGCTACAGATATTGGACACTGACTCAACAGCTAGCACATCACACCATTAATGGCTGCAACTTAAGACCTGGAGATCTCCTCGGAACAGGGACCATCAGTGGACCTGTATGGTTTAGTTTACTTTCCAACATTTCTTGTGGTCAACTGCATCATCAGTTCTCATCTGATATCTTTCATAAATATAAAGCCTTCTATGTTGTTAAAGTGAAACCAACTACCATTTGTATCCCAAACAGGAGCCAGACTCTCTAGGGTGCTTGCTTGAGTTGACGTGGAATGGACAGAAGCCACTGTCGTTGAATGGGGCTGTTCGGAAGTTCCTAGAGGATGGGGATGAAGTCGTCATCACTGGTTATTGCAAGGTTTTTAATCTTATATAACCTCTCTTCTCTCTCTTTTTCCTGAAGAGTTTTAAAGTTCTCTCTTCTAACGGAAATTACTGCTAACAATGACACCCTTATTTCTATAATCAAGGAACAGACACATCTATGTTTATGCTGTTTGTGTGTATATTCAACTTTAGAACTATTGACCCATCCACGGTCAAGAGAAACGAAATATTGCGTATCCGACATTGAGAGATCTGCATTTTTTTTTCAATGCTAATATCATGATTGTGATTTCAAAAAGCACATGTTAAAATCTTGGATACTGTTCGTTGCAGGGTAATGGATACAAAGTAGGGTTCGGGACATGCTCGGGAAAGATTGTTCCTTCACCGCCTTGAGGATGCTGTTTGCCCATTTCCTTGATTGTTTTGTTTGGCCAAGCATTCTACATTCTACTCTTTGTCACTAGCTCAGAAGTAAAATGTACTCTTTGAATCTCAAGGTATTACTTCCGTTAGCATGCCGAAGCATAGGAATAACAGCACTCTCTAGTGTAGTTCATTAGCATGTACATTTGTACTTTCAGTGCCAATCTGCTACTCCGTGCTTAATAAATAATAATCCATTACAAACAATGATTCTATGTCAATTAGTCTTAAGATTACGTACTGTGTTCGCAAGATATGCTAATTTTTGGAAACTACTGAAAAAGAAAACTATGAAGATGCGGTGTAAGAAGTCCCACAAATATAATAAGCCTGTGAGATCTCAGACAGCTTTATTTACTATCGTTTTAACGAACTAAAGCGCTAGTTTCACATTCACTTTTCTTTTATTTATTTATTTTTCAATTAAAGGTGGCTTTTTGAATGTGCCAAAAGCAAAAGCCAATCCGTCAAAAAATGGACCTCACTGATGATGCTCATTACGCGCCAAGAGCATTCAAGAAACCTCCCTACAGTTGCCTTAAATAAATAATTAAAAAAAAAAAAAAAAGCAAAACCCATCAAATCTCTTCACATCCATTTCTCACTAAACACTTTCCCATTTCCTCACCACAAATAAGAACCAAAAAAAAAAAAAAATGAAACACTCCGGAAGATTCAGCTTCTCTTCATCCCCATCCTCCACCACCACCACAACCACCACAGTCACATACACCTTCCGAAATGACCAAACTGCCCCTCCCTCCGCCGCCCACTCCGCCGCGGCAGCCAAACTCCAATCGGCCTACCGGGGGCACCTGATCCGCGGCCTCTACAAGACGATCTCGGCCGCCGACGCCAAGGCCGGCGAGCTCCAGCGCCTGATCCAGCGGCAGGACACGGTGGACGCCGTGCGGAGCGACGAGCGCGAGCGGCTGCGGCTGAACGAGGCGCTCATGGCCCTGCTCCTGAAGCTCGACTCGGTCCCGGGGTGGGACCCGGCGGTGCGGGACGCGCGGCGCAAGGTGAGCCGTCGGATCGTGGGGCTTCAGGAGATCCTGGACTCCGTCAGCGAGGCCAAGGTCGAGCACTGCGGTGAGTATTTCTGGGGATCTTGCGATGGATTGATGAGGAACTGGGACGAGGTTGTGGCGGCGATGGAGGAGCAGGTCTGTAGGGACAGAGGTGGCGACGAATTGGAGAGGTTTTGTGATCACTATTTGGGGTTTCGCTGCCTCCAGAGGTTTCTACGTGAGCCTTGATTTCATCGCTTCTTGATCCCCTGTGGTACGGACTAGTATATCGTGTCGTGGTCCTTGATGTACAGGATGCATAGAATATAAAAAATGTTTCTTGCATACTCTTTTATTGCTCCAAAGAAATGCGAATATTACGTGGGATTATATTTTCATGTTGATTCATATGAAACGAGAGAGTTTCTTAACTATCTTGAATTACGCTCACGAAAGTTGTCACTTGGTAAAAATGTATATAGAAGAAATCGAACAGTACATTAGTGGCGATCTATGCCTTTTCAGTTTTTCTTTTTCTTTCTCCTCCCGTTAATCATTTACTAAATGTCGGAGTCGGACAAAGGAAATTCTCCCATTTACAAACTTTTTTCTTTTTTTAATGAAAGTAAGTCAACTAATTTAATTGTTTTTGTCAAACACACGTGGCACAAAGTAACTCGCTAACCTACTCGCGCCACAATGCACGTTCCACGCATGATAAACGCACATTTCGTCGGCAAGCGCGTGCATAACCACCATTAAAACACTCGCTCACCCAACACTCACACCGTCACACGTCAGCAAAGCCGTTGACAAATAAATAAAATAAAATAAAGGGTGTGCAATTCGCGCCACCGACCGAACCAGTAACCCAAACCTCGGCCATCCGATACGTGAAACGAGGAGAGAGAGAGAGACACACTGTGAGACAGTCTCTCCGAAAGCAATGGAGATCAGAGAGTGGAGAGACAGATTTCTGTACCCATTCCTGGGAATTCTCTCACTCTCCGCTCTTCTCTACTACAACTTCAGCGACCAGCTCAGCTTCCCGGTCCTGTGGCAGCCCTCGATGCCCTTCGTCGGCGCTAACTCCACCCACTTCGTCGTCTCCGGCGCCGGCGACGGGAACGCCTCGGCGGTGTACGTCAACGGGTGGAACTCGTACTGGCTGATGGAGAAGAGCATTTGGGGCTCGTCGCGAGCGAAGGTCTCGGAGATGCTGAGAATGGGGGCTCGGATGGGCTTGACCGTCTGCCGGACTTGGGCCTTCAGCGACGGAGCTGGGCCCACCGCTCTCCAGACCTCTCCCGGAGTCTTCAACGAGAGAGTCTTTCGGGTCCGTACAGTACAGACAGTTCTCTCATGGGTTTTTTTCTTTTTAGCCTCTGATCAGTCAAAGTTTTGATCTTTTTTTGTTTTTGGTGGAATTTGAAATTGCAGGCACTGGATTATGTGATTGTGGAAGCGAGGAAAAATAGGATAAGGTTGATTCTGAGTTTGGTTAACAATCTAAGAGCTTTTGGTGGGAAAGCTCAGTATGTCAGATGGGCTGAAGAGGCTGGAGTTACTAGTGTGTCTTCTTCTTCTGATGACTCTTTTTTCTCAAACCCCACTATTAAAGATTTCTACAAGGCCTATATTAAGGTAATCGTTCTTTTTAAGTTTTGTTGATTGAAAAGTTTTTGGCAAAGTTTGAGGGCTAATATCATCATTGCAGCGACAAAGCATTTTAACCGGGGATATGCAAACGCCATATTGTTCTTGGAATGTCATATAAAGATTGTATCTGTTTAAATATCTTAAGATATAGCTCAATTATAAAGTTGATTTTTTTGGGTCTAAAGTTCTGACTTTGTGAATCTACTTGCTCTCTTTCTTGAATTGTGCAGGCGATCTTATCGCGGAAGAATTCGCTTAGCGGAGTTAAGTATTCGGAAGAGCCAGCAATCTTTGCATGGGAGCTCATAAATGAACCCAGGTGTTCGTCGAATTCATCTAGTTCTGTTCTTCAGGTAAGAATTCAGAGTGTAAATTGATGGGAAGACAGAAGCCGGATAGAAAGTATTCAAAACTTCAACGCTGACAACTTGTTTTTTTATTATTCGTGGCAAAAGGGGTGGATCACAGAGATGGCCGCTTATGTCAAAAGTCTGGACAAGAACCATCTCGTGACTGTTGGACTCGAGGGCTTTTATAGCCTGAAAACGACCCAAATGTCGGCAGTGAATCCTGGAGAATGGGCAGCCTCACTCGGTTCGGACTTTATTCAAAATTCAGCAACTGAGAACATCGATTTCGCTTCTGTTCACGCATATCCCGACAGCTGGTTAGATAACTTAAACTCATTCCGCATAATTGATTCTCATAGTGCATTTAAGTTGAATCATTTCTCTTATATTTTAGGATCCAACATGGTGACTTAGAAGCTAAAGCAAAATTTCTCTCTCACTGGGTGGATTCTCACATAAACGATGGAGACTTGGTGCTGAAGAAACCAGTTTTGTTCACCGAAGTTGGTTCTTCTTTGCGTATGAACAACAAAGTTGAAGATATGAATGTTCTGTTGAAGACTGCTTATGACAGAATCTATGAATCGGCGAAGAAGGGACAGTCTGGGGCTGGAGCTTTGATTTGGCAGCTATTGGTTGAAGGAGTGGAAGAATATTCTGACCAGTTTTCCCTCGTAGCATGGAATTATCCCTCTACTTATCAACTGATTAAGCGACAATCTTGCAGATTAAGAAGAGTCTTTTTCAATGGCAAGGATAATGGGCAGGTTCATAGTGAAGATCCTTGTTGATGTAGAGCTATTGGAATGAAATAAAGATACCAAAAAGAGAGTACAAAGTTGTGTGATGTAACTGTTATACGTATGGAGTTTTTAGGGTTATTATTTTTTGGGGTGTGAAAATTAGATAAAAGGCTTTGTTTCCATTGAATTTTTTTGGAGATGGAAAAACAGACTCAATAGTGTAAGTCCCTAAGCTGAATAGGGCGAGTAAGTGTAACTAGTGATTCTTTGTCAAACGAGTAATAAAATGTTTGATGTGTATTTGACCCCCATCTCAGTTCCTTCATGTTGTATTATTATACTGACCTTGTATCGGCTAGCTATATGCATTTACTCGTGTAGTTTACAAGCTCTTTTGGGCTGTATTTAGAATATTCGGATTGTTCGAAAAATGATGCACATCTCAAAATCAAATTTTTGTGAAATATAAAAGAAGAAATTTGAATTTTTATCGCTGATTATTTTATCAGAAGAATAACAGTATTATTCTAAAATTGCACCTACCAAACCACTCAGGCGTGTGCATGAACGCTTAGCAAAGAGCTACTATTAGGCTCCAAAAAAAAAAAAAAAAAAGACGAGATAAAATATGAGAATATAACACACCCTATTAAGATTTTCAAGCAAATTAAGAGTTCATCTTCATTTCAAGCAATCAAGATCACAAGGCCAAAACATACTCATCACACACAAACACGTAAAAGAAAAAAATTCCACGTTCTAATAAACCATGCAGCTACACTTGCACTTGGACATGCACTTCTTGCACACAGAAAGCTTGGGGCCGCCGCCACAGTCGCACCTCTTGACGCAGTCGGCCTTTGCGCTGCCGCCCCACAGGCAGCGCGCCATGCAGCGCAGCACCGGCCCGCACGACGGACAGCCGCACTTCAACTGCTTCACAATGCAGTCTTTGCATTTACTGCCGTTGTAGGGGCAAGCAAGTGCCGGAGACGTTATCAGCCACAATAGAAGCAAAAGGGTCAATGCACTTGCACTTTGCCTTTTGTCCATTCCTCTCTTTACTTGTTTCTTACCTTTTTTTTTTTTTTTTAGCTTGCTTGTTTTTGTCTTTTGGCTTGGGTTGAAAGATTGGTATTTTATAGATATACCTCAGGGTCTGAATGAATATTGATTACACACATAAGAGATAGAGGATGAGATTGATGCTTGGATCTTGACGTATTTTTAGCCTCATTTAATGATAACTTAATGCAATTCCTTGGTTTGCACAAAATTTCATCTCATCGTGAACCTTTTTTTTGTCAATTCTGCTTCTCTACAAGGTGTAGTCCTCAATGTCAGGCCACCGCTTTTATTTAATCGTAGTTGTGTGACAAATGGAATTATGGAGGGTGTTTTTGTCATTTTGGGTGATATTCTTGAAATTTCCAAGGCCCACCATTTATTTTGTGCATTATAAAAGAGAAAAGGCACTTTTGTGAAGGATAGTGTGAAGTTAGGCGCAAGCTTTTTTGTGTGTTGAATCTCATTCTTTGAGAAATCTTGTCGTTGACGGATTGGTTTCAATATAAAGTAACTAAAAGATCATACTGCAGCACTGCACTAGTCAAAAATCACAAAACTCCAAGGATCAACCTTTTATTTCACTCGATACTAAAAGGTACATAGTTACACACATCCTGGTCGACCAACATCAATGGATCAACATGTTTCCAAGAATGAATGAGCAGAGACAACTGAAAGGGTAATATTATAGGAAATAAGAAAAATGAGCTACATTTATGGGCAATCCAACTCTCTTCCACAAGTACACACGTAAACCCCACCATGGAGTTTGAAACAATAACGGGTGACCTGGAGAATCGGCAGAAACATCAATATTGCTTGAACATAATCTTGAGACGCATCCCTTAGTATTCACTTTACTCTCCTTCAGTCAGGATCGGAACGATTAGCGGCTTCATCTGTGCAATGTAAACAATTGCCCACCTAAAAGATATCAAAAGTAACTATCAGTAACCAACTATAAAAACCAGATGTCTTGCAGGAAAAAGAAGTCTAAACATCGGAAAATCTAAATTGAAATGAAAATACCAAGAAAAGAAACAACTTAGGGCATGTCTCGTGCACCGTATAAACTCATCGTATTGTCTTAGAGAATACAATATATTGTTTGACATTCAAATTATCGTATTGTATTATATGAAAAACACACTAAATACAACATAAATTGTGTTACCTAGTACAGAAGAAATCTTTCGTATTAGACCATATTAACTATTCTAATGTCTAAAGATCATTTTTTCATTGTTTTACATGATATTTTAGGCATAAATCGCATAAGCTTATACCCGTACAACATAATACAATATACTACTGTACAGTGCAATGCAATAATGTAAACCAATCGTGCTCTTAAGTGCTTCGAAGCAACATATACGAGGCAAAATTGAGTATCTCATTGAGATTTATGCAAAATTTAGAATTGGCTAGGTTCATAATCAACAAAAGTCTATTTTAAAAAGCTAGCAATTATATTACAGGAAGAAATGATATTGTTCAAATAACATACTTGGGCAATCCTTTAATACCGAGAAAGTTTTCTATAAGGATATTAAGCATAGCACATCATCCCATTTTCAACGAAAATCCAAACTACTGAAGTTAGCCACAAAGGAGAAAAGGAGCTGAAATTAACAAAGGCAAAAGGAAACGACTTACATCATCCAACAACATACGACCGCCGTGACAACCAATGTCAGGTGAAGCCTGCATCGGAAAAGAAATAAACATTGATTAGCAACAGGAGTTTAAAGAATTTTCAAGCCCAATCATTCAGATAACATTTCTTATTCCTAGCAGATGGCAAAACAATCTCAAAGAACACAAAGCACATTTTTCATTCATGTCCACCAGGTTCAAGAATTATAGCTAAAGTCATCAACAACATAAGTACACATAACCGGACGTTCCTATAAACCCCGAAAGTAGGCACATAAAACCCATAAATAATCAACCATAATCCACAATCACAGAGCCAAAGTGAGAATGGCCAGATCAGAAAATGCTAAACCCTTTTGTAGCTCAACGCCTGATAATTAAATTCTTCTCAGCCGCTTGATTTCACAGATCCCTGATTCCAAAAGATCAATATCCTAATTTATCTTTTCATAATCCACACATCAAGAATTCTCTCTACAATCCCTCTCCAATTATAAATCATCCCACTATTGTCCAATCTAAAACACCAACAAAAATCCTTTCTGTTTCCACATAAATCTAGCTCTATAAACCAAAAGAAAAGCACTTGATAATCGAATTAATAGAGAAAAAAGTTCAGATCTTTGGTACGTACAAATTAGCAGAAGCGCCTCTGCTGCAGCAGATTCTGACCAGCAGAGAAGCGATTATTCCCACAACTGCGAAAATTAGGGTTGTCACTACGAAACCCATCGTCGCTTCGCTCACTTGGTTCAAACCCTTTCTTCACAAAACCAAATCGGAAAAAAAAAAAATCAGTGAAACGCCTGATCCGAAAATCCAAACCCCTCTCCCAAAATCAATCTTCGAAAACCCAACTAGGTTTTTCGCATTACAAAAATCTGTGTAGTTGTGAAAGAATTGCATAATTACCTTGAGCTATGTCTGTGCGATCGTCGTCGTCTTCGTTCGGAGGAGACGGAAGTTTCGTCTCTGGTTGGGTTGGTTCTTTT
Organism: Boehmeria nivea var. tenacissima; assembly: GCA_018132145.1. Taxonomy (NCBI): domain Eukaryota; kingdom Viridiplantae; phylum Streptophyta; class Magnoliopsida; order Rosales; family Urticaceae; genus Boehmeria; species Boehmeria nivea. Next base: position 15,663,402 of record CM030877.1, on the reverse strand, counting down.
GCTGCTTCAATGTTGTGGACATGAAGTAGATCATGCCACGTCAGCTTCTTTATGTTTCGTTTCTAGGCCTATGCCAATTCGTTCTTGAAGCCCAATCAAATTGGCCCAGATCAAACTTGTTGGGTTCCACTCGGCCCAAATGTGTTTTGGTGGAGTGCGAAAAATTTTTTTAAAAAAAGGGGTGATTTTGAGGTATAGCCCTCGTTTGACACAATGATAATCTATTTCTAATGAGTGTTGCATTTTTAATATATGTCCTAAATTTTATACTATAGATATAGAGTGAAAATAAAAAAAGTACATCATTTTTTGTATAGATTATTATTGTGTTAAAAATGGGCATTATTCATAATCCAAAAACATATTAGTGAGTTTTAAGAGAATATTGCATGAGAGGGTTTGTATTGGATATATAAAGTGAGGATTAAACCTGGTAAAACAGGTAGGAGACTGAAACCTTATCCGTTATGATGAGACATATTTATTTTTTATCATAAAGTCATAAACTGATAAAAATAAGAGATTGGGCCATTTAAAGTTCTAAAGCGGATAAGTGATAATGCTTATGTCGTATATCTACTAGCAAATATAGAGATTTCTTTTACTCAATGTGGCTTATGTCTACGAGTATTTTTTTGCCATATGAACTTTAGTAGTCTACATCAAACTCGAGGACGAGTTATTTTGTTTCAAGTCAGAGGGAATTGAGGTATATGATAAGGTAGAGTTTTATTATGATTTTCTTATTTGAGTTATATTAGAATTTTATTTATAATTAGTAGTGTTTTCTTCTATTCAAATCCTTTTAGGATTAAAATTTTCTGATTGTCATGTATTTATGACTCTTTTAGCTTTTATATATGAATAGGACTAAAAACTTACGCTACAAAAGCAGTACCTATCTATCATTAATAAAATAAATCAGTTATTTCGCTCTAAAACTTTTATTAGTTCTTCTATTCCCTTTATTGCTGCGCCACATTAACTCGTTATAATTCATTCACGCTCTTTACATGACAAGGACATCCAAAACACACAACCTTGGGAACACAAGAACATGAAGATCGAGCAGCTTCCAATACTCGGCTGAAATTCAGCTCACTTATTTAACCATCCTCTAGTCCCAAGAAACTCAACATCTAAGAGAAAGACAAAGAGGAGTGTAAGAAGAAAAAAAAAATTAATGGAGGACGAGACCAAGATTAATCCAATAATTCATCCAATACTTTTGGTTCTATTTTCATCAAGCTATTGCTATTTCTTGGTCAAAAAAATCCCAAAAGGCACATTAAGGGTCATCACTCTCCTTCCCATACTTTACCTTCTTTCCACTCTTCCTTGGCATTTTTCATCATCCCCGTTTGGCAGAGCAATCTCATCTTTCTTCATCACATGGATCACTTCCTTCAAGCTCCTCCTATTCTGCTTCGACCAAGGCCCTCTTCTCTCCCACCAAAACTTCCTAGATTTCACCATAATTTCCCTTTTCCCACTCAAGATAAGGAAACAAAACAGACAATACCACCATATCCCAACTCCACTACGCAACGTAATAGCTCTCATCGCGCGCTATGAGCTCGTCCCAACCTTCAACCACCCGTACTTGGCCACGTCTCTGCGGGACTTCTGGGGGAGGAGGTGGAACCGCATGTCCTCGGACATACTGCGGCAGGCCGTCTACGACCCGACGCGGGGAGCGCTGGCGGGCTGCGTCGGGCGCGGGGGAGCGAGGCTGGCGGCCACGGCCGCAACCCTAGCCGTGTCCGGGGTCATGCACGAGATGGTGCTGTACTACATCACGTGCGGGAGGAAGCCCACGTGGGAGGTGGCGTGGTTCTTCGTGCTGCATGGATTTTGCATGGTGTTGGAGGCCGGGGCCAAGCGGCTCGCTAGGGCCAGGGGGTGGGCCCCGCCGCACCCGGCGGTGTCCGTTGTTTTGACGGTCGGGTTCGCCGTGGCGACTTGCTATTGGCTGTTGGTTCTGCCGGTTTGGAGGAGCTCGCAGAGAGTGTGCAAGTTTAGGTGACAAATAACTTAAATGTTGGATCGTATATATATATAATCGTGCGTCCAAGGAAAAATTAATTGGAATGATGCGATATCTATTTATCTATTGATTGTAAAATACAATTATCAAAAGTGCATTTTTTTTTTGTCTAATTAACAACGATAAATTCATTTTTGGCCAATATTTGTTGCTATAGAAATTCTCACCAAGTATATTGTTTTCCTTCTTTAATTTTCTAAAAGAAACTATTTTATTCCCGGTGGTCTAAAATTACAAGTATACTTAGTTTTAGCGTTTTGGAGAACAACAATATTGCTGATGATGCTTATTTCTATATTAGCCCTAATTAAGTTGAAAAGTTAAATATTTTAAAAGACCTATTCACAGAATGACTTGATTTCCACGCAAAACCTTATTTCTTATATTCCTACGATGTCTGCCCAAGCAAGAGGGAAATATTAATGTCGTCACGAGCCATGTGCAAGATCAAATATTCAATTAATTCAATTGAATACTCATGATATTATATATATGAAGAATTATTTACACCAAAAAAACTTTTTTATGTAGCGTCAGCACTGCAATGGTTGAATTGATTAGCGGTGGCTACCCAAGAGTTGACTATAGCATGATGCCTAATTACCAAACAGAAGGACAAGTTAAAGGGCATTAATTAAACTACAAATTCTACATTATGCACTGGATTAAGTTATAACCCTGTTGACTTGGCGCACCCTATCTCCTACTTAAAAAAAAAATAAAAAAAATTATAACCCTGTTGACATATTGGCTATGCTGATCTGATCAAGAAAACAAACAAATATAGATTGCAATTTATGATGAGATATATATATTATCCACAACTATATTAACAATTTACTTGATCAATATATGTCCTTTTTTTGTGAGGGCACGAAACGGTATATATTTTAAGAGTGCACCAGGCTACCAAACTTGAGCAACGATTGTACTGGTATTATTATGACTAGAGATCCAATTGCATTTGAGTTTTGTTATTAAAACAATAAAAATAGTGTTTAGTTATTGAAACAATAAGCAAAGAGAAAAATAAAAGAATAATGCCATATCATAAATATTGATCATGAAGTGTGACTGTTCTACTATTTATATGACATATAAAAGAGAAGTGTAATTAAAGTGTTACATGACTTCTCGTTTCATACAACTATTGAATGATTTTTTACTTTTTGAATCTCAAATGTTAACGCTTAGATCTTAACAGTTTAAATAACTTTAAAATTGAAAAAAAAAATTAAAATATCGCATTTAAATGGTATAAGAAGTTATATTAAAAAATTTAGATAATTTTTTATTTGAATTGAAAAAAGAGATTACTGAGTAAATAATCATTTTTTAAATTATGTATTAAGAAAATAGTCAATATTTTTATTAATTAAGAAAATAGTCATTTTCTCAACTACAATATGATATGGTGTGATCTTACCTTTATACCCTTTGTTTTTTAAGGGACTAGTGACTAGTTTCTTAATTTTTAAAAATATTGGTTATTTTCTTAAAAAATGGATTAAAAATGGCTAAATAGCAAATAAACCCCTTGAAAAAAATTAAAAAAAATTAAATGGTAGTTTAAATTTAAATAAATGTTTAGCTAGGAGTTTGATTTGCACTGTTGGATGAGATTAAAAAAATTTAAGTGGGAGCTTGAAAGTGTTTTTTACTATAGTAAGAGAATTTAAAAAATTCTGCCAAAAAAAAATGTTTAACTTAAAATTTTATAATCTAAATTGTTTGTCGATCTAAATATGTTATTTGAATTTCGCTACGTGGTATGATAGCTTGGTGTCTAGTGATTTTCACAACTATATATTAGTATGAAAGAAAATATTTTTCAAACAAAATCATTTTCGTGTAGGCTAAGCATATACCATTTTCTACTTTGTTTTCGACGATTACCTTTTACCTTGTTGGATATCACTCCATTAAAAAATGATAATAATAATTAAAGGGCCTTTTGTTTGAGTGGGAGCAAGTGACCTTTTGATTAAAGTCAATGGATTTTTCTCCTCATCTTCCTATAGCGTCAAACATACGTTTATGATATCTATGTTGTGCAAAACGATCATTTGGCCTGGTATGGTCATATAGTACTTTTTGGTTGAAAAATCTGTGAACCGTTTAATAAGTTAATTATATATCCTAATTAGTTAGCTAACTAATTGCTAACTACTGATCAAGATTTTATTGAAACGCATTGCAAAAATAACTTATCCGTGACTGTGACCACACAATGGAATATTTTTATTTGGCTTAATTTTTTATCCCAATTAATTTGGAGAAAATACCATAATCCCCTCTCTTTATATTTTGTTTGAAATATCATAACCCTTTATTTATTTTTTGAAATACAAAAGTACTATTAATTTTTTTTAAAACATAATTAAAAAATGTAATTTCTATTGACCAAATAGTGAAAAAAAAAACCTAAGTTTTTTTTTTTTTTTTTTTAAATCAGGAGTACTTTTTATACATCTAAAAATTAAGAGGACGATTATGATATTTTTAACAAATAAAGATGATGATGAATAGATTATGGTATTTTCTCTGATTTATTAACTCATGATTCCATACGAAAATATAGCTTCATGCGTTTCACAAATTAGACTTTAGCAACCATTGGAGGGACACCATATTTTTTGCCAAACACTTCCATAGACTGATCAAAGCAAATAGTCTCCTAAGAGAACTTTAAGCACATTACATGGATAGATTTTATGATGTAACTCAAATAATAAACTATCAAAAAAAGAAGTGGACACGCAAATGATATTAGTACAGTACTGCCAAGAAAGTGGCGTAGGGATTAAAATTTGATAATTAGTTCCCACTTGGATATAATTTCAGGTAGATCATAAATCATTTGTCTCCTCAATTATACGTACGTATACAATAGCTGCAACAAATTAACCTAACTACGTTGTGTAATCAGTTATGTAAATTAAGTAGATACTGACGAGGCAATAGCTCTGTCCAGTCTCAGGCTAACGCTGGTCTCCTTAGCAAACTCGACGAAGGCCACGATCTCTCGGTGCGCCATCGCGTCGGCGTCGCACCTCATGAGCGCCGGCAGGAACAGCCACAAGCCCGTCGCGGTGACGAACCCGACAGCGAGAAGCCCCGACACGGCCGCGGGGAGCCGGAACTTCCCTCCCACGGTCTTCTTGACACCGACCTCGGCGGCGACGCAGGCCCCGTGCAGGAGGAAAAAGCGCGTGACGTCCCACGTGGGCCACGCCCGGCCGATGTTGTAGAAGATGAGCTCGTGCATCGCCCCGGACACCGCGAAGGCCGCGACCACCGCGGGCAGAGGGGCCCACCGCCGCCCGACGACGCGGGTGAAGAGGGCCCGGGCCGGGTGGTAGACGGTGGGGCGGAGGATGTTGCTGGCCATGATGTTCCACCTCCGCCCCCAGAAGTCCTGCAGCGAGGTGGACAGGTAGGGCTCGTCGAACTGCGGCTCGAGGTCCACCCCGAGTGAGGCCCGCGCCGCCGCCGCCACCGCCGCCAGGATGATCTCGAGCCCGGTGTACGTGTACACCGCGTAGAGAAACAGAAACACGTTGGGGTGGATCAACGCCTTGTTGAGGAACACGGGCACAATGGTGGAGAACACCAAGCCCTTGACGCCGTAGTTGAGCAGCGACTTCGGCTTATGCGGAAACGACTCGCCGTTTCGGATCTTGATGGGGAAGCAGGCGAGGGCGATGAAGCGCGGCAGCGGGAGCGGCGGGTGCGGCGAGAGCGGGCCCGCGGCGAAGGCGAAGAGGAGGAGCTTGAAGGTGGCGAGCCACGCGACGAAGAAGGAGGTTGGACCTCCGAGGAAGATGGTCCTCAGATTGAGAGGAAGTAGGAGGAAGAGGATTATCACCGGAAGGATCGAAAGCAGCCTTGTGGGCCCGGCCTTGATGATCTTACCGGCCGCGTGGCAGTAGCATAGTGATGCCACTACCGATGCCCACACCATAGCGAAGTTTCTCATCTCTCCTTCCATTTTTTTTTTTTGATTTTTTTGTTGCCTTTTGTTAAGCACTAATGGGGTTTGGTTGTGTTAATTTGTTTCATGGCGCTAACTTTATAGTAAATGTTGCTTTGCCCGCCTCCCGTGGTCCCACCACAATAATTATTATCAATGTTTTTGTTTCGTTCTGATATATGATCTGATAAAAAATTCTAATTATTTATCATTTCTCGTATATTTCATGTTAAAGATGTCAAAAATTGTACTCGACATAGCTTTAAAATGTTACTTGGAGCTGTCCAGATGGTCAAAAGCGAAGAACACCATAGAGAGTCCTTACAATAAGTAATAATGTCGTTTAGAGTGAGTGAGTGACGACTACGTCATAGGAAGATTCCTCGATTTTGGGCCACATTAATATTTGTTGGTCAATTTTCGCGGGCACAAGACGTTCATTGTTTTGTTTGCTTATTATTTCAATTTCTTTTTTTTACAGTGCTTAAATTGTGAGAGCTGGTGTTGTAGAGCATAGAACACCTGTTTCTTGTGGCATCTACAAGTGTAGATTCGGATGTCATCAAGCTAAAATATCAAAATTATACTGCAAAACTTTTGGACTTTTTTTTTGCCCTGCATGTATAAAAACGACAATCTAATTAAATGTGTACAGCGTAAGTGTGTAACCCACCTTGACGAAGCAAAATAAGAGAAGAAATTCCGGGATGTAAGTAATATTATATATATAAATGTGTGTGTGTATATATATAAATATATGAATATCAATCATAATTTGGTGAGTTCGAGAGTTTTCTAAAACCTTCTCACGTAGGAGACTTTCGTGGTATTCTATTAGTTTTTGTTGTCGTTTCTGTGAGTCTATAAAGTTTGTCGTTTAGTCTATGTGTATAAGACCTATATGATGTATTGTGTCATTAGTTTTTTTGGATAATCAATTTCTGTTTCACAAAGTAAAAGGTCACTCTTTCGTCTCTTTAGCCATAAATATGACTTGATCCGCATTTTTGTTGCGTCGCCTTCCTTAACCAATATGTTGATCCACATTTTTGTTTCGTCTCTTCAGTTTATCCCCATTGCTTTTGTCTTTCATTGCTAAACAAATTAAGCTCGAATATCGCTTTAAAACAAACGTGAAAATTCAAGCTGCAAAATGTATTTGGTCTCCAATCTCTTTGTCCATATACCTTGAAATGGCAACACACATCACAATAAAAAATCGTAGGGGTTCATGGAACTGTGTATACAATTGTAGAAACATTACAATATAAATTAATTTGAAATTAGATCACGTGGAATTAGAAGAAAAAAAAAAACCTTAGTTAGGACTTCATTGGATCCACGAACAGTACCAAAAAAAAATTTAAATACAATTAGCACATTCATATCCAGTCAGATTCCATAGTCATTAATTAAACTCACAATTAATATAAAATATACTTAGTGGGAAGCCAACTACTATAGCAAGATAGTTATCTTTTACACATTTGATATATTCTTTAGACTTTATTACACCTATTTTGAAGCTGAGATGTCATATAAAGTACTTTTGGCTAGCTCTTAATTAACTTAATTACAACTAAAGTCATCAGTCATTAAAGCAAATTTTGACACGTTCTAAAGATGACTGAGGTGATGACAGGATACTTGATTTTGAGACCATATGCGATGTCAAAAAGAGAGTGCTACTGATCGAAACAACATACCATTTGAATCCCACTAACCCCCGTTTGGCCATTTCATCCTAATCATTTCATTCCATTATATTTTTTCATTTTTTTTCAATATTTTTAATCTTACAAATTATTTCATTTTATTATTTTTTTCAATTATTTTTTTTAATTTTTTAAATTTTATACAATATTTTTAAATCTCAACTATTTATATCACTTCAAAATTTGTAAAATCAAATCATTCTAATTATTTTTTCAAATCATTTTTAAATTATTTTCTAAATCATTTTCAAACCATCAAAGAATGGTCAAAAATAGGAAAAATGAGTGCCCCAAACAGGGGGTAAATTTTTGTTTTAGATTAAAAAAAGGATTAATATTAATATGCTAACTCTCTAGCATGGTAAAATATATTAGGATAAATAACTGTTGTTTGTATTTCGTATCAACTATCACACCAAATGGGTCTAGTCGAACTTTAAGCGCCCGCCAGAAGTGACATAGGACTCTTTGGTTTTTTGTGTCATTCCCTACTTTTTAGAGATGTGAAGTTTTACTTTACAAGTGACAACAACCATAAAATCCAACACTAGATTGCGAAATTAACGCCGAACGCTGTAAATGTAAATATTGCCCTACGTTGTGGGAGTGCATGAAAACTTTATAAGCATATTTTATCAGTCTTTTTTATACATATAGCTAGTAAATTTGATTATGACCTTGCATATATGGGTCACTAAGTAGGAATGGACTTTACTATAATTGTGCACATGTCGGTCGAGTGATGGTGTATGCTGTGCCTGTTCTAGATATTTTAAACGTTCTAGATTCTGGTCCCAGTTCTTACTTTTATTTGCCACTATGAGGAACATAAAAAAATCATGATATAAATGTTTATCAAAATGAAATTTCAATTTTAAAGTTTCAAACGCAGGTATTTTTCCACATGAAATTTATATGAGGTGGAATTTTGATTGTGCTTATATAAATAAAAAGTTTAATCGTAATTACTTTTCATTATTTTTTTATTAATTCCTTGAATATCTAATTCAATGAGTTTTGTATGGTGTCTATTTGGTATTTAACCATTTTTTAATTCACATTTTAAAAAAATAATCAACGTTTATAAAATTAAGAAATTAGTCATTAGCCTTTTAAAAAATTAATGTCATAAAGGTAACATCACACTATCATATAGTTCGTTCTTTAATTAATAAAAAACGTTGATTATTTTCTTAAAATATCATTTAAAAATGACTATTTACACAATAATTTATTTTGGTGTTTGTATATAATCACTGTATACCAATATAAAAATTAAAGCATTATCGTTATTTTTATATTCTATACGGTATTATTGCACCTCAATGTCCTAGTACACTTCCTCGGATTTTAGTAACAACATTTATTTTACGATTTACATGTTTTACTTTTGTATGATTGTAGTGCGGTATATATACTTTGAAAATATATACGCTTAGGTTTTTCTAACAAAAACTTATGAAATTACTTAAATAATAATTTTAAATTCGATATATACTTGATTAATATTTTCTGATTTATGGATTACCATCAAATTCAATAATGGTTAAAATATATAACAATTTTTTTGGAAATTATAATAATAACTAATTTTTAACGCTTAATTTAAATAAGAGTGAAGTAGATAAATACTCAAATCTACACAACAATAAAAATAAATATCCAAAATTTTGAAGTAATTGAGTAAATTGTTAATTTGTTAATATTTGCACATGTTTTTGGTAACTAAGTTAATTACCACCAACTAATATTATGTAAATAATTGAATTACTTGGGTATTTTATTATATTTTTAAAAAATTGAATATTAATTTAAATTATCTGTTAAAAATTGAATATTCACTATAATTTCTCTTTAATAAAAATAAATACCCAATGTTATAAAGATTATGACAAAATACGCTCAATTACTTGCGTAAATGATAATTGAATGACCATCATTTTTACTATTGTGCAAATAACTTATGAATAATTGATTAGTTTTCTGTTCATATTGAAAAACTTAAGTATATATTTTAATTGTATTGTTGAATTTGAGTATAATAAATAACTGTTTTGATCAACATTTAGATATTAAAAATAGTCAACATCTAAGAATGTTAAGAAAATAGTACATAATTAATTTACATATTTAATAATTAATTAAATTACTATAATACATTTTACAATATTCACAATTGTATATAATTACCTTTTTTTTTTAAATAAAAATTATTTACCATTTGAATAATATTATTTAAAGAGTTATGCTATAAAAATCACCTTCTTAATTAGCCCTATATAGGCCAGAACCCTAGAGACCACAGTGACACTCACTCAGATCATTCATCGCAGAACGGAACACACTCAGGTTCGCTCTCGATCGATCGATCGATCATTCGACAATCGTGTAATTCTCTGGTGAAGATCGTATCTGAATCATTATCTTCACAATCTCTCTCTCTCTCTCTCTCAACCGAATTTCAATTGAATATTGTACGGTTTTAGGGTTTCGTAAGTAGAAGATGAAAGATACAAAACAAAGATTATCAGTGGAATCAGAATCCGTACTCAAGGAAGGCATAGCTCTGGTTCTTTCAGAATGGTGGGTATTTGATAAGGGCGCCAAAGAGTATGAAGGTGATGGCGATACTCGACAGATAGTCGACCAGATTCACTCCCAAATCTTCTTTTGGTTCACTCGCTCCACTGGTAAATTCAAAATTTTTCTTTCTTCTCCTTTGGGTATGAGATTTCTGTGCCATTGGCAAGATTGTTCTTTTTAAGAATCTGTTCGCGATCGTTTTTTTTATTTATTATTATTTATTTATTTTTTTAGCGTTAATGGTGTTTTTCTTTTGTGTCCAGAGCCTCTTGACATATATGATCTAGCAAATGAAATTGAAGACGGTTTGGACTTGCTCCATGTTGACTTTGAACCTGGCTGCACTGAATTGGTACGAATTCTTTCATTGGGTTATCCGAGTCGAATCACTTTTTTTTTTTATATTTAAATTACGTGTTATTTAAAAAAAAATTAACTAATGTTTTTGATAATAGGGAATTCTCAAATGGAGTTATTTTCAATCTTTTATGCTGTCTTTTTAGCTCTGAGTATGTTTTCTCTGTGTAGAAACTTGTATTGTGTTTTGTGTTATAACTGGCCAGCTTTACCCTTGTTTGGCGGGAACCATTGAATTGAGAAATAACATTTGAATTATTATTTAAATTGAGAATTGTAAATCAAGGATTAGTATTTTTTTTTGTTCTTTTCATCTGCACAATTCCTAATAAAAAAATTAAATGTTTGATTGGCAAAATCTAACTTAAATGTTGATTCAAATGTAAAATTTGTCATTTAACTTTGTTTTATAAATTCACTCGCTTCTTAAATTTGTAACATTCCAATAAAAAAGTGAATAGTACTTCAATTAGTTAAATGCCATCTTTTCAATTCATAAGCAGCATTAGGACTCTAGCTTCTTGTTCACTTCTGCTTATTTCAATTTTGAATGGTCTCTAAAGTTCTCTCTCTTTGTAGACCAAAACAGCTAAAAAGTTAATGGCCGTGCATGAAAATTGTTTGGAGGGGAATTTTAAGTTCATTGAAGCTCTTAGGGAATCAAGTCTTCACAAGGCTTCAGTTTCTCGGGTCAGACAGGTAACATGTACTTGTGTAGTTCAAATTTAAAACTCAGTTTGTGCTAGGTAACTTATACCTATTATGGGTTTTAGCGATTTTTTACCAAGCAATCTGTATATATAGTAGTTCTTGCATTAATTGTGCATTAAAGTCAGAATGATATGTCGCTTAGAACTTACAAGTACGCTATTCTTTCCTTGCATATTGCTCTCAGCGGAATCACGACGACAATGATGATGATGATGATGATGATGATGAGAGCATGGATGAAGAATTCGATAGTGTTAGTGACGATGGTTCATTGAAAACGATGGTTGGATCATCGAACACCGCATCAAATTCGAATTTGGAAGACATGCTAGTTGATGATCCAACATCCAAGCCGTATGATGAAGCACAAGATGGATGGGAGGTTTTTAGACCGAAGAGGGTTAGGGGAAAAAGGAATTAGCAAACCCGTTTGTAAAAGCTCTTTAAAAAAAAAAAAAAAAAAGGTCTGATAATAACAATTCAAATTCATAAATTTATTTGCAAAACTCAAGGTGGTTTTGGAGCGTCAGGGTAAACGCGTTTGACCTATGCCCAGTAGAAGTGTTTTTACTTTAATGACGTGTCAAAATTTAAGTGGGTGGATAGGCGACAAGTGTATAGGGCATTGACTTGAGACGAATTTAGTTATGCGTCACCTCTTATTGAAATCTTTTCCATCCACTCAACCAGATTTTAACACGCATGCGAAAATAACAAAATGGGAGAATTTTAAAATAAAATCATTTTTCAATATCACTTAATAATTTATATCTCATATGGTATGTTTTTTTCATTTTCACTTTATGTTTATAGTATAAGTTTTAGATATAAATTAAAAAAATAACATACATGATATATAGATTATTATTGTGTCAATAATTGAGTATTCCTCAAAATCTCCCTATTAATTCCTCTTTTTCGCCCTATCTTTTTCTATAATTACGTTCTGTTATAACAAAAAAGCAAAAGCAGTTATTTAAAAGAAAGATATTATAAATTATAAAGCGGTAGGAAGAATTTGCCTCCGCATTCCTTTCAATTCACTTACAGTTGGAGTCATTTCCACATTTCATACATAATAACAGTAGACCCTATCACATTTCATCCATGTTTCTTGACTGGCTTCCATAACTGTTCTTTTACAAAAAAACTTTTATTGTCATTGCTATTAACTTTGCATAAACTGGCCACAAAAAAGTGCTTAACAAATTACAAGACCGCTTGGGTAGTAACAATTCTCCAGCTAACAACCAAAGATCAGCTAAAAAAATTAACAAGATTAGCAATTACAAGTATAAGAAGATATCTCAAATACGACATTTTTTAGCTGCGAAACGACTCTACTTTTTCTCGTCCGAAATCGAAAACAGCCAAAACCAAATTTCTCACAAACCCAATGACCGCAACAAGCTCTCTGTTACCTCTCCCGTCCGCGTCGAACCTCATCAGCGCCGGCCAAAACAGCCACAGCCCCGTCGCCATCACAAACGCCGTCGCCAGAACCCCGGACACCACCGCCGGCAACTCCCAAGCGTCCCTAACGGCCCTCTTGACGGCCATCTCGACGGCGACGCAGACGCCGTGGAGCACGAAGAAGCACGTGACGTCCCACGTGGGCGCCTTCCTCCCGAGGTGGAAGAAAACCAGCTCGTGCATTAAGCCGGACACGAGGAACGTGGCGATCACGGCCGGCACTGGGGCCCACTCCCGCCGGATCCAACGGCGGGAGATCGCTCTCACCGGGTCGTAGACCGTGGGCCGCAGGATGTTGCTGGCCACGAGGTTCCACCGCCTCCCCCAAAAGTCCTGCAGCGAGGTCGACAGGTAGGGCTCGTCGAACTGCGGCTCGAGCTCCACGCCGAGCCAGGCCCGAGCCAGGCGCGCCGTCACGGCCAAGATGGTCTCGAACGCGATGTAGGTGTAGATCGAGAACAGGAACATGAAGAACTTCGGGTGGATTTGATCCCGGATCTGGTACACCCACAGGTTGGTGGAGTAGATGAGGAGCTTGACGGAGTAGCTCCTCCAGAGGCCGTGTCGTTTCGGGGGATCGGTGTCGTTATGCTTGATCTTGATGGGGAAGCAGGCGAGGGGGAGGAAGCGGCGAAGGGGGAGGGAGGAGAGAGGGCCTCGGCCGGATGCGAAGAGGAGGAGCTTGAAGGTGGCGAGCCAGGAGACGAAGAAGGAGGTCAGGCCGCCGAGGACGACGGAGGAGAGGGCGAGAGGGAGGAGGAGAAAAAGGACCACCGCGGGGAGGATGGCGAGGAGCCGGGTGGGCCCAGGGCGGGTGAGCTTGCCGGCAGCGTGGCAGTAGCAGAGCGACGCCGCCACTGAGACCCATATTTTCGTGAAGGTGATGAGTGTTACGGATCTAATTATGTAATTAGTTAATTAGTTGTTCATTAACATTTCAGCTAGTTAGTTAGTTATATTTTCTGTTATTACTTTCACTGGTATAAATACCAATTGTACAGACTTTATTAATCAATTGAGATCATTTTTCACTATTCGAGAACTTTCTCTCTTCTCTCTCTCTCGATCGTAATATGGTATCAGAGCGAATTCCGCCATTTCTTCTCTGGATCGAGCTTTGATTTCTAGGGTTCTCGATTCTCTCTTGTTCTTCTAGCCGCCGTGTTCTTCGCCTTCTGATTTGTACTGGTCATGGAGATTTCGAAGAATGTGCAGGCTGGACGGTTGTCTTCTGAAGGAGTTCCTGGAAAATCCGCCATTGATGATCCTCTCAGTCCTTTTTTCCTTCATCATTCTGACAGTCCTGGTATGGTTCTTGTCTCGCAACTCTTGAATGGTGACAATTATGCATCTTGGAGTCGATCAATGGCTATAGCTTTATCTGTGAAGAACAAGCTAGGGTTTGTGAATGGAACTATTACTAAACCTTCAGACACTGATTCTTCTCTTCTTAACTCTTGGATTCGCAACAACAACATTGTGATTTCTTGGCTTCTAAACTCAGTTACTAAAGAAATCTCTGCTAGTATCTTGTTTTCTGAATCTGCGGCTGAAATTTGGGCTGATTTACGTGAAAGATTTCAACAGAGTAATGGACCAAGAATATTTCAATTACGTAGAGAGCTTGTTAATCTTCGTCAAGATCAAAATTCTGTGGCTGTGTATTTCACTAAGCTCAAGTCCATTTGGGAAGAATTAAACAATTTTAGGCCGACCTGTTCTTGTGGGAAATGTACTTGTGGAGGTGTGAAAGAATTCAATGCCTTTCAACAGAGTGAATATGCTATGACCTTCTTAATGGGACTAAATGAGTCTTTCACTCACACTCGAGGACAAGTGCTATTGATGGACCCAATACCTCCCATTAACAAGGTTTTTGCGTTCATAGCACAAGAGGAAAAACAGAGATCTGTTGGTTCTAATTTTTTTGGCAATTCGGATTCTTCAAACGCACTTGCCATGGCAGCTAAAGCTGATTCCCAAAAGAAAATGCAGAAGAAAGATCGCCCAGTTTGTTCCCATTGCAAGTTACTTGGGCATACTGTTGATAAATGCTATAAATTGCATGGCTTTCCACCAGGGTACAAACCTAAGGTTAAAGGTCAAGCCAATGTAGCTAGTGCTCAATCGGTGGATCCTCAACAGGCTGATATTCCTTCTAAGGATGTGAATTCGTCAATGACATCTCTCACCACAGAACAGTGCCACCAGCTCATTAATATGCTGTCTAGTCACTTGGCTTCCTCGGTAGCTTCTACTTCTGCCTCGGATGTTAATCTTGCTTCCTTCAGCACAGGTACTTGTTCTATTGTCACCGTTAATTCTGCTGTTTGTTCGAAACAATCGTGGATATTAGATTCGGGGGCATCTAGACACATTTGTGCTGATAGTACCATGTTCATAAGCCTAAAATCTTTGAGCAATTCAACAGTCACTCTTCCCAATCATGCTGTTATCTCAGTACACTTTTATGGGGATGTCAGGCTTAGTGAATGTCTTGTACTAAAGGATGTGCTTTATGTTCCGGGTTTTAAGTTTAACCTCGTCTCTGTCAGCGCTTTAACTGTGGATTCGAATGTTGTTCTGTTATTTTCCAATGATGGCTTTCTAATCCAGGATATGAGCAGCACGAAAACGATTGGCAGGGGTAACAAACACGATGATTTGTATGTTCTTCACGTCGATCGTTGCTCTCAAGTTCATTCCACTGTTAATCGCGTTTCTGCCCAGATTTGGCACGATCGTCTTGGCCATATTTCGTTCAAGAAGCTGCAACCTTTGAAGGACTTGTTGAATTTTACCACTCTTGATAAGACTCAACCATGTTACATTTGTCCTCTTGCTAAGCAGAGGCGTTTACCATTTGTTTCTCATAATCATTTGTCAGCAAAACCCTTTGATATTGTTCACTGTGATGTATGGGGAGCCTATCACGTCGAGTCTCATGCTGGACATCGTTACTTTCTGACTTTAGTAGATGATTGTACTCGGTTTTGTTGGGTTTATTTGATGAAATCTAAATCTGATGTTCATCAATTGATACCTCGGTTTTGTGCAATGGTTACAACTCAGTTTGGTGTTCCTATTAAACGGTTTAGATCAGACAATGCTCGTGAACTGGTATTTGCTGAATATTTTTCTCGTACTGGCACTCTTCATCAGTTTTCATGTGTGGAATGTCCTCAACAAAATTCTGTTGTAGAGCGAAAGCATCAACACTTGCTGAATGTTGCGCGTGCCTTGTATTTTCAGTCCCGTGTACCAATTCGGTTCTGGTCTGAATGTGTTCTCACGGCGACTTATCTCATTAATCGGACACCCTCTCCGGTTATCCTTAATCGGACTCCTTATACTTGTCTTTTCAACAAACCAGTTGATTACTCTTTTTTAAGGGTTTTTGGATGCTTGGTTTTTGCTTCCACATTGATGGCTCACCGTACTAAGTTTCAACCTCGGGCACGAACTTGTGTTTTCTTAGGCTATCCGCCGGGTGTCAAAGGTTATCGCCTTTATGATATTGTGAACAAAGAGATTTTTATCTCTCGTGATGTTGTGTTTCACGAATCCATTTTTCCTTTTCATACGGTTGTTGCTTCAGATTCCTTAGTTGATCCGTTTGCTGATTTGGTCCTTCCACGATCACCAAATGACATATCTGATCAAGTTCAACCGTTGCCACTGGTCTATGAGCCAAGTTCATCTCCGCCGCCTGGTCTTTCCCTTGACCCTGTTTCTATTCCTTCTGAGGAATCCACTTTGCCTTCTCTTCGTACACCTTCGGTTTCGTCGCCACAGGCCGTCCCGGCCACTGTCCGACGTCCCTCTCGAACGGTCAGTAAGCCCGGCTATCTCAAAGATTATCACTGCAGCTTAGCTTCTACTTGTCTTGATTCGCCACGACTTACTTCCCCGCATGCTCTTTCATCGGTCTTGTCTTATGACAATCTTTCTCCTTCTTATCGGTCTTTTGCACTTTCGGTTTCTGCTGATTATGAGCCGCAATTTTTCCATCAAGCCGTGAAGCATGACCACTGGCGCGCTGCTATGAAAGAAGAGTTAGATGCTATGGAGCGTAATGAAACATGGTCCGTGGTTCCTTTGCCACTTCACAAGACTCCCATTGGTTGTCGTTGGATTTTCAAAAACAAATTCAACTCCGATGGTACCATTGCTCGTCATAAAGCACGTTTAGTCGCTAAAGGCTATAATCAACAGGAAGGTATCGATTTTGTCGACACTTTTTCTCCGGTAGCGAAATTGGTTACCGTCAAGTTGCTCCTTGCTTTGGCGGCTTCTCACCAATGGCATCTTGCTCAGCTCGACATTAACAATGCTTTCCTCAATGGTGACTTGTTCGAGGAGGTTTATATGGATCTTCCTCTTGGGTATACTCCTCAGGGGGAGTTTTCTTCCACTCCGGGCAAGCTTGTTTGTCGCCTTCACAAGTCTATCTATGGACTCAAGCAAGCGTCTCGTCAGTGGAACATTAAATTCACTCAAGCTATACTCAAGTATGGATTTCTTCAGTCTAAATCCGATTATTCTCTGTTCACGAAGGGAACTGGTTCTCAATTTGTTGCTCTTGTTCTCTATGTTGATGATATTATCGTGGCTGGTCCTGATGACACCGTTATTGCCGATGTTAAGCGCTTTCTGCATTCTCAGTTCAAGTTGAAGGATTTAGGTCCTCTGAAATTTTTCCTTGGCTTGGAGATTGCTCGCTCTTCGGCTGGTATTATTGTTTCTCAGCGTCAATACGCCTTACAGTTACTTGAAGATTTCAATTTTTTGGACTCTAGGCCAGTTCATACACCGATGAATCCTAAATTGGCGCTTAGTGCTACTGAGGGTGATTTACTTGATGATGCGACTCATTATCGTCGCTTGGTTGGGAGATTATTATATCTTACTATTTCTCGACCGGATATTACTTTTGCCGTTCATTCTTTGAGTCAGTTTTTAGCTGCTCCGCGCCTCCCTCACTTGCAAGCTGCACATCATTTGCTGCGCTATCTCAAGGGTCAACCTGGTACTGGACTCTTCTTCTCGGCTGCTTCTTCGTTACAACTGCGAGCCTTTTCTGATGCGGACTGGGCTACTTGCCCCGATTCTCGGAAGTCCATTACTGGGTTTTGTGTCTTTCTTGGCGAGTCTCTTTTATCGTGGAAATCAAAGAAACAAACTACTGTTTCTCGTTCCTCTGCTGAGGCTGAGTATCGTGCTCTCGCTGCTGCTGTTAGTGAGCTTCTCTGGCTTCAACAACTTCTTCGAGACTTTTCTTTTTCGCCACCTATGCCAGCCTTGTTGTTTTGTGATAATCAGGCTGCTGTTCATATCGCATCTAACCCGATGTTTCATGAACGAACTAAGCATATCGAGATTGATTGCCACTTTGTTCGTGATCACTTACAATCTGGCTCTATTAAGCTTCTTCCTGTTCGTTCTCGTCATCAATTAGCTGATATTTTCACCAAGCCGTTGTCAGCTTCTGTGCTTCATTCCTTGATATCCAAGATGGCACTTAAAAACATTTTTTGTCCATCTTGAGGGGGAGTGTTACGGATCTAATTATGTAATTAGTTAATTAGTTGTTCATTAACATTTCAGCTAGTTAGTTAGTTATATTTTCTGTTATTACTTTCACTGGTATAAATACCAATTGTACAGACTTTATTAATCAATTGAGATCATTTTTCACTATTCGAGAACTTTCTCTCTTCTCTCTCTCTCGATCGTAATAATGAGCTCGCCTTCCATTTTGTCGGTGTCGGTCTCGACCGATGAGCTCAGTGATTGAGAGATTGAGATGCAAATGCAATAATTAACTTAAAAATTAAAACGTGCTTTCACGTTTTAGACAGCGTCTGACCTCTCTCTGACTGATTACCTTTATAACTCTAAGGGCCTACTTAACAAAGTGTATAAATCAAAAGGATATTGATTGAAACTTTTGTTTTTCTAATTACTTTTTATGTGCTATTGGAAACACAACAACCGAAAAATACTAGTCATGGTATATAATATATATGTGGTTTGATAGCGCGATGAAGTTTCCTCTCTTTGTCCTAATTATCAAATAAATGTATGTGCTACTGCAATACAGCCCTTTCCTAATTTGTTGACTACTTCATCATCATCATCATAAAAGATTGAGAAAAACATTAACCCGACCGTGGTAAACAACTTTTTTTTTAGAGATAATCAAGTTACAAAAAAAAAAAGCTTAAAAAAAAAACACGACAGTAAAAACGCTGAAAACAAAAAAGTAAAAAAAAAAAAGGAAAAGAAAAAAAAGGGAGAAATTAGGGGAATTTTTTTCATAAAAAACAAACGAAAAAAAAGATATTATTAAGTACATATTAATCTGAAAAAAGTAACCAACATTTCTATTGATTAAGAAATTATTATTTTTAACTATATTATATTATGATATTACTTTTATGTCATTATATCTTTAAAGACCTAATGATTTGTTTAATTTTTGAAGATGTTGGCCAGTTATATGAAATATGAACAAAAAAATTGATCAGGGGAAACCAAGAAGACACGAAAAACGAGAGTGACCTAGAAGTCGAACTAGAGGAAAGAATAGAAAAAAGATAAAGTCCAAAATTTAGAATTTTATTGCTTTTTGTTTTTTGGACTAAAATTAAGTAGGTAAGGGCATTAGTTTTGCATTTAAATTCGAAGAGTTAATTAGGGACACGTAGGAATTCTGTCCACTGCGACACACGGAAGGAATAATTAAATACAAATTTTGGGCATTTTACCATTAAACATTTGTATTGTAGCAATGATAACTAATTTTTTATTTATTTGAATTGATCTCTTAATTTATTAAGGTGGTTCTCACTTAGAGGTCGTTTGTTAAGTAATTCGGATAAAAAAAAAAATTTGATCCAAAACTCCAAGTATCCTTGCTAAACTACCAATATTTTTTTTGGCAAACTACCAAATTTTTAGCTTAACTACTCTTCATACAGTATTTTAATACTCTTACTATGATAAAAAAAAATAACTTTTTTCAATTGTTAATGCAAATATTTCCTCTTACAATCTAAATTCAAATACTACAATCAAATTCCTATTTAAGCATTATTTTAAATTATAAAATTTTACCAAACAATAGCTCAAATAAAAAAATTTGAATTTTTTAACAAACGACGGCTTAGTGTGTTCTTCGTTGATTCGTGACAGTGACACCGAAAATCTCATATTGGATTATGCTAATGAAGACAGATTAAATATTCTCGTATAATAATAATAATATTAACTTTTGAGTTTAGCATATGGTTAACATTATATGAAATTCTCTTCCAACAGGTTGAAATTGTTTCTTTCAGTGTCTCAATTCAAACTCTTACAATCCAATTCAAGCTCCATTTGGCAAATTGCCTCAGACTTTGGACAGTCGAGTGTTACTTAAATGCCATACTTTTATAGTTTTATTTTGTCGGAGAAATATATACGACGAAATCTATCTTTTTCATCTGCGGTGCGATAGAAAACGACACAAAACATATACTGACAAAAAAACAACGATTCCAAATCCAATAGCTTATCCTATCCGACCTAAACCCTTTTTACGTCTCTAGGTGCAGAAACGTGACTGAATAAAATGCCATCTTTGTATCTTCTGGAGGATATTTCAGTACTGCTAGTCTAGTCTAAGCTTAGCCAATGAAATCCAGTGATATATCTGAAACGAATCATCCACTGAATTATACGGGTGACAATGAAAAAAGAAAATCAGTTGGTTCCATCACAACGATTGTAGCTAAAAAGTAAATGGATTGTGTACCATTAAAAAAACACCGACTGTAAAAGTAACAACTTGACCATGTCACACATGAACATCGTGTAAATGATATTTTATTTCAAAATGTCAAACAAAAATCACGGCCATAATAGTGGAATTTGAGTCATAATTGTTTAAACAAAAAAAGTACATGTACACAATCTCAATCAGAACAGTCACGACATATTTCATTTCTATGACTCGTTATGATCAACTACCGCAATAAATCTTGGCCGTCCAACTTGCCGACCTAATATTTTTTTGTGAAAACAAAAACAGTTTGTAGATTCTGTAATGTCAACGCCAATATAAAAAAATAAAAAATAAAAAGAAGAAAAAACCTTGAAGCATGCTTGGATGATTATGATATCGTGACGTTCATATTTCTCAGGCTGAAAGCGCTGCTGACGTTCTTAAAAAAGGCGCCGACCGACGCGTACTCCTCGAACGCCCGAACATCGGCGTGAAACCTCAGCAGCGGCGGGAAGAACAGCCAGAAGCCCGTGGCCATCACGAACGCCACCGTCATCGGCCCCGACACGGCCCTCGGCAGCCGGAACCTCCCGGCGAGAGCGCGCTTCAGCGCGATCTCCGCCACCAGGCAGAGGCCGTGGAGGAGGAAGAAGCACGTGATCTCCCACGTGGGGCGGCGGCGGCCGAGGTAGTAGAATATGAGCTCGTGCATGAGCGCCGAGACCGCGAACGTCCCCAAGACGGCGGGAAACGGGGCCCACTTTCTGCCGATGAAGCGGGCGGCGGCGGACAGGACCGGCTCGTAGACGGTCGGCCGGAGGATGCGCGTGACCATCAAGTTCCACCGCCGGCCCCAGAAGTCCTGCAAAGACGTGGACAGGTACGGCTCGTCGAACTGCGGCTCTAGATCCAGCCCCAGCATGGCGCGCGCCAGCGCCGCCGCGGCGGCGAGGATAATCTCGAGGCATAGGTAGATGTGGAAGCTGTAGAGGACGAGGACGAGATTGCCGTTCAGGTAGTCTCTGTAGTCGTGGGCCCGGACGAGGGCGGCGAAGATGAGTCCCTTGAGGGCGTAGTTGAGAGGCGACTTCGGGGCGATCTTGTTGGCTTTCGACTTGCTGCTGTCGCGGTGAATCTTGATCGGCAAGCAAGCGACGGCGACGAAGCGGAGGAGAGAGAGGTTGTCGGAGGAGAGAGGGCCGCGGCCGAAGGCGAAGAGGAGGAGCTTGAAATTGGCGAGCCAGGCGAGGAAGAAGGCGGTTGTGCCGCAGAGGTGGACGGAGGAGAGGCGGAGCGGGAGGGCCAAGAAGAGGCAGACCACCGGCGCGACGCCAGAGAGCCTTGGGATTCCTTTGCCGGCGAGCTTGCCGATGGCGTAGCAGTAGATGAGGGAGGCGTAGGCTGTGAGCCAGACCTTGGCGAAGGTCATCAGCTCGGCCGCCATTTTTGGTTCTTTTGGTTTCTTGTTGGCAAGAAGAGGAGGGTTTTTGTTTAGTGGTGTTGAAGTCGTTGTTGGGTTTAGATATTTATAATTGGATATTGCTTGTGTGTCAACGGGGAAAGGGAATGGGAAGAGTGGCTCTATTGAAGATGGACTTCCCGCTTTCTTTCTTTTTTCTTGGAGGTTTTTATTGGTTGAAGTCTCGAGTCCAAATGTTTTGTCTTTTTTCTATCTCTCATGTCAGATTTTGACACTTAAATATATATAATTATTATAAAATATAATATATTAAAAAATTATTAAAAATTTAATAATTTAAATGTTAAAATCTAATTTGAAAGACGAAGAAAAGAGACAAAAAATCTGAATGAATTGATAAGTGTCTATGAATCTGTATTTATGATTACATACATACATTACACTGAGCGGTATTTTCGTTTCATTTTATATATTTATTTATTTTTGTTCCCAGCAAAAAATAAAATTAAAAGAAAAAGAGAAAAAGGAAAAACACAACTCATGGTATGAAAGCCGTTACTTTAGTGAAGATTTTTAATTGGGTTGGTGAGATTTTTAGAGGGTTTTTTATTTTTATTTTTTTTTATGGCATTGGTGATAACTGATACTTTAATGGATTATCTCAGAGAACTTGTCTTCGGTTCTCTGGCTTTGTATATATTATATGAAGTCAAAGAAAAGAGGGGCTAGGTCCGTCTATATATTCATTATTCAAGTCGACAGATGATTTTTTTTATCTCACGTTTTCAATACCTATGTGAGCTATAGGGAATAAAATATCATCTCTCACTCTCAATAGTAAAAAGGACGATTGGAATTCTTTTTAGTCATTTTCATTTTTATTGGTTTTTGTTCTTTTAAGTGGAAACTATTGCAAATTTGATCCACCAATTGGGTCTTGGCATCTCAAAGTAAAAGAACAATGGATGTATGAAAATGTTCCACTATTTGACGAATAAAGCATCCCAAGTTTGAATCTATGCAGGGAAGTGGAATAAATAGTCCAAGGTGACTGGCTGCTGGAATTTGAATCTCTCTCTTTCTCTCACTTTTAAGTCAAGTTCAACCAACTGAATGTTCACGGTTCCCTAATTTTGCGTGTGTCATAGCTTTTCGTTGGTTGGGGAAAAAAATCTGTACAAAATTAACACCGTACATTATATATATACGTAGAGCTTCGAGAACATTAACTACAAAGCACAATTGACCGTCGAAATGTCGAATACAATAATGTCATGACATCCTTTGCCGTTCAATTTTGTTTCCCTTTTGTTGTTGTTTTTTGGCCGCAAGTGAAGTCAAGATTCGACTTCTTAACTTTCTAAAGGCAATTATTCGTATAAAATTCACCATCCTCTTTAGTTTAAAAAGTTTCCGTTCCGCGAGTTCCTCCAATCTCCGGTCTTGTTAAGAATAATAATAATTAGATAATTGTAAAAATGCTCTAAATAGAAGCACAATTGATGATTTCTTCCACAGTCTGGCATTTAATTTATATCTCAAATTTATTTATAATAGTAAAGTAGAGAAAACTTAAAGGCAGAAATCAACATTGATTTAAAAAAAAGGCATTTTTCAAAATGTCCCGTCGTATATCATGAACCCATGAGGCCATGATTAAATGACCCACCTTTGGTGGTTGGCACTAAAACTAAGAAAAAACTTTCATAGCCACAAGTAACGGTGGATACAATAATCGCTCTGTAACTCCTATAAGCTTCACATCTTTGCCTAAATGCTTTTCGTACGATAGTTATATTAATGGACCACTATCTTAAATTCATCTCAAACAGATAGCGGGGAGTGGCACAAAGACTTACAATTTAACAAACCTCAATATAAAGCGCTCAAGGCATATACCATTCATAGAGCCGAACGTAATGCAACACTAGAAATGGTAGAGACCAAAAGCCATTTGCCATTCATAGAGCCCAACGTAATGAAATATTAGCATTACAATACTATATGCACTAACCAATTCCGTGTTCAGCACGCAGGTTTTGACTTTAATAATTACTGGCAATGGCAACTTTTCAACAAGGGTAGTTTTTCAAAACACGTTCTATTTTATTTATTTTTTCCTCGTACAACCTTTAAATGACTCAATATATTATATTCATTTAGATGTAGATTGAAATAATGCACTTTGCTGAGAGCTATAAGAATATCCAGCCCACGTAGCATGTACAATCATTTTAGTTGCTACCATTCGGTGGTTTTTTTGCAAACAAATATAGTGCAAAGCATTATCTGATATTAATCAGGAAAAACAATTCCTTTCAAGATTAGTATGGCAATTATACATTATTATACGACTTTGAACTCGATATTTCTCGAAAGGAAGGTTTTCTGGTTCTAAAAGATCAATAACCTACCTAGCAAAACCAGAGCAGCATTGTTGCTTTTTTTCATGTTTCCAATAGCAGAAATAGCCTTAACATCCATAGAATTTCCTCAGTCTAACTAATTCCAACAGAGCTCTAAACCCACTGACCACAATGGAGAATCATATGCCTCAAAAAGTCTATATCTCATTCATCAATAGAATTTCCTTCTCTTGCAACCACATAGACAGTGATGAAAGACTCTCCAATGTTACTGGCGCTGACATTCGTATATCTGCATATAAGTCTCAGAGAGAGCAACCATTTGAGGAAGGGTTTCGGTAACGTGCAGATCCTGCATTTCGTACCTGCGAAAAATGGGTCGATAACTTAGTTCAAGCAGTCACAATATGGTTTGCAATAAGAAAAATCAATGAGCAAGGTAATACCATAGTTCTTCTGACTTTCTCTGGACAAATACCCTGTAGATACCCTCACCAGGTTTGCCATCATGAACAACATTGGCAATTAAATCATACTTTGAGCGCGACTTCTCACTATCCTCAGATGGTGGCAAAGGAATATAGTCTCTCAACTCCAGATTTTTCACAGGAAAGTTCACTGCAACAAAGATAACAGATTGGCAAAGAAGGTCTGTAAGCAAGCTAAATCCTGCGACTCTAGAAGATCTATAAAGTGCATTTCCAGAAAAATTTAGTCTCACCTAGAGTGGGATTCTTCTCAACAAAGAAGTTGTTTTTCGTGAAACGCCGCATGTGGAGAATTATGTACTGTGGTAATCTGGTGACTCGATATCTCATTCTTGCAATATGTGGACGGACTACTTCAGTCACCATCTCCCCATCAAATTTCTTCAGAATGTTGAACAGAGGGACCTAAAAACAAACTGATTTAGTGCTTTACCCATAGAGATCGTTCCTAGAACATGATACGTTGAATGCACAAGGTTTTTACCATGATTATTCTATCAGGACTGACAAGATAAACGTTCAAGTAAATATCTTCAAAAAGCAGCCATCGATGAACAAATACAAACTGTTGGATATGATGGATTTGCTTCAATTCTAAGATATTCCAAGTTTTACATCTGCAATTAATGTTTCACATTTCTTCCTCCACGATGAACTTCAAACAACAAGATCTTATGATTGCTTACTTAACCAGAACTACTGAATACTAATAGAACCTAAATCTAAAACGCTCAATTGACATATCTTCTATAGAAGCCAAAAAAAAAAAACACTTCCAAATTGCCAAAAAAAATGAAGACTAAAATCACCTGATTATAACATATATGTGACAAATATACCGATGAAGACCGCCTCTCAGCGACAAAGAAAAAAAAATCGAAGAAACCCAGCTCATTACCTGCGGTATTATATTTTTCTCCATCACATCTTGAAAAAGAGGAGGAGGTGGCAAATCCAGTCCAAGCATTAAGAATGGCATTCTGTAAGATTCTGCAACATTATTTTCAGTACCTCTCTCTGTTGGATTTAAAGTACTAATTGTGTCATTGCCATTTTCTTTCCTTTGAGAAATAGTTTTGTTAGGAATTTCTTTCACAACCTCCAGCTCTCCCTATAAAGCAGAAAACTTGATATAAGATATAAGTGAACCATATTAACGAATCTCAAACGTATAGTTTCAGATAATCTACAAGTGAAGAGAGAAAAAAAACCTGAAAGCAATCATAAATTATGCTATTATTTCTCTTTGAAGATCTAAGATCGGCATGCAGGGTGTTCAGAAGCCATGACATGAATTCAACTGGATCAGACTGCACCCCTATTCTAAACCGCTTTTTACTGGCTTTCATGACTGCCTGTAGAAACTCATGTGGGCTCACCTACAGGAGATAATAAAAATGACAAACATCAATTTCATTTTCTAGAACAAGTAATACAGGTTCTATTGTGAATGAATTCACATATACTAACATGTCCTTTAAAGTTGCGAGCATGCCAAATCTTTCGCGTGAGCTCTCCAAAACGATGAACAAGTGGGGATTTGCAGTGTTGATAATTGCTGGGAATGAGAAAGAAATTCCTCAGGGGAGTGACTCTCATCAGAGATTGAATAGTGACATTCACAAAATCATTTTCCTTAATATTGTTAAGCCCCACCTGTAAATTTGCAAAATCAGTAAAGACGAAACAACATTAAGAAGATTTCCGAAACTAACATCTTGTTTCAGCCACAACCATCAAGAAACCACATAAACATAATAAGAACAAAGATTGGTACCATTCCTGGAAGGTAATCTTTCCCGTCAAGGGCTCTCGACCACTGCCTATTGCTGTCAAGTTGTTCAACTTGTTCCATAGTAAACCTGCAATTATCAACAATGAACAAGCAAATTCCACAAGTGATACAAAAGGCAAGAGGAAACCAATAATCGAAATGCAAGCAAACCTTGGGTTTAAAACATGCCGAATATCATCTAATGACGGATCACTAATCTCATAACCATCGGGAAGGCAATAAACCTTCTCTGTCCGAAGATTTATATAAACATGGTGCCCCGCTTCCAGACTATGAGTATAGGCGTGAGACTTCCTCCCTCTTCCTTGGTAATACTTCCCACAAACCAAACAAGCATATACATTCAAATTCGAAAGGGAAACCGAGCAAAACTTCTCAAAATCAAAATCCAAAACCTGCAAAACCCAAAAATCAAACATCAGAAACACACAAGTTACCTTAACACACAGTATCTAACAACTAGCGCAATCAAAATACCTGGCGATTAACAGTATCTAGATAAGGGCAATCCCTTCTAATATCGATCTCACGGCTTCGCTTTCCCAGACCAAATCCTTGATCATACGGGTAATCCTCATCGTCCTCGGCCTCTTCTTCTGCTTCTCGAATCGCATTTTCCCCATTCCTTTTCTTATCTCCGCCGCCCTCTCCGCGGCCATCCGAGGGAAAACGCCCTGCAAGTTCCTCATCTTCCTCATCATCACCGTAATTAAAACCGGGAAGAAGAGAGTTATCGGCGGCGGCCGATGACTCCAAAACCACCTTCCGCCTCTTCGGCTCAAATTCAAGACCACCATCTTCGCTGGCGTTACCACTACCACCATCAAGTTCTCTCTTTGACCCCATTTCCTCACCCAAAACTTCAATAATCAATTTGAACCAACTAGGTTTTATCCTATCTGTCAACGGATATCGCTGTCAATAATCAAAAATCGAAAATCCTTAAAACCCTAGAAACATCAATCAGAGAGACTAAAACCCAACAGATTAATTCAAAACGAAGAACCAAAATCAAGCCCAAAGGACACAAACATAACAGAATATCACAGGCAACTAAAAAAAATCGATCCAAGCTACTATGGCGAGATAATTACACCGACAACCAAGTTCGGTTTGCCACGAAAACGCGGGAAAGAGATTAGAGAATGGAAAAAAAAAATTGCAGAGATCAGATTCGAAACTAAACCGTCCACGTGAATGTTTTGAAGAACAGTACCGGGGGAAAAAAAATGAGGGTTCGAAGTTGAGAGAAATTTGATTTTACGTTCGAAGAGCGGTGTGTGTGTGAGAGAGAGTTCAGACAGAAGAATAGGAGAAGTAGAAACACACTGCGATGGACTCCGGCTCGTAAGAATCATCTCAGCCGTTGATTAGCATGCCACGTGGATTTTAGTAAGACGATAAATTTTTTGGCCTTTTATTTCTTTCCCTTGAAGCCGGAGTGGAGTTTCACTCATGTTGTGTGCCTTTACTTATCAACATTTACTTATGAACTTCTGTTAGATTGGATTAATATTATATTATATTTAATATTTTATTTAATAAAGTATTTGATTAGATAATAATTATATTTTAAAAAAATTTTAAATAAATGATAAGTATATTTAAAAATATTACAATCAATATTTATTATTATTTATTTAATTTTAATTTTAAAACAAATAAAAAATTATTTTTTATTGTTGGTCCCACCATATTATATTATGGGATAAATTATTCTATAATTCTTTTTTAGATTACTTATCTCATGAACAAGGGATAAAATTGTGAGCTCAGAATTGGTTGATCCTATAAAATAAAATGCAACAAATATAGGATTTGACTAAACTTACTTCAATTTTAATCTTATCCCCTCTTAATCTCTTCCCCAAGCAGAAACCCCCAACCCCCCACATCTCCTCCCCTCTCCCCCCCCCCACCTCCTCCTCCTCCTCCTCCTCTTCGGGGAAGCTATTTTTTAACCTCCTAAGCTGAAAAATTAGCTCTAAGATTGTTTGGTTAAAATTTTAGAATGTCAAAATCAACAAATGTGATTTTAAAAAAAAAAAATCTTTAAAACTTGTCTCAAAATTAAAGAAAAAACACTATTTTTTTAAATTTATATTCTTCTCTAACTAGAAATAAAAGTCAAATTTCTGACAAAAGACCCTTATTTATAATAAATATAATAATTTGTACACCAATAAAGAAACTTTGATTATAATAGGAAGAAAAGTTTTACAATTATATCTATTTAAAATAAATCTGATTAATCATTCAAAAAAAATGAATATTTGTATATGCATATATATATATATATTCAGCATAATTAATATTTTATAAGTGTTTTTTTTTTCTTCTATCGGTCATTATGGTAGTTTACAAGTTATTACTCTTCTTCGGAAAAAAAAAAAAAAGGAAACTTCCAATATATTCAAGAGAACTATGTTTCTACGAGTTTCATTAATAATAACTTCTGAATTCTATTCTTTCTCTTTGAGCTAAACAGCTTTGAATATAGAATCCATATTTTTATGCTCATTCATTATTTTTTGTGGGATCACAAGTTGCATGCAAATCTCTTCCATCCTTAATTTATTCGTCGTAAGTTCATTCTTTATGACTTAAGCATAGGAGAAGGAGAGTACACGATGAATGCTTTAGTAGCACCTAGCTCAACTATTGCATTCTTTATCAACCATCTAATCACTAAACAAGGGTTAATTCCAAACCACAACTCCAAGTGTATACAAATATACAATTCAGGGCTAATTGGAGGAAAGATTATAATTGGATTCAATCACATGGATTTAATAAACATGTTAATGGTTAGAATAAGTGATTCACTCTCCCTAGGCCTTGGTCCATAACCGTAAGTCATAACTACACTGTCAAATCAAATACCTGGTTATACTTTATAACCCATATTCTTTCTGGAGGTGAATAAGAAGTTTTTATGCCAGGTAACATCATGTCTTGTGACCTTGGCTATGTATGGTAACGAGAAGGAAATAGGTGTGAATGGAATGGGTAAGAGATAAAAGAGTAAAAAACTATATTTTTAATTTCTTCAAAATTGTTTGTTAGGATTTTTTTTTCTGTAAAATTATTATTAGCCCATTGTAAATAATATATTTTTAACATTTTCAAGGGTAAAGTCGAAATTTGATGCAAAAGTGGTGAATAAGGGTTCAAAGAAATTTCAATACCTTCTATTTTTCCTTTCCATCGTGTCTTTCCTCCTACAAATGACATTGTCCTAAATTCAATCGACCTTTCTTTTCTTCCACACCCCTATCTTTCCCTCCTATTAAACATACCCTTGGGAAAAAAAAGAAAAAAAAAATGCATGGTACAATAATGAAACAAACCCTTTAACACACTAATTTTTTTCTTTCAAGTTTAGAGTGCACCAATAAATTGAGAACTTGTTCATATTGGAAACAATACCAGATAAATAGAGAACTAAAAAAGGAACGTTTTTATTAACAAATGGGCAGCGACAAGCAAGTGAAAACCTTCTCTTTTTTCTAGTTGTCTTTTCTTTTTCCCGCTAATGATCCGATCCATCCATCATTGTTTCTGCTGACCAGCCTGATCAGCCTCGACGTAGAATAAATAAGACAGTGGAAAAATGAGAAACGACACGCTGAATCAGATTTCAGCTTCAAAAACAATGGACTACAGACAGAGATAGAGTAGTAACACAAAAAAACTTAAGAAGATTGCCAATCTTTCCGAATATCGAATGTGTAATTGATCTCCAAGTAGCATTTCTTGTCGTCGTCAATGAACTGGGAAACACAAAGCAAAAGTAGAAAGAAAAAGAAAAATTAGGTTCAAAAACACCAATTGTGATTTACTTTTAACTCTGTTCAAACTGGAAAGTTGAAAAAGAAATAAAGAGTTATTTTAGGTCCACACTCCACATGGGTGACCCACAAATTTGAATTTCAAAAACATATGTTATGTCAACTGATTTATTCAAGCACTCTCTTTGTAATGCATAAATCACGCAAGAGACACAGGCTTTATGAACTAACAGCATTGATGTCAAATAGATTTGATATTAACCATATATTGAATTCAGATCTGTTTATAACTACGCCAAGATTAGGCTTTGGAAGCAAACACAGAACAGCACTGGTGGACCCACCTTGCTTCTAGCAGAATAAGATCCTCTGGCGAATATGCCCGACGGAGTTGTGTCTTCAGGAATCTCGAACGTGTAAGGCTCGGGCTGAGGGCTGAATGTTCCCAGCATCTCCTTTGTGTTATCCACTGCAAAGAGTCATTCATAAAATGATAAAAGATCGGAATATGGAATCCAAACTCTAGTACAAGGCCTAACTATCATAGCAAAATGAATTACCTTTGACACCGGTTTTCCAGACAGTGTTGGTGTATTTGAGACCCGAAACAATGTTGTTCTTGACCTTGAAGGTGAACATCAAGCTGTAATGGCTACCTTCCTTCAAAGTAAACCACAGGCCTTTCGGGTTT
Source organism: Boehmeria nivea var. tenacissima (assembly GCA_018132145.1). Classification (NCBI taxonomy): domain Eukaryota; kingdom Viridiplantae; phylum Streptophyta; class Magnoliopsida; order Rosales; family Urticaceae; genus Boehmeria; species Boehmeria nivea. The sequence goes on along the minus strand of CM030877.1, from coordinate 15,632,221 downwards.
CCATTCTCGGGAATTGCGAGAACAATGTCGGGTCTAGCGGGGGATTTGATGGCAAGGCTTAGGATCTTAACTTCTGGTTCAAGATTTTCTGTATACATACATTCAGACAAAGACAATAAGCCAAAGAAACTGTTACATTGGAAACAAAAAAGCTTCCTTTCAGAGACCAAACAGCCAATATTTAAATTGCGGTGAACAATATGATACAAATCTCAAGCCAAGATTTTGGGATTTTTGAAAATCTAATCTTGCATTACTTTCCTAACTTATAACAAAAGAAAAGAAAAGAAAAGGGAAACACATAAATGTCATAAACAAGCTCTAACAACTGATTAATTAATCATCTAAAGGCGGAATCTTGGAGCCATAAAAAGCAGACTGAAGAACTAACATACCCAAAATTTAAATCTTGCTCTGAGCCCCATTGAGAAATAACCAAAAAAAAAAAAAAAACAATACCTCCAACAGAATTCATATCAACACTCCCAAGAAGCTGTTCTTTCCATCTCCTCAAGCTCTCATCATCCTGAACAAACCAACAAAACAAAAAAAACAACATTATAAAAAAAAAAAAAAAAGACTCAAGTCCCAACAAAGAAGATAACCTCTAGAGAGAGAAAAGACATGAAATACCTTGTCTTTCTCAAGCTGTTCTTTGAGAGTGCACTGAGGACCGAGCTCAAGGTTCTTTCCTTCATCGTCCTCATCGTCTTCCGTGGCGTATATCGAGCTCTCGCTCATGGTTCGGGTCATCCCAGAAGGTTCGTCCACAGCTCCGACATCTTGAGCTTTACCTGTGGCTGTCGTTTTCTTGGTCTCTTCGCTGCTCTTCTCTGCAGTGTCTTTGTCGTCGAAAGCCATGGTTTTGGAGCTCGAGGCCACTCCGATGGCCAAAGACATATATCTATGTATATATATGTTCACAGTCGACAAGATTGTGTGTGTAAGAGGGAAAGTACGAGAGCTAAAGACACCAAACAGAAATTTACCCACTTGGAGTTTTGAAGAAGAAGGAATCTATCTTCGTAGCGAAAACAGACAAAGAAAGATACAAAAAGAATTAGTGTACCGAGAAAGGTATGGAACAGAGAAACTAGGGTCAATTGAAATATAAACTACTAAAAGGCAAAACTTAAAAGAAAGAAAAAAAAAAGAGAAAAAAAGACAAACCCAAGAAGGATTAGATTAGCAATAAGACAGAGAGAGAGAGAGAGAGAGAGAGAGAGAGGGAGAGAGAAGAGAGGTGTGTTTGGGAAAGTTGGATTAAGATTAGAGAAGAGAAAGAAATGGTCATGTGGTGATCCGGAATTGTGCTCGAAAAAAGAATGAGAGAGAGAGAAGAGAGAGAGAGAGAGATCGTGAAGGTCAGTCTTGAAGCACTATCTTCCACGAAGACCAAGATTCGAGGAGGGGCTTTTCAATTATATAGTTGTGAAATGGGAAATTCCATGGGATTGGGTGGACCAAAGATGCCATTTGACCCTTTCTAATTTCTATATTGCACTTGGTTGGTTAATTCATAATTCGATCTTGATATTATTATTGTATTTTGAGAAATTATTATAATTCGATATGAAATTATTATAATTTATATTTGGAGAATTTTAAAGAATGTCTCATTTTTTACATAATGATAATTTATATTCTATGTGTGTTGTATTTTTAATTTATATTTTAAAATTTACACTGTAGATATGAAATGAAAATAAAAGAAATATATCACTTGGATATAGATTATTAAATGACATAAAAAATGATTTTATTTTGATATTCTCCCTCTATTTATGTTGTGTGTGATTGATTTATATGTTGTTGGAAAAAGTATTTTATGTTTTATTGTTATTTGACAATTGAATTAGCTTGTCTTCAAAACACCTTTAATTAGCTACAATATTGTTCTCTATGGCAACGTTATCATTCACAAAGAGAATTTAAAGCCCTTTTTGAAGTGGCATGGAAAAATAACGCTTAAGAGTACATTGAGCTTGCATAATCTCTCCTCATTTTTTATTTTATTTTTTTAAATTTGAATGAAGCCATTTTGATTAGATTATTTATTAGGATGTAAATCATGTTAGATAGTGAGATCCACAGAATGATTAAGGTCATATAGGAATTCCATAATAATGTAGTAACATTTATTATTTTTTATGCATGTATATATATATATATATATATATTATGAGCATGTTCAGTTCTGACAACTCGGTTATGCAATATAAGATATAACTAATAGATTGCCATTTGCATGTCCTATTATTTAATTCGGAAGAATGTACGTACCCTAAATAATTTGAGAATTATAATTAAAGTTCAAACATCTTGCACGGATTTTATTCTCTTTAATGATTCATACTAAGCAAAGTTGACGAGTAGAAAATATAATTCACTTTAATAAATGGAAAAAAGCATTTGTGTTGGTAACTTTGGGACTGAGACCACATGTGAATCCATGGTTTGTATGGTTATCACTTGCCAGATAAAATGTGTCTCCGTAGGGCCAGTTTTGGCGACAAGAATGTCTTTCTCATAATATAAAACAACAAGAAAAACATATAAATGCAACTGTGTTTTTTTTTTTTTTTTTTCGTTAACTAACAGGCCAATCCAAGAGGACAAGGAAATGAAGCAATAATAGGATTTTAGACCAGATGCCAAATTAAACCTATTTATATGGTTTTAAGGAAATATATTATCCATAGCAAAAAAAAAAGAAAAAAAAAAGAAAAAAAAAAGAAATGCATTCTCGCAGTACTTATCAACTCACAAATGGGAATCCAAGCCAACCCCACTTTATATGTATAGATATATGTCTATGGTTTCCTGTTTTTCATTTATGTCTCAGTGGTGACTCATTAATAGAGACGGTTTGAAATGGCATGACAGTGATTTGCTTCGGCGTGTCTTGTTGTTGTGTTCATATCAAGGATCACAACTAATATGATTGTGAAATGAGAAAACAAATTACATGGGCCTCCATTGAAATTTAAGTACAGATTTTTCCAAAGCTGTTAAAAACCTAGAATCTATAAGCACAGTGCTTGAATCCACAAACAATTGAAGTTTTGGGACAGTGACTCTGATACATCGCCGTGGCATCATCATCCATTCAATGTTTATGGGACTCTTTTGAGGACCACCACATGGAACATTTAAGTTCATGAAATTGAAATTTTGATTCCACTGGTTTGGTTATCAGTATCACCATTGATACATCACTGCAAACATGGCAACTGTAGGCTTAAAGGGCCATTGAATTTGGAAGAGAAAAAAACATATAGAAAATAAATTCGACTTCCCAATTTCAAACTAGAGAAAGTGAGTTCAGTTTTCCTATTTCAAATGTTGCATAAATGATTGTTAGAGACAAAAAATCTAAACACAAAATCAAAACATTTGGATGTAAAAAGTACAAGGTACAAACCAGGTTTCAGCTGCCCGAAACAAAATTTTCACTCACTTCCCCATTTCTTGGATACTCTGTCTTTAGCTGAGACACGACTGTAGGCCTCGTTTGATTTAGTTTCGGAGTCATTGAAACTATTTGGCAATGTCTTCCTCGAAATTCTATTTGTTACCAAGGTAAATCCGCTTCTCACGCCTCTCAAAGCATACAACAGAGGATTGACTATGACAGCAAGCATCGCATCTCCTTTTGCAACTATAAGGTACTGGCAATGGGGAAAAACAATATGAGACATACAGATTGTGCTTCTACTTCTTACAAATCAATGGAGCAGAACATAACTGAATCACAGGCTATGAGTGGCTTACCAAGGCAAGAATACCTAACACGGCAAGACTTGTTTGTTGCGCTTCTTGCCAGAAATTATCATCATTGGACCATCCAAACCGGCCACCCCACCCAAACCAACCTCCACCACCGGCATTACCACCTCCACCGATCTCTTCTCTTCTCTTAATTTCTTTGTTCCATTTTTCGAATTCACTTTTCTTTCCACCAAGTGCGCCTTCTAATGCTTTCCTAGCTTCTTCCTGCAACCAAGGAGATAAATTTATTCTAGGAAAGAAACATAAGTTCTCTTGCAGTCCAACATCGTTAAAGAGTAGCATGGATTGAAGAAATGTGTTAACAAAATTTTGTGGGAATTCTACTACATGAGAAAGTATAACAAAAAGCAAGAAGTATCAAGAGAAGCTTCTTTGCGGTGCTCATATAATGGGTCACTTTACAAGCCTTATTTTAAGTAAAATACACTTATCATCTTGAACTGCAGTTTTGAGATCAAAAGCTATGAGTAGCACCAATCCAAAAAAAAAAAACTCAGGATAAAATGTTCGCTGTACTCAACACAACTCTTTGGGTCCTTACGGCTGATTCTCTACACAACAACAATTTTACAATCCTGATTCATGAAGAAGCAGACCATCCAAATAATCAATGCATCTATTTGATCTCTCCTTGTTATCTTCCTTGCACCCTAGTTATTCCCACACGACGAACGAACTAAATTCACCATTTCCATATCACGCCACTACTCTAGAATGTAATATGCAATATGACATGTGCATAAGTCTCGTGGGGGCCAGAAATGCAGTTCAATTAGACCAATACTGGGAATTATGGGAGCTGCTAGATGTTAAATAATCTCAAGGTCCAATGACTTTTGAGTCATTTACAGACAATATCAAAGGCCCTATATCCAGATTAGATATCTTGTGTTAATGGCAGATATACTATTCAAACCATTTGGGTGAAACCCATAATAAATAAATTTTTTTTTTTCCAAATATTAGTTGCTGGGACAAGCTTTTTTAAGCTTTGTTAAACTTACCATTGAGGATGTTTTGTTAGAAATTCCCTTTTTTAATAACTCATATTTCAGTCGCTTAAAACCTTACAGAAATCTTCAACGCCCACTTCTTCAGGTCAGGTGATAGGGTTTTCTTTTCCTTTAATTTCCCAAAATTTTGAATTTGTTTAGAACGATAGATTAACTTATTTCAATTAACAATTTATCACAGTCCCTCAATCAAATTCACGGCACCCAAAAAAAAAAAAAAAACACACACACATACAAAGAAAAACATAAACTCTTGAAAACAGAAAGATCCAAAATCAAGAGAGTTGCGAAATTACAATACCTCTCGTCGATTGTCCGAGAAAAGACAAGAAAACCTGCCACGGCACTTGAGCTCTCGCTGCAGAGAAGTCCAACTTAGGTTCCCGTTTCGGCGGCGACTCGACTCGCCGAGTGGGTAGCGAGTTAACTCGGGGAGATTTGAGGACGAGTGAGACAGGTTTTGAGTTGGCGGTGTTTGGTACAGAGCCAACGCCATTGTCTTCTGCGCTCCACTTCTCTCTCTTACAAAACGAACCCTTCATCTTCAACGATAACCCCTATATAAAACTACGTGTCGTTTTATGATTCGGGATTTTTGAGGAGGATAAAACGTCGTGTCGTATATACGGAATACGACGGTTGTTTGAGCTTTAAGTTTGATGTCGTTTTGGTCCTAAACGACATTTCGCTGTCCCGTCAATTTGATTTACGGAAACGACATTTTGTTTGGAGAGTGAAAGTTCTGTTGCGTACTAAAAGCGACATTTTGATGTTTGATTTTGTTTCTTTAATCATGTCGTTTACTTGCCACTTTGTGGTTGTTTGAACTTTGACCTGAAAACGGCATATCGGGGTCTCAAGTTTTGGACATTCAAGTAAGAAACGACATGTCGTTTTTCATTTTTAAGTCGTTTATAAACGACATGTGGCTATGCGGTTAGTCTCCTACCCTTTTTTATTCTCTCAAAAACCACCACATCTCGTTTGGTTTTTCAATTTGTGTCGTTTGTAAAGGAAATCGTTTTGGTTCAATATATTAACGGATTCACTTGAAAACTTCTTTTACGAATAAGAAACATGTCGTTTTGAAAACTTTCTTTTGCAATCATCATTATCATAATATGAATATCAAAACAAAAGCTCCATATTCTCCTCTTGAGATATATGTGTAGTGTTGCTTAGGTTTTGAAAAGAACAGGGATACTCATGCTCCTTTGACTACAGCATCAAATACTTGCGTGTGTACATTATATACACCAACTCAGTGACGCATTTTAGTCGAAAACTTTATTCCCAAAATAATCATTACTGGGCATATTATTCAACCCAAAAAGAAAACAGAAAAGAAAACAGAGGCATTTGCTTTAAAAATTAAGAAATGGAGAGACTAATGATGATGATGATAGCAGAAGATATGATTAGTACCTGAAACAAACAAAGAAACAACACATCTAAGATATGAAACTTATTTTATTAATTTGTTAAACCTATAGCATAAAAAAACCATAAAATTATGTTAATTTTTATTTTTAAAATATTGACCGTACAAATCACCCTTAACTCTAATAGGCGGTGTATAAACCAAGGTATATTCTCTATTCTCTAATTACCCGTATAATGTTCAGCCGAAAAAAAAAAATCGGTTCATAGTACACTCTGAGCCGTTGGATTAAAAGACCATACACAGCTGTACCGCGAACAACATTCTAAAGTTGTTGACCAAACCCGCCAATACCATATCGAACGGTTCGTACTCAAGCAATAGATCTAGCCAATTGACGAAATTACCCTTACGCCCTAACCATAAGTTCAAACCAAGTGCAAGGGTATTTAGGAAAATCTGCACTCAATTGCTGGGACAAAGATGGAAATTCGGCAAAGTTATTCCTCCATTATCCTGTAGTAGTCTGTAGGTAAGGGACAAGACAGTTATATTTCTGTTCACCGCTTTATCTTTATCTCTTTATCGCTCAGCGGTTATCTTTATCTTTTTTTTTAAATAAAAAATAAAAATAAAAAAAACATACAAGATCACGCATCTCTGCAACTTTACCGCATTTACCAATCTACCCCCAACCCTGTCTGAGACAGAGGCGAAAAACTTGAGGGACAATTATGTCATTTAATCCCCATGCGGCGGGTGATAAGAACTGTAAGCGAGGCAAATTTACAATTCTACCTTTGACTGTTTCAAACAGGGCGGGTGAAAAACCAGGGGTAGTATCGTCCATCTGCTTCGATACACTACATGGGGACATTCTCGTCATTTCAGAAATATAAAGAGAGAGGAGGTAGAGAGAGACAGAGAGAAGAGGAGAGAGAAAGAGATAGAGAGGTGAAGAGAGAGAGAGAGAGAGAGCAGTGAGTGAGAGAGAAGAGAGAGAAAGAGAGAGAGAGGAGTTTTGGGTTTTTTTTTTTTTTTTTCTTTGGTAATATATGAGAAGGTGAGGGAAGCGAAAGCCATGGTGTCGGACCAAGAGATAGCGAAAGCCGTGGAGTCATTCCTGAGGCAGACGGACCTCCAGAGCTCCGTGACGTCCATAAACGACGTCGTTCAGCAGGTGGGAGAGAAGCTAGGGTTAGACCTCAGCCACAAGGCCGAGTTCATCCGCGACCAGATCAACCTCGTCCTACGGTCCCACCCGACGCAGCCTCAGCCGGCGCCGCCGCAGCAGTACCACCACCACCAGCACCAGCACCACCACGCCTCGCCTCCTCCGCCGGCGCCGGCCAAAGACCATTTTGCCCTCCACTCCCACCCCCAACCACAGCAATACTCCTCCGGCCTCCACCCCCAACAATTCCCTCCCCATTTCGCCCTCCACCCCTACCACCACCACCACCACCACCCCCACTCCACCGCGCCGCCGTCGCAGCCCTTCCCGCCGCAGGTCCATGTCCAGGTGCACCCGCCGCAGCCATCTCCGGCCGCTGCCGCGGCCGCGGCGGCGCCGAAGCCCGAGTCCTTCTCGCCGAACGCCTCCTCTACCGTCACGTCGCCGACGGCCAAAGAAAGGTTCGGCCTTTCGGAGATTTTTGGTTGTTATGCCATGTCGCTTGTTCTGTTCCGTTTTTTTTTTTCTAATTTTTAATTATTTAAGGGAGATTGAGGTTATTTTATTGTTTTGGCTGTTATGGACTTCTCTTCTAGGGTTATAGAGTCAAGTTTTCTTTTCTCTTTTTTCATTTTTTTTTAAATTTTTGTGAATTTACTGTTCCTGTACATGTATGTGTACATGTTTACTTGTTGTGGTGTTGGTTTTGAAACGAACATTTGGCATGAGAGTTGTGCTATTGGGGAAAGAGATCGCTATATAAGGTCTACTTAGATCGGTGGAGTTTGTGGCTTTGTGCGTGCTTGCTTGCATGTCGCAGTGGTTCAGCTGCTTAGAGAAAATGGATAAAAGGACAGAGATATGCGTTTTTTACTCTCTTTTTGGGCTTTTAAGTAGCCATTGTGCTTTGTTTTCATGAGTGGTGTTATAGTTCCTTGCAATATACCCTTCTGTTTTCTGTTTTCTTGAAGTTGATGATACTGTTGTTCTAATGGTTCTTGCTTTAAATTTTTTACTAGAAAAATGAGTCTTTGCTATAGTTCTGCTAATTCTTGATTTTGCAAAATAACTAGTTGCTACTTGCTCTAGAGTAGCTGTTATTCATTCAGTAGTTCTTCATCAGCTAGTGGTATATTTAATTAGTTGGTATTTGTTTTGTTATTTGTTATGTTTTATCTAGTTATGCATAGTTGTTTCAAAGTATGATCTCATTCGCAATCTCGATTTCACTTGTAGCCGACATAAAATAATGCCTGCATTAATCTTGCATAGAATAACATCTGGATGAAGTTTTTTTGTTTTTTTTTTGTTTTCCCTGAAATAACATCTGCATTAATTGCTACTCCCCTGACTATTATGTTCGGGATCTCTGCAACTATTTCGTAGTCATAAGTTTGTACATGGCTTCTAGATTGCTTATTTGTTTGTGCACATTGCAAATTCATGTCTGCAGTGCTCCCACTGGGACCAAAAGAAGAGGTGGGCCGGGAGGTCTGAACAAAGTATGTGGTGTTTCGCCTGAGCTTCAGGCAATTGTTGGAGAACCTGCCTTGCCGCGAACTGAGGTTATAATTCCCAGCTCCTGTTTTCGGCTTATTTTTCATTTGTCTTGATGTACAGTCAATCCTTCCTTTCTCCTAGATATGTTCGTTATTATTATTATTATTATCATTTCAAACTTTGCTCTCTTCTCTAATTATGTTCTGCTTGTTCCAGATCGTGAAGCAGCTTTGGGCGTACATAAGGAAAAACAACCTCCAAGATCCAAGCAACAAGAGGAAGATCATCTGTGACGATGCATTGCGCGTTGTATTTGAGACAGACTGCACTGACATGTTCAAGATGAATAAGCTACTAGCTAAACATATCATCGCACTCGAACCTACTAGTATGTAACACTGAGCAAGCTAGAAAGTCATTTTTTGTAATGAAATGTTTTTTTATTGAAGATTCTTTTGTCCATTTATCTTATGCAGAGGGGTCAAGTCAAGCTAAGAGGGTGAAGGTAGATGCTGAACCTGCACCTGAAACTAATGATGCCGGTTCGGCTTCTGTTGTAATTTCTGAAGCCCTCGCAAAGTTTTTTGGAACTGGAGGTAGGGAGATGGTCCAGGCTGAGGCAATTCGACGTGTTTGGGAATATATAAAGGTTAACCAGTTGGAGGTAGGTAGCTCGGATGCTGAGTTGTAATTTAGAGCCTGATAAAGCCCTTAGACTAAGACGTGCATGGTCGGGGCATAATTGGTTCTCTATTTATTGTTTGTTCCACTTGTTACAAGTTGTTTTCCTACGACGCTCGTGTTCTCGCTAGTTCTTTTGGCTTCTTTTATTTGTTTGTTTTTTTTTTTTTCTGTTTCTTTTTCTTTTTTTGGTGTACTTTATAAATGATATCAGGAATAAGAACCTTTATGTCTTTGTTTATTGCTGTTAGGATCCTCTAAATTCCATGGTGATATTATGTGATGCCAAGCTTACCGAGCTTCTCGGATGTGAAACCATTTCTGCTCTGGGGATTTCGGAGATGGTCACACGCAAACATCTATTCCAACGGACATGATGTCGATAGCAGTTGACTGGTGAGTATTTGTTAACAGATGAGTAATCTCTCATCTATTTGTCTGCTTAAGCAAAACAAATTTTTGTGCTGTCACTTATCAAACAAGTGAACTCATGCAGTTCCTGTTTGGTTGTTTATTTTGCAGGTACAAGAGACCTTAGCTATCTGGTCTCTTCTGATGGTAGGGAAGATAGGAAAGAACTTTTTTTTTTTTTTCTTTTTCTGCCTCTGTCTAGTATATTAATAGACTTTTGGGTTGCATTGACATGGTTAGCTGATATGTTGGGTTTAAATTTCTTGGTTATTATGTTTAGAATCAAGAGTTAGTGGCAAGGAGTTTCTTATTATGCCATTAACCAAGGGTCTATGGTTTTCTGGTTCGTTTCGACGAGGTTGTCGCTACCGAAGCCTAAACCTCTAAACTGTGACAGAATGATAAAAATACTCTGTACAGAAGACTAGAAGGACCATCATGTGTATCCTGTTAGATGTTAGGAAGTTGGTTTTCTTTTCTTTTAACTAAAACATTATGTATCTTGTTGAATATCAACCACCAGTACTTATTAACTATATATCTTTTCTTTAATTTATATTGTTGGTGGTTGATTTGTAGTCCGGTAGTTTTTGTCTCCATGAGGAATCATCTAGACATGTTCAGATTCTTGTCAAAATTACTTGGAGTAGAACTGATTAACTTAGAGATTTGCTCATGCTCTTGCTCTTGCTCTTGTTGCAACTGTAAAGCGTTCACTGCATACAAACTGTACCACATGAGTGACCTTGTGCTGGATAGTCAGTACATACAAGATGAAGCAGCAATATGCTGTTTTATGTTATAAAATGCCGGTTTGAGTATTTGACCTCTTCAAGGCAAAAGAAAGTTTCAAGATTGTTTGAAATGTACGCGGTAAGCCAGGAAAATAGAAGAATAAGAGAAGTGAAAGCATGCCCTAGAGTAAATTTGGTCTATGTATTCATCTAAGCTTAGGGTTTTTTATGGCACAAAAGCTCCCAAATCGACACGATAAAGCCATATTTGAAACGGAGTACAAGGACAGCTACAGTAAGGGCAGTGACCAAAATATACAATGCAATCTTGGGCTCATCCTTGAAAATCTTGTTAGAACTGATCTTCTCTATTAAAGCAGTCATAAATCCTACAGTTATCTGAAAAAAATAATAATAATAACGACTTGACTTTACGTTATTCATACAGAGTTAAAAAAGAAAAGAGGAAAAAAAAAGCTATAACAACGGAATGGCTTGTTAATTGTTTGCATATCATACCAATCTTAAGGGTTCAATATGCAGGAGTGGTTCCAAAAACATCTCTACATTTCTGCAGGAAAATGGAATAAAAGGATCAGAAAACATGCACTACCGGGGACGGTAAATTTCTACTGAATTTTCCAGTGAAATTCATTGGTCGATCTTGACTTCAACTTTTACATGAAAAAGAAAAACTTTTGGACCCACTAGGCATGGCACTAATAGCTTGAGTACCTTATGACTACCTTCCCGTGATAGACATGGAATATATGAAAGCTAAAACCCTTTCCTAGAGGCACATGTGTTTTTTTCCACTCTGCAAGAAAAACATTAAAGAGCTCAAATGACCACTTTGTCACAACTAGTAAACATAGTTTGATTGATTCCTAGACATTTTAATGACATACCTAATCTCCATTTAAGGCCAACATTCAATCCGTCGTGGATTGTTGGTGTCACAACAAACTCAATGTTGTTTCCCAAGCTTCTGATCAGATATGAGAAAAATTCCAACACTGGCTGCAAAATATCAAGAGAATTGTCCTTCAAATGTGTGGATACTCGTCGTGGCAATTTGGCTAAACGGTGGATTAGTTCGCCGAAAACGGATTACCTTCTTTCCTTGTAAGGGTTGGAAGCTTGAGAAGAAGTTGCACAAACAACGGCAATCATCTCTGATTACATCCGACAATTCGCAAATGCTTTTCTTCTTGATCGCCGAGTAAAGCCTGAGGACTGTTTCTAGCGCTTTGGAATCTTCTTCTCCTGCTTCTGAGTTTTTGGCGTTGAGTGGCACAGGCAATAGGCCTTCGTGCCTAGGAGAAAAGGATGTCCGAGTCAAAGGTTGGTACGAAAATTTTGAGCGATGACAGCGAAAAGAATGAGCGTTTTCGTAATGCTTGAAAGACGAAGCGGTAATTGATTGAGATAAGGTTGGTAAGGAATGGGAGACTCGTCCAATGCTGTGTGTAATGGTTGGGAAGAGACTAAAGCCATTTCAAGGCTGTTGAGCTTGAAATTACTCGTTTGAAGTTTAAGGGTTTAGAACAACTTGATCAAAAACTTGCATGACTGATAGAAGATAACCAAAAATAAAGAGAAAAGAAAGAAGGAATGACGAAGAAAGGAATGTATCAAGTGTATCGTGAAGAAACAAGCCAAGGATCTAATTAATATTTTGATACTCGGTGTATTGTTTAAGATTGAGTAGTGCTATACATACAAACTTTTTTTACCAACTTTTTAATGTCAATATATGTATCATATTGTCATTAGTGAGTGTTTATCATCTAATTAGAAGGATGCCAATCAAAACACAATATTTCAATTGTCGCATAGGTTGGTATAAAGAGTTGGTATGTGTAGCATTATTCTTTAAGATTAGTCGTTAAATTAATTTTCTATCTACAAAGATATTTAGTTTAATTCATCCACCTTATTGTATAAAAAATAATGAGTAATTCTATTGTGGTTTTTTTTTTTTTTTGAAGTAGGCAAATACCCAGAATTTATATAACAATAAAAATAAATACCCAAACTTTTGAAGTAATTGAGTTTCTAGTCAATTTGTGAATTACTTGCACATGTTTTTGGTAACAAAGTGAATTACCACCACTTACCACTGTGTAAGTAATTGCATCCTTTGGGTAGTTGGTTACATTTTTCAAAAGATTGGGTAATAACTTACATTAAGTTTTAAAAATTGGGTATTCACTATAATTTCTCTTTTTTTTTTTTTGAAAAATATTAATCTTTGTTTAGTGAGCCTCACATCTTAGTTTAAATCACTAAATCTACTAAAATACTTAGTTTAATTTATCCATCTTATTTTATAATAATTTCGACTGAAAATTATACATTCAATACATAATAAATTATTAATGACGAATTCTCTTGTGTATATATATATTTTTTGAACATTAATTTTATTTTTGAGTAGATCTTATATTTTAAAAAAGTATATAAAATTATTTCTAAAAAAAAAAAAAAAACTCACCAAACAATTTCAATAATTACCGAAATCACCTAAATAATTAGGGAGTTAATTTTGATTTTTTTTAAAAAAAAAATTATAGGGGGTCAATAATTCAGTTTTTGTTTTTCTAAGCAGGCCTATTTGGCCGATTCGATCGAAAGAGTTAAAAAAGAAAACACGAAGAAGAAGGAGAAGCAGAAGCAGAAGCAGAGTCACACACAGATCCAAACACAGCCGGAGAGTCTCTCGTCAAGCTCAAAGCTATCCGGCCATGGCGGAAGACCTAGTCCTAGACACGCCCATCAGAGATTGGGTTCTGATTCCTCTCTCGGTCGTCATGGTTCTCATCGGAGTCCTCCGATATTTCGTCTCCAAGCTCCTGCGGTCCTTCCAAGTCCCCGATCAGAAAGTCGTCAAAGAAGGGTTCGTCCAAACCCTAACTCGTCAATCGCATGTCGTGCAGTACGCTTCTTCAATTTGTGAATTTGATTTTATTTTTATTTTGGTGAATTTTTCAGCCAAGTCGTGATTAGGGCTCGGAATTTGCGTGCCGGTGCGAATTTCATTCCTCCGAAGTCGTTTCGTGCTCGTAGATTTTACTTCAATAATGAAGTAGGTTTTTTTTTTCCCCCCTAATTTCCCTTGATGTCACTGGCTTGGTTTGTCCATAATTATCTTTGGTTTCAATTGTAATTGCTAATTTTGTATTTGATATTTCAAAATGAGAGTAACACTGTGCTTATTTGATTCATTTAGAGAAGTAAAGGTTATGCTTATTATGCTATAAACATTGGGGAATCTGCTGTTCATTTGTTTATTCTTGGGCTTCGAGATATTGTCCTGTTCTTATTGGTTTTTTATTTTTTATTTTTGGAATAGTGTTTAGTAGTTATTATGGCATTGGTCGTCAAAATCCCTCCTTTGGTGAAATTTTAAGGACAATATTCTGATTCAAACACTAACCAAGTGAATTTTGGGCCTGATTATCGTACCCTTTTTGTTGCCCATAGGTCTTTAGTTCAATTCCCTTGGATGAGAGTGGTTTTATGAGTACTTTTTGTTGCACTGAAACTAAATTGAGAATATGTTGCAAAAATTCAGGAAAACGGGCTATTACATGTTCCTAAAGGTCAGGCGCCGAATGCACAAGCACAAATGTTTTCTGATCCTAACATGGCTATGGATATGATGAAGAAAAACCTCTCAATGATTATTCCCCAGGTACTGCAAATTTTCTTGGCAATTTTACTTTATGGGGTTATCTAATCTGTTTTATAATATATTAAAAATTTCTTCCTTCCCAGACTCTTACCTTTGCTTGGGTCAACTTCTTCTTCTCTGGGTTTGTAGCAGGTTTGTATCTATACCCTGTTAATTTTTTATGCCTGCAATCTCCGCTTCGTTTTTGCATATGATCAATTAGAGATTGTCTAATATGCACTCCATGCTGCTTTATCTTAGGTTTGATACGTCTATTATCATTTACTGATTCTGTAGCTGGACATGATTTTGGTGTTCTCTTTCCTTTTTGTAGTTTTTCTAGATTTTAGTTGATACTAGTGTTTTACTTTAATAGTTTTAACATCCTACTATTGAAATGCTTATTTCATTGCCTTATCCTTAGCCTAACGTTCTTACTTTCTTTCCACAGCCAAAATACCATTTCCACTGACTCAGAGGTTCAGGTCAATGTTACAGAATGGAATTGATTTGAGCACTGTTGATGTCAGCTATGTCAGTAGCCGCTCATGGTACTTGTCAATCTATATCATGCATCGTACTTGACAATACTTCCTTTACTATTATCATCTAGCTTTGCCTTCTTGCATTGTTGAACCTACCTAACTATTCAAAATCATTTCTCCAGGTACTTCCTCAATCTATTTGGACTAAGAGGTTTATTTAGTCTCATCCTGGGAGAAGAAAATGGTAAATTATGCTATATCATTATCTACTATGGTATTCCAGAAATAAAAAACAGCGGTTTAATTTTGTGATTTTTCAACTTGATATCCTACATCTTTTCTTCCAGCTATGGATGACACACAGCGTATGATGCAAATGGGTGGATTTGGTTTTGACCCATCAAAGGTACAAATATCAATGGTTCTTTCCTCTAGTTGTTGTTTAAGATCTTTTACATTGCAGATATAGATGTCAAGGTTCCCGCTTTTCCCATTTTATTCATCTATTGTTTAGCTTTTGTTTTCCTACGGGCTACCTATTAAATTTCTATGCTTGAAGCAATATTATTATTATTATCCAAGCCTCAAGGTATTATATACTGCTAGGATTGGCATTGTTATAGCTCTTTGCTAAGGAAATTTAGATTATTTTGGCTGCCCTTTGAGCTCTTACAGTGGTTTTTTCGTTTTTTTTTTTCTTACTTGCACTTAGCACTTATACATAATTTTATATCGTCATGAATTATGCATGTGAGTATTTCTTTTATTTGGATCATGATCATTTGCCTTCACAAACCTTGTGAGACAGTCAGCCTCGTGAAGTTATACTCAGCCAAGGCATTCATATATGATTGGTATTTGCATTCTTAGTTTGTTCGTTCCATTTAAGCACCCTTTTCTCTGTGTTAAAGGAAAGTGGAAAATTGAAGTACTCATATCGTCCCTGCTGTGGTCCATTATCGTTTGAAACACAGTTATTTGCAACAAGACAGCTAACTTTTCGAGCATTGCTCTGTTTTTTTTCAGAATTTAGGTGCTGAGAAGGACAGCATTGACATAATCCAGCATGAATGGGCCTTACCCAAATTTGAGCAGCGAGCGGAAGCAGTATTGAGAAAACTCGTCCACTGAGATACCGTCCGGTGGCTGCCCGACAAGCTTGTGCACTTCACAGCACTCTGGTCACCTCTTCCAGTACCTTTGATTCTATGAAGTCAACTAGACTCTAAACGCTCTAGGAAGAACAATCAGGAATACATGATTGTAGGTTTTGACAGTTTATTCTAATTATTCAAAAGAATTTTAATATTAGATGGTTGTATTGCTCATTTGCTCTTGAAAATTTACCAACTTGATCAAACAGTTTTTGGAATCTTGACATCTCCTTTGTGCCGAATAGAATTCTCTACTACAAACCTTTAGTCAAAGGGATTTCAATCTTGAGTTGTGTGCTATTTGCTGATATTTTTTTGAAAACTTGCCAACCTGAATATTGTGTAATTTTAGGAGTTAAAATAGAAGGGCATTTATTACTTAAGTGTTGTATATTCCTGTTTTGACTTTTGGGGTGGATATTCCGATGCAATAATTGTTGTCTTTAAAAACATTCGGCAAAAAAAGAAAAGAATAATAATAATTATAAATTGTTGTTTAAAAACCTGATAAGAAAATAGTTCCAAGTGCTTTTTGGTGGCTAAAATAGCCGAGGCATGATTAAAATGGAATATGGTCGGCACTTTGGAAGATTCAATAAATGGCTGTTTGAAAGATTCAATTTCGACTCGACTTCTTTCTCTAACGAAGGCTTGAACATGGGATCCTTCGAACGACCTTCCCTGTCGAAGGCCCACCTCATAACTAGTGCTCACTCTTTAATGGTTACTATTTAAATCAATTTAAAAGAATAAAGAAAGAAAGAAAGCAAAAGAAGGTGAAGAGATAAAGGTGTCTTCTAATCCGTCCCCATTCATAAATACAAAAGATAAAGGAGGAACAAATTACAAAAAAAAAAAAAAAGAAAAAGGACTTAGTGTATCTCAAGTTTGCATTGGATAACTAGGTTCTTATATATTCAGTTATCTCATAGTAAATTATGTCGGCCATGATGTTGGAAAAGCACACATGAGATTGCACAAAAAAATTCGGGACTTTAGTTATTGATCTAATCCGAAGGTTTCATATCATAGAAAAGAAAAAAAAAAAAGAGAGTTTTATGTATTTGTTATCTTCTTAAATTTTAGTGACACTACCCGGTGGACAAATATTACAACTTCGTATTGCTTGATATATTTCTATCAAGTTACAGTATATAAAGTGCCATAACTGATAAGCCTTTTGTTTTCTTCGCGGAGATAATGTGTGGGCATTATACAACTTTTGAACAAAATTGGGAAACATCAAGTGATATTACGAATAACGATAGAGATCTTAATCTTTAAACTACATTATATGATATTGTGAATCGATAATCTTTAACACTACGGTGATGTGATCGTAAACAGATCGAGATTGAACTTAGATTTACTCTGGAACTCTTCCTTCACATGCACTTAAAGAATGGCAATTCTTTTTAGCAATATAAATGAACATATAACTATGAAAATACTTTGTATTATAACTCTTTTTTGCTTTCTTGGTCATGTGAATTGTGACATGCGAATATCAAATCAACTCTGATGTAAGATAACATTATCGTAGGCATATATATCATATCGGACTGTTTGGCTGCGAAAACGACGTGCACTAAAAAGCAGTCTCACAAACCATCTCAATTCTCAGCCGTACTGGTAAAGCCTCAGAATTATTGGAGGCTAGCATTTGTCATAGTTCCCCCAAATGGTGGACAAAGCAAGTCCACCTCATCAAGGTCCCACAGGATTCAGCAAGTGGGACCCGCAGATCTTGCAAATCCAAGGGACTGCCGTTGATGTGTATATAGAGTGTGTTCAAGTTTGGTGTCCCATACTAGGCATTTACACATGCATTGCTTCTATTTAACCTATGGAATCACATAAATAAAAATAATATACATATTATTTGAAAGAACATAGATAATATTATTAGTCAATGCAAGTAATCCTTATTTGGTGGGACAACTCTCCACCGGCCGCCCAAAACTTTTAATCGAAAAACTCTTTATTTTATTTTTGTTTTTGCTTTACAGGGTACAAATTTGTAAAGATGTGAACCCTTTTTACATGCACCAACTGTACAGCTAGTTCAGACTTTCTATCAGTTAAAAATTCCCTAGTTTCATTTACTTGCATTATGTCTTGCAAACCGATTTAGATTTAGATTTAGTTTTAGATTCACTCACTTAACTTAAGCATGCTATATATTATGGTATTTGTTAATTGCTTTGCTTTCATCTTTCGCCTATAAAATACCAAGTTGCCTTATAAGAATATAGTTTTTGTGCCCGCTGTTTTTATTTAAGTGATCTAACAAGTAGAACTACACATAAGAGCAATAGACCCATGTGAATTTATGTGCAATTGTATTGTATTAATATTTTGTGAACTAATCAAATGTTGAGAAAATTACATAGTGCTGAGTATTATACTAAGTATTAGCGTATGCTTGTATTTGGAGAAGCATATATATGTAAATGCTATTTACATCAATAATTCTGATACACCTTGGAGTGTCGAATACAAAAGCAGTCCCACAAAAACATAGATTCCATGTGAAATCTATAAACTTGTACTAAATGAAGAGAAAAATTTGATGAGAAAACAGTGACGTTTCATCATCACGTGTATAGTACTAATATAAATTAGAACCCGTGATAGAATAATAGCTCTTAGTGTCTTAAACAATTTTAATATGTCAACAAATGTGTGATCATTTTAATCATCCACCACTTGCAAAATACATTTGCTTGTAAAAGAATACTAAATTGAAGGCAATGGTTTATAGAGAGTACACAAGGACATATAGAAGCGTATAAAAAAAGAGAAACATCGCATCAATGATGAATAGATATCTCGCAACTCAAGGCGTTGGTGGGTTACGTCCAAAATTCCATGTTAATTTGCAAACATTTTATTGAGATCTACAGTAAAAAAAAAAACAGTACCATATATTCTTAAGAGCTCTATATATCCAATAAATCGACCTTGGATCCACAACAAAACCATCCTAAAAAAAAAAAATCATATATTCTTAATTCCTTGTTTGCTATTCATCTCTCATATTTTCATTTTTTTATGCCAATGCAATAATATTTTTAAATCTTAACTATTTATACCACATCAAAATTCGCAAAGTCAAATAATTCATGTTTACTCAAACACAACTCATAATAGTGAACTTAAAAAATCAATGAGTTTTGTTACGGTCAGACGAGTCAGATGTGCTCTGACTAATCTCAGCACTTCATTTTTGTAGGCTTCACGTTGGACCACAGCACGTCTCAAAATCAATATCAGCTATTTATATACATCGAAATTTATAAATTCAAATCATTCATGTTTACTTCAAACAACTCATAATAGTGAACTTAAAAAATTAGTATTTGACAAGTGAGCTGTTTTTTTCACTTTCTACGATTTCCAATAAAATAGAGAGTTCAAACCTAAATTGAATAGTATTTCAGATCAAATGCTATTTTTTTCAATTAAAATAAATTAATTCAAATATCAATTTAAATTCAAAAACTTAAATCTCACGTTTAAATAAAAACGATCTAAACGTTTTGTTTATACGGTTGAATCCGAGGGCTAATAAGGCTCTCTCTTTGCCATAATATTCCTAATATAATAGCTATTTTTTTCACTTTTGAGAGCACAAAATTCTTGATGATGATCAGTCTGATGAGTGTGCTCCAGCATGGCAAATCAGACGGCTGCAAGTGGGCCCAGCGCCACGAGGATCCGACCTAGAAAGCATCAACAAGTGGGTCCCAATAGAGTGCTTTCCAAAGTTAGGCGCAATGGGCTTAATCAAAGGGCTTTGGGAAAAAAAAAAAGTTGCCCACGACATCGTTTTGATACGTACGATATGTCTACGTGGAGGCCAACTAGCATGGTGGGCCATGAGATGGACGGCAATGATCGCAGTTTTGGTGCTGAGTGGGTCCCACTTCAGGCACCGCCCCTAGAGCCGTTGTTGGCTTTTGCTTGGTTTATGTCTACAATATCAACGCTAAATATCATTTTGGTCCTAGAAAAGTGGTCTAAAAATAAAATGAATGCAATCTTAAACTTTGGTTAAAGTGGCGATTTTGACCTCAATAGTAAAAAAGGTTAAAAAGTATAATTACCGTTAGTTTTTTAATCTGTTTTGTATTATGTTATCATTTTGAGGTCATATGAAACTTTTTAATTTTCACTTAAATTTAATGATGATAGCTTTCCTTATGAACTTCTTGAGAAAAATTAATAAATGAATAAAACAAGTTGATTTATTATAGAGATTTTTAAGGATTTAGCCAAATTTTTGATAATTTTTTTAAGGATTAGCCATAGTTTCACGAATTTAATGAATTAGCCATTTTCGTTGTGTAACAATTTTTGTTACCTGTGTAATAAATTTTATTACCCGTGTAACAAATTTTGTTACGTCCAGTAACAATTTTCGTTACACGGGTAACAAATTTTGTTACACGGATAACAAAAATTGTTACACAACGAAAATGGCTAATTCCTTAAATTCGTAAAATTATGGCTAAATTTTTGAAACATGAGCTTAAAAATGACTAAAACCCAAATCTTCCCTATCTTCCCTTTATTATATTCCATTTATGTCCTAAATTTTTGTTGCTTCATTTGTGACGAAATACACGATAAATTGAGCTCTCATGATGTAGTTTTAACTTTACCATAATATTTAGATTACTAGCTTCACATTAAAAAAAGGACAAAAAACTAAAAGAATTTGCAGATTCCTTGCCTGCTCGATGTCCCATACCATTATGTTCTATAGCATAGGAAAAAATATAATATAAAAGGAAATAATATTGTTCTACTTCACATAATAATGCAGGCAAATAATAATGAAAAGTGAATTATCAAACACAACAACAAAAATATTTGAAAATTTATATGCAATTTGAAACGAGAAAACTCACATTTTCATTCAAATTAGCAAAATGATATAACTTTAAGATACTAATTTGATATTTAGCGAGTGATCTACATGTCCTAGTGCACAACGACACCGAAAAACCAACTCAAAAGAAAAGATATGATGCTGATATGAGAAATGGCCTCCACCATATGGCTCTTCTCATTCTTTGTCTACAAAAAAGCTATGAACATTAAGAAAAAAAAAATCTTATCAATAATTTGCTTTATTAATTCTAAAAAAAAATAGAGAGGAAAAACATTTACAACTAGACATACTAATGTCCTTTAATCTCTTGTCAGTGATGTGAGGTGTCAAATTGCAAAAAGATTCTTCAAGTGTTCATTCCTCCACTCTCTTCAACTATTTCTTTTATTAGTTTTTAGACCCTTAAACCCTCTATAAATACCTCTCTTCTTCTTCGTCTCTTCACCAAACCAGCCAACAATAAGCACTCTTTATTTGTGTCCCTTCAAGCTTTGCTCATTCTCTTTATTTAGTCCTGTTAGTTCAGTTTTCATTACTTACTCTTTGCTTCAGAAATGGCCACTGTTGAGGTAACACAAGAGCTTGATATAATTTTGATTCTTTTTTCTTCTTCTTTTTTTTTTTTTCCCTTTTTGTTGTAATATTTTCTAGCTAGCTTTGTGTTATCCGGTGCTGATCTCTAGCTTTTTGATCCTCATTATAGAGTCTTGCTTTATATATGTAGATGTTGAAAAACGATCGTATTGATAGATAAGGAAAATGAATCACATAGAAGCTTTATTAGAAGGAAACAAACCCTCATTAGTGTTTTTGATCAATCACGTTACGAATGACCAATCCAAATGTTGTTACGATCTAATGATCTGATCATTCTTGATCTGATCTGTCTCAAACAACTACAACTAACAAGGACACTAATTTTCTATCTTTGGCAAAAGTACAAGGAAGAGAAAAAGAGAATTACACCTATACCAAGGATTATAACTGTCACTAAGCTATCATTACTTCATATAGCTTGGGTTTAATTTTATCATCTCCAAAACTAGTCAGTCAATAAGGATCAACTTCTTTTTTTTTTTTTTTTTTTCGTTTCTTTTGGCATTAATGAAAATTTGGTCATGATGCAGGTTTCACCAGTAGCAACACTGCCAGAGAGCGAGACAACAATTGAGGCTCCCGCAGTAGTTGAGGAGACAAAGCCAGAGGAGCCAGTGGCTGCACCTGCTGAAGCCGAACCCGAAGCCGCGGAAGAGGAGAAGGAAACGCCAGCGGAGCAACCCGCCGAGGCCGAAGCTGAAGCCGAAGCCGAAGCCGAGGCCGAGGCCGAAGAGGCCGCTGAGACCAAGGAGGAGGTGAAGGAAGAAGAGCCTGCGGCCGAGGAGGCAGCAGTGGAAGAAAAGACTGTGGAAGTGAGTGAAGAAGTGAAGGAAGCAGAGGCTGCGGCTGAGGCTGAGGAGGTCAAAGAAGAAGAGACCGCCGCAACCGAAGCGGCCGGAGAGGAAGAGAAGCCAGTGGAAGCGCCGGAAGAGACCACAGAAGTGCCGGTTGAGAAGGTTGAGGAATAGAATGTGGAGGCGATAGAGAGAGTGTGAGCGAGGGGGAGAGAGGCTTAGTTTGTTTGCATTTTTTTGCGTCAATATGTGAAAAGTCTGTCAGCTTGTCTTTTTTCCTTTGAATTATTATTGTTGTTCCTATTATTATTATTACTTTTCTTTTACTTGGTTCGGTAGTTGATTTATGGTTTTAGTTTAAGAGGGTTAAAAGGTGTTTGGGATTTGGAAGCTGCATTTATTACAAGCACTTGGATATGAGTTTGGTATGGTGTGATGACTGATGAGAGATGTGATTTTTGTTTGGTTTGAATAAAATATTATTTCTCTATTATTATTATTTTGGTTGCCGGTTCGTTTTCATATATTACTTAATTTCCTTAAGCTACATGAATCAATATCTTTTTCCATTGATGCCAAGGTAAAATATATATATATATATATATATATATATAGAAAATTCTCTTGTTCACATTCTAAGTTCTTGATGCATTGGATTTCGAATCTAATCAGTAGTGAAACACAAGAAACGATAGGTGATCTGACTACTAATTTTGGCTTCATATAGGTAAAATCTGCAACGCCATGAAATAACATAATTGCAAAAAAAAATAATAATAATAAAAAAAATCGCGTATTAAAATTAAAAAAAATAAAAAACTTGGCAAATAGTCTTTTCAACTGGCCAAAAGAGAAAAAGGGGTATTCCTCAAAATCCCCCTAATCAAAATCAGTAGCATAAACCCGATATTCACTTTCACAAGTGCTTTTTTCACCATAGATTTCAGCACTATACCAAATATATGTTCACCTAATAAACACGTTTCTGGGAAAAAAAATGGTTATATTTATCGTTTAACTATGACGCAAGAAATCATAAATCACTCTCAAATTATCTAGCTTAATATGTTCTTTAAAATGATAATTCAAACATTGCAAAAGAAATATGCCGGACTGGGGTTTTTTTTTTTTTGTCCCAAAATGTTAGAAACCATATCATATCGTGCTTGACGTATTGATGCCATACCACAAGAGCAAAGAAGAACAATAACAGACATAAAAGTAACAAGTAGTAACTGTTGTTTAGAGTTTAGACTTGCATGTCATTGCACGTTCTGTGTACTTACACAAGTCATGAAAACCATGAGAAGCTATTACAATGAGGTAAGTTTATGAAAGCAGAGAAATTCTTTTCTTTCATCCTACCCTGCTGTTATTCAAAACTATACCTGTGAAAACCGTCGACCAAAAAAACAAAAGAGCAATGACAATGCGTCTTTAATTCAAATAAAGGGAACCTTAGGACTAAAGCATTTTTTTACACGAGTCCATGACAAATGTTACTATTCTATATAATCTGTACAAAGCTGAGTTCGAGTCTTTTTTATGTGCAGTCAAATAACCCCTTTTTAGTCCAAATGCAGTTGCACCTAAAATTACCATGTACCGAAGCTACTCCCGAAATGTTCCTGGGTGATGATGCGAAGGCGGTCTTGCAGCACAGCCATAGTCGGGTATGGTGGGAAGCAGAGTCGGTAGAAGCATGTATGAGATGAGGGCAGGCGATCATCAGGTTCCGAAGACTTATAAATGAAAAGCCGTGAAGGCAAACCGCGGAAACCTTCAACTGGAAGATACTTCATGGAGGTCCAAAAGAAGAGAAGAACCTTCCTTTGCTCCGCCGTCATTTCTTCAACAATCTGAACAGTTTTGGGGAGATGGTTCAAACACAAAAAGTACCAATTTAGTGAATTGACAAGCTCTAAACTTCACATCACTTTTTTTTTTGAACCCATATGCAAACATAAGCATTTTGTTGTAATAATCCAAGAAACAGATAACTTGGTGGTAAAGAACATACAAAAGCTAAACTATGCACCTAAAAAAAAAAGATCACAGAACACTCAAAGAGATGTAACTCTATCGTTCGTTTGATATACAACAAAGGTGGATGCGAACTAGAATGTCTCATCAATAAGTGTAATGTAATGTGTTTCAGCTCTTTTATCCCTGACCACATTCCAGTTTACAGAGAACTTATACTACGTTCAAATCACGACTGGCACATCCAAAAACCTTCCATGTTAAATTTCCCTTGTGACAAATACAATGGAAACAATTGTCCTGGGTTAAATTAACAACGCCAAAAGAAATCACACATAATAAACAACTATCAAGAGACTAAACAGCATTAAGAGAATTAGATACAATGCAATTCCAAACAATTGTTTTCATTCCGAAATGATCCTGTTCATTCTACAGTAAAGCTGGCAAAGGCTGGATTAAAATGGTGAATTTGCCCAGTGTTAAAGGATTAAGAGCCAACCTTCTCAGAAACATTAAACAGGGGGCTATTTCCATCTCTCTCTCTCTCTCTCTCTCTCTCTCTCTCTCTCTCTCTCTCTCTCTCTCTCTCTCTCTCTTTTAAAATAATTTTCATCTCTTCTGTTATACAAGGATGAACTATACAAAAAATAGACCACCCACCTTTACTGGCAAAGAACAACTGAATACACAAGACATGGACACATATCAATGATCCTCAGTTGTTTATTCTACCGATCAATATATTCACAAACATCCACATAAGAAAACAAAATGTTAGTATGATACATTCAAACAGCATACTTATAAAGCTGCATCCTCATCTCTAGAATGTTAAGAATTGTCATTTCTGTCATTGTCAAAAGCTGTACTTAATATCGACGTCCAAGAGTTTTATAACAGTGGATTTAAGGGGAGGGGGAAAAAGACGAGAATTTATGAGTGGGGCAAAAGACATACCTTCCAGAACCAGAGTATCTGATGGTCATTCTCTTTATAGCCATTATAATCGGTATGTGCTTTCCAGTCTTCAACATTAATAGCAGCTTCACTTCCGTGCAGCATCAAATCAAGATCTTCAAGCTCTAAACTTTGGAAAAATATCGACTTTGATTCTGGCTTACAGAGCATATCAGAAAAGCCTTGCATAAATCTTGACACTAGTTCAGAGATGGATTTGACAAACTGATGCTGAATAAGAAGGTTAACATATTCATCTCTATTTCTGCTGTTTACAATAATATTTTTCCCGCCAGGGCAGAGCTCCACAACTCTCATCGATCCTATCTCCTCAACTTCTCTAACAAAAGTCAATCCTAAAGCATCTGAATCAATAAACTCAGCATCCATCTGTAATATTTTCTTGCAGCTACTATACAAGCATGGGTCAGCATCACGTATGTCTTCCAAAGATATTGAAGGGTTTCCAGCCAATTGCAGGAAAAACACACGATCAAAGACTATGCCAACTTGTACCTTATGCATCAAAGCTAACGCAATAAGCCGACCAGCAAATGCAAAGTAATCAAGGTGCATTGGCTCAATCTTAGAAGCTGCATTGAGAGAAAATAAAACTTCTTTATGTATAAGGTTAATTTATGTAAGTTGCAACACAAAACAGCCCCAAATGATATCTAACAGGCTTCAACATCCTACTCGTTGCATTTGTCCCTAAAAGAGAATTAAACAAGTAGACAAAGAAACAGACTCTTAAATCATGATGATCTTCAATAATTCACCAACATTCTTCATTTTCTGCCTAAGCATGCACACAGAACAACCAGAATAAACTAACAAGTATCCATACGAAGACGAAATAAACTAATAAAGAAACTGTACTGAATTATCAACCGTCTCTCATTACATTCACTCATCTAAATTCCTATAACTTGCAACTATCACAGCAAGACAAAGAACTTCATCATGACTTGATCATTTTCTTCCATCCCAAGTTGCAATTATCTAAATACATAACTAAGTACACCTAAACCTCGATTCAGACCAGCTGAGCAAACGTTTCGAGCAGACAATGAGCTCAATACCTTGAACAGTGAAACTTTTAATTTTGATATTTCTATTAACAAGATCGAGAGCTAACCGAAGTCCAGTAACGATCATATACACATACAGACACCAAAACCCAAAAAACAATGATACGAAGATCATCAGACCATAAAGAAAAATAATAATAAAAAGATTGCTTATTTCATAGAAAAGTAAATTCTAGATTATATTTATTGACCTTCATATTCTAGACCAGATTGGGTATATAAGAAATTTTCAAACAAAGAAGCAGCACCAATACACGAAGCAATGTAATTTTTGCTGAAAAATATTCCATCAAAAGCCAGTAGAAGCTCACCTTGGTTAGGATAGAACCTTCTACAATCATTTGGACATGCCACAAATAGCGAACGTTCTGGATTAAATAAAGCTTGGCACACCAAAAGAAACCACTCCCTTAGTACACCTGGACCTGTGGCTTCCTCATTTTTGAACTCCATAAATAGACCTCCATGTAATGAATCAGGCTCAGCTTTTGCAATGTATTCAAACGATTCTTCTAATAACTGGGACCTATCAATGAGCATCTCGTGCAGTTCCTCGTAGTCTTCTTTCATCTCAGGGAACAGCATCATTGCTAAATGCCTCCTGGATTCAAAATCAAGAACTTCCTTGTGCTTAAGAATCCACTCATTATCATCAGATCGCTTTGCATATTTAGTGATTAGGACGCAAAGTGAAGCCTTTCTAAGCCTCATTACCGTCCAAAATTTTTCTTCAGCGCCCTCGTAGAGTTTAGAAGTGCTATTTAGTTCCTTCAAAATGGCAAGATACTGAGACCATCGTGTATGAGTGATGTCACCATTTCCGCCTAAAAGTTCTTCCATTTTGCTAAGGCACTCGTCCATCCTAACAAGCAAATCAAGATAAATACAATGAAGGAACTCAATCTCCTCTCCAAAGGCGGGACGCTTGGAGACCCTTCCATTCAAAAGCATCGGAACTGGACCCTTGTAACCCACTTTCTGGACAACCGCGGCATGCAAAGGGAGCAAGAATGAAGTAAAGTCACGAACATCGCTCGCCAAAGGTCCCGCAGCGCTCATGCTCGAATCCATACTCAAAAACAAATCCCTAGACAAAACGATTGCCAGCTCACTAACAAAAGGGAAAATCTCTTGCACCCCAATCAATTCATTGAACAGCGGACTCGAAACCCCAATGCTCTCCAACAAGGAACCTAAGGCATTCCGGCAAGCGACATACAAAGGGTCCTCACTTCCGACCCTCCTAAGCAACTTACAGAACTCAAGCAACATCGGCGCACATTGGTTATACAAGAGCTTTGGCAACGCATTGCGAATCATATTCAAGAAAAGCTTAATGGAGTTCTCGCCATACTCTTTGTTGATCTTCGTGGGCGAGGCGTAGAGCATTACCAGGGCGGCGGGGGCCGAGGAGGACATGAATATCCGGAGGTGGCTGGCGGCGGCGTCGCTCTCCTCCTTGGGCGTCATGGAGAAGTACTCGGCCAAGCAGTTCTTGATGTCCTTGTGCGCCGCGGGGAAGAATTCGCCTCGGCAGAGCCGGCAGATGACGGAGATCATGTCGTCGATGACCTGCCAGGCGTGCGGGTGCTCGGTGCTGCGCATTCGCCCGACGAGGTGAAGCCCGGCGTCGTTCTGGATGGAGCACTCCGCCAGGGACTGCTCCCACTGCAGCTGCTTACCTCTGTATATCAGCCTCTGCTCGAACACCGGAATTCTGGTGATCACCTGGAGCTTCTCGTGGAGCGACCTCACGCTGTCGCCGGAATCGGCTTGGATCACGAGGGTTTTGCCGCCGGAGATCGTCCGGATGAAGAACTGCAGCGCCGAGGGGGACCGACTCGACCCAGCCCGCCCCGAACCCCCGCCTCCGCACGAGGCCGATTGCGCGTCGGAAACCCTGGGATCGAGCTCCCCGGCGGCGGAGCGGGCGGGCGCGCCGTCGGACGAGGACTCGACGGCGTTGGGCTGGTCGCGCCGCATCCTGACGGCGACTAGGTCGGGCGAGAAAACGGCGTCGCGTCCTTGGTGATCGTAGCGGTCCTCGCAATCCTCGTCTTCGTCGTCGTCGTTGAAATTGGGCCCACCATAGTCGTCCAACTTCCGCTTCGACGAGAGACGGTGGAGGAGGGCGTGATCGGCGGCGGCGGCGGCGGTGGCGGCGCCGCTGCTGCGCTGGTGGACGCAGTCGACGGCGGTTGCGGCGGCGGCTGCGCTCTCCACGAGAGACATTTACGAGTGGGTCATGTAAAAATCAAGAAACCCAAAACTCCTTCTTGCAATAAACTGATTGATTTCCCAATAAACTTATTATTATAAATTCCAAAAAATCTCCCTTGAAAACTACACAACAATTCTATTCTTATAGCCTTAACTATATATAAGAATCCTAATAGAAATAGGAAAAACAATACGAGACCTATTTACGATTTTCTTTTTCCGGTGACTGTTTGGCTGAGTCGAGAGTGTTTGGGAGATGGGAAAATTTTGAGGCAATTGAGAAAGAGATGATCGGAAATTGTCTCTTCCTTGTTAAGCTATTTGCGTTACTGCCAAATATTATTTTATATATATATATGTGCAATGTGTCGGGTCAAATACTATAGTGCGGTCGTGAGTAGTGTAACTGCAAGTCTTTATGGATCGTTGGATTGAAATCTTGTAGTGTGATCCAAGGGCTTAGAATAGACTTCATCGAAATCTCCAAAACTTTCTTGGCGATTTATTGGATATATTTGTTTACAAAACTTTCTTGATGTGATTCTGAAAATCGATGCTTACAAGTGCTTGTTCTAATTACTTTTGTAAAAAAAAAAGAGCTTTTTTTACCTGAGTAAGCGAAAAGCAAATTGAGAAATGAAATTGAGAATTAAATCGTAAAATTAATACTCGAACATATTAAAAAATTAGTTGTCATACTCTTTTTTTTTGTTTTTTTAATTTAGAAAAAGTTGTATGTGTGTCTAACATGCAACTTATGTACTTGGATCACACTTATTATTAGTCAAATAAAGAGTTATATATTGTTTGGTACAAATACAATAATGTGAACGAGTATGGTTTAGCAAACAGCCATACAATAACAAGTCGGCTCTAATTTCTACCCCTAAAGACCTTATATTAAATTGAGTTTCCACTGCATTTTGTGGACCGTTTCTACTCTTGTATTAAAGGACCTTATTGATACTAGGCTAATGTTTGTGTGTCGGTAAGATTGCTATTTCCCATCTAAATAGTTTGCAAGATTATTTATTTGGAAATCGGATTAAACTTATGTGTGTGTATATATAAATATATAGATATACGTTTATGTAATACCATAATATATACATGGAGTAGATATTCTAAATTTAGATAGAACTAAAACATTATTCAAATTTATTTTATTTTGATTCCATGCTCTTTTATAAACTCACATTTTGATTTATAGCATGCACTAAATTATTTGCATGTACACATATATATATATATATATATATATATTATTTTAACTTAATAAAAGGTGAAGTAGGCAAATATTCAGAATTTATATAACAATAAAAATAAATACCCAAATTTTTTAAGTAATTGCGTTTCTAGTCAAATTGTGAATTACTTGCACATGCTTTTGGTAACTAAGTGAATTACCACCACTTATTACTGTGTAAGTAATTGAATCATTTAGATAGTTGATTACATTTTTCAAAAGATTGGGTAATAACTTACATTAAGTTTTAAATATTGAGTATTCACTATAATTTCTCATTTGATGACAAATAATTTTTTTAAAAGAATGAAAATCAATTGTTGTCGGTCTATTTTAAAGAGAAATACTTAATGATGAGCAAAATAATATATTTGGGCATAAATTTAATTTCAAAATAGTGGCATGGTTTATTTTTAATAATAACCGTTTTTCAAGTTTGATTGAAAAGACTAACGTTTATTTATTTTATTTTTTTCAAAAAGTAGCAAGAAGCTTTTTTTTTTGTAATATTGCTAAATTACAGCGAATATTTAATCTTTAACACCTAATTTAAATTAATATTCAATCTTTTGAAAAATATAACAAAATTCTCAAGTGATTCAATAACTTACATAGTGATAGTTGATATTAATTAACATAGTTATCAAAAGCATGTGCATGTAATTAATGAATTGGATAATTACTCGATTTATTTTAAAGTTTAAGTATTTATTTTTATTTTTTTATTAGAAATTTCCTCACTTCACCCGAAGATAGACAATTAATTAAAGATTTTTTAGTAATTTAAAATTGAGAATTAATTTCATTTAAAAAAAATTACCATTTACATGCTTATCAAATTACACTATGTACAAGTTTCTTAAAGAAATAAGTTTACCAAACACCTATACATGTATTAGATTCTTTTATAATCATGTATAAGATTATTTTTATAATCTAAAAACAATTTTTAGAACCAAAGTCAAACTGGATTCAAAACTCTGAAACAAAATTGAAGATACATGGAGAGAGAGAGAGAGAGAGCGTGAGAGGAAGCCAGGAAGATGTGAATTGGACAAACGTCATCAGTATGGACCTTCACTCTCATACCTTAATAGCCCTCGAAACTTAGGTAACGCCCAAAGGGAAATGAAAAGCGCAATGGACTATGGCTTTCTTCCAACATGGTTTTCCGATTCAAGATGCCTAATCCTCCCTCCTCCTCTTCCAAGCAGTCAACAGAGTCAGTCGACAATCGCGTCGCAGAGGAGCGCCGCCATCGCCAATTCGGTGGCTCCGCGATACGAATGAGCGGATAGGGTTTGGTTAGTAAGGGCAAGGACTGTTCCTTCTCTTTTCCTTCTTTACGGAAGAGAGGTTAGATCTCATATTGCATGTGTAGTGAATAAAGGTCTCTACTTTCTAGTGTCTTTTGAATGGTTCAATAATTCAAGTTCGATCATATGTTGTTCCCTCTGTTTTTCAACCTCGAAAGGCAACGGGGGCTTGTTGTTGGATTATTCCAAAGCCTCAATTTACGTATTCCGTATTTACTTGTAGAGGAAGACCAATGCATGAAGCAAGAGAAAGGTTCAAATAAAACCAGAGCTTCACATGTTAAGTCACTGCCAATAGGTAGAGTATAGAATTATGTAAGCCACAATTATTAAAAGAACGGAGACATTAAATTATAGACATTAGAAAAGAATAGCACTTCAAAAATGCTCAATCAGATCTTAGACATTGAGAAATAATGGTAAAGAAGGGGGTTTTACTTAGCAACCCAAAGCAATAGCTTATTACAATACAAGAAAATCAAAGAGACTAACAAGCAAGACCGTTGTTTAATATCTTGCCTAGCATGAGATACATGCCTAAAAAAAAAAAAAAAGAAAAGAAAAGCAATCACAACACAAAGACAAGGATTATAAGCCAAGCGTTTGAGAACTATCGACAAAATGTGGAACAGAAAAAAGAAAAGGATAAACAAAATTATAGACATGAATTCTATTGTGGGGCAGAGATGAGTAAGGCTTTTTCCAGCTTGTGGGGGCCATAGGCCAGCTCATGCCTCATGTCCCCACTCGTGGTGCATGTTAAATATTGAGCAATTGCAATTCTATCGCAAATTAATAAATAAATAAAGGCAATATTGGGCCATGCAAAACCATCCAAAGCATACCTTTCTATTCCATAAGCGATCAAGATTCTAAACAGAAAAAAGATTTAGTATTTTTAAAGGTGTAAGAACATGTCAAAATGATCTTAGACACACCAAATATCCTGATAAACATAATGGCCTGGCCAAGAAATAAAGAAGCATGTTCAGTCATTGAGATATATTCACAATCTTCAATATCCTATATCATCAGCTTATCCCCAGTCAAAATCTTCCATCATTATCCTGAACAGAAAAAAAAAATACTTAAGCAATGAAATGATATTACCATGAATGTTGTGATATAAAGCAATAGATGATATTACCATGAACGAATCTCTAGAAAGCATTCCCCAAAATATACCTCAAATTTTCACTTTCATGATCTACATCTCCTTCAGCTTATCTACAACTTCAGTTTGAATCCTTGGGACAGAAAATCATCACTACTAGAAAAGAAATGCAAAGATACTCTATCTGAGACAAGTCAATTTCTGAAACTATTTATCACAAGACTATATCCACATATAACATTCCAAGAGAATGTCTTCATTACTCAAAGAATAATAATAAAGCCACAAAGATGACAATTAGTCAGCATTACCTATTCTGATTCTGATTCTGCTTCTTCTTTCCTCGCTTCTGCTTCTTCTTGCTCTCCTTTTTTTTCTCGATTTTCACTCCCTTCTTCCAACCGTTTAGTCCCTCACCACCATCAAGTCCAACAAGGCTTTCCATACAAACAATCGTCTCGAGATGATCATCCGAATAAACACCCGCATCCACAACCCTCTTTCCTTCCACCTCGTACACTATCAACTTCTTACCGTTCTGATCCAAAAGAACCCAGCGATCGCCATACTCGGTCAAATACCCTACGGGCAAAATGTATCCGAAAGGGCCGGTTTCGTCCGTAGGCACAACCGATAACAGCTTAGTCCAAGACTCCTTGACACCGTATTCCTTCATCACCCACACGTCGGCATGCTTCACAAGCGACCAGCGATAGAAATCGGGCCTAGGACGTTCATCATTGAGGACATTACAAACCACGCACAGCGACCCTCCTAAAGCCTTGACGTCCATGTGAAACCTCTTGTACTTGAAAGCCGGCATCGGAACCTCGCGGTACACCTCCGTCGCGAGATCAAATGCAACGACAAACCTCGAAGTGTCCGATTGGGGCTTCCGCGACACAACCCAATGAACAGCATTGCTAACAAAAACACCACTCTGACCCTTGTACCAGATATAATAAGGAAAGTCACGAATCCTCTTCCAGGTATTAGCCTTGGCACTGTAAACCTTAACCTCAGAGTCAAAAGAATCCTCATCAACACCGTAAAACTGTACCATCCTGACCAACTTGTAATCATCACCAATGGGATCGTGACCAAAGCCATAGACCATACACTGACCAACACGCAAAAAACCAGGAGGGAATTCAATGTCAGTAAAGGGTAACTTTCGGTACCTTTTAGTCGCCGGGTTCCAGAGAGCAATGCCGTAGTCGGAGTCTAAGAGAGCGAGCAAGCCATTGCAAGAGCCCAGGAGGTCGGTCTCACCATCGTCCTCTAAGGGGTGGTCGAGCTTCTCGGCCGTGCCTTTCCGGTCCAGGTACGCCCACTGGAGGCCATGGTCTTTGATCACCAGGCCGAGGTTCGAGGCGGTTCTCAGGGCGTGGTCGAGGTGCTTCTTGATGAAATCTGGGCCGTCGATCAGGGAGCACCACGGCTTCGCCACGCACCTGTAGCGCAGCAGATCTCTGACGCACAGCCGGCTGAGAATGTCGACGATGATTTCCAACGGGAGGTTCGCCGTCATTTTTGTCCTCAGGGTTAGGGTTTTGGGTTATCAGTAGTGAAAATGAAATGGAAATGGAAAATGAAAATGAAAGGATTGCGAGGCAAGTTTCTTTATGTTGCTTTCGAAGTGAAATACGAAGTGTACGTGTAATTCCGTAAATACCCTCCTCTTCTGGGGCTTTGTTTTTTTGGTCTTTGACTTGACCCGACCCGCTTTGATTATAAAGAACGACCTTTGTCGCAACTCGCAATTCTGGCCTGTGTTGCGATGATTGGACCTAAAACGACTTGCGTTTTGGTTGCCCAATTCATCCCACTCTTCTTTTTTCATTTGTTTTTAACATGTTTACTTGTTTAGCAAAGCTTTCTAGAAGTTATCCTTAGCTTAAGAACTGTTTCTGAGACTGTGGCTGATATTTCATATATGTTTAAGTTTTGCAAAATTTCTTCTTGTTAAAGTAAAAAAATGTAATTTATCTATGAATTATCTTTAAAACTTGTCTCATACTTAAAAGGCATTAACATTTTTATTATTTATAATTATTATTTTTTACTATTAAAACTCTTTTAAATTACAGTGGTTGAAGTTTTTACGTATCTTATTCGACTAGCTAGAAGTGTAAGTCAATATTCAATTCTCCACAAGAAAATTTGACCAACGCTACTTTTGAAATCTAAGCTTACTGGTCATGTCACTATTGCAAGTCATGTCGCTTCTTTCTATTATCAAATTACTATTTTATCATCTCTTTTATATTTCTCATTTGTAAATTTTGGTCAAATTCATTACTAAAAAGTAACTTAGATTATAAATTTTTTAAGTGGAGAATTTTAAAAAATATTGTCAAAAAATGGCATTTTTCAAAATTTTCCTTTATCCACTAACAATAATTGTTTGCTTGCAAAAATTTGCTTACCGTTATTATATACACATCCTTAGTTATCCATACCTTTGGTATTCCAGATTAAATTAGATAAGATTTGTTAGACTGTATTGAATAGTATTATATTTAATGTTATGACATGTTTGTTGTGATAGTAGATTAGTGGTTATGATTTTTTTTTAAATGTTAAATATAAATGACAACTCTTTTAATATTTCTATATAGATGACAACACATATAAAACTATAAAAGTATAAAATATTTATAATTTTTATTTAAATTTAACTGAAAAGTAAATAAAAAAATAGGTGAAGTAGACAAATACCCATAATTTATATAACAATAAAAATAAATACCCAAACTTTTGAAGTAATTGAGTTTCTAGTCAATCTATCAATTACTTGCACATGCTTTTGGTAACAAAGTGAATTACCACCACTTATCACTGTGTAAGTAATTGTATCATTTGGGTAATTGGTTACATTTTTCAAAAGATTGGGTAATAACTTACATTAAGTTATAAAAATTAGGTATTCACTATAATTTCTCATCAAAAATTGTCTATTCTGAAGTGTAGTCCACACTCTTTTGATTATGAATTAATAATCTCATCGTTTTTCATGGGATTAAGTACTCGATATGAGAGATTATTTTGGTAAATCTTGCTCTCAATAATCTATTTCTACCACCACAAACATGAGATTAAAACTAACATAAATCAAATTTACTCCCAAACATATTCAAAAGGGGATGAAAATCGCATTGGACTATGACCTTTGTCCAAAATAGTTTTCCCCAATCACCACAATTGAGAGAATTTCAAAATACAACAATTCTTGATGCCACTTAATAATTTATGCCTAAAGTGATGTGCTTCTTTATTTTCACTCTATGTTTATAGTGTAAATTTTGAGTATAAATTAAAAATTCAACACAAATAGAACATAGATTATTATTGTATAAAAAATGAGGCATTCCTCAAAATCCCCCTTTCCAATTACCTGCACTCCATCCAATCCTCTTCCAAGCAGTTGCTAAAGTAAGTTGAGAATCGTGTCCCATGGGTCAAGGGGTGGTGCCGAGACAAATTATGCATTTTGAGTTGAGTTATTATTTGACAAAATCTTGAATACAAATTGATATTTGGATAAAATTTTAATTTAATATTTAAAATAAAATTGTAAGAGAAAAAAATTAGAATTAGGAATTAAAAAAGTTACTTTTACTGTAATAATAATACTTAATTCAATTTCTTATATTCGAGTTGCTATCGAAACATCCCTAAATATTGCATGCGTAATGAATGAAGGTCTCCACTTTATAGCGTCTCTAGAATGGTTCATTCATCTAATATAAAAACGTAGTTTTCTCTGTTATTCGACCTTGAAAAGCAACAACAAGGGCTTGTTGTCGTATTATTCCAAAGCCTTGGCTTACATATGCTATTACTATACTTACTTGTAGAGGAAGACCAGAGCCTGAAGTAAAAGAGATATGAATCACTGTAGTAAAGTTCCAATAAAACCAGAACTTCACATGTGAACTCACTGCGAGTAGTAGACTATCTCATGACTCGAATTTTGTGACAAAATTTATTTAAAAGAAAATTAATTAATAGAGAGAAAAGGAGATATTATTTTCACTCAGAATAAATGTTCTACCTCATTGTCATACCAATAAATAAATATAAAAAAAAAAAAAGAAGAGGGATTTACTTCAGCACTCAGAAGCAATAACTGAGGTCTGAGTACAATAACTAGTAAAGCCGCTCTTTAATACTTGCCTATCTAGAGAGGAATCAAAATACATACTGTGACGGCTAATATTCCGCTTCGTACTTGAAAAAAAAAATAAATAAATAAAAAAAAACTTCAATCACAACACAAAGACAAGGATGATAACTGATAAGCCAAGGAAATAGGAATTATGAACTAGACAAATATGTGGAACAGAAAAAAAGAGAAATTCTATAGCGGGGCAAACATGGCTAAAGTTTTGTAGCTTGTGGGGCCAAGCTTATGTCTCATGTTCCCACTCGCTGGTGCATGTTTCAAATTTCAATATCGAGCCAGCTATTAAAAAATTACCACTCGCTGGTGCATGCGTCAAATTTCAATATCGAGCCAGCAATTAAAAAATAAAAATAAAAGAAGGCAATATTTTCCCATGCAAAACTATCCAAATCACACCTTTCTATTCCATAGCATTGTAAACAGTAAAAAAGTTTAGCACCTCAAAAGTGGTATAATAAACACGTAGTAATGATCATATATAGACCATATATCCTGATAACCAACCATACATGGCCTGGCCAAGAAATAACAAAAAGCATGTCTAGTCATTGAGATATTATTCACAATCATCAAATTCCTATTCAGCTTAACCCCAGATAAAATCCTTCCATCATCAGCCTGAAAAATAAAAAGAAAAAGAAAAAGAAACCGAAAACTGCATAAGCAATAACTCATGTAACCCATGATTCTTGGATATGCGAAACTAGCGACAAAATGATCATGTTGTGAAATTGGACAAACTACAAAAAATCTCTACTAAGCATTTTCTCATGTAACATACCTCAAATTTTCACCAGCACAGTCTATATCTCCTTCAGCTTATCTACAACTCCAGTTTGAATCCTTGGGACAGAAAATCATCGCTACTGGAAAGAAAATGGAAAGTCACTCTATATGAAAACTATTTATCAAAAGACAATTCCTAGAAAGAAAATGGAAAGTCACTCTATATGAAAACTATTTATCAAAAGACAATTCTTAATCAGCACTAAAAAATCTATGAAAGTCACGTGTATGAAAATTGGTAACATTACCTATTCTGATTCTGCTTCTTCTTCCCTCGCTTCTGCTTCTGCTTCTTTTTCTTCTTGCTTTCCACTCCCTTCTTCCAACCATTTTGTCCCTTACCACCATCAAGTCTGACCAGGCTTTCCACACATACAACCGTCTCCATAAGATGAGGAGTCGAATAAATCTCCGCATCCTCGGCTCTTTCTGTTTCCAGATCATACGTGATGAACTTCTTACCGCTCTGATTCAAAAGAATCTGTCGACCGTCGCCAAAGGCGCTCAGATATGCGACGGGCAAGATGAAGCTGAAAGGGCCGATTTCGTCAGTAGGTACAACCGAAAACAGCCTAGTCCAAGACTCCTTGACGCCGTATTCCTTCATCATCCACACGTCCACGCGCTTCGACTGGCTATCCCAATCGGCATTCGGATCGTCGTTGGGGTAATTGAAGAGCACACACAGCGACCCTCCTAAAACCTCCACGTTCATGTGAATCTTCTGGCTCACAAACCTTGGCATCGGAACCTCGCGGTACTGCTCCGTCGCCAGATCAAACGCGACGACGAACTTCCTAACGTCCGACTCGGGATTCCGCGACACAACCCAATGCAGAGCGTTGCAGGCAAGAACACCATACCCACGCTTGTAACAGAGATAATAAGGGAAGTCACGAATCCTCTTCCAAGAATCAGTCTTGGCACTGTAAACCTTAACCTCAGAGTCAAAATCATTGTTACCACCGTAAAACTGTATCAACCTCACCAGCTTGTAATCATCACCGATGGGGTCGTGGCCAAAGCCATAGATTATGTACTGAACACAGGGAAAAAACCCAGGTGGGAATTCAATCTCAGAATTGGGCAACTTTCGGTACCTTCTCGTCGTCGGGTTCCAGAGAGCCACGTCGTCGTGGATATTTAAGAGAGCGAGCAAGCCATTGCAAGAGCCGAGGAGCTCTGCCCCACCTCCGTCTTCTATGGGGTGGTCGATCTTCTTGACCAAGTCGGGGAAGTCGAGGCTCATCCAGTGGAGGTCACATTCCCTGATCACGACGCCGAGGTTCGAGGCGGTTCTCATGGCGTGGTCGAGGTGCTTCTTGATGAAATCTGGGCCGTCGATCAGGGAGCACCACGGCTTCGCTACGCACCTGTAGCGCAGCAGATCCCTGACGGAAAGCCGGCTGAGAATGTTGACGATGACTTTCCACGGGAGTTTCGCCGCCATTTTCGTCCTCCGATCAATTTGAGGGTTAGGGTTTTGTGGAAATGAAAAGATTGCGAGGCAAGTTTCTTTATGTTATTTAATTTCGAGTGAAATATGAAGGTTTCGAATTCGATTGCCTAGATCATATTTCAATTCCGGAATTGCCCTTCTTACACGAGGCTTGGTTTGGACTTTGACTTGACCGGACCCACTTGGATTCAACGACTCTGTTCGTAATTTGTCGCCCCATGACGACTTGCGTTTACGATTTAGATTGCCAATTTTCCCACTTCAACCTTGTTTAATAATGTCTAAATGCATTTTTATATCCATTATATTCAACAGATCACAAATATACCATTATTTTATATTATATTATATCTAAAAACTCTTATTTTTGCTAAAATGATTATAATTATAGTTATTAAAGACTATATACTGTAATTTTACAAAAAAATAAAAATAAATAAATATTATATTCTGAAACGGTCACAAATAAATAAATTTTATTATTTTTCTTATTTAATCATGTATTCAAAAAACACTATTTAAATTGAAGAATTTAAATAGTGTATACATTAATGGACCAAATTATCTCAGATTTATAATTCTTTTTACTAACCAAAGAGGTGTTT
This sequence comes from Boehmeria nivea var. tenacissima, assembly GCA_018132145.1. Taxonomy (NCBI): domain Eukaryota; kingdom Viridiplantae; phylum Streptophyta; class Magnoliopsida; order Rosales; family Urticaceae; genus Boehmeria; species Boehmeria nivea. The sequence goes on along the minus strand of CM030877.1, from coordinate 15,592,960 downwards.
TTTTTTTTTTTTTAATTATACGAAATACAAGTAAACACAGTTTTTTATGGCAATTAAATCACATTACTCGAGTAATCGGATATCAAGTAAAAACATTGATGAGTGCAATTAAATACACTCATTTGCCTTCGGATTTTGTCAAAAACCCAAAGTGAATCCTCAAGTTTTAAATGGTTTGATTTTTTTTTTTTTTTTAGCTTTTATAGGTTTAATTCATTAAAACGACAAAAGATACCATTTATTGAAGTAAATCGGTCAAAAAAATGGCATAATACGCACTTTTGCACACCCTCGGAACCATCCCGAGTCCCAACGTATGGCCGCAAGCCATCCTGAGCCCCCTCACATCACAAAATCAAGCCAAAATGCCAAATCAGAACAAAAATGCGCGATCTGGTCGCAGCGCGATGTACAAAATTTTTTCTTCATTTTTCTTCATTGCGTCAAGACCAAATCCTTCATCGCGCCGCTAACACATGCTCAAAAACGCCCTCCAACATAATTTTTAGCCCTTTGATACAAAATGAAGGGTAGAGATGAGATTAAAAATACTAGGGCTATACTGTTTGGAGGGATAGCTCGAAATTGAAGGGGAAGAAGGCCATTTTTTGGAGATTTTTGGAGAAGACACAAGAGAGCTTAGGGAGAAGACTTCAATGGAGCTTGGAAGCTTAGGAACCGCCATTGTCATGAGCTCTTGAGCTCATTTGTGTTTGATTTTCTTTCTCTCTATCTTTTATTTACTTTGTCTTAAATATTTAGTGTTTGATTTTGTATTTTTGGGTGTTTGTAATTGTGAAAATCTTGTGATTGGGTTGTGGTTCAAGAGGTGAGGTAATCTCTCCCTTGAACTCATTATGAACCATTTTAATTAATTTGTGATTGTTTAGCACTCTTGTTTGGGCATTGTTAGAACTTAATGCTTTCACTTTCACTGTGGCATTTTATCAAATACCATAGTGCATTCAATTGTCATTGGGTTGTGTTGTAATGTATATGGATGAATTAGTTTATTTGAGAGAGCCCGAGAGGGTCATAATGCAAGCGATAACCGACAATGTTTAATTTGGTATTTGTGAGTCCGAGAGGAGATCAAATATCTTACGATTTATAATGAGGTGTTTAATGCATGATTCACTTGTTAGCTTAATAGATATGTCAGTTGGTAAGGGTATCATAGAACCCATTCAACGCCCGAGAGGGATAACGGGTGTCATTTGAACTCTAGACCGACAAGAGTGTGAAACATTAATTGACCATATTGGGGATTCATGAGGGACGGGAGAGAGAACAAAAAATTCCTTGAACCCACTTTTATTTATTATTTTTCCGTCAATTTAATTTATTGCCTAGTTAAAGTTAATCTTAGTTTTAATTTAATATTTCGCAAGTAGGACGAGCGATCGATTCCTATTTTCGACCCAATCAATCTATATGGAGACGATATCCAGACTCACGTCCATTTTATTACTTGTGCGATCAAACATGATAATATAAAACTCTTGAAACAAACGGTTTCCCTATTCCTATAACCACACTACACAACATTCTTAAAAAGATTTACTCAATTATCCTTTAAAATATGATTTTAATTCCACAATTATCTCTCAATTCTTCCACCTTATTCTCCCACATCTCCCACCTCAAATATCTCAACCTCACCTCTCCCCATTCCCACATCTACATCTGCATGTAAATCCCCCTAATTTTAGAGTATCTCTTATATAATGCCATTTTAAAGTATCAATTTCAAAATGTTAAAAACGCTCAAAATGCCAAATCATGAGAATGCTAATTTCCATCTAGAAAAAACCACACCATAGAACCTATCATGATGCCAACAAAACCATCCACAACACACCTCCTATATCATCACATCCATAACACTATAGACAAAATCAAGTTTATGAACTTAAGAGGCAACATTAAACATGTAGCAGGATAGCCCCACACAGATAGATCTAAAAGATACATGCACGCTGCCCAAATATGACATATCAAAGTTTAAAACAGTCATTCACTGAACTTTTTTTTTTCTCATCCAGAGACCACTTTTATCAGCAAAAACCCCAGTAAAAACACTGCAGTAACAACCTGAAACAAACAAAGCAGAAAGACCAAATCAGACAAGCGGTACTAATTGAGAAAATACTATAATAGTTACAACAAGAGAAAATATCATGCTAATAAAACAGAAAATAAAATATCACAAACCATCGTTAGCTCATCTCAGCCTTTCCGTCTTGGAGCTCTATATTTTTATAACACCAGCTTAAATCCCTTGGACAGAAAATCATCCCTGCTCAAACCAAGTTAAAAAATGCAAATCCATTATTCACCACAATTACTTGTAAAAAACGTATGATTATTCACCGAATTACTTCAGTCACTAAAAAATCTTGAAACACATGTACCTCTTCTTGTTACCACTCAATCGCTGCTTCTGTTTTTCTCCTTTCTTCCTGCTCTCCCCCCCTGCTCGCTTCCCAGAGCTCTCCCCTCCATCGCCGCCAACTCTGATGAGGCTCATCACGCAAACATGCGTGTCGACAATCGGAACAATGCCGGGACCCCTCGCATTCCTGACCCTCTTCCTCTTCACGTCATACACAACAAACCTCTCACCGTCCCAATTCAGCAGGATCCGATCCCTGCCGCCCTTCACGTAGGCGACAGGCTCCGCGAACCGAAACGAGGGCGACACAGTCAGCGACGGTGCCACAGAGAAGAGCTTCGTCCAAGACTCCTTGACACCGTACTCCCTCATCACCCACATGTCCACGCGCGCCGTCCTCATGAACAGCCCGTCGTAATCGCCGAGCATCGACACGCAAAGACGCCCTCCCAAGTTGGCCAACCTCATGCACGGATTCTTGATGACGCTGAGATCCATATCCGGCAGCGGGACTTCTCGGTGCTCTTCGCCGACGAGGTCGAAGGCCAAGAGCGCGTCCGAGTCGTCGGAGATCCGCGTCACCACCCAATGCAGGGCGGTTCCGAAGAGACGGCCGTTGCGGCTTTCGTAGTGGAAGTGGCTAGGGAAGTCGCCGACCCTCCTCCAAGCATTGGCCTTGAGACTGTAGACCTTGACCACGGAGTGTACGGCCCTCCCGGCGGCGTGATAATTCACCAGCCTCATAGCCTTGTAGTCGTCGCCGATCGGGTCGTACCCGAACCCGACGAGAGCGACATCGAAGACGGCGAGCAGAGGATAGTGCAACAACTCGGACATGGAATTGGCAAGGGTTCGGTGCTTCCGGGTCGTCGGGTTCCAAATGGCGATGTCGCCGTCGGAGTTTTGAAGCGCGATGAGGCCGTTGCAGCCGCCGAAGATGTCGATCCCGGTTCCGATGTCGATCGGGAAGCTGAGTCGTTGAGGCGAGTCGAGAGACTCTGGATCGACCCAGAAGAGGTCGTTGCGGCCTCCGAAGACGACGCGGGTTTCGGAGGAGTGGCTGAGGTGGAGCTTGATGAAATCAGGGCCGTCAATGAGGGACCTCCATGGCTTTGCCACGGACCTGTAGCGTAGGAGATCCTTTGCCGGAAGACGGCAGAGAATGTCCACGATGATCTCCCATGGCAGATTTGTCGTCATTCTTGATTCTTGTTCAGTGAGGCCAAGACTCAAGTCAAGTCAAGCAGTTTTCTTTTTCGAGGCATAGTAAGTGGATACTGGAAAGGAAAGGTCTCCGTTAATTGCGTTTTTTACGACTTTGATCTACCTAATTAAGTTTATAAAAAAACATACAAAAGTAAAAGTAAGAAGTTCTTTGCATAGTAAATATTTTCTTTTTATAATCTTAATTTAAATATAAAAAGCATATAAAATTAAATTCACTAAAAACGAAGTAAGAAATAGCAACTACGATATATAATTATTACTCCCTATTCTTCTTCTGCATGCAGCACTGAGTTTGGACCGTAGAAAACTGTATTGATATGATCAGAAGACGACATCGGCGCGGAAAACGACAAAGCCCTGGGATATGACAGCACTCTAGAAATGAAGAGACGACACGTCAAGAAACGACACCATATCTAGAAACGACAATAATAGAAACGACATCAATTTACGAAACGACAGGAACAAGAAAACGACAGTGGAAAAAACGACGACTTGGTGGAACGACATCAATCCCGAAACGACCTTAAAAGACATCAAGTAAAGGCAGGACCAAGAAAGCGATATAGAGGAAAAACGACGACTTGGAAAACGACCTCAATCCGGAAACGACAGTAAACTGAAAACAACATGTAAGAGGAAAAACGACATCAATCCAGAAAACGGCATTAAATTGTAAAACGGCATGGAGGAGAAACGAAATAAATTTAAACCACAATACCAGAAACGACATCAACTCAGAAAACGACAAAGACCCAGAAAACGACATACGAAACAAACCCCACCACAGCGTATTAGACAAACCCCACCACAGCGTATTAGAAAACGACATGATCTTCTCCTCAAAAAAAAAAAAAAAAAAAAAAAAACAAAGGGAAAAAGAAAATAGAAAACAACATCAATGTAGAAATTAGTAACAACATAAACTCTAGCGAATTGCAGATTTGCAGTGACTTGCAATGTAGTAGGTCTTTCTCTACACTCGAGATTCAATTGCACGCATATAAATTATTGTGGATAACAATACAACACATGAGCTTGTGAACAAACTGTACACGATTGAATATACAAACTAATGTGCAGACAGGTAACTAGAAAGCAGATTAGGAGAGATCAACATGAAGATACAAAGGGGTTAAAAGGAAGTCCTAGTTCATAATTCATAAATGTAAAACATGTCCAACTTGACCAAGGCCAAAAATCTTTGTACCAAGAAGAAACACAAGCTCATAGACGGTCATGATTAAGAAAGTTGATACGCAATCAGAAGAATGACAAATAGTTGCCAAGTTAAGCATAGGACAAGTAAGCCAATGCTAATTGCACTTCCAGATCTGAAAAATCATATAACCTCATAAGGATACAAAAGTGAACAATCACAACGAGCATTAAAAAGAAATACCATCACGGATCTAGAAAGGTACTACCATTAGGCCATAATTTTCCATGCCAATAAAAACTAACCACAACATGTATTTACTATTGCCTCCATAAATTCGACACAAAAACATTACAAAGTAATTAAAAACAACATAGTTCCTTTAGAGAGAGATTAGATCCTAAAACATACATCCATTGCCCAAATATAAACTTCAAAACTGTCAACCAAGCATTTTTTTTTCCCTTTCATCTACATTCCACTGCATTACTAAATCACAGTAAAAACCTTGGTGTAACAACCTGAAACAAACAAAGGCTCAAGAATAGATTAGAATTATTACTTTACATCACTGTTGCAATCATAAATGACATGTGAACTGTGATATAATGATCCTGCCTAATTTAGTAACAAAATGAAAGTGGTAATAAGCTAAAGAACGTACTTGTTAGACAGAAAATATAAAGGTGAAATAGGCAAATACCCAGAATTTATATAACAATAAAAATAAATACCTAAACTTTTGAAGTAATTGAGTTTCTAGTCAATTTATGAATTACTTGCACATGCTTTTGGTAACTAAGTGAATTACCACCACTTACCATTGTGTAAGTAATTGAATCATTTAGGTAGTTGGTTAAATTTTTCATAAGATTGGGTAATAACTTACATTAAGTTTTAAAAATTGGGTATTCACTATAATTTCTCTATTATATATATATATCACCAAACAATCACAAAAAATATCTCAGCTTCTCTCTATTCATGATCAGTATTTATAACACCAGCTTAAAATTCTCGGACACAAAATCATCCCTGCTTAACCAAGGTAAAATGCACATTGCTTAATCCCACTATCCGAGGTAACTAAAGTACTAGTCGTACCCAACTTCAGTTTCTAAATCTCGAAAAATTTAACAATCTATATAGCAAATGAAAATATAGCTTAGAAAGAAGTAAGTAATTCTTCATTACCTCTTCTTATCTTCACTCTTCGTCTTCTTCCCTTTCTTCCTGCTCCTTGTCCGCGCTTTTCTCACCGTCACCGCCAACGCCGACAAGGCTACTCACGCACACATGAGTGTCGAAAACCAAAGGAACGTTGGTCCTTCTCACCTTCCTGGCCACCTTAGTCTTCACATCATAAACAAAGAACTTCTCCCCATCCTTAACCATCAGAACCCGATCGCCGCCCTTCAAGTACACAACCGGGACCACAACACCAAAAGAGCCAGTGGCGCTCGACCGCGCCACCGAGAACAACTTAGTCCAAGACTCCCTGACCCTATACTCCTTCATCACCCACAGTCAACGCGCTCGGACTTCATTGTGAAGGTATCGAAGTTCACCCGCACCGACGCGCACAGACACCCTCCCAAGCTCCCCAGCGACACGAACGACCTCTCGACACCGCCCTGAGCCGGCAACGGAACTTCACTAAGCTCTTCGCTTGAGAGCTCGAACGAGAGGATCGCGAACGAGCGGTCGGACTTTCGGGTCACCAACCAGTGAAGGGCGTTGCGGGCGAGGACGCTGTAGCCGCGTTGGTAGAGGAAGCGGTGAGGGAAGTCGCCGATTCTCTTCCAGGCATTGGCCTTGAGACTGTAGACCTTGGTCTCGGACCGGACGGGCTTTTGGAAGCCGTGAAATTTCATCATCCTGAAGAGCTTGTGGTCGTCGCTGACCGGGTCGTATCCGAACCCGGTGAGGACGACCTCGAAGAGCTCGTAGTCCGGTGGGTGTTCGAGCTCGGAAATGGGCAAAGCCCTGTGCCTCCGAGTGGAAGGGTTCCAGATAGCCACGTCGCCGCTCTTGCACGCCAGAGCGACGAGGCCGTCGCATCCGCCGAGCACGTCGACGCCGATTCCGGCGCCCAGCGGGTGGCTGAGTCGCCGCGCCCGGTTGAGGGTTTCCGGGTCGACCCGGTACAGGTCGTTTCGGCCTCCGAAAACGACGAAGTTCTCGACGGAACGCTTGAGGTGTTTCTTGATGAAATCAGGGCCGTCGATCAGGGAGCACCACGGCTTGGCCACGGATCTGTAGCGCAGAAGATCCTTCACCCTCAGTCGGCTGAGAATGTCGACGATTATCTCCCAGGGCAAGCTCTGTGTCGCCATTGTTTGGTTCTTCTTCTGGAGTTGTGAGTTAGGGCAAGGGTTTTTGTTTTTCCAAGGCAAATGAAGTGTGCATGAGTGATGAGTGTAGCTTTATGCCTTTATTGCCATTTATTTATTAACTATATTTGTGTCGTGAGATTAATTTATTCCATTAATGCCCTTGCAGCAACTTAAAAAATGTTGAATATTGAAGGTTACTTCAGTCAACAAAATGTCAATGCGTCTCTACATTATAATTCGGTTCTAACTTTCTAGTTTTTGATTCAGCCAAAAAGAAAAATATATCTAGTTTTTGTTTGTTTGTCCTTTTGGTCTTGCAGTTGCAGGGGCTTTTATTCAACCCAAGAACCAAATCATCCAAGGAGGTTTCAATTTTTTTTACGACATTATTCAAAATAAAAGACATATAATGTACCATATTTACAAGATATAAGTTTATGAGAGTTGTTTATCATTCTAAAAACTTATATTAAAAAGTGAAAAAATAGTCTAAAGAGTACAATTAGTGCGTCTTTCGTATTACATACCATGTTATATTATATAATCAATATGATGAGCTTACAGTGCACCAAAACATGCCTAAAGCAAATCCTATAATTCTGTGAAGCTTGTCTCACTCTCAGGTGTGATGCTTCTTCTAAAAGTAAAATTCTGTTCTAGAAGATCAAAGTGTAATATGAATCATTCAATCTAAAGCATAATAAAAAGGCAGCAAGATTGAAGTCTTCTTTCTTAACGATCACATAAAATGAAACATGAGTACAGTTTCTCATGACAACAAAACCATCTAAAGCAAATCTCAAAATTTCGTACATCACTATACAGAAACCAAGCTAATGGAGTTACAAAGCACTATGAATGTAAACATAGTTCCAAACATGATGTACCAAAGCTCAACAAAGAGTTCACAGACCATTTTCCATCTCCATCTCCAGCTACGATTACATCAGCCAAACCCATGGATAATGTCAACCGTGCAGTATTATCCTGAAAGAAAAAGACACGAGATCAAGTACAGTCCATGCCGCAATGATAGTGAAAATTAATCTCATATAGATTTAGCTTCCTTTTTTATTTCCCCATTGAATTAAGATACTTCTAACAGTTTATATCCCTTGGACAATCCTGTTCAAAGCAAGGTAATTAATGACTCCAATTAGACTGTAAGCTGTTTGATTTCCATACAATTACTCGTGGACAGAGAAACGAAGAGATAGTTAGTTGCACAAAACGTAGCTATTGATTTTAGTTTTGGCTAAATGTATGATAAAATTTTTGAACCATGTATCACGAAGTTTTCCAGAGAATCCCCTCAACACAATATTAAAACTAGAAAGAGTCATTCGATATCTTCTTTTGCCAAACTCTCTGTCCACACAGAGTGGACTCCAACCAAAGAAAATTATTGTAAAGAGGAAAAGAATTCTACACTACCTCAAATTACTGCTCCGTTTAACTTCTCCTTCTCTATCCCGTCCCCGTTCTTCTTATCCTGCTTTGGAGTGTCTTCCTCATAGCTTTCACCAAGTCCAACGAGGCTTCTCACACAAACACGAGTGCAACGTCTTTTAGGAATATCGGGAGTACTTATATTCTCGGCCCTTTTGCTTACAAGATCATACAGAATGAATTTGTCACCGTCCTGATCCAACAGAACTTGCTCGCCACCCTTCAAATAGGCAAAAGGGATCATATAATTGAAAGAGCCAATCCCGTCTGATGGCTTCAAAGTGAACAGCTTAGTCCAAGACTCTTTAACCCCGTATTCCTTCATCACCCATATTTCTGCAGTGTCTGGCTTCCTATACCCAAGTTTATCCATGCATACTAGACAAAGGCACCCTCCTAATTCCACCAGTTCTTCTTTTTCTCTGTCACTGTCTGGAAGAGGCACCTCACGGTAATCTTCGGTCACAAGATCAAATGCAACAATTGTGGATTGAAATCCATGGATACCAACAAGTTGTCTGAGAGGTTGAACGCACAGCCAGTGCAAAGCATTACAAACGAGTGCATGATTACGTCTACGGAAAAAGTAGCAATCAAGTATATTATTACTCCTCTTCCAAACCTTGGCCTTCATACTATAAATATCAGCCCCGTTCTTGAAGTCTTGAGCGATAAAACATCTCTCACCAACTTTCACCATCCTGAACAACTTATAGTCGTCGCTAGTAGGATCATATCCGAACCCAGTTATGCCCAATGGATGATAGCCTGGATAGTTTGGTTGTTTTTCATCGGAAAATGGAAATGTCCTATACCTTTGAGTGGACGGATTCCCGACAGCCATATCTCCGCGCCTATTCCGCAGAGCGATCAATCCATTACAGCAGCCCACCAGTTCAATCCGACCTCCGCCCCTGAGTGGGTGATCAAGTCTTTGCGCGGGGCCAAAAGTATCAAGGCCGTTGACCCAGTAGACATCGTTGTCGCATAAGAGAACGAGGCCAATTGTAGAGCTGGTTTGCAGCAAATGATTGAAGTGGAGCTTGATGAAATCATGGCCATCGATCAGGGAGCGCCACGCCTTGCACACTGACCTGAACCGCAGCAGATCCTTCGCGGGCACTCGGCAAAGAATGTCCACAATCAAATCCCTATGTAGACCTGGAGCCATTTTTTCTGTTCCAAATTCTGAATTCGGACAAAAATACCTTCTTGCAACTAAAGAAAAGGAAAAGAAAGAAAGAAAGAAAGAAAGAAAGAAAAGCCAAAAAAAAAAAATAAAGAGGTTAGGCATCGGGGAAAAGGGTTTCTCTAGTGAAATGCAAGGTTTCTAAAACACGAATGTGGTAATTGAATTGAGAGACAGTTTTAAGTTCTATATGTTGGGATTTTGGCAATATAAAAGAAAAAGAAAAAGTCCTACATCGGATGTGAAGCAAAAGGGGTGATGGTTTTTTAGGCTATATAAGGACTCTGAGGCTTTGTTTCAATTTGCCCCAGTCATAGACACTTTAAGCTTGGTGTACTTGACTCTATTTAAATTCCTTTTTAGTGAGGGTTGTTAAAGGGTGTGAGTAGTGTGGGCGGGGTTGGGGAGAGAGATTTTGTGTGATTGTAATAATTTTTCACATAGTGAATTTCTTTCTGGTGGGCCGTGGTTTTTTTCTCCGATTTGGGAGTTTTCCACGTCAAATTCTTGTGTTGTGGTGATTGTTTTCTTATTTCTTTAATTTTTCGTATATTTGCTTGCTCTTGGGGTGAATGTGGGATCGAATTTTCCAACACTATAGCCTATGAAAATCATGCTATGAATTATCTATTGCAATAATGTATTGATAAGGTTTAGCTCGAGAACCACTCGGTGATCAAGAAAGTCTCGAACGAACAGAGAGAGATAATTTGAAACCAAAGTCGGGAAATTTATTACCTCAAAGTGTGTTCGAATTCGAATCTTGGGAGCGAATTTTAGGGTTTCCGATTCTGAGATGCGAAGTGGGTTTGCTTGAGCAAGAGGAAACTCAACAGCTTTCTTTGAAGAATTTTGATCGTTTTTGGCGACAGAAAAATGGAGGGAACGTAACGAATGCGAAGAAGTGGAATTAGTGGGCTAAGCGGAGCTTCATTATGGGCTTAAGACAAGGATTAATTGGCCCGTCAAAGCAAAGAGGTCCTTTAATAGGAAGTTTTTATGTAATCAATCGATTTGGAATTGTATATTACAGATTTGTTCAACAATTAAAAGTATTATTATATCAGTTCATTGTGCTTATGTGGCGTATTTTATTAGACTATTTTACCCTTAGTGAAGACCACCCAAATTAATTAAAGATATTCTTACGTTTTTGTCTACTTGCTTTGATTTTTTTTTTCTTTTTTTTCAACAAATCCCCTTTTTTTCCGTTCTTTTATTTGATCCCTAAAAAACACATGTTCCCCTACTAATTGTGCACTGCTATTAAAGCAAAGTTAATTCGAATTCACATTTGATCATCATTAACTTTTGGTCTCTAAATTCAAATATTTATATTTTAATTTAAATACGTGTAATTAATGATGTAATATTCATTTTTTATGGTTGACTCATTCTAATTTTTAGATGATATAATGTGTGAATAGTGAGTTTTTTTTTTCATACATCCTTTTTAAAACGTCTAGTATAAATTTTATTTTATGTAATTTTATTTTTTTATTGGAATTGATTCCCCTATTAGTTTGAGTTGCAATTATGGTTGTTATTTTTCATTTTTTTTTATGGTTGATTCCTTTGGCTTATTGTCGTGAGTTTTATAATTTTTTAATAAAGTATTATATTTTAGTATAATATGACAATTTATTAACATATTGCCAGTTTTTACAGTGAGTTTTTTTTTTTCTTTGTACACTTTGTTAATTTTTGTTTATTCAGATATTTTGGTATATCTTTCAGTTCCCTTTCAAAATCAAGAGCAGTACTATTCTCTTACATATTCAATAAATTTGCATATGATATTTAATTTTTCATATTAAGTACCAAAATAAAATATCTAAGGCAAAACAATCCAAACCAATCAAGATAAGAGTTTGATCCTAAATTAGAGAGTCACTACAAGTCTACAACCATCTCTTGCTTCATTGTTTAAGATATTGTTGAAGAAGTATCCTGCAACATGAACTATAGAAAAAATTTGTAATATGATATTCATATTTACATATTAAATTAAGGATTTGTAACATCCACCCAAATGTTCATTGTTGATCAACAAACCCATCTTATGAACTTTTATAAGAAAAATAATATATTTAATATCACCTTTCACAATCTATTTTGAAAAGAAAACATCAGTGCATTACAAACCAATAAAATACTCATAAACACTAAATTATCATGTTGAATTTGTAATATCATACTGAACGATTTGTGCATACTCACATCAGTATTGATATCGATGACGACATATTCACCTATTTTCCTTTTGTTTGCATGATTGGTGTATTGAAACTAACTCGAGCTATGGAGAGAATCACAACAAGAGTTTGTGGTAGTGCTCACGCGTTTGTGTTCGAACAGTGATGAATGTTCGGTGAACGGGGCAGTGTTTCCATGAGACAGGGGCGATTGTTGTGAGATGAGTTTTTTGATCAGAAGGAGATTGCTTGCACGATTTGGAGGTGAGAATTTTTGTGAAATGGGGATAAGATTTTTATAATTTGGTATTCTTGTAAGATTTGAGATTGTTGTTTGGAGGGTTTTTTTTTTTTCTTTCCCCTTCAAATTTTTAGGGTGCTAAACGAGATTTGGGAATGAGATTTTAATATTTTGATTCAAATATGAATCTGAGGGAATATAAAACATTGAAGGGATTTTATTTTTTATTTTTCTAATAAAACATATTTAGTTATTTTATTTTGAATTCAAAAAATTCTAAATGAAAGTCAAACCGAATTAGTTGCTGTAAGCCTATACTACATACGGTTGCAAGTTTTTTTAGTTGATAGCTTGTCATTTAATATTATTTAATATAATCTCAGTATTTAACGGGATAAAAAATAGAAATAAATAGGATGAATAGATTTGGTATATTATTATTAAGGACATCATTGTCTTAACAATTATCAAGATGAATAGATCTAATATATGTTGCATTTTTTTGAACAAATATGTAATATTGGGTTCTAAATTGACTATATGTGTTAATAGCCCCTTTAATAGTGGGATTCTGAGACAATGATTAATATTCTTCTTCTTTTTATTTATTTATTATTTATTTATTTTCCTTTTTTTTTCAATGAACTTTAGTTGAGAAAACTAAACGTTTAGCAATACAATGATTAAGGTATCAAATTCAGTTTAAATGAAGCTTACAATTAAACAAAAATTTATATTGGAATGGAATGTGTATTATTCTCATCAAACAATTCGCAAATTGACATTATTATAAGCGATCATGCATTGTTTACTTCGTACCCATGCACTACTTCGCATTCCACTTAAACTTAACCATTTGGACTGTACCATATTTTGAACTATGTCGTGTATCATTTCCATGTAAATACTAATTTATGAATATGACTCATGAATGTGTTTGGAAAATTAGCAAATTAGTTCAAAACTCTTTTTTATTTCTAGTGGACCATCCACTCACATTAACTATTTGTGCGATACTTATTTAAAAAATTTAATAATAAAAGAGAATTAATTTCAACGATATAGTACAAATAGTGTGAAAGAGAGTTTTTTTATAAAAGTGCATTTAGTATATGTCCCGTCTGCAAAAATACGACTCAGTGATGAACGTCAAACTTACAATGACGGTAACAAAAATATTTAGATTCAAGTCTGAGTACAAAAATCAGTAGAATGTATATAATGAAACCAAATTGTTAGTCCCCTATTCTGTCCCTTCTATACCTTAACTAAAATTTGCGTGTAAGTAAAAAATTTAAAATTTTCAACCACCTCAGTATCATAAAATATTTGAAAATGGTGATTTACAAAAAGACATACAATTGGATTCATAAAGAACAGGATTCAAAAGTACAATACTCACGTAAAATTCTGCAAATTTTTTTCCATTTAGTTAGTAAAATATTCTTCAATAAGGTATATCCTATTATAAGAAATGATTCTGCATTGTCATTTTCTTTTTCATTTTTTTTACGAAAGAAACAGTTTGACGACTATAAGATCTAGAAATTATTATTAATAGTATCACTCTAATTGTAGTATAAATTTCAGAATATAAATTAAAAATATAATACATATAGGGTGCGTTTGGTACGCCGGATTGAATAAGATTAGATTGGATAAGATTTATAGGATTGGATTAGATTATATTTAATACTATGATATGTTTGTTGTGGTATTGGATTGGATTGTGATAATATTTTTAAAAAGCTTAAAAACAAATAACAAGATATAAAAAAATATTAAACTATTTATAATTTTTATTTAATTTTACTTAAAAAACAAATAAAAAATATTTTTTTTTATGGTGGGACCTATATTTTTTGGGCATGGGATTATTAATCCCACACTTTTACATGAGATAATTATCCCAAGTGAATGAGATTTTATGGTAGGGCCCACAAAAATTAATACAATCCTATCCAATCCCCAAACAAGGGATTAGGACTAATTTTAGTCCTATCCAATCCAATCAAATCCCCTCTTATCCCACCCCCTAAACACACCCATAGGATGTGTTTGGGGGAAGGGATTAAGGAGGGATAGGATTGCATTGGACTAAATTTAAACCAATCTTATGTTTGTTGCATTTTTTTAGTGGGACTAATTAACCCCGGGCCCATATTTTTATCCAATGTTCATGGGATAAGTAATCCAATAGAAAATAATGAGATAACTTATCCCATGATGGGACCCATATTAAAAAAATAATTTTTTATTTGTTTTAAAATTAAATTTAAATGAAAAAATAATAAATATTAATTTTAAAATATTTTAAATACGCTTAATATTTATTTGAAATTTTTTATAATATAATTATAATTCAATCCAATACTTTATCAAACGCATCATTACACTAAATATAATCCAATCTAATCCAATCCCATATAACAAGTCATATCCAATCTAATCCTATCCAGTGTGCCAAACGCACCGATAAAACATAAATTATCATTGTATCAAGAGTTGGCCATTCCTCAAAGTCTCCCTTAATACAATTCCTTTGTTTCCATAGAATTCTAGCCACAAAAGCAATGTAAAGTATGATCATAGTACAATGGCCCAACATGGCTAAACCTAATTCTATTCTATCCAAAGAGATTTTACATATTTAAGTTCTTAACATTGATTGAAATTCGAACCTCTTTTCCTCTCCATCTAGAAGTCCAATACTACATCATCGAAACCCCAAATAGAGATATGAACATTGACTGACATCAATCTTGCTTGCAACAATCATCTAACAAATGGAAACTACGTGACTAAAGAATTCTTAATTAGTAATACCTACTTGGTAAGTTTATTAAAATTTAAAACAGAGAGCTAGTTTACCACAATTGGTTCCTAGAAAGAAATACATTTCAACACATGTTACTTTCAATGCAAATAGCTTGAAGTTCGACGATCAGTACCTCCTCTTCATCCAAACCGAACCTCAAAGAAACCGAATCCAGAAAAGCACATATAAATGAAATAGTAACTCTAATTGAGGACAAAATTGCGATTATCTTGGAAGAAAAAAGAAAAAGAAAAAAGAACTGTCACCGAAGAATTCTGCTTCACCTTTTTCTTTCTTTGTATCCATTTCCGAATCTTTCCAATCGCTATCATCGATTCCAACGAGGCTTCTCACACAGAGCCGTGCTTCGCGCAATGTCGGACAACCAAGAAGACTCAGAACCGAGAACGTCGTCGTTTTGGGATCAAAGAGAATGAACTCGTTGCGGCTCAAATACAAGAGAAGCTGATCACTGCTCACCATATGCGCAGCGGGATCGAAATCAACGCCGATCGTATTACACGGCTCAACATAGAACAACTTAGTCCAAGAATCCTTCATCATAACCCACGCCTCAACACGCTCCAGCATATCCAAATCCGGGTTGTTTTTCAAGGCCATAACGCTAAGACCGAACCCTTCCAAATTCCCCAGTTTTATGTGCAGATTCTCGTCATTATGGTCGTGATCCGGCAGCGACATGTCGCGGCATTGCTCGGTGACGAGATCGAATGCGACAATCGATTTCGAATCTCCGTTACATTCGAGCCCCTGCCATCGTCTCACAATCCAATACAAAGAATTGCCGCTATGAACGCAGAGCCAACAACTGTGTGTCCCAACCCGGCTGGCACACAGGTAACCGGCCTTCTTCCACGTCTTGGCATTGAGGCTGTAAATCATGACCTCAACGCGAAAAGGGTTCGGGTCCCACCCGCAATTCATCGTCCTCAGCAACTTGTAGTCGTCGTTCACGGAGTCGTATCCGAATCCGATCAAGATGGACAAAGATTTACTCCGAGGCGGGTCGGGTAGTTTTACTTGCTTTCGAATGGACGGGTTCCAAAGAATCGTGTCTCCGGACAAGCTTCCCAGTGCAACCAAGCCGTTGCAGGACCCCAAAACATGGAGCATCGCTCTGGAGGCTATCGACTTGAGTTGTGTCGCGGGGCCGGGAGTGCCGAAGTCGCGCCAGTAAAAACTGTCTTGGCGTTGGAGAACAAGGCTTAGGTTGGAGTTGGCCGCACTGGTGCAATGCTTGAGATGCCACTTGATGAAATCACGGCCGTTGATCGTGGCGCGCCACTCCTTGCACACCGACCTGCACCGTAGGATTGTCCTTTACCGTTAATCGGATTAGTATGTCAGAGAAAATCTCCCACGGGAGGCTTGTAAACGTCCACATTGCGGCTTCGTCGTGAAAGTTGGCCACGAATTTGTTCGAGGAATGACAATTTGTCTACGCTGTTTGGTTGATTTGGATTAG